>JAAXCT010000093.1:0-1422788 GCA_012490785.1 Eragrostis nindensis
TCCTAGATAGATCATAATACAAAAATCAATCAGAGCACAGGAGCCATCTTATTATCTTTCCGTAAAGAAAAACTATGGCGGATTAACTGATCTTTACATCAGTTGATGAAAGAGCCCAATGCAGAAAAATGCATGTTGGGTCTTTGAAACAGTTCAAATCATTTTGATTGATAATAATCCGTTTGATCTGTTTTACCGAGAAGGTCTACGGTTCGAATCCGTATAGCCCTACTAATATATTATATATGTCTCTTTTTTTTTAGATTTTAGGATGGATATCGATATCCTATGTTTCCTTTAGTATAGTTTTCTTTTCCTTATTAGTACTTGTTTATAGACTCGAGGGTCGCTTGCGCCATAGAATAGAGATAAAAGCATTAGCATGGCTCATTTATCGAAAATCATAGAGACAGGAAAAAAAAAATTTCGATCAAATCAATAGAAGGAAAGATCCTTATCTGATTTTAATTCCATCCTCCTTCAAATAGGATATGCCCTAAGTGCCTAGACTTTCCTATAATGACTGCAACGATTTTCTCCATTTGCGAATTCCTATTTTGATAGATCTACTTTAAATTGAAAAAATCGAAAGAAAATAAAAAGAAAGAGTAAATAATAAAACAGGATATTCTGTTTCATAATTATGAAATAGAATATCCTGTTTTATTATTTAGTATTATTCCTCATTAGGCTGCATACATTAGTAATCCTATTTTAATTAGGTTCTAATCTAATTAGTAGTTAAGTATTTTCTTTTTTATTTAATAGTCTCTGACTCTGCTTAAATAAAGGATAGAGCTATTCTTTTTTCTAGAATATTCTAGAGAAAGCGAGACAAAGTGAAGCAAAAGAGTTTTCTTTGTATAAGAATTAGGTCTGTCTATACCATATCTAAATAGAATGGAAATCCAAAAGAAAGATAGTGGGGATTCCATTGGATGAATCCTTAAAGAAGACATGACACAAAAGAAACAAAAGCTAAAGTAAGCGCTCTTTGGTGTTTGAGCAAAAGAGATTCTTGTTTCACCGAGGAAAAGAGAGAAATTCTGGATAAATTGACAATGCTAACTTGAATTGACTAATTTCAGTTCCGCCTATTCCACATTAATGGGAGTACATTTATGTTCCTGCTTCACGAATATGATATTTTTTGGACATTTCTAATAATAGCAAGCCTTATTCCTATTTGGTATTTTGGATTTCAGGACTTTTAGCCCCGGTTAGTGAAGGACCAGAGAAGCTTTCTAGTTATGAATCGGGTATAGAACCCATGGGGGGTGCTTGGTTACAATTTCGAATACGCTATTACATGTTTGCGCTAGTTTTTGTTGTTTTTGATGTGGAAACGGTCTTTCTCTACCCTTGGGCAATGAGTTTTGACGTATTGGGTGTATCTGTTTTTATCGAAGCTTTGATTTTCGTGCTTATCCTAATTGTTGGTTTAGTTTATGCATGGCGAAAAGGAGCCTTGGAATGGTCTTAACTGAATATTCAGACAAAAAAAAAAAGAAGGAAAAGATTCCATTGAGACAGTTATGAGTTTGATTGAGTTTCCGTTACTTGACCAAACAAGTTCCAATTCCGTTATTTCAACTACACCAAATGATCTTTCGAATTGGTCAAGACTCTCCAGTTTATGGCCCCTTCTATACGGTACCAGTTGTTGTTTCATTGAATTTGCTTCATTAATAGGCTCACGATTCGACTTTGATCGTTATGGATTGGTACCAAGATCAAGCCCTAGGCAAGCGGACCTAATTTTAACAGCCGGTACGGTAACAATGAAAATGGCTCCCTCTTTAGTGCGATTATATGAGCAAATGCCTGAACCAAAATACGTCATTGCTATGGGAGCCTGTACTATTACAGGGGGAATGTTCAGTACGGATTCCTATAGTACTGTTCGGGGAGTTGATAAGTTAATTCCTGTGGATGTCTACTTGCCGGGTTGCCCACCTAAACCAGAGGCTGTTATAGATGCCCTAACAAAACTTCGTAAGAAGATATCACGAGAAATTGTTGAGGATCGAACTCTATGTCAAAGTAAAAAGAAAAAGCGATGTTTTACTACCAGTCACAAACTTTATGTTCGGCGCAGTACTCATACCGGAACTTACGAGCAAGAATTGCTCTATCAATCACCATCTACTTTAGATATATCTTCTGAAACTTTTTTCAAATCAAAAAGTCCAGTATCTTCCTCCAAATTAGTGAATTAAGAGGGGTTCTTTTGTGCAGAAAAAGAAAGAGCAGTGCAATCTTTCAAACTTACATTTGAAATGTGAAATATTTATACAAAAAAAAGGGGGGGGGGGGAGATCAAGACAATGCAGCAGGGGTGGTTATCTAATTGGCTAGTCAAACATGAGGTGATTCATAGATCTTTGGGCTTCGATCACCGAGGAATAGAGACTTTACAAATAAAAGCAGGGGATTGGGATTCCATTGCTGTCATTTTATATGTATAAGGTTACAATTATTTACGTTCCCAATGTGCTTATGACGTAGCACCCGGGGGATCTTTAGCTAGTGTGTATCATCTTACGAGAATACAGTATGGTATAGATAACCCAGAAGAAGTATGCATAAAAGTCTTTGCCCAAAAAGATAATCCTAGAATCCCGTCTGTCTTCTGGGTTTGGAGAAGTGCCGATTTTCAAGAACGCGAATCTTATGATATGGTGGGAATTTCTTATGATAATCATCCGCGCCTTAAACGTATCTTAATGCCTGAAAGTTGGATAGGTTGGCCCTTACGTAAGGACTATATAACCCCTAATTTTTATGAAATACAAGATGCTCATTGAATGATAATAAATTCATGCTTACTTATACAACACAACTCCAGATTTTATTCAAGTCAAAGAATATTTTGATATTATTTTCCTTTTCCTAGACGAAACGACTATTCTATTATACAAAAAGGTCCAGATAGACTGATCAAAAAAGGGCTTCATTTCGATTTTGCAATTTTGAAAATCACATATTCATTTCCTTCGTATGAACAGAAAAATACAATGACTCAAAGAAGTTCCTACCACGAACTTTGTACCGCGCATATTACTTAGAACAATTAGAAAAGTAAGTATCAAGAAAAAAAATATTCTTCGGAATAGCGGAATACAAAATTAATCAGAAATGCAAAAATTAAGAAAAGGCCACCTAATCTCACCTCCTTCTATACCATAAAGAAAAGAACCAGAGATTTTAACCCTTTTCTAAAAAGAAGTGTTTAGAGATTTATCTACTTAGTGTATACTATCTAGATTATTAATGAATATGTACCCCAATGCATCTCAAAGTATTTGTATCACTACCTATTTGGTGGATCCTTTTTTCCGTGCCAGGAACCAGATTTGAACTGGTGACACGAGGATTTTCAGTCCTCTGCTCTACCAACTGAGCTATCCTGACCCTTTCTTGTGCATCATCCTAGTAGAGTATTTGCATCTATGTCAATTAAAGGGACTAAAAAATCAATAAAGTATTCCATTCCTAATTTGGAAATGGGGGATAGTCCTATGCATTGTGGATGGCTTACTTAATAATACTTAATAATTTAATTAATAATTGAGATTCCTTGCCGATACTCTAATAAAAAAGAAATCTATTTAATGAATAGCATAAGATCTATTGAGTTCTCTTCGCACTCCTTTATGAAAGAGTAGAATAAGAAATCTAATGAATCTTGAAACCCATTGATAAAAGAAAAAATAGGATAAATACTATGGTTAGGGAATAAAGGAGGGTTTGGGGATAGAGGGACTTGAACCCTCACGACTTATAAAGTCGACGGATTTTCCTTTTACTAGAAATTTCATTGTTGTCAGTATTGACATGTAGAATGGGACTCTCTCTTTATCCTCGTCCGATTAATCCTCTTTTTAAAATAAAAGATCTCAAAAACAATGAATTGAAGGATTTGATTACTCAATATTCGAGTGGAATGGATTCACAATAATTCTAATAAAAATTCAGAATTTTCTATTTCATAATCATTCCTAATTTCATTCTAAAAAATAAATAAAGAACCTATATTATGATATGGGTTCTGTGATTAATCGTTTGCTATGTCAGTATCTATACGTGTGTATTAGATGTATAAAGCCCTTCTTTTCAAATTTAGAGGGAGTTTCACTACCAACACAACGTAATTACACCTCGATTCGTTAGAATAGCTTCCATTGAGTCTCTGCACCTATCCTTTTCTTTTCATTTGGGTTCTAGTTTGAGAACCACTTGTTTTGGATTTGGCTCAGGATTGCCCATTTTTCATTCCAGGGTTTCTCTGAATTTGGAAGTTACCACTTAGCAGGTTTCCATACCAAGGCTCAATACAATCAAGTCCGTAGCGTCTACCGATTTCGCCATATCCCCATTTTCCTTTTTTTCTTTGAAACCCGGATTCCTTGTGTAATTTCTTACATCTCTTAGTTTTTTTTTGAATCATTGAATTCATTATTCGACCTAGTCTAGCAGCTCGTCTCTATTCGAGAGACCCTGCTTATTGCAATTCCGAATTGAATTGATTCTACTGTTGATATATTTGCAATTCAATCAGAATCAATATATCCAAAAGTTTTTCTCTCTCCCCCCCCCCTTTTTTACTTTTTTAGAGTATTCTAAATCATACTATAACGCTTGATATTCATTCTTTTTTTTCTAATCAGAATTTGAAATTTCATTTGTTATAATTCTATCTTTTTCTTAGTGAAATATTAATCCTTAAATTATTAACAAATAAAAAAAAACAAAATATTTCAAAAAATTTATATAATGGTCGAATGAAAATGCAAAAAGATTCGCATTTTCTCTTTATTATTCATATAGATTATTCTTTTCTATGTATTATATTAGATTATTCGTACAAGCCGTATCAAATTGAAAATATCTAAAATCCAATTCAATATAGAAATTGGAATAGATTCTATTATAAAAATAGATTTGCGAGTTAGAGAAATAAAAAGTTCAATATATTCTATAATCCTATTTAAGAATATTGTTTAGTTAAGCATATCAAGCTAACTTTATCTTTATGAAATTCTAGTTTTTTTTTTTCTAAGTAGAATCTCAAATTTTGAACTAGTTAATAACTAAGATTAATAATTAAGATCTGCCATTTTATGGATTTCCTATATATATTTCTATTTGTTACACTATTTCTGTTATGTAAGCCCACTTAGCTCAGAGGTTAGAGCATCGCATTTGTAATGCGAGGGTCATCGGTTCAAATCCGATAGTCGGCTTTTTTCTCTATCGATGTTCCATGAACAAGAATCTCTTTTTTTCTCCGAATTAAATGGAAAATCCCAGGGTCCATTATGTTGTTCTACTTTACAATTTTGCTAGATACAAAACATTAAAATAAATAATATATATACAAAAAATCCAGATGTTGATGAAATTCCATTTTTTGTGGTACTTTAGTAGATTTTATTCTGTTTATCCTTTAGTTTAATTCAGTTTTAATTTCGATGTATTCTGTAATGTAAATACAATGAAATTTATTGTGTAAAATGTAATTTCAATAAAAAAAAGGAGTCTTCATGTCCCGTTATCGAGGACCTCGTTTAAAAAAATACGCCGTCTGGGAGCTTTACCAGGACTCACTAGAAAAACGCCTAAATCCGGAAGTAATCTGAAAAAAAAATTCCATTCTGGGAAAAAAGAGCAATATCGTATTCGTCTTCAAGAAAAACAGAAATTGCGTTTTCATTATGGTCTGACAGAACGACAATTACTTAGATATGTACATATCGCTGGAAAAGCAAAAAAGTCAACAGGTCAGGTTTTACTACAATTACTTGAAATGCGTTTGGATAATATTGTTTTTCGATTGGGTATGGCTTCAACCATTCCTGGGGCCCGGCAATTAGTTAACCATAGACATATTTTAGTTAATGATCGTATAGTTGATATACCAAGTTTTCGTTGCAAACCCCGAGATATTATTACTACGAAGGATAACCAAAGATCAAAACGTCTGATTCAAAATTCTATTGCTTCATCCGATCCGGGCAAATTGCCAAAGCATTTGACGGTTGATACATTGCAATATAAAGGACTAGTACAAAAAATCCTAGATAGAAAGTGGGTCGGTCTCAAAATAAATGAGTTGTTAATTGTAGAATATTACTCTCGTCAGACTTGAACTTAAGGAAAAAGGAAAGGTTCATAGAATTTTTTTCCCCTTCCCCTTTCCCCGAACTAAATCGACCTAAGGCTCTTAATTCGTATTTTCCCATTCACCTAGCAGAAATAGAGTAACCTTAGGATCTTTTTTCTTTTTTGTTATTTCCTCCATGTGTATTTTACATACCAAAGTAACTTGCTTTAGAGAATTTCTATTAAATAAAGGTATTATTGCTGAACTAAAATTAATTGTTATTTGATTTGATACATTGTAATTGGTAACGTTGATGAATTAAGAAAAACGGAAAGAGAGGGATTCGAACCCTCGGTAAACAAAAGTCTACATAGCAGTTCCAATGCTACGCCTTGAACCGCTCGGCCATCTCTCCTACATAATCTTATTATGGAAAATAAACTGAGTGAATAGCGAGTTTTCGTATTCCTGCAGTACAGGTACAGCCACAACCACTGGGGGATTCCATGGCTCTATTGGAAAAATTCTTTTTTTTCTTTTATCTAAGTGTAAGGGTCCTTTATTTATTTATTTTTTACTAGGAATTCCACTCCCTCAAAAGTTTTTCTTTGGGGAAAACCAAAATAAAAAGAGAATAAAAAAATTCTTATTATTCCATAAGAAAATAAAGGAACCCTAGAATTCTATTTGCATAAGGTACTTTACCCCATACAATCTAAACAAAAACAAAAAAAAAGGTATGGGATAATTTTTAAAACGCAAAATAGCTGATGATAGAAATTGTTGTTGAGAAATAGGAAAGTGGAATGAAATCCAATCTTACTCAAATATTTCATATCTCTTCTTGTCCAAACAGAAGGAAAAGGAGAGAATTTGAGCTGAGCGGAAAATACATACCTCTCTTATCCATTTAGAGCATCTGGATCGATTCAAATGTTTTTATGTTATTTTGTGATAGAATGAAAAGAATTCTATATAGAATGGATTGGGAATTATGCCTAGATCCCGTATAAATGGAAATTTCATTGATAAGACCTCCTCGATTGTAGCCAATATTTTATTGCAAATAATTCCGACAACCTCAGGGGAAAAAAAAGCATTTACTTATTATAGAGATGGTGCGATTTGACTCTTTTTTTTTGTTTTTTTTTTAGCCCTACCTACATCTCCAGTCTTACGAGAAAGAAAGGGGGTTCGCATAGAGAGAACAAAATTAGTAAAGGAAACCCGCGCTTGGGGAAGGTGAGGTGAACTAACAATTCCTTCTGTCGTGTATCCTCGATTGATGTGGCCTTAGATGCTTCAATTGTAGATTTGAGTATTGAGCGAAAGGTTACACCTACAGGATAGGTTCTGTATTACAGGCCAATCCTACTCTACTAGGACCAATAGGCAGCATAGGGGAGAAAAGCACTACACCTCGAAATAGGAATCAACAACAGAAAAACTTTGTTAGAAATCAACCCTTTCCTGATCGGTATCAGGGTTGGGAAAAATGGTTGGGATAGCAAACAACCATCAGGTTTGTACTTTGGATACCCTTATAACCATCAAAGGTCGTTGAAGTGGCTAATTCCTCTAAATAGGAGGCGTTGAGAACAAAGAAATTCCTGGAGCTATCGTTTTACTCTAGCATTAATAGAATTCATTGGTGTTAAGAAAAACCTCTTGGGGGAAGGTTGGCTAGAGATTTCTTGGAAAAATACCAGCCCCTTTCGGTCCATAATAAGTGGGACTAATTCTATTTTCATTCTATAGATTTTTTGCTTAGTACTATGTACAGAAGGGAGGAGCCGTATGAGATGAAAACCTCATGTACGGTTTTGGAACGGAGATTTTTTGAATAGAATGAACGACCGTAACGGATGTTGGCTCAATCCGAAGGAAATTATGCGGAAGCTTTGCAGAATTATTATGAAGCTACGCGACTAGAAATTGATCCCTATGATCGAAGTTATATACTATATAACATCGGCCTTATACACACAAGTAATGGAGAGCATACAAAGGCTTTGGAATATTATTTCCGGGCGCTAGAACGAAACCCCTTCTTACCGCAAGCTTTTAATAATATGGCCGTGATCTGTCATTACGTGCGACTATCTCCACTATAGAAAGAAGAAAAAAAAAGATGAAATTTTCTAGTAAATACTAGAAAAAGGGCTTTCTACATAGGGATCGTCAAAACAATGATTTTGCCCTATCAGCTGTAGGAAGGAAGAACACTTCACGAGAATCAAAATAAGAAGAAAATAGAGCCTATACTACTACTCTATGGATAAAGTCTCAAATTGATAAAGAAAGCACCGTAAAGATCAATTAGTGAGCGACTGGGTCGATACAACTACAAAAAAAACTGCTTAATTATACCAGGATCTGGGGCAAAATTTAGGAATCTGCTTATGTAATAGAGCCGATCCACTAAAGGATTAAGCAGCGGTGTAGTATCAGATCCCAAAGATAGTAAGTTCTTTTTTCTTTCTTATGGGAAAAAGTCTTTTTCAAGGATTCTATAGAAATTTCATATATGAAAGACACGAAACCGAGATAGTTACCTTTCAGAAAATTCGAACGAAGGATATAGGTCTATCTATGCTCCATTCTTCTGAAGGTGGGAGAAAAGATCAGACTGATTATTGATCAAAATTAGGGTTTGAAACTTAGGTAATTAACTTCTTCTGCTTAACCCAAGAAGAAATTGGATCGATTTTTGAGAAATCGAATTCAGTTAAGATAGGGGAAATTAAGATAGCAATTTCAGAGCCGTATGAGGTAGGAAACTCTCAAGTACGGTTCTAGGGGAAGGAACTGCCTATTCCGACCGAGGAGAGCAGGCCATTCTACAGGGCGATTCGGAAATTGCAGAAGCTTGGTTTGATCAAGCTGCTGAGTATTGGAAACAAGCTATAGTGCTTACTCCGGGAAATTATATTGAAGCACAGAACTGGTTGAAGATTACGAAGCGCTTTGAATTTGAATAAAACCACTCTCCATTTTCCTAAAATGGGTGATTTGGTTGTTGATCCATTAATCAAATAATTTCGGTAGGAAGATCGAATCAAGAATTTCATTATATCCCTTTCTTCTACCTTCGATTTTATATCATATTTCATAAGGATAAACAATAGGGATAGGCTCTGGAACAGAAGTAATAAAGCAAATAAAAAGGGGTAATCAAAATATTCCTACCTAATATATCAGGATTATTTTTTTAATAATTCTAATGAGTTTCTTGGAATTTAGAATCGAATAAAAATATTTTTATTATGCTCACTCAAGGAAAGTAGATGTAGATAGGGGCTTATACCCTAAAAAAAAAAAATACACTATCTTCTTAAATTAAAACGTAAAAAAATCTTTTTTTGTTACGTCGGGAAATAATTATCCAGGATAACCAATGTCCGTTAGGCACCTAATCCTTATGTCATAATAGATCCGAACACTTGCCTCGGATTGACTTCAATATATAATTGCTCCAGTGAATAACTAAAAAAAAATATATATATATAGAAGGGGGGTAGATAGTAAAGAAAAGGACTAATCATAATATCTATCCTTCAAAGATTCACTAAAAAGACAGTTGGCGGGTCTCTTTGTATGTCTTGTCCGGAAAGAGGAGGACTTAATGATTATTCGTTCGCCGGAACCAGAAGTAAAAATTGTTGTGGATAGGGATCCTGTAAAAACATCTTTTGAGGAATGGGCCAAACCCGGGCATTTCTCAAGAACAATAGCTAAGGGCCCTGATACTACCACTTGGATCTGGAACCTACATGCTGATGCTCACGATTTCGATAGTCATACCGGTGATTTGGAGGAGATCTCTCGAAAAATCTTTAGTGCTCATTTCGGTCAACTCTCCATTATCTTTCTTTGGTTGAGTGGCATGTACTTCCACGGTGCCCGTTTTTCCAATTATGAAGCGTGGCTAAGCGATCCTACTCACATTGGACCCAGTGCTCAGGTAGTTTGGCCAATAGTAGGGCAAGAAATTTTGAATGGTGATGTAGGCGGGGGTTTCCGAGGAATCCAAATAACCTCCGGGTTTTTTCAGATTTGGCGAGCATCTGGAATAACTAGTGAGTTACAACTCTATTGTACGGCAATCGGTGCATTGATTTTTGCATCGTTAATGCTTTTTGCTGGTTGGTTCCATTATCACAAAGCCGCTCCCAAATTGGCCTGGTTCCAAGATGTAGAATCCATGTTGAATCACCACTTAGCGGGGTTATTAGGACTTGGGTCTCTTTCTTGGGCAGGACACCAAATCCATGTATCTTTACCAATTAATCAATTTCTTGACGCTGGAGTTGATCCTAAAGAGATACCACTTCCTCATGAATTTATCTTGAATCGTGACCTTTTGGCTCAACTTTATCCTAGTTTTGCCGAAGGAGCAACCCCCTTTTTCACCTTGAATTGGTCCAAATACGCAGAATTTCTTACTTTTCGCGGAGGACTAGATCCAATAACCGGTGGCCTATGGTTGAGCGATATTGCGCACCATCATTTAGCTATTGCTATTCTTTTCCTGATCGCTGGTCATATGTATAGGACCAACTGGGGTATTGGTCATGGACTTAAAGATATTTTGGAGGCTCATAAGGGCCCATTTACAGGACAAGGCCATAAGGGTCTCTATGAAATCCTAACAACGTCATGGCATGCTCAATTATCTCTTAACCTAGCTATGCTAGGCTCTACAACTATTGTTGTAGCTCATCATATGTACTCTATGCCCCCCTATCCATACCTAGCTACTGACTATGGTACACAACTTTCCTTGTTCACACACCACATGTGGATTGGCGGATTTCTAATAGTCGGTGCTGCTGCACATGCAGCCATTTTTATGGTAAGAGACTATGATCCAACTACTCGATACAACGATCTATTAGATCGCGTCCTTAGACACCGCGATGCAATCATATCCCACCTTAACTGGGTATGTATATTTCTAGGTTTTCACAGTTTTGGCTTGTACATTCATAATGATACCATGAGTGCTTTAGGCCGTCCCCAAGATATGTTTTCGGATACCGCCATACAATTACAACCCATCTTTGCTCAATGGGTACAAAATATCCATGCTGATGCGCCTGGCGTAACAGCTCCTGGTGCAACAACAAGTACCAGCTTAACGTGGGGAGGTGGCGAGTTAGTAGCTGTAGGCGGCAAAGTCGCTTTGTTACCTATTCCATTAGGAACCGCAGATTTTTTAGTCCATCACATTCACGCATTTACCATCCATGTGACTGTATTAATACTTTTGAAAGGTGTTTTATTTGCTCGCAGTTCCCGTTTGATACCTGATAAAGCAAATCTTGGTTTTCGATTCCCTTGCGACGGGCCTGGACGAGGGGGAACATGCCAAGTATCCGCCTGGGATCATGTTTTCTTAGGTCTATTCTGGATGTACAATGCAATTTCGGTAGTCATTTTCCATTTCAGTTGGAAAATGCAGTCGGATGTTTGGGGTACTGTAAGTGATCAAGGGATAGTAACTCATATCACAGGGGGAAACTTTGCACAGAGTTCCATTACGATTAATGGTTGGCTCCGAGATTTCTTGTGGGCACAGGCATCCCAAGTAATTCAGTCTTATGGTTCTTCATTATCTGCATATGGTCTTTTTTTCTTAGGCGCGCATTTTGTCTGGGCTTTCAGTTTAATGTTTTTATTTAGCGGCCGTGGTTATTGGCAAGAACTCATTGAATCTATCGTTTGGGCTCATAACAAATTAAAAGTTGCTCCTGCTACTCAGCCTAGGGCCTTGAGCATTATACAAGGCCGTGCTGTAGGAGTAACCCATTACCTTCTGGGTGGAATTGCCACAACATGGGCATTCTTCTTAGCGAGAATTATTGCAGTAGGATAGTGGCTAGGAGGATTTGAAAGGCATTATGGAATTAAGATTTCCCAGGTTTAGCCAAGGCTTAGCTCAGGACCCCACTACTCGTCGTATTTGGTTTGGTATTGCTACCGCACATGATTTTGAAAGTCATGATGATATTACTGAAGAACGTCTTTATCAGAACATTTTTGCTTCTCACTTTGGGCAGTTAGCAATAATCTTTCTATGGACGTCCGGAAATCTGTTTCATGTAGCTTGGCAAGGAAATTTTGAATCATGGATACAGGATCCTTTACACGTAAGACCTATTGCTCATGCGATTTGGGATCCTCATTTTGGTCAACCCGCCGTGGAAGCCTTTACTCGAGGAGGTGCTGCCGGTCCAGTGAATATCGCCTATTCTGGGGTTTATCAGTGGTGGTATACAATTGGATTGCGCACTAATGAAGATCTTTATACTGGAGCTCTTTTTCTATTATTTCTTTCTACGCTATTCTTAATAGGGGGTTGGTTACATCTACAACCTAAATGGAAGCCAAGCCTTTCGTGGTTTAAAAATGCGGAATCTCGTCTCAATCATCATCTGTCAGGACTTTTCGGGGTAAGTTCTTTGGCTTGGACAGGACATTTAGTTCATGTTGCTATTCCCGGATCCAGGGGGGAGTACGTTCGATGGAATAATTTCTTAGATGTATCACCCTATCCTCAAGGGTTGGGTCCCCTTCTGACGGGTCAGTGGAATCTTTATGCCCAAAACCCTGATTCGAGTAATCATTTATTTGGTACTACTCAAGGAGCAGGAACTGCCATTCTAACCCTTCTTGGGGGATTCCATCCACAAACACAAAGTTTGTGGCTGACCGATATTGCTCATCATCATTTAGCTATTGCATTTATTTTTCTCATTGCTGGTCATATGTATCGAACTAACTTCGGAATTGGACACAGTATCAAAGATCTTTTAGAAGCACATACTCCTCCGGGGGGTCGATTAGGACGTGGGCATAAAGGCCTTTATGATACAATCAATAATTCGATTCATTTTCAATTAGGTCTTGCTCTAGCTTCCTTAGGGGTTATTACTTCCTTAGTAGCTCAACATATGTACTCTTTACCTGCTTATGCATTCATAGCACAAGACTTTACTACTCAAGCTGCTTTATATACTCATCACCAATACATTGCAGGATTCATCATGACAGGGGCTTTTGCTCATGGAGCTATTTTTTTCATTAGGGATTACAATCCGGAACAGAATGAGGATAATGTATTGGCAAGAATGTTAGACCATAAAGAAGCTATCATATCTCATTTAAGTTGGGCTAGCCTATTCCTAGGATTCCATACCTTGGGCCTTTATGTTCATAACGACGTCATGCTTGCTTTTGGTACTCCAGAAAAGCAAATCTTGATCGAACCCATATTTGCCCAATGGATACAATCTGCTCATGGTAAGACGACATATGGGTTCGATATACTCCTATCTTCAACCAATGGCCCCGCTTTCAATGCAGGTCGAAGCATATGGTTGCCCGGATGGTTGAATGCTGTTAATGAAAATAGTAATTCGCTTTTCCTAACAATAGGACCCGGAGATTTCTTGGTTCACCATGCTATTGCTCTAGGTTTGCATACAACTACATTGATTTTAGTAAAGGGTGCTTTAGATGCACGCGGTTCCAAATTAATGCCGGATAAAAAGGATTTCGGGTATAGTTTTCCTTGTGATGGCCCAGGGCGCGGCGGTACTTGTGATATTTCTGCTTGGGACGCGTTTTATTTGGCAGTTTTCTGGATGTTAAATACCATTGGATGGGTTACTTTTTATTGGCATTGGAAACACATCACATTATGGCAGGGCAACGTTTCACAATTTAATGAATCTTCCACTTATTTGATGGGATGGTTAAGAGATTACCTATGGTTAAATTCTTCACAACTTATCAATGGATATAATCCTTTTGGGATGAATAGTTTATCAGTATGGGCCTGGATGTTCTTATTTGGACATCTTGTTTGGGCTACTGGATTTATGTTCTTAATTTCCTGGCGTGGATATTGGCAGGAATTAATTGAGACTTTAGCATGGGCTCATGAACGCACACCTTTGGCAAATTTAATTCGCTGGAGAGATAAGCCCGTGGCTCTTTCCATTGTGCAAGCAAGATTAGTTGGATTAGCCCACTTTTCCGTGGGTTATATATTCACTTATGCAGCTTTCTTGATTGCCTCAACATCAGGCAAGTTTGGTTAATTTAGTTAGGTTTTTTTATACTGTATCAGAACCTAGTTCATTACTCTTGATGGAGAGGGAGGATCAGCCTTCTTAGATTTTTTTCTATTTATTTTTCCATCTAGGATTAGAACCATATACTTGGTAATAATAGGAACGGCACATTATGGCAAAAAAAAGTTTGATTCAGAGGGAGAAGAAGCGGCAGAAATTAGAACAAAAATATCATTTGATTCGTCGATCCTCAAAAAAAAAGATAAGAAGCAAAGTTTCCCCTTTGAGCGAAAAAACGAAAATGCAAGAAAAATTGCAATCCCTACCACGTAATAGTGCACCTACACGCCTTCATCGACGTTGTTTTTTAACCGGAAGACCTAGAGCTAACTATCGAGACTTTGGGCTATCCGGACACATACTTCGAGAAATGGTTTATGCATGTTTGTTACCGGGTGCAACAAGATCTAGTTGGTAAGGATAAAATACCCTTTGCTATTTGTATGGTTTTCTGGAATTGATGATCGTAGAAAAGCCCTCTTTACCATTCTGTATAAATAGACTATTCTATTTGTATAGATATGGTAGAGGGCGTATCCAACTCCCTTTTATCCACTAGTTCCCCGTTCTTTAGTTTAAGATAAGAAGGTAGAGCTGCGTGGTAACGCACAAAGCTCATAACCTTGGAGTTATGGGTTCAATACTTACTGCCCACTCCATATTCTTTCTTTATGATATATGTATCATCCATTTGTATATGGATTTTTTTTCTTTCCTAAAACCTAAAAGAGTTTTGGTCTAACAGTTTTTTGTTTTTTCTCTTGTTCTGAAAACAAAAAAGAGAAATAGTAAAATATAAAAGAAAAGCGTCCATTGTCTAATGGATAGGACAGAGGTCTTCTAAACCTTTGGTATAGGTTCAAATCCTATTGGACGCAATCTTTTTTCTATCTATTCTTTAAATAACTATACTCAAAACTAATAAAACTTTTGTGCATGAATCAAATGAAAAATCATTCTCAATGATTCCTCTTCTACTAACATGAGTTATACTAATAAGAGTAGACATGCTATATTTATGTTTGTTCCTGAAGGGAAAAACGTTCAAGCTGTTCCTGAATAGCTTCCTTCAAAAGGATTTCTGCTTGCTCGGTGAATGTCTTGCTAGAAGATATAATTTCTTGGAATTGAGGTTTAGTATCTTTTAGGTGTTTACGTAACTCATCCAGAAAATTCTTTACCTGTTCAATTTCTAACGAATCAAGATATCCTCTCGTTCCGGTATAAATAGTAGCTACCTGCTCTTCCACTGGGAGAGGGTTTGATTGGGATTGTTTAAGCAATTCCCGTAATCGTCGACCCCTTGCCAATTGATTCTGACTTGTTTTATCGAGAGCAGAGGCGAATTGTGCAAAGGCTTGTAACTCTGCGAATTGAGCTAGTTCCAATTTTGATTTGCCAGCTACTTGTTTCATGGCTTTAATTTGAGCTGCGGATCCTACTCTGGAAACAGAAATACCCACATTAATAGCAGGTCGAATTCCGGCATTGAATAGATCCGCAGATAAGAATATTTGTCCATCTGTAATGGAGATTACATTAGTAGGAATATAGGCAGAAACGTCTCCAGATTGAGTCTCCACTATTGGTAAAGCGGTCATACTCCCTTCGCCTAAAAGGGAGTTTAATTTAGCGGCTCTTTCTAAAAGGCGTGAATGCAAATAAAAAACATCCCCTGGATAAGCTTCGCGGCCGGGGGGTCTTCTTAATAGAAGGGACATTTGGCGATAAGCTTGTGCCTGTTTGGAGAGATCATCATAAATTATTAAAGTATGCCGTTCCCGGTACATAAAATACTCAGCCAGGGCTGCTCCCGTATAAGGAGCGAGGTATTGTAAAGTAGCGGGTGAATCCGCCATTTCAGCTACTACAATAGTGTATTCCATGGCCCCCTCTTCTTGGAAAGTAGTTACTACTTGAGCCACGGAGGATGCTCTTTGCCCGATAGCTACATAAACACATATTACATCTTGCCCTTTTTGATTGAGAATTGTATCTGTGGCTACTGCTGTTTTGCCAGTCTGTCTATCCCCAATAATTAACTCTCGCTGACCGCGCCCTATGGGGATCATCGAATCGATAGCAATAAGCCCTGTTTGAAGGGGTTCATATACGGAACGCCTGGAAATTATACCCGGAGCAGGAGATTCAATTAAGCGAGATTCCGAAGCGACAATTTCTCCTCTCCCATCAATAGGTTTAGCGAGAGCATTTATAACACGACCCAAGTAAGCCTCGCTCACGGGTATCTGAGCAATTCTTCCTGTTGCTTTTACAAAACTTCCTTCTTGTATCATCAACCCATCGCCCATTAATACAATCCCAACATTTTTGGATTCCAAATTCAGAGCAATACCTCTAGTCCCTTCTGCAAATTCAACTAATTCACCTGACATTATTTCACCAAGACCTATAATACGAGCAATCCCATCCCCCACTTGAACTACGCGACCGATATTCTCAATTCCTACTTTCCTATTATATTGTTCAATACGTTCGCGGAGAATTTTATGAATTTCGTCGACTCGAAGGGTTGCCATTCTTGAATCTTTTTTTTTTCGCAAGCAAGGGGAAAAATAATGCCTAAATTCTAAACGAAAGTAGAAGTTCAAGGCCTAATAAATTTTATTATCTCTTCCATTCTATGGCCCCGAGAATGCCAATATTAGCACGAATCGTACGGAAATGTAACTCGGTATTCAAACAACTATTCAGAGTTCCTAGAGCTCCTTGTACGGCTTGTTGGAAAACCCGTTGTCGGACCTGATTCATCGCTCTTTGTTTTTCAAAATAAAGGGTTTCATTTTTAGACTTTTCTAATTGTTCCAAACTAATAGAAGTAGCATTAATCAAATTTGCTTTTTCTAGTTCTATCTCAGAGTATCCATTCATCCGATACTCATCCGCTTCTAGTTCGACTTTCTGTAATCGAAGCCGAGCTTTTTCGAGTTGTTCAAGGGTGCCTCTACGCAATTCTTCCGAATTTCGAATAGTACTTAAGATCCTCTGTTTTCGATTATCTAATAAATCTTTTAATGAAAGTAGATTATCTTGCTATTAAATTTACAACTTTTATGATCTCTTCCCGAACCAAACATGAATCTTTCGATTCATTTGGCTCTCACGCTCCTTTTTTTCTTTTTTGCTATGTATTATGGCTATTTCCATATTTTTTTTTATGTAATGAGCCTATCCTCTATCCTCTTTTCTCTTTGTATTTCAATATACCGAAACTTATATAAGACTAGATAAATATTAAGAGGACTCTTCCGACTAGATAAAAATCTATCATGGTCAGCAAAGTTGTTTTTTTATTTGTGTTTGCTCTGTTAGTTAACAATTTCAATTTCATTAAGAAAAACAAACTAAATAAATAGAAAATGAAAATTGCTAGAATTCTTTTTTTTCCTTAAATCCAAAAAATTTCTCTTTTTTTTATACACAGGTCGTCGATTCGGCATTGGAAAAAGGGCAGGGTGCCCTTCTAGTAAATAGTTCAAACCCCATTTTATCGATATGAGTGTTCTATATCAGATAAATTCTACACTAGCTATTTCCCGTTTAAAGCATTTGGATACTAATAAAGCATTTCGATACTAATATAGTTGTAGAAAGAGTACCCCTTTTTGCCTGGACTTCAAGCAGTTTAGCTTTAACCGTGTTAATGGTCTCACATTATTGGTCTATAGAGAATCAAAGTAAATTTACCAATGAGTCGCGAAATGCTATGGTTCTTCCATATGATTTCTGAAGTTATTCAGAAGTAATTCGTCGAGATCGTGCACCTTTATTTATCCCCAAAATACTCAAAAATATTCTAAAGTGCAGCCGGATAGATCCAATCTATTCTTGAAATAGACAACTCGCACACACTCCCTTTCCAAAAAAAATCAATACGCCAACCACTACAGTTAGATTTATTAGATTTGTTGCTAAAATATCGGTATTAAGCCCGAAACTCCCAGCGAATGGCCAGTGAGCTAAAAAAACAAAAGAATGGGTTACATTTTTCATATGCTCTCCTCTTATAGATAGGACGAACAAAGAAGAAAGTTTTTCGATCACTTACTTCGCTCGCCCCTTTTTTATCGGTTTTTTTAATGCAATTTTTTTAATGCAAATAGATTCAATCTAATAATTTCTTTTAGATTAAGTCTTAGGTTGCGTTTGACTTGTGAAAGATCTCCTTTGTTAAAATGTTCCCAAAATTCCTAAAATAAAAGGAAAAAGACTTTCCACTATCCTAAACTAAGGATGGGAAGGAAGAGGGCGAGCATATCTTCTACCTAAATTGATCATGCTCAAATCAACCCTTCCCGGGGTATTGTCTGTCCCGATAAATAAAAAATTCCTGGAATAATATAATAAATAAAAGTATTGATATACTTGGAATTACAGAAGCAAATACCAATTTACTAAAAAAAGAAAAAAGTATCTAATCTAAAGGACTCATTTTCTTTTTTAGGATTAAACAAAAGGGTTCGCAAATAAGAGCGCTAGTGCCACAACCAGTCCATAAATTGTTAAAGCTTCCATAAAAGCTAGACTAAGCAATAAAGTACCTCGTATTTTCCCTTCTGCTTCTGGCTGTCTCGCAATACCTTCTACAGCTTGTCCTGCAGCAGTACCTTGACCAACCCCAGGCCCAATAGAAGCAAGCCCTACGGCCAATCCAGCAGCAATAACGGAAGCAGCAGCAATTAGTGGATTCATGGTGAGTTCCTCGTGTCAAAAAAAAAAAGAAATGGTTAAGGATACAATCAACCAAGAAATTATTACTTTTCACTTCTAAGTTCTATTGAAATGATAATCTAAATCGTCCGAACTATTTCGAGATCTCGTTTTTAGTTTCTAATCATTAGAGGTTTGTGTAAATCCATATGATTTTCATTATTCTATTTCTCTTTCTTTCCAACCAACCACCCTTTCATTCCATCCTTTTTTTTACTCTTCGATATCCTTGAGTTCCCATTTTTACCCTTCATCTAATCCATAATAAAAGACAAAATACAGGACGAACCCCTATTGAAATCGAACTAATCCAAATTCAATAGGAATCAAATTAAGGTATACAATTGAGAACAATATGCTGCATAGAACTGGATATGGAATGCTGCATAGAACTGGATATGGAATCCAATTCCATATAGAGGGGAATTCTATAGATCGGATTAGATAATGAATCTAACTTAGAAATAAAAAAAAAATCCTATATACATTTGTTTCCTCTATTTTGTTTGTGTATTTTCTCATTTTCTATTGAATCCAATTCCAAAATCATTCCGCACAAAAGATGACTGTCTTATAGACATTAAGGATATAGATCTAACCGGATTCCGCCCCCCCCCCCTGAATGCATATATAATTTAACAATTCCGTAATATAGTCTATTCTCTCTCCTACAACTCTAGGTTATATATTCATACGCATTTCGAACTAGTTAGTTTTCTAACCAGGAGGATTATCTGGAACCATGCATGAATTGGGCTAAGCTAAAAAAAAGACTATTTCAAAATTAGTCAATTCAATGATGACCTTCCATGGATTCACCTATATAGGCTGCGGCTAACGTTGCAAAAATAAGAGCTTGAATACCGCTTGTAAATAATCCAAGAAACATGACCGGTATAGGGACTACTAAGGGGACTAAAGAAACAAGAACAACAACGACTAATTCATCCGCCAATATATTTCCGAAAAGTCGAAAACTAAGCGATAATGGTTTTGTGAAATCTTCTAGGATGTTAATTGGTAAAAGGATTGGGGTTGGTTTAATATATTTCTCGAAATAACTCAATCCTTTTTTGCTAAGACCCGCATAAAAATATGCCGCTGATGTGAGTAAAGCTAAAGCAACAGTAGTATTTATATCATTCGTGGGCGCTGCTAATTCCCCGTGGGGTAACTCTATAATTTTCCAAGGTAAAAGAGCACCCGACCAATTCGAAACAAAAATAAAAAGGAACATAGTTCCAATAAAGGGAACCCAGGGACCATATTCTTCTCCAATCTGAGTTTTGCTTAAATCTCGAATAAACTCAAGGACATATTCGAAGAAATTCTGACCGTCGGTTGGGATGGTTTGTGGATTCCGAACAGCTATGATAACTGAACCTAGCAAGATAGTAATTACGACCCAAGAAGTGATGAGTACTTGGGCATGAATTTGGAAATCTCCTATTTGCCAATAGAAGTGTTGGCCTACTTCTACGCCTGATATATCATACAACCCCTTGAGTGTTTTAATGGAACATGGTGTAATATTCATATTGTCCTCTGATAAAAATTGAACTTCAAAAAAGGAATTCTTTTGATTCAACCATCTCTTTCTCAACTTAGCTGAAGTATTAATCTTAGAATTTTATATTTAGGATACCAAGAAATCACATCAAATGATAATATATATCAATACCCTCTAATATATATCAATATTCCCCTTCTTTTATCTATGCAAAACAAAAAAGAATAGTAACTGATCCCATAAATCTACGTAGTTGCTTAAGAATTAACTATTCTTCTTAATCTTAATCAACGATTTCTTATATAGAGAGAACGGCCCTCACAAATTGCAAATACTAATTTGTTAAGAATCAATCGAATTGAAGTCATAGTGTCATCGTTGGCAGGAATCGATATATTCGCGAGATCTGGGTCACAATTTGTATCCACTAAAGAAATAGTAGGAATCCCCAAAATGGCACATTCCCGAAGAGCTATATACTCTTTTTGCTGATCAAGGACGATCACAATGTCAGGCAACCTCGTCATATATTTAATCCCGCCGAGATATCTTTGCAAGGTGGATAATTTTCTCTTTAAGATTGCCACATCTCTTTTTGGAAGATGGTGGAATTTTCCCATCTTTTCTTCCGCTCTTAAGTCTCTAAATTGAGAAAGTCTAGTTTTGGTAATCGACCAATTCGTTAACATACCACTGAACCACTTTTTATTAACATAATGACAACGAGACCTTATTGCAGCTGATGCTACTAAATCCGCTGTTCTTTTTTTGGTACCAACAATTAAGAAGCTTTTTCCTTGACTTGCTGCATCAAAAACTAAATCACAAGCTTCTGATAAAAAACGAGCCGTTCTAGCGAGATTTGTAATATGAGTACCTTTACGCTTTGCCGAGATGTAAGGGGCCATTTTAGGATTCCATTTCTTAATACCATGACCAAAATGAACTCCTGCTTCTATCATCTCTTTCAAATTGATGTTCCAATATCTTCTTGTCATTTTTTCCACACTTCCTTTTTTTTTCTTTTTTTCGTCTTACCATTACGGAATTTATTTCTTTTTGAAGATTAAGAAAGAGCCGAAATATCTTGAAATAAATAATAATTGTTCCGATGGAACCTTCTACTCAGAATTGGCCATTGATACATGATATAAACATAGCCTTAATGAATTAACTGACTTCTTTTATCTTTTATTTAGTAAAATATGAAAATACAAAATCTAAAATCAGACCTGTTAGCATTCTAAGGTCAAAAATCTAGTTTAAATTAAACTAAAAAAAAAAAAAATCTGCTTTATGTATCCTTAAATCGTATAAATGGGAGTAAATGGGGGTTCTGATGTCTC
Organism: Eragrostis nindensis; assembly: GCA_012490785.1. Lineage (NCBI taxonomy): Eukaryota > Viridiplantae > Streptophyta > Magnoliopsida > Poales > Poaceae > Eragrostis > Eragrostis nindensis. The sequence continues at coordinate 21,835 of JAAXCT010000093.1, forward strand.
ATAGAAATTGTTTGTTACGTCAGAATCAGAAGAAACTAATTCTGTATGGAGAAACAACATATCTCTCATTTCCGACGTGAATAGATTTTTTTTTGAATTTCGAAATAAAGGTTCTTGTCTTGTGAGGAACGATGCACAAATTTTTGGAATCCGGTACCAACAGGTATAATTCCCCCCAGAACTACGTTTTCTTTCAGGCCTTTCAACCAATCAATACGACCTCGTAGGGCAGCTTTTGCTAAAACTCGAGCAGTTTCCTGAAAACTTGCTTCAGATATGAAACTTTGGGTATTCAGGGAAGCCCTTGTTATTCCCAATAAGATTGCCCGATAATAGATGGATTCATCCAAAGCACGCCCTGCTCGTTCCGCTCGCAATAGTCCTATTAATTCCCCGGGTAAAAAAACATTAGACATTCCATCTTCGGAAACCCGTACTTTTGATGTTACTTGGCGTATAATAATCTCTATATGTCTATTATGGATCTGTACCCCTTGGGATCGATAAACCTTTTGGATCTTATTAACCAAAGAGATACGACTTTGGGCGATGGTTAGCTCAGCTCCAATCAAGAATCCCCAGGGAACCCCAAGAATTCTTGGTATACGCTCATTCCAATCCTCAATTCTCCTTTCGAGATTCGGCGATAGTGAATCAATTGAACGTGCTTCGAATATTTGTTCTACTTTTGGAAGACCTTGCGTTATATCACTAGATCTCGATTTTTCATATATAAAGGTAACTAACCTATCTCCTTTGTAAAGGGTTTTTCCATAATGACCATGAACAGTTGCTCCTATAGTGGCCAAATAAGGCTTAGCTGCTCTTATAACAAAGGAGTCCATATTAACAATGTAAATTTGACCAGATTTTTTTATGTGCGATTTAAATAGACATACATTTTCACAAATAAATTGTCCAAGCTGAATTATTGCCAATGTCTCCTCCCATGAGTCATGATTGAGAAAGTGCCAATTCAAATGGAGTGCATTCAACATGATGTTACTGTCGAAATTCGAAATCCTTTTATTTTCATCTATTAAAGAGTATTTAAGCCCTTGAAGTACTTGGAAGGTTTGTTTCAAAGTGTCAAGGAACAAGTATTTTTTTAACAAGATCTGATTATGCGTTAATAAATAGTAAGATGAAGAAAAATTCGATATATTAGGTACAATAGCCCCTAAGAGCCCAAAAATATCTCGAATAGGAATTCTAGGATTCGATTCTTTTACCGCATTGGGATATTTTGAATTCTTGAATAAACCAATTCGAGAACAGTTGGATGCCGACAAAATCATCAAAGATGGGTAGTCTTTATTTCGATTCAACAAGGTGCCAATAGCTTCTTGATGTTGGCTAAGTGATTTAATCTTCGCCTTGGAATAAAAGGAATTGGTATTGTTGCGATCTAACCTATTATTGGGAATCGGTCCTGCACTTGTCCTATCATACCTTCCTCTTGTATATGAAATAGTGGACTTGACTAACTCAATTCTTAGGAAATCCCGAATCAGATCATTTGTCCTTAATTCAACAAGGGAAGCACGAGCCCCCTCTTTTTCTTCTTGTTCCCAATTCACTACCAAGCAAGTTCGAACGAATTGACTATTCGTGTGATAAATTCTTTGAGTTAACTTGCTATTTTCATGAGAAATAAAATTGACAAGTCGAAGTTGGAGATTATCCTCTTCTTGCAGGAGATCTTGCGGGAAAAGTCTTGCTAAATTTCTCCCTTCGTCCGTTTCATATGCGACTGCAGGTCGAACCGAAACAAAATACTTTTCCTTGCTTTTGAGAATTTTTTTCCGTTGAACATAAACCCAATTTTTTCTTTTTTTTGAGTCCTTATAATCTTTTTTATCTCTTTCTGGTGGTATCAAACTGGCGCCGGATATCTTATCCGCCTCTTCAGGAAAATGAATATCTCCGGAAAAGATTTTTAGTTCCGTATGGCTTTTTTTTCTCTTCACTCGGACCAATCCACCTAGTCGACTTCTTGTATTTTTTGTGAGTTGTGTATCCACTCCAATAATACTATTGTCAAGTACCTTTAGCGATGAGGATCTTGGCAAGATATGCAGTTCTTGAAGAATGAAAAAAAACCGATCTACTTCTTTTTGGTATTTTAGACTAAATTCTTTTGTTCCTCGATGCTCAATAAAACCTTCTTTTTTTAAGATAGAATCTTCCTCGGGGCTCCCATATTCGTCCTCTGAGTCTTCCTCTGAGTCTTCCTCTGAGTCTTCTTCTAAAGCCCCGTATTCGTTCTCTGAGCCATCTTCACGGCTCCCATATTCTTCTTCTGAGTCTTCCTCTAGAGTTCCATATTCGTCCTCTCGACTTTTATATTCGTTCTCTCGGTTCCCAGATTCTTCTTCTGAATCTTTCTCTAGAGTCCTATATTCGGCCTCTAGGATCCCATATTCATCTTCTAGGATTTCATATTCGTCCTCTAGAGTGCTATATTCGTCTTCTAGGGTTTCATATTCGTCCTCTCGGGTCCTATATTCATTTTCTAGGCTCTCATATTCGTCCTCTGAGTCTTCCTCTAGAGTCCTATACCCTTCCTCTAGGGTCCTATATTCTTCCTCTAGGGTCCTATATCTAAATTTAACAATTCCTGAACCCCTTTTATCTTTTCTGTATCGTGGATCGTCAAAATAAGCAAAAATAGTATTTCTACGTAAAACACCCATAAAGGGTATTTCAATCGAAATCCCCAAACAGGATATTAGCTCTTTTTCTTGTTCTTGATGATATTGTAATGGAATGACGAACCTATTTTTTCGTTTTTTTGCCAACAAATCCGAATTATCTTGAAGAATAGAAGGATAGACAAAATTCCAATGATTGTTGGGCACGATTCGATCTGGCGTTAAATAATCAAGAATTTCCTTATCTTTTTTACCAAAAGTATCCAACAGTCTATGGCTTACTTGATCATTAGCCATTGAGAGGTCAAAGATATATCTTCCGTCAAGAGAAAAAGAATACGTATTCATTTGATCTTGATCCTTGTGCAGCGAAAAGGATGCTATACTGGATCTGCACATACTTACTGACAATATCCATAAATGGCTTGTTTTTGGTAATCGACGGAGATTACCATATTGATATTCGGGCGCATGGTAAACATCAGTACTCCAGTGCATTTCCCCGTCTGATTCGGAATAAATATGCTTTTGTACCTTTTCTTTAAAATGCAAAGTGGACGTTCCGGCACGAATCTCTGCAATTACTTGTTCGGATTCTACATATTGGTCATTTTGTACTAGAATCAAGCTTTTTAACGGAATATTCACACTATGTAGAATATCCTGACTCTGAATAGTTACACGCAAGTCTATATAGCATAGAAAAGCAGGCTGCCCATGACGGGTACGTGTGGGGTGAACCAAATTCTCATTGAATTGGATTTTTCCATTCGAGGGGGATCGTACAAGGTCGGCAGTACCCCCTGTGAATACTCCACCGGTATGAAAAGTTCTTAATGTTAGTTGAGTCCCTGGCTCCCCGATTGATTGACCCGCAATAATACCTACAGCTTCCCCCAATTCGACCAGATCGCCATGAGTAGGACTCCGCCCATAACATAATTGACAGATCCAAGATGTGCTCCGGCAAGTAAAAGGGGTTCTAATATATATTGGTTGTGCTCGAAACGGTTGTGCTCGAAAGGCAGTTATGAATCGATTAACTAATCCAATTCCAATATCTTGATTTCGAGCAGCAATGCATCGTGAACCAATATATATATCGTCTGCTAATACACGACCAATTAGTGTTTGGACAAAAAGTTTTTCTGTCATCCCATTTTGAGGACTCACAGAAATACCTCGGATAGTACCACAATCTCTTCTACGCACAATAATATGTTGAACTACTTCAACAAGTCTGCGTGTAAGATATCCAGCATCCGCTGTTCGTACAGCAGTATCTACAACCCCTTTGCGGGCTCCGTAGCAGGAAATTATATATTCTGTCAAAGAAAGTCCCTCGCGTAAATTGCTTTGAATAGGTAAATCAATCATTTGTCCTTGAGGATCCGCCATTAACCCTCTCATCCCTACTAATTGGTGTACCTGAGATGCATTTCCTCTGGCTCCTGAAAAAGACATTAGATAGACTGGATTAGACGGATCCGTTATCCGAAAATTCGAATTCATTTCTTGTTTCAAATATTCACTTGTAGCATACCATATTTCAACGGATTGGCGTAATTTTTCTACTGCGTGTACAGCCCCATAATAATAGTGTTTCTCCAAAAGAAAACTCTGTTGTTCCGCGTCTTGGACTAACCATCCTTTAGAGGGTATTGTTAAAAGATCCTCGATTCCTAAAGAAATTGATGTAGTAGTGGCTTGATGGAAGCCCAGAGCCTTTATTTGATCCAGTATATGGGCTGTATATCCCATTCCGAAATGATCTATTAATCTGCTAATAAGTCGTTTCATAGCAGTTCCGTCTATCTCTTTATTATGAAAGACCAGGTTGGCCCGTTCCGCCATACATAAGTACCCCCTTTTTTGGCTGAGTAGGATTCGACAATTGCTGAGTAGGATTCGACAATAGGCCTGAGTCAGTGATTCGAAAACTTAATTTACTCCCTTTCCTCAATCTTAATTTGCGTGGCAAAAAAGATGGTACTAGCGAAATCGGAATGCCCCCCGAAAGGGGCATCGCCGAATTTAACTTCCTTGTTTAGATAGTGTATGAATAGGCCCGACTAAATCCTTGTATGGCTTCCTCTATTTCTCTATAAAAAGAAATATGACCAAGAGTGGTTCGAATGTATATAGAACGGGTTTCTTTTTTTCTATTTCCGACTATTAGATAGTGGGCATAAATCTCATGATAAGTCCCAAAAGATTCATATTGAACTTCAATCGGAACTTCTCTTGACCCAATGACGCGTTGATCTAGTTTCCATCGGAGCCACAATGGACTGTTTAAACCGATTCGTTTCTGTCTATAAGCTCCCAGTGCATCATAGGAACTAGAAAAATGGGGTTCTTTATCTTTTGTATACTTATAATTATTATTATTGTAGTTGACTTTTTTATTTGGAGAGTTTCCGCAACTATTATATCTATTTGCACAAATACCTCGACGGTTTCCAATCGTTAATACATAAAGTCCGATAAGCATGTCTTGGGTTGGCACGCAAATAGGATCTCCAATAGCGGGAGACAGGAGATTCATATGAGAAAACATAAGTAAACGGGCTTCCGCTTGAGCTTCCAAGGATAAAGGTAGATGAACAGCCATTTGATCCCCGTCAAAGTCCGCATTGAAACCCTTACACACTAATGGATGTAAACAAATAGTACGCCCCTCTACTAAAGTGGGTTGGAAGGCTTGTATGCCTAATCTATGCAGAGTAGGTGCTCTGTTCAACAGTACAGGATGCCCCCGCATAACTTCTTGAAGTATTTCCCATACAATAGGTTCCTTTTCCCAAATTTTCCTTTTAGCAATCCTGACATTAGAAGTAGCACGTTTCGTGATTAAATCTCGAATTACAAATAGCTGAAAAAGCTTTATTGCTATCTCTAGAGGTAATCCACATTGATGTAATGAAAGTGAAGGACCCACAACAATGACAGAACGCCCCGAGTAATCGACCCGTTTCCCAAGCAGAGTCTCACGAAACCTCCCCTCTTTACCCTCAATTACATCTGAAAGTGACTTGTATACTTTATTGTGACCATCCCTCGTCGGTTGCCCGCGGGACCCACTATCAAGAAGTGTATCCACGGCTTCTTGTACCAATTTTTCCTGGCACATTACTAAATCTGCTGGCGCTAATTCACTTCTTTTTAATAGATAGGCAAGGTTGTTGTTTCGACGGATAACTCTCTTATAAAGTTCATTAATATCCGAAGTAACTACTTTATCCCCAGACCTATAAACAATGGGTCTCAATTCGGGAGGAAGAACCGGTAATAAGCACAAAACCATCCATTCTGGTTCTACATTTGTTTGAATAAAATGTTTCGCCAATTGCATTCGTCTAATTAAAAAAACTTTTCTTATTCGTCTTTTTCTATCTTCCCATTCATCTCCACTATACCCCTCGTCTTCTAATTCCTTCCATTCAACCAAGGAATTCTCTATAATAATTCGCAAATCCAAATCCGCTAATTGTTCTCTAATAGCACCTGCTCCTGTCGCAATTTCACGATTTCGAAATGTTGCAAAGCCAGGAGTAGAAAAAAAGGGAGAAATGTTGTGGTTACAGGATGAAATTTCATCTTCGAATAAACCTCGTAATCGTAAGAAAGTAGGTTTTTTAGCGCTGGGCCTAGCAAAAGAGAAATCGCCGTATACTAGGCCCTCCAATTTCTTAAGGGGTTTATCTAAAAGATTCGCGATATAACTAGGAAGACCTTTCAAATACCACACATGAGTCACTGGACATGCCAGTTTGATGTATCCCATTTGATATCTTCGTATCCGAGAATCAACAAATTCTACCCCGCATTTTTGACAAAATTTTTCGTCTTCGTTTTCAGCTACGCTCGCTCGAGAATTTCCGCAAGCACAAATTCCGCTTTTTATGGGCCCAAAGATTCTTTCGCAAAACAATCCATCTTTTTCTGGTTTATCGGTTTTATAATGAAAAGTGGAGGGCCTTGTGACTTCGCCAACGACTTCCCCATTAGGTAGGATTTTGTTAGCCCAAGCCTTTATTTGTTGAGGGGAAACGAGCCCAATTTGAAGTTGTTTATGTTTATATTGGTCAATCATAAAATAGAAATAAGAAAAGAATTTATATTTATTCCGATCAAACATCCTCCCTATTAATCTGAAAGTTCTTCTCAGATACAAGGAAACGGTTCAGTTCTAGAGCCAAAGATCGTAGTTCTCGAACGAGCACTCGAAAAGATTCTGGAGGATCCTCGTGATTAGGCACTCTTTTTCCCCAGATCGTAGCATTAAGTATTTCTTGGCGAGCTATAAGATGATCAGATTTATAAGTAAGTATCTCTTGTAAAATATGAGCAACACCAAATCCTTCTAAAGCCCAAACTTCCATTTCTCCTACTCGTTGTCCCCCTTGCTTGGCTCTCCCTCTAACAGGTTGTTGGGTAACAAGTGAGTAGGGCCCAGTAGAACGTCCATGGATTTTCTCATCAACTTGATGAATTAATTTTAAAATATAGGACTTCCCTATTAGAACAGGTTGTTCGAAGGGATCTCCTGTTCTTCCATCAAATATTCTGCTTTTTCCCGGGTACTCGGGTTCAAATACCCATGGATTTTTTGTTTGTTTACTGGCTTCATATAGTTCCGAAAACACAAGTTTTCTTGAAGCCTCTTGCTCATATCTCTCATCAAAGGGTGCTATTCTATAATGTTTCTTTAGCAGATCCCCTGCTAATCCAAGCGAGCTTTCAAATATTTGTCCCACATTCATTCGTGAGGGTACTCCTAGGGGATTGAAGACCATATCAACGGGTGTTCCATCTTGCAAATAGGGCATATCTTGCCTAGGCAAAATTTTTGAAATGATCCCTTTATTCCCGTGTCTTCCTGCTACTTTATCCCCAACTTTGATTTCGCGTTTCTGTAAAATATATACACGAACCATTATGTCGAGGGGGTCCCTCTGGATCCATTTCACATCGATAACGCGCCCTCTTCCACCTATAGGTAGTTTGAGAGAAGTTTCTTTTGAATTGGATACCTCAAGACCAAAAATGGCCCGTAATAATCCAGCTTCCGCGATATACGAGGATTCGCTAGCTATCTGAGGCGTTAATTTACCTACTAAAATATCGCCAGTTTCTACCCAGGATCCCAACCTCACAACTCCATTTCTGTCCAAATTGCGGAGTAAATGTTCTTCTAGATGTGGTATTTCTTTAGTGATTTTTTCAGCGGAGCCTTGGCTTGTCGTATCCGTCTGAATTTCATATTTTCGGATGTGAAAAGAAGTATAAATATCCTCATATACCAAACGTTCGCTAATTAGTACTGCGTCTTCAAAATTGTAGCCCTCCCACGGCATATAAGCTACTAAAACGTTTTTTCCTAAAGCGAGTTCCCCACCAACTGTAGCTGCTCCCTCCGCTAAAATTTGCCCTTTTTTAAAGGATTTACCCTCCGGAACCCGAGGTTTTTGGTGCATACAAGTATTTTTGTTAGAGCGCTGATGAGCAACTAAAGCAATACTTATAGTCTTCCCACTACTTGATAAAAGCATCTTGTGACTATCACTAGAAATGATCTTTCCCTCGCATTCGGCTATAATAGAAACCCTCGAATCTAGAGCTGTTTGGCGTTCCAATCCAGTTCCAACAATGCACTTCTCGGACCGAGAAAGTGGAACTGCTTGGCGCTGCATATTAGAACTCATTAAAGCCCGATTCGCGTCATTATGCTCAATAAAAGGAATGAGAGAGCCTCCAATAGAAAAATATTGGAAAGGAAAAATACTTCTAACATGAATCTGTTCCCATGCAATAGTAAGAAATTCTTGACGGTATCTAGCTGGAACAACCTGTTCTTCCTGAATACCTTGATTCAAGGATAAAGAATTTCCTGCGGCTATCATATAATATTCATCTCTATTTGGTGATAAATAAACCACCTGTTTCTCTTTTTTTTCTTTTGCTTTCTCAGATATTTCATAAAACGGACTCTCTATAGATCCCCACCAGTGATCAATTCTCGCATGAATAGCTAAAGATCCAGTAAGTCCAACATTGATTCCTTCGGACGTGTCAATTGGACAAATACGCCCATAGTGACTCGGATGAATATCTCGGCTCCGAAAACTTGCAGTTCTCCCCGTCAATCCTCCAGGACCCAAACAACTCACTTTTCGCCCATGAACCGTTTGTGTCAATGGATTGGTTTGGTCAAAAACTTGAGATAAGGGGTATGTGCCAAAAAAGGTCTCATAAGTAGTTATTAATAAAATCGAAGTTGAAGTTGGAGTTACTAAAGTTTGTGGAGTCGGTTTCGATTGACGTATGAATACTCTACGGATAGTTTTTTGAATTGCATGTTGTAAACGGCCAAGAGCCAGTCCGAATTGATCTTGTAACAGATCCGCAACCGAACGAATACGTTTATTTTTCAAGTGATTCATATCGTCATCGTCAAGTATACCCGTTCCAAATTTCATTCCAATTAAATGATCCGTAGCGGCCAATACATCTCGTGGTAACAAGAATGTATTGTTCTGAGGTATATCAAGATTCAGTCTCCGATTCATATTTCGTCGACCAACTCTTCCTAATTCACATTTTTGTTGAAAAAATTTCTTTTGTAATTCCTCACATAACGACTCCGAAAATACCAGGTCCCCGCCTACACAAGCAAATTGTTGATAAAACTCCAAAATAGCTTTTTCTTTTGACTCAATCCTCTTTTTCTCCTTAGCATTCGGGAAAGACAAGAAAATTTCGGGGTAGGAAACATTATCTAAAATTTCTCTTAGATTCGAACCCATAGCTGATGATAGAACTAAAATAGATATCTTTTGTTTTCTACTCACGCGAGCCCATATCCTTTCTTTTTTATCAATTGCTAATTCCGATCTTCCTCCCCAATCTGATATTATAGTCCCGGTGTATATAGAAATTCCCTTATGGTCTAATTCCGAGCGGTAGTAAATACCAGGACTTAGCAATATTTGATTGATCACAATTCGATATATTCCATTTATTATAAATGTTCCTAAGGAATTCATTATAGGAATGTTTCCAATAGAAATGGTTTGCTTTTGCACATCGAAACCAAAAATTAATCTCGCAGATACATATAATTCAGAAGAATAAGTGAGTGATTCATACACAGCATCCCTTTCTTTTATCGAGGGTTCTAGCAATTGATATCCTTTCGCAAATAATTGAAATGCAATTTCGTGATCTGGATCTTTAATTGTTGGAAACTTCTCAAGTTCTTCTGCCAAGCCTTGATTAATGAACCTACAAAATCCCTCGAATTGGATCTGACTAAATCCGGGTATTGTGGACATTCCCTCATTCCCATTCCGGAGCATCTTAATCTTAAGTTTCCTATTTATCAAAAAAAAATTCCATTATCAGCTCACTCTTTATCAATCCCTACGGATCAATCTAGCAATCATGGAATCTATATTCTGTTTACTGAATCACATGAAATTCTAGGGAACTCCACATACGTATTTCATATATGTATTTCATACATATGAATAGAGATAATTTTTACGAAAGTTCCAATTTTGCAGGGGTAGAAATGGAATTAAAATGAATTGATAAAAAACTGCTAGAAAAAATTCTGCCACTTAAACTTTAACTTTATGATATTCTAATCAGATTGGATAGGAAAGATTTATCGTTTTAGCTCCTTTCTATGAAAGAAATAAAGCCATAAAATTTATAAGCACTAGAAAGTTTGACTTTAGTTCGATTTAGAATTTAGAATAGTACGCTTAGTTTTATTTTCAAAAAGAATTTGAAGGTTCTTTTTTGTTTTCTAGTATTTGTAGCAGTAGAATTGCTGAAAAAGAAAGGATTTCGTTGTAGAATCCTAAAAAAAAGTACTTACTTTTTTTTAAGTACTTGCTAATCTAGTTATCCACCTAATATTTAATGCAATGAAAAATTAAAGCATGATTCCCCATAGGGATATGTACATAAGGGGGATCCATAGATAATAATGCTGTTCAGACCAGGAGTTTACCTATATACAATTCGGGAAACTTTTATTCTATTTTATTATGCCATTAAAAGGAATGGGAGGAGAAAATACCGATTTAAGAGTCGTTTATTGCTGCAATTCAAAAAAAAATTATAGTTCTAGTTAATGGTTCCAATTTGTTCTGAATTTTGCATGGAAATCCATTTTTGCTCCTTTGCCATTTCAATAGAATAGAAAGAAAAGGGAAGTTTTCTAAGCAATGTTTAACAGAGAATCCATCGAGAAAAATAAGCAAAACAGGATGCAAAAAAGCAGAAATAGATTTTTGGAAAACGATTGGAAAAAGTAAAAAAAGTAAGTAGAATTACATTCAAGATAAAAGTAAAGGTGTTTTAGTAAGAAAATATGGATGAATACTTCTCGATTTTAGATCGGATTTTTTGGCGGCATGGCCAAGTGGTAAGGCAGGGGACTGCAAATCCTTTATCCCCAGTTCAAATCTGGGTGCCGCCTGATCAATCAAATACTTACCTCATAAGTTGGGGCAAGAGAGTAACTAGGTCTGGCGATACTGGATTTTGAGAATCCATACCATAGTTCTATCCTCAAACTAGGGTTTGTTTTGGCGGCAATGGCCCGTTAGCTACTAACAGGGATGAGGTAGCCTTTCCTTATTCTTTTATTAATTTGATTCGATTCGGGAATTTAAAACTATGAGGCTAAGGTGTCAGAAACCTTCGTATCCACCAAAGGGCCCTAAAGGGCATTCTTTTAAAAATCTAAGATTGAAGAAGGGACTTTGCGAAGAAATCTCAAGACTTCCTAATTATCATACATTTTTTTTTAGTACATCTTACTACATACACTAAAGTAAAGAAAGGCTACAGATTCTGTCGAGAATTAGAGTAAATAGGCTGATCAAAAATCAATTTCAGCGTTGTGGATAAGGTCTCCTCACTCTTTCATAGAAAGATAGAAAGTAGGGCAGTAGGGTTTAGCTCAAAAATAAACAGGGGTAAGGCATGGGTAAGGTAGGTATCCGATAAATATTTATCTATCCTAATTTTATGGTATATCTAATTTTATGGTATATTCTGACGTCCTTTGCTTATAAAAATAAAAAGGTAACAAAAGGAACAAAAAATCTCTCTATTCCCGCGTCTTCTATTTAGGACATTCCCCCACTCCTTTTTAAAAAGGATATGTATTATATTTATACTTAATACTCTCCAACTCTACCAAAAATAATATAAAAATTTGTTAGGGGTAAATTCCTTTAACTGATTCATCTATAGTCTTAGGGCAGAATTTTGACTCTGTACCCTTAATTCCACTATGATTATTGATCAATAGTAGAATAATTCCTTCATATAAATAGGAGACATAATTTACATGGATATAGTAAGTCTCGCTTGGGCTGCTTTAATGGTAGTCTTTACATTTTCTCTTTCGCTAGTAGTATGGGGGAGAAGTGGACTCTAGGGATACTACTAATTGATTGAGTAGTCCAATTGTAGTATCAACTCTTTTCTTTAATTGATCGTTTTGCATTAATCATTTTGTCAAACTTTATTTTTTCTCTCTTTCTTTAGTTTTGTTTCACTCTTGTAAAAATAAAAAACTCTTTTAAGAATAAGAAAGAGTCAGTCGTTCTATTCTACTATGTTCCATTCTAGTATAGTAGAAAGAAATAGAATAGAAAGAGCGATTATAGTAATTAAGAATTTCTACTAGAAGTGACGAGTAAAAATAAAGCTCTTTACATAAGAAAATTAGACTTTCTTACACGAAGCTGTTCACAACATATCGCACATTTTCCATTTAGACTCTTTTCTTATTCTTAGAATTTTTTTTGTTCTTTTTTTTTGAAGGATCTCGCGTGAAGCATCTCGCGTCATTTTTAAGTATGAAAGATTCGCAGGTTTTTTCCTTTTATTTACTTTTTCTTTTTAACTATAGTCTATTCTCGTATTATTTATCTCCCTCTCCATGGATTCTTTCAATGAAGAATTGTCTTCGATTTTTTTTATTTTGACTTGCTTGAAATTAAGTGGATGCAGTGAAAAAAGAAGTTGAATTAGATTACTATTTCAATCTACTAATTCAATCTACTAATCTATTCTATGTAGACAAGAAGAATAATATAATAGAAAGAATCTAAAGTGTCGTAGAAAAAACTATATGTAGTTCTTTCTACCACACTTTATGATTCCAACCAGATCCTTTCATTTAAGACTTGGATTTTTATTTTGTTTAATCCCTTTTTCATTTCTTCAATGATTAATTGGAATTCCAATTAATCTTTTTGGCTGGCAGTTTTTACATAAATAATAAGTAAAAAGGCAGTAGGAACTAGAATGAACAATGCAGTAGCAATAAATGCGAGAATATTTACTTCCATAACTTCTTTATTTTATTTTTTTCACAATAACTCGGGATGTAATCCCATGGAGAGGAAAAGGGGGTATCCTGTAAATTCAAGGGGAGGACTTGCATTCTGATAATATTAAATCAATTCAATATTATGAATATAGGATCTATCAAATCAATTCATGGTTGATAGTGGAATAATATAACATAGGAAGATCCCTTATCCATAGTAAGACCAAAATAGATTTTTTAATTGGATTCTGAACCCCTCTATTTTTCATCCTTTTCCACTTTTGCTTTTCTATATATATGTATAGCCAAGAATCTTTCTTATCCAATTTCCCTTCCTTTTTCTTATAGTTATACATACAATTATGTATATATGTATTATATGACCAACTTTCTATGGGTTACATAGACATCCAAATAAGCAGTAGAAGTAGAAATGAGATGGAGAAAAGAGGATCTTAAATAAAAAAGATCTAATATTTTATTTTAATTTAGGAAAAAGAGCGTTTGCTTATTTTTTTTTAGGTTACTATCAATATCTGCTTTTTGGAGCCTAAAGATGAGAGCGGATTCATAAAAAAAGGAGTCGGCAAATGGCCCGAGAATGAGGTAGATTCTTTCCAAGAATTCATTGAATATACACAAAGAAAGTTGGAACTACAAAATGGAAGTGGTGTGGTTTATAATAACCCTCAAAAAGGAACTAATTATATTCATTCTCTAACAATAAACGAATACAATTTGTGTATGGATTCCGGTAAAATACCGGAACTCTATTCCATAAGAATCGAATAGGAAGTTAAGATGAGGATGGTATCATCATATTATAAAAATAGAGTAATATCCTAAATTATACTAATCCACGTATGATATGTAGGTCTTTCCTTATCAATAAGGGTTCCCCATAGATATTTGATCTTGCCTTCTGCCCCTTTTTTTCAGGGAAATTTTTAATGAAAAAGGGAAAGATTAATTTTTCCATTCATTGAATCCTAGTTCGGGACTGACGGGGCTCGAACCCGCAGCTTCCGCCTTGACAGGGCGGTGCTCTAACCAATTGAACTACAATCCCTGCGGGGTGTATGGCATACCTATTCTTAAATAGAACCATTAAGAAGATTCGTCTGTCGTACTCTAAGAAATAGATGAATCATATACTGCATACCCACATATCCTATTTGGGTATAGTGAGAGTGGCATAACTAATATGTCGCGATTTTTTATCCCTAAAAATAAATGATAATCCACCTTTCAATAAGAAAAACTCTTTTCTTTGTTAAGAAAAGAATCAGAGAGATATGGCTTAGAAATATATTTTCCCTTTCTTTTCTCTTTTTCCTTTATTTCTATGGATCAGATATTTTTTTTTATGGAAGAAAAAAATGGATTTAGTTCATATTCACTAAGCCCTAGATTCTTGGGCCGAGCTGGATTTGAACCAGCGTAGACATATCGTCAACGAATTTACAGTCCGTCCCCATTAACCGCTCGGGCATCGACCCAGGAAGAATTTATTCTAGGGTTTTTGATAATCTATAGATTAACCTCTTTTTATAATACTCCCTACCCCCAGGGGAAGTCGAATCCCCGCTGCCTCCTTGAAAGAGAGATGTCCTGAACCACTAGACGATGGGGGCATCACTAGACGATAGTGCTATATGGAACCACTCGTCATTATACTATAATGATAGTATGAGCAGTTTTTTGGAATTGTCAATATACTCGAAGAGTATAAATAGATCAAAGCAAAGAGTCCTTCCTACTTTTCTGTTATGCTTTCATAGGATTTTTTTTAGTTGATGGTTAGGTTAATTCACGGATCATCCCCTGCTTTTTAGGGGAATTCATTTTAAAGGGTATAGAATAAGAATAGATTAATAAAAAGGATTCTAGATTAGTTCAGTACAGATATTGATTTGATTGCTCTAACAGGAAAAAGAGTCCAATTTCATTTCTTTTTTGCAATTTAAACTCTGTGCTTCGTTTAGTATTCAGACCAAAAATGTGGGCATCTACCACTAAATGAAATCATAAAATTCAAGAAAAAAAAGAAAAAAGTGAATGCATTTAGTAGAAAAGTACTCTACCGGATTTGAACCGATGACTTCTGTCTTGCCGTGGCATTACTCTACCACTAGTGGAAAAGAAAAGCCCTTTATCGGATTTGAACCGATGACTTATGCCTTACCATGGCATTACTCTACCACTGAGTTAAAAGGGCTTTTTATTCAAAAATTAGCCACTTTCATTTCCCATTATAAGTCTACTGCATAATGTACATAATATATATATATATTCATTTACATAATATATGTATATATATAGATATATATCTAGAGATTTTACTAGTTTATTTTCTATATTGAGATATAGAAGTTTATTCGCGGTGAGGTTCAAAAAGGCCAAAGGGGCTATTTTCCCGTGCTCAGAATGTTCTGCAGAATTAGGGACTTTTTTTTCTATTGGCTGATCTTATGATGAGAAATTTCTCCATTTATGTTTTATTTCTCCTAATTCTAATGGGGGGTATAAAGGAATTCGCGCTCTGCATATACCCGTATGGCTGGGTATTTATTTTCAGCGATATACTTATTATCTGTCTGTTATTGGAGTTTTATCAACAATTTTATTCTAAAAAGTGGACAGTCGAGTTTATACTGCAGAGTAGAAAATTTATTCTATCAAAAAAGAAAGAAAGGGATTGATGGGGACTGTACTGTCTCCTATATTTCTTAGTGTATATTGTAGGAATAATCAAACTATAGAATACGAAGAATACGATCCTAATCGAAATGCATACATTTGGTTCATACCCTAGTGGGATGGTAATAAGAGATTTCTTTTACAGACTAGAGGGAGGCCATCTAAATCCTAAAGTAAAGGCCCGCGATTGAAGTACCAACTGCTCACTTTTCTACGTAGATGGAATTCCTCGAATGGCTACCCTTGACAAAGGGTAGCGTTGGTATCATAATCTACATGTAGCGGGTATAGTTTAGTGGTAAAAGTGTGATTCGTTCTATTAATAACTGAATTTGAAATGATATACTTAAGACATTCTTAAGTTTTTTATATTCATATTCCGATGAAAACTTTAGTTCTTATAAAGGGTTTAATCCTTTTCCTCTTAATAGGATATTGAGGAAGAATATACATTCTCGCGATTAGTATCCAAAGACTAATTAAATTTGCATGCAAAATACAAATTTGATTATAAGTACAGAGTCGCGAAGCATAATTTTGCATTGGATTAAGTATTCCAATTGAATAAATATGAGTAAAGGATCTATGGATGAAGATACAAAAAAGTTTATTTCCAATCGTAACTAAATCTTCTTTTAGTTAAAAAAGAAAAGGAAGCCCAATAGCTAAAAAACGATAGTTTTGGTTTACTAGAACCATCAGGATATTGTTTCAGCTCGGTGGAAACCCAGCTCTTTTCCTCAGGATCTCTTGAATGAAATTAGGGAACGAAGTAAGTAGATTAGATAGATATTTAGTAGAATTTCTATCTCCTACTCTATAGGGATCATCTAGAAAGCGGAGAGCTTTGGTTCCATTCAGACAGAAAAGCTGACATAGATGTTAAGTGGTGATAATAGCCATAAAGGAGCCGAATGAAATCAAAATTTCATGTTCGGTTTTGAATTAGAGACGTTAAAAATAATCAACCAACGTCGACTATAACCCCTAGCCTTCCAAGCTAACGATGCGGGTTCGATTCCCGCTACCCGCTCCATTCTGTATAAAAAGACTATTCTATTTGTCTAGACATGGTAGAGACTTGTAGTCAACCTTTTTCGTCCACCAGTTTTTGGCCCTACAGAGCGGAGTAGAGCAGTTTGGTAGCTCACGAGGCTCATAACCTTGAGGTCACGGGTTCGATTCCCGTCTCCGCACTTAGCAGTCCAGATAAATAAATGGACTATTTTATTTGTATAGATATGGTAGAGGGCTATATCCTACTCTTTTTTTATTCAGCAGGCGGAAAAGAAATAAAAGAAAAAAGAAATAAAAGAAAGGCATAGTCTGTCCCCCTTTAAAAGCCATTTTCTCTTGTTTGTCTCGGTGAATCCCCGGTTTAGGGCACCCTCTTGGCAAGTTCGATTTTCGCTCCCGAAGCACTCTTTTTTTTTGAGTCGGGTGCAAAGGATAAGATAGGAAGGGATACGGTACTAGACTAACAACTACTTAATTTAATATAAGTAGTCAACTAGACTGAATTTTTTATCATAGTACCTTACTAAATTAAGCTGGCGAGCGACGGGAATCGAACCCGTGCCTTCTCCTTGGCAAGGAGATGTTTTACCATTGAACTACGCTCGCTACATTGAACTATACCCGCTACGCCCTATATTTTATAGGATATATCCGCCTGGGTCGACCGTCTATGTCTGGGTCGACCGTTTCATTTTCTATTAGAGTTTTCTTTTTATTAATTGTCTGTCAATCAATATTCTAATGGCAATGGAATTTCATAATAATGAAAGAGAAGAGGTAATAATTCGGAACGCAAATAGCATTTTAATGTGTATCACAATCTGAATTTTTTCGAAAAAGGTACTTTCTTTTTATTTATTTTGTATTGGGCTACTAAATACTAAACAAATTCAAGAAATGAGAGAATTCAGAATAGCTACCAAAAAGACTAATCCAATCCATAATGATGTACCCGAAAATACAACGTTTTTATTATTTGACCAACCATCAGGAGAAGCAAATACAAGGGGTACACTAATTACTAAGACTGAGGAAGTCGCAATTAATGCAAAAACAGCTAACTGGAAAGCAATAGTCATATTTATAATCCTCCAAGCTACCATCAAATAAAGTTGACTACATATTTATATTTGATCCCTCACTTAATCAAAATTGTACTAAAATACAAGAAATAGGAGGGGTTTAATCATGAATCCATTGATTCTTCTCTTTAAAACTTTTTCCTAACCGCTTTTATTCGGTTATGGGGTATGAGGAGATTTAGCCTTTATTTCACAAATGGATATAGCGGATTCTGTATCCCTGTATACAGTATACAGAGATATAGCGAAAGTGGACTTGCATCTGAGATGTTTCTAGAAGTTAGTAGATCATTTCATATGGCTATGTTCGATTTGTAGGAATAAAATAGGGATTAGGCTATGGAGAGATGGCTGAGTGGTTGATAGCCCCGGTCTTGAAAACCGGTATAGTTCTAGGAACTATCGAGGGTTCGAATCCCTCTCTCTCCTTTTGTTTATTGAATACATTTGTTTCTTTATATGTTTTTCTTTGTTCTGCCCCCTTATATCATTCTTTTATAAAAAAAAAAAATGAATGGCTCGGCTAGATAGAATAACCGAGCCAGAAAAGAAAAAACAGTAGAAGAGGTATAAATAAGAAAATCTTAGTTAAGAGGGGTCATGTAAAGAACAGGTTCCAAATCACGATCAATTCCCTTTTCAAAGCCGGCTGCCGCAGCTCGGGCTCTTCCTGCATGCCACAAATGGCCCACAAAAAAAAAGAATCCTAGAACAAAATGGGAAGTCGCTAACCAACTTCTAGGAGAGACATAATTAACTGCATTGATCTCGGTAGCTACACCACCGACAGAATTTAAAGAACCTAAAGGAGCATGGGTCATATATTCTGCCGAACGTCGTTCTTGCCAAGGTTGGATGTCTTTTTTCAACCTACTCAAGTCCAAACCGTTGGGGCCCCTTAGAGGTTCTAACCATGGAGCACGAAGGTCCCAAAAACGCATAGTTTCCCCTCCAAAAATAACCTCTCCCGTTGGGGAACGCATTAGATATTTACCTAAACCTGTCGGTCCTTGGGCGGATCCTACATTAGCTCCAAGACGCTGGTCTCTAACTAGAAAAGTAAATGCTTGAGCTTGAGAAGCTTCTGGACCTGTGGGTCCGTAAAACTCACTTGGATAAGCCGTATTATTGAACCAAACAAAACAACAAGCGATAAAACCAAAGACAGATAAAGCAGCTAAACTATAAGACAAGTAAGCTTCTCCAGACCATACAAACGCACGGCGAGCCCATGCGAAGGGTTTGGTTAAGATATGCCAAATTCCGCCAAGTACACAAATGGAACCCAACCATACATGTCCCCCAATTATATCTTCTAAATCATCCACACTAACAATCCACCCTTCTCCTCCAAAAGGGGATTTTAGTAAATAACCAAATATAACACCGGGGCTAAGGGTCAAATTGGTAATTTTTCTTACATCTCCCCCTCCAGGAGCCCAGGTATCATATACACCGCCAAAATAAAGAGCCTTGAGTACTAAAAGAAAAGCACCTATACCTAACAAAATTAAGTGAATACCCAAAATTGTAGTCATTTTATTTCTATCTTTCCATACATAACCAAAGAATGGAAAAGATTCTTCAAGAGTCTCGGGTCCCAGAAGCGCGTGATAAATACCACCGAAGCCTAAGACTGCGGAGGAAATTAGGTGAAGTACTCCAGATACAAAGTATGGAAAAGTATCTAGAACTTCTCCCCCCGGCCCTACTCCCCAACCTAGAGTAGCTAAGTGCGGAAGTAAAATCAATCCTTGTTCATACATGGGCTTTTCTGGTACGAAATGAGCCACTTCAAATAGGTTCATTGCTCCGGCCCAAAATACGATTAATCCAGCATGGGCTACGTGAGCTCCAAGTAGTTTACCGGACAAATTGATAAGTCTGGCATTCCCAGCCCACCAAGCAAAGCCGGTGGTTTCTTGGTCACGACCAGCTAAAACGAAAGTTCCATTAAAGAGCGTTTCCACGTGGTAGAACCTCCTCAGGGAATATAAGATTTTCATGAGGCTGATCCTGAGCTGCCATCCACGCACGAATACCCTCGTTTAAAAGAATATTTTTTGTGTAGAAAGTCTCAAATTCAGGATCTTCTGCTGCACGGATTTCCTGGGAAACGAAGTCATAGGCACGTAGGTTCAGAGCCAGGCCAACTACGCCAATAGCACTCATCCATAAACCGGTGACGGGTACAAATAGCATAAAGAAATGTAACCAACGTTTATTGGAAAAAGCAACACCAAAGATTTGGGACCAAAAGCGGTTAGCAGTAACCATTGAATAAGTTTCTTCCGCTTGAGTTGGGTTAAAAGCTCGGAAGGTATTTGCACCATCACCATCTTCGAATAGAGTGTTTTCTACGGTAGCCCCATGAATAGCGCATAGCAGAGCCGCGCCTAATACTCCGGCAACTCCCATCATATGAAATGGGTTCAACGTCCAATTATGAAATCCTTGGAAGAAAAGGATGAATCGAAATATAGCTGCTACGCCAAAACTCGGTGCAAAGAACCAACCCGATTGTCCCAGTGGATAAATAAGGAATACGGAAACAAAAACAGCGATTGGACCAGAGAATGAAATTGCATTGTAAGGCCGCAATTGAACAGACCGAGCAAGTTCAAATTGACGTAACATGAAACCTATTAGTGCAAAAGCCCCATGTAGAGCAACAAAAGTCCACAGACCACCTAATTGACACCAACGAGTAAAATCCCCTTGTGCTTCCGGTCCCCATAGTAGCAACAAAGAGTGTGCTAAACTATTGGCAGGGGTGGAAACCGCCGCCGTTAAGAAATTGCAACCTTCCAAATAGGAACTAGCTAATCCATGGGTATACCAAGAAGTTACAAAAGTCGTCCCTGTAAACCAACCCCCTAAAGCGAAATAAGCACAAGGAAAGAGCAATAGGCCGGACCATCCTACAAAAACGAAACGGTCCCTTCGTAACCAGTCGTCCATAATATCAAATAGATCATTTTCTTCTTTAGGAACTCTACCAAGGACTATAGTCATAGTGATCCTCCTATTCAATTACTTCAACCATTTCCGAGCACCTCATATTACTTCCAAGGCATATGATAGTTTGATTATCAGTGGACGATTTCTTTCTCGTTCAATGCCCTTTTTCAATGGTCTCGAAGATAGAAATTTTGCATTTTTATCTATGGGGTCACAAATGAGGTCGTGGTAAATCAATGAATTTGATTGGATTCATTTTTCTTATTGTTATACTTTTCTTATACTCTTATACTATAGAAATAAAGAAATAAACATTTTAATTTAGCATTATTCTATGATTCCTATTTCAAAGCCTATCTTTTAAGGGAAAAATAACCCCTCTTTTCTCATTCGCAGTCTATTGGTGGAAGAACAAAAATAGGATTCTGAAAAAAAAAAAGAAAGATATTGAAAAGAAAAGTTGACTTTCGAAATTCCATTTTTATGTGTAACGGAAAAGAGTTGCGATTTCTTCTTATTCCTATAGAACGTGTAGTAACAAGAATATGAAATCATAAATAGCGAAAAATTCTTGCGCGGTCTAAGTCTAAGGAAATACAAAAAATCTGCTTATACAACAATTTCATTCACATCGATTTTATATATCAGAATAGCGGATAGAGGCATCATTCAAGGGGTCAGGTCTACTTACTTTTTTTTCTTTCCAATTTAATTTTATGGTGGATTTGATAAGAATATTTTTTGCTTTGTTGATAAATAAAAAAAACAAGAATTTTCTCCTTTTTTTTATTAACATTAAGAAAAAAGAATATAACTAAAATGGAATTGGCAATATAATTTTTATGCACTTTTGAAATGAAAAAAGGAAGAATTTTTTGTAATCGTTATTTCTTGCCTCTGTCATATCAGGAAAACCTTTGGATTTGGAACGGGGAGAGATGGCTGAGTGGACTAAAGCGGCGGATTGCTAATCCGTTGTACAATTTTTTTGTACCGAGGGTTCGAATCCCTCTCTTTCCGCCCCCTCGGATCAGTTGGGACTTTCGAATTGTAAGGAATTCTGACCCCCGGATTTTCTCATAGATAAATTACGAAATAAATCGAATTTGTAAGAAAAAATTTCCAAAAATTTTGGATTTTTACTCCTCACGCCCAGGATTACGTCCTGGGTCATTAGATAAGAATCCAAAGATAAAGAGGGAAACAAAGAATATCACTACTGTATAAACAAAGAGTTTGAGAGTAAGCATTACATAATCTCCAAGATTTTTTTTTAAGGAATAGATTACCCGTTTTTCCTTACCGCACAGATCCACTAGGATGTTTTTTTTATTTTGACACCTAAAAATGCAAAAATCAATTCTTAAAAAAAAAAATTGCAAGAATTGATTTATAATAAGCAGTCTTATCAATATCAAAAATCAGTTTAGGTATTGTGTGGGTACCTAAAGTAAAGGTACCTGCTCAACATAGGTGCAGGGGGTAGAAAGGCTGATCCAAATTTATTGCTGCACTGCAGCTATACATTCAATGTAGAAGAATTTGAATTTTAGAATCGAAAGTTCATAATATAAGACTTTTCGGCTCTTATTCATTTTTTTCATTTTTTTGGAATGAATACATCATTCAATTTGGCAGACAGAACAGAATAGTAAAGATTTCATCGAAAACTTACAGCAGCTTGCCAAACAAACGCTAATAGAAAAAAGAGTACAGGTATGACAGGCATAATATCCACGATTGGGTTGAAAATGGCATAAGCTTCAGGTAATTTGGCGAAGAAAAAACTAGTCGGATAAAGAACAGAATTAAAACAGATACAGGTTAAACTAAGTATATTAGGCATAACAAGCATTTCGTTCGTTCTTGTAGAGTAGATAATTGGATTTTGATTGAGTTATTTTTCTAAGGGAAAAAGGAAAAGAAAAGGTGGATTCAAAATCCTTTTTTCTTCGGACTTTCCCAAACACAAAATACCTCCTTGTATTCGCATTCTCAAATGAGAATGGAAGAGAAGAAATTCGACTTTCATATAATATCTTAATAGAATTCCATGTAATGATCAATGCATTTTTTGGATTCTATATTATCCGCATGTTTAGAATCCTAGCAAGAAAATATCCCTCATTTTTTAGGTAATTGAAGTGGGGTTGACGAATAATATATAATAAAAATACTGTTTATTAGTGCCACATAAAACGAAATGGGGCGTGGCCAAGCGGTAAGGCAGCGGGTTTTGGTCCCGTTATTCGGAGGTTCGAATCCTTCCGTCCCAGATTTTTTTTGATGAAACGAAAGATAGAATCGTATTGTGCCCTGCACGACACAAAAGCTTATTATTATTAAAGAAAATAATTATTTCTTATGAACTCTTAGATTAGATGCATTTTTAAGGATTTCTTTTCTTTCTCAGAAAACAAAATCAAGTGTCAATCCAGTCAAATTGAATATTTTTATTTTCATTAAAAATTTTGGTCTGTCAGGCACATTCAGGATATACTCCCAGGATACATTTGATACCTAATGTGAAAAAAAAAAGAGTGGTCCTTCTTTGGTTAAGCGAAAACGATCTCGATTTGGGATTCTTTAAATATACCGAATGATCCATTCCGATAAGGATAAGGTAAGAACTATTCGTTGGATAGAATAGAATGGATTCAAAAAAAATCATACCTCCTCGATTGTAGCCAATATTTTATTGCAAATAATTCCGACAACCTCAGGGGAAAAAAAAGCATTTACTTATTATAGAGATGGTGCGTAAAAAATTCTTCTAAAAATACCGAACCCAATCGTTGCATAAAAGTTCGTACCGTACTTTTATGTTTACGAGCTAAAGTTCTAGCACATGAAAGTCGAAGTATATATTTTACTCGATACAAAGTCCTTTTTTTTGAAGATCCACTATGATAATGAAAAAGATTTCTACATATCCGACCAAAGCGATCAAGAATATCCCAATCTGATAAATCAGTCCAAATGGGTTTACTAATAGGATGCCCCAATCCAGTACAGAATTGAGCTTTTGATAAGGATCCAATGAGGGGAGTAGCAGGAACTGTGGTATCGAATTTTTTCATTCGAGTATCTATTAGAAAAGAATTCTCCAGGATTTGATTTCTTACTAAGAAATTTTTTATTGGTACACTTGAACGGTACCCCAGAAAATCGAAGCAAGAGTTTGTTAATTGGTTTAGACAAATCCTTTGGGGTTGAGTCCAAAAAGAGAAAAAATATTGTGAGAAATTCACAAGATAAGATTTCCATTTCTTCTTCAAAAAAAGAGTTCCTTTTGATGCAAAAATAGCCTTTCCTTGATATCGAACATAATGCATAAGAGGATCCATAAAAAACCATACGGTTTTCCGAAAAAAACCTGGATACATTACCCAAAAATGTTCCATCTTCCTAGAAAAGTGGATTCGTTCCAGAAAGGTTCCAGAAGATGTTAATCGTAAGCAAGAAGATTGTTTACGAAGAAACAACAAGAAAAATTCATATTCTGATACATAAGAGTTATATAGGAATCGAAATAGTCTTTTATTTTCTTTTTTCAAAAGAAAAATGCATTTCATTGAAGTAATAAGACTATTCCAATTCGAATAATAGTTGAGAAAGAATCGCAATAAATGCAAAGATGAAACATCTTGGATCCGGTAGTCAAGGAGTTGAACCAAGATTTCAAAATGGATAGGATAGGGTATCTCTATATGTGATAGATAAGGTAAATGCAAAAATTTGTCTTCTAAAAAGGAACTCTTTTTTTGAAGAAGAAATATGGAATGAATAGATTGTAAATTTTGAAACTTTGGTATTTCTTTTTCTTCCGGACAAGATAGTTCTCTTAGCGAGAATGGGATTTCTAGAACGATTGCAAACCCCTCAGATAGAATCTGAGAATAAAACTCCGAATAAAAATGATTGCTGTGATCCAACAATCGATCTTGGTTAGGATGATTAACCGAATTAATCCAAAAATTCTGCTGATACATTCGAATAATTAAACGTTTCACAAGTAGTGAACTAAATTTCTTGTTATTACAACCAAAAATTTCTACAGGTTCCGAACCATTTAATCCATAATCATGGGCAAACGCATAAATATATTCCTGAAAGAGAAGTGGGTAAACGAAGTATTGTTGACGAGATTTCTGTTTTTCTGAATACCCTTCGAATTTTTCCATTTGTATTTCTACTTGAATCAGAGAAAAAAAGCATTTCTCGATTTATCAAATACATAGTGCAATATGGTCAGAACAGGGTGTTACATTTTTAAAAACAAACCCTGGGAAGAAAGGGAGTCTAATCCATAGATCTTTTTCTGGTCCTTTTCTATCTAATTAGTTTATGTTTGTTCTAATTCCAAAACAAAAAAGAACAAATCTTTTATTTTTGCAGGCCAATCGCTCTTTTGACTTTGGAATACAGTTTCGTTATCAATATACTGCTTCTTTTACACATTCAATTCATAACATCCCTTTTCAATCCATAATCAAGAATAATTAGGATTCCTAAAAAAATTAAAGGGTCCACTGATAGGAAAACCCAACCTTTCCCCGCATCAGGCACTAATCCATTTTTAACGTCTAATTAGATCGGGGAATCCTTTCAATTAAGAAGTTAAGCTCGTTGCTTTTTATTTTACCAGAATTAGAGCCAGGCTCTATCCATTTATTCACTAGACCCAGAAAATCGGAATTTTTTTATTCAAAAAATAAAAAAAAAAGAAATTGATTTTATTACGACATGCTATTTTTTCCATTCATTACCTTTAAGGATCAGTCGTGGTCTTCTAGACTCTACCAAGAGTCTGGACGAATTTGTTGCTTCATCCAAATGTGTAAAAGATCATAGTCGCACTTAAAAGCCGAGTACTCTACCATTGAGTTAGCAACCCAGATAAAACAGGATCTTAGATACGATCGAAATCCAAAAATCGATGAAATTACACCGGACGCTCCCGTCAAAACATTAAATTAGCAAGGCATCAAAAGAAAGATTTTATCTCTCATTAAAAACACTCAAATACCAAAATAAACAAATCGGTTAAATTTCACTAAGGTTAAAAAAGGGGCTGCGGGGCGGTGTGGCGCGGAGAGAAAGCCAGATGCACCGGATGACCCCTCGATTCGTGCGACGCACCGTACGGTGGCAGGCGGCGCTCGTCAGCCCACGCCCCCCTGCCAGCCTAACAGTGCGCTACAGGGCTACGACTGGTTGGGTCACGTCCATCAGTCGCGGGCCTGCGTGGCGCGCACGCGCATTGAAGTCCAGCGACCCGCCCGCGCGGCCGCGCGGGCTATCGCTGGCAGGTGAGACCCCTCTGCGAGGAATCCCCGCGCCCCGGATCCGCGCGCACTATAGCCACACGAAATCCCGGAGCGTCTCGTCGTGCCGCGGCGCTATTAAGGCGTCGCGAACAACCGTCGCCACGTGCCAGGCTCCCACAGGCTCGCGGGGGCCCGCCCTTATCCGCGTCCCGCAGCGGGTCGCGGAAGCGGCAGGGCGTAGCCACGTGGCAACGCCGGATGACTCGCGGCCGCGAGCCGTCCGGGAGCCTAGCGCCTCGTGCCAGCCTGCTGGGCCGCCTCGGCTCATTTGGCGCGTGGCTGTCTTCCCCGGCCCAAGACGGACTCGGGCCGGCCTTTTGACCGGGGGAGTGGGGACCCTGGTTCCCAGTACACCGACAGTTTACCATAGACTAGCAAATTGCCCATGCGTTGCTACGGGAAGTTCAGTAGGGTTAATATAAAATTTAATTTTAAAGACTCCAAATCATAATCTCTTATTAACTGCCCCTTTCTATTGAAACGATGAATACTCTAGAAAGTTGCACAATTCTTTATCAGCAAGGAACAAAATTTTTGTTTAAGCAAAGGGCATATATATTAATACTTCTACCATTTCATCCATGAATGAATATAAGCATGAACCAGAATCCTATATGCCTTGTAGTTCATTTTGGTGGTACCTTACATCGGTTCAACTCATTGAATGCTATCCATGCATGATACCATGTTTTGCCATATGCATACCCAACTTTCTGAAACCAATTATCTTTTCAAGGTGCTGGTTATGGATTAATTTAAAAGTCAAAAGCGAAGACAATACCAAAGCACGTGGGCTGGGTTATCGGGCCAATTACTCATGTGTGGTCATAGCTAAGCTGGCCCATCACGAAATCGGCCATACCAAATGAACTGTAAAAATTAAGAAACTGGTTAGAACAGATAGATCTTGATTTTAGATGAATTTTAGAAGAAAAATCAGGTCAACCGGAGCTTGGATGGGGGAGATATTGATTTTTCTGTGGAGGCCCTTGATTAATTCCAAAAAATAATTCGGATACACATTACATTTTTTTTTTGAGATTACATAGTACAACTCAGACACTCACAACGCACGCACATTCACCCCTATGAACACACGTACGCAAACCCTACCCCTATAAGCGTCTTCGAAGACTGAGCCGGCAAATCTAGAGATACGAAGTCACCACTGACGCCTCGCTGTCGACGGAAGCGTCGCTTACCACTGAAAGCACAAATGCCGTTAAATCTTTGAAAATTCGCTCCCACAGGTAGTTGAACCCAGGACTTGAGAGATGTTACTCGGATGCCTTAACAACTAGACCAATACCCCTTTCACGGTACACATTACATAGGCTGGCCTGCTGGTTGTGTTTTGATTTACGAAGGAGAACTTTGGCTGCAACCACTGGGCTGGCCTGCTGGATTTTACAAAGGAGAAGGCCGGCTGGGAGCTGGGCTTGCTTGGGCTGCAACCACATCAGCCCAACACTATAGAGATAGAGAACAGATCGATCTCTTCGTTCTCCTCTGATTCTGTCCGCCATTGGAGTGCTCTGCTCCTGTCCGCCATTGGAGTGCTTTTGGAGCTCAATCTGGCGTGAGGAGTGGGGGAGAGGACGGACAGAAAGTGAGGGAATCGAATTTTTGAGACAAAAAGAATCCGTTTGAGGGCTCAGTTTAGGGTATGATCCCAAGGAATAGCTACTATGACGAGGAGTTGAGGTTTCCAATTCGGATCGGAACTTGGCTCAAACTTGGCAGATCGAAAAGGAATAGGATGCTGGCAGGACGAAGACGTAAAATCGGTTTGACGATCCCGTTTAGCCTTACGTGATGTTATAAACTACTAGTATTAGACATGTGCCAACGTGATGTTATAGTCAAGAACACTGCTATACGCGGTACGACCATTGCAAATGGGCGCAGCTTAGCAGCAGAATAGGAGGCTAGGAGCTTGATTAGAAGGTGCATAAGCTTGGTCGTACGCAGAGCATTACCGTATCGTCAATTACTATGTCATTGATCACGTTATTATTTTATAAGGCGTCATGCAGGCTCCCTGTTTTTTTCCTGGAGCGCAATATTGGTCTCCACTCCTTGAACCAAGCTAAGTTCCAGATTCCAGAAAGTTGTCTTCTTACAGGTGGCAAACAAAAGGTTGTCAATGTCTGTCATCGCATAGGATTTAATTCCATGCTCAGCCAAGTTTTTCATTCAGAAGGCCCATTCGTACCATAACCACCGAAGTCTGAGTGCCCTTGCAAACTTGTCAAGATCCGTAATTCCTAGTCCACCCAAATCCTTTGGTCTCCGAGTCCGAGCTCTTCTCCGATTGACTTTGCATTTGCAACCAGTCAGGGGTGGGGCCAGAGTTGAACTATGGAAGGGGGCCGAGCAAATTTTAGTGTACCATTTCTTCATGACAGGGTCGACTAGTATAAATTCTAACAAAAAAATATGTAAATAATGCACGTGTAGTATAAAAATATACAGTTGTTGGTGTAGGTGGGTGGGGGGCATGGCCCCTGCCAAGTTGCTCTTGCAGTTAGCTCTTTGTCTCCAGTCACTGCCTCCAGTTACTTCTTTGTCTCCAGTCCAAAGATCTTACATGGTTTCTCGAGGGTCTCTAGTGCCTCTTTCAGCACCTTTAGTGTGGTCATCAGCCTATACTGGGACTCTGCAAATGGCGGCCCATCCTCCTATAACAGAATTAGGAGACCGGTTCTCCGGCCCTAGCTGTAGGAAGGCGTTGGAGTGGATCAATATATAGCTAAGATGAACACAAGGGGCGATAATGGGTGGTGGCGGATCCTTGAAATTTTAGGTGGGCGAACTCATTAGGGTCAAGCTAAACTAATAGAACAAACACATCACATTCTATACTGCAATCAAACAAATTTTACAGTGAAAACGGTAGAATGACTGAAATAGAAGAAAAGATTTAAGATAACACCTCAAGTATGAATTAAGACAATTTGTGCACTGATCATTCAAAATACATAAAAATACAAACCTATCCATCAATTCAATAAAGATTAATTAGAGTGGTGAAGGCGCAACAAATGAGAAAAATGATCTATTCAATTGCGCTAGGTGGCGGGAACAACGTAGAGTGAATTTTCTGAGGACATCCTAAACTCAGGATGCTATCTGCACCAACCATGTAGCAGTTGACGAGGGCCGTTCAGGATGCTATCTTCACCAACCATGTAGCAGTTGACGAGGGCCGTCAGATGGAGTACATAGATAGTGCAGATAGCATCTTCAGCTTAAGATGTCATCATCAAAAGTTTAGCCCTGGAACGACACACACTTGACTTGTCTGCTATGTTTGCTACGGCCTACGGGCTACAGTCCACGACACTCTGGGCAAACTTCCTTCCCCGCCTATGGTCGTCGTTGGGGCTATGTGTTGCCACCGATCGATGGTTGGGGTGGCCACCCAAGACCCAACCCTGCCTACAAGGACGGTCCGCCTTGATTGTGGGTCTCCTTGCCGAAGCCTTGTTTCATGGTTGATTCATTGATTGATGAAGTAGGAATTTCATTCAGTAGGATTTTATAAGTGGACTTCCATAGAATTGGTGTGATCTAGTTCCTCCACCTGGGTCGGAAAGCCATGATGCTGTATCAGTTGTTTTGGTAGTCCCACCGTACCATATCAAATGCCTTTGAGATATGTCTACCTTGAACAGTAGGGTTGGTGTTTCGTTTCTGTTAAAATGCTTCTGCCTCTTTTTTTTTTTCTTTTGACCGAAACTGTGGGGTTGATCCCCACAAAAATTTTATTAAAAAAACAGCTAAAAGGTTCAGTACATGATAAAAAGAAGAGTAAATTTTGTAAAACCACGGGTTTTATGGCTCTTGTCTCACAAAACCACATGTATTTTGGCTTGTGTCACTTAACCTCATGTTTTATGGTCATCTTGTTTCACAAAACCCCACCTCTATTAAGATTAGCAATGAATATATGACATGTTGATGTGAACTAGGGTTCTCGATCTTCCGAAAGGTTCAGATAAACAACGATTTGGCGGAGAATTGACACAAATCGATCCGGCTTCCGAACAACACGTTCCAAACCCCGCAATCGCAGCACCACCTCTCCTCTGGTTATCGACCGATGTTACACGGTCGACCTCGCCAAGAAGGCTAATCCTTGCCTGCGAATCGAAGAACACAAGCAAGAACAAGAAAGAATGCAACCAAATTGCAGATATATGAATAAACTCACAAGTTGGGGTCTCACAAACCGATGAACGGCGAAACTGTTCTTGACAGAATAATCTAAGCAAAACCCCCAAACCCTAATGGTGCGGCGGCTGCGGTATATGAAGACTCTAGGGTCGTCCAAAGACCCCTGGGCGCAGCCCTAATGGACCCAAACAAGATACAAGGCCCAAAGGCCAAATTACGGCGGCGCAGCACCGAGACAGATTCTGAACGTCAACTTGTTTCGACGATTCCCGATGACTCTGGACGAATTTTGACATGCGACTGGTGCCATTGGAAAGGTGATCAAATTATCTTTCCGTACATATAAAGAACGTCCAAAACCGAGCCCGTATGCGACCCGGGCCACCGTTTTAGTGCAGACTGCTCCTGGACTCCGAAACGGACTCGAAGTCGACTTGGATTGGGCCTCGAACTTGACATGCCTCCACGCCTCCAAGCTCCTCTCTAGCTATCTCGTCATCATCACCATGGTTCCTAACAATAATTAAATCATTAGGTATCATTTTATTCTTAAAATCATGCATACAAAGCATTAGGAATGAGCTCACCCGTAAATTAAATTCTCGTGCATAATTTCTAGTGATTGGACCATGCATATACAGCCGAGGAGCTTTGGTTGTATCCGATAGAGTGATGTCCTCATCATCCTCCCCTTCTTGAAAGCAAACCGTCCTCGGTTTGACCGTAGTTGTAGAAGATGTTGTTTGTAACACCCACCAAGACTCCCCTTCTTTAAAGATAACCTGTGTCTTGACAGCAAAACTAGAAGAACTGGCTATGATAGGATTAGTGTTATTGCAGCCCTATAATTGATCACATTGTTGCACAACACATGGTTCCTTTATATCTAAACAAATGTAAACTCTATGCACCATAAACACACCGTTCTTATCATATTTTCCCATGGCATGAAATTTGTTTCTAGACAACAAAGGCAATTCAGATTTGGAAAATAATATCCTCTCTACAGAACTTAGATCACAAAGAACATCAAATTCAATATAACCCAAAGTGTTTAGAGAAGACATTAATTTCAGCTCATCATTTTCACATGTAAAGGGCAATAAATGTTTAATTTCATCACAAGTAGGTAACTCAAAAACAGAAGTATTGTCCCCATTCACTAGTTGTGGCAAAGGTATAAGTGAAGCATCAACACACAACTCCTCTTTCTCACAAGGGCCAGCAGGAAAATCAACTTGTGACAAAGGTAAATCAAGAGATGGTTCCACTATATGTTGCTCTAGAGTAGCATGATTAGTAGAAAAATTTAGCACATTAAGAGAGTTCTCACCATCTGTATGTGTAGCACCATGAGCTTTATCTTTGCTCTCAAGTTCAGCAGGAGTAATAGGTGCAATATCAAATGAATGTGAACCGTCACACGTGGTTGTGAGCACCTCATTTTCTTTTATGTCGTCCTCTTCTTTATGTTCATCCTGAAAGACGTTAGCTCCAACAAGAGGAAAGGAAAAATGTCCCTCTTGTAACAGTTCAGATCTAGATGAAAATGTTGCATCATATAAACCCAACCATTCTTTCCTCAAAGGTTCATTCTTTCGTCTCTCATCCCTTTGGAGATTTTCTTCTAAAATTTCAGCAGCAGACATAGATTTAAGAGTAAATTTGGTGCTATTGTATTTAAACTAGTATTTATTGGCAGTCTTATTTTGCACAACATTATTTGTATAATTCCAAGGTTTACCTAGCAACAAATGACATGCTTGCATAGGTACTATATCAAATTCTGCACTATCTTTGTAAGAACCAATAAAAAATTTCGATGCGAGCAATTTCAGTTACCTTTATCTTCTCACAAGAATTTACCCATCGAATGTAGTATGGATGTGGGTGTGGCTGTGTGGTCAAGCAAAGCTTCTCAACCATCTCAGAACTTGCAATGTTGCGGCTAGTCTCACAGTCAATGATGACACAAGCACGTCGATCCTTTACAACAAAGAAAGTTTGGAACAAATTGTTGACTTGATTTTGCTCCGTCTTCTCCATTTCAGAACTAAGCACTCGTTGTGCTAGAGTACTCATATGATCACCTGTCATTGTTAGTAGAAAACAAGAAAAAAATACAAAAGTATATTTTCCTATCACTACTATGTGAATGTGGAGACTCTCAATAAGCAAATGGAAGCATCTTACCAAGCTCTTACAAGTTTCTTACTAACAAAGCAAAGGATACCTGAGAGTGTGATCCAGCGATTGCAAGGGTCAAAACCGTGCTGTTCAGAAGGATATATGTGGAGCTAGGTAGGCTAATATTGAGTAGCAAGGAATAACAAACTTCGAAATCAGAAATTGCAAAGTTGAATAATAGTCCAAAGCACAAGTCTATGTTGCTGGCCTAAAACCCGTCGTCGGACCTAGACCAAGCTAGCAAAGAAAATATATCACAATACTTCGGACTCAAAGGATGCAAGCACTCTGAATTTTTTTTTCTCTCTCTCTTTTTTTTTCTTGTTGCCTTTTTTTTTCTAGGTGCGGCTTTTTTTTCTTCTTCGTTTATGCACCGTATGCCTTTTTTTTATTTTTCACTCCTCCTTTTTTTTTTTTAACCAAACAGAAGTGCCGCACAAGGACCTGCAACTCAAGAGCTGCACGTCGTAGCTCACGATACAAATACCAACTCTGTGGCTGCTATGAAACTTAGGTCCCTAGCTCGGTGTACAGAAAAGAAAATCTCTTGGAACCTTTTCACTGTGTAGTATCTTTGTTTTAGAAAGAAGCAAGGACTTGCAGGCAACGTGTATGAGCTGGAGTTTCCCTATGGCACAGTAACTAGGTAGGAGTATATATTAATTAATTCGCGCAAGTGTTAGGTAAACCAGGATGAGGATTATTCTATTGCAATACGGGAGATCTCAAAGCACAAGGATAACAACAAGAAACCTAATCTGCAACGTGTGACCAAATAAAGAAAAACAACTCTCGACAAGAACCAGATCGAACCTAAAACGAGACTAAACCAGCAACACGACGGTGACGACGGACACAAACTCAACAAAGTAAATCTGAAAACGAATTGCAGCGGCATAAAGGGGATGGGACAGCGGAAGATGAACAAATAAATCTTTTTGTAGGCAATTTTCTGGACTCTAGGATGGAACGAATTAATCTAAATAAACAAGGATAAGGGTGAACCTAACGGGATACCTGAAGCTCTGATTACCACTTGATGTGAACTAGGGTTCCCGATCTTCCGAAAGGTTCAAATAAACAATGATTTGGCGGAGAATTGACACAAATCAATCCGGCTTCCGAACAACACGTTGCAAACCCCGCAATCGCAGCACCACCTCTCCTCTGGTTATCGACCGATGTTACACGGTCGACCTCGCCAAGAAGGCTAATCCTTGCCTGCGAATCGAAGAACACAAGCAAGAACAAGAAAGAATGCAACCAAATTGCAGATATATGAATAAACTCACAAGTTGGGGTCTCACAAACCGATGAACGGCGAAACTGTTCTTGACAGAATAATCTAAGCAAAACCCCCAAACCCAAATGGTGCGGCGGCTGCTGTATATGAAGACTCTAGGGTCGTCCAAAGACCCCTGGGCGCAGCCCTAATGGACCCAAACAAGATACAAGGCCCAAAGGCCAAATTACGGCGGCGCAGCACCGAGACAGATTCTGAACGTCAACTTGTTTCGACGATTCCCGATGACTCTGGACGAATTTTGACATGCGACTGGTTCCATTGGAAAGGTGATCAAATTATCTTTCCGTACATATAAAGAACGTCCAAAACCGAGCCCGTATGCGACCTGGGCCACCGTTTTAGTGCAGACTGCTCCTGAACTCCGAAACGGACTCGAAGTCGACTTGGATTGGGCCTCGAACTTGACATGGACGCCCTTGCTGGTCCCTCCACGCCTCTAAGCTCCTCTCTAGCTATCTCGTCATCATCACCATGGTTCCTAACAATAATTAAATCATTAGGTATCATTTTATTCTTAAAATCATGCATACAAAGCATTAGGAACGAGCTCACCCGTAAATTAAATTCTCGTGCATAATTTCTAGTGATTGGACTATGCATATACAGCGGAGGAGCTTTGGTTGTATCCGATAGAGTGATGTCCTCATCACATGTGAACTATATCTTTCTGCTTCGCTAATGCGATTTTTGTAATCGATGTCATTAACAAAACCATTTAGTTGGATGCACGACCATGTAATCTTTAAAAATTAAAGTGGTCCATAGTTAAGATTCATAGTGGTGGGGTTTTATGAAACAATTTGGCTAGAATACCTAGTGTTAAGTGACACGAACCAAAATGTTTGGGGTTCTGTGCAACAAAGACCACAAAACCCAGGGGTTTATGAAATTTACTCTAAAAAGAACAACTTACCTAGAGACTAAAGAAAGCAGTGAAAGAGCGAGAAAGAAACTGGGTACAGAACGCTTTGAAAGGAGATCCTAGCTAAACTAAAAGATGGGTTACAACGAATTGATCCAATCCAAGATCAGTCGTCTTGTCTGTGGTGGGAATCTGATCGAATGCAGAGTCATTTCTTCCTTGAACATGTGCCACCATGAAGCAAATGTAGGCTGAACCGCTTCAAAGATCTTAGCATTTCTCACTTTCCATATGATTCATGCTGCAATCATAATTGTCTCCATAAAAATTGGACCATGAAAGAAATCCTTTGCTACTGTGATCATATCAAAGAAAGAGATCGATGGGGGCCATAGAATTTGCAGCCTCTCCCAACATCTGCTGCTAAAGGGACATGCAAAGAAGAAATCACACCTGATTTCCTCCATTCTCATAGAGCAGAGAACGCAGTTGTAGTCTGATTCCACATGGAAGTTCCTTCTTAGTAGCATGTTACGAGTGTTCAGTCTGTCCACACAAAGTAGCCAAGCAAAAACCTTGATTTTTGGTGTGCATTTACTTTTCCATATCCGTTTCATGGGTTGTGGGCAGGGGATGTTTCTTGCATATATATTCGGTGCAAGTCTGATTGCAAAGATCTTTGAAATGATCTTCGAGATGAGGCTAATGGGCGTGTAGTAGGAGACCTTGTTGGCGCCTTTCTTTTTTGACAGTAAAACAATTTGACGGACATCACCGGAGACGGCGCATCATCCCCACCCGTTCATGTCCAGCACCACCCATGCGCCACCGCCTCACCTGGTCGCTCCTCAGCTTGCGCTGCGAAGAAAGACCATCTCAACCCACTTTCGCGTGTCTCGCGTGGATGATCACATCTGGCAAAGCGATATAATTAGATAGACCGGTTGGTGATGCCGACTGGCACTGGCAGGTCACGTCATACGGGAAGCAAACAGAAACAAAAATCATCATGGCATATCCCGTTGGTTGTGCGCCAAGCCGTGGCGCTAGTTCCCGACGAGAGCGGCATCTGTACTGGGCCACTCACAACCGTGCCGTCGCGATAAAATAGCATGTAGCTCCAAGATCGCCGTCGACTCCGCCTGGCATAATCGAAAGCTGGAAACCATGCATGGCTTGCTTCGGTGTCCAAACCTCACGGAAACCTACAAATGGGCGAAATATATCTGCAGAAGCAAGGGTCAAGGAACAAAAGCACCACAAGGCCATCAAAGATGCAAGAAACAAAACTACTCACACAAAAGAAAGAAAGACAGTGAGGAGTCCTACAAAACAACAATCTTTCTAATACACGGTCACAATACCAAAGATGCATAAAAAAACTGAAACCATAGTAGATAGAGTGCCTGCCGGGAGTTGGAATGTCCAAACCAGACACAGCATTATGAAAGACTAAGCTAATTAAACGATGTGATGATCTTAGTCAAGGATACGTGAAACCTCCCGTCGTGTACAGTTCGCAGGTAAGCCCTCAATGTACAAAGTGCTTGATGCATCAGGTGGAAGGGGAGGCTCTGGTCTGGCACCATAGCCCATCCCTCTGCCGTCCATACCAACAACACCCATCATCCGGCGATCATCAACAGGATAGCCTTGTTAAACAAGATATGTGTGGCTAGTAGTATCTAGCTGTTTAGAATAGGTTGAGATATGATTCTCTTGTAAACGTGAACGTGACTTGCAAGCTAAGCCATTGTAGTTTGTTGTATAGATAACCATGGCTATATAGTTGTTAAGATCACAAGTAACAATTTCTGTTGTAATTCTCAGTGTTGTGCTGCATATATTAACACGTAACGCGAGCCCAGGTAATGGCATCGCTTCCACCAAATACACATTCCTTTATGGTAATCAGAGCCGCTCCTCTACCTTGCATCCATGGCGAGCTCATCCTCTCCCACCGTAGCCTCGCTCCTCGCGTTGCCGGTTTCGGAGAAACTCAACAAGACGAACTTCGTCATCTGGCAGGCCCAGGTTCTGCCAGCGATCAGAGGCGCACAACTTGAAGCCTTCCTCGATCGCAACATCCCTGCGCCCTCGAAGGAGATCGACGTCACCAAAGATGGCAAGACCACCAACGACCAATCCAGAGTACTCCACCTGGATCGCCAACGATCAGCAGGTTCTCAGCTACCTGCTGTCGTCCATGACGCGGGAGGTGCTGACTCAGGTCGCAACACACAAGACTGCGGGCGACGTCTGGGCGGCAGTCACGGAGATCTTCTCCACGCAGACTCGAGCGCGCGCCGTGAACGTGCGAATTGCGCTCGCCACCGCGCAGAAAGGTCATCTGACCATGGCCGCATATCTGGCCAAAATGAAGGGCCTCGCCAACGACATGCTCGCATCCGGGAAGGCCCTCGACAGCGACGAGCTCGTGTGCTACATCATCACGGGACTCGACGCCGACTACAATCCGGTTGTGTCAGCAATTCTGGCACGAGTTGAGCCAGTCTCAATTGGGGAGTTGTACTCGCAACTGCTCAGTTTCGAGATGCGCCACGATCTACAACATTCTGCTTCGACGGCGCTGTCTGCAAACTCGGCGTCGCGTGGGCGTGGACGTTCCAATCCGCGTGGCGGCGCTGGCGGTGGCGGCGGCCCTGGTCGCGGCCAACCGCGTGGCGGCGCCCATGCAGGCCCTAACGGGCGAGGTCGGGGCGGCAACAACCCTAACACCCGGCCTCGCGATGGAGGACAAGGAGGATCCAACAGGCCTCCATGCCAGATCTGCGGTATCACCGGGCACTCAGCTGCTAGGTGTTGGTACCGCTACGACGACGATTATGAGAAGAATGCCTCTGCAGCAACCAACTCCCACAGCAACGACTCCTCCTACTACGTCGACTCCGGTGCAACTGATCATATCACCAGCGAGCTTGACAAGTTGGCCGTCCACGAGCGCTACACCGGCAATAATCAGATAAGAACAGCAAACGGGGCAGGTATGGACATTAAGCACATTGGTCATGCTGTTATTCATACCCCTAATCCTAGCCGTCCTTTATATCTACAAAATGTCTTACATGTTCCCACGGCTACCAAAAATCTTGCTTCTGTTCATCGAATTGCCAGTGATAATAGTGCTTTCCTTGAATTTCACCCATCTGTTTTCTTTATCAAGGACCAGGCCACGAGGAGAACTCTGCTGCGCGGCAAGTGTGAGGGTGGCCTCTACCCTCTTCCTACCACCCAAATAAGAAGTCATGCCTTGAGTGCATCGAAACCAAGCATGGCTAGATGGCATAGTCGTTTAGGACACCCTGCATTTCCTATTGTTCACAAAGTCATTAGCAATTTTAATCTTCCTTGTTCTAGTGAAGAAAATAAAGGTTCTGTTTGTGATGCTTGTCAACAAGCTAAGAGTCATCAGTTGCCTTATTCTAGATCGTCCAGTGTGTCTAGTTCTCCTTTGGAGTTAATTTTCTCTGATGTATGGGGTCCTGCCATCCATTCTGTTGGTAGAAAACAATATTATGTCAGCTTTATTGATGATTTCAGCAAATTCACATGGATTTATTTGTTGAAACACAAATCTGAGGTCTTCCAAAAATTCCATGACTTTCAAAATCTTGTTGAGAGATTGTTCAATAGAAAAATAATCTCTGTTCAGTCAGATTGGGGTGGGGAATATGAGCGCCTTAATTCTTTTTTTACTAAAGTTGGTATTACTCATCGTGTTTCCTGTCCCCATGCCCATCAGCAAAATGGCTCTGCTGAACGAAAGCATCGACACATTGTTGAAGTAGCTCTTTCTCTTTTAGCTCATGCATCCATGCCTCTTAAATATTGGGATGAAGCTTTTTGGCCGCTACATATCTAATTAATCGTACCCCTAGCAAGTTACTAGATTATGTAACACCAGTGGAGAAGCTC
Organism: Eragrostis nindensis; assembly: GCA_012490785.1. Classification (NCBI taxonomy): domain Eukaryota; kingdom Viridiplantae; phylum Streptophyta; class Magnoliopsida; order Poales; family Poaceae; genus Eragrostis; species Eragrostis nindensis. The sequence continues at coordinate 60,412 of JAAXCT010000093.1, forward strand.
TTTGGAGAAAAACCGGATTATTCCTTTCTACGCATTTTTGGCTGTGCCTGTTGGCCAAATTTGCGCCCCTTTAATTCACGCAAACTCCAATTTCGCTCAAAACGGTGTGTGTTTCTTGGCTATAGCATTGCGTCGGGGCTTCAAATGTCTAGATATCTCCACTGGTCGCGTATACATCTCCCGCGATGTTGTCGTTGATGAAGGTATATTCCCCTTCTTGGAGCTACACCCTAATGCCGGCCAATTTCTTCGTCCTGAGGTCCTGTTAATTCCTCAAGAGTCTAGTTCCCGGGGTATGGATGCACATGATTTTATGTCTAATGTTCCTGCTAATGAGGCTTCTGCAGGAACTTCGGCTAATTTTGATACAGAAACAGATGCTAACAGTGAAAAGATGTTGTGCTACCAGCCTCCGGCACACACCCCGGGGATGATCTTCTGACCCCGGCTGCTATTCCTCTGCGCGCTCCTCCTCCGGGATCGGCGTCTGCAGCTCCGCCAGGCTCCGACTCCCGCGTGCCTCCAATGCAGCGCTAGGACTCAGCGCTGCGCCTGTCTGCGCGCGACGCGCCACCACCGGTCGCGGCCGTCACCGACACGCCGACCGCGCCTGGGCCTCCACCTGTCGCGGCTGCGCCTGCCTCACCCATTCGTGCCGCGCCAGGTGGCCAATCTTCGCCCGCTCCCGCCTCTGCGTCGCACGGGGGGACTTCACCTGCTCCGACAGGATCTCTCTCGGCAGAGGCGCCTGGATCGGGTGCGGCATGTGATCCTGTAGCTCCAGCGGCTGCGTCACTTCCTCAAGCATCTACAGATCAACCTCGCGCTAAAACCAGGGCCCAATCTGGTATTCACAAACCCAAGATCTACTCTGATGGTACGATAAGGTATGGTCAGGGTCTCCTTACTCAGATTACAGAACCTGTTACTCTCAATGACGCTTTGTCTGATTCTAATTGGAAACAAGCTATGGATACTGCATATTCCGCACTCATGAAAAATCAAACTTGGCACCTTGTTCCTCCTGCATCTGGTCGTAACATTATTGATTGCAAGTGGGTCTATAAAATTAAAAGAAAACCTGACGGCACAATAGATAGATACAAGGCTAGATTGGTTGCGAAGGGATTTAAACAGAGATATGGCATAGACTATGATGATACTTTCAGTCCTGTTGTTAAATTTGCTAGTATTAGACTTGTTCTATCTATTGCTGTTTCTCGAGGATGGAGCCTTCGTCAGTTGGATGTGCAGAACGCGTTCTTACATGGTGTTCTAGAGGAGAATGTTTATATGCGGCAACCTCCTGGATATGTTGACAAAGGTAAACCAAATTTTGTTTGTAAGTTGGACAAGGCGTTGTATGGCTTGAAACAGGCGCCCAGGGCTTGGTACTCTAGGCTGAGTGAGAAATTACAAGCACTTGGGTTCAGTCCGTCCAAAGCTGATATTTCATTGTTCAGTTATTCAAAGGGCAATATCACAATTTTTGTACTTGTCTATGTTGATGATATTATTGTTGCTAGCTCGTCACAGGAAGCAACAACAGCACTTCTCAAGGATCTAGGAGGATTTTTGCCTTAAAAGATCTTGGTGATTTGCATTATTTTCTGGGGATTGAAGTCAAGAAAAATAAAGACGGTATGATATTGACTCAGGAAAAATATGCTGCTGATTTGCTCAAGCGAGTTAATATGTTGAACTGTAAGCCTGTAAGTACACCACTCTCAGTATCAGAAAAACTCTCTGCACATGTTGGTACACCTCTCGGATCAGATGATGCAACTAAGTATAGGAGTATTGTAGGAGCTCTTCAATACTTAACTTTGACTAGACCTGATATAGCCTTCTCTATTAATAAGGTCTGTCAATATCTGCATGCTCCTACTCTTGATCATTGGACAGCAGTTAAGAGAATTTTGAGATATGTTAAGAGCTGTTTGGATACAGCACTTCAGATTCGAAAGTCAATGTCTGTTTTAGTTAGTGCTTTTTCTGATGCGGATTGGGCAGGTTGCCCAGATGATAGAAGGTCTACAGGAGGGTTTGCAGTCTTTTTTGGACCGAATCTTGTTTCTTGGTGTGCTAAGAAACAGGCAACAGTCTCCAGGTCAAGTACAGAGGCAGAATACAAAGCTGTTGCAAATGCAACTGCAGAAATAATGTGGATACAAAAGTTACTTGAGGAATTAGGAGCTCGTGCGCCTAGAGCAGCACGGTTATGGTGTGATAATATAGGGGCTACTTATCTTTCTTCTAACCCTGTTTTTCATGCCAGGATGAAACATATTGAAGTAGACTATCACTTTGTTAGAGAGCGTGTTGCTCGACAATTACTGAAGATATGCTATGTTCCTACTGGTGATCAAGTAGCGGACGGTTTCACTAAACCTCTCACGGCGCAGAAGATAGAAGAGTTCAAGCGCAATCTTAACCTAGAAAGGTTTAGATTGAGGGAGGGTGTTAAACAAGATATGTGTGGCTAGTAGTATCTAGCTGTTTAGAATAGGTTGAGATATGATTCTCTTGTAAACGTGAACGTGACTTGCAAGCTAAGCCATTGTAGTTTGTTGTATAGATAACCATGGCTAGTTGTTAAGATCACAAGTAACAATTTCTGTTGTAATTCTCAGCGTTGTGCTGCATATATTAACACGTAACGCGAGCCCAGGTAATGGCATCGCTTCCACCAAATACACATTCCTTTAAGCCTCCCATGCCGGCACCCATGCCACCAGCCATCCCGCCAACAACAGCCCTACCAGTGTCATTAGCCCCAACAGAGGGCATCTAAAAGGTCATCAAAGAGATTAAAGTCAGTCGCCAATGTCGTGCTTAGGAAAAAAAACGCTGTATTTACACTAGGAGAGTTTTGTTTGTACCCCGTTGCGTAGGTAGCGATCATAAGATGCTCCAATCGCTTCATTCTCTCTCAGTGAATGGTAACCTGCCCTATCAGCCTCACGAGGATAATATCCTGTCATGTCTTGTCCTGTGGATACATCTGCGGAAACAACATTGTCAAAAAATTGCTCGCAAGTCTCATCGTTAACCGAACTCAGCAGCAAGTTCACAGTCTCCCATCATAAACCAGAAGTACGATGGAAAAAGGAAAAAGATATGTCTTGCTATAAATAGAACTATCAATACCCCAACTCAGATTCATAATTGAAACAGCTATAGAGCCCAAGACCCAACAAATAAAAAATCAACCGAGATGGAACTGTAGAAGAGCTACTTTGGGACTCGGTTCGTTTACAATGGGAATACAAGATAAAAACTAGGTTTTTATTGTCCTTGCATGAGCCCAATCCTAAGAGGGTATAAGAGGGTTCGTTTGCAGATGGGAATACAAGATAAAAACTAATTACGCGGCTGCATGCAGTCCGTTCCTTTAATTTTCTGCATCAGAAATTCCGCAAGGCAGCGTGCAGCCACTCGCTGACGTGCGGGCCCCTGAGAGGGACGTTTTCCATGCAACCAAAACACACGCGCGCCTGATTAATGCATCACCGGTTAATTAGAAGGAATACCAGTTGTTGTTGTGGCAATTAACAAAATACTTGGTCTTTGTGCCTAGGCCAAATGCGCCCGTAAAACATGAACGGAGAGAGTAGGTCACTAGTACGAAAAGAGCCTAATATGACAGTTGAATTTTTATATCAGTGGCGCACATCAATGGATCCGTCAATGCTAGCCCGACGCCAGTTACTGTAGCTGACATCAGTGGCGGACGGGCTGGCGTCATCGCGGCTACAGGACCAGCATGACATACCAGTGGCGGTTGAAATGACGTCACATCCATCCGCCACCGCAAAGAGGTCAACAGTGGCGGATGAATTGACATCACAAGCGTTCGCCACCGCTGAGCTCGAAATCAGTGGCGGACGGTGACGTTAGCCGTACCGCCACTGATATTGAGGGCGGAAGAGGCGGAAGGCGTGACGACACCGACCACCACTAATACTGATCCATCAGTGGCGGACACAAGTGACGTCACTTCCATCCGCCACTGAAAGTGCTGACATCATTCCGTCTGCCTCTGATTTGCGTAATCAGTGGCGGATGGAAGTGACGTCATGGCGCCCGTCACTGCTGTCTGCCCCTATATAATAAGGCATCCGGCGCCGCCACGAAACCCTAACTTAGGATTTCGCGCGCGACGCCGTCAGGCTGCCAAAATTACACGCCCTCAGCCGCCTCCCTCCTCGCCGCAACGCTCGTCGCCGGAACCCACCTCCCCACGCCGCTGGATCTCGTCGCCCCCGAACCGCCGTCGCCGCTGGATCTCGTCATCCCCGTCGCATTCCTCGACCTCGCCGTCGTTGACCTCGGCTTCCAGGAGCTCGTCGTCCCCGCCGCCGTCGTCGACCTCGCCGTCCCGGAGCTAGTGCCGCCGTCGTCGACCTCCACCTCTCCATCCCCGACCTCGTGGACCTCGCCGTCCTCGACCGTGCCGTCCCCATCGCCCGCGAGCTCGATCCCCCTCCTCTATCTCGGCCCCGTCGCCGTGCTCAACCTGCCCGTCCTCGCCGACCTCGCCGTCCAGGTGCGCCCCCTCTCCTCTTCCCCTCTTCTGCTTTGCCCCTCTTTCCTCTGCCCCTCTTCCCTCTGCCCCTCTTCCCCTCTGCTCCTGTTACTGGTTAGTGATGCGCCTGTTGGTGGTCAAGAATATGTGATCCTGCTGTTGGTTTGTGATTCTGATTAGTGATGCTCCTGTTTGTGATCCTGCTGTTGGTGGTCAATAATATGTGATCGTGCCGTGGGGTCAATAAGGACCCTGTGTTAGTGATGTCCTGGTGATAAATTGTTGCTGCTGGTCCTTGTGCTGAAATTACTTCTCCTAGTAATGCCCTGCTTGAACTCAATCAGATAAGCTCTGAATATTTGTATAATGCTGCCGGATTTTTTGAAACTAGAGTTCTATTCCTTATTGAAGAGAAAACTGTTAGTAGACTTGCATTGCTTCTGACAAAAATTGAGTAGAAGAGGTTATGAGCTCCATGTCTAATATAGTTTCAGTTACACAATATAATCTGGAATTTCTACACTTAGTTATTACGACTGAAGCATTAGTTGATTTGTATTTCATTCCATCCCCTGTGATTGTTTTCTTACAAATTAGTTAGTTAGCTAATTTTACTTAGCAATTTCAGTTAGCAATTTTAGTTTCATATGTAGTTAGTTATCCAATTGAGTAAGATAATGACGTTACATCAATCAAGAAGATTTTATTCTAGTTACACATCAATCTTATTTTGCAGGAGAAGAGGCCCTCGGAGCTGAACTGGAGCACCAACTGATGGCGTCTTTCCACTGCCCAAACATCATGATCTTTGATGAGGCTGAGGTCAGATACAATGATGCAAGTTTTTTAGGCTTCGTAGTACTTATGAAGAGCCAATCTCCATATGCCTACTATGAGATCGATCGCATGACGATAAAGTCAGCCTTACAGAGCCAGACGGGTGTGGTGCTTCCGCTAGAGCAGATCTCCTGGTACCTTTGTGATTATGTGCTGTTAACCGGCTCATTCGAGCTAACCAATCAGATCTTGAGTAAAACAACCCTTAAAATTGAGAAACATCGCCTTTCGATGTTACCACTGACGCCCGTGTATGTTTCCATTGAAGTAACCATTGATCCCACATTTTTCAACTTCGAGATACAATCTACAGCCCCACAAATTACCGAAAATTACCAACCACTGAAGATTGTCGTAACTGGACTGCCACCAGTCTTTTGGAACCATCCCGTTCTAGTACCTAGAATCTTCAGGTACATATGTGAAGTTACCCAAGTCCGTTGAGGCAAAGTGATCTCGCATTCGGCATGTTAACATATGCACGCCCATTTACTATACCTAGGCAGGCCCATATTGGCATCCGCAGAAGCTGTGGTTCCTTACTGAACATATGGCCAATTTGGATTCATGTAGAACCAGTTGCACCGGGTGATCTACAGACACTTCAGGCCAACGGTAACTGCAGTTACAACAGAACCTTGCTCCGATAATGTTACATTGTTTCCTCTAACAATTGTCACTCTTACTGCAGAAACCCACCCACGACTCCGCTACACACTATTTCGGCAACAAAAAGGTGACGGGGGTGCGGGGGCTTCCGGAACAGGAGGTGCACTTGGAGCAGGTCGTCAGCAAACAGGTATGCTACAACCAGTCTATACATCGCCCCCTAACTACAAACTTGAGCACCTAGACAGTCCAAAAACTGCACTACCTCATGCGGATCCTCATGCATCAGGTTACTTTCTTGAAGCACCCGATTCATCAAGCGATGGTTCGACCGTAGTACCGGAGACACCATCAAACGAAGGTGGCACCGTAGTACAGGAGACACCATCAAACGAAGGTTCCACCGAGATAATATCGACTCCCAATAGTCCCTTCAGGCATGAAAGTTCCACTGAGATGATGACATCACGTCTCAACACCGAAAGGTACATTTAGTTGAACTTCAAACCTTATGTATATCTATCGAATTAATTAAAACAATATTCCAGCCGTCTCTTTGCTAACACATCTCCTTTACAGCTAAATCCAAAGATGAGGAGACGCTCGAAGGGGCAAGTACTCAAGAAAAGTACACCGGAGACGCCGCGAGCTTGGTTGTGAACTGTTGTTGTGAACTTCTGTTGTGAACTTATGTTGTGAATATTGTGAACTTGAGATGTGAACTTCAGTTGTGAATGTTGTGAACTTGTGATGTATTTGAAATTATGTACCCTTTTATTTCTATGGATTTGGTTATGTGTTATGTGATGGATATTTGATATGTGATGATGATCTGTGATGAATATTGGTTTGTGAAAGTTGAATTTTAAATCCTAGGTGTATTTGAATTTCAGCATGATTTTTGAATCTGGTACATAGTACTAGTGGCGGGCAGCATGACGTCACCTAACCGCCACTGAAGTGTGTACCAACAGAGGCGGACGCCGTGACGTCATCGTCCGCCACTGGACTGTGTGTACCTGTGGCGGACGGAGTGACGTCACAGCGTCCGCCTCTGATGTTTGAACCAGCAGTGGCGGACAGGGTGATGTTATAGTGAACGCCGCTGAAGGCTCCAGAATCAGCGGCGGTAGGCGTGACGTCATACCTTCCGCTACTGATGTGGTGGTTGCGGTGGCGGACGGTATGACGTCACTGTCCGCCACTGATTCTCTATATCAGTGGCGGACGGTCTGTGCGCCACCGCTCTGGACGGGCTTGCAGTGGCGGATGCTCGGTGGCGCACGCTTTGACCGCCACTGCTGGCCCAAAAGACCCGCCACTGAAGGCCCTTTTTGTACTAGTGGGTTTTTATTGTCCTTGCATGAGCCCAATCCTAAGAGGGTATATGACACCTTTCATAGTGGACACTATTGATTCAAATGGGCAATATGGGGCTGTTTGGTTCTTGCCCTAGCCTGAGCACCGCTGGCCAGGCAATGATCTGAGCCTCAGGCGTCCAAAATCGGACGCCTGAGCTGTGTGCCTGGCTCAGGCAGTAACTTTGCCAGGATGCAAACCAAAGAAGCCCTACATGTTTCGATCTGGTGCCCGAGTTGTTAGCATGAGTTCAGTAAACCACAAAAAGCTAGGGTATGTCGCAGGATTAAATTAGAACTACACAAAAACATGACTTCTGCAGAGGAGGGGCATGCAAGGTTAAGCCACGACGAGATTAGAGGGCCAAACAGACACAAAACGCAACGCAATACAGTGCCAGATCTGTAGATCGAGAGGAGGGGCGCACGAACCTTCGAAGTCGGGGCGCGCGCGCTTGAGCGGCGGCGCGGCGGCCTGCTGCGCCATGGCTGCCGCCTGCGGGTTCATGCCCGCTGCCGCGGCGACCGACTGGGCCGGGTTGACCGCCTGCTGGGGCGCCATCCCCGCCGCAGCGGCCGCGGCCGCCACCATGGCCTGCTGCTGCTGCCGCGCGTCGGCGTACCTCCAGTAGTTCTCCGCCGCCATGGCGAGCGCTCGTCCTCCGGCGGGCGAGGTGAGGCGCGGCGAGGCGAGGACGGTGGGCGGCTAGGGTTTCGGAGCATGGGAACGGAGAGAGAGTTTGCGTTGCGGTTCATGCGATTTTTTTTTTATAATACGTATATGTATTAGATGTTAAGGAAGTACATAACCCCATACAAACATACGTACGTACGGTAAGGATACAGAAATACGGACTGCAGCCAACAACTTGCAAAGAGGACCCTGAGAAAAAAGAAAACACAACACCGCCCTTGGGCCCTCCAACGCATCCGCCGCACCGGAAACCTCGCCCCGCCGGGGATCTCCGCCGCCACTGGATCCAGCAGCCGAAGGAGAAACGGACAGGCAAACCAACCTTCTTCAAGTGAAGCAACGCTCGAAAGCTTTGAAGACCGCAAAGAACTTCCCACAAAGAATAGCAAAAGCAGCACGCCGCCGGGGAAGACGCGTCCGGGATTGATCCTGATCCCCCAGCTTGGCACCCGAAGAAGGAGTAAAGATTGCCACCGGAAGCCGGAGGAAGACGAGGCCGACCATCCTCCAACCGCAACCCAAGCAGCCGCATCACCGCAACCATCCGCAAGGAAACTCACCTGCGCCACCGAAGAAAGCGGCCGCCGGTGACCAAAAGCTCCCAACTGGAGTCTATGACGACCGCTGGACTCCACCCTCACAGACCCTTTGTCGTTGTCGGAGCAAACGGCAACAAGGCGGGGATTAGGTCGGAGGGACCGGACCCCACCACGACGACGGCCACCCCATCTCGCCATCGCCGCCGGGGACTTATTAATTCTAGAGGAAACCTAGACCTACACCTACCCGGCCACCAGATCCGCACGGTCTCCGTCACCTCCCGACGCCTAGGCGGCCGTCGGAGGCGAAGGAGACCGGCGAATCCAGCGGCGGAGGCGACCGACCTTCGAGCGCTCCCTTTTCGCCTCTCGCTGCCCTGTAGCAACGAGATATTTCGAGAGAGGGCCGATATATCACGGTTCAGGCGATTAGAGAGGAGAGAGAGAGACGGAGAGGTAGAAAGAGACGTGGCGGGTGACCGTGTCCATGTAACGCTCGAAAGCCGATCTGTTTGGGCTGGGCCCTAGCCAGCGTTAAAGCCCACTGAAAGTTAGCCATGCGCAGCAATACGGTCCGGTCGTAGACTTGGGCCGGAAGTTTATCTGGGCTAAAACGTTGCGCTAGCTGGGTTATTGAAGCCGTTCCAGCGATAAGAGCTTTATGTGCGGCCCATCATCACCCACTTGGGATTCCTTTTCTTTTCTGGGCACCGACATCCACATTGGATTTTTCATCCTAGCAAGCGTAGTCTGTGACCCAGTAGCATGCCTGCTGAATACAAAGACTGCCAACCACACCGTGATTGTGAGCCGAGACCTTTATTCCTTGGCACACATTTTAGCTTATGCGAAAATGTTAGGTGCGAGATTGGAGTTGGTGGCTGATCCGTGCCCGGCAACTGCGTGCAGATTCCCCCTTCTCTTTCTGGTGCATGAGGGCTTCGTCTTGCCCGACTCATCAGCATCACAGTCACAGTGCATCATGTTGTTTTTGACTGCCAAAATGCCTTCGAACATGGGAAACAGATTCCTTGCTTTAAGTGAACACAAGCAAATGTGTGCCCCAGATCCAACACGCCTCAGTAGACGATCAGCAAGGCAGGGCAAGGACATGTATGGTGGATTAGCACATATATGATGAGTCTGCGAGATAGACTACCAGCAAAGCAAGGGCATCTCATGGATGGAGTTTAAAAAAGAGAAAAGTCTAATTTGCCTCCCCCAACTATTAGGGGTAGCGCAACTTTCACCCTAAACTATAAAACCGGGTAACCGCAGTCCTCAAACTATAGGGGTGGGTGCAATTTGACTCCCTAGGCGGTTTTCAAGGCGGTTTTGTCTGACGTGGCACCGTGGGTCCCACACGTCAGGTGCCACGTCATTTTCTTTTTCTTTTTATTTTTTTTCTCTCTTCCTCTCTTCTTTTCTTTTTCTCTCTTCCTCTCTCACACGCGCCCGCGCCACCACCCAGCTCGCGTGTCGTCTTCCTCCTCGTCCAGCTCGCGCCGTCGCCCATGCCGCTGACTGTGCCGACGCTGTGGCCGGCGTCACGCCGTCGACCGGTCGTCCCTCGACGCCCACATCCATCCCCCCTCAGCTGGCTCCCTCTCTCTCCCTCATTTCTCTCTTTCTCGCGCAAGAACAACGCAACCCTAGGCGCCATTGCCGCCGAGAGAGCTCGAGCTCGCCGCCGTCGTCCAGTCGCTTTCCGGCCGAGCCCCAACACAAAAAGGAAGCGCAAGGACCCCCTCTAGCCCCTACCTAGCACGAACTTCAACCTCCAGCCTTATAGCTCGAGATCGAAGCAAGGATTTGACCGTGGTCGCCGGGTGACTACCGTCGACCGTCGCCGCTAAATACTCCCCCTCTGGTGAGCCAAGTTCCAATTCCTTTCGCGGGATGATGCAAAGCCTTCTTGCACACCTCCCTGACAGCTTCTCCACGTCCTTCCCACAATGAGCACGCCGGACATCGCGTCTTCCTCGCCGCCGTCCGCCGAGCACCGCCACCTCCACGACGAACTCTTCCCTCTGCCACTCGTCGACGTCAACGCGCCCCACGGTGAGGATCCCCTTCCTCCGGGGAAGCTCATGCCCCCGCTGTTTTTCCCTCGCGCGGCTCCAGACGGGGGCCCTCGCCGCGCGCGCCGCCGCCGCCGCCACGCTCGCCTCCCTCGCCCGCGACAACCCGCACTTCGCCAAGTACATCGTCCAGGAGGACGGCGTCGCGCCGCTCGTCAAGCTGCTAAAGGAAGGCACCGACGACGCGCAGGAGGCGGGGAGCCATGGAGTTTGGGGCGAGGCTGCGAGCGAGTCGATGTCCGAGAAAAAGAGAAGAGAGAGAGAGAGAGAGAGAGAGAAAAAAAAGAAAAACAAAAAGACAATGACGTGGCACCTGACGTGTGGGACCCACGGTGCCACGTCAGACAAAACCGCCTTGAAAACCGCCTAGGGAGTCAAATTGCACCCACCCCTATAGTTTGAGGACTGCGGTTACCCGGTTTTATAGTTCAGGGTGAAAGTTGCGCTACCCCTAATAGTTGGGGGAGGCAAATTAGACTTTTCTCTTTAAAAAATGAGAATTAACTTCGGTGTCCAAACTGAATCCCTGCTTCTTCAATTCTCTGCTGTTTTGTCCAGTGGTCTGATCGGTTTTGTTGTTTTCACTGCAGACTTGGCGCCAGAAGAGCGAGATCGTGCCCAACGGTACCAAGGTGGCGACGCAGAAGCCGCCACCACCTTCCGCCCTACGTGGTACGTTGTTGTGCACTTCTCGATCATAAGTCGGTGTTTCGATTTCTCTACACTTGTAACTCACCATGAATTCCTAACGCTTTTTGTGCGCACATGCAGGGCAAGGACCTACCGCAGGATGTCGGTCCCAAGCAACCCGTGATCGACGACGATCCAAGCCCGCACTAGAAGCTCATCATCGAGACGACTTTGGTAGTCACACCGTATGTCTTTCTTCACTTCTCGCACTGCTCGAGTCATTTTAGCTTCGTTTCCTCGAGGTTTTGCGCTTGCTAAGAGAGAATGGTAGTGTTCTTTGAGTCTTGGTCAATCTTCATTGGTGTTACAAATGAAATAGTGGAGTCTCCGGCCTAGGTAGCGAAAGCACTTGTAAGACGTGTTACTTCACCTTTCCTTAAGTTGTTTCATTTGACTTAAGAGATTCGGTAGATAAGAGATTTTTGGATCCTAAAACTAAAGCAAAAAAAAAAGTTGAGCTATGAAAAAGTCAAACTTAATTGTGCAATAGTACATGCGGGTGAAGATTCGCCCGCACGGGCGAGATGGAGCATAAAATGCACTCGCTTAGGAAATCACAAATTCCCGTCTGCCGGCCAGGTCAATGGCAACAAAAAGGAATAGGAATGAACAAATAATCCGCGCATAGTTGCAAAAGCCGTCCTAGTTCCGGAGACTCTACCTAGTATTTTGTAACACCGGTATTGCTTGACTTTGATTCCGGGAGCATTAACGTATCTTCTTTGGTTGAGGTCTCCAATTCCTTTGAGGATCGAAGTCTAAACGCTCGTGCATGTGTGGGTGGTGAAGCTAGTAGTTGTGAACTCGTTGATGTAACAAGTCCCCAAATGCGGGGGCTCTTGATGATGTAAGCTTCAGATGTTGATCAATCAATGAAATTATTTCCATGCTGCGCAAAATTATGAAAGGCCTGATCGTCGTTTGATTTGTGTGTTCACTTTTGTTTACACATTCTCTATCTTATGACATCTTCACGTGATTTAGTTCTCTGCAACATGTTTCTGCATACTGATCTCCTTTGCATAGTAATGGCCATCGAATCGATCATGCCCATTGGCCATGGGATTGTTACTGCCAAAGGACCATCAGTAAACGAGAAGAGGGGGGGGGGGGGGGGGGGGGGGGGGGGGGGGGGGGGGGGGGGGACATGGAGAGAACAGAGCACAAAAGCAGAGTATGTCTGTCAGAGTGTGCATCCCCATCTGAAATGCCCAGCCAGCCTGTGCTGCCGCTCGACGTCCGGCGAGGCAACGCGGACGGCTTGATCCTGGATGTCAAGCCACATACGTGCGGTCGTCGTGCACATCTGTATATAGCCTCTAGCGTTCGAGGCCACCGTTGCTCATCCGCGTGTGACCGCGGCAACAGTTTCACTCTAACACACGGTCTCTGGAGAGCATTGGTCACCGCGCTCTCCAGCCCTGCGGCGCACCGCACGCTGGCGGCAAGGCATTGATGTCCATGTCCTTGTCGCTCGGTCGTGGCGAGACATCCACGTCAACCCGGCGTTCAGGGATCGCGCCATGGCGTGGGCCGAGGCGCACTGGAGGTCTCCCTGCGGCGCGTCCTGCACGCTGCGTCACCCAACCACATCATGTTGCTAGTCACCGCGCTAGCCAATAACTATATACGACGGCTTGGAGAGCCAATTAAGAGAGCGCGATGCTGAAGGAGATGGTGACTAAAGAGTACGACCTCCTCAGTTCGTTCAACTGGGCTCGACCTCCAGGAGTGCGCCACCGCGCGCAACAGGTTAGTGCAAACTAGCCTATCAACCCGTGCTCATGCATGGGCTAGCAATATTTGTGAAATCATTAAATAGTAATATTGAAAATTTAGACTATTTTAGTTTTGAATTTGAGAAATACAACGAATTAGGAATTGCTTCTTCTTCGTAGTCATCATCATCTCTTTTGTAGCTTGTATATATGCTACTCCAATCTTTGTTTTCTTTGAGCTAAGAAATGTCAACAAAAGAAGATTAGAGATAGAAAACTAATTAATAAGCTTGGGCATAGCAGGTATTTCTTCTACTTCTATTTATCAATCATCTATGCGTCACTCCTCCAGTTAGTTGACTGAATTAACTTAAGTTCTGCATCCTATGTAATGTTTTGCGTCTCAAACATGGTCATATATTCGCAACAACAGCTGTAAATGCAGCATTAGTACCGGTACCTTGTGTTATGTTTCTGGGTGTCTAGGTTAAAAGAATGTTCAATGAACCTGATACAAAGCTAGAACTGCATATATTTTGAAACGGAGGGAATATATGTCTACTTTTAATCTGAGCATAATTAAGCTGATTTGGTTATTTGTGGTGGAACTGATGCACTAGGGCAAGTCCCAAGATGTTGCACATTTACACGTAGTTATTCTTTTAGCGGGAGGCGACGTCTCCATCCGCAGCGAAGCGTCCGTGGTGACTTTGTGAATCTAAAGATTAGTTGGCTCAAAGCGCTCATATGATTGATGGGTATGCGTGCATATGTTCATAGGGATAATCAAGTACTCGTCTGTTTGTGAGTGTCAGCGTTTGTATTGTACTCATTCTACAGAAGTACTCTTGGTTAATTTTTTTTATTTTTTAGCAAGAAATGAATACAACACATGTTTGGGAGTCACATGGTGCAAAAGGATTCAATGGTACGTGAGATATTAGAACTCGTATAGGGTCCGGCGGCCGTGCATGCAAGCAGAGTTCTATTCTGCTCAAGCAAAGGTGACGCCAGATATCAACCGTGTGATTGTAGCCCTGAAATCACAACAGCTTTTGCTCTATTATAATTGAGGCCTATATGGTTAAGTTTGCCCTTTCTGTAGTTTTATTATGATCTTAAAGGAATAACTAAATACAAATGGATACCTTAAATTGAGATTTCCTCTGCATTTTTTTATGACAAAGCTACAGATATAATATTGTCTTGAAATACAGCAAGCATGGGTGAGCATGAAAGAGTGCATCGGCATTTTTTATGACAAAGCAACAGATATAATATTGTCTTGAAATGCAGCAAGCATGGTGGGCATGACAGAATGTATTCACATTTTTTAAGCAAACTATCTTAATAAATCACTTGAACAGCGGCAATTGTGGCCTCTGATTTTCCATGCTTTTCATCTGATATCACATACAAATTAAAAGGTATTCAATTGAACCTCTGTTTTGTTTGGTGGAACAATGGAATAGTTTTAAACAAAAATAAGTAGAATTAATCAAACAAAATCAAGTTCCTTTGATTATCTGTATTGAGGTACTGATGGCGGTAATTAGACAGTGAAACTTTACCTTAGTAAGCTAGGATGTTTTCCTTCTTCAGCGAGCAAATTCTCTAGTCCCCGTCCAATCAATGTACTGGTTCAAAAGAATACAACGTAGAAAAAATTCCTGAAAACAAATCATCAAATATAAGGCCTGGATGATTCTTTAATGATTGCTTAAATATTAAAAGCTTTTTTTAGAAAAACTTAAATATTAAAAGCTTGATGATCCATTAGCTGATAAACAACGGTATTCGATCCTGCAAGTAATTTTTTTTAGAACCTTTGCGTAGTGTATACCAAACAAGTGCCCTCTGGTACGTTCAATAACTACTTTTGATAGAACGACGCAAGCTTTTCGTTAGATGGACTAGGAGGCGGCTGGCGGCGGCGGCGCTCCCCGACGGCGCCTTGGTGGAGATCCTCTCTCATCTCCCCGTCAAGCCCCTCCACCGATTCAAGTGCGTCGCACGAGCCTGGCGCGACCTCATCGACGACCCCGTCCTCCGGAGCAGGCCCGTCCCTAGGCACGTGTGGGCTGTGCGACGGCACAGGGCCCCCGAATTCCAGGGGCTCTGAATCTGGATGCACATTGCACAGCCCACAAAAGCCCAAGGCGGCCTTTCAGTAGCTGCAGCCCATCAGGAAAAAATATCCCTCCCAATTCTCAAACAGCATCCTACGCAAATGGGCTCGTCCTTACAACATACCCTCAGTGGTGAAAACTAGCGACCCTTAGGGTCACCTCCGACCCTCTTTAGTTCAAACAAATGAACTAGATTTCCAAAATGAGAGCTCATTTTCACTACTGGAATCGACGAGTTTCCCTAGGATATTTTCTTTTCCCTAGAGATTTTTTGAAGAATCGTAGGGAAAGAAAAGTTCCCTAGAGTTGCTTTAAAAACCGTAGAGAAAAGGAGCATGTCCCTAGAGCTTCTTTAGAAATCGTAGGGAAAATGAGCGTTTCCCTAGGGTTCTACTTGCTTCGTAGGGAAATCAACGTCCTTGAGACTGACTCCAACCCATGACCTATAAGGTCACTCAAACAAAAAATGGGTCAAAAAACCATGAAAAGCGTTCTCCAACGCAGCACCCCATCGGCATCCCAATTTTCGGAGCCGCGCTCCAGCAGACCCAGAAATGGGGGCGTCGCGGGCGCTTGAGCGGTGGAGCGACGGTGGGCCCCAGCGTAGGAGGACGACGACGACCAGCCGAGGGAGAGGCTGCCCCGCTGGACGCGACGGCGGCGGCGAGCTCGGGGTGCCGGCGGCACGGAGGCGCCGCGACGCGTCGAGGGGCGGGGCACGGCGGGACCCCTCTCCCTCCTCCGCTCGCCGGGCCCTCTTCCTCCTCCATCGAGAGCAGCACGCGGACGGCGGGGCGGAGCTGCGCGGCGGCGCCGGGTGGTGCGGGGCGGCTGCCTCCTCCGTGCGCGACAGCGGCGGCGAGGTCGGTGCGGTCGCTCCTCGTGGGTGGAGAAGGAGGCGGGGCGGCCAGGCTTGGGACGGCGCCGCGGGTGCCTGGAGGAGGAGGAGGCCGATCTGAGGTCGAATCGATTCCGCGACCAGGGCGTCGATTCCGCGGCGAGGGTGGCGAACGGGGTGGCGAGCAGTAGTCCTCCCCAATATCCCACCGCCTCCTCCTCTTCCTCCACGGCGCGCGGGCGCCGCGGCGGAGCAGCTCGAGGCAGAGGGCGACGCCGAGCTAGCTAGGAGGCCATCAGCATGGGGGCAGCGGTGGCGCTGATGGACGGCGAGCTCGGCAGTCTCGTGAAGGTCTCCGCGGCGGCGTGGGCGGCAATGTCCTACGCCCGGCTCGCCGCGTCGCGCCTCCTCCTCGCCGCTGGCCAGGGGCCCCTCGACCCGGCCCTCTCCCTCCCGCACTTCGTCTGCTCGGCCTCGCTCCCCGTCAAGGTTCGGCAGCCGTCCGAGAAAGAGAAGATCTGGAGGCGGGTGCGCGGCGCGACGACGGAGCTGGGTGCAGGGCACGACGGCGGACGGCGTCGACGGCGACGGTGAACCTAATTTCGGACTGCCTTTGGAGATAGCATTTTTTGGGTGGTTTCCTTTCACCCTTTCAACCACCCATACACTCTTTCAGTCTTCTATATGGGTATGCAGCGTTGGAGTCAGTCTGAGAATTTATTTCTTTCTCGTTCTCTCTCTCACCAGTCACCACAGCCTGCCGACACTGTCTCTTTCTCCTGCCGCATCCAACTCATCCCCTCCCATCTCTCAAAGATCTCCTCCCCTCCCGCCGGTCCTCTGGACGTCCGTGACTAGGCCTCGCGCGCCGGGCACGGCTCAGCAGAAGCTCCATCCGCCTCCCCATCTCGGTAAGAGAAGGAAGAGCTGCTCCATGGATCCATGGCTCTGTGGTAGCTGTTGTGATTTTCCTCATCCTAATCCGCTCTACCTCTCCTCTGTCTCATCACAGTCTCGCAGGCCGGCGGACGGCAGCGGAAGCATCTACGAAGGGATTGCCTTTCAAAGGGAAACAAGCAGGTGCGAGTTCCCTGTTGTTCCCCCACCAAATCTCATGGAATTCCTTGATGTTGTTGCTAGATTTACTTTGATTTCATATTTTTTCTCTCTCAAATTCGCACTGCAGGGTAGGATCCGTGTTGTTCCATTTTGCTCCAAGGTAATAACGAGTTCTTTCTCCTTAGACTTCGATCTGTGTTGTTCCGTTCAGCGGCAAGTGACTTCGATTCGTGTCATTCCATTGCAGTGGCAAGTGACGGCGCGGCGCTGGCTGGTGTCGACACGCGGGGCTGCGACGGGCGCCGTGAGCGGTGTCGGCGACGGCATGAGGTGTCTGTAGTGGCAGCGCCGGCGAGCGCCGGCGGGCATCTGCTGGCTGCGGCAGCGGCGACGGGCGTCGGCCCAATCGGCTCGCATCGAACAGTGGCGACGGGCGTCGGCTCAATCGGCTTGGAGCAAACAGCGGCTTGGCTTGAGCAGCGGCTCCGGCCGAGCAAGGGCTATTTTATATTTTTTTCTGTACATGGGCAGTTTCCCTAGAGCCTGGTTTCCTAGGGAAAGCTGGAGTTTCCCTACGGTTTCTGACAAAAACTCTAGGGGACTGATGATTTCCGTCAAAACTGTCCCTACCAATCGTTCCCTAGGAAACTTACTAGGGAAACCGTTTCCCTAGAGTTTTTAGGGTCTTTCCCTACTATTTCTGCCTAGAGGAACCAGTGAATTCTAGTAGTGTTTGGAAATCTAGTTCATTTGTTTGAACTAAAGAGGGTCGGAGGTGACCTTTAGAAACACCTATTTACACCCTTAGTTTTCCCGTGTTCTAAGTTCCCCCTTGTTTTTTGGGGGGCCAATTTCTGAATTCATAAGGCTCCATAATTCTCAGAGACGGGTCTACATGATTGTAGATGGTATGAGGTATCCTATCATACTTTCTCTGTTTACATATAATGTCTTTTTTTTTTATGTTTGTACCAAGTCATTTTTTTGAAATTAGGGAGTTAGGGTAGTCTATTTCACAACAAATCCGGTAACATTATTTTGTGTTGTCAATATTTATGATCCTTTTCGTAATTGATAGTCAAATTTAAAAAGTTTAACTTAAATCAAAACTAAAAAAGCATTATATTTGTGAACAAATAGAGTTTTTATATAGTTTTATATAATGTTAGGTAACACGATAATACCGTCACTGCAGAGTTGAAATTTGTGACAGAGATGACGTTTGGATGAGAGATGGAAAGAGATTCGGAAATAGGCCTGGATACATAGCATGAGATTTGGGATAGAAAATTCTTTATTCCCACCCGTCGTTCGTCTGAAAGTAAATACCTTTTCAGTTTAAAAAAAGGAAAGTAAATATCTTTTTGGACGAAATTGTCCTGGATGCGAGAAAGGGAAAACAAACCAGCCGCCGCTTCGACTTCTTGCCCCCGCAATCCCACTCTCCTATCCCCTGCGACATGGACTGCCCGAAGAGGACGATGGCGGCGGCGGGCCTCCCCTGGTGGAGATCCTCTCTCGTCTCCCCGTCAAGCCCCTCCACCGATCCAAGTGCGTCGCGCGATCCTGGCGCGACCTCGTCGACGATCCCACCATCCGGAAGAAGCTCGCCCAAACCCTAGAGGGCTTCTTCGTCGTAGAGGACGGCGACGACGAGGGCGATTTCGGTTTTGTCAACCTGCCAGCGAGGTCCGTGCCCCTGGACATCGACCCTTCCTTCTTCATCACGAGCCTGCCCGGGATCGAGGCCCTGGCCTTCTTGGATTCCTGCAACGGGCTCCTCCTCTTCGAGCATCGCCGGAAGTCGGCGCTGCGCCGCGTGCTGGGTTACATCGTGTGCAACCCCGCCACGAAGGAATGGAGAGCCGTGCCCGACTGCGGCTGTTCGCCTCTAAGATTCTTTTTCAGGAAGAGGAAGTGTTCCTATTTGGTTTTCGATCCGGCCGTCTCCCCTCACTTCCCCTTGCTCCTGTTTCGGGATGGGCCTCAGCTGAAAACTACGCCGAGAGAGGGGTAAAGCCGCACGCCTACTCATCTGAAACGGGCACCTGGAGCCACATCCAAACCGATTGGATTGAGCAAAAAGAGCAAGGACATTTGGAAGAATGGCTTTATTGTGGTCAACTGTCTGAAAAGAGCCCCCGACGTGCCTTTGTTAATGGCATGCTGCATCTCTTAGTTCTTCATCCAGACAATGCAGTTGCCGTAGATGTGCAAGGCAAGACACGAAGGATCATCCCCGTGCCAAAGGTGGAGAGCTGGGGTTCAGGTTATCTTGCTCAATCCCAAGGGTGCCTGCATTACATCAGAGAGTCTGCTCCGGGCGATATATTGTCCATCTGGGTTCTCAAGGATGATGGTACACAAGAGTGGGTCCTGCTGGACACACTGAACCTATTGGAGTTGTTTGGAACACAGAGTCGCTCAAGCGGCAAAATGGAGCTCTGTTTCGTTGCCATCCATCCAGATCGCAATGTGGTTTTCCTTGCTCAGGGCTCCGAGCTAAAACTGATGTCGTACGACATGGATCATAAAGAAGTGAGTGTTATCGGCACTCTTGGAAATCTGAATTGCCTAACGCATATTGTTCCATATATTCCTTATTTCTCAAAGTCACCGGTGTTCAAATGTATGCACTGAAAGTATGAGTGCTCATCAACGTGGATCAGCTATCGGCAGCTTGGTTAATCTACTACTCTTAATTAGGTGATGCTGTCCAGGTCTCCATGCTTATTGATGTATTCCTTCTCGTGCTTTTGTTGCCTAATATATATTGCAATCCAGTTGAGACAATCTGCATATGCTTGTTATATTGAGGAATGCAGTCCAGCATGTTTCATACCTTATGAGTTTTGGCAATTATGTGATATGCTTCAAATGCTACCTTTTGTGTTTCGACCCCTCAATGATAATATTCCTATGTGCTGCCTTCCTTTTCCATGGCACATTTGTGACTAATTAGTAGTTGTGAAATCCTCTGTCCTGTTTATGTTTGAACAGAATTTGGTCCTGTGTATGTTTATTCATGATGAACCCAAAAATATACCTTCTTCCTGGTATGTTTAATTAAAAAAACCGCTTTGTAATGGCAAGCTTTAAACTGAAGGCTTACATTAACATCGAAAGCTGCCTAGTTTCTTTTGAAGATATAAAGGTGCCTGCTGCCTTTGATGATTACATGATACATCTAGTTTCCAGACAAGGGTTGTCATGCATGCTGCTGAACAGTAACTGTTACCTTGTAGTTCAATACTAGTTCAAATTGAGCTGAGCTTTGATTGCTGATTGCCTATGTTTTTAAGGCATCGCCTGTAACCTTATAGTTTAATAGTAGTTCAATATGAGCTGAGCTTGATTGCTGATAGCGGTTGCTTGGGTCTACTTTAGCAGAGTTGCAGATGACAATATCTCTCTTTTTCTATTTTGGAATAACAACAAAATTGACTGCCTACACTTGACGACGGTGTGAAACTCCTTTTTCTTCCCCCGAAGACCGACAGTGTGAACCTCTAGAATGTAATACAGAGAGCAATAATCCTCAAGCTTACTGCTCTAATCTATGGCACAGAGCCTCAATCTGTAATGAAGCAACCCTCCTTCAGTGGCCATCGGATCTATCTTTTATGCCTTATTGGTCATTATCATCCATTCTAAGGATGAACGGCGTTTAAGTGGTAGAAAAAACTAAAATGCCCCTAGTAGCAAAATATGCAAAATTTCCTTACTGGCCATTTATTTTGACATGTAGTTTTTTTTATCGGGTATGTGACTGTTTTCAATGTAAAGCCTTCTAAGAAAAAAAAAGTGTCCATCTCATGGACTAGAATAGATGGAAATTGTAAAGCTTTCCCAAAAACGATGGCCAATAAAGAAAATAATAAATTTGGATGGCCAAAAGGGAATGAGTATTTTTGTATGGCCAGAAAGGAATTTCCCATTTTTTTTACTCACCCAGCATCAGTATGCAGGCCTGTCAGTCACACTGGCAATTTCCCACTTGGAGTGGGGATCATTCCCGACAGGCTGATTTTTGCCCCAGGGGGCTAACAGGGTGGGGGCCCGAAATAGTAACTCTACCACGGAGCCCCACAAAGACCCGATTTGAGGCAAAACTCATGCAGTCGGCCCACCAACGCACCTACTCTACTCGGCCCAGGCATATATAAACTAACTCTCTGCCTCATCAAAACCCTAATCCGCCTCCACCTTTTTCCCATATCAACCGCCGCCTGCACACCTTGTGTCCCTTTCTCCTCGCGTACTCTACTCCCGACCAAATCCTCCTCTCTGTCGATCCGTCCGGCAGCTCGTCGCCGCCGCGGCGCAGCTCCAACCCCACGAAGAGCACGGCATGGGCTGCCCTAACCCCACGAAGAGCAAGGCGTTGGCGGAGGGGCTCCCTAATGATGCCTTGGTGGAGATCCTCTCTCGTCTCCCCGTCAAGCCCCTCCACCAATCCAAGTGCGTTGCGCGATCCTGGTGCGACCTCATTGACGACCCCTTCCTACGAACGAAGCTTGCCCAAACTCTTCAGGGCTTCTTCGTCATGGACGACGGCGGCGACTGGGGTCATTTCGGTTTCGTCAACCTGATGGTGAGGTCCGTGCCCCTATACATTGACCCTTGCTTCTCCTTCCTGACGATCCTGCCTGGGGATCGAGACCTTGATCTTCTTGGACCCCTACAACGGCCTCCTCCTCTTTGAGCATCACCAGAAGCTGAAGCCGCGCGATGTGTTGGGTTACATCGTGTGCAACCCCGCCACCAAGGAATGGGTAAGCATGCCCACCTGCAACTGCCCGCCTCCTACGTTGGGTAACTATTGGTGCACCTATTTGGTTTTTTGATCCGACCGTCTCTCCTCACTTCCACTTGGTCAAGTTCCGGCCGAAGGAGTTGCCATCCATTGTGGTAACGCCGCGCACCTATTCATATGAAACTGGAACCTGGAGCCACATCCAAATCGATTGGAATGTGCAACAAAAGCAAGGACAATTGGAAGTATGGCGTTGTCTGGGATTAATACTGTACAAAAGCCCCCGGCGTGCTGTTGTAAACGGCATGCTGCATCTCATGGTTCTGTATCCAGTCAATATAGTTGCTGTAGTTGCTGTAGATGTGTAAGGCAACACACGAAGGATCGTCCCCGTGCCAAAGGTGGAGGGCTGGAATCCAGGTTATCTTGCTCAATCCCAAGGGTGCCTGCATTACCTCAAAGAGTCTGAACAGTGCAATAAATTGTCTTGGGTTCTCAAGGATTATGGTACACAAGAGTGGCTCCTGCTGGACACTATGAACCTTTTGGAGCTTTTTGGAAAAAAGAGTCGGTCACACGACAAAATGGAGCTCCGTTTCGTTGCTATCCATCCAGATCGCAATGTGGTTTTCCTTGCTCAGACCTCCAAGCGAAAACTTATATCGTACGACATGGATCGTAAAGAAGTGAGTGTTATCGGCGCTCTTGGAAATCTGAATTGGCAACGCATATCATTCCATATGTTCCCTATTTCTCGAAGTCACCGGTGTTCAAATGTATGCATTGAAAGTGAGTGGTTATCAACATGAGTGTCAGCTTGGCAGTTTGGTTAAATCAATCTACTATTCTTAATAAGGCGAGGTTGTCCAGGGTCTCCATGCTTATTGATGTATTGCTTCTCGTCATGCTTTTGTTTAACTTATATTGCAATCCAGTTGAGCAATTCTACATATCCTTGTTATCCTGATGAATGATGAATGTGGTTGAGCAATTTGCACAGCTTATGAGTTTTGGCATTTAAGCCATATATGGCTCCAGACGCTATCTTTTGTGTTTCCAGTCCAGAATGATAATTACCTTTTCTGTTGCCTTCCTTTTCCATGGCACATATGTGTAGTGACTGTGAAATCCTCTGTCCTGTTTATGTCTGAGCAGATTTCGGTGTTGTGTATGTTTACTCACGCTGAACGCATAAATGTACCTTCTTCCTTGTATGTTTTAATGGCGGTTTAAAACTGAAGGCTTACATTAACATCAAAATCTGCCTCATTTCTTTTGAGATATAAAGATGCCTGCTGCCTATATATCTAGTTACCAGGAAGACTGTCGTATGCATGCTGATGAACAGTAACTTTAACCTTGTAGCTCAATACTTTAGCTGGAGCAGAGAGTTTGATGCGATTTTTGTCGACGGAATGCTGCATTACATAATTCTGTATCAATCAGCATGTTCGGCAGCTAGTTTTCCAGCCGGCTGCTGCTGCTTCCCCCTCACATGACTACAGTGCTGCTTCCAGCAGCTACAGTGTTCTCTCTCAGAAAAACTGCGCAGCGGCTACAGTAAAACCTCCAACCGAACAGGCTGAATAGGACTAGGACATAGTTGCTGGGCATGCGAAGAAGGTCGTTGCAGTGACGTTTTTCTTTTGTAGGACTATTTGGCCCCTGTATTATTCTGAAAATCGCCGTCGTGTTATTTAACTAAATATGTAAATCTGGTGTCCAAGCCCTATAGTTAGTATGAGCCATCATCAAAGTAATATTCATGCTTTTATATGTACCATTACTGTAGAAGCTGAGAACTGCTTGTTTAATGAGACGCTAAATGGTGAGAATGTGAGGGAAATCGCAATTGAACGGGCTAGGTACCTGGCAAGGCCTAGTTGGGTGAACTAAGAAGGCGCACCTCGTTCGTCACTAGAGGTCCTTCCTGCTCTCAGCTCGGTCTCTTGTCATTTTCTAATCAGTTGGACTGTGCTTTCAGGCCACTATGACCATGTGTGTTTTCTAAAAAAAAAAAAAAAAAACTATAACCGTGTGTGCTTAGCGGATTGACAAGCTGACTGGCCGCATATTCTGATTGGCTGGGGGCTGCACTAATAATGGCCGGCGCTCGGCAGTGTAGTCAGCTTTGATATTTTATCCAAGTGGCCTGGCTTCATCTCACATGCATGACGTACAAGTTTACTAACAATGCTTGATCGATTCAGTTCTCATTCTTGGTAAACGATCAGCTAGCTAATACACCTGTGTTGTGCATCATGACGCTGACCTTCGCCGTGCGCCGGCGCGACCAGGAGCTGGTCGGCCCGGCGAGGCCGACGCCGCGCGAGACCAAGCGACTTTCCGACATCGACGACCAGATGGGGCTGCGTCGTCACGTGCCTCTCATCCTCTTCTACCGCGGCGGTGGCGGCGGAGTTCATCATGAGATGGAGGATCCGGTGCGCGTCGTCCGCCGCGCGCTGAGCTTCGGCCCTGGTGCCGTACTACCCTCTCGCCGGGCGGCTGAGGGAGGTGATGGGGAACAAGCTGGTGGTTGACTGCACCGGCGAGGGCGTGCTGTTCGTGAGGCGGACGGCGCCGACGTGCGGCTGTTGGAGCTCGAGGTGGCCGGGCTGACGCCGCCGTTCCCGTGCATGGACCAGCTCCTGCTCGACGTCGATGGCGCCGTAGTGCTCAACAGCCCGTTGCTGGTCATCCAGGTGACAAGGCTGCTCTGGGGCGGCTTCGTCTTCGCGCTCCGCGTCAACCACATCTTCTGCAACGCCGCGGGCGTCGTGCGGTTCATGTCCGCCGTCGGCGAGCTCGCTCGGGGCCTCCCGGCCCCGACCGTCGCGCCGGTGTGCCGCGAGCTCCTGGACGAGCGGAGCCCGCCGAGGCCGTCGTTCCCGCACCGCCAGTACGACGCCGAGCAGCCGCCGGCACCACCGCCGCCTCTCGGTGACATGGTCATGCTGACCTTCACCTTCGGCCCCGCCGACGTCGCGGCGATCAAGAAGCGCCTCCCGCCGCACCTACGCGACACGACCACGACCTTTGACGCCGTGGCGGCGGCGCTCTGGCGCGCCCGCACGGCGGCGCTGGACGTCCCGCCGGGCGAGGACGCGCGGCTGATTGTGGCCACCGGCTTCCGTGGCGTGCGCGAGCTGGACCTGCCCGCGGGCTACTACGGCAACGCGTGCGTCTTCCCGGCGGCCGTGGCCGCTGCCGGCGCGCTGCGGCGCGGGTCACTGGGCGACGCGGTGGAGATGGTGCGGCGGGCGAAGAAGGCGGCGGCCTCCGCCGAGTACGTGCGGTCGTCGGCCGACCTGCTGGTGCTGCGCGGGCGGCCGCAGCCGGCGCTGGCGGACCTGCTGCTCCTCTCCGACACCCGCCGCGCCGGCTTCCTCGGCGTCGACTTCGGGTGGGGCCAGCCGGTGTACGGCGGACCTGCGGGCGCATCGTTCGTTACGAGCTTCCTTGTCGCCGTCCGGAACGACGTCGCTGTGGCGGTCTTGCTGCCGCGGCGCGCCATGGACCGGTTCGTGTCGGAGGTGCAGGTGCTGATCAAAGGTAAAGCTTGGAGAGTTTTTTTTTTAATTTATTTGCTAGAGTTGCTCGTGTGGATAAACATCTCTTATGCATGGAAGAGCTGACATGAACATCTCGTTAATTGTTTTCGACCTTCTGGCCCTATGTGCGGGTGAGCAAAGTCGTCTCTGACATTTCCACAGGGCTGCTTCCAACGCTTACGCTCAGAGGTGGGAAGATGATTCAAAACAAGTGGGAACCACACAGGCTGGACCTGCGAATCGTACGTCATTCTTCTCTCTCTCTGCGCGCGGCGCGCGCATCTGCATATATGAATAATAGGAGCACGCACACGCTCCCGCACGCACACCAAATCCTAAATCTCCGTTGATTCATCCAGTAATTTCCGAATTTTCTCCACGGGATCGACGAAACAGGTAACGAGCAGTATTTTCTCCTAGTTTTCGCGATTACCTGGGATTTGTGTGGTGTGGAAGCGCAGGAAAGTAGGGTTCGAGGAGCTGGTTTTTGCGTGAAGGGAGGAAGGTGGGGAGATCGATCGAGGTTTGTACGAGGGCGGTTGCGGATTGGGGAAGGTCCAGTAGTTGTGGAAATGGGGAGTTTCAATCAGAATTTCCATAGGAGCGGCTCTGATTGGAGAAGAAACGGTGAGGATCATCGGTCAATTCCTAATTGGATTCTGCAGAGAAGCTTCCCCAGAACCAAAGGGGAGATCAAAGCTATGGAAGATAGGGAGAGGGAAAGGGCAGGATTACCTTCAAGATGGGAGGTTGAAAGATTGCGAGCAGAGCAGGCAAAAGAAATCAAGCGAATTCTGTTCCAACATCCGGCAAGGGAGCAGGAAAGAGGAGCTGAGGAGGAAGAAAAAGGGGGGGATCAGACAAAACTGAGGGAGGAAAAATATACTGCGCAACCAGAAGTCAATGAAAAAGAAAAGGATGAGGGCAATTATGCAGCAGATTATCTGGAGCTGGATTCAATTTGTGCTGAATTGGAGAGTGCGCTGATGAAAATTCCTGGGAACAGGTCAGTCAGTCAGCAGCGGGAAAACAGAACCGAGGACAAGATACAGAAAAAGGCTAAGCCCACAGGGTCAGGCCATTTTGGTAGAAGTATGGGGGACATCTTTGCACATTCATGGAGGGCTGAGCCCACTAGGAAGTGGGTTTGGGTACCGAAAGATAACTACAGTGGCCAGACAGAATATCCTGCTTCGGTGGAGGAAATTAGAAGAGAGGGCTGGCGAGCAAAAAAGATAGCTAGGGTTAGGCTGAAAGCACAAATCCAAAGTGACCCTGAGAGAAGAGACGGGGGGATGGCGAAGCAAGGCAGATGGGGAGAAGGAGGGAGTGGTCCTAAGCGCAGATTTGAGGGAGAGCAATTTGAGAGGAGGGAAGAGAGGATGGAAAGACAAGAGGGAGGGTATGGCAGGTTCGATAGGAGGGACGACAGATACAGGGAGATGGATAAAAGAGAGGAAGTGAGGAGATATGAGCAACTTACCAGGGAGAAATTGCAGAGAGAGTGGAGAGACAGGAAGCAGAGAGAGGAGGAGCAAGCTAGATTCCGCAATGAAGATAATTTCAAGAGAAGGGCAGTAGATCAGAGGGGTACCAAATTTGGGCAGGTTCAATTAGAGAAGAAAGATGAAGCTCCAAATAGGTCTGTACATGATAGATTGGGGAGGCAGGAGGCGCAGGCCAGACAGGCCAGAGAGGAAGTAAGAGGTGGTTTCAGAACTGATGATAAGGGAATTTGTTTCTGGTGTCTACAGGAAGGTCATCATCAGGCGACCTGCACCAATGACCCAAGATGCCACAGATGCAAGAAATCGGGTCACATATCAACTCAGTGCCCAGAGGTTAAAGGTTGCTCTCTTCAGATGTTTGGCTTTGGGATTCCAGGTCAAGGATTTTATAGCCTGAAAATTCCTGGTGTGCATACACAACAGGCCAGAGTGCCTACAGGACTAATTCAAGTCATTAAAGGGGAGGCTTCAGAGGCAATTGTGGAAGAGGAGTTGAAGCAATTCATTGATAACAAATGGGACTGGAAGGCAAAGAAAATTTCTGATGTGGAATTTTTAGTGGCCTTTCCGAGTCAACTGATCTTGGACACTTTTGCAAAAGGGATGCAGCTGGCTATGAAGAAGATAACAGTCACAGTATCCAAGTCTGTGTTAGATGCAGAAGCCTCCTCGGTTCTGCAGACAGGATGGATAAAATTGTTTGATGTGCCTCAGGTAGCCAGAATCCCCGAAGCAGTCAAGCTAATTACTGAGCTTGTGGGGGAAGTGGTGGTGATTGATGAGCTGAGCCTTATCAGAACTGGACCTGTAAGAGTGAAAGTTAATTGCCGGAACATCAAAGAGCTGAGAGGATATATAGAGATATTTATAGGGACAGTTGGGTATGAAATCAGGGTGGTGGCAGAGGACTTCAAAGGGGGCTCGGGGTATGATCCTAAACCTGACAAGAAGCACAAGAGAAGGGACCAAGATGATAACACGGATGAGGAATCTGAAGAGGATGAGGAGAGGGGGGACAGGGAGACTGAATGGGATGGACAGCAAAAGGGTTTTCAGGAGAACCTGGCAGATAAGAAAGGAAAAGATGTTGGGGGAAGCAGAAACAGGTGAGACAAGAACAACAAGACATAGAAGAACAAGAGAATATCCTAAATGTGGTACCATTAGCCTCCTATGATGCAGACAAGAATATTTTTCACATGATTGAAGATTTCCAAGAGGTGGAGGATCTGCACCAGGACAATGTAGGGGAAATGGTAGCTTTCATGGATGAGGAGGAGGAAGCGTTCTATGACTCTAGGACATCTCAGGAGGCCAATGTGGATGGGATTACGAAGAATACTGAAGAGGTGGTTGATACCCCAGCTGGGTGCTACAAGGTACACACACTGGAAGGTATCCAGTTTGTAAACAAGACAAGTGGCCTAAATTGAGATCCCCAGTCAAGGCTGGTGGTTTAAATCAGTGTCACATGGTGAGAGAGGGTGAGGAAGTGGAAGGGACAGCAGAAGAAGATACCACAACAGACATAATCAGTACACCAGAGAAGACAGCTGAAGAATCTGAAAAGGAAGCATGGTTGATACCTAAAAAAGTCAATAAAAAGAAGAAGATGTTGGGGAGGAAGTTTCCAGTCATGGGGGCAAGATACAATCCAAGAATTTGCAAGGGAGGTACACCAATAGCTGAAAAAGCAGAAAGAAGAGCGAAGGAAAGGAACCTTGACTTGGCAGGTATGAATACAAAGTTATCTCAATTAGGTGATAATTCCTTTAATATTTTGAATGACTGTGATGTAGATAATTTAGTGACTATAGCTAGAGATTGCAATATTATTTTGAACTGTGAGGGGGGAGGAGATGAAGGTGATGTAATATCGGCTATTTTGGCCGAAGAAAAGCTAAGGGCTGCTACTGCAGAGGCTGCTTATAAAGCTCAACAGAATGAAAAATTGCTGAACAGCTCTTTGTTATGTGATGAAAACCTAGCTCTTGAGAAGATAGATAATGTACAGAGAGGTTATGTGGGGGGGAAAGACAAAAAGCAGAAGATAGTGAGGCAAGGTCAGAAATCAAGGGTGGACAGAGAACTGCAAAGACTAAGCTGATAAAGAGGTGATAAGTAAGGGCATCATTTTCTGGAATATAAGAGGTATGGGCCAGAGAGCAAGAGTTAGGCTGTTGAAAGATATGATTGTAAAAGAGAAGCCAGATATAATAGGTTTGCAAGAGACCATCAAAGCAGATTTCAGTGACCAAGAATTGTTGGATCTCACTCCAGGAGCAGTCTTTACATGGAACTGGTTACCTGCTACGGGGCATTCTGGGGGGATCCTGATGGGTGTGAAGGATGACATTCTGGAGGTGGAAAATTGGGATAAAGGAGAATTCTTTGTGGGGGTGCAGGTTAGGAACAGGGTGACAAATTATAGATGGGAAGTAATCACGGTATATGGCCCGGCTAATCATGAGTTGTCAACTGACTTTCTGGGGGAGTTACATGCTAAATGTTGCAGGAATACTTTACCATATATCATTGGGGGGGATTTCAACCTTGTCAGAGAGAAATCTGATAAACGTTCAGAGCTGGGGGATAACAGGCTGATGAGAGAATTCAATGACTTCATAGCTGAGAATGAGCTGGTTGAAATCAAGAAATCAGGGTCTAGATTCACATGGTCGAACAAACAGTCAAACCCAATTTTCACTAATATCGATAGAGTCCTAGCAACTACAGAATGGGAAAATCACTTCCCTCTATGCACTTTGAAGGGGGCAACTAGGGTGGGCTCAGATCACTGTCCACTTATCTTGGACCTGGGGGAGCAAAAAGAAATAATACAGAAGAAATTCTACTTTGAGAAACAATGGCTGCAACAAGAGGGATTTATGGGAGAAGTGAAGAAGAAATGGAATTTTGTGCTGAACAGAGCTCCTACTTCAGCTTATTCTTTAGACATTTGGCATGGTTGCATAAGCTCCTTGAGGCAATTCTTGAGGGGGTGGGGGAGCAATGCCAGAGGGGAGTATAACAGGAAGAGAGACAAGGTGCTTGAAGAAATAGAAGAGATCGACATTGAGGCAGAACAGGGGGTGTTGACTGAGGAAAGATGGCAGATGAGATACACTCTAGAGGCAGAACTAGAGAAAATCTATGAGGAAGAAGAAATATACTGGCAACAAAGGGGGGGAGATACATGGATCATAAAAGGAGATAATAACACCAAGCTCTTCCACATGCATGCAAATGGGAGGAGGAGGAAGAAAACTATTGCTTCCATGGAAATAGGAGGAGTTGAGGAAACTAACCAAGAAAAGATTAAGAGTCACATTTATAATTACTACAAAGAACTTTTTGGATCTGATAACAGACAGGGGGTAAAGCTTAACACTGAAGCATGGAACCACAGATCACAAATAACACAGACTGAGAATGAGGAGCTAACCAAACCTTTTACAGAAGAGGAGGTGGTACAGGTAATCCAGGATATGAAAGAAGATACATCTCCAGGCCCAGATGGATTCAGTGTCACATTCTACAAAAAGTGCTGGGGTTTGATAAAGAATGAGTTTATGAAGATGGTGAATGATTTCTACTTGGGTCAGTTAGATATTTCAAGGTTGAATTATGGGGAAATCATTCTAATACCAAAAGTTATGGAGGCGAATACAGTTAAGCAGTATAGACCAATCTGTCTGTTAAATGTGAGCTTCAAAATCTTCACCAAGATGCTTGAAAGGAGGATGGCTAAACTCAGTGACAAGCTGATTAGCAAATGTCAGTCAGCTTTCGTAAGGGGGAGATATATCCTAGATGGTGCTGTGGTACTACACGAAACAATGCACGAAATGAAAAAGAAGAAGTTGCAGGGGGTGATAATGAAAATTGATTTTGAAAAGGCATACGACAGAATAAAATGGGACTTTGTGGAGGAAATCATGAGACAAAAAGGAGTGGACTAGAGATTTGTTAGCTGGATAATGCAAACAGTAAGAGGGGGGAGAGTCTGCATCAACATTAATGGGCAATGTGGGCCATACTTCAAGACATACAGAGGGTTGAGGCAGGGGGACCCTATGTCACCTGTCCTTTTTAACATTGCTGCAGATGCTCTGGACACGATGCTACAGAAAGCAAAAGAGAAAGGGCACCTTAAGGGGGTGATTCCACACTTAATTGAAGGGGGGCTTACACATCTACAGTACGCAGATGACACAGTGATCATGATGAGCTGCGACAAGCAGTCTATCACCACAATGAAATTCATACTTTATTGCTTTGAGTGGATGTCTGGATTGAAAATTAATTACCACAAGAGTGAGGTGATTTGCTTTGGGGTGGGGGAGGAGAAACAAGAACAGATAGCAAACATGTTGAATTGCAAGGTGGGAAACTTCCATTGAGTTACTTGGGGCTGCCAATCAGTGACCATCACATTGGCATTAATGGGTTTGATTATGTGGTATGTAAACTGGACAAAAAGCTACAGCCATGGAAAGGGAAAAACATGTCTTATGGGGCAAGATTGATCCTTTCTAACACATCACTGGGGAACATCCCAATATACACAATGGGCATGTACTATCTGCAGGATGGGGTACACCACAAATTAAATACTCCCAGGGCACATTTTTTCTGGGGGAGAACAGATGGATCCTTTAAATATCATATGGTGAAATGGGAGAATGCTTGTCTACCTAAGGAGGATGGGGGACTGGGAATCATAAATACAAGACATATGAACAATGTGCTGCTGGTTAAATGGATATGGAGACTTCAGAAACAGGACTCTGAAGATCTCTGCTGCAACTTATTAAGGAGGAAATACCTGGCTGCTAAGCCTTTCTACTTAGTCCCTGATAAAGGAGGCTCACAATTCTGGCAGGGCCTACATAAGGTCAAAGGTTTGTTCTTAAGGGGGGCAACTATGAAAGTGGGAGATGGGAGGAATACTAGGTTCTGGGAGGATGTGTGGCTGGACACTGCACCTCTGAGACTAGTATTTCCGAGACTGTACAATATTTGTAGAGACAAAAACTGTTTGGTGGCTGATACATGGGATGGTCAGGACTGGGCTATCGATTTTAGGAGAAATTTGGGTGACCAAGAAATAGAGGAATGGCAAACACTGATGGAGAAACTTGGGGAGAGAACACTGAACACAGAAAAGGATGATGTAACATGGGCACTAGAAAACTCAGGGCTATACTCCACTAGATCTATGTATAGATTTTTGGTGTGTAGAGGAGTGGTAAACAAAAGGATGGTGAAGATGTGGAAGAGTAAAATTCCCACAAAGCTGAAAGTTTTCATGTGGCTGGCATTCCAAGATAAGTTACAAACAGCGGTTGAATTGAAGAAGAAGAAATGGAAAGGGAGCATATATTGTGTGTTGTGTGGGAAACCAGAGACCACTGACCACATACTATTTACGTGCCCTCCCGCAAAGTTTGTTTGGGCTTGCGCGAGCGAAGCGCTGGGCTGGGGTTCGTACCCAAGCTCTGTGGGGGACTTCCTTAGTAATTGGTTACCAATAGGGGGAGACAACTATGATGTAGGCATTTTCTGCTTTGCCATAACTGCCTGGGTCTTGTGGAAGACCAGGAATGCCATGGCAATCAGGAAAGAATTTGTGAAACACCCATCTGACATCCTACACAAAACTCTATCTTTCATGCAGAAATGGAGTATCTTACTTCGGGAACAGCAAAAGGAGCACTTGAACGAGAGACTGCAAAAGCTCAAGCTGTGGCTGCAATCCTTTCAGCAGCAAGTAAGGAGACCTACTGAGGAAGAAGACTTCATGTGATATTTCTTTTATAGTGTCTAGCCGATGTTTTGGAGTCTGATGGTGACTGTAAGCTGATCCTAATGGCGAACTGGAATACCCAGTGGTAGTTGGTTAGGAAGGACTGTAAAACTCTTATTGCTTTCAATAAAAGCAGGCAGAAGGCTTTCTCTAAAAAAAAAAAAAATATGAATAATAGGAGCTAGCATGCTGCACCGGTTAATGTGTACTATCATAAAAATTGGAGTGATTAATTCAAGTTGCTAGATTGCACTATATCTGCAAATATTTGTTTGGAA
Organism: Eragrostis nindensis; assembly: GCA_012490785.1. NCBI lineage: Eukaryota > Viridiplantae > Streptophyta > Magnoliopsida > Poales > Poaceae > Eragrostis > Eragrostis nindensis. Next base: position 93,397 of record JAAXCT010000093.1, read on the forward strand.
ACTCTTTGCGTTGGCAACAGATGCTGTAATTTTTATTTTTATTTTTTTCGCGGTGGAGGCAACAGATGCTGTAATTAAATGTAGAAACTGTTTGGCACAGCTCCAACGTCAAACTCCACCGTGGAGCTCCGCTAGGATTTGCCGAACAACCAAGACTGATTAATTCAAGTTGCTCGACGACGGCCTTGCCGGTGCCGGCGCCCCTCTTCCCGCGTTGGTCCCGGCCGCGGCCGCCGCCCTCTCGGCGTCCTCCCTCGTCACCGCCTTGTCAGCCCCCGGCACCGCGTCGCCGCCCAGCACGTCCCGGAGCCGCACCGTGCTGACGCCGCCGCTCCGCTCGTCCGCCGGCTTCACGTTCGTCTCCGCCGCCTGCATCGCAGCGGCCACAAGGTCGTGACCACCACACCCGCCTCCGCCTCGACGGCGGCCTGCAGCGCGGCGGCGTCGGCGAAGTCCACCGGCTTCTGGCCCGCCGTGCTCCGCGCCACCACCTCTTGCAGGGCCTTGCCGACGGTGACCACCCTGGCCCGCACAAGGTCCTCGCCGTGGATCATAATGCCGCCGCGCGCCGATCGATCGATCAGTGTCTCTACTCTAGCAGCTTCTGATGAGCGCGCAACAAGGGAATGGCTTGCGTGTGAGCTGGGAATGATCAGAGACGACGCGCGAGCCCGCCCCGGCTTAGAGCAACTCCAGCAGGGCCCCTAGATGAGCCCCTAGATGGGATCTAGGGGCTTGAAGCTCAAGAAACAACTCCAGCAGAGCCCCTACACAAGCCCTCACATCTATTGGGTCGCTACATTTCAGCCGAGAGTCGCCAGATGTGGCGACCCGCTACGGGGTCGCCACACCGGTGGGGCCCGCCAACGAGAACGCGCGCGCGACTCCTCTCCTCTCCCGCGCGTCGTTCCCGCCTTGCCTCTTCCCTATCGCCGGCCGCCGCCGTCCCTCTCCGCTCCTCTCGGTCCCAACTCCGACCGCCCCCAGTGCGAAAAGCTCGGCGGAGATTGGATCTGGAGAACCAAGTCGTCGCCCGCGGCATCTGAGGCCCGCCTGGCCATGGCGAGGCGCAGCATTCGCTGGGGCCGGACCCCGTCGACTCCGAAGCGCTCCGGCTCCTCTCCGCCTTCTGCCTCTCCTCCGACGACGCCCTAACTGCTCCGACTCGGCGTCGCCGTCCCCTTCCTCGTCCCCATTCCATCGTCGACCACCTCGGCATCGCCGTCCCCTTCCTCGTCGATTCGAGCTCATCCTCCGTCGATTCGAGCTCGCCCTTCGTCGATTCGAGCTTTGATTCATCGATTCGTCGTGGAGGCACCGCCGCGTCGACGAACCGCCCCGCCTCCACGTGCCACCCTGTCCCCGCTCGGCCATGGCGGACTCGCCGCCATCCCGCGCCGCTCCGAGGAGCGTCCCCTCGCCGTGATTCGTCCTCGCCCGGCCGATTCGTCACGACGGCCCGCCTCCGCGTGCCTGGGCCATGCCGCCATCGACGCCGCATGGCCCGCCTCCGCCGCGGGGCGAGCTCGCCTGCCTCGGCCATGGGGGTGCGTGGGGCGAGCTCGTCCGGAGGCGCGCGGCTGCTTCGTGTCGACGAGCTCCGCCTTGTGCGCGCCGCCTCGCCGAGGTGCTGTGGAGGCCGCGCGCGCCCTCCAGCCCCGCGCCCGGCCGCCGCCGCCTCGAACCGGACCCGTCCCGCCCCCGCAGCGTGTGCATCGTGAAGAACAGGAGAAAGAAGAAAGAGAGGAGACTGACAGGCTGGACCCACACGGGTAGGGGCTGATATCGGGGACTCCTGCTGGAGTTGGAAGCAAAATGTGAGGACTCAAGTCTGGGGGCTGGCCCCTACATGGCATGTAGGGGCCCTGATGTAGGGGCTTGTGCTGGAGTTGCTCTAAGAACGTACCAGAGGGAGAGCGGCAAGCTTTTGTTTGGTATACTCTGCTTTTGATTGAACGTTACCATGGTCGGCGCAAGCCAGGACGCCGCGCTCCGAGAAGCCACCCACGCGGCCGGAAAGGACATGGCGAGCTTCCTGTCGGTCTCTTGGACGGCCTCCGTCACCGGCCTTGGGAGATGCCATGGAGCTCGCCACGTCCCTGCTTTTCGACCTTGGCGAGCTCCCGTTCCCAGCCGTCGGCGACCTCAATGAGCTGGTGCACGGCGTTCCGGGCATGGATAGCTTCCGAGTTCGTGCCGCCGTCTCAACGAGACCAACGACGTCGACCCCGTACTCCACGCGCTCGCCAAGCTCACCACGCGCTGATACTCAACACGATTGCGTGCGCTAGCGCATGTCGCACCGCTAATGCGCGACGTGTTCGCCATCGGGAGCCTCCACGCCATGTGGCGCGAGGACGACCGCTGCCTGGCGTGGCTCGACGGGCCGTCGTGTCCGGTCTCGCCGCCATCTCGCACGACACGACACGATCAGTTAACCGAGTTCTTGTCCGGTTCGTTGCCACTGGCTACGCTGGTGCTCCGATACACGGCTGGACAAGACAAGGCGCGCGTCGTGCCGTGGGGCCTGGGCGCCGCAGCGAGACGTGCTGCGGCATCGCGCGGTTGGGTGCTTCCTCACGCACTGACGCTGGAGGCCATCTTCGAGGGCGTGCCCATGGTGTGCTGGCCCTTCAATGCCGACCGCAGCAGATCTACAGCCGGTTCGTGGGCGCCGTTTGGAGAACGGGGCTGGACATGAAAGACATGTGCGAGAGAAGCGTCGTTGGTTTCGTTGAGACGGCGGCACGAACTCGGAAGCTCTCGTCGCCGTAGAAAGCTCTCTATGCCAGGAACGCCGCGCACCATATCTCATTTTGTCGAGGTCGCCGCTGGCTGGGAACGGAAGGCGATCGCCGGTATGCCGAGCTCCTCGGCAATGTCTTTTAGAGTTCAAGGACGCCAACAGGCGCCCCAGCCGTGTTTTATTAAAACCAGGTCGCAATTAAGCGTTCACAGTACAGAGTTTTAGAGCAATTCATCTCACACCCTTACACGCCACACTTGGCAGAAACCAGACGCACACAGGCGCCATTCTCTTTTCTCTCACAACTACTCTTGATGGAGCTCCTCGGCAATGTCGCTGGCCCAAGGCAGCAAGCCGTCGGCGACAACGCATGTCACCGGCAGAAATCCGCCGTCGGACCCGACACCGGCATCGCCTGCACGGCTGGGCCAGTGGCATAGACGTGAGAAGAAAATGGTACGTGCCGGTGACCGTGGCCACCAGGGGAGTGGTCGCTGGGGAGGCCATCAGTTTTTGCAATTTTTGCAATTCTTTGGTCACTCATGCATGCAGTGATGTTAATGTAATCTTTTGGTTTTTCTGCTTTTCTACTTCATGTGGTATATTTGCAATTATTTCGTTATACATTCATGCATGTAGGTAATCTCATCATTTCTTTTTCTTCTTTTCTACTTCATGTTCTTCGATTAATGTTAAAGTGATCATTTTTTGTTAACCTTTTCTAATAATTTACTAAAAATGGCAATTAATACATTAATTCATACTCTACGCAAAAAAAACTATATTAAATGATCTTTTTTCTTTGCCCCAGATTAATACAGGACAATCATTTTTTTCAATTATTGTGTTATGTATGCAATTTGATCCAGAGATAAAGTGAAATTGTGAGAATCCTACAGGTAGAATTTGGAGATAACACTCACACGTTGTGAAGCTGACAATGACACACATCCACAAATTCCGTCTGGAACCGATTTTCGTATTTGATCACCTATCACATATCATGGAGTGTATTATAGAGCAGACAGGCTTTCATCGTAAGGTTTCAACCATGGCAACCTCTTTGACGAATTTACTTCATTATGGGTTCATTGTTGGTGCAACTTCACAAAACAACGAGTGTTTTCTTGAAGATCCAAAACTCTGTCACATAATATAAAGGTAACCCTAACTTCTTCATACCTGAAACCTGTTGAGGTTATAGGCGCCCAGTTCAAGTTCCTATCTAAGTTTATTTATGAGAATTAAATAAAATTAATTTGTTCCAAGTGGATGATGTTAGGTCCTAATACAATCTGTAATACTTTTACTAATTGGATACTTTTTGATTCAATATTTTTAAGAAGTGATGCTCCTATTTGTAAGTCGTGGCCGAGTTTAAAGTATGTTTAAAGCATGCTATCATTTACCAAAGAACTTAAATATTTTGAATTCATAACTATTAATCTTCTAAAATTACTGGCCCGTGCTCTTGCACAGGTTCATAGGCTAGTTTACACAACTAGCAATTTACAAGCACATGAAAAATTGACCCTCCTAAAACATAACATTTGCCGAGTTTCTTATTTTCAACTTTCAACTATAAAGATATATTATTATCTAAAATTTGAGAATCAAATATGAGTTCATTTTACTTCGACGTAATCAACTCTCTCAAAACTTTACAATCATTATTTGTTAACAAGATAGAGCATATTGAAATCTCGGTAATAGTTTTTTAATCGGTTTATAAATGTATATTCATCAATCCAGTAATTAATATTTTGTATTTGACACAGACTCTATTTTACAATATTTGGACATGAAAATTAACTATTTATGCATTGCACTTTCTATGGATTATTTTTCTTAGGTTTTTTTCTTAAATTCATTCAGAAGCATAGTTTTACATAGTTTTATTCTAAATTTCATTGTTCTAGTCTCTAGATCGAATTTGATATGGACTCTTGTATTTGTATTATTATAATCCAAAATGTATTATTTTGGACAGGAAATTTTCATGATGGAAGAGGTGGGTACTTCAGGAACATTTATCAAACGTCATTTAGTCTTTATTTTATAATGACAGTGGTGGATAATTTGGATCATGTTAAATTCAAGTGGCTATCACATCTAATTCGACGACTAGATGTTTATGTTTATTGTGAGAATATATAGAATTTTTTTTACGATTAACGTGGAGGTTCAAAAAAGGCCTCCAATCATTAAATATAAGAATGCTTTTTTTTTAAGCAATATGAGAATGCTTTTTGGGGTGCCAGCGGACAGATTACCCATAGAATGAGAACAAAGTTTGTATCCAGCAAAGTTAAGGTCAATATATAGGGACAAAAAGGAAACGGATACATCCCACAACATCTACTGGTGCTTGCTTAGTTAAATCTGACAACCTGACACCCCATTTCGAATACTAGTGAAGAACTTTTGTACAAACATTGTCAAAGGCTCCAAGCAGATACAGAACATCAAAATGGCATAACATTAGGCCTTGCAAACAGCAATACTGATCAGTCCATCAGTAACAGAAACAGGCCAACAGGGTAGCCGTTTTATTGTTCCATTTCCTCTGAAGCACGTGAGGAAGCTCAACTTGAGGTAGGTTGATGCTGTGGTGAACGTAGATCAAGTCCCATCTAAGAAAGAGAAGAATCGAAATGGAGGTCAATCTATTCCTGACGAATGCTGTAACAGTTGGAAACTGAATGCCTAAGGCCTGATGTATTGCAGAAATGCTGCCCGAAATTACATGACTTGTAAAAGTATCTTCTTCAGAAGAATTGAACGGTTAGCTTTTGATGGTTACCTTTTTTACTTTGACACAAAAACATAATGCGACGTTCCATTTGTTTAGCATATTTTGTCATAAAATGAAGAAGCCCTCGTTTTCTGTTGGTCGGGGCAATCGTTGCTCACTGAAAACTTAGTCCTGTCAAGTGAAACAGAGCAGAAAACAGAGTATCTGTTCGGACTTCAGAATTGTTGGAAATTCAGCGGCCGACGAACTACCTCATCCTTGTGCTGATTCTCGGCAAGCTAGCCAACAAGCCATAACGTGGAGCTGTGCCGACAACGATGGGGAGGAGAAGGACGCGCGGCGGCAGGCGATGAGCTGCCGGAAGGACAAGCCCATGGCAACGTGTTGATCTGCGCGATGGCGTTGGGGGCCGTCGCCACCGCCGTCGTGCGTCTGCTCCTGGTGAGCACGCCGGGCGCCGCCGTCGTGCGTGCGCAGCTCCTTCTCCGCGCCCTCGCCGCGCAGGAACATCCACGCCGAAGCTGAGCGAAATTCAGTCGCTAACGATTTCAGGGATGGTGGTTCAGCTGCCGCCACTCCTCGTACCGCTGCTCCATGATGGCGTCGGCCCCTCAGGCGTCGGTCCGCCCGGACGCCGTACCACCATGACAGCGCGCAACCTCGCCGCCGTCCACCATGACCGCGCACGCAGCGCTTGAGTCCAGGAGGCCGCGCGGGAGGTTCGGTTACTTCGGTTCCTCGGTGACCCTGAATACCGATCGGATTCATCAACTCAAAACGAAACAAACCCCACAAGATGGGTCGCTTAGATCCCACGCGCACGCGCGAAAACCATCCTCGAATCGAATTCCCGCTCCGTCCCTTCATAAGGAAACACCGCTGCCTTCGATCGCTGCTTCTTTCTTTCGCAATCCTATCTAGTTCTTCATTCCACGCTTCTCCAACTCGATCGCCTTCTCCATCAACTCGCCGAGATGGCGGGGGACGACCACTCCTACACCCCCAGCAACGACAGCCTCGTCGACCGCTACCTCCGCGCCAGGCTCGACGGCAACATCAGTGGCCTCGCCGACGCGCGCTTGTTCCACGACGCCGACGTCTGCTCGGCTCGGCCGCACGATCTCGTCCGCGACCACACGCCGGCGCGCGTGCCCTACAGAGACGCCGGAGACGGTCAGCAATGGTTCTTCTTCAGCCCCACGCGCTTCGTCGGCAAGTCCACCACGAAGAGGTCGCGCACCATCGCCGGCAGCAACGGCAAGGAGTCGTGGCACTCTGAGGGCAGTCCGAAGCCGGTGGAAGGCAGCGCCGGCGGGCAAGTGCAGAAGTTCTCGTACCACATCAGAACGGCGGCGGGGTCCGTCGAGAAGCCGGGATGGATCATGGCAGAGTACAGCTTCAAGGACACCAGAGAAGGCGACCTCGTGCTTTGCAAGGTTTACAAATCACCTCGAGGCCCTGGGCGATCCGGCGCATCGTCTTCGTCGTCGAAAGGTTCTTCATCGTCCAACACGTCGTCGGCCAAGTCAGGCACGAAGAGGAAGGCGGCAGATGACAACGAACACCTCGAGGCGGCGACACCCAGCACGCGGCCACGCCAGGCCGACCAAGACGACGTCATGCTGTTCGTGGAGCCGGTGCCGCAGCTCGCACCAGCAACCGTCGGCGGCATCACGACGCTGCAGGAGTTGGAGGCCTTCTTGATGGCAGAGGACGACGACGACTGGATGACATACCGATCCCCGGAAGACGAGGACCGCCTAGAGTATTACATGAGATTCTTCGGCGACAACCATGATGAGCAGCAGGTCACCACCATTGACGACCAGCAGTGCGCCGCCGCCATCCAGTCGGCCTACCACCGTACGTTGATGATCTGATCCTGGGAAGCCCTTCCACATCCTTCCCGCATCAATGCTGAACAAGTGCTGCTGCTACTGCAATCGTGGGCGACCATCATCATCAAGGAACCACGAGTTTGGTAGTTATGTCCTCTCATTACTCCTTTGTTTCCTGCATTTTGCATGAGTCGTTTAGCTTCTATCCCTTTGAGGTTATATGCGCTCGCTGAGGAAGACTATAGTGTTCTACTATGCATCTCGGTCAAGATTCTTTAGTGTTACAAAAGAAAGTAGTAGAGTCTCCGGCCTAGGTAGCGAAAGCACCCGTAAGACGTGTAGGTTCACCGTTCCTTTAGTTGTTTAGATTGACTTAAGAGATTCGGTAGACAAGAGGTTTTTGGATCCTAAAACTAAAGCCAAAAAAAAAGGTTGAGCTATAAAAAAGTCCAACTTAATTGTGCAATAGTACGTGCGGGTGAAGATTCGCCCGCACGGGCGAGATGGACATAAAATGCACTCGCTTAGGAAATCACAAATTCCCGTCTGCCGGCCGGGTCAACGGCAACTAAAAGGAATAGGAATGAACTTGTAATCCACGCGGAGTCGCTTAAGCAATCCTAGTTCCGGAGATTCTACCGAGTACTTTGTAACACTTAGGTTGATTGACTTGGATTCATGGGGCATTATTACATCTTCTCTAGTCGAGGTCTGCAATTTCCAATGAGGGACAAAAGTCTAAGCACTCATGCATGTGTGGTGAAGCATTGGAGATTTGAAGTCGATGATGTAACAAATCAGCTGATGTGGGTTGGCTCCTGATGATGTAAACTTCGAATATTGATTGCATGAATGAAGTTGTTCTCCCATGCATGTTGGGCAAAATTTGTGAAAGGCCTAATTGTTTGTTGATTTTTATGTTCCTGTGATTTCTTCTCTGTTCATATCTATGTACATATTCAGAATCATGTAAGCTTTTCTCGTTCAGTTCTTTGCAATATATGTTTCTGCATACCGATCGCCATCGTTCAGTGGCCATGAGATTGTTATCGCCAAAGAACGAGATACTTTGTACTGTGAAACAAGCATATAACGAGATGATAGAGGGAAAAGCATTGAACAAAGCAGAGTATTTCTTCAGTTTTTCCGAATTCAGAGTCGCATGCTTCAGTGTGCTATTACTAGCCATGGAAATTCAGTTGCCGGCAAACCCACCATCGGCAATGCCCAGCCTCTGCTCCTTCCCGGGCATGGCCACAATATGCAGTCCTCGTCTGCTCCTTCTGCTGGATGCACAACAGTCCCTCTCTTTGCCAGCGCCGCCACCCAGACTGGTGAATGGCCTAGTTTCAGTCCCGACCACACTCAGCTCATCAACTCGGGCAGATCGCCGATCGAGCCTGGAGCCCTGGACTCGAGCAGCAGGTACGCCGTGTTGGCGATACGCCGATCACCTTGGCAACACACGTCGACCCACGGCGAGCTCCGTTGTCCGCGACATGTGCGGAGCTGGCTGTCGTCCCGTCCCATGACCTGCCACTCTCCCGCCGCGGATGCTACGACGTCATTGGCCGCCGACATAGCCGTCGGTGTCCACATCCGTGCCTACTACGACAAGGTCCCCTATAACTCAACAGCCCGGCGTACTCGTACACAGGCAGCCAACGTCTGCTCCGTCTCCCAGATTTGTGTCTGAAAGGCTGAAACCCTCCTCTCCCTCGCCCACAACCTGTTCGACACATTGTCAGACCGGCTTCTCCAATTACTGCCAACATGCTCACCGGTAGTTCAGTGTCGTTCTTGCCTAGGTTAGGTAATTACGCCCTTCATATGTGTCAATCACCACAAGTACAGTGTTCTGTTTGGTGTCAAAATGTTATCAAAGGAAAAAGAATGACTCTTTCCCATGGGATGCGGCACAGCTAAGTTGATTACTGATGAGACTGCAAGCATGAAGGCTGGAATGGATGTGATTGAGAATGCATTGGCCAGAGCACAAGGCAATCAGAGTGGTGTTGGTGTACAACAACTCAGTTTGGAACTTGTAGCATTTTAATTGAAGCAGTACCATCAGCTACTCTTTTTGTGATTTCTGACTTAGCCTTGCTACCTGTGGCAGTACTAAGTGGATAGCTGAATGGGTATTATGATTTGGGCCTTTTGTTATAAATTGGACTTGTAACATCTAAATTTTAATGATGATCCGTACAAGCCAGCTTAAGTACTTCACTTCGCATTCTGTAGTTTGCTGAATTCTAAATTTTCTGTATTCAATTTTTTTCACACAGTTTCAGATCTGAAAACATTATTTTTTTTCCATGGAACCTGAAATTTGATTACAGGAGCAATGACGGTTCACGTTCAGCCAAAAGGAAAACGAAAAACGAAAGCTAAATTCTAGCAGAGGTTCAACGAAAAGTAAAGCGAAACTGAAGAAAGCATTGGGGAAAATAGTGGTTTCACTCCAGATAGCATTGTGTTATAGACCTGAAAACATTGTGATATTTTCACTGTTTTAGACCTGTAAACATTGTGATCTACCTTCTGATAAGATCTCAGGTTTGCCTGTGCTTATATCTGATTCCTTACTGAATTTCCAACAGAACTGAGCTCTGGTTGTATATGGAAGCCAAGGGTGATATCCTGGTAAATATTTGAACTTTGATTTGTACACTGTATCCAATATTCTTGTCAAATGATGGAGAAGTCACTTTGATTATTTTTTCAGGTGTCTCGAAGTGGCCATACGATGATTAGAGTTGGCCTTCCTTTAATTCTCTTCGGAGGCAAGGAGGCCAAAGAAAAGAAATTGCATGACCTTGATGATGGAAATACCTCACTGTTAGAATCATTATCTTGTACAAAGAACTAAAAGCACATGTATCTTACCAGCAATCTGTGCCTGGATCTCAAGTGGATACAAACGATAATAAAGTGTTGTGGTTAAATTTGAATGATACTAATGCTTTGGACTTTGAAACCTAAGTTCTGTCACGTTTCTTAACGAGCACTGCATACTCCAGTCAGCAAACATGGTTGATTCACACAAGGCCTGTCCTCTTGATGAGTTTGGCATGTCAGCTTGAGTTGGCTTCAATGTGCGGTTGCAGTAAAAGCAATTTTTTTTTCTTCTCGAACACGCAGGAGAGCTGCAGTAAAAGCAATTGCCAAACAATAAAAAGTGACGAACTTCTTCATGAAAATGATCAGTGTTTTCCTCTGCATTACACTGGGATAAACATACTAGTGATCTGAATAACCAGTGTAGGTTTATATTTGGGTACTCTGCAGCATGAAATTATGGTATCTCTGTGTTGTGGATGGATGGATTGTGGGTTTATGCTCCCCGGGAGCTTAAGACTTATAGGGAGATAGAGGTAAAATTAGAGATAGAAGATGACTCAAATACTTGCTTGCCTTTATTCCATGTTCACGGTTCTCTTATATAGAGACCGGCCTAAACAATTCATCTAAACTCTTGCTAACAAACGACGCCGACTAATTCTGAACTAACTTAATCTCTAACTAACTTCAACTTGATTGGCAAGCAACCGAGACAACGTCCTACTCCTCACGCGCCATCTTGGATCTCCTGGAGTAGTGCCGTCCCCACATAACATCTCTCCCCGCCTCGAGCAACAGCTTGTCCTCAAGCTGAAATGTTGGGTAGCGGTCCTGAAAGCCGTCGACATCCTCCCATGACGCCGATGATGCTGGTTGTCCCTGCCATTGGATGAGCACTTGACGAATTCCCCTGGCAAGACGAGCCTTAATGGCACGCTCCGGTACTGGAAGAGCAACACCATTGTGGACTGGAGGTAGTGCAGGCGGAGCTGTAGGCGGCGTGCCGACGAATTTCTTGAGGAGGCCAACGTGAAACACATCATGCAGACGAGCACCCTTGGGCAGAGACAAGTGGTAGGCTACCTCGTTGATCTTGGCGACAATCTGGTACGGCCCAAAGTAGCGTGGGCGCAGCTTCCCTTTAGCAGCATCAGGGACGCCCGTCGGCGAACGGTGACGGAGACGCAACAACACCCAATCTCCGACCTCGAACGACACCTCGCGATGCCCTTTGTCATAGTGGTGTTTGGCCAGCTGCTGCGCCTGCTCCAAGCGAAGACGGACGTCGGCCAGGAACTCGTCTCGCTCCTCCAGCGTGCGCGCCACCGCCGCCACCCGAATCTCGCCCGCCTCGTAAGACCGCAGAGACGGAGGATCCCGGCCGTATACCACCTTGAACGGCGTCGTCTTGAGGGCGGTGTGGAAGGAGGTGTTGTACAGGAATTCCGCCCATGGAAGCCACTTGACCCAATTTCTCGGTCGATCACCCGTCATGCAGCGGAGGTACATAGCGATGGCTTTGTTCACTGCTTCACTCTGGCCATCGGACTGGGGATGGAACGCCGAACACAGCGGCGGAGCTAGGAAGCCAAGTCCGGGTAGGCCTAATTTAAGGAGCAGTGCTAAACGGTGTCTAAACAGTGCCAAATAGAGTTAAACAAAGCATGATTAGTGCTCTGATTGCACTGTGGTTGCCAAGCGCCGGGTAGTCCTGGGACTACCAGGACTACCAGCTGGCTCCGCCACTGGCCCCGAACACATAAATAGCTTGGAGCCGGCCGCCTCGAACAGAGCCTTCCAAAATGACGACGTGAACACTGGGTCACGATCAGAAACAATGGAAGTCGGCACCCCATGTAAGCGCACCACCTCAGCAAAGAACGCCTGTGCCACCGATTCGGCCGTGTAGGGATTGTTGAATTATTGGGCCTTTTATTAAGCCCATAATGGAGCAATAATTCTATTTAGTCTAGGCCCATAATTAGTGCATTAATGGTTTAGTCCCACATGGGATTCCTACCATAGATAGACTCGACTTATTAGGTGGATTTCCGGTTGATCCCCTAGAGAAGTTGAGAGAGGCCAGTGGTGAACCACACGCGCGCGCGCGCCGCCGCCGCCGCCGCCGAGCCGAGCCGTGGCTGGCGGGCGCGTCGCGTCCGTCCGTCCGTCATGGAATTTTTGATATATTGAAACGGTGCGTCCCATATGAATCGACGCCTTTTCGCTACGAAAGATTCACGCCTGTTCGTCCTTACGGAGGCGTCACGTCTGTTCGTTCGAAGGGGTCGCGTCTGTTCCGTTTCTATATATAGCGCCTACCCGGGATCGATCGATAACTCTCGATCACATTCACTACTCGTCTCGTTCCATCTTCCGCTCGCTGTTGCTGTTGAAGGCGCGCACAGATTCTGGGAGAGCAGGCCTCCGAAACCCCGTTCCGCAAGCGACATCTGCCGGGTGTGCGGGCGATCAGGTTTTTGGGGAGCGACATCGCGACTGCTCGATCGACTCCCTGACCGTGGGCGTTCTGCACTGCGTACAACGTCCTGCATCAACTTAGATCGACTACATCGAACAACTCAAGAACAATGGTTCTTGGGAATGGATCTTCCAGCGCCTCCAGCGCAGGATCTTCCGCTGGGTACGTTCTTGTCTTTCTGATCAATTTGTTCATCGTTTTTATCACCTTATTGAGGAATTTATGGATTAAATTAAGTAGGAAAATGCCTAATTTCTTAACAATCCAAAAACCTGTTATTAGGCAATTTTCTGTTAGCGGTTTTGCTGCTGCACTGAAACCAAATGCTTTTGATGGGTCATCCTATAAGAGATGGCGTGCTCAGATGGTCCTGTGGCTTACAGCAATGAACTGCTATCACGCCGCGAACGGAAAGCCAGAACAGTTCACTCCAGAGGAGGAGGAACGGTTCAATATGGCTGATAATCTGTTCAGAGGCGCCGTGATTAGCGCTCTTGCTGATAAGTATAAGGATTCATATATCACGTGCACCTCTGCGAAAGAATTATGGGATGCTCTGGACGCTAAGTTCGGTGTTTCTGATGCCGGTAGTGAACTGTATATCATGGAGCAGCTTTTTGACTACAAGATAGTTGAGAACCGTTCTGTAGTTGAACAAGCTCATGAGATTCAGGCTCTGGCAAAAGAACTCGAACCGTTTCCATGTGTGTTGCCTGACAAGTTTGTGGCTGGCGGTATTATCGCTAAGTTGCCACCTACTTGGAGGGATTTTGCTACCCAACTGAAACATAAGAGACAGGAGTTTAGCGTGTCTGAACTCATTGGGACTCTTGATGTTGAGGAAAGGGCGAAAGCAAAAGACACACGTGGAAAGAGCGTAGGAGAACCTTCTAGTGCCAATATGGTGCGAAAGGTTACCTCATCAAAGAAGAAGAAGGGGGCTGAGAAGCCTAAGCAAACAACCACTTTTAAGAAGAAAAAGAAAGACAGTGGCTGCTTTGTTTGCGGGAGCACTGAGCATTGGGCAAGTGCGTGCCCAGACCGCAAAGTTAAGCAGGAGAAGAAATCTGCAAACGTGGTCATTAGCGAGACTGGAGGGACTCCTGGGTACGGTAATCCAACACCCATTGTCCTTTCTGTCTGTCAAACACCTGAGTGGTGGATTGACACTGGGGCTAATGTACATGTGTGTGCTGATATCTCTTTATTTTCTTCTTATCAGGCCGGAGTGACAGGAGACTTGTTGATGGGAAATGGGTCACATGCTCGTGTTCTTGGTGTTGGTACGGTCATTCTGAAGTCTACTTCGGGAAAGACGGTACTATTGAAGCACGTGCAGCATGTCCCCTCAATCAAAAGAAATCTTGTTAGTGGCTCTCAATTGTGTCGAGATGGTTATAAAATAGTTCTTGAGTCTAATAAATGTATACTTTCTAAGTATGGAACATTTGTTGGAAAAGGCTATGATTGCGGAGGCTTGTTCCGCTTTTCTTTACTTGACATTGGTTGTAATAAGGTTGTGAATAATATTCTTACTTCGAATGAGTCGAATGTTTGGCATTCACGACTTTGTCACATTAATTTTGGTTGTATGACGCGGCTAGCAAAACTGAATTTAATCCCGAAATTTGACATGGTCAAAAGTTCTAAGTGCCATGCTTGCGTGCAATCTAAGCAACCTCGCAAGCCTCACAAGGCTGCGGAGGCGGGGAACTTAGAGGCATTAGAACTTGTTCATTCCGATCTATGCGAGATGAATGGCGAATTGACTAGAGGTGATAAAAGATACTTCATGACTCTCATAGATGATTGTACTAGATATTGCTATGTGTATCTGCTGAAATCCAAAGATGAAGCTTTGCATTATTTTAAAATCTATAAAGCTGAAGTAGAAAACCAACTAGAGAGGAAGATTAAACGTTTAAGGTCTGACCGTGGTGGAGAATACTTTTCTAATGATTTTTCTGAATTCTGCGTGGAACATGGTATTATTCATGAGAGGACACCGCCTTACTCACCTCAATCCAATGGGATTGCTGAGAGAAAGAACCGAACTCTAACTGATTTGGTTAACGCCATGTTAGAGACAGCGGGCCTTTCTAAGGAATGGTGGGGTGAGGCGATCTTGACAGCATGTCATGTCCTGAATAGAGTTCCCACAAAGGATAAAGAAATTACACCATTCGAGGAATGGCATAAGAAAAGATTAAATCTCTCATATTTGCGTACTTGGGGTTGTTTGGCCATGGTGAATGTGCCAATCAATAAGAAACGCAAACTTGGACATAAAACTGTTGATTGTATCTTCCTGGGTTATGCTATGAACAGCGTGGGCTATAGATTTTTAGTAGTAAAATCTGGAGTACCTGACATGGTGGTCGGTACAATTTTGGAGTCCAGAGATGCTACATTCTTTGAGAGTGAATTTCCTTTCAAAAATACACCTAGCACATCTAATCATGAGTTTACATTACCCCATGAGCATTTCATTCCGATAACACAAAATGAGAAACCCCCTGTGCAAATTCCTGAGGAGGATAACAATCTAGTCACCCGTAAGGGTAAGAGACAGAGGACTGCAAAGTCTTTTGGAAATGACTTTATTGTATACTTCGTGGATGACACTCCCAGAACCATTGAAGAGGCACTTTCATCTCCCGATGCTGACCTTTGGAAGGAAGCAATAAGGAGTGAAATGGATTCAATCATGTCTAATGGTACTTGGGAGTTGGTCGAGCGTCCTTACGGGTGCAAACCCATAGGATGCAAATGGGTGTTCAAGAAAAAGTTTAGGCCTGATGGTACGATTGAGAGGTACAAGGCAAGGCTTGTGGTAAAGGGATATTCACAAAAGGAGGGTGAAGATTATTTCGACACCTACTCACCTGTTGCTCGTTTGACCACGATTCGAGTATTACTTTCCCTGGCAGCCTCACATGGTCTTCTCGTCCATCAGATGGACGTTAAGACAGCTTTCCTTTATGGAGAGTTAGACGAGGAGATCTATATGGATCAGCCTGATGGGTTTGTGATAGAAGGTCAAAAGAGCTTAGTGTGTAAATTGTTGAAATCTTTGTATGGCCTCAAACAAGCTCCTAGGCAATGGCACGAGAAGTTCGAAAGGATTCTGATATCGGCTGGCTTTGTTGTGAACGAAGCCGACAAATGTGTATATTATCGGTATGGTGGGGGTGAAGGAGTCATCCTGTGTCTATATGTTGATGACATACTGATCTTTGGGACCAATCTTAATGTGATTAAGGAGGTCAAGGACTTTCTGTCCAACAACTTTGAGATGAAGGATTTGGGAGTAGCATATGTTATTCTTAACATCAAGCTACAAAGAGAAGGCGATGGTGGGATTACTCTCTTGCAATCTCACTACGTGGAGAAGATCTTGAGTCGCTTTGGGTATAGCGATTGTCAATCTGCTCCCACGCCTTATGATCCTAGCGTGCTATTACGGAAGAACCAAAGAATAGCAAAGGATCAATTGAGATATTCCCAAATCATTGGTTCGCTTATGTACCTGGCTAGTGCTACAAGGCCTGATATCTCGTTTGCTGTGAGCAAACTGAGTCGGTTTGTGTCAAAACCGGGAGATGATCACTGGCGAGCTCTTGAGAGAGTAATGCGCTATCTGAAGGGTACTATGGGCTATGGCATTCACTATTCTGGGTACCCGAAAGTACTTGAGGGATATTGTGATGCAAACTGGATATCCGACGCTGATGAGATGTATGCCACAAGTGGATATGTGTTTCTACTTGGAGGTGGCGCTGTTTCCTGGAAGTCTTGCAAGCAGACCATCTTAACGAGGTCAACTATGGAAGCAGAACTTACAGCTTTGGATACCGCCGGCCTTGAGGCTGAATGGCTTCGTGATTTCCTTATGGATTTACCGGTGGTTGAAAAACCAATACCGTCTATTTCCATGAACTGTGACAATCAGACGGTGATAGTCAAAGTGAACAGTTCAAAGGATAACATGAAATCCACAAGGCATGTGAAAAGACGGCTGAAATCTGTCAGAAAATTGAGAAACTCCGGAGTTATTTCGTTAGACTATGTCCATACGTCTAAAAATCTGGCAGATCAATTTACCAAGGGACTATCACGTAATGTGATAAACAGTGCATCGAGTGAGATGGGCCTGAGACCCACTTGATAGGCTGTCATAGTGGTAACCTGTTCTATGCGATCGGAGATCCCGTGAAGTAGAATGGTGTAACAAGCTAGTGACAGCTTGAGAGGAAAGATCCTTGACTGGTCTATCTCAGATGTACTTCTTTCCTAGAGAACTGTAAGGCAGGCTGGTTCATTAACCTTAATGTGTTCATAGTGGCTTATGAGAAGCAAAGATATCGTCCTACAGGATATCTTTAAAGAACACACCTATATGAGTTCGACTGCTAGTCACAGTCTATGAGATGGTGGGGATCTCTAGATACTCATGAATGGGCCAGAAGTATGACTTATATGCTTCAAACAGAGGGGATGCTTTTGGCAACCTAGTATAGGTAAAGGACTTGGGCAAAGCTCTTTCGCACAAAACTGACAATTCAAGGCATAGTCCATTGTTCAGTTGTGAATAAGTTGTAACCTTTGTTCTAGATGGAAGTTCAACTTAACAGTCTCCATCGAAACACCGGTATATTAAACGAGAGTAAGATAAATTTGAGTGCATTCCTTATGAGCTCTAGACTTGGTGGGGATTGTTGAATTATTAGGCCTTTTATTAAGCCCATAATGGAGCAATAATTCTATTTAGTCTAGGCCCATAATTAGTGCATTAATGGTTTAGTCCCACATGGGATTCCTACCATAGATAGACTCGACTTATTAGGTGGATTTCCGGTTGATCCCCTAGAGAAGTTGAGAGAGGCCAGTGGTGAACCACACGCGCGCGCGCGCCGCCGCCGCCGCCGCCGAGCCGAGGCGCGGCGTGGCGTGGCTGGCGGGCGGGCGGGCGGGCGGGCGGTGCGTGCGGGCGCGTCGCGTCCGTCCGTCCGTCATGGAATTTTTGATATATTGAAACGGTGCGTCCCATATGAATCGACGCCTTTTCGCTACGAAAGATTCACGCCTGTTCGTCCTTACGGAGGCGTCACGTCTGTTCGTTCGAAGGGGTCACGTCTGTTCATTCGAGGGGTCGCGTCTGTTCCGTTTCTATATATAGCGCCTACCCGGGATCGATCGATAACTCTCGATCACATTCACTACTCGTCTCGTTCCATCTTCCGCTCGCTGTTGCTGTTGAAGACATCTCCGTCCCGGACTTCTGCGCGCACAGATTCTGGGAGAGCAGGCCTCCGAAACCCCGTTCCGCAAGCGACATCTGCCGGGTGTGCGGGCGATCAGGTTTTTGGGGAGCGACATCGCGACTGCTCGATCGACTCCCTGACCGTGGGCGTTCTGCACTGCGTACAACGTCCTGCATCAACTTAGATCGACTACATCGAACAACTCAAGAACAATGGTTCTTGGGAATGGATCTTCCAGCGCCTCCAGCGCAGGATCTTCCGCTGGGTACGTTCTTGTCTTTCTGATCAATTTGTTCATCGTTTTTATCACCTTATTGAGGAATTTATGGATTAAATTAAGTAGGAAAATGCCTAATTTCTTAACAGGGATGCGCCAGCGCGATGAAGTGCGCATATTTGGAAAACCGGTCGACAACCGTGAGAATGACCGTCTTCCCTCCGACCTTGGGCAATCCTTCGATGAAGTCCAGCGCCACGTCCGACCACACCGAAGATGGAACTGGCAAGGGCGACAAGAGGCCAGCCGGGTGCAGGTGCTCCGTCTTGTTCTTCTGGCAGCCGGGTGCAGCATGAAATTATGGTATCTCTGTATTCCCCCCCCCCCCCCCCCCCCCCCCCCCCCCCCCTCTTCTCTTCTTTTCGAACTCTGCAATGGATTCAAAGAGGTTATAACACCATGTCGTCCCACCCCCCCCCACCCCCCCCCCCCCCCCCCCCCCCCCCGAAGCAACACTTCAATGGATTCAAAGAGGTTATAACACCATGTTGTTGTGCACACACAAAGGTCTGCACTGGTAGCAAGAAAAATCACAGTGGTCAAGAGTGTTTAATGCTGCAGAATTAGTGGCAAATCATTATCTCCAACAGACTGCCGCCGTATACTGAAATGGACTGAAGCTTGTGTCCATGTAATTATCATTGTGGGCTACCATGTTGTGCAAACATTTTGGTTTACTTTTATCTGAAGAAGGTAACGAAATATGGTATTTCTTCTATCCACTCTATGGAGCAAACCTCCCTTGAAAGAACCAAACTGCATTTCTGAATGCATGCAGCTGAGCACTCGAAGCTGCTAGTAGGCACTGATCCTGTATTTTCTGGTATGACTAAATTGTACATGTGCAAATTTTCTGGCTTTATGCTGCACAGGTGAACATATCTTTCAGTATCCGCATACAGTGTTTGAGTTCAGTTAAACTATTTTTTTTGAGGAATAGTTCAGTTAAACTATTGGCGCCAAATAACTAAAGAAATGTTTTTCTCGAACATATAACTGATGAAATGTGATCCTTTGAAGTACCACGGCATATTGTGGGCTCTTATATTTGATCAAATTACTTTTGGAGTATCATCAAGTTTGCAGTTCTTGAAAGTTCTGAATAATGAGCCATATTAACATGAACCACTCCAATGGCAGAATTCCAAACTTGGTGACCAGTGATGTATTAATTTTCATTATGTGTTCCTGACCAACTGTAAGTTTAAGATGCAGGGTTTTCATATATTTGACCTTATCGATTTTCCGGAGGTTCAGTATCATTGAGCAGATTGTTCTTGAAAGTTCTGAACCTTTGGTCGTTGGTTGTAGTTTTCAACCTTCTTCCTTTAGGTTTTACAATGATAATGAGCCACCGTAATTACCTCTCTCCGCTTACTCCCTATTATGTAAGCGACCATGGTCGTTCACAAGAAATTCGGAGCGATCATATTAAAAGGACATACGATGGAAAGATAGAAGCACTAGCCTAACAAAATCAGTTGATTTCTTCCGTTCACTAAGAAGCATGCCTCTCCCTGCACTAGCCTGGCTTATTCTGTTTACCATGCTGTCATACAAAATATAATGCAATAGTCCAATGTTCAGCATGTTGGTTAGAATGGCAATTGCTGATACAAATCAGGAGCAGGTTCTGAATGTGTTCTACTGCTACTATCTGTCAAGAACAGGCAGCACATGAACGAACCGTGGATTCTCTCAAGTGTTTACCAGGTTCAGTTTGGTGCATCGAAAATCTGAGCAGTATCATACGCAGGATGACTCCGCACTTGTAGAGTTTTAGTCTGACAGACATGACGCTACTGATTTATCTGCAACATGTAAACGATGACATGTGATGACCCTCTGCATCAGGTCGGCCGGGTGTTTCTCATGTCGTGTTACTGACTACTGATCGCCGTCGATCATGACACCATGCCTACTGTACTGCGAAACAGAGCAGAAAACAGAGTTTTTCTTCAGACTTCAGAATGCATATTTGCAGACGCCTATGGGAATTCAGTCGCGGACTACGGTACGAGCTGCGCAAGAACTTTCAGCCACGTCAGCTGCGGAACCTGGATCGTCGGATTCATCAACTCGATGGAAAGATCATGGAAGCTGAAATCACCTGACAAACTCGGTAGGTTTCCTCCTGCGATGAGGATGAGGAGACCGGCCCATCTAGCTTGCCCCTCACGGCAACAGCTCATCTCCAAATCGAATTCCTCCCAAAAAACGCGCCTTCGCTGCCCTTAAATTCCCGCCACCCCCCGCCGCGCAACAACACAACCACCATCCAATCCACAACACCACCACTGTCTTGCCTCCTCGAGTTCATCCGTCGAGTTCATCCGCCGCGAGTTCATCCGTCGAGTTCATACGCCGCGAGCTCCATCCACATCCAGCGGAGTCCGCCATGTCCTTCCTCAAGAACAAGAAGATGAGGCAGCACGGACCAGAACCAGCAGAGACGTCGTCGGAGCTGTTCGTCCGGGTGCACGTCGGCGAGGGCGATCCCCAATTCGACAGCGTGTTCATGCTCCCGAAGTCCCACCTCACGAGGCCGCGCCTGGCGCCTCTCGTGGCCATGGCGGAGGACGACCATCAGGGCGACGTGATCCACATCCAGTGCCGGCTCTACGACTTCGCTGAAGCCATGGTGCAGACGGCGATCGAGGAGGCCGATGAGGGGAGGACGGCCTGCGGCTGGGTGGTGGACCCTTCCGTCGCCGACGTCGAGTACAAGCACGTGAGTCATCCAGGACAAGCTCTCACCGCGCGTCATCTCCAAGCACAGCAGGCCATGCTGCGGTGGATGCTGGACTCGGCCTCGTGCGACGCCTCGCTCCTGGCCGCCGCCGCCGAGGTCATCAACTCCCGGACGCCCGCCCAGCTGCAGATCCTGAGACAGCACTGCGCGCCAACCTCGTCTGCAGATGCCGTCTCCATGAGCTGCGAGTCCAAGACCAAGTCGGCGCCCGCTGTCCCGACCAAGTGCCATGCCGCCAAGGTAACTTCGCTGTCCAAACTGAATCTCTGCTTCTTCAATTCTTTGCAGTTTTGTCCGGTGGTCTGATCGGTTTTGTTGTTTTGCCTGCAGACTTGGAGCCAGAGGATCAGCGAGATCGTGCCCAATGGCACCAAGGTGGCGACGCAGAAGCCGCCACCACCCGCCACCACCTTCCGCCCTACGTGGTACGTTGTTGTGCACTTCTCGTTTCTCGATCATCAGTCGGTGTTTCGATTTCTCTACACTTGTAACTCACCATGAATTCCTAACGCTTTTTGTGCGCACATGCAGGGCAAGGACCTACCGCAGGATGTCGGTCCCAAGCAACCCGTGATCGACGA
Organism: Eragrostis nindensis; assembly: GCA_012490785.1. Classification (NCBI taxonomy): domain Eukaryota; kingdom Viridiplantae; phylum Streptophyta; class Magnoliopsida; order Poales; family Poaceae; genus Eragrostis; species Eragrostis nindensis. Next base: position 114,936 of record JAAXCT010000093.1, read on the forward strand.
CGATCCAAGCCCGCACTAGAAGCTCATCATCGAGACGACTTTGGTAGTCACACCGTATGTCTTTCTTCACTTCTCGCACTGCTCGAGTCATTTTAGCTTCGTTTCCTCGAGGTTTTGCGCTTGCTAATGGAGAATGGTAGTGTTCTTTGAGTCTTGGTCAATTTGCATTGGTGTTACAAATGAAATAGTGGAGTCTCCGGCCTAGGTAGCGAAAGCACTTGTAAGACGTGTTACTTCACCTTTCCTTAAGTTGTTTCATTTGACTTAAGAGATTCGGTGGATAAGAGGTTTTTGGATCCTAAACTAAAGCCAAAAAAAAAAGTTGAGCTATAAAAAAGTCCAACTTAATTGTGCAATAGTAAGTGCGGGTGAAGATTCTCCCACACGAGCGAGATGGAGCGTAAAACGCACTCGCTTAGGAAATCACAAATTCCCGTCTACCGGCCGGGTCGATGGCAACGAAAAGGAATAGGAATGAAGAAATAATCCACGCATAGTTGCCATAAGCCGTCCTAGTTCCGGAGACTCTACCAAGTATTTTGTAACATTCGTGTTGATAGACTTTGATTCCGGGAGCACTATTGTATCTTCTTTAGTAAGGTCTGCAATTTCCTTAAAGGGACCGGAGTCTAAACGGCCGTGCATGTGTGGGTGGTGAAGCTAGTAGTTATGAGCTCGTTGATGTAACAAGTCCTCAAATGTGGGTTCTTGATGATGTATAAGCTTCATATGTGGATGGATCAATGAAAGTATTTCCATGCTGGGCAAAATTATGAAAGGCCTAATTGTTGTTTGATTTGTGTGTTCATTTTGGTTTACACACTGCCAATCTTATAGTATCTTCACGTGATTTAGTTCTCTGCGAAATGCTTTTTTGTATTTGATCGCCATCGAATCGATCATGCCCCATTGCCAAAGAAGGAGAAACTGTGTACTTTGAAGCAAGCATATGAGTAATCGAGATGGGAGAGAGAGAGAAACAGAGCACAAAGCAGAGTATGTCTTCACTTGTTCAGAATTCAGAGTTGCACCTCCATCGGTAATGCCCGCTCTCTGCTGTCGCCGGACGAGGCCTTGGTCGTCGAGCCGCAGCATGCAGCTAGCTATTGTATCTTGGAGGCCATCGCTGCGCATCCGCGTCTGACCGCTAGCTGCAACAGCTTCACTTGAGAGCTCACCGACGAGCCTGCTTGTCGGGCAGGTACGCCGTGACGGCGCAGCAAGAGCCCTCCTTTGGCATCCATATAGGGCTGAAAACGGTACGGGAAAATCCCGTACCGTCCGGCTACCGTTCCCAGATTTTTCCGGTCGTTTTCGTATTGTCGGGATAAAAACAGGACGGTACGGAAATGGGACGAAAAAAGGGGATACGGGAACGGAAATGGTTTGGCGTTTTTCCGTCCGTTTAAGCGGGATCCCGTTTTTAGGCGGTAACATCCCGAATTCGATCCCGTTTAAGCAGAATACGGTATTCATCCCACAGACTAAACACTTGACCCATGAAGCCCGATGCAGCTGAGGCAAGGTTTAGATGGCACCTCGTGCCACTGTTGTGAGCAACGCACTGCCTTGCGAGCATAAAGCAAGTCTAGTCCACACCAAACATGCAACATGCCTCGTTCTTAGAATTTTTCAAGAGAACAGCGAACCCAATATACAATTAATTAATAGATGTACTCGTCCTTATGATGGCGGATGAATGGCACTACGCACACCGCGAGAAACGTCAGGCACGGTCGAGGCCACGGACGAATGGAAGCTGGTGCAGGCGTGCAGCTCAGGTTCAAACCTTCTGTCGGGCAGGTACGCTGTGACGACGGCGCACGATCCCGAGTGCAGGAGATGTACAATCCCGACTTTTAAACGCAGAGTTCACACTGACTGCAGGAGATGTACAATCCCGACTTTTAAACGCAGAGGCCACCCCGACCGGACGCAGATCCACCGACCAAGGTTTGCGCTACCGCAGTAATCAGGACCGGTTTTCAAGAAAACCTGAAAAACCGGTCCGGTTCAGTTTACCCAGTAAGCCGATTTTCGAATTCAAATTTCAAAAAAAAAAAGAAAATTTGAAAAATTGGAAACAAAAAATATGTAACAAAACTAGATCAATTTGCAGCCCAATGGTCATGTATATTTGATCGTTTCGTGTGTCAAAACAATTGAAGAAGTTTCTGGGTAGAAAAGGAAGAAAAAAATCCTTTTGTATGAACCAACAACCTTCTTTTATTGTTTTGACCAAGCAAACGATCGACTTTTCGCTTGGTTGTTGCACTGCAAATTGCATCTATTTTTTTTACATATTTTTGGTTTTTTTTCAAATTTTCTTTTTTTTGTATTTTTTGCATTTTTTCTCTTTGAACCGGTTTTCCGGAAATTTTGACCGGTTTCCCGTTAAACCGGTCCGGTTTAACAGGAATTTCGGAACTTTTTGATTCAAATTTTGGAATTGGATGTTTCTCCGGTTTCTGAGCCGGTTTTACTGATAACCAGACATCACGGTCCGAACCAATTTTTCCGATAGGATCGGTAACGTAAATCTTACCACTGCCTTCCTAGTCTTTACTATACGAGCTTGCAGTAGAGGGGCACCGTTGGCGGCACCAATGCTCAGGACGAAGCTGGAGCTAAACCGACGGTGGTGCCACTCCACTATACATCTATAGCATGAGCAATTTTATATGATGACTTTAGCTTGTAACTTGTAGAATCTTTTTTTTTTTAATTCTGATGCCACTGCCACGCTGCTCCTTCTAATGCATCTCCTGCTTAACTACGTGGACTTTTGCCAGCTCATCAGTCCAAAGCAGCAAAACTACTGCATCGTCTGAACTTCACTCAAATTCACAAAACAAATGCTCACAACTGAGGCATCTAAAATTCTTGCGTAATTTTGAGTTATATATATACTAACATTCTGAATATATGATGCAAAAACTATTGTATACTCACAACTTACAAAAGAATCCAGCTAACACCATTCTGATGATTTTTCCTTGTCTCTTTTTCCTTGCACCACCCTTTCAAAATGCCGTCCTTTTCTGATACGTTGCTTGCAACAAGAATGACGGTAAATAGCAAAAGTGCCCGTGCGTTGCCACGGACTGAATTTAAAAAATCTTCTATATTGTTTTAGTTACCATATATATTTTATTTGTTTTAACTATATGACTGGCAACTTTGTAATAGAGTAATAGATAAAGTATATAACATTATAAATGATGTAAAATCTTCAATTTATGTAACTCTCTTAAGATTCAATAATAGAACATTGAAAAATCTCTGTAAGCTGTAACTTTTGACCTTTTGCTAGAATGTATAGAACGTTGACAATCTCTGATTCATCACTATTTTTGTTAGTTGATCTTTCAGTGTTCTAAATTTTATTTGCCATCACCGATAGATGCATCATCTCCGTGTTAATAACCTCTTTACTTTTTCTCATATTGTTTAATACAAAGTAGCTTGGATCCTTGATGATGATATTGTTTGGTAGCCAAGAATTCTGATAGCGTGGCAGAGTGGCTATTTTCTGCATTTGCATAACTTATTTCACATGTATTTGGTATACTTTGCTCATAATGGTCACCTTTAATAAGATTTATGGAGCCACGTCTTCATGGCCATCGTGCCGCCGCGGCTTCTTCTCACGACAAGTACAGTCGAGCACTCAGAATAGTTAGTGTAGCAGCAACGGTAAATTTCCTTTGGTGTGGGATCCTCTGGAGCCAGCAAAGTGAAATATAACTGGCAGCATGCCCGAAATGTCCATTACACCTTATATGCAAATAACAAAGTTATAAGTAAAGTTTGCATAGGCAAAGCAGATCATGTTATACCAATGGGGAAAAGAAACAATGATGCTACTCGGTAATTTTGTGCACACATACTCTTCAACCATACACTTCTGAGTATAGATTCTAAAGTCATAAACTTACCTGATAAGGAAGAGAGAAGTGCATAACAATTGGTCAGTTCAATATGTCCATCTTATTATTATTTTTAAACATCTGTTCACCATTGATTCAATTTACAGTCTATCGTTACTCTGTAAACATCTGCAAGTCCGAGCACATTGCAGATCCTATAAAAACTCTTCTAAATCAGACCAACTACAAAGTTGCAGTAGGTATATGTTCTATGTTCTGTGCAACCTGTTAAGATAAGTTCAATTATCCTATTGCCAAAATTGCCTGTCAAAGCTCTGTTGACTACCTGTCTCAACTATGGCACTATCAAATACAGATACTACTCCTGATTTCATATCAAACAGTTCTTCACAAGCAATGACAACAAGATCGATGTCGTAAGAAACTGACTGCAAATGTACTTTATCAAAATCAACAAATATATATGAAGGTACAATCATGACTCAGGTGTTAACATGAATCAGTTCTGAAAGATTAAGAACAGAGAAATAACTTAAGCAGTTCTATATAGGATTTCCTAAGATGTGTTTGTCGAGCAGATATCAACAAGTTTGTCCAGAAGCATTAGAATAATTTACAGCAGCTTCCTCCAATATTTCCAGAAAAGCCAAGCATTGCACATAAGCTAATCAATTCATTCAGCAACTTTTTCAATGATTGGTTTTTTCTTTTCCCATTTTGTATAGAAGTTTGTACTTTGCTTTTCTTTTATAATAATAATTTACCAAATAAGGGCTTCCGCTACTGTCAGTTCTGAAAGATTAAGAACTGAGAAATAACTTAAGCAGTTCTTTATAGGATTTCCTAAGATGTGTTTGTCGAGCAGATATCAACAAGTTTGTCCAGAAGAATTAGAATAATTTACAGCAGCTTCCTCCAATATTTCCAGAAAAGCCAAGCATTGCACATAAGCTAATCAATTCATTCAGCAACTTTTTCAATGATTGGTTTTTTCTTTTCCCATTTTGTATAGAAGTTTGTACTTTGCTTTTCTTTTATAATAATAATTTACCAAATAAGGGCTTCCCCTACTGTATTCCCCTGAAAAAAAAACTTTTTCAGTGATTTAGGCTTGTACCAGACTACCATCTTACATACTTAAAACCTCTGATAGGGAAAAATTAGTTATATATCTTGTTCAAATTGGTAAATTTCTCCTTTTCAGAATACCTATGGACGCCAAGCTAGAGGATTCATTTCTTATTTTTCCATGTACAGACTGTAAAAGCTACAGAACAAAGTGTAAGTCATCCAGGGGAACTTATTTTGGGATGCTTTGAGAGCCTGAATGAGGTGCTTTTGACATTAGTTACGACAAAAGGAGGATTGCGTACCAACATTGTTGTAGTTTGCCTAGAAAATCGGTTGCTGTTTTGCTTTCGGAAAATCGGACAACATAGAACAACATGGTCCTTGTTTTGCTTCCAGAATTGATTCCATGGTGGTACTGCTAATAAACTGACCATACGCTAATGACAGGCCTTTGCATTTACCTGTCTATGTTCAGAGTTTGAATTGTATGGAGCCTTTGATGGTGAATTCCTGAGTGATCCTCACCTGAAAGTTGTCGAAGTCGCGGGTGGGGAGCTTTTCGTCACCTGAAACCAGCACAATGGACAGAGGATAGGAGCTGATAAGGCAAATCAAAAACTTTTTCCATCAGATGTTTTCGTAGATCAAAAGCCTGCCATTGTGGTTATCGCTATGGTGTCTGCAGCACTATCTTGCCATGACTATTGAGTCCACTGTTTTCCTCTCCTGTGGGCTCAGACACTGTCACTTGTGTCAATTTATTGCAGATAACAAGTCAAATGGTCACTCTGTTCACCATCCTGAAACTTTCGTGTCTGAAACTCTGAACTCACCATCGCCGAAGCCGAAGCAGGGGCTGAGACTGTCCTCGTCGATCGGCGCCAGCGTCTTTCCAGTGAGTGCGGGCGGCGTCGGGGAAGCAGGTGCGGAGGACGGAGTCGACAGTGAGCACCCGAACGCGTGGTGCTCGTCGGTGGTCTGAGATGGCAGGGAAGGAGGCGAGGTCGGGGACGACGGACACAAGGCGCAGCGCGCTTCTGGAGCCAGGGCCGAATCCATCGGCTGGCCGCCCAGACCTTCGCAACACCACCGCCCCCTGCCTTCACCACGTCCTCCTCCGCCGCCCGGACTTTTAGGATGTCCCAGCGGTTCGCGTACGGCGGCGCGGCTCGGCGCGGCGCGGCACGAGGGAGGGCGCGCGGCGACGGTGCGGGATGGGGCGACAGCTACCTTGGGTCGGGTCCGTTGGAGGCGGGGAGGAGCAAGGCGCTCCATCAAAGGCGGCGCGTGGACGGCTAGGTTTGGGAGGGGCTGAGCGGGCGCACGATGCGCGGAGAGAAGAGGCCCCACCTGTCGTGCCGCCACGCGCCATGAAGGAGCCGCTGCGCCGCAGTTTCTGCCGCTCCGCCAAGCCCCGCCGCCGAGGACGCCTCGTGGAGCCGGATCTAGTAGTCGTGCCGCCACGCGCCGTGAAGGAGCCGCCGCGCCGCAGATCCTGCCGCTCCGCCAAGCCCCGCCGCGCCGTCAAGGAGACGTCGGGAAGGGGAGGAAGGAGGAGGAGGCGCTGGGGAAGGGGAGGAAGGAGGCCGAGGGCGGGGAGGGGAGGGCGCGGTGGGAGATGCGGAGGCGCGCCGGCGGGGAGGAGAACGGTGAAACCGTGAAAGAACGGCGCGCGCGTGCGTGACGCACGCAGAGGACTCAGAAGGAAAACAAGGAAGAGTAAAGAAGACATGCTTTTCTTATTTCCCACCCAGCTGCTGTTCATTCCTGGGTTAATTGCAAATTCCACCTCATAACTTGCCTTTAGTGTGATATTCCTCTTATAACTTCGTTTGTTGCAAAAGCAACCCCACCCAATTCCAGTTTTGGTTGGAATAGCCTCCGATTTCATGTGCTCTTCCAAATAGACCCAAAAATGCCAAATAAATGCGTGTCTAGCTCCTAGATCGAGTCACCTATTATGGGACTATTGAGCAGTTGAATTTGTTATGTTCGAATGTAGTTGTAGGCGTTCAAGAACCAATTAAAGCAGTGAGTTTTAGTGTGATGTTCTACAACAATATTGGATAGGCCAAACTACAAAACTCAACTCGACCTAAATTAATCGACTCGTGTAGCCAAATGTCCATGATGACAATTTTTTACCTATTTGGGAGCACATGGAAACCGGAGGGGAGGGGGGCGGTATTTCAACCAAAACTGTGGTGTGGCGGGGTGGTTTTTGCAATAAACGGACTTATAAGGGGAATATTAAACTAGAGGCAAGTTATGAGGTGGGATTTACAAATAAGCCTTCATTCCTTTTCAAGCTGATAAGTAACCTATATTCCGTCGCAAAAAAAAAATGATAACCCATCTTCGCAGGGAAAATAAATACATAGATACAAAATGATGGCTACGAAAATTTGTTTCCACCACAAAAATAAATATTTATGGCCTGTATAGTTCTATATGCTTGAATTCTATGGCTTGAGAGGAGGCAGCCCTGCACTCTTGGATTGTCGCAACAGTGCATAACAAGCTCAAATATTTGCTCAGAGTACACGACAAGAAGTGAGCCATGAGGGTCAGAATCGAAATAAAAAGAAGCACATATCTTTACAACCTTTGCTCTTCTGGCAAGCAACACTAAAGGTCGGTATCCAAAAAATTAAAGGATGCTTCTTTGCTCCATTGCTACTCCCAATACATATTTTTTTTAGATAATGGGAAACAAACATGAGTCCCGACCTTGACCCCCCGTTAGGGGGGCTACGGCCGTCGCATTACATCACACCGCAGCAACTAAGGCTGCTCTCACAATCATAAATCTTAAACAACTAAAAGGAGACACCAACATAGTTTTCATGGGAAATTATTGAGCAGCAATCCTATTGCTAAACCTCCATCCATGGTTGGCGAAGAGTTGCATCACTGTCGTCTCCAAGGAACGGCATGCCTCTTTCATTAGTGTGGTGTCCTCCTCACACTTCTGTAGTCGCGCCCACAGCCGAAGCCAATACGTGCCCCTGAAGATTACCTGCATATATGTTTTCATTGGAGACTTATCAAATACAATATCATTTCTACTTAACCAGAGAGCCCAACATAAAGCAGAAACTCCACATAACAGTTGTCCTTTTGATTTAGAGTCAAACCGGAGTAGCCAATCGTTAAAAAACTGATCAACACTAGTAGGTGGCGTTAAACCAAAAGTAAACTGTACAGATCTCCAAATAAACCTTGCAAAATGACAATCAAAGAAAAGGTGTTGGATAGTCTCATTTTGTGAACAGAACACACATTTTGTACTACCATTCCAATTACGCCTTACTAAGTTGTCTTTGGTTAGTATTACACCTCTATGTAAGTACCACATAAAAATCTTTATCTTCAAGGGGATTTTTGACTTCCACAAAATTCTATTCTGCCGCACATTGCCATTGCATATTAGAGCCCCATACATAGACTGTACAGTAAAAATGCCATTTTGGTGTAAGCCCCACCGAAAGACATCAGCTCCATTATTTAATCTAACATGCACAATCCTAGCAACCAAATGATGCCATGACGCTAAATTATGTCCCACCAGACCACGTCGGAACGAGACATTTAAAGGTATAGAGCTAAAAACAGTTGCTATTGACGCATGTTTTTTCCTAACAATATTGTACAATGAAGGATAGCGTTGACAAAGAGTAAAATTCCCCAACCACTTATCCTCCCAGAACCGGATGTTCTCCCCATTATTTAGTTGGAAATGCCCATAGGTAAGGAATTTTTCCTTAACCTTCATCAAACCACACCAAAAATGTGAGTCCCCAGGTTTCTTTTGTACTTGGCCTATGGTCTTGTTCTTAAGATATTTCCTCTTTAACAGACTTTGCCATATCCCCTCTTCATTAATCAATTTAAACAACCACTTACTAAGCAAGCATTGGTTTTGTATATCTATGTTCTTGATACCCAGACCTCCCTGGTCTTTTGGCTGGCAAAGAATGCTCCACTTGACTAATCTATATTTCTTCTTATGGTCATCACTTTGCCAGAAAAAACGAGATCTATAGTAATCAAGTTTCTCTAAGATGCCCCTTGGGACCTCAAAGAAAGAAAGTATGAACATAGCAAGACTTGTTAACACTGAATTAATTAACACCAATCTACCCCCGACCGAAAGGTGTTTGCCTTTCCAGCTGCTTAGCTTTTTCTCAAAGCGTTCCTCTATCGCTTTCCATTCCGCATTACTTAACTTTCTATGATGCATCGGGATACCCAAGTATTTAAAGGGATAAGTGCCAGATTGGCATCCAAACAGTTGTGAATACTCATGCTCACATTGCTTGGCACCCCCAAAACAAAATATTTCACTCTTATGAAAATTGATTTTGAGACCAGACAGCTGTTCAAAAGCACATAACAGTAGCTTTAGATTTCTAGCCTTCTCTAAATCATGATCCATAAAGAGAATAGTATCGTCCGCATATTGTAAAATTGAGAGTCCGTCATCAACCAGATGTGGAATCACTCCCTTGATCTGACCTTCCCTTTTCGCTCTGTTTATGAAAATGGCTAGCATATCCACCACTATATTAAACAGAATTGGAGACAAAGGATCTCCCTGTCGCAAACCCTTTTTAGTTTGGAATTGTTGTCCCACTTGGTCATTAATTTTAATACCGACATGACCCCCTTGCATAAAGGATTCCACCCAACTACACCATTTGGATGAAAACCCTTTAATCTCAAGTGTTTTCCTGACAAACGACCATTTAACTTTGTCATACGCCTTTTCGAAGTCAATTTTAAATATGACTCCATTTTGTTTCTTTTTGTGCATCTCATGAATTGTTTCATGCAGCACAACTACCCCTTCCATAATGTTTCTTCCTGGTAAAAAGGCTGTCTGTGTAGGACTAATGACTTTTTGGGCTGCCGTGGCAATTCTATTTGTGGCTACCTTTGTAAATATCTTGAAGCTCACATTAAGCAAACATATAGGTCTGTATTGCTGTATCCTGATCGCTTCTTTACACTTAGGTAGCAAAATGATTGTCCCAAAATTGAGACTATACAGAGGTAATGTGCCTCTATGAAAATCATCAAACAAGGCCATTATGTCATATTTCAATAAGTTCCAAAAGGCTTGATAAAATTCCGCTGGAAATCCATCTGGCCCTGGAGCCTTATTATGTTCCATTTGAAAAATGGCTTTCCTGACTTCCTCCTCTGTGAATGGCTCAATTAGTGATTCATTTTCCAGTTCCGTTACTTGTGGGATATCGTCCTTACGTGTCTCATCCATGTGGAAGTTATTCTCCACAGGCGGACCGAAAAGGCCTTTGTAGTAAGTGGTGATGTATTTTTTGAGTTCGTCGTCACCACTTAACACCTGATCCCCATCTTGTAACTGATATATCCTAGTTTTCCTATGTTTACCATTTGCTATCAACTGGAAATATTTCGTATTTGAATCGCCCTCTAATAATTCCTTTGTCTTAGCCCTTTGATACCACTTGATTTCCTCTTCCCTTAGCAATTGAGCTAGACGGTTACGAAGGCACTGTTTTACATCGACCTCTTGCGAAGAGAGATACGTGTGCTCGGCCTTCTTGTCCAACCCATCAAGTGTATCCAGAATATCCTTCTTCTCTTTCTTATACGCTCCACTCACATTTTTAGCCCAGCCTCGGAGAAACTGACGTAGCCTTCTTATTTTCGCTTGCCACCTCTCCATTGAGGTACGGCCACTGTTTTCCTCCGTCCACACCTCTTTCACCATGTCCATGAAACCATCCCTAAGTAACCAGCCTAGCTCGAACTTGAAGATGGGTTGATTAGTACCGGACGATGGTGTCCCCGTATTTAATAATAGAGGCGTGTGATCTGATATTTCACGGGACAAAGCAATCACAGATGATAAAGGAAATTTTTGTTCCCATTCTGTGGCCATGAGGATTCTGTCTAATCTCTCATAAGTTGGCACTGGTAAAGAATTGGCCCATGTATATTTTCGCCCAGACATTTCAAGTTCTCTTAAATTTAAACCGTCAATAACAGCATTGAATAAGAAAGGCCACCGATTCTCGAAATTATCATTATTTTTGTCACTAGGACTTCTCATGATATTGAAATCACCCCCTATTACAGTTGGAAGATTTTCATGAGAGCACATATTAACCAACTCAGCCAAAAAATGTTCTTTTAAATTATTTTGTGCTGGACCATATACTACCACCAATGCCCACTTGAAGCCATCAGATTTATTACACAAGTGAAATTTGACATAGTGGTCACCTTCATCTATTGCGCCAATGTCAAAGATATTAAGATCAATACCCAAGAGAATGCCACCAGAACGGCCCCTTGGTTCTTTAACATGCCATAGAAAATCCCTTCCAGCACAAAGATTTTTTAGGAAAGGATTTGTAAAATTTTTCCTTCCTGTTTCAGAAATTGCTATGAAACTGAGGTTATGTTCCTTCGTAAGATCCGAGATATATCTATGTTTTTTGGGTCCTTGAACCCGTCACTATTCCAGAAAACACCTTTCATGATGACTTTTTTGGAATTTGTCTTCCTCGGATTTTCTTACATTTTTGGGAGTTGGAGTTTTTTGGAACAATAAGATCAGCTTGATCATTGTCCAAATCCATGACCTCCTCCATTAATTCCCCACAAAGATTATTAAGAATAAATTTATCAAGTTCTGCCTCCTCTGCCATTTCCTTTTCCTCTGCGTCTATCACAATCGTTTTCTTATCAAGGCAATTAAAATCCCTATCTCTCAACAGTTCAACATTTTTCAGACAAGATACAGAGCTACTAATACTAGAGCAATCAGACCCTAATAAGATACCAACGCTACTGCAACTAGCCACAATTAACTCATCTGAAAAATGCGTAAAGGATTTAGGAGGTAAATTGTCACCTTCATTTTAGCCGCCTTAGCCTTCTCAGCACGATTCTGAGTCACGTCGTCCACCGTGCTAGCCCTGCGCTTGCTCTTACGAGACGCAGAGTGGGCGGGTGATGCCTCCGGAATGGCCGCCAAAGCCTCCACAGACACCTCGTTGCTCTGGACCTCATCATCGCCTTTCATGCGCTCAAGTTCGCGCTCCATTTCTTCACTGTTGAACACAGACTCCTCGCTGGCCGTCGCCTTAGGTTCGGACACCATATCCGCCTCCATTGGCGCTACAGCTGCAGTGCTCACAGGCAGCGCCACCTCTGCATGGTCATCATGTGACTCGACCACGCCGGCCTGCTTGGTGTGCTGCTGCTTCATGTCACAGTTCACGACGCCGGCACGCTGCTCCAGTTCGCAGAACAGGGCGCGGGCCATCTTAGCATCGGCCTCAACATTAACAGCCGCAAGAGCTGCCTTTGCATCGTTGACCGACACCAACTCTCCCGCGACCTGAGCTACGGGAACACCACCACCAAGTCCCGGCACAACAATATGATACACTGGGCGCTTGGTCGGCTTCATCGCTACTGTAGTTTTTCCGGCAACAGAAGCAAACCCATGTTGGTTCGCCCCTGTCCCAGTTTTGCCACCTGTGTTACTGCTGCTCATGATTTTCTTGTCTTTCTTGTCATTTCCTTCTCCTGACCTTGCCTCGGGTGCTCTCTCATTTTCCCCCATGCCATTTTCCTCATTACCATTGCTATCATTTCCATAATCTGTGTCCATGGGTGCCGGGTTGTCACTGTTTCCAATTTCCTCAACCATGAACTGCAATTCGTAGAGATTGTCGCCAATCACTACGTCAACAAATTGCGGAATGAGATTAGGATCAATCACCAGAACCTGCATACGGCAGATGCCATGCTTCCTGGTAAACAGCATGTCAACATCTTTGGTGACTCCCAAAATAGAGCCAATTGCCCATATAATTAGGAAGTCCATTAGTTCATTGGGTAATCCATCGAACTGTACCCAAATTCTTGGCATAACCATCTTAACCCTGTCACCCATAGCACGCTCTTCAATCTGAAGTTTTGCATTTTGGAATTTTGTCTGAACAACTCCCCATTCAGTCATGCGCCGTAACTCAGTTGTTGATGGGAACAGAGTCTTAAACGTGTTGTTCCCATTACTTTCCACATTCCATATCCATTTTCCTGGAATGAGTCTTTCTAATTCGGATATCATATTTGGAATAGTAAGAGCACCATCTATGACCCGGATCAGAGCTGTTCTTGAGTCGCTTCTTTGTTGCTGAGTTACAGTATTAGGGATATAATAAAATCCCAGCCCTTCCACTGCGTAGCCACAAGGAACAGCAGCGAGCTTTTCACCTCTATAGATAGGACATCTGTGAGTAAAGTGCTCAACGCAATCGCATATGGCACAATACTTCTCCTCAGTGCAATTTTCTCTAGCATGACCCTTTGTAAGACAGCGATAACAGTACGGCGATTTGCCACTGTTCTCGCGTTTTGCCGCTTGGTCAGATGACTCAGGCTTGTCAGTCGAGGGAGTTGCTTTGGACATTTTGTCAATTGGCATGAGAGTTGAAGTACCTTTACCTTCCTTGGCTTGATCATTCTTCGGCGCTGTAGTCTCCTGGGTAGGAGGTACAACACCTTGAAGAGACGCGAGAGCCTGCTGTACAGCGCCGCGGCATGCGCCGGTAGCGTGACTGTAGTTTGCCCCTCAGCCTGCACTTTGGTTGCCTGATCTTGCTCCTTCAGATTGCCTTGTGTGTTGCTCTGATGTCCACCCCCAGCAGGGTTACCCCTGCCACGGCGGCCACCAGCACCGCCTCTGTTGCGTCCACCAAATCCACCACGGCGACCGCGGTCACCACGATCGCCATGATAGCGACCGCCGCCACGGCCAGTGTAGCCTCGACCTCCTCCATAGCCAGGGTGGAAACTGTTGGCGTTAGGTTGAAACCCACCCCGGCCTACCATCCCGGCTTGACCTGGGCCGCGACCATTGCCGCGGTAAGGCGCACCTCCACGCTGCTGGTTCCCGTTCGCGCGGCCATTCCTGCCGTCATTCTCCATGTTTCGCCTTGCGACGTGAACGTACGAGGCGGCGGCAGAGAGACGTGATCGTGAATGTGGTGCCCTAGGTGTTTTGCCTCCGGTGCCAGTTCTAGCGAAAAGTGCCACCAGTCCTTGGGTTGGACGGTACGGCACATCAGGGCCCAGGTTCAATTTCTGACGACCCAATCGCTGTGGCATAATTCTCGGTTCGGATGGGCCATGCGTTGCCCCCGAAGCCCGTTTTCTTTCAAATTTTGAACTCACCGTTGAGCTCTCTGATCCAAAAGATTCGGATCGCATTGATGATGGCGTCTCCATCTCCGGCGATCGCCGGCGATAGGTGTAAGACATGTTTGGTGATTGAAAAGAAGAACGAGAAGGAGACGCTGAAGTAGAACATACCTTCGCCTTGGCCAACGCATCCCCAAAAGTGCGCTTCGGTGATCGTCGCGGTGGTGGCAAAGGACCCCGCCATGGCTGACACGCCGGCCTCGGACTCTTCGACCTGTTCTGTACCATAGCGTCGATGATCCTGGCCGCCAGCGATCCGTCCTTGACGATGGGTTTTCTGCTCGTAGGCGAAATCTCCATCTCATTGTCCGCCTGAATTAATTCCGGCAAGGTGAATCCCAACTCACACGCTTGCCGAACGAAAACTGGAGTCGGAATCAACTCTGTGTCCGATTCCACTTCCTCCTCCTCGCTTTCCGATTCGCCATTGCCAGCCCAAAACCTTGTACCCAACCTGTCCTCCACACCATGAACATGACGCTTGGTCGTGGTAGAACTCGCCAGTGCAAGTTCACCGACTCTCGCCAGATGCTCATGCGCAAGGATCCTGGCTGCTTCATCTTCCTTCCCCAAGCTCTCCCCTTCGACATCCAGCCGAGCCGCTGGAGCCAAAGTGAGACGGCGAACACGAAGCCGGCCCTTCATTGCCCTCTCATCGTCGGCCAGATGGCCGTCGAAGAGGAGCGCCGGCAAGCCCGCTAGCGGAGTTGCCGAGTCGTCGGCGCGCTCGCCAGATCGCCACCTCCGCTATTGCCTCTACCTTTCTTCTAGTGTTACTCCCAATACATATAGATAGGATGAATAGACTCGCTGTTGCTGGAGTATTCTAATCAGCCTATGTGGAAGCTGACCCCATTCCCATAAGGAGATTAAAGCAGCAGACGTCGATCGGGCTGAGTATTAGCGGTCGAAGGGTACATAACTTAATTTAAGGTATGAAAGTATAGTGCATTTGATTACTTTATCTTTTTCAATAATCGCAGTCTAGAATGCTGAGATAACCTGAATGATACGATCTTTTCTTTGACGCTCTGAAACTATTACATCAATCTGCCATATAGAGGAAAAGGATACTGCAACATGGCAACATGATGGTGCTGTATAATCTGTTTGTTGGTTATCGTCTCTTAGGGATAGTGCATTGGTGCTGTATAATCTGTCTTGTGTATGACATCAGTGGCGGAGCTACGTTTCGAAATTAGCAGGCTGACCACTACAAAATTAGCAGGCTGACCACTACAAGAGTAGCAATCTTTCCCAACAGTTTGTTGTAAATAGCCCACAGTTTTTTTGTATATCTAGTTAAGTAGATTGCACAACTGTGGGTGATGATTTTGTTGGGAATGACAGTGCTAGGAATTCACTAAAACTGTCAGGAAATATATGAGTTTGTACTAGAAAAACTGTTGGCTACTTGTTACAAATACTCAGAGTGATGAAATTGTTGGCCACCTACAGGAAACTATCAGTACACACTCAAAATCTTGTAGTGGACAACATAACAAATTTGAAGTGCCAACTTACAACAGAAGTTCAAAAGCTTAATATGATATTTTTCAAACATCGTAAAATCATCATCTTGGGCCTAGGCCATAGAAGTTTTGATTATATCATCTTTCTTCACATTCCTTTACATTGAAGAAAGAATCTTGCTCATTATAAGTGAGTAAGAAATCATCCAAAAGATTATCACTTATTTCTCAACCTATTACATATTGACAAAAGCCTTTGGTGAAAATGCTCTTTCAACGCTTTCCGTCACCACCGATAGAATCAATACCAATTTGAGAAGCAAGTACACCACTGATCGATAAACAAGATTTTTTATATCTTGGAAGTCATCGTCTCTTCTCTTCTCAACTCAAGGTTGATGCATGCTAAGTTATGCGTACAATTATGAAACCACAAGCACATAGGTCGATGCAGCATTTCCTCTTGGAGCATTCCAAAGTTATGAATACCTGGATCGGAAGCTAACCTTTTGAGCACAGGGTCTATCTATATATCATTTAGTTTTTCAGCCCTTGAGTTAATCAATATTGCATTTAAGATTTAACAATGAATTAAGGCTTATGGTTGTGTGAGGTTGTCGTATCTTGATACCTTGCTAAGAAATCTTAGAAGATAAATCATTCATGTTCTAACTTGGTTGCAATAGCTGTGGTTATGATAAACAAGAATCAAGCGTGAATCATATGAGACCAAGTAAAGAAAATGGTTCTACTCTCTTAGTGGAGAAGCGTTAAGCAATTCAGCCTTTCCACAAACAACCTATTCACGCGATACCTACATTCACTTTCAGCCTTGCTATATTGGGCATGCTGATCCCAGGTTATTTGATTCATTCAACACTTGAGCGTGGCACACAAAGTCTACACCTATTATGCAATATAAGAGGTCTAAGTCATTCGGTCCTATCACCACTATTATAGAAGTGAACTAATCAGCTAGGAGCTTCCTAGCTAGAGGATTGAATAATTAAACATATATATAACAAGAAAACTGAGATGACAAATGATATCAATGAATTTTCATCATATTGCATTTACACAACTAGCATGACATCCCGCGCAATTGCGCGTCTAGTACATTGTTCTCTTGCTAAATAATGCACCAAAAATATCTGCACCACTATTTTTTTTATCTCATTTAAGCATAGATCATGTATTCAGAAATATGAATGTCAAGTTGTCATATCTATGGTCAAAACCTTCCCTTTTTATTGCCGGGCTATATGCGTAGAAGCATTATTTTAGCGCCTATGTGCCGGGCATCAAGCATTTTTGAACAAATCTGATAGAGATATTTATCTTTGACGCCAACTATAACTGATTCATTTTGATGTGTTCTTTTGTATAGTTACTACTGTGGATTGTGAGTTATCGATACTTGAATATATGACCTTGCCGCTGTCGGCAGTGAGTATGAGAGCGAAATGAGGATGTCCATGAAGGTGTCTCGATACCATGCATTGACATGTCAAATTTATGAAATGTTGTTGGCTGCAATTAACATAGAGCGTTACCTTTGAGACAGTTTTTACAATATGTTTTATTAAGGCTATATTGTATAAAAAGGCCGGAGAAAGAAATTAAAAAATCACCTGTACACTACAAGAATTAATTGTACCATTTCCCTACAGTTTTTTGAAAGACAGCAACTAGTATATTTTGCTATGAATCAACAAACTGTGAGCAATGAGTTTGTAGGGAATTGTGTTGTAGGCAAATTGCGGACTGTCGGGCACTCATTAATATTTAATGAGTTTGTAGGCAAATAACTCACCATGTTGAGAGAGGGGCAGAATATAATGTCCTACATACTGATCTTGTAATAAAATTTTCATTGCAAGTGCATAGTTAAATTCCAACCCAAAACTGCCCATTTTGTGCATCTATGAGATAGACAAATCTTATTTAAATGCGGAAAGTTTTTAATTTTAGTCCTACATATTATATTTTTATTGATTGTTTAGTTTACGAGTGCTACAAAAAAAGGCGACATACATGGTATAAATCCTTCAGGTTTGGGTGTCAGGGCACACAAATATATGACACAAGTCCACTACAGTGCATTACTTTTTCATCTTAGGTACTGTTGGATCTTGATTTATATCATTTCGGTTTATGCAACACTAGGTGTTCCAAGATTCAGAAATCTGGTGGCCGATGAAGAGTTTGGTGCAACAGTTTTATCAGTGGGAAATTCAGGAACTTGTACTCCTCAGCTTCACGCTGCAAATATTCCTGCTCTTCACCGGTGGTCTCAGGCAGCGTAGCACAAAGACAATCCTCAGGCTCTCCATTTGGTTGGCATATTTGGGAGCAGACTTTGTAGCTGTTTATGCGCTTGGTTATCTATCACGACACGGAAACGATGGTAGCACGGGGAGCAGAAGCTTAACCAACCCACTAGCTTTCTTTTGGGCTCCTTTCCTGCTCATCCATCTTGGCGGGCAAGATACTATAACGGCTTTTGCTATTGAAGACAACAACCTGTGGTTGAGGCATTTTTTGAATCTGGTAATCCAAGTTTTCCTTGCCTTATATGTATTCTGGATGTCCGTTGGTTGGCATAACGTGCAACTAGTTGCTCCTGGCATCCTTGTGTTCGTGACTGGGATTATCAAGTATGGCGAGAGGACACTGGCCCTCATGTATGGGAACCTAAAAGGAAGCAGAAGCACCGGTGCAGCAGAAGAGGAAGTGAGGGAACCTGCTGCGGCGTATTCTAGCATTTTTAGTTTTGCTGTCCATGCGACGCCAAGCATCCGACAGCTATTAGAGGGATGTACGGTGGATCAAATATCAGGCGGCTACTCAAGAATCAGCCCCCGTGGCAAATTTGATGAAGGCCAGATGCTGAGATTGGTTGATGTTGAGCTTGGCATGGTGTATGAAGATCTCTACACCAAGGCTGCAGTGCTTCGGACAAGGGCTGGAGTTATACTAAGGTGTGTCTCACTGGTATCTGCTATGGTTGCCGTTGTGCTCTTTGCCATTTGCAGCAAACAAGGATACAGTGGGGCTGATGTTGCCATCACATACACATTGTTCGTCGGCGGCTTCTCTCTTGATGTGTGTGCCGTGGTTATGATGGTCATGGCGTCACCTTGGGCTTGGACATGGTTGGAAGCCCACGAGCACGGGCGGTGCCATTGGGTCGTCGCCGCCGTGCTCCGTCTTCTTCGCCACAGCACCTATGCTGAGAACAAGTCTACGGTGCTATGGTCGAACCGCATGGGACAGTACAGCTTGGCCAGCTATTTGGGCTGCGATGACCCGATCAGCCTGTCCCAACGAGTGATGCACATGGTTAGGAAGGTGGTCAAGCTAGTGGGCGCTGGAGAAGAGCTTATCTTTTCACTGAGCAAGTTACTGGACAGCAGCGACGTGGAGGTGGATAAGGACATAACCGAGTGCTTCTCCATGAAAAGGTTTGAGATACCTACATCAGAGATGGGCAGGTTTGGCGTACCGGAAGGAGAGCAACACTACAGCCGGCAGTGGCCATACCTGGGACACTTGATTCGAGGGATCCTTACAGTTTGTGGCTCGGACATGAGCTCCGTCATTGTCCGGTTCCATATATTTACAGAGGCACATCTGAGCAAAATCACTCCTGCTAGTATGGCCAACATGGGCACCGAAGCACCAGCGTTGGCCCGGGCCTGCCAAAAGCTATCCAGGTACATGCTTTACCTCCTAGCCACCCAGCCACCGTCCATGCTGCAGGTCAGTGGCAGCGTCCAAGCTTTGTTAGCGTCCTACGCGAAGAGGATTGGCAGCTACAAGGACAGGGAGGACGCCCTGCATAAGGCCACGTTTGGGCTGACACACTGGTGGGCCGGAATGCTAGTTTGGATCCCTTCCACGCCGAGCAAGGAGATGCTCGAGGAGTTGAGGGACCTCTGGGTGTGGCTCGTCATTTGCACTGCTGGCAGATCACGGCCGGAGATGCATGCGGCGAAGCTGGCCAGCGGAGGGGATCTTCTTGCCTTGGTGTGGCTGCTTCTGGCACATAAACATCGTGGCGATCTCCTGCTCAACAGGATCGAGCTCTCCAATGTACGGCCTGATCCTCGCTATGCACCAACGACTGGACTGTACGCGATTTATTTCAGTAATTAACTCCAGTATATACTGTATCTTCCACGCACGACATGTGAAAGGTGTTGTTGGAAGCATACTTTCTACTATTTAATAAGGTCATCAGTTTAAGATTTCAGCCTCAAATTTCAGATTTTAGACCTCTGCCATTTATCATCCGACTGCTTTTCAGACCTCAAAATAGTAAGATCAGTTAGTCTTTTATAGTTGGACAAGTATTGTTATCAGTTCATAATCTTTTGTAAGTTTCGCAAGAGTGGTAATTTGCATGTTGCAAGCAAGACGGGCAAAACATTTTTTTTTGGGACTATGATTATTGGTATCTATATAAATGAAAAATAATACAAATTTTTGGACCAGTTGGACGGTTTTTTTTTTTGGCAAATACTGTAACAAATTATTTCCGTTTTCACCATGCAAATTTAGGCTGCGCGCCCCTAGAGAAATCGTGTGATCCTGCTTGTCTGTTGAAGCAACCATCTTCCTGTACCGTGGTGCTCCCCGTCCGCAGCGCACCTGATAATACAAAACGGCGCCGCGGCCGTCACCCATCGCTGGCCAACGGCAGCTCGACGTCTCGATCCCAAATCCCTCCCCGACCTAGAACACCCCCGCGTCCCCTTCTCTATCCTCCTCTCTCTCCCTTCCATCCGGAGATCGAGGTTTCGCCCGATGCACACGGTGAGCAGGCGCTCGGCGACGGCGACTGGGGCCACGACGGCGTAGTGAGCGGGGTGGATTTGGTGGCGCGGTGTCAATCGGGGGTACCTCGTCGCCGCGCTGCTCGTGCTCCACTCCCTCACATCCGACGCATCCTTCGCAACCGTGAGTGAAAACTCTCGCCATGTTCAGACCTTTGCCTTCTTTTCTCCCCACTCTTTTCTTGACCTGGATTGATGCTATTTTGGTCTTGTATTTAGTCGGCGAAGTGGTGCAGTAAACAGGGGAGCAAATTAGGATGGTGGAGGAGTCAGATCCAGATTCACCGCAAGGCAGCGCCCGTCGAGCTCGCGCAGGTGGTACTATTCGTGGACGACTCTTGCAAATTTGATAACCCATTTTGGTTGCTTACCGCTTGATACTTGCGATCTAATCCTCTGAAATTTTGGATCTGAAAGGTGAAGAATTAGCGCGGGTGGAGAGGAGGTGGAGGGAGCTGCCGCCGGTGCTAAAGCAGAAGCCGAAGGTCTCATATGATATTGTTGGGCGACTACAGGATTTGGGGGACAATAGCAGTACGAGGTATTCTGCATATTTGTTTCATAATTGCAAGTGGCTTCTGTCACTTCGAGTGACTCTTTCGATAGTTGTCATTACATAGATCTGCTGAGCTGAATAAGATAGTGCTTTGCCATTACCGTTCCGTCAGTTTTTGATATTTTTATCTCCAATATGTGTCCTGTGACTTTCAATATTAAATTATTAACACTGTGCCTGTTTAGTGCATATCGTTTTTCAATATTAAATTTACTGTTAGGAATTGAGTTTGATAAAATGGTTGGTGTACAGACTTCATACTTTGGTATGTTTTTGGATTTAGTTATCTCTTCTATTTAGGAAATACATGATACATGCAGGTTAATTATTGGAGCGACAAAAAAAAAATTTAGCACCCTTTAAAACGCACGAGCATATTGCTAAATCCAGCATCTAGACGAGGAGGGCCGGCAGCATCCATGGTATCATTGCTGTCGTCTCCCTGCTTGCTAAGATCCTGAAGATGGCCAGAACTTGTTCTGGCCTGTGCTCTACTAACTCAAGAAACTCCAGGTAAGAAAAGCCCCTTCCTTCTCCCTGATCTGTAACTATTTTTCCAGTCCTCCATATCTGAATCTCCCTCTATTCTTTTATTTGTTTTTTCAGTTTTGATGATGTGCACAATTGCTTGGGAAGGGCTGATTCAGGTCAGAGGTTTAGCGAGTAAGCGACAAAGGGCTGTGTATGTCCCATCATTCACATAAAGATCCATTTTCTGAATGATTACTGCATTTTTGTGCTTATTTTGCAATTGGTCTTCTGTTGATTGTTGCATTAGAAATAGTGTTCTATGAAATAATCTTCCATCGGTCCTGCCTTAGAAATATTGTGTTCCTGATTTGAGTTCTCATGTTACCTTTTTCAGGTGAAGTCGTTCACATTTTTCTTAAAATGATGCCATTACCTTTTTTTTGGTTAGAAATATCAGACCTTTTCCTCTTCACCACTGCATTGGCCACAGTTCAGGTGTTGCACGAAGTGGAATGACGCCATTGTCAGTGAGCTTGGCACTTGCATTAGGGATGAGAACTGTTCTCTCAAAGGAAAATTAGGATTTTAAGTAAATTGGATTTTGAAATAAATTGTGAATTTGCGTCCAATTCAAGAACAACCCTACAATGAAATGAATCTATATAGTTGTCTGATGTTAGGCTAGACTTTTCAATGCAGTGCCATAATCCTATTTTTTATGCGTTTTTCTTCAAGAATTTGGCATAAATTATAATTTCTGACACCTGCTTCTTTCATATTCATTTTTCACTAAATAGCTAATTTGAACTCCATTTTTTTTCTGTTGAATTTTGACTAACAGACCACATTCACAATCAGTTGAAACTGAGGCACACAGGATGCTGGCAGTTACTTCTTGATGCTGGGACTGATGTGGAGAAGAGAAAACACTAACAAACAAAAGGACACCATGCATCTGTTTCCTCAAAGAGCCTGGTAGTATGCACTTCCTTCGTTACAATGCTTGCAGTGAAAAAGAATATGGCTAACTGATTCTACTTAGCTAATATCCATACATTTTTTTGTGAAACGCTTGACTGAAAAAGAAAAAGCAAAATCAACAAGCTATATGTTGTTTAAAAGAAAATCGTGGGAGGTCCTCATTTCTTTTTGGTTCCACTTATCATATCATACATTTACCATCTATCTTTTCTTTTAAGCATTTCTTGAGGGGGGAGTGTGGGTGCTGGCAAGTGCATGACGGTGCACTTGGGCCGTTTAATTTGACAGCCACAACAGGGGCTTCGGTCGTGATGGTGAGATGGGTACGGCTCCATGCTAAGAGTTTTGGGCACAAGAGAGTCATGGTGGCTGCAGTCGTAGAGGGAGGGAGGGAGGGAGGGAGAGAGAGAGAGAGAGAGAGGGAGAGATATGGTTGACCTGCCTCGACGCATTTGTTGAGGCCTGTAATTTTTCTCGTATGGTGATTGTAAACTGTAAAGAAATACAACTCTTGACATTGTAAATATTTTCTAATCTTGACCGCGTTGTAAATATTGTTTGAGTTCATATTACCTATTATAAATATTGTCTAATAATAAAGTTGTTAATTATAAAGTTTTAAACAAATATAATATAGTTGTATTAAAACAATAGTGGGCCTTTTTTTCATCAGCCCGTGGCAACGCACGGGCACTTTTGCTAGTGTATCTTATAGAGCCTCGATTAGTAAATATCCTGCAAGTGCAACAGGTCAGTGCAAAAAGTGGGAGTGTTTGTTAGCAAGATCATACAGGAGCAGCAGGGAGAGGTGCTCCAGTATTCATTTCGATTCGACTGCAATCCGCCGCACGCCTTCCACACTCTGTCTCATCAGCCACCAAGAAGCCCTCCGCGCCGCCGCATGAAGGTGTCATAAACAAAACTAGATGACCCTAAACCCAAACGGCGTGGGTCGCACTATTAGGGCAGGGGTAAAAGAGATACTAAGAACTCTTGATATATTTCTTGCTTAATGAATCAGAGTACATCCCCATCTATATATAGGTGGGTTGATTTGACGCTTAAGTAAATAGTCCTTATAGATATGGACTCTAATCTAACTAACATATAATCCTAGAGGAGTACGGCTGCCCATAGGCCCTAATGACTTGCTGCCGCACTTTACAGAAGGTCCGTCGCGTCCTCCGTGTCCAAGCCGTGTCTGAAGCCTGGAACGGCTGACCTTATTCGCACGAGGATGGAGAAGATGGTGATGGGGAAATTAAGCCGTGGTCATGTCCGATACACAGTTAATTTTCTTGGATTTATTAAAAAAATTCCATGGAATCAACTTATCACCTTTGCTTTGTACCAATATTTGTACTCTGCATATCCGATATACACATCGCCAGCTTTTTGGTGATGCTGTATGAAGTTTGTTTAGGGTATGCAGCGGCAGTTTCAGTGAGTATATACACGTCAACTTTGGTCAAGGTGATTCAGATTCAGAAACAAAAATAAAGGCGTTTGGGGCTTGGAGATGGAGCCCGTCCAATTGATCTTCGCAGTTAAGCATATATGCCCTAAGCATTCATGGTAGTATCCTTGCAACTGCTCGTCACTGGCCAGCTTCATATTTTAGCAACGGGAATTTCGAAAAAGCTTATGTATATTGCTAAAATATCTTTCGTAGCTCAGAAGCAAAAAACTTTCATGCCATCATCGAATTAAGTGAATCACTAAAACTTTCAATGTAAGATTCTGAACATTCTATATTCCATGAATGACTAAGTACAACAGATCTTGATGAAGTTTCAGTAACAGTGGCAGCAGCAGCAAGTAGTGCGTGGAAGGTTGATCGCTCTATCAGCAATTACATGCTATATACACACAGGAGTTCTAAAGCAAAACTTGTATAATCTCCACCACCAAAGATAAACGAGGAAGAAGAAACAGAATAATTGAGCACCCTATCTGAGAAAAAGGAACACTATGTGTACAAGAGCTGTCATTCTGAAGCTAAGTTCAGGCTTTGACGTGGGACTGGAGATAGGTATGCTGTTCTCCTTCTGCCATAATATAATGGCTAACGCATCTATGTGAAGCAATTACAAATATCATCTCATGAATGGTACGTACCAGATTATATTTGTGAAACCTTGAAGATCCGTGACACAGTAAGTTGTATTTACGAATGCAAAGTAGTTGCTGTCAGTCATCTGTGTAAACTGGTTCTTGCCAGACTTTCGTATTCTTTTTAGGATCATCACAGAGAGCAAGATCACTATCAAACTCTTTCATCGTCTTGACAAATGTCCTTGCCCCTTGCATGATTAACCTTTCCACCATGAACATCTGATAGTTGTTCTCGATTATTGGCTCTAATATGTTGCTGAAATTAGATGAATATGCTAGCCTGTACCTGTATCCACGCCATGTCAACATAAGAAACAGAAATAGTGTAATATCTTCTCCCATGAGAGTACATGCAAGTGTTATATAAATGTTTTTTTTCCATTGAAGGTGTGTCATGGTGACAGTTACTTGACTCAACATAATTTCACAATCCATGAATGCTGTCAATTAAAAAAAAAAGTAGATTACTCAAGAACAGTTCCTGAAACATCAAGAATCCTTAAGCCTAGGTCAAGAATGAATGTCTAAGTCATGCTAAACTTTTAACAGAAAACAAGCATTCCACCATTCCAAAACCAAAAGATTGTGTTTTAGAGAATGCCACTATCCCGCTGGCCATATGTCAGTGCATGGAGTGTTATATACCCTGAAACATAGGCGAGTGGTGCGACAACCTAAAATTTCACTTAATGTATCCAATCAAGGTAAAGAAGAGCAGCAGATACAAGGTGTCAGCCTTACTTGTCTGATAGAGGTGAAAAGAAGCCTGGCGTCCTTTCATTTGAAGAAATGAAAATAGTGCGACCTGGTCGAATCCACCTTGCAATTCTTCTTTTGATAAACTCAGGACGGGTATCTCTGTCCAGATGAGGATGAAGACTCCGCTCTACACCAAATCTATCTTTCCTATTCTTCAGAAGGTCACCACGTCTCACATGAATAGCATCATAGTCACCAAGAAACTCTTTCATCTGAAGAGTGCACATAAATTTAGAAGAAAAGAAGACTTGTACAGAATAAGTAAAATTACTGAAAAATATTGGAGATATAGTTATGCCTGATTGACCAACAACTTCCAAAGCTAGCAAGTTTGTTTACCCATATATTCCTTTTATAGAGCAGTCATGACATGTTGTACAACCTAGTCTAAGAAAATGCGGAACAACATTAATATAGGTTTCATAGCTCCTTCAGCATAAGTATGCTGCAGCGGGGTAGGTGTATAATTAAATAGGCACGGAAAGCAGGAGAGATATCATGTCACACCCAATTCCAAGAATAAATCTAGCACGCATGATGCTCTGAAGGACTTAAAGAGTATTTGAACAAAACCACATGATAGCATCCGATGGAGGTTTACGGAATGAAGTAAATCATACAAGCTTGCCATTGAGTTTAAGAAACAGGCAGACCCACAAATACCAGCTGCTGCCCATGATGCACAGCTTACATTTTTTTCCTTGACTCGTCGGAGAGGCATCCACCAACATTAATATGTAGAAGGTGAGAATCAAACCCTGGTTGGCTGGTGAGCTCCACCTCCACGAGCCACTATGCCTAACAGAGATTCTCAACACACAGCATATTATCTTCCAATGTTATTACCACTACACAAGCGTAGATGGGACAATGGCGCAAGCATATAATACATATTTACTACAGGACGGAAACCTCAGTGCATTCTAGTTCCTACAGGGATGATTCAAGAACACACATGGCTACTTTGATAAAGGGGTAATTTGGTTAATTATGGTATCGATACATTAACACAAGACAAGATCGATAGAAAAGTTTTCACGTAAACAAAAGTGATTCGATAGATTAACACAAGTCAAGAAAAGGATTTTGAAGCAGCCAAGCTAGTGCAAAAAAATATGCCCACCCCCCCCCCCCCCCCCCCTCTCCCCTACAGTTTGGTATAGTCGATTTCAACTAAACATTGATTAGAATGACCAGAAATCAATGCTGTGAATTATGTACCTTATTCGCCGCATCTGTCAGTTTTTTTGCGGCCATTGTTGGCAGAAAAGTGTATGGTAACATCACAGAGCTACGCTTGGTCCGATCCTTGCACTCCATAAACTTGAACTGCAATGATGGTTAAGATCTATACTTGAAGTTTATGCATATTGTTACTGACAGACTAAATGTGATTTTGAAATTAAGCTAATCATTTTTCTATAAGGGAAGTCAAGCTAATTGTTGAAAATTAATATCATAGATTCATAGTATAACCCTCGGAGGATTCGCATCCTTACCAAGCAAGAGGACTTGCTGTGCGGTTTATGAGGAGAGCGCCCGAGTAATGTGAATTTTCTTTGAGTTCAGTCCTGCTAACTCCTTGCACATGCACAACGCCATCCTCTCCCAGCTTTGTACTTCTTGACACAATCTCATACCACGATCGTGGATTATCCAAAATAACAGGCACTGTTCTCGATATGAGGTCTATGTCATACAAAGATTCCATCGCACAAGAGTCTGTTTCCCATCTGCGCCCAAACATTGAATTTACGTGTTCGGATTAGTTTCACGTTGAGAAAAAGTAATGCACAGATGTCGGTCAGGTGCTTAAGAGGATCCCCTTTGTATTGTGCACTGAACTAAGGCACATCCTTGCAGGCATGACAAAAGCACCCTGCAGAACAACAAAAATGAACCCACCGCACATTAGCATCATCCCACATTACACGTATGGAGTTTTGCATCTGCCTCCTAATAAAGGCAGCAGCAAATTACGGGGCTTGAAATGCAATTCAAATTGGGAGCGAAACCTACAAGCCCGCAATGTGATCATTCACCGCCAGGGAACCCATTTCTAGACAGACACGAACCTCTACCAATCCAAATTCGAGAGGATGGAAGAAGCGTAAGAACGGGGAAAGGAATTACCTGTCGAGGAAGAGTGCCTCCTCGAGGGCGCAGCGGAGGCTGGACTCCTGGTGCCCGAGTCCGGCGCAGGAGCCGCAGTGCTTCCCTGGGCAGTCGATGCGACCGCCCCAGTAGAGGTACCGGCGGTTGCCGTCCCGCTTGTCGACCTCCCGCGGCCGGAACCCGAGGTAGGACAGCGTGTCGGTGAAGGAGAACACGCAGACGACGGAGACCGCCGCCGCGGCCGCGACGGCGGCGAGGAGGGCCCGCTTGAGGGGGAGCGGCAGCGGCCTCTGCCTGCGGCCGCCGGTGGCGGTGGTGGTCCGGGGAGGGATCGCCATGGGAGGTGGTGAGCAAACGCTCTATTTTTGCGAGAGATGGTGGTACCAGAAGCGGTGGGTCTAATGAGGTGGGCCGTGCCTTCCACTATTCTTCTGACATATAACTGGGCCGTGTTGGGCTTCGATACGAGGCTGCTCATGGGCTAGCAGGCTTCGTGGCCCGTTTGGGGGTTGGAGACGAAAGATCCCGGCTGCTGGGAACGGAGGAGTAGGCGACGGCCGCCGCCGCCACGACTCCTTCAGCTCGACGACTCCCGCCGCACTCGACTTCCCTCCCGCCGCCGTCCAGAAGTCGACGTGCTCTGCCGCTGCCCCGAGTCCCCCGTCCTCAACGATCTCCAGCGCCCCGATTGCTGCACGGTAGGCCATTTCCCCTCCGCCGTTCCGCAATCCCGCATCAATATTGGTTCTGTGAATTATCCCCTAAAGCCCTACCCCTACGCCTCCACAACGGCGCACTGCTGGCCCGCAGCTAAACGCAGGAGGGGCGAGGAACATGGCGACGGAGGAAGGGGAAGGCGCGGATCCGAAGGTGATCGCGGAAGGCGCGGAACTCATACTAGTGAGTTCCGAAGGTCACGAGTTCCAGGTGACGGAGGCGGTCGCCGTAGCCTCACCTACGATCAAGCGGCTGATCAAGGAAGGACAGGGCAGCAGGCGCATTGCGCTCTCGAATATTGTGACGTCCCGCCTCCACGAGGCCGGGCCCGCACGCCTGGCAGCTCTCTAGGATCTCAAGACTGTCCCCACAGACCAACACACGTCTTTTCTGCGCACTTTGTCCTCACTCGTGCGCACCCGGGAAGGACTTCCCGGTCGGTCACCCATCCCGAAATTGCTCCGGACCAAGCACGCTTAACCCCGGAGTTCTTTCGAGATGAGCTTCCGGAAAAGAAGTTGCAACTGTTGGTATGAGTATTCTTATCAATCCTATTAAGCCCTGGGCCAGGATGTTACAAATATCCGCTCCGACATACTGCAGAAGGTTATTGATTTTGCTGAGTCGCACGCAGACATTCATGATGATCTGTGCGCTGACGACGAGGGGAACTGCTAGTGGGCGAAGGAGCTCGATAGTATGAATCCAGCTTGCATCACCTGCCTAGTCCTGGTGATTATGCTTTGCATCCTCGTTAATTTGGTTGTGATGTGCGGCATTGCTTTGTTTTATGCTCTTCTATCTGCATTCTTATTGTTGTCTCAATATGGATTATGGATATGTGGCACGTGTGCTTTGTAGTTGATGACGGCATAATATGTTGCACACAATTAGGTGAATATTTCGTATCTGTTTCTTGTCTAAGATAATGTAAGAGATCCATCATACTATAAGGTACTAGAGATGCAAACTTAGCGTGATAATACGGCCAAGTATCTTGGATACCAAATTAAGTATGCTAAACATTTTCTTATAATGCAAAATGACTGTTCAAAAAGTTTCATAACAATATAGTAACGTCGTGGCCAAGTATCTTGGATACGAAATTAAGTATGCTGAACATTTTCTTATAATGCAGATTGACTGTTCAAAAAGTTTCATAGCAATATAGTAGTGTTTGGTGCATTTTATAGGACTTCATTAACTATCTGAATGGGAAAAGGAAGTCATTAGCATTAACCGAACATAAATTCATCTTAAGCTTTCAACATTTTCAGCATTCACCATTTTCGGATGCTATAGGTAGAGTCCTGCCAGTTGCTCTGTCCTAAACCACCTTATTTTGTTATGAATGAAGATGCTTTGATCCAATATTTCTATTCTATGGGCTCTGATATTCTTGACGTGCTTTGTTGTTGTTTTTTTTTTTTTTTGAGGGGTGAATGGAACTGCTTCTCAATTTTATTATTATGAAGAAATTTGGCCACAAAAATCAGCTTTTTTTTTTGCAAAGGAAAATAATCCTGGGAAGTGTTCTTTCAAGTTGTGATGATTCCATACATCTGATCAAAAGTGGATCCATATCCAATTTGACATTTCCCCCAATACCTCTGAAACTCAGGATATCCTCCCACTAGAAGAAACCATTTTCAGTTGTTGCATGTCGGATGTTCCCCTAAGGTAGTTAGAATCTCATATGAGATTACCCGAAGGAATTTCTTTTTCTATTATAGAACTTTTCATGGTGTTTGAGCAGGGGAGCTGAATCCTAGGCTCTGGGATTAATGACTGCAAGCTCTCCATATCCTTCTGTCTGGTTACCTTTTCCATACCACCTGTGTTGACTCTCTCCACTGGCTTTGATACTCTCCGTAAACAATGATAAATGTTGGTAAAAATGATAGGGCTGAATTGACTAGTTCCAATCTGCCTGCATGAGTGATAATGGATGCTGTTCTTCTTTCAATTCTGTTCGCAGGAGAACAATTAGATCAATATAGCTCCATGAAAAATTGTTTGATTTTAGTGGTTGCAACATGTTATTTTGATCATATTTGCAAGATACATGTCTCATTACTCTTGCTTACTATATTCTGAAATCTGGCTTGCAGGCTGCTGATTTCTTGGAAATGGATGGGTTGCTTCGTCTTGCCTGTCAGCGTGCCGCCGAACTGATGGCTGGACGAACTGCTGACGAGGTGGAAAAGATGTTCCACCTAAAGTGCCAAGTAACTCCGGCTGAAGAAGCGGAGATAAAGAAGAACAACAAATGGGCCTTTGAGTGAAAGTCGTGTGGCATTTATGTAGGCATTTTTCGCGTGAAGACAGTTGATTATCGACGGGTGCTCTAACTGTAGTAGTCGTTGCTTACCTTACATCTCTTGGGGGCATGTTTGAGGGAGTTCATGTGTATAGTGCTACCATTTTAAAAACTAGATAATGACAAAATCTCGTGTCATACTTTGGAATGATCATCTTCTCAGGGATCTAAGTGATATTTATGTTTATATATTACCAATGCAACATGCTCAGCGCCTGAGCCCATACGTGTTGTTTCTTATACATGTAGGTGCATATGCCTTTGAACGAAAGAAGTGAGCATTTGTGCTGGCAACCTGATGATCCTGTGGACGAAAGTTATTTCTAGTGCTACTAAATTTAAGAATGCTTATTATCGTGTCACTGTTACGACAGTCATGAGGTAGGATCACATGGAACCATGCCCTGTGGTAACCGATACATCTTGGTCTACCCCTCGGAATCGGATGGGACTGTGAAACCGTGGTGAATTGTTTTCCTTTCCGCTATCCCAGGAGTCCATGTCGGTTTCTGAAATCGTGATCTGCCGTCCGAGTCAATCCATAATTAACGCAAGCTACACGGAGTCGGAACGTCTCAAGTCCCTGACTCCCGTCCCCCCCCCCCCCCCCCCCCCCCCCCCCCCCCCCCCCCCCCACCTTTTCCATCTCAAAAAAAAAAGTCCCTGACTCCCTAAAATCTCAGGTCAAAAAAAAAAAGTCCCTAAAATCTCAATCCCAGGGGGAGAGAGAGAGAGAGAGAGAGCCTTCAGGATGTCGAAGCCAAGTGATCGGGAGCTGCTGATCATGGAGGAGACGTGTCGCATCATCGAGGGGGTGGATGATCCAGCGGCGGCGCGGCGGCGCTACGCCCGCATGGAGGAGTCAGTCCGGGAGGAGCTACGCGCGATCCGGGCCACCTACGATGGCCTCGATCGAGCCTGCGGGATGAGCAGATGGAAGAGCTACCAGGCAAGGGGGCAGCGCACCAGGTATCGCCTTGAGGGCGGTAAGCTCGTGCAGGTGACCGGCGGGGAGGAGGTCGCTTAGTCGCTATGGAGGCGGAATCCCGAGAACCCTCATCTCCAGCAGCCGCCGCCGGATCGGAGGATGAGCTGTGCTCAGCGTTTGGTTCCGCTCGCTTCTAATGATGTCGTAGCTGTCTGGGGTCTGCAAATCGCAGCTGCTTGTAAGGCTCATCGATGGATATTTGTTTGTTTCGCAGTTTATTATGATATTATATACTAGTACTTAAAAATGTCATGTCTGTTGTCTTGTCTACTGTGCTTTGTTAATCTATTTGTTGCGTGATTGCATATGTGGAAGTCGAAATTTGCTCTTCAGCCTCTGCGGCACTTCACTCCAGTGTCTGGGGGCCTGCAATGACAACAAGTTTTCATACTTTTGAAGCATCACCTCTGATTGCTTATCCATGTGGTAATGAACTTCTGTTTTACCTTCCCTGTGCTATTCAACCTCCCTAGATAGTTCTGCATTGACTACTGAGGCCAGCATTGCAAGCAATCTGTCCCTGAATCACTGAAGCTGGCATCCTACCTCTCCGAACTTGCTGTTTTAGATCGTAGACAGGATCACTAGCTTCAAATGAAGCACACGGTTACCTCTTGTAGATCAAATAAGCCATCAAACTAGTCGATGCTGATGTACAGATTCTTCCCAGTTTTGAGAATAGGCCAATAGATCGAATTAGAGAAGAGGCATCCAATTCTCGATACATTTTCATCATGGTGCTCTTCCTTTTATAGCCTTTTCCACAAAGAGTTGGTTCTTGCCCATCGATCAGGGGCAAAAACCATATCTCAAATGGTTTTGATTTGAGTCAAAACCAGTGAAAATCATTCCCATAGTTTTGTTTTAGTTCAAAACCATGGTGTTTTCACTTAATTTTCTGTGTGCTTTCATTTTTTAATTGCTTTTGATTGTTTTTCCACAGATCATTTCTAACATGCTGTAGATTCGTCCTGCAGCGCAATGCCACTTCTTCATAATGCCTACATATGCACCACTATACTCAAAACAGAATCTAGAATTCCTGATCGGTAATCGACTACTATGGATATTTGTGAATTATGAATGGTTTGGTTTTTGGTTGACTTTATTGATGCAACCAAGGTGTAATTATCTGATGATTAACTGTTTGATTTATGTACGATTGCTGTCAGATAGTCTCATCCTATCTTCCTGCTTTCCTTTTGATGGTTAAGAATGTAAGAGAAATTGGATATGTTGGTTCATAGTCGTCGTTTGGTAAATGTATTTGGTTTTATGACTTAGTGTCCACAGCTGTTAGTATATTATCAAGTATCACCCGTATTCGTTCATTTCAGCCACGCCATAATAGCCGCCACAATAAGAAAGAAGCAAGCGAAACAGCTAGAAACGCTCGCTTCGCCGCGGGCGGGGGACTGTAAATCCTCTTTTTTGCCCATTGGACTCCCTGGGGCTTTCACTTCGACACGTCTTCGTTCGTGATCGCTTAGAGCCCCTTTTCCATCAATAGGTACTCCCAAGGCGTCGACCACACGGCCTAACATGGCCTTTCCCGCAGGAACATCCACAATAGATCCAGTGCGCTTGACAAGATCTCCTTCTTTAATAGACACAAACAGTTATTAAATGGAAGATGTTTATGCGATCTCCTGTAACCATTGTAGTGACTAATGCTGTTGTCCTTCAATTGTTCATTTCCCCATCTGAGCACAAATTTGTATGTGATGTGCCCCACCAGAATATTTACAATTAGCATGAACACTTCCTCTTGCTAATGAAGAATTTTTGTAGAATTCGTGCGCATATGTTTAGAAAGTAGAAACCCTTGTGCGATATATGCTATCAGGTTTTTATGTTCATTTTTGCCCTATCTTGAACATTAGTTCCTTTTTTCCTTGTTAATTGGCGGCAAGTGCTCCTGCATTAAGTCTAAAAATTGTTACATGGAAGAGCTCGGAACTTTTGGTGCTTTTGTATAAAATGTGACACTGAATTTTTGGTATCTTAGCAAAGGAGTCCTAGACACTTCCTTCTTTAAACAATGGCCATTCCATACAAGCAGTGTCTCCATTTCCCACCTTGTAAGCTGCTATTCCTCTGTAATTATCACTATATGACATGGTATGTCTCCACCAGAAGGACCCTTTGTTGGTGTTTCATGTGGGTTTTGACTATTTTGGTCGTGATGAATATTCTAAATCAGTTTGACTTGCGATATCCCCTATTCTAAACTTGTCTAAGTGCTTGAATAGTAATGCTTCATTCTGGATTCTCAGGTTGATTACACCTAGCCCCTCGTTATTTTTGGGCCTGGTAACCTTTTCCAT
This sequence comes from Eragrostis nindensis, assembly GCA_012490785.1. Classification (NCBI taxonomy): domain Eukaryota; kingdom Viridiplantae; phylum Streptophyta; class Magnoliopsida; order Poales; family Poaceae; genus Eragrostis; species Eragrostis nindensis. Next base: position 148,823 of record JAAXCT010000093.1, read on the forward strand.
GCAACCAAAGATTCACCCGTGGCATTTATGTCGGAGGCCCTCCACAGACAACTGAGACAAGTTCTTATTTTGTCAATGGTGTCAATCAGACGATCATTGCTCCTGGAAGCTTAAGAATGCACATTGTACAGGTTAGCATGTGGACAGCACAGAGTTCACCAAGGTTAGTCTGCCTGAGTATGCGAGAAGTGAGCTGACAATAGACATTCTTCTTCCCATTTTGCTTATTAGAGGTGCATGATCTTCTGATGGTTTTGTTGTTCCAAGGGGAAAAGCCTAGATATGTGTGAATGGTAAAGCCTAGGTATTCTCTGTAGGGCTGTAATTTGCTGACCCTAAGGGTCACCTCTGATCCTCTTTAGTTCAGTCACATCCTCTTTAGTTATGAAATATTATCTTATGTTATTTGCCCTAGATTTTTATACGTGCTGCTTTGGCAAGTGTGTAGCAGGAAGAACACACTGAGAAATCATGTTCCCTTGTTGAGGTTTACATGCAAACGTTTTGGATTGGAACTGTGTTTAAAGCTTGAATTATTTATGGAAGTTGGTTCAGCTTCACAACGGTTTGGTCTGTAGTTAGAATGGTTTGGTTTGGGATGTTCTAGGATTTGCACAGTTTGGCTTCACAGCAGGCTCAACCTTAGGTCTTTAACAGTGCACCCATGATGTGAATTATGAGATCAAGTAGGTCAGGATAGGGTCAAAAGTAAATAAAATATGCTTGCACGCATACTCGATTTGATATGTTAGGGGCATAAGGTCTTGTTTAGTTGAGTTAATGGATATTTGACTCTGATCTTGAAGCCTCTATGGGCACCTGGCACTTCAGACTATGAAGCATACTATCTATCTAGCCCTTGTTAAAGCTTGGAAACTTATTGTAAACTTCTTGCGTGCACTTTTGTATTTGAGATTACCCGTTACAAAACTCGACGAATTGATTTATTGTAGTTATGTCTGAACTGAACCTAGAATGGTAAGGTAAATACCTCAATTTAGAAACATATCTTTTATTGCTACTTGCATGATAATTTGTTATCAGTGCTAAATGTACTGTATATATGGTATGCTAATGACGTCATCATCTATAAATTAGGAGGTAGACCAACCCTAGCCCCGCCCTTCCTTCTCAATCTCTCTTGCCATTTATGGCTAATAGCCTGATGCATAGATGTCGCCGTACTAGGGGCAAGGTGGTGAAAGGACAAGAAACGGGACTAAATTAATAGATCTTGTAAGAGAGATGCGAGTTATGAATGACAAACCAGACCATACGCATATGCTACAAAGTTTTCTTTCCCAATAGAAAGATCTAGAGTCGTTTGAGCATGTAGGATTGGCACACATGAATAATTTTTGTATCAGGAAATTGTCTAGACTACTTCTCAAGAAAGAGATGGCCTCCCCCGCCTCCTACCATTTCCACTGCATGAATGCTTTGAGCCATAAATAAGAGAGAAGTGCAAGGGAGATTCACTGTCACTGCTGGATTCCTTATTGCAAGCACATTCAATATAAACTTCTTTTTTTTAGAATTAAAGGGTGTTACCCCAGTCCATTATGCAAACGCAGTCAAGACCATAACGGTTTACAGCCCATTGAGTTTAAAGCATGAGCACTCGCTACGCAACCCCAGCCACTCCAGAATGACAGCATCTCAAAAACACAGTTCTACCTCCACCTCAAACTCACGCACTATATCTATTTTGACTTCAGCTTCGTAACCTCAGGCATTACAAGCTGGCTCTGGCGTCAGAAACATCCAGGCCTCGTCTTCCATCACAGCCATGCTGAAAAAAGAGATTGTTCGTTAGTGAAATCACTTCCTTTTTGACATCAACTATAGGAAATACTTGTAATCTATCACTTCCTTCCACAGTTTACCATCATCCTTAAATTATCTTTTCCTAGCAGACACAGATTTAACTCTCTCAAACTGGGACTCCCAGGCCACCGAACTCCTTTTTCATACAACTCTATGCAACTATACAAACTCTATGCGAGAATCCAGAGAAAACGAAATACGAGTTGTTACATGTATAGTATCAACATGTCCCACAGGCTAGGCTTAGTACACTTACTTCAGGGTGAGTCTGATGGGCCATGCTCTAATCTAGTGACTGATTTAGATGCTGGGGTAGTTCCCTCAATGACGATCTTCAGCTTTTCTCTTGCCTCAGCAGATGTACATGATGAGAACAGCACCAAAAATACTCTTAGCTTGCTCGCAGACATCAGTATGGATTGGGCTAATTCGATTTCGGTATCATCAAGGCCGGAGTTAAGAAGATAAAACTTTTGAAGTTTATGCTTCACACAACTTATCCCTTGGATCAGATCCTTCCACTTAATTGATGCAGTAAGGCAGAGATTTGGATCCATGCGCTGTGCCATAAAAGCAAAACCATTAATAAGGCGATATAATAGATCCAGTTTACAAAGTAAAGCTTCTGACTAAAGCATGTAGCTGTAATGAAAAGCTCCAGAGAGTTAGAACTAAGTAACGTGTCTCACATGTGTCCATTCCCAAAATATATCTCATTTTCGAGGGCTTAGAACTAGGGGTTCTACCAGATTAGATACATATAACTCATATATAAGAAAAAGAATTTGCACAGGACAGGAACCTGACCTAAATTCATTGACCACTAGACCCATAACCGGAATGCACATGTATAAACTGCACTGTGGATGAAAAGATGAACTTACAGTTATTTCAAGTCTTGTAAGGCTCGGAAAGCTCCATAGAAGCTCACATATGACATCTAGTTCATAGTTTTCAGCAAACTGTACTCCCATAGACAGAGATTGAAGTGCTGAGTATTGGGGATGATGCTCCATACCAATCTGTCAAGGAATTATCAGGTTGATTACTACTAGCGTTTAAACTTGAATAACCATGAATTGGTTGAAAGAGAAAGAAAAAATTGACAAGATTCAGCATTAATACCGTGATTTGATAATCATCAATATAGAGAGTTTGTTGATCCAGATACAGGTGAGATATCGCGCAAATCCCTGGTGTTGCACTTATACTAATTTGGGTTTTATGAAGTGAATCTCTCTCTATCATTTAAAAAACATTTGACAGTTTGGGACAGCTCATTATGAATATTTTGTTGATCCTGCAGTTCCACAACCGGAGGATGGAAAGGGTATCGGAAGAAATGGTTATCATATCTTTGTTCATATGCCCGAGGGACAACCATTTAAGCTTCCTGCACTTCATAAGAAGAATGATAATATCATTTTCTGTCAGATCACAATCAACAAGTGTCACTACCCTCAATTCATCGAGAAAATATGGACCATCTGGAGATATTTCTGGAATCTTGAGAAAGGATAATGTCAGCCTCCTCATTTCAGTGCAGTGCACTATGTTGTTTGGAAGAACATCCAAGTCTGCCTGCTGCAAGCGACCAAACAGCACTAATTCACTCACTCTTTTGCTAATCAGCTTTTCAATCCACAGGCAAACTTGTATGCATCCTTTCTTCCAGCTGGTATATTCCAAACGTATGTATGCAACTGGACCAGGATGGAGATCCAATATGCGAGTGACAGTTGATGCAATGTTGTACCTACATAGCCCCCCCTTCACAATCTGCCCCTTCAAGTGGTCTGGAACTAGTTGAACATAATGTATCACCAGCGGTATCCTTTTCCAGACAGCGAGCCAACTTTTTGACAGCTTAAACCCAAATCTGAAAACATCCTTCAGTGGAAGATGAGAAAATATCAAGGCAACTGCTCTGTCAGGTAGAACATATCTATCAGCTGTCTGAGTGCCATGTGGAATGTTTTCATCATAGGTTTTACATCCAGAGAAAAACAGCTTTGTCGACCTTGGAGGGTTTGGCAGGTTTTCTGCTACCGACTCCAACAATGCCTCACAGAATAAACTGTCCAAAGTGGCCCCAACACCTAAAGATTAAAAGGCAGTAAAGGCACAATAAATCAGCACATTTGCTGCTGAATCAAAAACTTGTGACTCTTGATAATAGCAGTATATGCATTAAATTGGTAGGAAACACAAATATATTTTCTTTGATTTGAAGCAAGAAAACTCTCCAAGCCTATTGATATGAACTTTTTGGAACGATATGTTTAAACATCAAATACTACTGATCAGATGAAGGACTAAATAACAGCAGGTACAGATTGTACCATTATAACATAACAATGTATATGATTTTAAAGTTTTTTTTAAACATCAAACGCTACTACAATGTTGTCTTGAGATCCAAATGTTTCTCATTGTGCATTCAGAGGAAGTTCTAGACAGATAAAAGACGCCCCCCAAAAAAAAACCTAACCAGATAGGCTACACAAATCAATAGACCTCGGCTTCACACTTTAGGGGAAAAAATTAGAAATCCCATGTTCTATTGTTAGCTGGGAAAGATGAATACGCTACAAAATCCCTATTCGGGCAAGGGAATAAACATCTCATACAGTTGTGCACATATGAAAACATATCTCCGTATTAAAAACAGAAATAATGTTCCATCTAGCAACCTGATTTATTATCGATTGGACCCAAAACACTAGTCCTTGTCAACTATAAGGTTATTATATTTCCGTCGCAGACTTGCAATAGATCGCTACACATCCCAAGTCAATTTACAATTTAAAAGAAAACGATATGTAAGTTGTACAAGATTTTGAAACAAGTGGCAGTGTTACCACTATTTGTCTCTGGAAATGAACATGGTAATACATCATTTTCAGTTTTGATCGACTATCTCAGAACTATAGTGCACCAGACAAACCTCAATAGTAACCTATATTTTAAGTCGCAAGCGTTCACAATTATTAAGCTTTGGACATTGAAATCTTTCTCGAAAACAGATTGTAAGGTCGTCCGTGTACCCTCATTATCGTCACAGGATTAAAAAAAAACCATGCTCAATACAAGAAAAGCAATATAACTGGAAAATACAGCATTGATCAGCCACAGAAATAGGAAATAATTGAACATTTGAAGAGTAAAACAAGTAACAGAAACTTGCGCAACCCTAATGAGCATTAAATCCATTTCTTTAATGAGACATCTCCTAATAGAATAATAAATCGGAATGAATTCCCCTTTGCACGGACCGACTTTACTCGTGTTTATCCCCAGTTCTTGCATTCGCTCCCCCCAACCCAGTTCTTGCATTTCCTCCCGAAACCCAGTTCTTGCATTTCCCCCAAATTCTCGACACGGGTTGTTGCATTAGGGAACGGGTGGGGTAGAGCGCATACCTGTGGAACCCATCTCCGTAGAGCAACAAGAGGAGTTGGCGTCGCAGGAGGCAGCGGCGGCGGTGTGCGTCTTGCCAAGCGAAGAGATGCGCTTGCGACCGTCGGCCGCAAAGGCAGGACGCTCGCGTCGGACACCGCAAGAAGAGGAGGATCGACGGCGTCGGGGGCGCGCCGTGCCAGGCGAGGAGAGCCGAAGGCAACCGGCCTGTCGGAGAGCCGCGGAGGCGAGGGACGGCGAGACCGCGAGACCGCGAGAGGGCGGAGACGAGGGACGGCGAGACCGCGAGACCGCGATAGGGCGGAGGCGAGCGACGGCGAGACCGCGAGATCGCGAGAGGGCGGAGGCGAGCGACGGCGAGACCGCGAGATCGCGAGAGGGCGGAGGCGAGCAACGGCGAGACCGCGCGAGCCGTTGGGGAGAGGCCGAGAGGGAGAGGGGTAAATCCGTAAATACCTACTACCTCAGTTTCAAATTACTTGACACTTTTTACTTCTTGAGATCACGTTTGACCGCTCGTCTTATTCAAAAATTTTGTACAAATATAAAAACAAATAAATCATACTTAAAGTACCTCTAGTGAAAAAACAAATCATAACAAGATAAATGATATTTGCACAAATTTTTCAAATAAGACGAACGGTCAAACGTGATTTACAAAAGTCAAAAACGTCAAGTAATTTGAAATGGATGGAGTATAATAAGAGACTAAAAGAAAGACATGTTTTATGATACTTTTCGTGAATATATCAAAACGGGAAGACGGAAGAGCATTCTGAGTTCTTTATGAGTTCCCTTAACAATCTCCTGTGTTACAAGCTCTAAATGAGTGGAAAAGAATTCAAAAAGAAAATGGTTGGATAGAGAATATTGTCATCAATATCACACAAAATTCATGTGCAACTCAAACGTGTACAAGATTACATAGAAAAAAAATAATATGAATCAGCACATAGAGAGTCGTGGGTTGCAACTATTCGTGTCTAATTGCAACCCGTAACTATGATGAGCTATCCGTTTATACTTTTTGAAAAATTGCATACGCTTTTAGTGGTGACTTATGAAGTTGTAACACGGTAACACTGAGGTGTAATCTTCTTGATGATATTTTTGTGAGATAAATAGATAGGTTGCAAGTAGTAGCAACCTTCCTTTAAATTTGTAAACTTGAAACTTGTTACAATTCTGTCTGCCTTAAAAGGTAGCTGTGACTTTGGCCCTCCCTGGTTCTACTGCAAAAGCTAGAGCTATAATAAGCGGTTTGCTATAGTGAGTGATTCTTAGGAGCTAAAATTTTATTTGCATTAAAAACATAAAAGCAACCCTGGAATAGAATTTTTTTTTTTAACTTTCATGTGATGTTGCTCAAAGAGGTATTTCATGTACTAGCATTTTGCCCGTGCGATGCTACGGGTTATAAATAAAATAATTTTATTAGTATACAAAGTAATAGATATATTTAAAAATGATTGTATAATATTTGCTTCCTTTTTTTACCTCTAACATATTTTATTAATAGAATTTAATAGTTTATATTAATATTTTGTACCCATCTATATAAGTAATTTACACTTCAATAAATATATTGATATTGAAAGGTATTTTTCATAGCAAAAAGAAAAGATATTAAGAGATATTTTTTCCTTTCTTATTTCTGTTCCTTTCTCACGGCAATTTCACTGATGGCACCATGGCTATGGATTTTAAAAAAAAAGGAAAAGGAAAAAGGCAGCTGCTACACTCTACCCCTGAGCACATGTGGGAATGTGAGAAAGGTGATTATGTAGTCATAAGACTATCTCCAACAATGATACCTAAAAACAAGACCCATTTCTACCCAAAGGGTCACGCACAGTACAAGCAGCGAGCACCTAAAATTTACCCTCTCCAACAGCAAGACCCAAAACCAGAGTCATCCTCTTCCCCGATCTTCTCCACGCGCACCGGCCATCTCCTTCCTCTCGAGTTCCTCCACGCGCGCGCAGAGGCGAGCTCCCCGCACGCCGGCCTGCTTGCCCCGCCGCCTGTCCTCCTCCTCCTCCCCTCCTTCCCTGGCAGCAAGCTGCCAGACATCGCGCCCTGTGCGAGCGCCGACGCAAGCTCCGCGCCGAGGTGCCGCGCGCAAGAACCGCTGCCACGGACTCCAGCTCCACGGCAGCCAGCACCCCCCTCCCGCGCCGACGCAGCCGCCGCCGGCGCCTCCACGGGAAGACGCAGCAGCAGCGACGCAGCCTTCTTCCTCCCGCTCCCACGGCCGCGACGCAGCAGCAGCAGCCGCGACGCGCAGCAGGCCGCAGCAGCCCCCGCCCGCGAAGCAGCGCAGCCGCGCCTTCGCCTCCGCCTCGCGCTGCCGCGTGTCCGCCTCGCGCCGAGCCCCTGCAACGCCGAATCGAAGCGCCGCGCCGCCGCGTCTGCCGAATCGAAGCAGGGGAAGGAGCTCGGGCTGGGGAGCGTCGCCGCCTGCTTCGGATCGAGACGATGTCAGAGTCGCCGGGGTAGAGCCGCCGCCAAATCCCAAATCTCCACCACCGACGCCGCCTCCGCCCCTCACCAGATCGCACCTGTAACACCCCAAATTTCAAAGTAAAACAAAAAGGAATAAAAATCAGTGCAAATTTAAACTTTTATCTCGCTCTTACCTTGCCACGAATTTTCAACGCAAAACACATTAAATAATTTCAAACCTAGTTAGAAGATGGAATTTTCTAAATATTAAAACTAGTGCTCAAGTTCTTGTTCTCATTTAAAATCCACTAAAAATTTGAACCTTTTTGAATTTACAACAAACTAAAATAATTGTTTGTTAAACTCCTGGAAATTCACCTCGAATTTAAACTTGCACAAACTTCACCATATGCATTTTATGAATCTTCTTGCTTTTATTTTGAGTGTCCGGTCGAATTTGTTCTTTGTCAAATTTGAATTCTCAATTCAAATTTGGAGTTCATCAAATCCCAGAAAAATGGAAAGCCTTTCCTTTTTCTTCTGGGCCGCCCTCTCCTCTTTTCCTTGAGCCGGCCCACTCCTTCACTCTTTTCCTCCCGCTCAGCTCGCGTGGGCCGCCCACTTCCTCGGCCCATCTCGCAGCCCAGCTGCTCCTCTTCCTCTTTCCCTCTCCCTTACTCCAGGCCGAAGCCCACCGCGGCCCAGTCTGGCCCGACCTCCACCTTCTCCTTCCTCCAGTCAACGCTGCCGCCGCGCCCATGCCGCCGTGACGCCGTCGTCTCGTCAACCCCATCGCCTCGTCCCGTCGCCCACGTGAAGCCCCTCCGTCGAGTCGCTTCCGTGCCCCTGTAGCCGCTCCGTGCTCACGTCAAAAGCAGAGCGCCCATCCTCCTTTTCCTTTGACCGACGACCCAGACCATCGAAGAACGACGAGCTCCCATGCCTTGACGCTACGCCACACCAGCTCTCCTCTCGAACCGTCTCTCCATGACCCTGTGGCCATCTCCGCGCGCTCGTCATCGCGCATGGCCGCCCGTCCTCTTCTCTGTGCGCCGCGTCCCGTCACCTTCACTTCGGCGACGACCGGAGCCGCGACCTTGACCGAAGCGGCTCTCCTCCCCCTCGGCCTCTCTCCCGCCCTTCCGCCTATAAAAACGAGTGCGCCTACACCTCCTCTCCCTCTCCAAGCTCACAGCTTCTCCTCTCAAGCACCACCGAGCTCCAATCGAAACTTTTCCCCTTTCTTCTCCACTGCCGGCCGCCGCCAAATACACCGCCGGCGAGCTCCCTTCCTCTCTCCCCTCTAGCCTGCGCTCAACTCCACGCCTACCTACACCTCCCTGGCAAGCTCGGCGAACGAAACTCAGACCACGGACGCGCGGGCGCCCCGCTTCGCCGCGCGCCGCCGCCGAGCGCCGCGGCCCGCCGCCTCCGCGCGTCCCCGCCTCCTCCCTCGACGACGTCTGGCCGCCAAGAACCGCGCCGCCGCGTCGCATCCCTCGGCCCCCTTCTCCATCCCGCACCGGCACCGGAGCCCCACCGCACCGAGCGCCGCCGCCTCGACGCCGCCCCTCGCCGTCGCTAGGCCGCCTCCGACCCAGCGCGACGACGACGAGCTTCCCGGTGAGCGCCCCTCCTCCTCCTCTCTCTCCCGGTGCCTCTCCCGTCCTATTTGGCCCACCGGAGCGCCGTAACGGCGAGCTCCGGCGAGACTACGGCCGCGCGCCGCCGCGCCCGTCGCCGCCGGCTGCCATGCGCCGCCCCTTTCGCCCTGAGCCGTCCATTTCCAGATAGACGGCCAGGATTAGAAGCCAGCCATACCCCTTCGTTTCTTTAAATCTCAGCCGCACATCTCCCATCCAACGGTCCAGATCGTCCGGTCCACCGTGAAGCCTCGTGGACCACTCCCATGAATCCAATCCACAGATCTCGTGGACTCGGTCCACAGGTTTTCCAATAGGAAAATAAATCCGAAAATTCTAGAAAATCCCAGGACCTCGTTCTTTTACAGATTAGCCCCTAATCTTTTCTGTATTTCTGTTTAGGTCCTGTCTTTTTACAGAAACACCCCTATACTTTTTCATAATTACACTTTAGCCCCTGTCTTTTTACACCGAGACCCCTAAACTTTTCCATAATTACATATAGGTCCCTGGAACTTTTCTGTAATTACAGATTAGCCCTTAATACTTTTCTGTTCTTACAATAAGTCCCTAGAACCTTTCCGTAATTATACATAAGCCCCTACAATCTTTAAATATCCATATCTTTTCAACCGAAGCTCCGTTTTGAGCGATTCTTGCGCTCACGCGTTCATAGAAACGCGCCGTACCTTTTGGTACTAATCTTGAAGCTTTAGAATACTTTTACGAGCCATCAATACTCAAGCTTCTCTCTCATGTTATAATCCCCTCTCAGCAAATCATGCGACTCCAGTCTCGCATGTCACCAATGCCCGTTCACCTTGTAGCATTGAACCTAAATCCCTCTCTCATCAAACCTCATCATACGTCGTTGATCCCACGTATCACGTATGCTCGCTCACCTTTTTAACGTTGACAGTGAGCTTAACCTATCTTATTATATCATTCCATATCAAAGTATACAACCTCCGTTGTTCTCACCTAGCTTAACCACCGCTCAGTCAATCTTAACCAATGTTGCCACCTACCTCCACCAAGTTCTATCAATATTTATGCTGCTTTCTTTATATCTGGTATTTCATTGGACTTATTGAAGTTACTATTCATTGCTATTTTAATTGCTATTTATTCTTAATCGGTTAATCAATTGTTTTATTTGCAACCGTGCATCATAACATGCATAACCACGTACACGTACCACAGTCATGTGCTCCGCTCATGACAAATAACTAATAGCTTAGTCTTAGTAATTAACTTAGTAGATAATATAATAGCTAATCACCATTAGGTACCATAATCTATAGGAAAGTAATTAATGACACACCTTGCACTTGTGCATGCGTCGCATGAACCTTTATATAGGCTACGACCTATATAAAGACTTAGTGCCACAAATGTATGATCAACACGTGCATACACTATCTCCACCTTCACGTACACTCATGCATTTCTCTGTTTAGCTTCCCTCATTTACCTAAAAGCCCTAGTGCTTGAGACATCACTCCTAATAAGTCTTAAGATAATAAAATCTTCTTAAAGTAAAAACCTATTGCATCATACATGATTTATGCCTCTTAACCGTCATTAATGTTCTATCGATTCTTATTGGAGTTTAATTGGATCTTACTTGGCTTTTTCAATTCTTTTGCGGTAGTTTGTTTATACGTTATGTTTCTATGCGCTAGCTTACGCGAGATTCGAGGAAGCCAGAAGAATTCAAGGAAGATCTAGAAGATCCAAGCTTCGAGGACGAGTCGAAGAATCCAAGCCCGAGGACAAATCAGAAGATACAAGCTTTTAGGAAGGACTTGAAGACACCGACTTCGATAGAAGAATCTGAAGACCAAGTTTTGGAAGATTAGAATATCGTTTTTCAGGCGAGCTCTACTTCTCATTGATCATGATTGAACCTACTGTTTCTGCAAAAGCACCTATATGGCCTATTCTCGTATTATGCATTACTTGTTATTTTACTGTTTGTGTAGCTATAATCCTACTTGCTTATTGATATTGATGTCTGTTACTTAAGATGTTAATATCTTAATCCTTGTTTACCCTTGTTTACCTGTCACCTTGATAACCCTAGGATAGTTCCATCATTTCTATGATGGCACGATCACCTTGCTACTAGATATGCTTAGGACCCCGCAATGTTTATACATTGCCACACCTTCTCACATACTTGCTTTTATAAATGTGTTAAATGAGTTTGGTGGTGTGTGTGATACTTGGGTTGGGAGTAGCACAACTGTGTTAGGTGATGATGATGTTGGTGACGGTGATGATGGGATGGGTTGGATTGCGGGCAAGGCCACTAGTGGAGATGTTGATGGTATGATAGTCCCCTAGTGTGGGAAACTTGGTGCTTGCCCGGCCACATAAGGACCGGTTCTGACGCCCGTTAACATAATGATTTCTCGTACAACCACGGAACCTTTATGGGAAGGACTTACCCTACCTTCTTGGTACTCTTGCATTTCCATCTGGAGGCCAGTAGAGGCAACGGAAGCTCAGGAACAGGCCCGGGAAACGTACCCGTGGTCCGGTTGCGGAACCCGCTGTCTGTCTCGGGAACCCATTGTCGGTACATGGGGAAGCCGCCCGTCCTGTTGTGTGTCTCAGGATCCTGCAAGTTAATGCAGGAGCACGACGTACCTGTTATAGGTGTTGTGCCGTAGTGTGACATTTTAAGTCACAAGCCCCTGAGTGTGATTCCGTGGTGAACTTGTGAGACTACTCGGAGAAGATGGACTAAGCGTTGCGTACCCCCTTGCAAAGGGTGCGTAGCCCGTGGGAAAAGCTGTACAACCTCTGCAGAGTGTAAAATTCATCCGGATGGACGTTGTCACGGCATATGACACATTATTGTGGCGCACGTTGGATTAGCCACCTATCTTATTCCCTTGGAGTGTGAGTGGGTTGTAGTCAGCCCGTGTTTTGGGAAGTGTTGGCATGGATGCCGGGTCGGTATGACCATTGAGGTCTGAAGGCCCAACTAAAACCTGGGAACTGGCGGGAATGCTTCATACTCCCCCAGGGCCAACCAACTAAAATATTGACAATCAACCCCCTGTTTTATCTATGACTCCTTCGCTTGCTTTAGTGAACCCTGCATAAAGCTTGCTTGCTGCAAATGAACCATACAGCCTATTCCTTGCTAAGACCAAACATGCATGTATATATTCCCTTGTGTAGTGTAGGGCTTGCTGAGTACCTTATGTACTCACGCGTTTGCGATTGTTGGTTTAGTAGGAGAAGACTTCGTAGAAGACGACGACGAGTTGGTTTTCGGTTCTACTTCTCAAGTCTGCTTGTGGTTTTGGGCCAAGATCTTCCGCTGTCTGCTTCACCTTTAGTTGGTTGGAAGGACTTGGATAGTTATGAATCCTTGTCGCACCACCGCTAAGGGTCCTATATCAGGTATTATACTTATTTACCAATTCGAAGTATGCTTTTGATTATCATATCTGTGTTTTGTGCGTATCAGCTACTGATCCAGGGACTGATACAGTATGCACAACATATTCCAGAAATGGGGTATGACAGAGTGGTATCAGAGCGATACTTGACCGTAGAACGAAAACCTAGGATTTGTTGCGCTCGAAAATGACTATTTTCAAAACTAGTTGCAAAATCTTCCGTAATAACCCTTGCTCATCTGTTTAAAAAAAAGAAAAAAGAAAAAAAAATCCCTTGCTTCTCTCTCGCCAACCTCAAGACAAGAGTTTCATCAGAAGTGTATGTGTACAGGAATGTTCAGCCCGTTGGACGACCAAGACTACATGACCATAGAAGTGGAGAACCAATTGTTCCAGGTTTACCGCCTACCGGATGTGGTTCCAAAACAAAACAACAACGGCAATACCACTAAGGGCTCTAGAAAGCAGAGGACATGTTTCTTCTGCCACAAACCCGGACATAAGATCGCCAATTGCCCTTACTATAACTCGATCAATGAAGCAAGAGCTGCAGAGACCAATATGGAAAATGGTATGCCACAAGTCCCAGCACTACCTACAGAAGTTCAACCTGTGGTACAAGAAAAGCATCAAGTGCAAGAGGTTTGGAATGATAGGGATGGCACCTACCTGATGTCATCGCCTGTCATTGCAAGGGTACTTGAAAGGTTGGCTAATCTGGAAGAGTTAGTGAACAAGAGCAATGAAGAAATCTCCAGCATCAAGGAACTACTACAACCAAGAGATGCCAACAAGAGATGCGACAATAAGAGAAAGTATGCCGTGCAAGGATCAGGTCAAGTCATACATGAGGATCTAAAGAAGCCAAGGTACCCGTTGCCTGCTGCATGTCCTGCAGAAGAACCTGCCATCCACCAATCAACCGACATGCATCCGCTACCAAGGAACACAAGACTGCCAGCAGAGGCCTATGAAAAGGTAACCTCAAGCAACACCACCAACTATCCAAGGCGCTGCTTTCACTGTAAACAAGAAGGACACATGCTAGCCAAGTGTCCGTCCTACCAGAATGTCCCGCTCAGGCCCAGCCTGGTGCACAAGAGAACTAAGAAGCATGAGTGATGGTAGCTGGTATTGAAGATTGAGATACCTGCGCCCACAGTACGTGTCAAGTACACCAATGTGCTACCTCGGCCAGAAGAGCCAGCATGAGCTTCCGTAAAGGATAACCCTGGAGACCTGCACCGTAACCCAGAAGAATGCTATCACTAGCAGCAATGGCAGTAGCCCTGGAAGTAGTAGTAATAAGTGGTAAAAAAAAAAAGATGTAATCCTGGTAATCTGAGTTGTATCGAAGATGTAATTCTGTGAGCAATCAAGGTACCAGTGTTGCTATGAAATAGTGCCTCGAGCCACCTTCAGAATCAGAATAGTATGCAAGTTCAAGAAATCAACGTTGTGAAATGCAAGAATCATAACTGCATATGCTTGGTTAACCTCAAACATCAAGTCAATGAAATGCCTCCAATACAGAGATGTGAGCAAAGGTTTTCCTTTACCCGACTAAGTCATATGACCTCTTCGATTCTTTTTGGTCAACGGACTAAGTCGAGTTTCGAGGACAATCAAAGATCGATAGCCATCATACCTTTAAACCCTAAACCTCGTTTGTAGCACGCCTACATATGAGCCTACAACAAATAAATCACGTTGTTTGTGTGATTCGATGATTTTGTTGGTTTTGCCTCTTTATTCTTCTATGATTGTGTGCTCTTAATCGAACTAATTAAAGCATAATAACAATAACAGCAGTTTAATAGCTAGAATCGCAGCTTAACAACAGCTTAAAGCCAAAACCCTTCCCTAATCCCTGCCTAAGTCTCCGCTGTTGGAACCAGGATGCCGCCAAAGAAGTCTGCCAGGTTTCAAACCCGCCCGGAGCGCAGGGCAAAAACACCTGAGGATCATGACCCCGCTGGACGAACCGCACGAGGTGAAACTAACAAAAGGAAGAAGCCAACAACTCAACAGCATCATGAAGCGAACCAAAGAGGACCCACTGCAGCTCACAACCAGGAAACTGAGGCAGATCACCACGATGAAGAAGGAACTAACCAAGAGGCAGAAAGTAACGACCACCAGGACAGCAATGAGTTGCCTCAACCACCACCGCCACCGGTCAACTTCACAGAAGTGATGGCCAGACAGACTCAACTCTTGGAATTAATTTCTCAGGAACAACATAACAGCCATGAAATGAGTTCTAAGATAACAGAATTTATGAAGCTCAGACCACCTGTCTACGACAGCACTGATGATGACCCCTTAGCCGCTGATGATTGGCTCAAAGGTGTTACCAAGAAGCTTGATGTAATCGCAGCCAATGATAGAGAGAAAGTACTGTTATCCACTCATCAACTAGTTGGAGTTGCTGCAGAATGGTGGGAAAACTTCAAGGAAACAGTTGCAGAACAGGATGGAATTACATGGAATGAATTCCAGCAAGCTTTTCGTGAATACCACATCCCAGAAGGAGTCATGGACATGAAAGCAGATGAATTCCGTACCCTTAAGCAAGAAGCTATGACAGTGAATGAGTACACTCGGAAGTTCATGAAGTTGTCCCGGTATGCACCAGATGAGATCAACACTGACAAGAAAAAGCAAGATCGTTTCAGAAAAGGTCTTAACCATAACCTGAAAGTGCATGTGGTCACTCACAACTATCCGGACTTCAGCACACTGATGAATAAAGCCATCCTGCTTGAAGAAGCACTGATAGATCAAGAAAATGACAAAATCCACGAGACCCAGTCATGTGAGCTGAAAGAGAAACCTGAAGTACATAAATGGGAATCTCTCCAGAGGCAAGAAAATCAAAAGAAGAACAGAAAGAAGAAGAAGAGCAAGAAGAAGAAGTTAGGCGTGAAACCTTCTGGTCTTAAAGGGCCGAATAATCAAGGAAAAAGCAATAACGACAACCCACAGGGAATGAAGGCATCGTGGAGAAATCGGAAGTGCTACCTGTGCCGGAATCGTGGGCACATCGCAGCAGATTGCCCTGGAACTGTTACACATGGAGACAACGAGCGACAATCTCGTTGAAACGCAAATCTTCAGTGTTCTGAGTTTAGACCTGGAGAATTGGAGAATTTTATGTAATGGTGTTGTGATATAAGCAACCTGTTGTACTATGTACCTTGGAATATCAATAAAGTGTTGCATCAAAAGATGTATGGTGATGAAATATATCGCTTGCCAGTCTGGGATAAGAATAGACTTCAATCTACACTAATGAAGATGTACTTACCTTCCGAGTCTGATAAAAGTCCTTAAGTAAACCCACCTCTAAGGATAATTTGGAAATAAAGGCATTTGGAAAAGCCACCCATGGAACAATGAGAAACGCCTTAATCCTTTGGATAAGATAAACAGAGCAAGAGTCGAGAGCTATCCTTACCGCAAGTTAAAATCTTTTAAGTGGGGTAGAACCCCACATGCAATCTTGAAGAAGAGGATCCTGCTTTATCGATCGGTACAACAGAAGATCTAAGACGAAGATGAAGAGAATCTACTATCAACGCTCACGACGTCATGAAGCCTTCGCCGAAATTTTGGATGTCACCACCGCCAACCAAGAAGACGCAAGAGAAGTTCTACGCCACCCGGAAGATCGTTTGAATCTCGAGGACGAGATTCCTTTTAAGTGGGGTAGATCTGTAACACCCCAAATTTCAAAGTAAAACAAAAAGGAATAAAAATCAGTGCAAATTTAAACTTTTATCTCGCTCTTACCTTGCCACGAATTTTCAACGCAAAACACATTAAATAATTTCAAACCTAGTTAGAAGATGGAATTTTCTAAATATTAAAACTAGTGCTCAAGTGCTTGTTCTCATTTAAAATCCACTAAAAATTTGAACCTTTTTGAATTTACAACAAACTAAAATAATTGTTTGTTAAACTCCTGGAAATTCACCTCGAATTTAAACTTGCACAAACTTCACCATATGCATTTTATGAATCTTCTTGCTTTTATTTTGAGTGTCCGGTCGAATTTGTTCTTTGTCAAATTTGAATTCTCAATTCAAATTTGGAGTTCATCAAATCCCAGAAAAATGGAAAGCCTTTCCTTTTTCTTCTGGGCCGCCCTCTCCTCTTTTCCTTGAGCCGGCCCACTCCTTCACTCTTTTCCTCCCGCTCAGCTCGCGTGGGCCGCCCACTTCCTCGGCCCATCTCGCAGCCCAGCTGCTCCTCTTCCTCTTTCCCTCTCCCTTACTCCAGGCCGAAGCCCACCGCGGCCCAGTCTGGCCCGACCTCCACCTTCTCCTTCCTCCAGTCAACGCTGCCGCCGCGCCCATGCCGCCGTGACGCCGTCGTCTCGTCAACCCCATCGCCTCGTCCCGTCGCCCACGTGAAGCCCCTCCGTCGAGTCGCTTCCGTGCCCCTGTAGCCGCTCCGTGCTCACGTCAAAAGCAGAGCGCCCATCCTCCTTTTCCTTTGACCGACGACCCAGACCATCGAAGAACGACGAGCTCCCATGCCTTGACGCTACGCCACACCAGCTCTCCTCTCGAACCGTCTCTCCATGACCCTGTGGCCATCTCCGCGCGCTCGTCATCGCGCATGGCCGCCCGTCCTCTTCTCTGTGCGCCGCGTCCCGTCACCTTCACTTCGGCGACGACCGGAGCCGCGACCTTGACCGAAGCGGCTCTCCTCCCCCTCGGCCTCTCTCCCGCCCTTCCGCCTATAAAAACGAGTGCGCCTACACCTCCTCTCCCTCTCCAAGCTCACAGCTTCTCCTCTCAAGCACCACCGAGCTCCAATCGAAACTTTTCCCCTTTCTTCTCCACTGCCGGCCGCCGCCAAATACACCGCCGGCGAGCTCCCTTCCTCTCTCCCCTCTAGCCTGCGCTCAACTCCACGCCTACCTACACCTCCCTGGCAAGCTCGGCGAACGAAACTCAGACCACGGACGCGCGGGCGCCCCGCTTCGCCGCGCGCCGCCGCCGAGCGCCGCGGCCCGCCGCCTCCGCGCGTCCCCGCCTCCTCCCTCGACGACGTCTGGCCGCCAAGAACCGCGCCGCCGCGTCGCATCCCTCGGCCCCCTTCTCCATCCCGCACCGGCACCGGAGCCCCACCGCACCGAGCGCCGCCGCCTCGACGCCGCCCCTCGCCGTCGCTAGGCCGCCTCCGACCCAGCGCGACGACGACGAGCTTCCCGGTGAGCGCCCCTCCTCCTCCTCTCTCTCCCGGTGCCTCTCCCGTCCTATTTGGCCCACCGGAGCGCCGTAACGGCGAGCTCCGGCGAGACTACGGCCGCGCGCCGCCGCGCCCGTCGCCGCCGGCTGCCATGCGCCGCCCCTTTCGCCCTGAGCCGTCCATTTCCAGATAGACGGCCAGGATTAGAAGCCAGCCATACCCCTTCGTTTCTTTAAATCTCAGCCGCACATCTCCCATCCAACGGTCCAGATCGTCCGGTCCACCGTGAAGCCTCGTGGACCACTCCCATGAATCCAATCCACAGATCTCGTGGACTCGGTCCACAGGTTTTCCAATAGGAAAATAAATCCGAAAATTCTAGAAAATCCCAGGACCTCGTTCTTTTACAGATTAGCCCCTAATCTTTTCTGTATTTCTGTTTAGGTCCTGTCTTTTTACAGAAACACCCCTATACTTTTTCATAATTACACTTTAGCCCCTGTCTTTTTACACCGAGACCCCTAAACTTTTCCATAATTACATATAGGTCCCTGGAACTTTTCTGTAATTACAGATTAGCCCTTAATACTTTTCTGTTCTTACAATAAGTCCCTAGAACCTTTCCGTAATTATACATAAGCCCCTACAATCTTTAAATATCCATATCTTTTCAACCGAAGCTCCGTTTTGAGCGATTCTTGCGCTCACGCGTTCATAGAAACGCGCCGTACCTTTTGGTACTAATCTTGAAGCTTTAGAATACTTTTACGAGCCATCAATACTCAAGCTTCTCTCTCATGTTATAATCCCCTCTCAGCAAATCATGCGACTCCAGTCTCGCATGTCACCAATGCCCGTTCACCTTGTAGCATTGAACCTAAATCCCTCTCTCATCAAACCTCATCATACGTCGTTGATCCCACGTATCACGTATGCTCGCTCACCTTTTTAACGTTGACAGTGAGCTTAACCTATCTTATTATATCATTCCATATCAAAGTATACAACCTCCGTTGTTCTCACCTAGCTTAACCACCGCTCAGTCAATCTTAACCAATGTTGCCACCTACCTCCACCAAGTTCTATCAATATTTATGCTGCTTTCTTTATATCTGGTATTTCATTGGACTTATTGAAGTTACTATTCATTGCTATTTTAATTGCTATTTATTCTTAATCGGTTAATCAATTGTTTTATTTGCAACCGTGCATCATAACATGCATAACCACGTACACGTACCACAGTCATGTGCTCCGCTCATGACAAATAACTAATAGCTTAGTCTTAGTAATTAACTTAGTAGATAATATAATAGCTAATCACCATTAGGTACCATAATCTATAGGAAAGTAATTAATGACACACCTTGCACTTGTGCATGCGTCGCATGAACCTTTATATAGGCTACGACCTATATAAAGACTTAGTGCCACAAATGTATGATCAACACGTGCATACACTATCTCCACCTTCACGTACACTCATGCATTTCTCTGTTTAGCTTCCCTCATTTACCTAAAAGCCCTAGTGCTTGAGACATCACTCCTAATAAGTCTTAAGATAATAAAATCTTCTTAAAGTAAAAACCTATTGCATCATACATGATTTATGCCTCTTAACCGTCATTAATGTTCTATCGATTCTTAATGGAGTTTAATTGGATCTTACTTGGCTTTTTCAATTCTTTTGCGGTAGTTTGTTTATACGTTATGTTTCTATGCGCTAGCTTACGCGAGATTCGAGGAAGCCAGAAGAATTCAAGGAAGATCTAGAAGATCCAAGCTTCGAGGACGAGTCGAAGAATCCAAGCCCGAGGACAAATCAGAAGATACAAGCTTTTAGGAAGGACTTGAAGACACCGACTTCGATAGAAGAATCTGAAGACCAAGTTTTGGAAGATTAGAATATCGTTTTTCAGGCGAGCTCTACTTCTCATTGATCATGATTGAACCTACTGTTTCTGCAAAAGCACCTATATGGCCTATTCTCGTATTATGCATTACTTGTTATTTTACTGTTTGTGTAGCTATAATCCTACTTGCTTATTGATATTGATGTCTGTTACTTAAGATGTTAATATCTTAATCCTTGTTTACCCTTGTTTACCTGTCACCTTGATAACCCTAGGATAGTTCCATCATTTCTATGATGGCACGATCACCTTGCTACTAGATATGCTTAGGACCCCGCAATGTTTATACATTGCCACACCTTCTCACATACTTGCTTTTATAAATGTGTTAAATGAGTTTGGTGGTGTGTGTGATACTTGGGTTGGGAGTAGCACAACTGTGTTAGGTGATGATGATGTTGGTGACGGTGATGATGGGATGGGTTGGATTGCGGGCAAGGCCACTAGTGGAGATGTTGATGGTATGATAGTCCCCTAGTGTGGGAAACTTGGTGCTTGCCCGGCCACATAAGGACCGGTTCTGACGCCCGTTAACATAATGATTTCTCGTACAACCACGGAACCTTTATGGGAAGGACTTACCCTACCTTCTTGGTACTCTTGCATTTCCATCTGGAGGCCAGTAGAGGCAACGGAAGCTCAGGAACAGGCCCGGGAAACGTACCCGTGGTCCGGTTGCGGAACCCGCTGTCTGTCTCGGGAACCCATTGTCGGTACATGGGGAAGCCGCCCGTCCTGTTGTGTGTCTCAGGATCCTGCAAGTTAATGCAGGAGCACGACGTACCTGTTATAGGTGTTGTGCCGTAGTGTGACATTTTAAGTCACAAGCCCCTGAGTGTGATTCCGTGGTGAACTTGTGAGACTACTCGGAGAAGATGGACTAAGCGTTGCGTACCCCCTTGCAAAGGGTGCGTAGCCCGTGGGAAAAGCTGTACAACCTCTGCAGAGTGTAAAATTCATCCGGATGGACGTTGTCACGGCATATGACACATTATTGTGGCGCACGTTGGATTAGCCACCTATCTTATTCCCTTGGAGTGTGAGTGGGTTGTAGTCAGCCCGTGTTTTGGGAAGTGTTGGCATGGATGCCGGGTCGGTATGACCATTGAGGTCGGAAGGCCCAACTAAAACCTGGGAACTGGCGGGAATGCTTCATACTCCCCCAGGGCCAACCAACTAAAATATTGACAATCAACCCCCTGTTTTATCTATGACTCCTTCGCTTGCTTTAGTGAACCCTGCATAAAGCTTGCTTGCTGCAAATGAACCATACAGCCTATTCCTTGCTAAGACCAAACATGCATGTATATATTCCCTTGTGTAGTGTAGGGCTTGCTGAGTACCTTATGTACTCACGCGTTTGCGATTGTTGGTTTAGTAGGAGAAGACTTCGTAGAAGACGACGACGAGTTGGTTTTCGGTTCTACTTCTCAAGTCTGCTTGTGGTTTTGGGCCAAGATCTTCCGCTGTCTGCTTCACCTTTAGTTGGTTGGAAGGACTTGGATAGTTATGAATCCTTGTCGCACCACCGCTAAGGGTCCTATATCAGGTATTATACTTATTTACCAATTCGAAGTATGCTTTTGATTATCATATCTGTGTTTTGTGCGTATCAGCTACTGATCCAGGGACTGATACAGTATGCACAACATATTCCAGAAATGGGGTATGACAGCACCGCCCGCCGGACTCGGCCGAGCTCAACCTCTCCCAGCTCGGCTTCTTCCTCTCCCACCTCGACCACCTCTCCCACCGCGGCGTGCCCGCCAGCGCCTCCGGGATCGAGAGACGAGCACGAGCAGAGAGGAAAACGAAGGAAAAAAACGATTCGATGGCGTGGAGGGATGGGGTGCGGGGGGGTGCGTGATGGATATGTGCGTCGCGGAGGGGAGGAGGCGCCGAATGGGTGTCTGCTTTGCATCACCCGTTGGAGATTGTTTTTAGGCTGTTTCCAACCTATTTTGGGTATTAATGAGGGAATGGGGTCTCCGTTGGAGACAGTCTAAGAGGAAGCAATTCGAATCCTAAAAGAATGATTAATTATCCATGATGACCTAAAGGGAGGGATATCTTGTATAGTCTCATATAACGTATGAAGTGCATAAAAATAGCAAAATATATTTGAATCAGATGACTTGCATAATTAATATAAATTTATTTTAGACCAAATCTTTTGTTTGAGCACCGGTTTTTAGACATTCTTTATTAATTTGTTTATTTGCTGTCACGTAACCAAAGTAGTCACATAAAACTGCTCCCCTGCTCCAAGGCAAAATAATAAGAGTTGATCCCATACAAAAATAAAATCAAACTATTTTCTCTGATTTTTTTTGCGTATTGAAAAATCTTTTTGAATATGCTTACATGTAGCCAAAATGTGTGCACGTAACAGAACCAAACAACAGGTCTCCAGGCCTCCGCATGCGCACAGGAAAAGAAGAAAAAAAAAACACCGACACTGGGAATCGAACCCGAGTAGGAGGGGAGGAAACCGAACAGCTCTACCACCCGACTACACATGCTACTTTGTGATGGCTGGTGCTTCTTCCTTATTATTCTTTAAAAAGGGGATAGCAATTAAACTTAAATCCGATTTGAATACAAAGAGAGATCTGAAAACTGAAAAATTAGGCTGAAAAGTTCGGGCTGACGACCCTTTACTGAAAATGTGTGCACGTAAGAGAACCAAACAACAGGTCTCCAGGCCTCCGCATGCGCACACAATGGCGGACCTGGGGGGGGGGGGGGGGGGGGGGGGGCGGCAGGGGCCATGGCCCCCCCCCAACTTTCGAATTTTTTCAGAGGATGTAGTCCTCTAGACCATGTTCAGCCATGCAAGCACTCGAAGTCGCAGGGGAGGATCTTTTAACGGAGCAAGATGGGGAAGTCGCCCTAACTAAGCTTGCACCATGTACCCTCTACCCCCTCCACCCCAGGTCCCCTAGAGCTCCGGCGCCCATCTGCAGTCCGCCATGGCCATGGCTGCCATGGAAAACTCTCGTGTCTAAAGGAAGAAGAAGAGATGAAGAGGTATTGGGCCAATGAGCCACTAAAACTAAAAGGCAAGGAGGGCCGACTTTGAGAAAGAAAATGGTGTTTGGGCCTACTAGCTGCTGTCGTTTCCTTTGCTCCTTTTCTTTTTCTTTTTTGCGAGTATATAGCTGCTATCAGTGCAATAACACGTCTCTCAAAAAAAAAATCAGTGCAATAACACCGTTACTTTGTCTGACTGTCTTCTGATCGATCCATCGATTAATTTGCAGCTACTCGTCTATTTTTCCACGGCTACTTGGTGCCGCGCAGCTACCAAATCAATCAATTTGCTCATTCTCAAATGTCGATTTATTTGAAACAATTGATACAAATGTAAGCAGTGCCTGAACTCTTAACTACCGTGCATCTACCGGTAATTGTTTTTATACATGGCTCTGCAGCGAGGTTAGGGTTGAGAGATTGGGGGCTTTCATGGCCGCTGGACCTAGAAGAGAGATATGGGGAAGTGGGAGAGACAGCGGAAACGGAGGCGCTGCCTCGCGAGCGGCAAGAGATGGCGGTTGAGCCAATGTTGGGGGTGGGAGAGCTCGAAGGCGACGGGTTAGTGGCGGGGGAGCTTGACGGCGACGGGTTAAACACGGCGGAGGACGCCGACCGGCCCCCCCTTATTTTCTTGTCCAGCTCCGCCACTGTGCGCACAGGAAAAGAAGAAAAAAAAAACACTGACACTGGGAATCGAACCCGAGTAGGAGGGGAGGAAACCGAACAGCTCTACCACCAGACTACGTGCTACTTTGTGATAGCTGGTGCTTCTTCCTTTTCATTATCACAAAAAAACTCGGATAGCAACGATTTGAATACAAATAGAGATCTGAAAACTGAAAAATGAGGCTGAAAAGTTCGGGCTGACGACCCTTTACTGACTTATTAAGTAGTGTAGTAGAGATTTTATACTTCAATAATTTAAAAGTCGTTTACCAGAGCTCCAACAACAAAAGATTTATAGATTTCTTGAAGTTGCTCATATCTAGCTTAATAAATCCACTAAGTGAGTGGCCGTGCATATGCGTGTTTGAAACATCACATGTACTTTAACGTGTTGACACAGATAAGCATTTAAAACATTAATTGCTTGAGTCCAATTATATGTATCCTCACGGCACAGCGCGTGGCCGCCGCCCTGAACTTTGCCGTTTGCGAACACGGGAGCAAAGAGGCCGTCCACAGACCACAGGTGCGCCACGACGCGCGCCGTTCCCGTGCTTGGTGCGGTACATGTTCCCGGACTCGCTGCAGCCGATCAGTTTCTCCTCCCGGTAGCCGTCGACATGTCGCGCTCGGCTTGTCGAACAAAGACCCTGTACGATTTGAGGTCCCAAGATTCCTTCTTGGCAAGAATCTTGCTGGCCTCTAGGGGTGAAAATTGGTGACCTTTAGGGTCGGCTCTGACCCTCTTTAGTTCAACCAAATGAACTAGTTTTTCAAAACGAGCTCATTTTGAAAAACTAGTTCATTTGGTTGAACTAAAGAGGGTCGGAGGTTACCCTAAGGGTAACCTATTTACACCCCTACTGGCCTCTGGGGTCTGGGCACCTGCCGCCTCTGCCTTTGCTAACCGCATACGGACACGCTGATCGAGCCTAGCGAGCAACACCGTCGTGACGGCGAGAGCCGAGACCCGAGAAGAGAACGCCCTGTCCTCTTGATTATTGGTTGCAGTTTTGCAGACTTCGTGGCCCGTGGCCCGTGTGGATGCTGGAGTCGGAAGATCGTAACCGACCTGGACCGGCTGTAGTCGGAACGAAGGGACCGGAAACTCTTATATACGTGATGAACATGGTAACAAACCGGAGTGATTTGAGAGACCACCCGGAGCGTAGCTGCAGGATGTTGTCAGAACATGGTAACGCTCTTATTTTTGCGAGAAGATGTATGTTGCCAGAAGCGGCGCATCATGATGGGGCTGGACGGCGATCCGGCGGCGGAGGAGCGGCGCTACATCCGCCTGGGCCTGAACGAGCGGGACCGGGAGGATCTCCGAGATATCCGGAGCGCCTTCGTCAGCCTCGCTGAATCCTGCGGGTACAAGATCGGCAAGAAGGCGCCGCGCCACCAAGTACCGCCTCGTGGGGGGCAAGCTCGTGCTGGAGATCTGCGAGGAGAGGGAGACGACGACGACGAACACAAACGGCGGCAGCGTGGGGGAGTCGTCACCACCTTCACCTGCCGACGGCGGCAGCGGCAGCGTGGGGGAATCGTCACCACCTTAATTCACCTGCCGGCGGCTGCAGGGCGGTGGACGACGAGCTGTGCTCGGCCTTTGGTTCTGCTCGCGTCTAGTTTGTGTACTACCTCCGTCCCAAAATATAAGCATTTCTAGCTTTAGTCAAAATCAATCCTTTTCAACTTTGACTATCGATAACAAAAAAAATAGAATGTGTGAATAAGTATAAATCATGTTGTTAGATTCATCATGATACCAATTGTCATGATATGCAACTCTTCATATTTAAAGTATTTTATTTTTATAGATATAGATAGTCAAAGTTGAAGAGAATTGACTTTGACCAAACCCAGAAATGCTTATATTCTGGGACGGAGGGAGTACGTAGTAGCATTCGAATGCTCAGAGCGTGTAACCTTCGAGCTGCAACGAGCGTTTAATTTGCGCAGAAGTTTCGGTCAGTTTCTTGTATCTCGTATAGTTTCAATAGGCAAATTGAAATACTTTGAGTCTCTGAACTTTGTTCGCAATATCGTGTTTGAGGAGCGTGGAGCTTATTCAGGCCAACAAACGACGACATGCTGTGCTAACCTGCAAGTTTTGGCCTCGCTCTCGTACTTCACACCAGGCCGCTGGCTGAATTTCATGGTAAAAACTAGGGAAGAAAGGGAAGAAAGCGGTCGAGAAACGGTCGGAAGAAGGTTATATCGTTTTCAGTTTCATATTTTTCTCGGTAGCGAAACCGGTAGCTGTACTAGCGGAAACAAATACGGCGTCGGTATTACGGGAATATCGAAAATGGAATTACCACGACAGAAATATGCGATATCGATCGGGAATCGATATTAATTATCGGTAACACAAATCACAGTTGTGTATTAGCTGTATCACATCATGTATAAAAATATCAACTGTGAATATATTATTGGTACTCGTATTAGCTATAAATGTATCATAAAAGACACGAGACATTTGAAAAAAGATGTTTAAATTAAAATGTAAAAAATATAAGTGGCGACATCATTGTTTGTTGCCTATTACAAATATAATATATATTTAGTTGGCTAGACTAACATAAAATGGTAAAATATATGCGGTAATTTCCGGTCTAAAACAGAAATTGTCGGAAACGATCGGTAAAGTCTAAAATCGTTTTCATTTTTGTTTTCACCAATACTTCCACTTTTGTTTTCATTTTTTCGGTATCTCATTTTCAACTACTACGGTCGGGAGAAGTCGAAAATGAGCTCCGGTTATCCGATAAATTCCGTTTTTGCTTTCATCCCTAGTAAAAACTAAAATTATCATTAAGATATCCAAAACTATGGATGCTAACAGAAAACGGGGATGTAGCTCAGATGGTAGAGCGCTCGCTTAGCATGCGAGAGGTACGGGGATCGATACCCCGCATCTCCGTTGTTCTTCTTTTTTTCAAACTTTACTCTCTTCTTTAGACGTTTTTTATGTTTTTAATAACGCTCATAAAGCATTTCGTTCCAAGTCACACTAGCACAAATTAATCAATGTTTTTCTTTTGATCAAGTTCCTTTCCCCCCACTTGTTACCATGCTCGAACCGGCACTATTTTCTGCATTCCCCTTCCCACTTCACTCTTGTAACATCCCCGGTTTATCAAAACCCTAATCATGCTTCTAATTGCTCTGTTAGTGCAAATTATTCTAAAGTTCAAGTGCTCATGTTTAAACTTTCAAACCAAAAACAATTCCTTGAAAATTGGTCAAATATGAGCTTGAACTAAAACTTCAAATTTTGCTCAGAAGGCGGGCCCAAGAAAAATTATATTTGGGTCACCTGTCCCAAAATAGAATTTGGAGAATTTTCCAGAATTTTATGAAAAAGGGAAGCAGTTCAAATAAATTGAAGAACATTCAAACAGATTACGTCTTATTTGAATTTTAATTCAAATTCTGTGTTGAAATTTAAAATCTTCCAATAAGGAAAAATGTTCCTGTTGCTTTGATCTTCCATCCCTGAATTTTTCAGAATTTTTGGGAATGTGGAAGGTTAGTTTTCGAGCTCTTCAATTTCAGCCCGTTTGAAAATCCATCAAAAATATGAAAAGTTACTGTAGCGGCGACACAGCTCTCTCTCTGTTCCGCCAGCGCCGTGTCGCTTTGGCCGACGTCAACCACGGCGGTCGCACGCCTCCTCCTCCTTCATCCTTATCCTCTCCCTTGACCGGCAGCTCAAGTCGTCACGCTCCTCCTCTTCTCTTTCTTCCTCGTTTTCCTTTTTCCCCCAGCCGCCATGGCCGCCGAGCACCACCTCCACGGCGTGCCGCCGCTCCGCTTCTCCCCCGCGCTCGGCCCCAACAGAGAAAAGGTGCGAAAGAGACCCCTCTAGGCCCTAGACAACACCATTTTCGAGCTCTCACTCCCTAACTCGAGATCGACAGAAGATTCCACCATGGCCGCCGGAGAGCACCGTGGAGTTCGTCATCGATTCCTCCCTCCACGGTGCGTTTCCGCTCGATTCCTCGAAACTGAAGCTAGCTCACATCCCTACGCACCCATTTGAGTCATCCCCCGTGCGATTCCACCACCCAAATCGACGGATTTGGAGGATTTCTGGCCGCCGGTTTTTCTTCCCCTGCTGTTTACTGTTCACGACTTAAACTCCAGAAAATGTCAGAAACCGGTTAGATTTGTAAATTCGATAGAAAATAAAATCCAACTCGTAAAAATCTGAAACAAATTTTGTTGGCTTCCCTGTAACTAGATCTATCCAATGGTACCACAATATCACTATGTTTCTCTGTATATTTTGTACAAAATTCAGAGAATGAAAACCTATAAGCTGATATATGCACTTCTGTATAGGCAAAAGTTCTCATTTTTGGTGTGCATGCATCTCATGGCATTACTGAACTGTTCACCAAGTGGCATATTTTATTGATGCATAGTTTAGCAGTAATTTCATTTCCAAGCCTTTCCTTGTTGCATTTTTAGTATTTTATTCTTGCATGTTCTTAATTCACTTTTTGGACAGGTTACTGTACAGGGTACTGGTGTTCTAATGAAATTTATAAATAAAAGTTTTGTCTTCCAGAACCATGTTAATAATTTTTGACATTTAAAATCTTGTTAATTGACCACTTAAACACTATATGAATTAAGTGTTGTTTAAAGTTTCTTTCGTGAAAAACTTGTCTTGCATGTCCAGAAGTATTTAGGTGCTAGATCTAGGTTGTTAATCACCAAGTGCATCTCCTCATCTCATGAGCATCATGCCATTGCACTTCTTTGTTTAACGAAATTTTACATCTTCGTTGCATTGCATTAAGTCTTACCTTGCATTGCATCCATTTAAGAACCGACATCGGAACCGAGGTCGTGAAGACCGTGCTGAGGATCTTGCTGCTGTTGCTAACTCTCTTGATTGCTCTAAAAACTCTCATACCCAAGGCAAGCCCCAGTGCACTCTTATGTTTTACAAAGTTTCCTTTTTCTCACATGTGTGCGAGTCATGAAATGTGCATTACGTGTAGGATTTGATTGAAACCTTAGTTGCATGTATCTATAGGCTTTCCTATGGGTTGGTTGTTCAGCCGCTACTTTATGCTATGCTTAATGTTGATTTATCGGTAGAAGTCGAGTGGTGCGGAACACCACTCGCGAGCTATAGGTTTCTTTTGGGAGAACTACTATTCTTGTTGCTATCTCACATGATTATGATAATTGGAGACCGGACGGGGATGTGTAGGTTTGCAACAGGACATGAAGGTCTTGTGTGCGGTAGCCCCGTCTGTGTCGATTGAGGACCGTTCGTTGTGGCCCTGTTGAGCAAGTTTGAACGTACCGGATGCATGCTAGTGATATGGGCACTAGTAAACCGATGTAACTCGATTACTGTATTGTTGGACGGTGCACCCCCTCTCTTTTAGTGATGAGTATGGTATGGTGGTTGCGGGTATGTGTTAGAAGGGAGGGCACACGGGCTATCCACGGATGGCCCAGCGCGGGTATCGCGTGGAGGACGTGTGTCGGGGAGAAGGAAAATCGGGCCGGCTTTATGGTGTCTTGTGAAAGGTTGCCGTGCGTGACTCTTTGTGAGTGTGCGTACGTCGTGTTATTCGAGTTTCCCCTGCAGGTGTAAATCGATTCGAATCGCCGTCCCTCGCGGTTATTGAGTACCACTTGTTCACTGCGTCACCTCGTAGTAAGAAGTGCACATCATAATGTATATATGCTGTATTAATACTTTAAATATTGTATTGCAACCATATATTGCTTAGTATAGGTACTCACATTTATGTTTATGCGAGAACCCTTTTAATTTGGCTAAAATTTGAAAGAAGGACTAACTTTTAGTGTTATTTTTATGCAATTATTCCTATACCTTGGGTCAGCCCCCTGCATGCTAGGAGTCGATCTTAGAAGGCCATTTTGACGGGTAAGTCTTGCTAAGTATCAGTTGCTCAGGGTTTGTTGTTTAAATCTTTGTTGCAGGTAATCTTTGGTCGGAGGAGAATGAGGCATGTTTACGGGCTAAATATGCTTCATATTAGGCTAATGACGTCGAGTTGTATATCGATCGCTTCCGCTACGCTTTTCAAACTCTTTTATGTAATCAAATATGAATCAAAGTTGTAATAACAAAAATTTCACTTTATACTATTTTATTTATGCTCATATGTGTGTACTTTTAGACTCTTGCTTCGCCAAGTGTCACCCGATCTCGATCCTGTTAAGCAAACCCCTCATTATTTGAGACGGAATGCTACAGCTCTCTTCCCCTATCCTCGTTTGAATGAACTTATAACTTCAACTTTCGATGTTGTTGCACAATCATGCGTCTTTTTGAGTCTCCTAACAAACAATCGTGCATCTTTTGAGGTGTTTCCAACATTTAAACTATCCAATCGCCTCACTAAAAAGATGACACAGAAACATAAGGGTTGCTTTTTGCTCTGTCTTGGTCTTCTTGTTCTGAGCCGTGTCTTTTCAGACACTGCATTGTTCAGCGACAAAGAGTTTAAAATACTCAACTCACTTTGAACAAAGTTTCCATCATTTGCCGCGATTCGAGCTTTTGGTGCACGCTCTGCCTTTCCGCGGTGGTCGTGTCGGCCGCCACCGACGAAGGATCGATGCGAAGTGCGTCTACGAGCGAGAGCTGAACTCAAGATTGCCTCGTTCTTGAGTTCTGTACTCCATTCACGAACGATAAAACTTTGTGCTGCTTTTAGGCTGCAGCATCAGTTTCTGAGCTCTTGTAATTAATAATTGTTTGCTGACGTAAATAAGCATGCTTCAAAACAAAGGGAGGGACAGACATATGGAAAGAAATGTATCTGAATAATTTTCTTTCTTTCAAGGAATCGGCATGTGATTTTGGGCAGCTTTCTAGTAGTGTAACTTTGGCCATCGATTTCTCCGTTACAAGGAGCGGATGCATGCGTTCACTTGCTATAGCTGCATCCAAGTGAATGGTCGAAACAAGCATATGGCGCCTAGCTACTCGCTCTTCGCATCTGCATTGCAACCGAGGACCAATTAACGAATTTCGTTACTAGACCTAGCTAGTTCGAGCAATTTCGTAGCAGGGGAGGGTTGGCGAACGGCCCTCTTAGCACCCCTTCTGCGATGACATTGTATGCCTTTTCTTACATGTGTATGCCGTCCCAGCTGGCGAATCTGCCTGGGTCACCCCAAACCTTTTGATGAGGACATCCTCTATTATTATCCGCTGGCAAAGACGCAACAAAAAAAGGACATCCTCAGTTGTAGTCGGGCGGCGACCGTGTGAGCCTCTGAATAATCCCACCTTGCTTAGCTTGGGAGGAGGAAGCCACCTTAAAAGGGAGAGCCACCCTTCCCCTATCAGACTAGTCTTTTAGGGCGATTGGGCCTTTCCCCGAGTGGGGGCACTGGAGTTGCGGTGCTAAGATTGCAGGATTCGGGGAATCCGAATCGGTGTGTCGGGCTTTCAAGTGTCGGTGCTAAGATTGCGGAATTCGGGGAATCCGGATCGGTGTGTCGGGCTTTCGTCCAAACCCACCTGGGCCGGACTCATCATTTGGTATCAGAGCTGGGCCCTTGTTTAAGGGGGTGGGAATGATGAGGACATCCTCTACTATTATCCGCTGACAAAGACGCAACAAAAAAAAAGGCCCTAGTGGCTCAGTTGTAGACGGGCGGCGACCGTGTGAGCCTCTGAATAATCCCACCTTGCTTAGCTTGAGAGGAGGAAGCCACCTTAAAAGGGAGAGCCACCTTCCCCTATCAGACTAGTCTTTTAGGGCGATTGGGCCTTTCCCCGAGTGGGGGCACTGGAGTTGCGGTGCTAAGATTGCAGGATTCGAGGAATCCGGATCGGTGTGTCGGACTTTCAAGTGTCGGTGCTAAGATTGCGGGATTCGGAGAATCCGGATCGGTGTGTCGGGCTTTCGTCCAAACCCACCTGGGCCGGACTCATCACCTTTGCCTTGTTGTCGCAGTCTACGCTGGCGTGATACGGGCCATCGCCGTCGCAGCATGCGACCAAAGGATCGTCAATGCCTGCCCAACACAAACTGTAAGTGAAAGGTGCTCATTTGGGACCCATTTAATACTACATATATAGGGAAGGATAGTTAATGCCAATATATGATTCTTCCTAACAAGCATGAAGCTCCTCTCTTCAGATCAAAATGTACCTAAACAAGAAAAAAAATGCTCACCGAATCTGCCTGGATTCTTTATCAGCTCCATTGTGGCATTATAGTAATCAGCATATCTGAGCTTCACGCCAGGGTATTGATCTTGAAGCCGGTAGACCTCACGAAACAGCACATTGTTATGCGCCAACGTGAACTCATTGAACCACCTAAGGCATCCATGCTCATCGTAATCCTTGGGTTCATGGCTATGGAACTTGTTCAGGAACAATGGCAAGCACCCGATCGGGAAGATGTTTGGGATCACGAATTCCTTTGCGCCCCATTGGATGATCCACAACATGCATTCAAGATCCAAAAATTTTAGCAGACAAATGAACTGTAGCAAATATATCTTGTTTGATTGAAATAGTGATCATCAAGTACCTCAAGGAAACTGCTTATGGCTGTGACAACCATTGAGATTAAGTCTTTAGCTTCCTCACGAGATCTACCAGCTTGAAACCAGGAGATGTAGTCACTACTACCGATCTCACCAAACACGATGAGAGATTCTTCTAGGAGTCTTCTCCTTGCATCTGTTAGAACATGTAACAGTAACGGGAAAACATTATAATAATAGCCAAACCATATCTGAGTGCAACTTGTAGAAGTAATGGAAAAAAAAATATTTGGACCATAGGAGAGTTACCGTCCCCAGGAGCAATCCGATTCAACATATGGTCAAACCAGCCGTACTGCACAGCCAGGCACCAAGGTGTGGACACACTGTGATTTAACTCTTTGTAGATGCTTGGAGGCAGAGCTGTGGCACCCAACACAGCAAAATTGGCACCGTGTGCAAACTGTCCGGAAGCATTCTCCGGCAGGTTTGGTGGTATCAATGGCAGCTGCAGTGCTTGTGCTGCAATAACACACATGCAGGACAGTGAACAAAGCCAAAAAAAAAAGTATCTATCCACAAAGTTTAATGTTTATATTCACAGTTCCTCACCATAGAAATCTATTAGTACACGACCATCGCACATGCGGCCGGTCGCATGCTTGAAGAATGTCATGCCGTAGGGGGCCTCCTTGTACTTCGAGGAACCATTACCAACCAAGTGAACATAGTTACCAGAGTCGATGATTGAGTCACCCAAGCTGAAGATGCGCTTATAGCAGCCGCACAAGGCCACATGGGAATTGAGAAGGAGGAGAATGGTTACAAGAAGTGAGAGCATAGACATAGTGACAGAAGGATGTTGGCGATTGAAATTGCCCATCTTCAGGAATTACTCCGATCCCTGCAAACCTCTCCACATGACTTCCTTTGGCTTACATTTTATAGCACTACTGAGTAAATGGTATATCTCTCTCTCTCTCTCTCTCTCTCTCTCTCTCTCTCTCTCTCTCTCTCTCTCTCTCTCTCTCTCGTATCCCATCAGATTTTTCCTAACATAAATCGTCCCAATCTTGTAGAATGAATTTCGAAGGAAATGCGTCATAAATATTGGAGATATGGTAGACAATGCTCATTTATGCATTTACACCGAAATTGATTGGGAATTTATTTACCATATCAGAAACATTGGAGATATGGTAGATAAATGCATAAATGAGCAAGAAGTGATTCGGTGGAATATTTAAATGAGCATTGGTGGAAATGCATAAATATTGGAGATATGGTAGACAATGCATTTTTTAGCAGCAATCAATCGCATGAACTATAAGCGATTGATTTGTTACTCAAACTCACTACACCACCTCGATCAACTTTCGTGTTCCAAGCCCCTTGCGTCCGCACGGCCATCCGCCACAATGTTATCTGTGCCGCCACGTGAAGGGCCCAAGTACAAGTGCCTGGAGCTACGTACATGCATGTACGTCGCACGTCAAGACCCACAACCACCGTCCACGTCACGCACGACCATGTCAAGCTGCTTAATCCATCGCCGGCTCACAGCCAGGCCATGCGTCTCAGTCGACCACCGCCCTGGCCGCTACGTCTAAGAACTAAAGATGCATCCCGCGGTGAGGAAGAGCATCCGACTCCTTGCGCTGGGCATAGAAGTCTTCTCGTTCAATAGTGTTTTAAATAATCTTTAGAAAAAAATAGTGTTTTATTTAGATTCTGTAAGATAGAACGCACATCATCAACACGCGTCATTAATAACTGCTGAATACTACTACTAATCAACAAACCTGCTGTGCTGCTTCATGTTTTCATGCTTAATTTGATTGAGAAAGATTTTTGACAGATATGCACCTTGGCTTTTTTTTTTTTTTTTTGGCGACGATAAACATTCATCAGTTGCCAGACAAGGGCACATGAGTCGGACAAGTAATAGGCAGATGTCATAAACATGGTAAACTAGGAGAAGCTCTTGGTCGTGGCAATAAACTCATGGAGCATGTTACAGATTATACAAAAACCTCCAGTAGTTTTATTTCTGTAGCGACCAAATTATTAGTTCCGGCGGTAGGGTGTAATCGTACTGTTGCCTAGCTTATTCAAAAGTAACGAACTGGAGACATGCTCCTCATCTTAGAAAAGATTGACATTCTATCATGTAAAACTGAGTTTCACGTGATTTTTTTTAACCGAAACAGGAGGGGAGTCCCCTACTGATTTCATTTTCCGTTAATATAAACTCAATGAAGTTCAGCTTGTTTTCGAGGCGTCGCCTAGGCGTTGTGAAGGGGGAGGGGGAGGCGTCGCCACGTGACGCCACAGAGATTTAGTTACGCCACAACATCTAGGTGTCGCCTAGGTGCTATAAGGGGGTGGGTCGCCACAGGACGCCGCAACGCCTCAAAAACATGGAAAGTACCAACAAGCCTAGATCTCCAAAGTCAAGCATGATGGGGATTTCAAAGCCTCCTGCTCATTTTGGTATGTAGGTTTTCAAATCTTGATGGCTCCTCCTAAGATAAAGGAGTGACAAAATACCCTACAAGCTATTTTGTCTCTTCTGTCATGTGCAGGCTATGAGTAACTTTTTATCCAGCCATGCATGACAGATATGATCATCCTTCATTTTGATGAGCACACATTTGATCTGGTTCTGTTTCGGTCTTCACCAAGTGGGAGGTACTTTCATACGCTACTCTAATTAATCAATCAAACATACACGGTGGATCACAAATTGAGATGCAAAACAGATTCCTCCTTTTTTTCTGTATACAAGCTTTTGTATACAAGTGTTGCGTTTAATGTTTATGCTTGGCTATAGCTTACTTGGAAGTCCTTGGTGGTTGTAACTTACTTGTCCTTTGTAGTAATGGCTGATTTTAGTAAAATCATCATATTATCTTGAAAATATGAATACAAAAATCTATTACTCCCTCCATCCCAAAATACTTGTCGCTGTTGACTTTTGACCATCACATTTGATCATTCGTCTTATTTGAATTTTTTTTTTTTTTGCAAACACTAGTTGTTTTCTCATAACATGTT
Organism: Eragrostis nindensis; assembly: GCA_012490785.1. Lineage (NCBI taxonomy): Eukaryota > Viridiplantae > Streptophyta > Magnoliopsida > Poales > Poaceae > Eragrostis > Eragrostis nindensis. The sequence goes on from JAAXCT010000093.1 coordinate 183,968, forward strand.
AGTATAATCTTGATAAGTTAGTTTTAATATTTATGCAAAATTTTTGAATAAGATGAATAGTCAAACATGGTGATTAAAAGTCAAAGGTGACAAGTATTTTGAGACGAAGGTAAGTAAGATACTAAATAAAATAGCGCAACAAGACTAGCCGCGCTATTTAGCGCGTGGCCCATCTTACTGGTGATCAGGCTCAATCACCATGGTTAACAACACGCACGACGTTAATTTGGTGGGCCCTTTCCTACGACTGCTGGTGGGAAAGCTCGCGTCGAAGCTGGCATGGCATAGCATGCGTTCAAGCGGGACGGGACATGCATGCGGGAGCGTGGCAGGCAATAAGCCTAGGATAGACGATAGCATGCATGTGTCAGTTCTATCTCTCATATTCCCTCTCGATTACAGGCGATCGATCGATCGATATCCTACTGAGACCCAAACTGGAACCGAAACTGATTTGCCGAGAACGTCGACGCAGGATCCGTATCGGCCGTCTAAGTATGGACACAGACTCGGAGCTGATGCTCCCTGAAGCCACCTATAAAAAGAACAGGGTGCGCTGCCGTTCCACACCAAACCAACGAACTGGCAACAAGCAGCTAGCAGCATAGAGCAAGGTTCAGTGTGGCTCCATCGACAACCAAGATGAGGACGCCGAAGCTCGATCTTCTCGCGACGATCTCGCTTCTCGTCCTTCTACTCGTGCCCTCTGCCGCCGCCGCTCGCGTAGGGCCCAGCGTAACGAAGCCCATCGACGCCAGCCAAATGCAGCATATGGAGCTGCCAGACATGGTGATCGGGCCCGAGAGCGTCGCCTTCGATCCGCATGGCGCCGGGCCTTACGTGAGCGTCAACGACGGACGCATCCTCAAGTACGAAGGCGAGACCGCCGGGTGGAAGACGTTCTCCTACAGCCCAAGCTACGCCAAAAACAATTGCTCGGTGACAACCGACTCCGAGCTCCCGATCGTCGCCAAGGAGAGCTGGTGCGGCCGTCCGCTAGGTCTGCGATTCCACCGCGAATCCGGCAACCTCTACATTGCCGACGCATACATGGGGCTCATGCGGGTGGGGCCTAATGGCGGGGAAGCCACCGTGCTCGTGACGGAGGCCGAAGGCGTTCCACTCAGCTTCACGAACGGGGTGGACATCGACCAAGTCACCGGCGACGTCTACTTCACCTCAAGCAGTACGACGTATACACGAGCGCAACATGAGATGGTCACCGCCACGGGAGACTCAACAGGTCGCATCATGAAGTATGACCCTCATACTAACCAGGTGACCGTGCTCCAGTCCAATGTCACTTATCCTAACGGCATTGCCATCAGTGCCGATAGGACTCACCTCGTCGTTTCATCCACTGGACCGTGCAAGCTTCTTAAATACTGGATCCGAGGGCCCAAGGCTGGCAAGTCCGAGATCTTCGCCGACTTACCAGGATACCCAGATAATATAAGACCGGATGAGAAGGGAGGGTATTGGGTCGCACTCCATCGCGAGAAGAATGAATTCCCTTTCGGTAAGGATAGCCACTTGCTTGCCATCAGGATTGGTGCTAAGGGTGAAAAGCTACAGGACATGAGGGGACCCAAGAATGTTAGGCCTACTGAGGTGGTCGAGAGAGAAGACGGAAAAATATTTCTTGGATCCGTGGAGTTGTCTTATGTTAGCATTGTTAGCGCTTAGAAGTGGCTAGACTATTTAGAATATATTTTTGAGTCGTATTGTATCTTTTTTAAGTAATAATTTGGTACCGTGCGTAGCACTAATTATTTTATAAATGTATACTGTGTGGTTTTATCAGTGCTAAACGAATGCTCTTATTCAGTATTACAATTTTGCTATGGTAGTATTAAGCAGCACGCTTCAATAGTGTTACACGCATAATCCGACTTAGCGTTCGAGTGTCGAGTGAGCGTGTTCGCGCCGTGCTGGACACCGTCGTCGAGCCGGTCCAGGAGCTGGCGGCCGGCAGCCGGCCTGGAATTACGGGGCATCAAGTACCGAGACTACGTTACTGCACATTGGCAGAACAACAGGGCCAAGAGGCAAACGCATCAAACGGCGATGGACGTCGTGCGGGAGCGGGTTGGCGCCACTGCGCGCACTGAACAGCCCATTTGAGACTTTGTTCATGACGGTCGAGGCATCTGCATCAGTACCTGTACGTTTCGTCTTTTTATTATGTAACAAACAGATTCTTGCTAGACAATCTGTGTAACTGTTGATTCGATTGTAGTAAAAGATTCTTCTGAATCGATTGGTTGTGCAACTAATTCTTTATGGCAAAATATACATGTTGTTGGTCCTCAGCTAGCTGAAGGTTCATTCATCAAAGGCTGATGTTGGTCCTCCTCAGCTGAGATGCAGAGACGATGGTTGCTGATGTGAGTATGCACGTTAAAGAAACGTGACAGAACTTACGGTTTCAAAGTCCAAAGCATTAGTATCATTCAAATTTAGCCACAACACTATATAATCATTTGCATCCGCTTGAGATCAGGCACACATTGGTGCCAGTTGTTCCAGCTAACCGACGTAATAGTGGACAGTAAGAGATCTTCAGGTTCACAAGTGCAGGATCATTTCCCTGCAATGTTCTTGTTCAGTGCGAATGAGAAAAGTTGGGGATATTGCCATTGAATTAAGCAAATTGTTACACCAGATTCCTTTTTCCAAAATCATTGTACCTGACAGGCAGCTACCATTCTAATGAAACGCTCTTGTTCCTGCAAATTTTCTACTCTGTTTCTTGAAAGTTGTTTCTTAGGGGGGAAAAAAAATCCTACTCTGTTTTTCACTCTGCTATAGTTGTCAAATCCATCCGTGATGTGGTTGACTGATCTTCTCTTTGACCTTGCAACAACGATTACAAGTTTACAACAGTTGTTATCAGTGAATAACTGAAGATGATATGGGTTGTGTGCAGAAACTGAAACCATATATTGGTAGTTTTCATCAGGATAGTGTCATCATAGTTGCTCTTCATCAGTAAAGTGAAACCATGTGATCTCCCACATGTTGTAGTCATGAAAACAAATTTTGTTGAATCTGTACAAGTTTGTGAATAATAAGCAAAGCAAAAGCTATAGAACAAAGCCATTCCACTCGTTGATAAGTATTACAGATCTACATAAAGCACCGTGGCAAATATCCTTCAGCCAATTACATGAGACCACTTGAGATGGAGCTAACACTTGTAAGTCGAAGAAACTAACACTAAAATGACCCTAATGACGAGACGAACGGGAAGAAGCCCTGCGTCGATCTGCAGGAAAGATAGCTCAGGCCTGGCACTCTATCCCACGGCGATCACACTGACAACATTTGTAGACGACGTCGTAGCCTGCGGAAGAAGAACGCGGCGCCGCGGCACCTCAATGCACGCGGTGCCTTGGAACTTGGACGTGGCTCACACGGCGCGAGCGCAAGGTGCTTGGAACGCGAAAGCAAGGAGTTGTTGCTGTGTTTATGATGTAGGATTACCGAAGCCGACTCCGTACGGTGCTACGTACAGATCATGGCGTAGATCGTCCGCAGCCCCTTTCCCGCGCTTTGTCGATCTCGGCATGCCCAGCCTGGGTATAAGGGTTGGACAATGCCCCAGCGTCAGCGTGGTTTCTCAACCCTTCCCTTCCTCTTCCGTAAGCCTCTCTCGTTGATTCGATCGCGGAGCCCTAACTCGCCCAGGCTCTCGATCGACTCGACTCGGCGGATATGGCAGAAGACGACCACTCGTTCACGCCCAGCCACGCCAGCCTCGTCGACCGCTACCTCCGCGCCAGGATCGACCACGGCAACATCGTCAGCGACCACGCTTCCCTCTTCCACGACGCCGACGTCTGCTCCGCCCGCCCGCACGACCTGGTCCGCGATCGCACGCCGGCGCGCGTGCCACGCAGAGACGCCGGCGACGGACAGCAGTGGTTCTTCTTCAGCCCCGCGCGCTTCGTCGGCAAGAGGAGGTCGCGCACCGTCGACGGCACCAACGGCAAGGAGTCGTGGCACTCTGAGGCATGCCCCAAGGCGGTGGAAGGGATCAACGGCGGGTTCGTCCAGATGTTCTCGTACCATGTGAGGACGGCGACGGGCAACGTCGAGAAGCCGGGGTGGATCATGGCCGAGTACACCTTCAAGGACAGTACCAGAGCCGGCGACGTCGTCCTCTGCAAAGTGTACAAGTCACCTCGTGGGCCTGGCCGATCCAACGCATCGTCGTCGGCAAAGTCAGGCACCAAGAGGAAGGCGGTGGACAATGGCGAACGCCTTGAGGGCGCGACACCCAGCACGCGGCCGTGTCTGTGCGACGAAGACGACGTCATGATGTTCACCGAGGACATCGAACGCGACCTCATGTCACACGGAGATCACAATGACACGGCGCCGCAGTTCGCAGTACCGGAAGCAAGCGTCGACGGCTTCATGACGCTGCAGGAGTTGAAGGCCTTCATGATGACGGATGCGGAGGACGACGGGACGATGCTCCGAGTCCCCGAGGGCGAGGACCCTGTAGCGTTCTACCTCAGATGCCTGGGTCTGCACGGCGCCGACGACCAGCAGCAACACGCCGCCGTCCAGCAATACGCTGACATCCAGACGGTGCGCGGTCCACTCTCAGAGTACGACGCGATCACGACCCTCGCCACCGGGGTCACCGTTGATGTGTTGCTCCTCGACTGCCCCTCCATGTCCTGCTTGCATCCAGGCAGCAATCTTGGCGTCCTCTGCAGCTGATCCCGACGACATGGAGGAGGAGCACGTCCCCTGCACCATATCGTCTTGAACATGGCTAGCTTAGACAGTTGGCTCGATCGCAAAAGATTCTTCCGGGTTGAACTGGTTGTAAACTGATTCTTCACTACGAGATGATTAATCTATGTGATCGATGTTTGTAACAATTGACTAGTATACAGATTTCATCCATTCTCTTCTTGCTTACGGCTCACAATAGCGATCACCTCGCGTCTGAACCTGATCGAACATATGCTTGTTTCCTTGTTGGTGCTCTGTTGACTGACGCTGTGCTCCTTCTACATTAATTAGTGCTGTTCAGTCTGTGAGCGACCTGAAACAGTGGAAGGGACAACTCAGACTCCGGATAGCACGTTTTCGGATGGCTAACAGTGGAGGAGTATTACAAGCTGCACGACCTGAAACAGTTGGCTTTGTTCTTTTCTTTTGCGTCTTTGGGTTAGTGGTTTGCGTCTTTAAGCACAGTGGCGGGGAGGGGGGGGGGGGGGGGGGGGGGTGGCCGCGGCCCACCCCCAGATTCAGCCCAACACGATTTTTAGCACTGTGAATAGTGGATTTTTCTTTTCTTTTTCCTTTTTTCGGCCCACCCACGCAAGCCCAGCTAGCTTTCGGCCCACCTCTAGTTTTGGGCCTGGACTCGCCACTGTTTAAGCACTCATGCATGTGTGTTGAAGCACCGGAGATTTGAAGTCAATGATGTAACAAATCCCCTGATGTGGGTTTGTTGATGATGTAAACTTCAAATATTGATTGGACGAATGAAGTTATTCTCCCATGCATGTTGGGCAAAATTATATACGAAAGGCCTAATTGTTTGTTGATTCTTATATTCGTGTGATTTCTTCTCTGTTCATATCGATGTACATATTCGGAATCATATAATCTTTTCACATGGTTCAGTTCTTTGCAACATGTTTCTGAATACCGATCGCCATCATCCATTGGCCATGGGATTGTTATTGCAGAAGAACGAGATACTTTGTATGTGCAACAAGCATACCAGTGGTGAATTAACAGAGAGGGAAAAGCAGAGTATCTCTTCTGTAATGCTGAAACATATGTGTGTAACAGTGGACTTGATTGTAAAAAGATTCTTCTGAACATATGCGGAATCTATGTGATGTTCATAATGATTGACTCGATCAATTTTGTTCATTCAGTTCTTGCTAGACGATCTGTGTAACTGTCGTTTCGATTGTACAAGATTCTTCTGAATTTATTGGTCGTGCAATTTCGTCCAATCAATTCTTGCTTAAGGTTCAAGCGTCGGGGCTGATCCAACATATGCTCGTTACCTCGTTCGTCCTCAGCTGCGATGCTGATGCATAGACGAAGAGCAACTTGGCTCCAGATGCTATAAGTTTGGTTCATTCAGTTCGATGCAGAGCGTGTTTCAGCAATTTCAGTGAACAGCAGGGTACAAGATGTGCCATTGGGATATCTTGATCACTTCCTTCCGAATCATCAATGCTTGGAAGATTAACCCCTTTAACTGAGGGCGTCGGGCATATGCGATAGAGGCAAAGTGCAGAGCATCTTATATTTACTAATTGGAGGCTCCTTCTGATGCCTCCACATTAATCGGAAGAAAATGATAGAAATTCTCACAAAAATGCAAAACATCCGGCCGCACAAATTAAAGTAATAGAAACAATAGCCTTTAGATCTAACGTGATCTAAATTACCTACCATGCCATTATGAGTAAAAATAGATAAATTTGGAATTAAAAATAGCCAAAATACCCCTAATTTCTATTTCTAAATTACCCACCATGCCATTATGAGTAAATAAATTAAATTTGAAAATAAAAAAAAGCTAAAAATACCCCTAAATCCGACTTCTAAATTACCCACCATGCCATTATGAAACAAAAATAGATAAATTCATAATTAAAAAATAGTAAAAAACACCCGTATTTCCTATTTCTGAATTACCCACATGCCAATATTAGTCCAAAACAGTTATATTCGAATTAAAATTTGGAAGAAAAAAATAAAAAATACCTCTCATGCCTATTTCTAAATTACGCCCCATGCCATTACAAGTTCAAAATTAACTAAATTTGTAATAATATAAAATAGTAAAAAAATATCCCTAATTTCTTTTTCCAATTTACTCACCATACCATTATGATTCCAAAAATAGCTAAAATTTGAAAGATTAAAAATAGAAAAAATACACCTAATTTCTATTTCTAAATTACTCACTTTGCCAGTTTCGTATTAATAAAGGAGTCTATTTTAATATTCAAAATGCAGATCTCAGTAGGGTTAAATGTCTTTCTTGGCCAAGATATACAAGTTCAAAATTAACTAAATTTGGAATAATATAAAATAGTAAAAAATATCCCTAATTTCTTTTTCCAATTTCTTACCATACCATTATGATTCCAAAAATAGCTAAATTTGAAAGATTAAAAATAGCAAAAATACACCTAATTTCTATTTCTAAATTACTCACTTTGCCAGTTTCGGATTAATAAAGGAGTCTAGTTTAATATTCAAAATGCAGATCTCATTAGGGTTAAATCTCTTTCCTTGGCCAAGATATAATTTAGTTTCAGACATGAGTTGCAATGACTCATTTCCTAAATGTATAATGCATCAATGGTTCAATACTAAACAATATTTATCTTCAATATGTAAATAGATAATAAATATGTATATTCCTATATATAAAATAAGAAAACCAAACAAAAATTAATGAAGGGTGAAGAGCACTTTAACTGTTATAATATTATGGAATTTTAAGACCATATACTTATAATTTTATGAAAATAATTTCACGATATAAATATATATATATGATGGTTAAAGTTTGGATGGTATAATATTAATTGTACTTAACTAGATAAAAAATGCGATGGATATGATGTACATAACATAGAGACCATATATTCATAAGTTTAAGAAAAGTATCGCAGTATATAAACATACATGATGGTTAAAGTTTAGATAGTCTAATAGTATGTTTAACTAAATATATATCTGTGATGGGAAAACTATCACAAATGTTACCATGTGATGGTTCGAAAAATATCATTTTTATAGACCGGTCATTAGTATACGGTAAATAAAACAGTAAATAAGAATCAATTTATGTAGTATAATGCGTATGTCAACAAACGAACCATCTCTCAAATTCTTTTGCTTTTGGAGGTAGATTGTTTGATGTTTGTCTGGCCTATCATAGTCATTTCCAACAAAAAAAATATTAAACTTATTAACATGTATTCTAGAATATTGTAAAATATAAATTAGAATGATAATGATTCTTATTAGTTAGCACCATCGCAATAAAATGAGGGGTTAAATTTAATGTTTTCGATCACGCCGGACGTAATGGGATGTCATGAATAATGGCATAACATACAGTGTGGCGGGTTAAAATTACAATATCCATTGGCGAAACTTCATGCGGGCAAAATAAGACCATAAAAAAGACTAATATATTAGGTATAAAAAGTTGTACTACAACATGGATCTAAATCTGAAGGATGTTTTTAATGGACTAAAACAATTTAGAAAGTCATATAATGTTGAGATCGCATCTAATTTTGAATATAGTCTACCACAGGCTCATTATCTTAATAATATAACTGAGATGTGATATGAAATTTTGTAGTTTAAATTCAGATTTAATACTAAATATTATTAAATATTCAGTTTACTCGATGCTTGCAAAAATATATTTTTAAAAAAAAATCTAAATACTATATGTCTCTTTAATTTCTAGCCCGTGCAATGCACGGGTTGAAAGGCTAGTGTATAGGTAAACGATGGGTTAGTTCAAGGTCACGGTGTCAGCTCCAATGCAAGTTGCTCCAGTACTTGTAAACTTCTGATGCTATTCAGTTGGGCACTTAATGGATGTTGTAGATTTTAATGACAAAAAAAAAGAATGGATGTTGCAGATTTAAAAGTTCTATGCCGTTGGGGTGTGGAGCGCATTACGCCGAGCTGCACGTCCTTGGCATGTCGACGCCGTTATTGTCATCGCGAAACAGAGCAGAAAACAGAGTATCTCTTCAGACGCCGACGAATGATCCATCGATGCAGCGCGCGCGGCTGTTCGCGATCTGGCCGAACAAGACGACATCGATCATGCTGTTCGCGAAGCTGGTGCCTCAGTGCCCGTCCACGGACCACGGTGCACGGCGCGCAGGCCAGCACATGGCGGTTCAGCTGCCGCCGCTCCTCGAGCCGGCACGCCATCTTGCCATTCGTACCTGCGCGTCCTTGGCCACAAGCGGAGATGAATACGGTGGTGCGACATCGAAGAAATGGAGCTCAACCAAACTGAGCACGCACATGAACGCAGGCGAGCATGCGCAGCTCCTGCTCCGCGCCCAGCGATTCCGCGACCTGGTGCCTGATCCTGTACAACTTCTTTTCGCTGCTCACAACCGGTGATGATGGAGCTGATCATTTTGCCGATGATCATCGCCGGAAACAGGGTATCTTCTGCTGCTGCTCGGCACTGGATCGGCGAGGTGGGGCACCAGATCAACTTCCAGTCACGACATCTGCGGTACCTGGATCATCTGATTCGTCATCAACTCCAAACAGAGTATCATTTCAGACTTCAGAACTGCTGGAAATTCAGGTGTCCGACGAGGATTCCCCTCATCCTTCTGCTGCTCCTAGGGCAAACCAAGGAACAAACCGTCCATAACTTCCAGGGTCAAAGCAGGGTCTTGGTCTCGGCTCCTCATCAACTTCCAGACACGTCAGCTGCAAGTCCTGTATCGTCGTCGGATTCATTCATCAACTCAAAACAGACACAACCGCGGCACTAGGATCGCTTACATCCCACGCGCGGCGCGAAACCCATCTTCGAATCGAATTCCCGCTACGTCCCTTCATAAGAAAACACCGCTGCCATCCATCGCTGCTTCTTTCCAAACCCTTTCTACTTCTTCCACGCTTCTCCCTCAACTCGCCTTCTCCGTCAACTCGCCGGATATGGCGAAGGACGACCACTCGTTCACGCCCGGCAACGACAGCCTCCTCGACCGCTACCTCCGCGCCAGGCTCGACGGCAACATCAGCGGTCTCGCCGACGCGCGCTTGTTCCACGACGCCGACGTCTGCTCGGCCCGGCCCCACGATCTGGTCCGCGATCACCTGCCCGCACGCGTTCCGTACAGAGACGCCGGAGACGGACAGCAATGGTACTTCTTCAGCCCCGCGCGCTTCGTCGGCAAGTCCACGACGAAGAGGTCGCGCACCGTCGCCGGCAGCAACGGCAAGGAGTCGTGGCACGCCGAGGGCAGTCCGAAGCCGGTGGAAGGCAGCGCCGGCGGGCAAGTGCAAAAGTTCTCGTACCACATCAGAACGGCGTCGGGGTCCGTCGAGAAGCCGGGATGGATCATGGCAGAGTACAGCTTCAAGGACACCAGAGCTGGCGACCTCGTGCTTTGCAAGGTTTACAAATCACCTCGAGGCCCTGGGCGATCCCGCGCGTCGTCATCGTCATCCTCTTGCACGTCGTCGGCGAACGCATCAGGCACCAAGAGGAAGGCGGCGGACGACGCCGAACATCTCGAGGCGGCGAGTCCCAGCACGCGGCCGCGCCAGGCCGACGAAGACGACGTCGACGTCATGCTTTTCGCGGAGAACATCGAGCGCGACCTCCTGTCACACGACGATCATGTGGCGGCGCCGGAGCTCGGAGAGACGACGCAACACCTCGAGGCCGAGGACGACAACATCATGCTGTTCGCGCAGAACATCGAGCTCGATCTGCTGTCAGACCAAGACCAAGCTGCTGCACCGGAGATCGTAGAGATGCAGAACGTGGAGCCGGAAGGCCAACCAGCGGAGACGCAGCTCGCACCGGCAACCGTCGATGGCTACGCGGATCAGCTGGCGCTGCAGAAGGAGGAGGAGGACGGCGAGGACCCTATCCAGCAGCAGGATGCGGACATCGAGACGGTGTTCGGTCTGCGTTCGGAATATGACGTCATCGCGGCCCTCGCCGCCGGGATCACCGTTGACGAGCTGTTCTTGGACGGCCCGTCGACGTCGTGCCCGCATCCAGGTGGCGCTCCTCGCGTCCCCTGCACCTGATCCTGACTACGTAGAGGAGCGCATCCCCTGCACCTGCTGAAACATCTGTGTGCAACAGTTGAATTGTAAAAAGAGGTTCTGAACATATGAGCACTATGTGATGTTTGTAACAATGCTAGACGATCTTGATTGGTTGTGCAACTAAGTGTTTATTGCGAAATATAGATGTTGTTCATATCGATTTTGTTCATTCAATTCTTGCTTAAGCATCCAACATATTGACGACGGGATGATCTGAAACCACACCTTCCTTGTGGGGAAAAGAAACAGACAATCCACTATTAGATGAGGGTTTCATTCTCTTGCGAAGGTTTCTCTGCTGTCCAGTGGAGTTTTTGGGGAAGCTAGCCCCACAGAAGTTTTGCAGCGCAGCAGACCCCAACAGAACAGGACGTTGTAGGACTAGTGCAAACCTGTGGTACATTGAGTACGGTTGAAGGAATTGGAAAGTTCATCACAGCAAACAATTAAACGTCACAAGCTCAAGCTGTAGCTCACAGCTTGAGCATAAAACAATCAGCTCTTGAGTCATTACAGAATACAGCCAGGGTCAAATCAGACAATTCAGTATTGTTGCATTTAACAGTTTCCCATAGGCAAAGAACATACGAAGAAACAGATCGAGTGAAAATGATCAGACAAGATCTCTTGACTGATTTCTGGGTACAGCGCCATGTTTGTAGTTGCAAGCAAAATCATCATCATACTAAAACATACATCTTTGATCACGTTCGATATATCCTCCTATATCATGTTCTGCCTACAGAGGAAACTGGACTCACAGCTCCTGGAATTTGCAAACCAATCAGACCAAAAGTACATTTTATACACCAACTTCTCAAGGTCACCAGTTAAGGTACACCAGTCACGTTCAATATGCCATGCAGCTGCTCCAAGATAGACACCGACGTACCATCAAGTACAGTCATTCACATATTACTCTACCATCCAGAACGAGGGAATACTGAAGCATCCTGTTCTCATCACCTCATGTTTGTTACTCTATTCCGAAAGGAAACATAGCCCAGTACGTACAAGGCAATAATATCATTGCCCATTGGCTTGCCATTTAGTCTTCACTTTAGCAGTATGGACCAGGCTGTATCTGAACATAAATCTTCGTCAGTGTTTTTCTACATCTCACCCAGGACGGTTATTTCCAATGCCAAGAAGATCCTACAGAAAACATTTTAAACAAGAATGATTAAACCTTCAAGTACCGCTTGGATTCATGGCACTATAGCATGTCAGCATGTGCATTTCACTTTTCAATCAAGACATGATGGGCATGGTCAAATCCTATTTCCAAGGATTTTTTTTCCCCTGACAGCAAATATGATAGCAGGTAGTTTTAAATGTAAATTGGAAAAGCTTACTAATGTAGAGGAGGACATAGCAAAAAAATGTAAATGCACGGATATAATCCTACTGTAACCAGTAAAAAGGTCATACTAAACCATCATGTCAATATACACAGTAAGTACATTTTCTTGCGGCAAGATTCCTGTGATCTACAGTGACAACAAATCAAGAAAAGATCTAGGCGAAAACGCCACCATCTGTCATTATCACATATCTGTGATTTGGTGCTGAATTACATACTGAACCCACATCTACAAACACAACATTTATACGCGACAGTGGTACAACATATGGTGTATTATATCCTTGGACCATTAGGAATGGACCATCAACTCACTTTATGTAGTAGGTTACTTTCTAGCATCAATATTTGTGCTGTTCAATAGTCACTGCAAGGAATTTTGTTTCATGTAAAAAAACACAAGAACGTATTTCTGGTCTTCAAAGTAGCAGCCTGAACTAGAGATTAACCATGCAAATGAGACAAAAGGTGGAGAAGTGATGAGCTCTTCCTTACCTGGCAAGCCTTGTTTTTGGCCCTGGTTTCAGCTGTGCTGGGAATGTCATGGTTTGGTTTGTTAAACCTTTTCTCTCGCCGGTCACAGGAGCCCCAACCATCTGAGAACCTGCCACCTCTTTAAATACAACAGGGAAAAGAGTTAATAATGCCTGATAAAAATGAAAGAATCGAAGCAGCTAGGAAAAGTGAACTTGACACAAAATGATTCTAAATTGCGACAAAACAACATACATCATTGATGCTCGGACCAGGAATTCAGCACGGTTGACATTGCGGTTTTCATCAAACTCAATGGAGTGGTCCTTGATTTCGAACGAGATATTGAAGAAGCAAGATATCTTTCTCCAACCTGAAGGATTAGAAAAGTAAGCATGGCAAATTCCAGTAAAAAATTACAGATTACAGTCCCACACATTTTAAGTGAAGAACCTGATTTCTTTATGTATGGGTTCCCACTGATTGAGGTGTAGTCGTTTTTCTCTAGTATCTGAAATTGAACGGGGGGAACTTGTTAAACCCAGCATAAAAGTTGAGAACATCTCAATATAACTGTGTAACAATGTTGAAAGAAAAGGTGACGCAGCTTAAGTAGGGTGTGACGTTGAGAAGGCAATTTCTTTCCCAGTAACATAAGAAAAATGCCACTGGTATTCTATCTTACGGATACATTCTTGTGTCTTATTTAGCATAGCATTGAACCGATGAACCAATTTGTCTTATCAAGTAGGAAACCATTTGCAAAAGCAGGAACGAGTTCCATATCGTCCGCACCCAGATTCAATTGATAAACATGACCGCCACAAAACACTTAAATCAAGCAAGATATAATCAAGCCTGAGCACTTTTTCTGCATTGACTGAATATAGCAAATATGTGGAACATGATAGATCTTAACTAAGGATATACCAATGGAAAGTTGGATGCAGAAGATGATGCAAATGAGAGCATACCTTTGTTTCATTTTGAGATGATGCAACGCAAGCTATTACTCTCCCTCTGTTTTTTATTGATGACATTAGGGCAATAGGTTTTGTTCATCTTATAGCTAAAACTGTTGTCCTAATGTCACAACGAAAAACAGGAAGAGGTAATTCTCTACTGAGCTTTACGAAGTTATCACATTGAGCGAAGTTTGACAGTATGGTTTTCACAATGAGTGAACAAAAACAGATTCACAATGGGTAAACATATACATATTAGATCATTCCCATATATATTAAATTACTGATTAGCATAACATCACGAATAGCTACCCAAACTACAGCAGACAGAGAAGCAAATTACAAGGCATTATTATCAGTCATCACCATCAGAAAAGCATAACTAAAACAAGTGAAGTTCACTCTTCCTTTTGTGATCTGCGAATGTACAACAGAAATTAACCTGACGGCTCACTATTTGTTAATCTAGGCAATTTGTCTCAGCCATGTTCAATCATGGTGCTGTGGAAAGCATCGTGTTCGAAGTTCAGGACCACATGATACAGAAGCAGTCAAGGTTGTCTGATAATTTGCGGTCCTGACTCGTGAGTGATCCTCAAAGGACACACTCTTTCTCACGCACTGTAATGATGCAATTCCATTTCAAGGCACTCATCTAACTCTCAACAAAAAAACTGGGTCTGCTGAAGCTGTATAAGCAACTTAAATTCCTAAATCTGGCTCCATCAGCTCGCAAATTGTAAGGGGACGAGAGATTAAGCATGTTTTGACAGGCGCGGGATGGGATTCGGCAAGGGGAAGAGACTCACCGAGAGGGCTACCTCCTGGTACTTCCTGAAGTTGGCTACGGAGAGCGAGGGGAGCAAGCACCCGTCGGAGGCGGCGGCTGCGGCGATGGGGCTCCCCATGGAAACCGCCCATGGCTCAGGGGGCGGGCTCTCGACGACCACCATCCGGCCTCTGGCCGCCGCAGCAGCGTCGGGGGTGGCATACGGCGATGCGTGAGGCGCGGAGGGGAGCCGGGAGGGCGGCGGCGGCGTCGCGTGGCAGGCGGCGTGGGCGAGGCGCGGAGACTTGAACGGGCGGGCGGGCTGCAGCACCTCGCCGCGGTGGTCGTCGTCGCTGGCGACGCGGCGTACGCTGGAGGCCCGGGCGGCGGCGGAGTCTACGGCGGCCCAGAGAGCGGCGGAGTCGAGGTCGCTGTCGTCCATGGCGGAGGGAGAGGGAGGCCGAGCTGCTGCGGTTTGCCGTAGAGGAATCGCCGAATTGGTTTGGGGATTTGAAATGGAAGAGAGGGGAAGGGGAAGAAGAAGGGATTAATTGCCTGGATGGGCCTACTGGCTCACCAGGCCAGCCCAGTCTATAATGTCGTAAGAAGCCCATGTATGTGTTCTTTTTCTTTTCGCTTTTGTTTTTCAAGGAACACCGCCGATCCTACACGTAGGTCACCCGATAGGATCCTTTCGATCGAACACTCCAAGATTCGCGCAACACAGCCATCCAACGGTCAGCCTGCTTTCTTCCTCCTGCTGCCTTCCTGACGACGACGGCGACGGCGACGAGCCCGGCGAAGCCGGGTTAGTGCGGCGGAGGGCGGCGGCCGCGGATTCGGCGGCGGGAGCCGCCGGAGACGATGGAGGAGAGCGGGGCGGGGGCGTCTCGCCAGAGAATCCCTTATTGTGCGGGATTTGTACCCCTAAAATCTCCTCCTCCTCCCCCAGCGATAGAAAGGCGGCGGCAGGCCGGACCGGCGGTGGGCGGCGAGGCGGCGGGGACGCCGCCGGCCGCGGTGGTGGCTGCCGGCGGTGGGCGGGGTAAAGGCGGGGGCGTCACTTCTCGCCGGGTTAGCGCGGCGGCGGAGGCGGCGGGGACGCCGCCAGAGCCAGGCGGGAGGCGGAGGCGGGGGCGAGCATGACGACGGCGGTCGAGGGCAGCGGCGGTGCAGCGGCGGCTCGAGGAAGAAGACGATCGTCGGGCCGTGGGCCGACGCGAAGCAGGCTGTGGGCCGACCTATCGGTGAGATCCTGTCGGACGATCTGCCGATAGGACGTCCCAAGGAACACCCCATCATGTATGAACCCATACAACCGTTTCAAGTTTCAACATTGGTTTTCAACCGTTTGACTACGGCAACGAATGCATCAGATCATTCCAGCATGATCAGGCGCCATACAAGCTTGGCTAGCTTCTTCATTAGAAGTTCTTTGTGGCCTGGTAGGTCTTGCCGAACTGCCAGTCTCGGGGCGCGACGTGCCACGAGGTGGCCTTGCGGTGGTCGCCGGTCATGACCCGGAACGTCAGCGACTCTCCGGTGAGGTCCACCTCCGTGATCCAGATCTGGCCCCAGCTCCGCTTCATGGGCGTCCACTTGACGCGCTTGTTGCCCTTCACCATCAGCGCCACCACGTCCCCGGCGCCGCCCACGTTGGTCACCATCACCATGTTGTAGTTCTTGTTCCCCGTGATCGTGTACCGGATCCCGCCCTGCCTCGCGCACGCCACCCTGCACTCATCGATCGGTCATATGTATCAGATGATGATTTCTCGTCAATGAATGGAGGAATGACGTGTGCATTGTTTGATCCCTATCTAGTGATCCATGCATGTGTAGGAATGACGTACTTGCGGTAGGAGATGGGCACGATGCCAGCCTTCTCCTCGGCGATCTGGAGGAAGACGGGCATGGTGAGGTCGAAGTGCTCGCCCTTCTGCCCGCTGACCGGCGGCGGTGCCTGGTTGTTCGCCGTCACGACCACCGGCGCCGCGCCGGGCTTGGTGCTGTTGGCGCCGTCCGCGCTCTTGACCTCGTAGCACGCGCCGCAGCCGGCGCCGCCGTCGAACAGAGCCGGGCTCACGGCCGCCGTCTGCACGCCGAACCCGTCCGCGTCCTTGTACCCGCACGCGCCGCCGTCGCGGGTGCCGGACCCGTCGCGCCCGCCGTAGAACGTCGCGTGCCCGGGCGTCCACGGGCCCGCCTTGAACTTGCCGTGGTTCACGTGCGGCTTCGCTGCAGCGGCCGACGACAGCGCGAGCCCGGCGAGCAGCAGCGACGTCGTGGCGAGGAGATGATGAGGTGCCATCGTCGATGAACCAACCGGATATGAACGAATGATGAATGGGTAATTCGCGATGCCAAAACTAGATTGAGATTAATATATACACACACGTACGGGCGCCGGCATCTGCAGTGGTTTGGCCATTTTTAGATGCATGCGCGGTTGCTTTTTTGAGGTGTTCGTTCGATCAGCGCGCGATATGGTTTTTGGCGCTCAACAGCTTACAGCCGGGCGGCGCACAGACAGCAAAATGGCCGTGGATACGCGCATGCATACGCAACGGACCGGTCCTTCGAGGCACGCAATATGAAGCCATCGTCGCCACAGGGTCATTGGGGTGCATGTGGTTTTGCGGTGGTTGCTCTCGAGCGGAGGACAGTGAGTGATAGACAGAGAGAAGAAACAGAGAATTACCGTGGATAGTGATAGATTAGCTAGAAAAAATATGTTCAACGCAAGAACAAGCAGCAGTCTTCCGACAAAAGGAATTAAAAATTCAGATTAGACGACACGGCAAATATGCGTTCGGTACAAATGGCCGTGCGGTTTGATCTATTATATCACGATGTAATCTAATCCAAACCGGCGGGCACCGTATAGAACTAAAATACTCACGTCCGTGCACGAAAAACCATCCAGCTTCCTCGATAAAACCCTCCCGGCCTCGAGTCCAATGGCACCACCTCGCCATCATCGCAAGTTCGCTATTCCGTCCATCGCTTGATCAACCACTGTTGAACAACCGGCCCGAGCCTCCGATCATCACGTGACATCATCGAAATGGACTCATCCGCCTGCAGCATTCTCCCCACCCACTCCTGTGAGGCTCCTGCCGCCGACGAGAGCCGGCGCCGTCGCAGGCGCCGCCGCTGCATCTGCCTCCTCGCCACTCTCGGCGTCCTCCTCCTCCTGGGCGTCACGCTCCTGGTCCTGTTCCTGACGGTGCTCCGCGTGCGCGACCCGACCACGCTCCTCGTCTCCGCGCGCGTCGTCGGCTTCACCCCGTCCCTGCAGTTCAACGTCACGCTGCTCCTGACCGTGGCCGTGCACAACCCGAACCCAGCGTCGTTCGCCTTCGACTCCGGGAGCGCCCAGCTCCGGTACCGCGGCGCCCTCGTGGGAGAGGCCGACGTGGAGCCCGGCCGCCTGCCGAGCCGCGGCGACGCCAACGTGACCATGGTGATGACGGTGCTTTCCGACAGCTTCGGGGCGGAGTTGTTGGCGCAGCTGGTCCAGGACATGGAGGCCGGCGCCGTGCCGTTCGACGCCGGCGCCGCGATCCCCGGGAAGGTCGCCGTGTTCGGGGTGTTCAAGCTCCGCGCGGTGGCGTACTCCGACTGCCATGTCGTGTTCGGCGTCCCGGAGATGCAAGTTCTCAGCCAGGTGTGCCGCGACCACACCAAGCTCTGATATATCGATCGGACCGACGCCGGCTGCTGCTTCATCGTATAAATTCGTTCCGTGTCGTCCGGTTCCGTCGTGAATGGAACGGATGATGCTCCTACTTAAAAAATGTGTGTAAGCAGAGCAGAGAAGGAAACAGAGCAACTAAACGATATTTGTACAGGGTGTTATTGTTAGTTTGTTACATTGCACCTCTTTCATCTTGAATGAATGGATTTGTTCAATTAACCGCTTGCTCGACGTGCCGAGCTCCTTGATGAACTTCAGTAGCCCACGCCACGGCTCGCACGTCGCACCTCTTTTCGTGGAGCTCGGTGTGTCTTGTCTCGCCCCGACCATGGCCGACCAATGAAACCGGAGGAAGGGGTGACCAGCAAGCTCCGATAAGTCCGGACAGGAACACAGTGAACTGCTCGCCCGACTAGACGGCGAGGCTGCCAAAGCTCACGCACACGATGGATCGGTCCGCCTGGCCGTCGAGCCACGCCATGCAGCCATAGTCCTCTCCTCGCACGCCATGGGCTGGATGGCGCCGCAGGAGCAGGGGACATTGGCGTGGAGTCGCCCACCAATGCCCAACGCTCCGCGCACGTGCAACGTGATGTGTTTCGAGCGCTGATTGAAAGCTCCAGGAAGAGGGCATTTCGAGCACGAGCGATCGCCCGCCCCTGCCAAGCTACTGCCCGTGGCAATGCGACGGTCTCAGGAACGCCACGCACCATTCAGGAACGAGGGCCTGGCCGTCCGTGTAACTCCACGCGCTAGACGCGTGGAACCCGAGCGCCGGGACGCCCAGCTCTTCGGCAATCACCACTACGTACACGTGTAACCATTTCAATACAAATTATGATTCAGACGTGAAGGTCACTTTAATGGAGCCACGTAAATATATCGATGTTGCAAATGCACGGTTATTCTCACATTGTACATAAGTTGCATGTGAATCACTTCCCATGTAAAAATTGGAGATGTCACATAACTCGTTATCTGACTTAGGTAAACACGTCACAAAATATAAGATTGTTGAACAAATTTTCTACAGAGCAACAAAAAAGAAAAGCTTCCGATATGATGAAGTCTCACATCTATTTTATGTGAAAATAGCTAGCGGGTGGCCTGTGCAAATAGCACACTTAGAATGTTGTCCTATCTCATCAACATGGTTAAACTAGAATGTGATTCGGTGATAATTAAAGAAAATAAGTTGTAAAAAATTAGTGTGTGCTGTCTGATTGAGATTTTTTTGGTATGATCTTGTACTTTTTATTTTTTACACATGAGTGGATACTTGCACAGTAAAAGCTAACTACTACATTATGCTCATTGTTCACCCATCGGTCTTCACCACCTCTTTTCATAGTTCTGAATCGTTTTTCTAAAGAGTTCAATCTGAGCATAATACCATAAGCTTTGTTGGGTTGATAGTACAAATTGAGTGAGTACAAACCCATGTTGTCGATCACATGATATGATGTCAACAGCATGCATGCTCCAAGAATGGATCAGGTTTTTAGAAATACATAAGAAGCTTACTTATAACGATTACTCATTAATTGTTGGATTTTCAGTAGTGAAAAGTGGTAATTACCATTCAAAGAGCAAGAAAAAACTTGGTCTAGTTACAAGGCACATTTTCATGTGCAACAAAAGTGGACTGACCGATGATCAGAAAAAGGAAAAATAAACAGAAGAAGAAAGTTCAGACAAG
This sequence comes from Eragrostis nindensis, assembly GCA_012490785.1. Lineage (NCBI taxonomy): Eukaryota > Viridiplantae > Streptophyta > Magnoliopsida > Poales > Poaceae > Eragrostis > Eragrostis nindensis. The sequence goes on from JAAXCT010000093.1 coordinate 203,783, forward strand.
CAAAGAGAAAGAGTGTCAACGCAGGTACAGATATACTTCTAAACCAACAACACTGAAGAAGAGGAAAAAAAAGGTCAATGAAGTTATAGGATGTCCAGCAGAGATGATAATTACCTAGGAAAATAATTTTTCCTCCTGTTCTTTCAATCAACATATATAAGTGAAGCCACAAATGGAATATTTAAGGATATGATCCGTATCCTTAACTTCATCCGCACATTATCCACTCCGCGCCGAATCCGCTGAAAAAAATGGATTAGGATATGAAAAAGGTATTATCCGCTCCGCTCTGATCCGTTTTCATCCCTAGTCGAGGGGGGGGGGGGGGGGGGGGGGGGGGGTCACGGCACGAATTCCTTCATGGCTGCACCATTTATCGTACCTTTCATCCCACATCTGTCCATTGCATGTCACCATTGAGTCGTGTATTAACTTACTCGTCGAGTCTATTAGATCCAAAAGAACCCTCACTTCGTTCCATAAATTGAACACCATTATAAATTAATAATTTGGACCCACAAAGATTGATGGTGTGAATTTTCTTCTTTTCTATTGATTAACGTGGTAATTCTTAGACTTGAGAGCAAACACGCAGTCTTTTTTTAACCATGAAATTTTAAGAAAATAGATTTCAATGCTTCAAATACTATAATTAGTATAAACATGACATCACGGAATTAATGGTCAACAAGTCTAAAAAAACTTAATGCGCTCAAGATCTCAATTTTTAAATTTAAACCAAACTCAAAATTTTCTTTCTAGGAATTATAGTTGTAAAATGTCCAAACGTTTTAAGGTTTACCTTTGCACAATATAACTCAAGTTTACAACAATACATAAAAGAGATAATTTTCTTTTAGTTTTTAAGGAGGTCAAAATGTGTATGTTTAGTAGAAGATACACGGAAGTAGAGAATTTTTCCTATTTTGAAGAAAGTCAAATTCAAAAATGCATATTGTATAAAAGTTATATGAGTAAATATGTATTTCCAAAGAATTTCACATTATTATTTTTTAGTTATACAGAATCTTATATAGTTGAGAGATTAATTATCAGATACTAGTTTTGGAGATCGAGCAAAAATAAAAGTGTGATTTATATTATTGGACGGAGCTAGTATGTGATTCTTCAGATGTTGGGTATACTTGGTAGCAGTATATTAATTTATTGCCTCTCACTTGGTATTTCAAACTTCAGCCAACAGATCAATTTATTAGATTTGATGGTTCATGTTATCTTTATGTCCCATAAAAAGATCAGAGGAAAAAAAAAGGCGTAATAGTCAACTTCATCCCTAAAGTATGGCCCAAAGCTCAAATTCATCCCTCAACTTTCAAAAGGTCTAATTTAGTCATTGAACTTTAGCTGGTAGGTTCAATTTCGTCCTTGACGGACTGATTTGAACTGGATAACTAAAGTTTAGGGACCAAACTAGACCTTTTTTGATAGTTGGAGGATGAATTTGAGCTTTTGAACAAAGATCAGGGACGACATTGACTATTTCGCTGTGGTTATTTTCAATGTTCATATAAAGGGACTAATTGTTAGTTCAGTGGTCTAAACTGATCCTACGAACATCTTAGCAATGAAACAAAAAAATATTTAGATTGGATTATGGACTTGACTATTATTATCAAACAAAAATTTCTCAACAATCAATTAAATACAATATACTTGGATCATTTCCCAAAAAAATTGGATTAATGCATCTATTTTATGTTTTTTGAGAATGTCTAACTGAATGTCAAATTTAGTTTTTTTTAAAAAATGTCTAACTTATACTTTTGCCTAAAAAGCTCAAATTCGTCCCCCCAACTATCAAAAGGTCTATTTTGGTCCCTGAACTTTGGTTACCCGGTTCAAACCAGTTCCTCAGGATGAAATTGAACCTATCTGCCAAAGTTTAGGGACCAAATTGAACTTTTTGATAGTTGAGGGACGAATTTGAACTTCAGACGATAGTTGAGGGACCATGTTGACTGTTAGGAAAAAAACATCAAAACAGAGCAGACGATAGCTAGTCTGGCTATTGCCACATTGCATCTCTTACACAGGCAGGCGCACGACTCTTGCTAGTCTCCATATCATCGTTGACTGAGCCCAAGCCTTTCATGTGCTCCATAAAAAAATCAGAAAGGGTGACATGCATTTCATGCCTGGCAAGTCTTACACAGGAGAAAACAGAGCAGACGGCTGCTATTGCTTCATTGCATCTCCTTTTTTTTTTCTTTTTTTTCTTTTTTGAGAAGCCGCTACATTGCATCTCCTACGCAGTAACACGGGCGCACAGCTCTTGCTAGTGACCATCCACAGATACTCATCCTCGACTGAGCCCAGGCCTTTCGCTCGACTTGCTGAGCTCCCTGATGAACGCGACGAGCCTCTGAAATTCCGTTGCCGACGAGCCTCCATCAGCAACGTCCTGCCTCAGCTGCTGCGCCAGCGCCCGCGCCGAGCTCCTGATCTCGGCGGACTCCATCGCCTCCCTCACCATCCTCTCCACGACGGCTCTATCGCACACGTCCTTCATGTCCAGCCCCGTCCTCCACACGGCGCCAACGAACCGGCTGTTGATCTGCTGGTCCACGAAGAACGGCCAGCACACCATGGGAACGCCCTCGGCGAGCCCCTCGACCGTCGAGTTCCAGCCGCTGTGCGTGAGGAAGCACCCCACCGCGCGGTGCCGCAGCACGTCCCGCTGCGCCGCCCACGGCACGACGCGCGCCCTGCTCTCGCCGACGGCGGCGATGGCTTCCCGGAGCATCGCGTCGCCGCCGCCTCCGACGACGGCCATGTCGGGGCGGAGCACCCAGAGGAAGGCGTGGCCGGCGGCGACGAGGCCCGCCAGGAACTCGGCGAACTGGTCGCGCGAGGAGAACACGGCGAGGCTGCCCAGGCTCACGTACACGACGGACCGGTCCGCCTGCCCGTCCAGCCACGCCGCGGTGCCGTCGTCCGGGCGCCACAGGCTGGTGGCGGCCGCCGGCGCCGGGAACATGGCGTGGAGCGGCCCGACAGCGAACACGTCGCGCATGTGTTGTTTGAGGTGCGCGAGCGACGACGGCTCAAGGGACGCCGACGTGTTGAGCAGGAGCGCGCGTGCTTTCGCGTGGTGCGCGGTGGCAGGGACGACCACCTGCAGGAGGGGCTCGTCGACGTTGGCCTTGTTGGTGAGGCGGCGGCACTCGACGGGGAGGTCGCGCCGCCGGAGGAAGCCCTCCATGCCCGGGACGCCGCGCACCGGCTCGTCGAGGTCGGCGCCGCCGCTGTCGGGGAACGGGAGCTCGCCGAGCTCGAGGAGCCTGGGGATCGACAGGTACGCCAGCACGGCGCTCGCGCTCACCGTGCGGAAGGCGATCGCCGGGACGCCGAGCTCCTCGGCGATGTCGACGGCGAACGGCAGGATGCCGTCGGCGACAACGCACGTCACCGGCGGGAACGCCCCTTCGTCGGCGTGGCGTTGACGCAGCAGCGAGGAGAGCAGGGCGCGGTAGGAGGCGCTGGCCCGCGTCCACATGGACTGGAGGATCTCCGCGACGCTGTCCACCAGGCGCGGGTGGTCGTCGGGGAGGCCGTCGGGCACGGACAGGAAGCGGAGGCGCGGCGAGGCGTGCGCGGCGGCGGCCGCGGCGCCGCCGAGGCGGCGGAGGTTGTGGTCGGTGTGGAGGAACGTGACGTGGAGGCCGGCGGCGAGCAGCCCCGTGGCTAAGTGGAGCATGCAGTTGAGGTGCCCCTGCGCGGGCACCGGGAACACCAGCACGTGCGCCTCCTGCGCCGCCATGCTCGTCGACGTCGTCGTCCGGCCGCGAACTCTCCGAACTCCGAAGCGGCGCGCTCCTCTGAAGCAACTAGGCGCCGCGAGTTCCTCCTCTTAACAAGGCGAGCGGGCTAGATGGCGGGAAAGGTCACGCGTGACACCATCAACGCGCGGCGGCGAACCAACGCCCGACGCGCGGCGGTCTCGGGGCCACATGTCGGACCCGGCTGGTAGGTGGCGCGGAAGACCGCCTGCCGCCGCCGGCGGCACCGTCGAGGGAAGCGAATTCCGAACGTGCTGTGCTAGTGCGTCTGCTGCTGGCTGCTACGAAGTGCTGACCAGAAATGGACACATTACTACTGAGGGCGTGCAGCCGTGGCCCCAAGTGCATGTGCATTCTGCTTGCGTATCCAACCTTGTGACCTCGTCACGGCTGAGCGCCAGTGAAAATGATAAGAGATTGACTCTCTTTGTCATTTAAGAAGCAACGTAAGAGTCTATATCAACTCTAAAGTAATGATTGACCCTGCATGTCTGTGCCTCAGTAAATGTTAGAGACTGTCTCTTGAAGAAGAGTTAGCAGACTTCTCTCTCTTCTTTTTCTTTAATAAAAAATTCTAAGAGTTAGCTAAGAAGTAGCCATTGAAGACGCTCTAAGGGTTACAGAAAAAAAAAGGTTGCCAGTCAGCTTAGTTCCAAGAACAAGAACAGTGATGTTCTGGTTTACTGTGTGCTGAATTATTGCTGATGCTGACTCAGCTGTTGGACATGTTCTTTTAGATTTTGTTAAGGAAAATTATGCTTCGGACAGAAAAGAAGGGTCCCACTGTACTGGCACCCCAAAACCAAATCTGGTTCCACGCTCATGGAAAATTTTGTTCTATTTCGCTAGCTCGATTTTAATTTCGATTCATGTCAGTTGTGCTTCTGATTCGTGGCCAAGATCAGTCGTCTTTTGTCCGCCGAAGCGCGAAAGGATGGAGAATACTGTATGTTAATCTTCATTATGGTTTCCTAATTGAGCATCCTACTATAAACTCTCTTGAAATCGACAAAATGACATTTTGAGCAAACAGCATCTACTTGGGTCTCCACAAATTCCCTTTCTTGCCAAACATTGGCACTTGGCAGCAATGGACTGACCCTACTCTGATACGGCCATGGAATTGAGAGAGGCAGAGCTCGATTCGCATTCACGTCGAGTCATTCACCATGTTTGTCTTACTGGTTTACTACTAGCTTCTCGATACTGTATAGCCTTCATTTGTATAATGTGGATAACAAAGGTATGATGTCTGTCCATTGAGCACAAACATCACTTTCGGACAGGAAAGTGCGGGCGTGCAGCTCATGTCGTGCGTGCCTGAGGCTGCGCCGGCGGGCCCACTCCTAGGCCCTCGCCACGCCGGCCACAGGCACCAGCGCCGGATAAGGTGATAACACGAGCCGAAAAGATCGTCACACGGATACACAAGGCAGAGCGCGCGCGCGAACACTGCGCGTCATCGCAACCCGGGAACACACCGCACTCGCGCGTCATCGGCCTACCTAAAGACACCGCCGGAAAAATGGGAGCGGCCGTGCAATCCAGCGCTCTCCTCGGCGTCTCGTCGCCGCCTCTCGCGCCGTCAACCCACTGCGGCAGCAAGAAGCAGAGCTGCTCCGTCCGCCCACCGCCGCAGCCGCGGCAGCAGCGTGGCGGGCGCCTCCGCGCCCGCGCCGTCGAGGTGGGCAAGCCCGGCGGCGAGCCGTCCGCCGGCGCGCCGGAGGAGGTGGTGGAGCCGTCCATCGACTTCGCGTTCGTCGCCGTGAGTTCATCTCTCTCTCGGTGACTAGCTGGCTCGGCTTCTTTACGCGCGCCGCGTTCGCTGTCGTTGCCTCTTTGACGTGGTGGTCGCTTTGGTTTTGCGCAGCCGCGGTTGCTGCCCGACGGGTCGCCGGACGTGCACTACCGGACGGCGCGCGGCGGGCAGAAGCTCAGGGACATCATGATCGAAGGCTACATCGACCTCTACGGGCCCTACGTGAGTCGCCCTCGTCGGCGGTCTCGGTTTCTTTCTCGTCGTTTGGTGACGCGCGCGGGCTGATCAATTTCTTCTGCTGTTTCTGCCGATGCAGGACCAGGTTCTGCTCAACTGTGCAGGAGGCGGTGTGTGCGGGACTTGCATCGTCGAGGTAACACTCTGTTAGTTTTCATTTGCGTTGTACTGTACTAACATTCTGCACGCCACATCATCATCACTCAAAAGGGTCAGAATTATACTTCTGTGCGTTTTAGAATTCTCAATCATGAACAGTTCAGCACAGAACGGCATGTCAAATCACGCAACCAGTTCGAATGACATTTCAGAAGTGATGAATGTTTTATACGGATCATTATTTTGGATCCTGATGCAATTAATGATTAGTGAAACCAAAAAAGCTGAGCCTGACATATATACTAACACCTTGGTTAATTTACAGGTGGTTGCAGGTAAGGAAATGCTTTCTCCAAAAACTGATGTGGAGAAGGAGGTGCTTAAAAAGGTTCGTACCATTTGTACCTTAAAATAAAAATAAATAAACTTTCTACATGAAGTAACCTATTCTTTGGTGTTACTCGATGCTGAATTTTCTGTTCGACAGAAACCCAAGACGTGGAGATTAGCATGCCAGGCTACAGTTGGCAATCCGGATTCAACTGGACAAGTATGTATAACTGTTTCTCGTTATAGTTTTGTTCGCATTTCATTCTAATTTAAAAACTATCACTTATCAGAACATGCTGAGAATTAATTATGTGTACACATTTCCTGCTAATACTACTACGTACTAATCGGTAAAAGTAAAGGGGCTGCTTTATGTTTTCCATAATTTGATAGATATGTAACCTGACGTGTTGTTTGCACAGATGATCATTCAGCAGTTACCAGAGTGGAAGTTGCATGAGTGGGACAAATCGATCTCCTGAATGGCACTCTTGTAACCGAAGAGGGTACTCACTCCGTCCTTTTTTATATGACGCCGGTTAACTCAAATTTAAGCTAACATGCGTCATATACAAAAGAACGGAGGGATTAGGTGTCATAAGCATGGGAAACTAGGAGAAGCACTTGATCACGAGAAGATACGGCTACGACTGATGACGCTAGTCATAAACCATACAAAAACTTCATGATAGTGTTCATGATCTTGGAAAGTGAAGGAGACATGTTCATGATCTTAGACACACCTCTGTACAAACAAAGTTTCACGTGATCCTGTTCTTTATTTTTGCCATCATGAACGTATTTGTTCCTACAATACCATTTCATTTCAATTTTCCTTTGTTCCACGCATCATTTTCATCTTCGTTTGATGATACAGTGTTCTCTCAAGAACCATCTGATATGAGAGTTGTGCCTGAAAACCAGCTTACACGGCTCCTTGTTATAGTCAACAACGGTTGCGGCTGAAAACGGCTCAACTCTTAGGAGCCCAACCAAACAGACCATTTACTTGTTCCCTTTGTCCCTTTTTAGTTTGCAAGTTTTGAGTCTAGTTTAGGGATGAGGGCATATCATGTGTACATGAAGCATTTGGTGAACATGTGCACAAAAATTATGCTCATGGGCTTATATATGGTGTGGTGTTGGAATGATATATTGAAAGTGATCAAAGATGTATGTTCTGGCATGATGATGATGATTTTGCTTGCTCTCTATATACATGCGCACTGTACCCAAATATCATCGTTCAAGGGATTTTGTCTGATCAGGTTGTTAGTCTGCCCTTTGCCAAAATGGAAACTGTTAAAAAGAGCATTATCGTACTGTACTGAATTTAACCAAAAGGTTATTTTCTGCAATGACTCAAGAGCTGATAGTGTTCAAGCCTCAAGACTATCTGCTTCTTTTAGTAGGGAAAAATGATGCGTAGATGTCCCCGTAAAAAATAAGTTGAGAAATAAAAAAAAATCAATTTTCGATATGGACAGTACGATGAAGCGGTGAAACCGTGAAAACGTGTGGATCAGGACCCACATTCAGTGACTGTAGTCTGGAGAGGATCTCATCGCCACAAGCCACTCACTTTCATTTTATCCCCACGCAGCCACGCTCCCACTCCGACTCAAGCCCACACAAGCAGACGGGCAGCTCACCGCTCCGCCGGACCACCAACGCAATCGCCGATCGGCGCATCAACCTTCTCTGGTATGTTGGCCGCCCCACCTCTCTCTCTTCCTCGAACTCATGCTGCTTCCTTCCTCCCGCCCTCCCTCCCGTCAAATGTCATTATTCAAGCTCGCCATGTGCTGCGACGCAGTGCACGTGAGGTGTTCGGCATATTGCCCCTGCATTCACCGTGACTGCCTGCTTCCAGTTTCTTGAATCGTGGTGCATTTTCTTTACTGCGATGGTCTTGGACTGACGTGTGCGTGCTGTTCTGGTGTTTCGCTGCTCTTTTTTTCCAAGGTTCGACTCGGATGGCGGAGGTGACGCGGCGCTCTGGGCACCCGCCTTCGTGGGCAGACATTCCGCGGGACATCGCCGGCCTGGTGCTCCGACTCCTCCCGGCCTACGCGGACCGCCTCCGCTTCGCCGCCGTGTGCCCGCAGTGGCGTGCCGCCGCGCGACAGCTTCCCCTGCCCCCGCCGCTGCCGCTGCTTGCGCTCCCGGACGGCACCTTCTTCTGCCTTCCCGACGGCAAGCGCATCCGTTTCCCTGGCTTCGGCTTCACCGGCTACAAGAGCGCCGCCTGTGGCAGGTGGCTCGTCTTCCCGCGCGACGACGGCTGCTTCTTGGTCGACCCCTTCTCCCGGGCCACCGTGACGCTGCCAGCTCTGTCACGCGTCCGTCTACGGCCCCCAAATGCAGTTGCTAAATATACCCAACTGGGGAATTTACGCTCTCCTTACCCGTTTGTCTCATGGATGCATATCAAGGACTGGGAGGGTATGCCCACATTACACAAGCTGATCCTGTGCTCACCAAACCTCGTCGCTGCATTCGTCGGCAGCGGGCACTGCATTCAGATTCTAGTGTGCCAGCCAGGGGCTTCCTCATGGTCCGTACGTGCTAATGACAGGTGCAAGTCGTTTGAAGACATGGCATTCTATCAGGGAAAGCTCTATGCCATTGCTGCTGATGAGAACCTTCTTGTCATCAACATCAGCCAAGATCCAAGCACTGGAGATCCACAGGTCTCGCAAATCGGACAGGTCATCATCAAGGGCAGGCCTGATCCCATGGTTGATGCTAGGTTGCCTGATAACAATCCGTTCGTCAAGAAGCTCTACCTAGTCGAATCACGTGGTACACTGCTTATGGTGCGCAGGAAGGTTGAGTGCATAAGCACAGGAGGCAGCATCTTGTTCACAGCTGGACAGAGCGAGTTTGAAGTATGTAGGGCTGACATTGAGCATTCACGTTGGGTTAGCATGACAAACTTGGGGGATGACCAGATGGTTTTCCTGGGACGGTGCTGCTCCAGGGCTGTGCACGCGTCTGAGTACGGGATGCCAAGTGACCATATCTTCTTCTTCGATGACGATAAGGTGGATCTCACGGATTACTTGTATGACAAGGGGAGCACTTCTGTTGGTGTGTATGACATGAAAGCCCGGGAGGTCTCCTCCCCTCTGCCGTTGGTCTGGAAGCGCGAAATGGCTCTCACTTCGTGGCTGTTCCCATAGCCCATAGGACTGAAGAGAAGGTGTGCGTTTATCTTTGAAAATACAAATTGAGTGGGGTTACTATGCAATCTGGCAGTCGACCACTATACGGTGGTTGCTCCTAGAAGGATGTTAGACTTGTTTTTCTGTCCCGAAAGACTTGTTAGACTTGTGATACGACTTTATGAGTATTGACAATCACAATCTGCCCTTGTTCTGTCTCTTCCCTTTTGAAGAAGTGTGTATTCGATGCTGGTTGTTGTGCTGATGCATCTGTCATAAGAGCATAGTTTTGCACACATCTGTCATAAGGGATACTTTACGTTTTGAGTCTGTTAGCTAGAGCGATTTGGTTGGTTAATCCAGATACTCTACGTCATGAGAGCAATAATTTCCACGAAGAAAGGAACATTCAGAGTTCTTAGATGCCGTTGCTCTTAAAGGCTTTGGTTTGTTATCTTGGAACAAAGAACTCAAAATTGTCGAACGAACTGACTAGGTTACTTGCATGACATGAACAAACAGGGAACACGAACCTTGTAGAGAAAAGCTTCCCTTCACATGTTCTTGAAAAGCTTCCTGATTTTCCATGTCAGAAAATGACTCTTTATAGTTGACTGCTGACCAGTGGAGCGCGGAAACTGCTGGCAGCATCAACAGCATAAAGCCTTCTAAAGATTGTTTTCCGGATGCATGTCTTGCTGCCAGGTCACCATCAGTGTATCCACCTGAGATCCTTGAAACTTGTGCTTGTGCTGTGACTATTGGCCATTATGTCAAATTAACGATCCCAGGAGTGGTAGTAATCTAGTATGACTGGTCTGCAAGTGTTTCAATCTAGAGAATGGCGGCTAAAGGAAAAAGATTATAAGTTGACGGATCAAGTGGATTTGGCCCGTGTCCAACTCAGTCCACTTGCCCAAAACAGAATTAGGCCCATGCCAAGAGAGCAAAGGCCTGCATAGACCCGCTTCTTTCTTGTGCCCGACTGCTCTGCTTCGCTTCATTTGTCCACTCCACTCTGCAAAGCAGCAACCGCGGCTTGTGCCACATCCAACACCTTCCTTCCGCCGCGGCCATCTCCGTTACGTTGGAACAGGTACATCGCGTCTCCCTCGTTCCTCCTCTAAATCTCTCACGCATGCTGCCTATTGCTGCCATTCTTTGCTCTGGACGGGAGCACATTGCGTGCGGGGGTGGTGCGCGTGTGGTGTTCGACATAGTGCCGCTGTGTGCGTGTCGTGTGCCTCGTCGCTTTCCTGATGCTTTGGATACTGACGCGTCTATTTACCACGGCGATGCTCTTTTCCAGGTCGACGATGTCGGACGCGATGCCGCGCGGGTCGTGGTCCGACCTCCCACGGGACTTGGCCGGTCTGGTGCTCCGCCGCCTCACGGCCTACGCGGACCGCGCTCGCTTCGCCGCCGTGTGCCCGCAGTGGCGAGCCGCCGCGCGGCAGCTTCCCCTGCCCCTGCCGCTGCCGCTGCTCGCGCTCCCTGACGGCACCTTCTTCAGCCTCCCCTACGACAAGCCCTTCTGTTTCCCTGGCTTCGGCTGCGCCGGCTACAAGACCGCGGCCTGTAGTGGCTGTGGTAGCTGGCTCGTCTTCCCGCTCGACCATGGCCAGAGTGACGCTCCCTGATCTGTCTTGCGTCCGGTTACGTCCGCCCAATGCTGTTGCCAAATATGTTGTGGACGAGGATCGTAAGTCGTAACATAAAAATAGGGGATCTTTACACATGGATGCATCTGAAGGACGAGAAGGGGATGCCTACAATAAGTAAGCTTATATTGTGCTCGCCAGACCTTGTGGCTGCATTTGTTGGCGATGTGCCCATCAGTCAGGTTCTAGTGTGCCAGCCAGGAGCTTCCTCGTGGTTAGTACGTGCCAATGACAGGCTCAAGAGTTTTGAGGACATGGCCTTCTACCAGGGAAAGCTCTACGCCATTGCTGTTGATGAGAACTCGTCACCGTTGTTTTTTTTCTCCAATGCGCATTGTTGCACTATGTATGAAGAAACTTATCAACAATGAGTACGCAGATCATGAACAGGCTCGTGTCTGGTTTGTGCGCCCGCTGGCTAATCTCCGGCTGGACGACCAACATGGATTAAACGGACCACGACCAACATGGATTAAACGGACCACTTGCCGATTAGATTACTGTCACGACTAGCGCCAACACTAGCGTGCCAGCCCAGCTGCAGGGGACTGCCTATATGCAGGGCGTCCTACGGTTTACATTTGACAGATCGGCCCAATAACCCATTAAATTTAGGCAGCTCAGCCCAAGTTCGAGTGTCAACATTTTAAAATAGAAGAATCAACATTTTTGTAGTTCTATTTCAACATTTTTAAAATAAAATCAACATTTTTTGAAAAAATGTTGACATAGTGCAAACAAAATGTTGACATAGTGCAAAAAAAATGTTGACATAGTACATTCAAAAATGTTTACAAAAATTTCAAATTTTAAAAAATTCAAAAAATATTCATATTGGATCTCATTTTGTAGAATTAATTGTAACAAACACGTAGGTTCAAACGGATTCGAAAACGGACTTACGGTTTAGGAGAAAAATGCGTTTAAAGTTTGAAATCTGTTTCTTTTTCTCCCACCTCCCACCCGCCCCAATCAGAGAGCGACACGTGGCAGCTTCTCAGCCATCCCCTTCTCCACCTGCGCGAATCTGAGCCGTTGCACGAATCTCAAACACTGTTCTATCAAAGCTTAACCATAGCCCGCCCTCCATATAGGATCCACCCAGCTGCAGAGCCATCCGACAGCGGCGGAAGACATGGGCGGAAACCAGAGTATCGAAGCTCCTGAAGTCCAGTCCGGCCCAAGCCCAATTGAAGATGTTCCGGTCCAGCAGAGTCCAGAAGCAGCGGCTACATAAGGCAGAGAGAGACGACGTGAGGGACTAAGTTGATTGAAAACCGATCTCAACCACTATCTCCTCTCTGTATCTATGATCTTCGGATCGCACTATCTTTGAGTCCAATACATACTCGAACTATCGTACTATCGTTGTTGTGTTGTTGGTTGTTGATTTGGTGAAGTTTCTTTGCTGAATTTCTCTGCGAAATCTGCTGTTTCCTTGCGGATATTACAATGACATAGTTGTTTGGCTCCGGCTAGGCACCAGAGTACGGCAGCATCTCTGATCGCCATCGCCACGCCCACGTCATGCGCATTCATGAACTACAGCAATTCGACCATTTTTCATTTTTTGCGAAATTCTTCGAAAACTTTGACCTATTTTTGTTCACGGGTACTTGAACGTCTTAAGCATGTGTGAAGTCCTGGATGTCCAAGAATACTTCTGGTCCAGCCAAACAGTGTACTACTGTACTGTATTGCAACGAACAGTACGAAAAGGCTAGCCCAAGCATTGCGATCGTGAACGTGCATCCATTTGTCTCCAATTCGTCGAAGATTTGGTACTGTAGCAGCAGCAGAGATGTGGTTCAGCAGAAATCAAAGTCCGTGACGAAAACATAGAACAAGTTTGACGAGGATATATTTCAGAGTTATCTTCTGTTTATTATTCGGAGTACACGACGCAGTCCTGGATTCTCTATTGATCGAGAGTACACAATTAATCCATCGGTGATCGACCTCTCGGCGCGTCCATCCGCCAGCAGAAAAGGCCTGGACTCCCCTCATTGCGGATACGAGGTGCCACTCCTGTGCCCAGTGCAGTAGATACTTGATGGAGTACCACAAATTCAGTCCCAGCCATACCGATCTCATCAACGTCTTCCTCCGCCCCAAGATAGCCGACGACCGCTTCATCAGCCCCTACATCAACGACGCCAACGTCTACTCCGCCGCCCCCGACATCCTGGTCGCCCAGCACCAGCCCGCGCCTGGAACGAGGGAATGGTACTTCTACAGCGACCTGAGCGCCGCCGAGGCAAGACTTTGAGAATGAGCAAAAGAACCAGTAACAGAACTATGAGAATGAGCTCACAGGGACAAATGCACCCCCCCTCCCCCCTTCAACCGGACAATGCTTTATCCCCCCTTAGTTCGACACAAAACTACATACTTATATTCTCACAACTTTATTTTGTCTTTCTCATGAAACTTCATCACTATATAGCTCCTTTAAAGTCTTTTTTTTTTGTTCCACCATTGAAAGCAACTGAACAATTAGCTAAACACAATAAAAGTTCAGAAAACAAAGAGTAAATACAAATTAATTATGTGATATTTGGATGATTTGAGACCAAGTCAACTAAAGAAGAGATATATCAATACAAATTGGCGACAAGGACAACACTGCTCCAGGTGGGGTTAGAAGAAGTCGATGAAAACAATCACAATGTAGCACCAGCACCATAGTTTAGAAAACGCAGTCAAACTGCTCTCATTCAAACTTTATGTCTGGTAGGCAGCACAAGCTGCCTCTTTTTTTTTTAATTTTGTATTCCTGATTTGCTCCTCCTTTAATGAAAAGCCAGAATACTTGCCATTTTCCTTTCAAAAAAATTGATTATTTGTTTTGTAAAAATTATTGAGTGTGCATATGCACGCCCATGCCGTATGCTAGCTCCGCCCTGCCACGACCTCCGCCTTCAACATCGTTGCCTGTTTTCCAATACTTCACGTTGTCTGGACAAAAGTCCTTCTAGGCGCTTCACCGCTCAATAACTGCTTCAGCATCCATTTCTGGCCGAATCTCCATCACACTCGCACCACATAACTATCTCAGAGTAGTCACCAGGGAAGTTTTCCTACTTATGTAGCTGAATTTGTAAGAGAGCCGAAAATTGAGAGCACAGTTGTGCAGAGCATGCATCTTTCACAAATGAGCAGAGCACAGTCCGAAACGGATGGGCATCTTCCATTGAGTGCGCTCTGCACAACTGTGCTCTCCACAAAATTGAGAGCATAGTTTGGCCTGTTTTGGTTATTTGAGCCTAATTACTAGAATACATATATATGACAGCTATTGAAAATCGATTTTTTTGCAAAAAATATTGGGTGTGCATGTGCGCACGGGTGCACCATGCTGCCTCCGCCCCTGTCAATGGTCAGGGGCGTTGGCACCCGGAAGGAGGCTCAAGCACAGTGGAAGGAAGCGCCAGCGGGTACATGAAGACATTCACGTGCGAGGTGAGGGCGGCGACGGGGGTCGACGAGATCAGTCTAGGGTGGACAATGGTTGAGTTCGGCATCAACGGCTGCGACAGCAAGGTCATCTGCAAGCTCTACAAGTCATCACGTCGAGGGTCACGCAGGAACGCACTGCCGTCCGACGAATCGGCGTCAACAATGTCAAGCAGCATGAGGCAGCAGCGCCAAAAGATTCAAGCTAAGCCACCATTCTGATGGCCCCGTCCATATGCCGGCTGTCGCTGGCGAGTCATGCTCCCAGCCCTCGCTGAGAACGTCCCCGCACCTTCCTTCGAGGGGGGCATTTGTCCCTATGAGCTCATTCTCATAATTCTGTCACTGGTTCCTTTGCACACCCAATTTAAAAATCTTGCCGTAATTAGACTAGTTATCAACTCTATTTCTTGAATTACACTTTTCTCTGCAGAATCCTACCGTGTTTCTCGAATAACATTTTATTTCTGAAAAATGAGATCACTGATAGCTAAAACAATCAATGAATACTCAATACTAAAAAGAGACTAATCATGAACGAGAATCCGTGCGTCGATCCCGATTGCGATCAGCAGGCAGCAGATTGTAGTATCCTGGAAAGACAGCGCAGGCCTGGCGCTCTATCCCCGGCGAGACGTGGACGGTGGCGTGACTTGGTGCCCGCGCCGGCACGGCCGCTCATTTGGAGGCGACGTCGTAGCCTTCGTCGATGGCCGACTGGACCACGGCGCTGAGCAAGGAGATGACCCACTGCCCCGACGAGGCGAAGGACCGGAGTACGGAGCTGCGCCGGCTTAAGAAGAACGCGGCGGAGCGTGACGCCGGAACCGCAAATCCACGCCTTCACGCGGCGGCGCGGAGGGCTTGGGATGCAAAAGCAGAGGAGGATGCTGCAAGGAATGAAAAACTCTGTACGGCGAACAGAGAGCAGAGCAACTCTTCAGAATGCATATTTGCAGACGCCGGTGGACGGGCCGCTGGAATCGGTGGCCGGCTAATACCATTCCCCATCGCCGTTGCGCGGCCTGTGCTGCTGCTCGGTCGGCAAGCCAACGAGCCACGCCATGCATCGGCGGCCACCGTCGTCTGCGCGTGGCGACTGCTCTAAAGCAGGGGACGGAGCGCGCCAACGCGTCGATATTCCCCGCGTTCCGGAATGGGAAGCTAGCCGGCCTGGTCTCGGTGCAATAGCTAGCTCGCCGATGTCCGCAGCAAGACTCACATCACTAGACTTGCTAGAAGCAAATCCAGAAATGTTGCGCGCTGCCGCGTTGCAAACTTTTTATGTGTCATGCTTCTCCAAATCGCTGCAGAGAAGGATCTGCAAAGAGAATAATGTAACCAAGCCGCCTTTTTTCACAAGGCACGTCTGGATTCAGATCAACCCATTCTCATGTGCTTCATTCAACACGTCATCTCATGCCACGGGATGATCTGTATGTACAGTGGAAACACAACAGTGGACACGTACTTCGCTGCTGGAAACAGTTCGTGGAGGGTTGGATTTTGGATCTAGTATCCCTTGTCACGTTGTGCCTCTAAGACATTAATTGTAAAGACCTTCTTTTTCTTTTTATTAGTCATGAAAATAATCCCTCTCACAGTTGGGAGGGAAAAAAACAATTTCTCGGGCAGTACGATAAAGGGGTGACGGAAATGAATTATATGAGAACTGGTCTCATCTCTATCTCTATGTAGTAGCAATGCGCAGAGACAATCCCTGCTTTATACTACAGCCAGATGGAAGCGCGCGATGCCAACTGGCCTAGGTGCAGATATATAGTGGCACCTCTATCAGTGGCGGAGCTGAGATTCCTCAGCTGGGCATTCATTTTTTTATTTGGACATTCATTTTTCTATATTTTTGAGGCTGTGTATTTATTTTTAGCTCAAATCCTTGTATTTGTCAGGATTTTAAAACAATATTTAGCTTGTTTTTAGAATTTTTAGGTATTCATGTGAATGCCATGAAGTATAGCCAGCTCCGCCAGTGGCCTCTATCAATCCATCCATCACTGATCACACTAGAAAGGTGTCGTGTAGTTTGAAGGCCGGCTGGGTCACCCATTCGGTTCCACGGCGCCGCCGTTGACTCGGTCATCCTACCCGGCGACCCGGCGACGCTACGGCCGGCTGGGGCGCCGGACGTCTGGAATGCGAGGTGCATGGAGATGTAGCTCACGGCAGGGGAATCCGCCGCCTGGTTTGGGCAGCCATTGATCGAGCCAGCCGCTGCACACGAACCACCAACAGGGAGGAGGACTTGGGCATGGCTGAAATGGGAGAATGAGACGAGAGAATGGTCGAGAAGAACAGAGTTAACCGTGTGCGAGAGAGCTACACACTGATCTAAGCCATCCATGCTTCATGCAAGATCAGATGGTGTGATGCTAGACGAACTGAGGTAACAAAGTAAAGTAGTGCTAAACTAGTTCTAATACAAGAAAAGAATAATGGCATGTTTGGAATCCAGCTCTAGAAGAGCGCTATAATTAAAGGCAATTTTCCCTAGAAAAAAAATGTTCTCTTGGTTGAAGTTTCAAGTTTTCTTATTTCGATATTAGTTTTGAACCAAACTAATGCTTAAGAACATGTTATTATCATCTGAAAAAGAAGTGACACTCATTATCTAAAAAAAAAAAAGTAAGTGACACAGACAATTAAGAAATACTAAAGAACCCTCGCCAAAAAAAAAAAAGAAATACTAAAGAAAAGGGGCTAGATACGTAAGAGAATTTTCCCCCGAAGTACTACCTACGAAACAACTTTGCTGATCCGTCAAGGGCCACCCCTGTCTCTGTCACTACCCCCACTTCTGCCCCCTGTTCACACTCAGCTCAACATGTCTCTTCCTCGACCTCATGCTGCTTTCTCCCTCCCGTGAAATGCCAAGCTTGGCCCGTAGTACGCGTGAGGTGTTCGGCGTAGGGCTCCGAATATATCCTGGCGCGTTCGTTTTACCGCGCTGATGATCACATGTGTTGTTCTA
The DNA here is from genome assembly GCA_012490785.1 of Eragrostis nindensis. NCBI lineage: Eukaryota > Viridiplantae > Streptophyta > Magnoliopsida > Poales > Poaceae > Eragrostis > Eragrostis nindensis. Next base: position 221,281 of record JAAXCT010000093.1, read on the forward strand.
GTGTCCTGCTGCTGATTTTTCAGGTTTGACTCCGAAGCAAGGCGAAGGATGGATGATGATCGGGGTGTTCGGTTGGAGGATGCAGTTGCAGTTGCAGTTTGAATAGTGAGAGAGAATACTGTAGCGGAGGAAATGGGCACTGTAGCAACTCCGTTTACTGTAGCGCCAGCAGCAGCAGCAGCCGGCTGCTTTGCCGGCTGCCGAACGCGCCCGCCCACGCGGCCTGCCTGGTGGTCCGCCTCCGCCCGCTTCGTCGTTGTGTGCACGCAGTGGTCTGTCGCCCCGCGCCAGCTCCCCCCACCGCCGCTGACGTTCTGTGACGGAACAGATTCCCTCTATGAAAAAAGAAAATTGTACTCAATGCTGTCTCAGAGATTAATAATGTACAAACGTACATACTTGATAAGTGGCATTAAATATCCATAACTAAATATTTGATAAGTGGCATTAAATATCCATAACTAAATCTAAGGCTGATTTGGAGCACTCACGGTGGGTGAATGTGACGACAACCCTTGGGAATGACCAGTTACTTTTTTCTCGGACGACCGTGCTCCAAGGCTATGTCTGCATTCAGTACATGATCAACTGGAGACCAAATGTTCTTCCTGGATGATCAACTGGAGAATGCCATCGCCCATGATGAGGATCACACTTCTGTCGGTGTGTACGACATGAAAACAAGTGAGATCTCCTTCCCTATGCCAATGTTCTGGAAACATGAGTTGATTCCTGCAACATGGTTGTTCCCTTGACACAAAAGCTGAGTTGCAACATGAACTGAAGGTGTTACTATGCAATGTGGCTATGGCTTATTGTTGTCTGATCATGGCTTATTGTTCCTAGCACGATGTCGATTTTATTTCCTTGTTGAAGATTTGTGTTGGTTACTGGTTGTTTGTGCTGATGGCGTGATGCGAACTTTGTTTCATGTAACTTTTGAGTTGACTGTGGCATCGTGCAATGTTTAATTATGCCGTGAACTTAAATGGTGAATATTGTGCTACCAAGCTGGGTTTATTTTGATGTACGTTGTGGATTGCTGAGAAAATGGCACTATGATAGATATGGGCATGTTCAGACTGCCTCTCACAAGATCTTGTTTATTTTTAAAGTTATTACAGATTTCTGAGTATACTGCTAAATACCACATATTTTGCATGTTAGAACCCAGACATGTTTTTTCTTGGATTCACATAAATGTCATCCTTGCTGACTTGTTTACAGCCCACTCTTTCATCTCGTTCATCAGCTTGGCCTGCACTGCCAACGGAGCCTTGGGAAAGACAACACGCAGGTCGTCGAGAACTAGAGCGTTGCAGAGCAGCAGATTGGCCAATATCCTCTGCGCCTCGTTGCCCTGGTAATGCACCATGGTGATCTTCCTCAGTTGGCGCCTCAAGCACTCAATCGAGACCTCGGGATTAAGGGCGGTCATTGCGACCGGATCATTTTCTCCTGGCATGAGGAACAACGACAGGACCTCCAGGTTCGGAGTCCCCTTCAGGATCCTGGTCACCGCATCGACGGCGCTGCAGCTGGTAAGGCATCCCGTGAGCTCGAGCTGCCTCAGGTGCAAGAACGAGGGGAAGCCATTGAAGAGCTCGCTCTCGATGCTGCAACCTAGTCTGCAGGACTGCAGGTGCAGGTGCCTGACGCCGACGAATCTGTCAAGGAACGTTCGGAGCCCGACGAGCTCCTCCTTCTCGGAGAGCGTCGGGCCGCAGAGGTCTACGGCAAGCGAGGCGATCGTCGGCGAGCTGTGGTGCAGTGTGATGAGCGACTCCGCGGGCACCGTGCCCCTGTAGTCCAGCGCCCGCAGCTCCGGCGCGTGGAGCTCCACGCTCACCGCGCCGTGGCAGCAGCGGAGGGAGAAGCGGCGGAGCCGGTCGTGGCGGAGGGACACCCGCCTGAGCTTCGCGCATGCCTCCAGCGTCAGGTCGGCGAGGCTGCCGCAGCTGGAGATGAGGCGGTGTATGGTCCTGCCGGACTCGCGGACGCCGGTCAGGTGCAGCGTCTCGAGGTTTGGGAGGAAGATGGACGCCGGCGGCTTGAGCCGGCAGAACGCGACGCGCAGCGACCGGAGCGCGGCGCAGGAGAAGAAGAGCCGCGGGAGACGGAACGACACCTCCGGCCAGCGCCGCGCCTCCTCCTCCGTGTCGGAGTCGCTGCCTTCTTCTCTGAAACCCATGCCTCGTTTGTACCGCCAGTGATCGCGGCGGCAGGTCCGGCCGACGCGGAGGCGGAGGTCGAGGCGCAGCAGCTCGGCCCGGTCACCCTGCCGCGCCACGTGGTGCAGCCACTGCGCGACCATGGCGCCGTCCCAGTCGTGGAAGTCGGCGAGGGCCACGCGGAAGGCGCGGAGCGACGCGTTCGGGGCGGGGCCGCCGCACCGGCGGCGGCAGAGGAGCGCGGCATTGACGGCGCGGAGGAACCTGCCGTTCTTGCTCTCCCGCTCCTCGCCCAGTTCGTCGTCGCTGTAGGAGTCCCAAGGGTCGGGCTCGGGGATCTCCTCCTCCTCGAAGGAGATGGTGTGCACGTTGGCGAACATGTGGCGCCACCGCCGGGCCAGCACGGCCGCGCGGCCGGCCTCCTTGGTTGGGAGGAAAGAGAGGATGTGGCCGAGCACGCCGTCCGGGAGGTCGCTGAGGCGGTCCTCGCCCTCGCCGCCTGCGACGCGCGCCTTCTTTCGAGAAGCTGGAGCCATTACTCGTAGCTTTGTTTAACCCGATCGAGCTAGGCTCACGTGGAGATATATCTCCATCTGAGGCGGTTCACTTGTTTGCATCTGTTCAACCCGATCGATATGTTCATCAGAGGCGGTGCGTGAGAGACCTTCCGAATTCCTGCACCGACCCAGACTGAGGCGGTGGTGATTTGTCACCATATCATCCTAACAAAACAGAGACTTGTTCGCATCTGTTCCCTGCGATGGGGACGCGCGGGCAAAGCGATCGCCTGAGCGCGCTCCCGGACGCCACGCTCGCCCGCATCCTCTCGCACCTGGGCACCGTCGAGGCCGCGCGCACCAGCGTCCTCTCCCGCCGATGGCATCGCGTCCACGCGTCCGTCCCTGTCGTGGACCTCGTCGACGCCAGGAGAGGGAGGCGGTGGCGGCTCCGCGACGCTACGAGCATGTGCTTCGACCACCAGGTGACCAGCGCGCTGCTCGGCCGGGACCCGAGCGCGCCGATCGGCACGCTCCGCCTCGACGTGTTCGTCGGGCTCCCGAGGCACCTGCTCGACCAGTGGATCCCCATCGCCCTCGACTCCGGCGCCGAGGAGGTCGACGTCAAGCTCAGGCACTTCGGGGACTCGTTCCCTCGCGACCGGCTCTGCCCGTTCGGCCCCTACGAGGAGTCCGCGGCGGACTTCGACGGCCCGCGAACCCGCAGCCCGTACGTCAAGACGCCCGGCCACATGTTCAGGTGCCGCACGCTGCGCCGGCTGCGCCTGACGAACTGGACGCTCGACCTGCCATCGGGAGACTTCTCGATGCCATCGCTTGACACGCTGTTCCTCAAGAGGATCATGGCGCCGGCCGGCGCGCTGCAGCGGCTGGTCTCGAGCTGCCCGCGCCTCGCCGACCTGACGCTGGAGGAATGCCCGGGCGCCACGGAGATCACGGTGCCCAGCACCTGCCTCACCAGCTTCGCCATGATCTGCTGCCACCAGTCCAGCCGCGTCGTGCTGGCCAGTACACGCCTGCGCTCGCTGCGCTACAAGGGCGGCCTGCCGCCACCGGACACGACATTCCTGTCGCTTGCCAACCATGCTGCGATCACTGGGCTGACCGTCGACATCTGCGAGGGCGTCGACGGGAAGAAGCCGCACGAGGTCGCCACCGTCACCAAGCTCGTCGCCTTGTGCGCCAACCTGACGTTCCTCCACCTCTCCCTGCGCCCTGCGATGGCGTACCGCAGCACCCTGTTCACGAGCGCTCTGCGTGGCCTGCCACGGCTCAGGGAGCTGGAGCTCAAGGGGTGCTTGCCCGACGACCACAGCGTTTGCTCCGTGGGCGTCTTGCTTCAGAACGCCGACAAGCTTGAGGTGCTGTCACTGTTCCCTCTGCTTCCTGATCCTTCAGAGAAGAAGAAGAGTAATGGCTACCACAGCTACGATTCGGACAGCGAACTGCGAGAGGAAGGCGACGACAAGGACGTCGACTACAGCGGCGACGTGCTTGTTCCCAGCAGAGTGACGAGCATTCCAATCAGGTGCTTCGAGCAGACGTTGAGAAGAGTCAACCTTGTCGGGTACAGTGGACGTCCCCTGGAGCGGATGCTTGCCAAGTTTGTCCTATCCAAAGCAACGGCTTTAGAAGAGTTTTCAGTTTCCCTGGCGCCTGGCCGTGCTCTACGTAATGACGAGATGGCAAGGGAGCTGACATACTGGCGTTCTAATCAAAACACCAAAGTTACTTGTCTATAACCTTGGAACAAGTCGGTATCATTTGTAAGGAATATTTTTCCCGGAGATTCTAATCAGTACTAAGCTGATTCTTGCCATGGTCTCTTGCGTTGTGAGCTGATTCATTCTGTTATTCTCATTTACATCAGAATCAGCTTTTCACGCAGGATACACTGCCGAGCAGGTTGACCAATGGTTCACGCAAAATGGATTGTAATATTACTTTATCCTTTTTTGGGTGAATGCTCCATGTCATTATCTTACACGTACGTAACACGTTATTGAAGATCCAAATGAAAATAGAAAAAAAAAATTATTCATTTAGCTGAGTGGTGAAAAACTTATTCATGCCTAGTATTTCGCATTGCTCGGTAGTCATTTGTTTTTTTTAAAAAAAAACATGCAATTACGTCCAAACAGATTGGCATGAGCTAGTAAACATCATAATCGCCAGCATGGCGGGGAAGGAAGAAACGCTTGACAGAAAGACCTCATGATTACTGGGCTTATTAGCATCACAACTTTATTGCACTTGCATACACATAAACACCTGCAAGCACATGCCATTTTTCCCCCAGCTAAAAGAACCAAATACACACCAACGTGAAAGCCTAAGAAGCACAGCCAACAATACAGCGCCGTGCTGACAGAAATCATCGGATAAGGTTCCTAGAATGTACATCATCACTGCACCAGCAACGCTACGGTTGTTCCTTCCAATTAATGTACAAGAGAAAAATTAGAAGAACTAGCAGCCCCTAGAAGTCACTTCAGATCCTGCTTGTGAGCTGGTCCTAACTACTTTCCACAGAACTCCACCTGCAAATAACAAGCAGAGGTAAGAAAGAATGATGATGTCTTTTACAATCATAATCAACAATTCAGGCAGTGCGATAACACAGTGCTTCAATGTCTACTCTATGGCATGTAACGTAGATTGCAGATCTAACTGATTCTGCTAACAGGCGACATATTTGCTCCATTTAGAACATGTGCTATCATTATCTAAAAAAAGAACATGTGCATTATTATTGGAACCGCATAAACCTTATATACAGGGGTGCACATTCAAACAACGGTAATGGTTGAAAACTTGCAAGCACTTGGTTCTGTGAAACTAGCTTCATATTGAGGCAGGATCAAGCAGATTCACCAGTCAATCGGAGTATAGAAAGGTAAAATTCACACCTTGGCCTCCTCATGAGCAACCTTCATCCTCCGGTACTCCTGTTGTGCCCGATAGGAACGGAACAGAGCTTGGACACGTACCACAGATCTATTAAATCTGTCCTCAGCTTGTTGCCGGCCAATCTGGTAGTAGTCCTCTTCTGCAGTGCTTGTCGGTTCTGCATCAGTTGTCATTGCAACTGCCATTCCAGTTGCAATGCCACGCAAACCTTTTCTCTTCTTTCTCCATCGCAAAATTGCTTTCTCCACAACTCCAACAGACCATATTACTTTTCGGTACTGCCTTCTCACTTGGTGACCCCTGTACGCAGCCTGAGAAGATATTTGCATCGTTAGACTATAAAATACATATCATACACACATAATAGCAATCACAACATTTCAAATTTGTTATCCAAAAATAAGAAGACTGTCAAAATGGGATCACACGATACTTGCCAACACAAATAAAATATCACCAAGGGAGGGAAAAAAAAAAGTAACGAACAAACATGTGATAATGCCATGCAGAAGCTTACTTGTATTTTGATAGCTTGTCTCCGCAAGTTCATGAAGTCCCTCCTTGTCTTCCATGTGCGGAAATGAGTCTGTATTCGCGCTGCAGCTCTCATCATTTTCTTTCTATTGTGGTTCCGAAATGCATGCTGAATCCTCATAGCAGCAACTATCGCAGCTGCTTCAGCCTCAGGGTTGGCCAACTGAATTGCTTTTGTTTGAAGCTTGAGTGTTCGCTCCCTGAGTGCCGCTTGGATATTACTTGCAGCATCAGCAGCATTCCGGTAGGCCGCTAAAGATTCTTTTAAGCAAAGTTCTTGTTCAGTAAGGGTTTCAAATTCCTTGGTCTGTTGTTTCATTGATTTTGTCCTTGATGTTGATCGCCCAGTATCCTTGGACAATGACATGGCCTCAAAATGAGCAGTCAATCCTTTCTCAGCAAGATATGCAGCTAAGCCATCATAACCTCGCCTTGCTGCCAGATCAGCAGCAGTGTATCCACCAGGGGCTCCAGGAGTAGGATCTGTAACCAAGCTTGGATTTGCTCCAGCAGACAAAAGTGCAGCAACCATTTTCTCCCTAGCCAAAATAAAAATAAAAATAAAAATAATAAATAAATAAAGTTTATGCTACCACCATGACTGCAAAAATCCAAGCGAGAAGTAAATTGCCAACAAAAATGTGCCTGAGGTCACCTAGTGTCTATTACTGCATCACATCTATTGGCGATCAGCCAAATGCCTCTGACATCATTAGCTAATGGAAAACACAGACACGGTTTTCGAGATCTTCACTCAGACATCCCCACCACCAGGTTGCTCACAACAAAGTTTGGACCAACACTTTTACCAACAAATGCTCATGCAAAAAATGATTATTTTCCATATTTATCTATTTTTCATGTAATCAGCATGATAAACACATCGGATTTGTCAGAACTCATAAGACAGTAAAATTTTTTTCTGATTTAATATTATCCATATTTGTCCACAAAGAAAGGAGGTCAATAATTTCAGAAAATATAGGATACCTCCCATAGTATGCAGCCCAGTGCAAAGCTGTCCAACCAGAAGAATCACGAAAATCCAATGAGAATCCGGACAAGGAAAATAAGCGAATAGCCCAAGTATATCCTAAGAAAGAACAAAGATGAATAGGTCCTTGTCCAAGATCATCACGGCCAGTTGACTTATGGCCTTCCACTATCTTTTCAATAAGCCACTCTTGCAGTCTATTTCGCAACATCAATTCAAGCAAGCCCTCAGTAGCAGCAACATAAGGTCCTTTAGAATCTGTAACAAATTTCAACAGATCCATCCATTCCTTCTCTGCCGATGCTGATAAGAGATTGGAAACTTTGCTACCTTCTACAAGAAACTTTGGTGCTAGCTTTTTCTTATTTGCAGAGAACAACAAACGAGCTAGTCTCATTTGCATCTGAAGCTTTGACTTGTTGGGTTCATCCTCAACAGAGCTTAACTCGCTGTCCAATGAACTGCCAGGCAATGTACGATAATCAAAACTCAAAACCTCGCTGATCGGTGTTTTCCCATCCAAAGTCAAAAAAAGATTCACACGTCCAGGAGTATGCGGTGTTGCCATGAAACGATAAACACCAGATTGAACAGTGTCTGCAGCAACAATTTTGTCACCAATGACACAGTGGACATTGGTATTTAGATGCCTGTACTGCTCATGGAAATTTCCAACCACCAGGACCTACAATGCAATTCCATTGCCATTAACAATTAGCAGTTTAAAAGAATAAAAATCGAAAAACTTCAAAGCTTAGATGAAGCACACATGTGAACTGTTCTATTATGCATTTATTCAGTACATTTCAGTTATGAAATGGACAACCAGGAGGTTCCTCATAGATTGTTAAAAAAATGATTTGAGTAATTGGCAACAGATGAAGGTGAAACAAGAAGATTCAACAAGAGACTGGAATAATTCAAGTCAGTCAAACTAATTAGGGAAATTGAACAGAGGATGCAAGGGAAAAACCTTTGTATTCTCTGTACAATAAGCCCATTCTGGGGAGATCTCAGTGATGTTAAAGATCCTTTCATTGGTCACTGGTCGAGTGGGTATGGTTGAGCTTGGATTATCCCCTAAACAAGTAACATCATCTTCGAAGTACTTCCACAGTCCAGAACTGTTCTGCCTAGCAGGTACATCATTAGGAATGCTACCATTCGGTGGAGTTTTCACCAAAGAACTTGCAACTTGCTTTGATTGAGAATCAAGATCTGATGTGAAAAGAAATGGAGACTGGTTTGCATGATGCTTTGGAGCTCCAAAGTAATTTTCAGATACTTGATTGAGGCTTGGATTAGTAGCATAAGCTTCTGAATGCACATCAACTGTTGAAGAAAAGATAACCTGCAGAAAATTAATGATGCATCTGATTCATCAGCATAGACAAAAATTCAAGAAAAGAAGCAATGAAGACTTCACACCCATGAACAGATACACCAATGTTGCATAGATATACAACCGAAAAATGCATGACATGCATATCAAAACATAGATGTTGATAACAGGTCCCCCATGGATTGAAGATAAATTACATTGCACACAAGAGTGGGCAAATGATTGTAACATTCTTTCAGCTTCATCACAGCATATAATCAGATCAGCAGGATAACCATTAGTGCACAAAATTGACATATTATCATGCACACGGAATTAGCAGCATCAGCATTTTGCACAGCAAAATTGCAGATCCTAAGTACTGCCAGGAAGCTGTAAGAAAGGCTAGTAGAGACCTTAATATTCCAAAGCAATCTACCCCTATGCTATTATGAATTTAAAGTTATGGTTCAGTAAACTTACATTCGGACATAAAGAAAGCTAATATAGTGAAGTAAATTAAGGGCCACGGTCACATTAATTCAGGGATGTAATAAATAAGCTAAATAGGAAGGGCACAATTGTGGTGAGTTTAATAATATAAAGATGCAATTTTATGCAAGGGGTCAACATGTATACTGCAATTTGAAAACCTTATCCTATGGTAGCTGTCAGGGTCGGCATCACGTACAAGCGTCGGCGCCAGCGTGATCAACGTCGAGCGAAGAACCAGCAGGCGATAGGCTCGGCAGAATAAAAGCAGGAACTCAGTTCAGTTTGTTAGCGGTTTGTTAGCCGGCCTTGTGAACTATAAACAAGGACCGTGCGTTCAGGGTTAGGCATCTTGGAATTTGTTAGGCTCTTTAGCTCCTGTACAACCCTGCCTCGGCGGTGCGGCGTCGTTCATCACGGCACCGCCGCGCCAACGAGGTCCAGGGCCCAGACCATCTACTTCATTCAAGTATAATCTTCGTCGCTCCGTTCCTACGAACTCATACGCGTCCCCTGCTCGTGACAATTTGGTATCAGCAGTCCCAGGTCCGCCCATCATGAGCTCTCCGCCACCATCGCCATCAGCAGGCGGCCGCGGAAGAATTGCTCGCAGCGATTGAGCCACGGCAGGGGATCACCCTTGCCATCATATTTGGGGAACTCCAGTTTGTGGAAACTGGGCACCCCGTCGTCGTCGTCATGGCGGCGATTATGTTCCGGGGGTGGTGGTGGTACGAGATCGGCTGGAGCAGGCACAACAACACTACAAGGTGTTCTACGACCGCAAGCACCGAGAACTGGAGTTCGCCGTCGATCAGTGGGTTTGGGTGCGCCTCCTACATCGGCCGGTGGCTTCGCTGGATGTCAAGGGGCGTGGCAAGCTGGGTCCTAAGTATTATGGACCGTTCAAGGTGCTGGAACGTGTTGGCGAGGTGGCGTACAAGCTGGAGCTACCGGAGGGCGCAAAGCTGCACAACGTCTTCCACGTCGGGCTGCTGAAACCGTTCCGGGGTGAGCTGCCAACCTCTGGGGGATCGCTGCCTCCAATTCGCCATGGTCGAGCTTGTGCCGCACCAGAGGTGGTCACCAAGTGTCGGTTGGCACGGGGCAAACATGAGCTGCTGGTGCAGTGGGTTGGGCAATCAGCAGCTGAGGCCACGTGGGTGGAGCTGGAGGAGTTCAAGCGCTTGTATCCATCGTTCAAGCTAGAGGACGAGCTTGTTGTCCAGGCGGGGAGAGATGTCAGGGCCGGCATCACGTACAAGCGTCGGCGCCAGCATGGTCAACGTCGAGCGAAGAACCAGCAGGCGATATGCTCGGCAGAATAAAAGCAGGAACTCAGTTCAGTTTGTTAGCGGTTTGTTTGCCGGCCTTGTGAACTATAAACAAGGACCGTGCGTTCAGGGTTAGGCATCTTGGAATTTGTTAGGCTCTTTAGCTCCTGTACAACCCTGCCTCGGAGGTGCGGCGTCATTCATCACGGCACCGCCGCGCCGACGAGGTTCAAGGCCAAGACCATCTACTTCATTCAAGTATAATCTTCGTCGCTCCGTTCCTACGAACTCATACGTGTCCCCTGCTCATGACATAGCTCACTTAAGAAAAATATTAGAAGAAGAAGAAAATAAGGGCCACAGCGATAGTAATTAGTAAGTTCATCATTGTAAAGAAGCAGCAAATTCATTCAAGCCTTCAAGTGTGTACTGTTGGGTCGGGGGGGGGGGGGGGGGGGGGGGGGGTGGGGGTGGTACAGCTAGCAAGTGAGGCTCTTCATCACATTGCACAGTAGGTGCTATTTATAGTACATGGGGGGCTGCCCGCTACTTCTCCTAGGTTCCAGAACCTGCCAGATACAGTAAGTCGGTTTGCTACAGTGCTGCTGCTGCACTACTACCAATTTCCGGAACACTCTACTAGTCTCTACTATATTCCAGAAACACAAGGATTACTTCGAACAATTCTCCCTCTAATCCTTGTGTTCCTCACTTCATAGGGAGCACGCGCAGGAGCTTCCTCACCACGCAACCCTCCTCCATCTTCCCCGGCGACACACGCCACTCTTCTTCTCCGGCAACTATCCGGCAACACAAGCCACTCTTCTTCTCTGGCGACACACGCCGCTTCTCATCTCCGGTGACACATGCCACGCTTCTTCTCCAGCTCCGGCGACACACACCACTTCTCTCCTGCTCCGGCGACACTCCGTTGAGCGCATCATCCCCGGTAGGACCTACATACGATTCACTGCTGCATCGCCTCCACTAGCTTGCAAGCACGGACCTACACACGATCCACTGCCGCAGCGCCTCCACTAGCTTGCAAGCACGGACCGACACACGATGTGGCGACCTTGAGCGACACAACTGTCATCTCACGCCGCCTTGTGCCGGCCACCAATTGTTGGGTCTAGGGGGGTGACAGCAGCTAGCAAGTGAGGCTCTTCATTGCATTGCACACTAGGTGCTATTTATAGTGCAGGGCTGGCTGCTACTTCTCTTAGGTTCCAGAACCTGCCACCAATTTCCGGAACACTCTACTAGTCTCTACTATATTCCAGAAACACAAGGATTACTTCTAACATGTACCATTGCAACTCAAAACAGCAAGTCATTGTAGCACACTTGGCTCACTTACATTATTCGTGGCATTGGTACTGATGAAGTTATTGTTTCCAGAATCCCCCATCCCGTATTTAGTGTGCTGATTGGATGTCAATGATCCACCTGTTTTATGAAATAAGCAGGATTAAATCTCAACAAATGCCGAAACAAAAAACTTGCAGCTTTGTTCCACAAGAAAAAAAAAACCCACCACAAACAGAAGTATCATTTTTCATAGATGATTCCAAAAGGTCAGCCCAAAATAACTCCAAGCTAGAGTCAGGATCACCACTTTCTGCATAATCACCATAAAATGATATCATAGGAGACCTCTCGAAAGATAAAGACATAGTACTTGAATTTGTAATACATGCAACAAAACAGTATTGAACATTGCAGCATCTATAAGCAAGTACAATAAAAACAAAAGTTATCCGGAGGAGGTTCAGTTCTCGAAAATTGTATTTACACATAAAAAGGATTCAAAAGGTTAAAGATGTGGAAACTGACAAAGGAGTACATATGTAATCATATATCAAGCAAATGTTTGGGATTCATATACATATCTCACCACAAGAAATTGCTCCCCCGCCATGTGAGTTAATTTCTTCTGGCGCAACAGCAGTAGCAGCGCAAGAATGCTCAGTACGAGCAGAGGCTGAATCCGTCGAAGTCAGAGGAGAGCTGTAATGGATCAGATTGATAGGAGGCATTTCTGCAACTTCAGGTTCTGTGTTTGGAGGTGGTATGACATTTTCCTGGTAAGTAAAAAGTATATTAGCAGACATAATATACAACATGCAGCATGTTGGCTTAGCACAATACTGTGAAACAATGAAGCATGTATAAGGTTCCTGCAACTCATATTCAGCTATATTAATTATACTTTCATGTCACATGTGCTCATAAAGAACCATTTCAACCGCATGCTCATGAAGATAACCTTATGACAGATAATGCTTTGTCAGCAAACAAGCGACGAAAACTAAGGACTCCATTGGGTCAGGTCAGTAGCTAATCCTTATGTATGAAAAGAAACTGAGCGACGAAATCCCGGTTTCAGCTTAGCCTTGCTCATGTGGTCCTTGAGCTCATAGAGTTTGCAATCGAATTACAAACTCAATTCAACAACATCAATAAAGAACAAGAAAACACTCCAGGAAATGGAACGGACATGTTTAACCAAAACATCTTTTCTTCATCTATAATATTTTCCGAAAAACAAATGTTTCCTTTAATTAAATCCAAATGTTCAACAAGGAGCTCATACTACACCTGATGAGTATTAAGTGCTACACAAAAAATTCAAATTTTCTCACCCAGCATCCCGAAGGAATACCGAAAAAAACATTTATTGCAAAATAGAAGGAAGAAATGAAGAAAGATCAAACCTCAGAAGTTTGACGATAATGCACAAGAACTATGCGCTCCAACTCTCTGAAAAGGAAACAACCCAGAACCATTTCAGCAAATCACCAAAACAAAGATGTCAGCAAAGACATATGGCATGATATTTCTATCCAAGTTTGCATCTAATACAGAAAATGCACAGAACCAAATTATACTTCTGGTGAAACAGTATTAGGAAAATTACATCATCAACTCTGCATTCTGAAAGCCTTAGCAGAACTTTTCGTTGTTACAGGTCCATTCAACTCAACTGAACTTAATCTGACAACTTTGTTCCCAGCGGTGAAGCCAAAACAAAACGAACCCTGGTGCCCCACTTAACAACACATATAATTTTGAGACAAAATGCTGCTAATCAAGGACCGGTAATAAGTAAAAAATGCCTTTGTAACCTGGTGCACGTGCACCACGGTGGAATAACTTGGCTTCGCCCCTGTGATTCAGTGGCGAGTCCAGGTTTGGGCATGGGGGTGGGCCGAAATTAGTTGGGCTCACGAGGGTGCGCCGAAGAAGGGAAAGAAATATAAAGAAAATGAAAAAAGTTACTGTTTATAGGCTGCTACAGTGCTAAAACCATTGCTGAGTTGAATCGGGCCCACCCCTTAGACTCGCCACTGCCCCTGATCATTCTGTTCTTAGAACCTACCAGATGTCCATGCGATTGAATGACTAGATATTAGAATACATTACAGATTTCTAAAACATTCAACTGAAATTTTAGTAATATATATCATCAAGTTCGATATATAGCCCATCCTTAATGATGGTATTACCAATATGTATCTGATTAATCTGCACCTTTATAACCTGGCTCGTGAAACTAAACAATGTATTGTAGCTCTCTATAATCTATATAGAAATTTAATTTGTCATTATAGGTACTTCTGGATATCTCGGTTGACTTCTGCATGTAGGCAAAACCAGGAAGGCACCAAACTAAAAATAGCCTTCTATTGCATAAAGCTAATTCAAGATATCCTACATTTAGTACAGAATATATTCCACCTTAGGGATAGGAAATTATAACATCAGGCAGCTCCCAGACATCACATGACATAAGATTTAGTGGCATAAATATACTCTTGGAAACAAAGAAAGTCGATGGAGTTGAAATCTTACTTGTCAAGCAGCCAGTAACATCTGCGGAAGAAATTTGGATCATCTTCACCTCGAGCATAATAGACATGAACCTTTTCTTCATTACCAATCTACAAAATAACACAATCACCAAAAAAATGGTGAAGATATTAAAATACTAGATTGTTATAGCACACAACAAGGCAATTTCAGTTATTTGCATGCTTACCTTTAATTTTTCATGGGCTTCTTGGACAGTCTTGCCATCCTTCTTTTTCTTCCAATTATGGCCATCTTTACGAAAGTTTCTGACAACTTTACGGTCGTATAGTACAACGGTACCACCTAATTTCAAACAGAATTACAAATGTGGTAGTTTCGGAATGTACAAACCAATTCTGATCGAAATATGATGCAATTAGAATACTAATGGACAAAAGAGTTTTAAAAAGTGCAATTTTCAGGACATTGTCGCAAGATAGAGCAGTCAGATTCAAAAACTTATACAAAAAGAACACAGGAATAATAGGAGGCTACACATTATACAAGGAGAATAGAAGATATAAAAGTGGGCCCCGCTGATAAATCTTGTTATAGAAGATATTATAGATATAGCAGTATTTTAGTAGAGAAATAGTTCTACTGACTAGTACATGCGAAAGGCATAGGACAGGCAAACAACTGAAAGAACAATGTCAATGTGATATAATTTTGTCATAGCAACTATCCTAGTAACAAAAGGAAGAAATTGAGGCCATTAAAGTTAAGTTGTATTTCGTCGACGGTCGAGACCTTAATGAAGGCATTCGAGTAGTGGCAACTAAAACATAGAAATGGGTTTTGAGACCAGCCCAGTTAATGTACTTAATAATCACATATTCTCTTAGGATGGCTGATGATATTTTGATGAGTAGCTACTAAACATAAATGCAGACCTTCTAAAATGATAGGGAAAATAGGATTAATAACACAACATGCTTCCTGCGCACAAAAAAAGAAGGCCAAGAAAATAGTGATTTAAGTCAATCAAGTATGTTTCACTCATGGCTTAAATTCCCAACTTGAGCACAAAGACTCATCCACTCTGTATGGTTTTACAGATATCAGCTGTAGATCATCCATTACATTGTCTCTCTAAGTACTGAACCATTTCGTTCTGAACTGAGGGCTATCCATGACTATTACTTGCTCCATACATGATTGAAATTATTCAGTGCAGAAGCTCAAATAACAAAGTCATCTTACACTCGGTTCTACAGCACACACCTCTATTCTGTCCCCTTCTATTCATATCAAGTCAAACATTCAGTTGCTGAAACTAAACAAGCACAGGCCTAGGATTCAGCAATTCAGGCCCGGGGCTTGGCAAATGGAGAAGCACATACTCACGGGCTTGTCGATAGGCTGTGGGACGACTTGGAATTTTGCGTGGTTCGCAAGCACCGCGTAGATCTCATTCGGCCGGAACCAGCGCGATGCTGCCTCCGCCATCAGCTTCTCAAAGTTCAAGTCTGTTCCCCACCCACCACCGCAACATACACAAGCAAGAATTCAGCACCAGGCGCAACAAAATGCTAATGTCAATAATAACTTAAGCATATCACTGCTATCAGGAGAAAGTAGCTAGTAACATGGAAGTCCTTAGCATTCTCTGTTATGAGGAAAGGAAGCAGATGAGCCAATAGGACCGAGCAAATTAAACACCCACAAAGCATTCGATCAAACTCCTAGCACACAAACCCCTCGCAAAAAGGGACCAGCAGTCCGATATCTCAATCAAGCATCAACGATGAAAAAAGCAGCTCACATCATCCCCAAAAGTGCATATAATAGTTCAACCCGAAATGGGAAACCACGAGAAGTACAGGAGGAAGGCATCGAATGGAAGAGAAACAAAAATCATCAGAGCTCAAAAAACCTTGGTATTGCACCGGGCAAACCCACGAGAACAGCAGAATCGCAGCGGCAAGAACCAGAAAATAAGAGGAAAAGGAGGAAGGGAACAGTAAAGGTAGCCGGTCTCGAACGGGACGGGTGGACCTGCGCAGGTGAGGAAGCCGTGGATCTCGGAGGCGACTAGCGGGTCTTGCCCGCCGGCGCCGCCCGCCATGGCCGCGGCTGCCGAGCTGCTCTCTGCTTTCACACTGTCGCGGCCCTGCGCGTGGTCTCTCGTAGTCGTGGGGAAGGAAGACGACGACGGACGAGGCTTCAGAAAATCGTGCGAAAAGTAAGCAAGGGAATGGGAAAAAGAAAATAATCGGAGAAAAGTACTGGTAAAAACCATAAGGAATTAATTAATAAATAAATCTTGCTTACTCTGGATGGACCCCACTGGACAGAAGCAGATTAGTGGGTGGTTGAAGGTATATTTGGCACCAAGTGTCTTTGTGGTGGAGATACATGATTTGAGCGTGGCAATTGGCACGAAAGATGAGGGTACGCATGTGACATAGATGGGCCCACGTGCCATCCTCTAAAGGTACGAACCAACGGGTTGTATCTTCTCATAATACAAAAGTAACATTTGTTGGAGAAATTGTAAAATAGCATAAATTGCTTGGGACACTGCGATGGATTTTATTTGTTATTATATTGGACACTAAGAATTTCGCCATCGAGCGGGACTAGGGGTGGATAACGAGCCAGCTCGGCTCATTAAGGCTCAGCTCGTTAAAGCTCGTTCTGATAACGAGCTGGCTCGGCTCGGCTCATTAGGATAACAAGCTAAAATGGAAGTTTGGCTCGATTCATTTAGAAAAATCGAGCTGGCTCGTTAAGCTCATGAGCCAAGTATGTTTAAATTTTTATGACAAAAATTTAGATGAATTTAACTATTTTTTAAATATTAGCATGTGCCAACAACACAAAAATCATAATATAACACAATATTGCAGAAAAAAAATATCAATCTAAGTCAACAAAGGTGAAAAGAAAATAAAAATAAAAAGATTTCCAACATTGAACATGAATTTATCTATACTGAACTTGGTTTATTTTTTGGATGATAAATTAAGCTTCACCTAACATAAAAACTACCATCTTATTAGAGAATTAAAGTTAGTATTTCTATATAATCAAGCCTATCTAGCTAATCAAACTGTTCGCGAGCGACTAACGATCTAGCTAGTTAACAAATGAGCTATGATGGAGGCTCGGCTTGGTTCATTAAGAAGACCGAACCGAGCTGAGCCGAGTCAAAATTAAGATCAAACCGAGCTGGCTCACGAGCTTCAAGCTTTTTTTTCTAGCCCTAAGAAGGACAAGCAAATTCTCCCCCCTAACCTAAGAAAAAAGAGAGAGAGCAAACTACCCCCACCACCCCACCAGACACACTATACAAATTATTTTTAGAAGTGAAAGTGATTATATGTGATTCTTTAGCAAATCTTTTAGTTCAGAGATCACTTTTAAAATTTAAGAGAAGCTACTCTTTTAGTTTCAAAGTTCTTTACTTATTTTTTTAAAGAATCACTTCACAGAAACTAGAATCACTTCTATCAAGCAAAGCATTTGGATGGAGTTTCACAAATGGATGTCAAAGCTGCACGTACCAAACGGATCCATAATTATGATTTCACACCAAAGCTGGCAATAGCTCTTTTTTTTTCGGTTGACAATACAACTAGCTTGGCTCGGAGTAAACTTGGCTCGGCTCGACTCATTTCAATTTTCAACTGAGTCAGGTTTTTTAGCTTATTAAAGTTTCGAGCCCACTCGAGTCAGCTCGTGAGCATAACGAGTTGTGTAGAGATAAAATTCTTAGCCCACATGCCTGACTCTTGGTTTCAATTTGCTTTGCAACATCACGGCGTCAATTAGGGTTCCCACGTATACATATACACATGTGATGGCTATCGTCGCCGCCATCAGCAAAGGAGCACGCTATCGCGATCGCCGATCTATTGTCCAGCCTAAAGGTTGCATCCTGGGTGACCAACAAAGCATCATATCTGCATGTGTAGACGTGTAGTTCGATTTTCATCACCATGATTGCAGACTGCTAAATCTTCTTATCATGTGTAGACGTATAGAATTTCCAGCTTCTCAAACAAGTTGTTTTTGCAAACAACACAACCAATTTACACTCAGTTTTTTTTTGTCTCTCATCAATACAGTTGACGTTGTTTGGATGGCTCATGTAATCAGGGGGTATAATGTGCTTTAATATCAATGAATATCCTTTTTCGTGAAAAAAAAAACTTACACTCGATACTATATGCAGAGGGTGTTGTGCCAAATAAAGCCTATGTTGTGTTGGAGTTTCCATAATATTTTATTTTTAGAAAAATTTTCTACGTACCATTTCATATACTCCCGGTATCACGCATTTACAGGCTCCTAGCTAACTAAACCATAGTTTATCAACTCACACGTGTTCGAGAAAAAACACAATTACACTCGATACAATGTGCAGCGGGTGTGTTGTGTCAAGTAGCTAGGCTTCGTGGTTATCAGTTGTTGTAACAGAGTTGCAATCTTGTATAGAAAGATAGGAGGTAGTTTAGATTGTAGCTTGACTTGTAATCCAAGATGTAAGTGCCACGCTAGGGGCTGTTCCTAGCTGATATAAACACGAAGCCGTGAGCCTGAGAAGGCATCACGTTCCACCCATTCTCACATGGTATCAGAGCTCGATTTCTATCCAGCTTGTTTCATGCGTTCCCAGCTTCTTCCGCGTCATCTGCTGCGGCGCCTCTAGGCTTCTCCCTTCCGGAGAAACTGACTCGCTCAAACCATCAGATATGGAAGGCGCAAGTCATGTCTGCTCTTCGCGGTGCGCAGAAGGCGCACATCATCAGCCCCGACACCATTCCGCCGGCGGAGAAGATCACCAAGGACAAGGAGGAAGTCCCGAACCCTGAGTACGCGCTCTGGGTCGCTCAAGATCAGCAGGTCCTTAACTACCTGCTCTCGTCGGTCTCTCGCGACATCCTCGCACAAATCGCTACCTTCTCCACCACGGCGGCGGCATGGAAGGAGATTGAGGGCATGTTCGCCTCCCAGTCCAGGGCCCGCGTCATCAACACGCGCATGGCCCTGGCCACGACGCAGCGGGGCAACTCTAGCATCGCCGAGTACTTCGGCAAGATGAAGATGCTGGCAGATGATATGGCGTCTGCCGGCAAGAAGCTCGAGGATGAGGAGATTGCGTCGTACATCCTCGCTGGACTCAACGTCGACTTCAACCCCGTCGTATCTGCTGTCGCTGCAAGGGTTGAACCCATCTCGCTTGGTGAGCTCTATACTCAGCTCGTTTCCTTTGAGCAACGCATGGATCTGCTTGCTGGTGGCAGCAACTCTTCGGCTCACATGGTGTCCCGTGGTGGCGGGGGACCAAATGCTCGCGGTCGTGCTCGCGGTGGTGCACGCGGCCACGGTCGCAATGGAGGGCGTCAAAGTGGACAAGGTGGCGGCTCCAAGGGAGAACGCCCCACTGCCAGCTCTGTGGAAGAGAAGGGCACACCATCGTCAAGTGCTACAAGCGCTTTGACGCCTCCTTCACCGGCATCCCCGAGAACAAAAGTGCATCGGCGGCAACCAAGTCCTACGGCGTCGACCCTGAGTGGTACATGGACAGTGGCGCCACCGACCACATCATCGGCGAGCTCGACAAGCTGACGGTAAAGGACAAGTACTCCGGCGGCGATCAAGTGCACACTGCGAGTGGATCTGGTATGATGATTAATCAAATTGGTCATAGTACATTGCATACCCCCTCTCGTGATCTTGCTTTGATAAACATTCTATATGTTCCACAAGCTTCAAAAAGCCTTGCATCTGTTCATCGCATTGCCCTTGATAATGATGTCTTTCTTGAGTTTCACCTGTACTTTTATCTTATCAAGGAACAGGGCACGAAGAGAGTAGTGCTTAAAGGAACATGCGAGCGAGGCCTCTATCCCTTGAAGCCCTTTCGGAATAAACAAGCCTTCGGAGTCAGCAAGCCAACCACTTCCATGTGGCATAGCCGGCTTGGTCATGCCTCGACGTCGGTCGTTCAAGAAGTCCTTAGGAGTCATGGTTTATCTTTTGTTCCTGATGAAAATAATAGTGCGGTCTGTGATGCCTGCCAACAAGGCAAGAGCCATCAACTGCCGTACCCTAGATCTTTTAGCAAGTCTAAGAATCCACTAGATCTTGTCTTCTCAGATGTATGGGGGCCAGCACCAACTTCGGTTGGAAAATTTAATTACTATGTCAGTTTCATCGATGATCATAGCAAATTTACGTGGATTTACTTGCTTCGCCACAAATCCGAAGTTTTTCAACGCTTCCATGATTTTCAAAACTTAGTTGAACGCTTGTTTAATCGCAAAATTGTGGCAATGCAGACGGACTGGGGAGGCGAGTACAAAAAATTAAACTCCTTCTTCCAGCGCATTGGCATCTCGCATCATGTGTCCTGCCCACACGCTCATCAGCAGAACGCAAGCATCGACACATCGTCGAAGTTGGCCTCTCTCTACTCGCTCATGCCTCAATGCCTCTCAAGTTTTGGGATGAGGCATTTATCACCGCCACTTTTCTGATCAATAGACTCCCATCTAAAGTAATTGACCACTCTACACCTCTTGAAACTCTGTTTCATCTCACCCCTGATTACACCTTTTTGCGCACATTTGGATGTGCTTGCTGGCCTAATCTATGGCCTTATATATAATACGAGAAAATTAGAATTCCGCTCAAAGCAGTGTGTTTTCTTGGGGTACAGTAATATGCACAAGGGATTTAAATGTTTAGATCCCTCTACTGGACGGGTTTATATCTCAAGGGATGTTGTGTTTGATGAACATGTGTTTCCTTTCTCCAAACTTCACCCAAACGCGGGGTCTCTCTTGCGATCTGAGATTTTGTTACTCCTGGAATCTACTCGTAATTCTTTGAGTCTTGGGGATGCATGTGCTATTGATCCTAATTTGATTATGTCATCTAAACCATCTGTTCAGTCCACGCCTTCAAGATGCATGCAGGACTCTAAAGAAATCCCAACTGGTGAAGATTTGGCGCAACAAACGCATGATTTCATGTGGAAAACACCCGACACAGTACCCGGAGCTGATACGGCGGCTGTCGCTGCGCCTGCACCATCTCCGGATCGCGCGCTCGCGGCACCTGGACCTCGTACTGCTCCCTCAGAGCCCGGAGCCGCCCCGCAAGCGCCGCGTGGCTCGGCCCCGACAACGGATCCTCCCGCCGCGGTTTCAGGTGCGCCTGCGACCACTGCTTCGCCGCCGCGTGGCTCGGTGTCACGCACTTCTCCGACCGAGCCGCTTCAATTTGATCCGGTGCTGCCACATGACGCGCGCTCCACCGTGTCTCCGCCTCCAGAGCCACGCGTCGTCGCCTCAGACGCTCCGACCGACGGGGGGCATGATCCGGTCGCTGTCCCGGTCGGATCGCCCGTGGCGGCGGGATCTTCTGCTCCGACGGCTGCTGTTGAGGCTGCTACACCAACACCGCCTCCAGTAGCCACAAGACCTACTACACGACTTCAACATGGTGTTCGCAAACCTAAAGTGTACACTGATGGCACGGTACGTTATGGTCATTGGCTACTACCGAAGAACCTGCTACACTTGATGCTGCTCTTAGTGATTCTAGGTGGCGTTCTGCTATGGATAGTGAACTTCAAGCACTAGCAAGGAATAAGACTTGGCATTTAGTTCCTCTTCCCAAGAACAAGAACATTATAGGGTGCAAGTGGGTTTATAAACTGAAAAGAAAGGCTGGTGGGACAATTGATAGATACAAAGCACGTCTTGTTGCAAAAGGGTTTAAGCAACGCTACGGTATTGACTATGAGGATACATTTAGCCCCGTAGTCAAGGCTGCTACTATTCGTCTCATCTTGTCACTTGCAGTCTCTCGTGGGTGGCATCTTCGTCAACTTGATGTTCAAAATGCATTTCTACATGGCATTTTAGAGGAGGAAGTGTACATGCATCAACCACCAGGTTTTGAAGATAAGAGCAAGCCAAGTCATGTATGCAAGTTAGATAAGGCATTATATGGGTTGAAACAGGCACCGCGTGCATGGTATTCTCGACTTTGTCACAGGTTGGAGGAATTGGGATTTCAACCATCCAAAGGAGACACGTCGTTATTCTTCTTTAATAAGGGAAAATATATCATGTTTATTTTTGTGTATATGGATGACATCATTGTGGCCAGCTCTTCGCAGGAAGCTACCAATGCTTTACTGCGCAATTTGGAGAGAGATTTTGCATTAAAGGATCTTGGTCAGCTGCATTACTTTCTTGGTATTGAAGTGAAGTGTTGTGCTGAAGGTCTTACGCTTTCACAAGAAAGGTATGCTAACTGATATTCTTGAACGTGTCAACATGACTAATTGCAAACCGATTAGTACTCCTCTCTCAACTGCTGAAAAGCTCTCGCTGCATGATGGAGAAAAGCTTGGGCCAGAAGATTCTACAAGGTATAGAAGTATAGTAGGTGCTTTACAATATTTAACTTTGACTCGTCCTGATATATCTTTTGTGGTGAACAAAGTTTGACTTCATGCACCTACACTAGTTCATTATTCAGCAGTTAAGAGAATTTTGAGGTATGTTAAAGGGACTATCAAATTTGGATTGAAAATTAGGAAGTCACCTTCTATGCTAGTCAGTGCATTTTCTGACGCTGATTGGGCTGGTTGCCCTGATGATCGCAAGTCTACTGGTGGGTTTGCTGTTTTCCTTGGATCTAATCTCATATCATGGAGTGCAAGGAAACAGCCCACGGTGTCTCGCTCAAGCACGGAGGCTGAGTATAAAGCATTGGCAAATGCAGCAGTTGAGGTTATGTGGATCCAAAAACTCTTGAATGAGTTAAGAATTAAACATCCTACAGCTGCGTGTTTATGGTGTGATAATATTGGTGCAAAGTATCTGTCAGAGAACCCAGTGTTTCATGGCCGTATGAAGCATGTTGAAATAGATTTTCATTTTGTAAGAGAGCAAGTGGCACGGAAACTGCTTGAGGTACGGTTCATTCATTCTGGAGATCAATTAGCAGATAGTTTCACCAAACCTGTTTCTGCAGACAGGTTGAAGAGCTTTCGGCACAATCTCAACATGGTAGAGAGTTGAGATTGACGGCGGGTGTTAAGATGTTACGTGTATGTCAGTAGCTAAGCTTCGTGGTTATCAGTTGTTGTAACAGAGTTGCAATCTTGTATAGAAAGATAGGAGGTAGTTTAGATTGTAGCTTGACTTGTAATCCAAGATGTAAGTGCCACGCTAGGGGCTGTTCCTAGCTGATATAAACACGAAGCTGTGAGCCTAAGAAGGCATCACGTTCCACCCATTCTCACATGTTGTGCCAAATAAAGCCTATGTTGTGTTGGAGTTTCCGTAATATTTTTATTTTTATATTCAGAAAAATTTTCAATGTACCATTACAAATATATATACTCCCGTATCACGCATCTACAGGCTCCTAGCTAACTAAAATCACAGTATCATAGTTTATTATTTCATCATATCTCGTGTAGTTTCTCGCTTGATCATCAATCGTCAAGTTCGTAAGATTATTCCGGCAAGAGTCAGTCTAAAAACAATATTATGAAGAATGAGTTGGAGAAGTAACTATTCGATTGGTTTTTTCTACGATGCAAAGGTCTAGTCCATCATCCTGGCTCTGTTTACCAGGTGATACTGCCCACTCGTCACATCCGGGTCACTTCTATTGACTTTGTAGCTACACGTGACAACAGTGTTATCAGAGACTTTAACAGTGACTTCGTACAGATTAGTACTCCCTCCGTCCTAAAATAGCTGTCCCTTTTGACTTTCTGACTCCATGTTTGACCACTCGTCTTATTCAAATTTTTATTTAAATATTAAAATAAATTTGTCATGATTAAAGTATCTTCAATGCAAAAACAAGTTATAAAAATAAATAATATTTGAACAAAAAATTTGAATAAGACGAGCGGTCAAACGTGAAGTCTGAATGTCAAAAACGACAGCTATTTTGGGACGGAGGAAGTATTCGAAGATGCTTATATGACTAACGGTGCGTTCGGCGCAGCCTCTTTAATTTTTAGCCCCCATCACATCAAAGAGAATCTTGCTATTTAAAACTACTTTTATTAATTTAATGACAAAACCTATGTCACAACCTCCCCTCTAAATCGCGAGACGAATCTAATGAGCTTAATTAATCTATATTTTGCTACAGTGATGCTACAGTAACCATCGTCTAATTACGTCTTAATTACCCTCATTAGATTCGTCTCGCGAATTCGAGCGGAGTCCTGAAATTAGTTTTGTAATTAAACTTTATTTGTAATTAGAATATTCGTTGCAAAAACCCTCTAAAATTTAGACCCTATGCGCCGAACGCACCCTTAGATTTACATACGTGTATTTATAGAGATGAGTATGCATGTGTTGTGAGTGCCTGAGTGTGTAATCGTAAAAAATATGACAACTATGTTATGCAAAAAAAAGTCATTTGTTTTCTGTTCAGATTATATAATTCATTGTTTTCTTTTTGCAAAATTAGAGAGTTTTAATTATCACGGAACCAGTTCAGACAGACTCCAAACTCTAGTTCAACTCTGTCCTAACCACTTGCCGACATCTAGCTACAAGCTGAGGGGAACAGTTTATTTAAACTATAAATTGTCATAATTTGGTTATAATCTAATACATATTTGTTTAGTTTAAAGATTTAAGCTGGATTATATAATCTAAATGGAAAAAAAAAACAGGACTCAAGTGTAGCTCATCTAGTTAGGCTTTTTGTTGGTAGAACTAACTCACCATTTGCTACGTGTATTGCATTTACATCTAATTTTTTTCTAATGGTACGCAACGTCGTTTTTGTCGACAACAAGGTGTCTATGACTCCGTGAGTATCAGTGAGCGCGGTGAAAAAAAATGACAACAGACTTTGATCGACACATGCACGCGCATCGTAGCCATCGAGACACAAATTCCAAATTCGCACATTAGGTACGCACAAATTGATCGAAACGGATGGTGCGGAAAGGACAGGGGTGGCGGCTTTCAGCAACAGTGCTGCGACGAAGTCAGAAAATAGCGTGACATCAGGACACGGCCGGCCCATGGACAGCGACGTGCCATTGCGCGAAGCTTGGTGGTTTTGTGGTTGATTAAAAGATGATTAATTAGTGCATTAGGTGGGAAACGAAGCTTGTTCAGGGACTTACGTTTCAGCATACTTAAACTCGGCCAATGATGAGCAAAAGTTATATTGTAGCTAATCCATGAGACACTAGGTTTGGGGTACATAACTTCAACACAAAAAGATCAGCTGTTAGCCTCATACTATGGGATATATTTAGCGCCAGTAGGAGCTTCGATGAGTTTGTCTTTGCTAATAGATCCTGTAAACTATTCTACCATAAATCAATTTTGATTAGAGGATTAGTTGAGTGAATAGCCTAATAATTTACATGGACATAATTAGTGTTTTCCTCTGATCCGTAGACAATGGCAGTCTATTGTTCCTATTAGTTGTGTGGCTTCATCTTCTTATGGATCAAAAAGATCTTTACTTAAAAAAAAGAAACCTCCCAGTTCACATATATGTGTTAACTTATAATACATTAATTAGTGATTTCCTCTGATCAGATCCGTAGACAATGGCAGTCTATTGTTCCTATTAGTTGTGGCTTCATCTTCTTATGGATAAAAAAGATTTTTACTTAAAAAAAGAAACCTCCCAGTTCACATATAATGTGCTAACTTATAATTGCACAGCACAATTCCATGTGCTGCCAGCGAATTAATGATGCATTATCTTTCCTTCACAAAAAAAAAATGATGCATTATCTTTATATGTGTATGGAACATGGACTTGTACTATTCGTCTTCGTCGAACTAGAAATGATCACTCAATATTTAGTACTCCCTCTGTTTTTTAATATATGACACCGTTGACTTTTTTCGTTACTTTGACCATTCGTCTTATCTATAAATATTTGTGTAAATAGCTAAGTGTATAAGTTAGCTTTAAAGTACTTTTGATGATGAATCTAATGATATTTATTTCACATTCAAAAAATAATTATTTAAATCTAGAGTGTTGGTTAAAAGTTTAACGAAAAAGTCAACGATGTCATATAATTAAAAACAGAGGGAGTAACAAATTGCTGACCGCCAGTACTAAGTGGAGACCATGACTTAGGATTATAGGGATTTAGTCAAACAACCTAGTTGGGAAGAAAAGAAGCGATAACTACAGATGGTTGCTCGGATTTTTTATAATAGAGCACTAGGGCCCGTATATACTCTCCAAGTTTATATATCAATGTCACATATAACTTTATATAGTTCCGCTATCTAAACTTTATTTTGTGGTTGTATACATTTTTTTTTGTAAGTGAACGAACATGCATGTACTTCTCGACGCCCATGACTCTTTTTTTAAGCGGGCTGTACTTTTCGATGAATCAGCCGCACATGCCACTATGTGGAAATCAAACTTTCTCCGGTCACAAATTGCTATCAAAACTGCAGACCCCATTGTATTGTCCTTGAACTATTTTTGTGGCACGAATAATTCTTCTTTTTCTTGCGCTTAACATATTCTGAAGAATGAAAAAATATGATACCAACATAATGTATTCGGCAAATCGAAAGTTATGGTACATGACGCCCGTGTCAGCATATGGTCCAATTATCAACCCATTCCCTAAGCAAACACCCTGTAATCAGCATGAACATAGGTCACTTGCATTCGTTGTTTCTTCTTGTTTAACTTTTTGGTAAAAATCTTTCGCAAAATTTTTTTTTTTGGCAAAAGTACACTTGCTATTAAATGTGCCAAGCATAGAAATTTTCGGCTTCTCAACGCACAAGAGTGATTAAGCTTATTCGAAAATTTAGGGAAGAGATCAAAATAGATGCATCGCGTTGCCAAGCCAAATAAGCCTGGTCCAACGCACAACACTTCCATCAGCATGCATGATCCTATCTATCCTTTCACCGATAGAGCCTATGTGCATGGGTGTGCTTTGGCCTTTGTAGTGTGAGTGATGAGTGTTGAGTGAGTACGCACATGAACAATTTCTACAGCTTTTCCTACTACTGTACAATTAAGAGAGGCTTGGAAAAAAAATCTGGAGAAGCCAAAACCGTGGCACTTTTGTCATGATCAGCAAACTTTATTGTTGGGTTGTTAAGCTGCAATATGATAGCTCGGCATTGTTCCCGCCCGGTCCGTACCTCCACGTAGAAAGGCTACAATATGAGATGCACAACTATATAGAACCATCCCTCCTCCACAGTTTCTCGCAGGTGACCGTCTCAATAGTTTGTTTGTTTTTTTTTTTTATGAACTGGACCGTCTCAATAGTTGACTGACGCACTAGATAGAAAAGATACGGCGTCATTTGTTTTTCATTTTCTTTTGTCGTGTGACGGTGTGAGGTTTTCCACTTGCAAGTTCTAACGAAGCTGGGGCTTATCCAACAATGCATACGAGCGCACACATGATGTTTAATTTGACGAACTTTTAATCTTGATCTCAACCCTAAGCGACAGCACTGGAACATTTGAACGTTCGATCTTGTAGACAAGGGCGAGGTGTGAAAAGCATACGCTTCAACCAAGTAGGGCGAGCCTACAGACAAGTGCCAAACAGACAGGATCGTGTTGTCCCATTGACTCGTCAGGATCATGTGACATGGCCCATACGCACTCAGATATCTTCGACAAAGGCAGGCAAGAACGCGATATACTGTAACCAACGTAGGACCACACGTACGATCTAAGAACCAAGGAAGCGCTCCAATAGAAGATTGGTGAAGAAATACTCCCTCCGTTCTTCCAAATTGTATATTTGTATGACATTATTCCAAATTATATGACGTTTTTAACTTCTGAGCATCATGTTTTACTGTTCATTTTATTCGAAAAGTTTGTGCAAATATTATTTAATTTGTTGTGGCTTGTTTTATCATTAATAATTTAAGCATGTCTTATTTTTTTTATATTTGCACAAAAAAATTGAATAAGACAAACGGTCAATTATGAAATAAAAAAATCAAAAAATGTCAGAACAGAGGGAGGATCGTTTTTGGAGGAAAAGATTTTATCAGATTGTTGTATCACGTTATCACGTATCAGAACTCATCACTTCCAAACTTTTTTCAAGGAATCAGACAATTAAATGGCCCTAAGACAATTTCTAATCTGATATGGTCAACAGACAGGGTTTCTCGGCATCAAGGGTTCCCAGAGCCAAGTGAGCATAACCTCGAAACCCTAGTACAAATACATTCTCTGATAACATGCTTCCCACAATAGGCCAAGAAAAAGGTTTGCCCTTCAAGAACAACAAAAACGCTCCACCACGGGAGGACAAAGATCACTTGCTCTG
Organism: Eragrostis nindensis; assembly: GCA_012490785.1. Taxonomy (NCBI): domain Eukaryota; kingdom Viridiplantae; phylum Streptophyta; class Magnoliopsida; order Poales; family Poaceae; genus Eragrostis; species Eragrostis nindensis. The sequence goes on from JAAXCT010000093.1 coordinate 249,666, forward strand.
CATGCGACTAACAAAAGAGAACTTCCTAGCTAGAACAATGTATACGTGCGGAATATCTGAATAGTGAAGATTCCAAGATTAACAGGTACAGCGAAATTCCTGTTATTTTTAATGTAATGAAAAAGGTTGATAGGTGTTCATTGTCCTGTTTACCAAACTATGCAAGGAATGCTCGATATACCATGTTAGCTCATCGTGCAGGCTTCTTCGGGCTAGTACTGGGAGTGGTCGGTAACAGGGACGTAAATTTGAAGTTTCCAGAGAACATAGCATCTTTGTCTGCGGTCCACGTGTACAGCAAGAAAAATATTTGATCAGTTCAATTATCAAAATATAATGATTTGATTTATTATGAAAGACTTGCAAAGAATCTAACCAGTCAACGAGAGACAAGTTGCCTCCCTTCGAGTATATCTTGCCAATGCCTGAGATATGATAGTTTTAGGATTGTGAAATATGATAAAGTCATGACCTACTTTCTAATAGCTGTCTCCATCAGGAAAGGAACTTGCCTGGACCGCAGGGGTAGCAGCTGCATCGATAGTCTCAGTACCTTCCTCAGCATATATATTCCTAAGTTCAATAGAGGTACCCATCAATGACAGAAGACTACTAACGTGAAAGAAAGGCAGCTACGAACCTGTCACATAATTATTGTGACAGCTGTCACAGCTCTAAGGACAAATAACAAAGAAGTTAAATAGTTCTCATTTTTAGTATATAAAAAGTTTGGTGTTAATCCAAAAAATCAATAGCAGAATCCTAGTCCAAGTGACCACAAAATAAGAAATCATTTACACATCTCACTTGTAAAGTTATTTATTGAATGATACTTGCAACATGAGTTCCAATCAGAGTTGTTTCATATATTCCACGTGTGGATAGAAGAAAAAAACGCAAGCACAATAATACATAGGACATCTGATGTTCCTAATGTACAGGTGAGTCCAAACCAAACACCTAAGGTTTGGGCACCAGTCAATTCCCTATTAAACCTAGCCCTTGAAGAAAATTGCTACCACCAGGGTTGTCTGTTAAGAGACCTGGTACAGAATACAACAAAAGAATTACCTCCAGATGACATTTACAAGATCATCCTGACGAGCTTCTGGGCTTATTGCAGCATCATATTTCACAATGTTGCCGTAGAATATCTTCTCAAGCTCTTTCATCCATTTTGTCAACAGCAAGTTAACCTGTAAAGGAACTAGCGTGTTAGACATATCAACTTTCACAAGAGATAGCATGCACAAAAGAATCTTCAGAGTTCAGACCATGCAAGAAAATTGAAAGAATGATCAAACAATAGGGAATATATGTCATATCTGTGTCTAATGAACAAAGAAAATCTTTGTCAATTTATAATCCACATTGTCTATATAACAAGAATTGATTAGTGGAAGGCAGCAATACTTACTAAAACATGGGAGAAAGGTCTACCTTTTGTCTGAACTTGCAAAATCATGACAAGGAATTAACAGAAACAAGCTGCTACATATTTAGCATTCTAGTCCTACGTATTCCAGCTCCCTAAACTGTCAATATTCCAACTTCTGATATTCACTTGTATGAGAACTATTGATGACCACATTAACTTTTGCTAATCAATTATATGAGAACTACTGATGCCCTACCACCACCACCTGAACTAAACATATATGACATATTTCTTGCCAGAAGTCCCAACACCAGACAACATGCATTGCATAGCCAAATGAAGCACATTCATTTGGTACTTTGACTGCTGCTCCAGGACCCTTTTTAGAACTGACGACCAACCAAAACCCAAAAATATCCATAGTTTCTTGCAGCTGAACCAATCATTTAGACATTCAGAAAAGTATGTATGTTTTTACATAAACCATATAAATACCACTTCGACCAGAGATGTCAGATGTGTAGGGTGATAGCAATGCATATGAATTAATCTTATACAACAACTCCTCTTACAGAACAGCTTACCCCAGCTTTAGAAACTCTGAGCTCTACATCATGATTGTACATCTCATAGATATACTGCCCAAATTTAACACCATCCTTCCCTTCTTCCTTCAAGCGGCGTAGAACAAGCCACATGTGGAGAACAAGCAACGAAAATGTTGTTTTAAATGTTTTTTCCAACTGAAACACTGCAAAGGAACATGAAAGATGTTATGTGTCAATATATAGTTTGAGGATTTAATTAAAGATTGCTAATCAAGATAATGATATCTGGTCAAAACTAATGAATCAAGTTAAGAACATTGAAGTTTAATTGGCTGCGGCACACGCGTTATAATGGTGTGGAACAGTGTTAACGCATTAATTCAACTTCACTACACCTCACAGCAACTTCTTATACATCTCTATGACTCCCAAGCATATATACAAGACAGTCCAACTGAACAGTTATACAGCATATCAGGAATTCTTATACATCTCTATGACTCCCAAGCACTTCACCGAAGCAACAGCCATCAAACTTCAGCCGAGCGGCCAAGACTGCGCAGTTATACATATATATGACTCCCCAACACTTCAGCATATTAGGAATTCTGGATCAAGGTCTTGCTCTTAAACTAGTGTAGAATGACCAATCAGACATTAATGGACACCACCAGAATATTCTCCTTATCAAATTATTACAAAAGTTTGATAGTATAGTTTCACAGAGAGCAGAATGAAAGACAAAGAAACTAAGAAACAAGCGCAAATGCAAAAGGTACAATAAATTCTGAACATCAGTCCAGAAAGAGAAAGAAAGAGTCAAGTTTCCTGACAAGAAAGATGCTTTACCATCATAGATAGCAGGTGAGTCAACTTGAGAAGTGATTCGATCATAAACAACATTTGCTCCTCTAATGGACTTGCTCTGTTTACTGTAGAACAACAGCAGTGTGAGCATGAAACGTTTGATGCCCTCATAATGTGGATCTTCTGCTCTAAGAGGGGAGTCAGGTGGCAATGCCAACGAACAGGGCTTGGATAGGAACATAGAATTCAATCTGACCTGTGAAAGAGAATTTAAGAGTTAAAATGCATCACTACTAAATGCAGATCAAAACTTGAAGTTGTTGCAGATTGTTAGACGCTCAGATACAGCTAAGAGTAGTAAGTAGCAATGGAGTTCATGAATGAGTAAGTAGCAATGGAGTTCATGAATGTCGAATGTGATGATGTCCATGGAAGTACTAACTTCTTGATATTGCCTCCATATGATACTACTGTCATATCTCAAGAAATGCGAATCTTACAGGCCACAAGCTTAGGAACGTGCTACCTTCCTATGCCCATTCCTTGAAGGAATTTAATAATGGAGTGATGACCAGCTACAATCTATCGATAACGCAGAATAACATATAAGTAACCCTACGAACTTAAAGCACGCGATAATGCAGAACCACATATTTTCCCTCGTTTTGCATGATATAATTCGTAAACAAAAATTAAGGTCCATCAAAAGGGGTCTGAATGATCTAAGAGTTGCACATGACACGATCATCTCTACTTCCAGAACATCAAAGAATGAGAAAATCCCACACACAACTGATCTAATTCTATGAACAAATGCAAAATAAATAAATAAAACACAAGCAACATATCAACTTAGGAGGAAATAGCACATTGCAAATTACAAACATGCCTCCAAGAGCCCACCATTTCCACATTACCAGGACAGCATACATAATCTAGTTGCAGAATGCAGAACACCACTGATCTGTGATTGAACCAAGTTCCACAGCACCGTATCACAAGTCACTACTCACCTCAGGAGGAATTTACGCAAACAACAAGAGCACAAAAATCCAGCTACACGCGTCCAGAGTCAATCTTCCAAATAAAACACAATTACAAACAGCTATCCGGTTGCTACCAACGTGAAATGCAACAATTGGACCTAAAGCCAAATGAACCGATTCAATTACAGCTCTATCGGAACAAACACCCTCCTATGCCCTGCTGTGATTAACCAGATCAGTGCGCCCAGAGAGGCAAGCCCATCAGGTATACCTCCTAACAAAAATGGCGTATCAGAGATAGGAGAGTGGTGATACCTCGGGCCTCGGCCCGGCAGCGGCGGCGGGGGAGGAGGAGGAGGCGCTCGGTCTGGACGACGTGGCCGTGGCGGCGGCGGCAGACTTGGCGAAGGACCTGGTGAGGGTTCGGGGAGGCGGAGGCAGCGACGGGGCGCTCGACGACGCACGGGGGAAGATGCGGGACTCCGCCGCGGCGGCGGCCGCAACGGAGGTGATGCGGGAGGCGGCGGCGCGCCACCGCGACATGGTCTCTCGTCTCCGCTTCGCTCCTGCTCGCCGCTTCCAAAGCCTCTCGGCGGCTGCGCAGGCGGAGAGAGATGGCTATGTCCAGGAGCCCCGCGGGGTCCAGCTGCAGCCGCCCCTAGCTGTGCGATCTCGGTCGCTGACACGTGGGACCTAGTGGCCTCCCGTCCGCAGCTTCGTCCAGCGGCTGGGTGCGGTCCACATCGGCCCGTGCACCGATCGCATCGGACTGGACGGCATCCGGTTCGGACGCCGCACCGGAGAGGAAACCCAAATCCCAAACCCACCGATCGGCTTATCCCCTCCGCCCCGTGCAAGCAGGTGAAAGAAAGCAGGGAAGCGCGCCAGTCGGGGAGGCGATGGAGCTCATGCCCTCCTCCCGCTCCTTTCTCTCCTCCTGCAACCGTAAGGCCTTCTCCTCCTCCCTCGCCGGGGATTGCTTGCCTAGATGTGCGTCGTCTTGTTTGTCAGTTCATTCATCTCACCGTCACCGCCCCAAGTTTGATAGCGGAATTCTGCCTCGCGATTCTTGCAGGACTGGTTGCGCCATCCAGGACGGCGTCGGCGAGCGCTAAGCGCACGGGAGAAAGAGGAATAGTATGGTAACCCTCGTTTAGCCATTGTAAATGCCTGCCAGTGGCATGCCGTTGCCTTGTTCTTTGTTGGTAACCTGCTTGTTTAGTAAAATGAAGTGTTTTTGTAGGCAAGATGCTTCAAATTTAGTGTTATGTTGTATTTGATACATAGAGGAACAAGCTTTTGGGCATTGCGTTGCACTGTTTTTGTTAAGATTTGGATATGGTATTGCTTCTGTTTAAAATGGTTTCTAAATGGGGACCCTTGATGTGCAAACGCTCCAGTGTCTTCGGCGGTGAGCGAGCAGGCCGAAACTTTGAGAGGATGGAGGAGGTGGATGGGAAGATTAGGAGAAGAGCAGCCCTTACTTTTCTGCTGGCTTCACCAGCACTGTTAGTGGCATTCTCGGCCAATGGGAAGACTAAAAGCATGAACCCTTATGACGAAAGGCGGCTCCTTGAGCAGAACAAGAAGATTCAGGCAGCCAACCGTGCCCCTGATGATTTCCCAAATTTCATCAGAGAAGGTGAGCAATTGTATTTCTAATCCGTGGCTTACCAGTCATGGGCCATAGACTATGTTCTATACTTCTATAGCATAGTTGTGGTTCGCATCTCTTTGCACTTGATTGGACATGATTCCAAGGGACACCCAAAAGTATAAAAAGGAACCCGGCCGATGGGGGAAAGACCGCCCCCATGGTATTTCAGTAAGAAGAGCTCAACCGGAGCCCTTATACAGGCAAAGGATGTTCAACTTCTTTCTCATACCAGTCGCTAATTGATTTTAAAAGTCTTAAAAGGGGATTTCAGAATGTCATATTGTCCTGGCTAATTGATTTGTGGTAATGTAGGGTATCGCGTTTGATATTCCTTAATTTATATCTTTCAGTCTGAAATTCTTGCAGAGTAACATGAAAATTGTATCTTTACTACTACACATTACGAAAGTGCTCCCTTGCCATCTGAGATATTGAAACCAGAAATGTACATTTACTCTTAGTTGAGCAGAGCAATGCAACGTCAAGAGAGCTCAATATTTCCCATTGGAGGCTGCGACCGTGAGGAATTGTATAAAACCCATCAGGAAAGAATAGATTCCTGGTACAAAACCCATCAGGAAAGAATAGATTCCTGGTAGTGAGTATATTATTTCTTTCAAACACAGAATTTAATGGAACAAATCAAGTTGTTGCATCAAAGACTCTTTGATCATGGAAACCTACATGGTAGTGTTATATTCCTCAAATATAAATTGCAAACATCTTAAGACTTAAATTTACACCAACTATCAGTAGGGAATTGAAATGTTGAGCTAACATTGGGGCAATGGAATATTATACAGGTTTTCAGGTCAAAGTGGTGACATCTGACAGCTATATAACGCGTGACTCTGGACTGATGTATGAGGACATTAAAGTGGGTACTGGCGACTCTCCAAAGGATGGTCAGCAGGTTCTTTGTCCACGGCATTGCAATTTATTCAATATCAATAAAGTTATTTTTGCAGTGTATTTATTGTGGTACATGATACGCATGATATATAAATCTCAATTTGGTCCTCTTTAACAGTGCTATTAAGGATTGGCTTAGTTGATTATTTCTCCATTATGCTGCTGCTAAAGGATGATCTGAGATAATTATGTTTCAGATGCACATTTATATATGACTATTATAGTTCATTTCTTTGTATTTATATTCTAGCATATCTTTCTATTTGCAAAATAATGACTGCCTTCAGTTGAACTACAGATTATATTTCACTACGTGGGCTACAATGAAGCAGGACGAAGGATAGATAGCACCTATATTCAGGGTTCGCCCGCCAAAATTCGGCTAGGGAACAAAACACTAGTTCCAGGAAAGTATTCACTGGTTCAATGGTCTTTTAGTGTGGTTTGTTTTCATGAGCCTCTGGAAGACTGTGATTACTAACCACTATTCAAAGTGCTTGCCAGGGTTAAATTTGCTTAGTCGTCTTTGTATTACTTTGATGAATTTGTTGAGATGGGGAGGCTGTAACATATCACAACTCATTTTAGATCCCGATACTTCAGGTTTTGAAGAAGGAATAAGGGACATGAAACCAGGTGGCAAGAGAAGAATTATTATACCTCCAGAGCTTGGTCCTCCTGTAAGTTACTACCTTTGTTTACTTTGTAGGACTGTGCTTGTTTTTACTATCTGTATAATTGTAATTACCTTGTGCTTTTCGTACTATACTTCACGTTGCCCTAAGTATATTTTTCATGATATGTAAAAAATCATGTGCCAATTGTATCTGGTGCCTTAACTTCTCAAGTAGAGTTCAGAAATAAGAGGGACTTTTTCAGTACTAAGTACCTATTAGTTTAATATTGATTGTTAAAAAAAAAGATTCATTTGTGAAAATATAAGAAAAAAAAACAAACCTTCAAACATATTAGCATCAAAAGATAAGGAAAAGTGGAAAGAACAAAGAATGTGAAAATTAGCCAGTCCTTAAGCATACTCTCATACTTGAAATTTATCAGTATGGGTGGCTTTTGTGTGGTAGTCGAATGATTAACAATTATAGAATGAACATACATAACACCAAAAGAAAATTAATATGTATTTTTTGTCCGAAGAAGTTTTCATAAAACATGCTACATTGGCCTGCAGTGGATACAACAGAAGGCCCCTCAGATTATATCCACTTTGAGGGCTCTCTGGTTCTAAATATCATCTTCAGATTTACAAGCAACACCAGTTGCTGTCGGCTGCCAATATCATATACTGTCTCTGACATTGCTTTTCGTCTGTTGAAGGTTGGGCCATCGACATTCTTTAGTGCGAAGCAGTTTGAAGTTTTCGACGTTGAGCTACTAGCGGTGCAGGACTGCCAGCGGAGAACTATAGCCTTTTATTCTGATGTCGTGTGCAGCTAAGAATGAGAGCAGCTGATCAACAAATATCCACCGGTAGCTCATTGCAGCGTTCATTGAGCGTTGCAACTGACAAAAAATTGTTCATGGACAGAGTCTCAGAGACGCTATATAGACACACAATGTTATTGCCATAGTAAAGCAACACCAATGCATGTAAACTAGTGTCATCTGATGATTGGGAAGATTACTGATTATTGTTAATGGCACCGTCTCATCTCATTGTTTGCAATGTGTTGGTCATCATGGTATGTGTGTACTTTTGCTGCGCTTTTCTTAGAATTTGCATGTGCAAGTTACTCCTAACTTCTATGACAGCATATCAGGTCCATGTTCTCTAGGTATGATTTTTCTCGAGGAAATTATTCCTAAAGGCCAAATTCACTTATATATTTCCTTCAAAAGTCTTGATGAATTGAGCCACTCTGTGGGGTTTTCACAGAAATTTATTTACTCTTTTTCTTTATTTATTGTTCCACACGCTATGCAACCTTCTATGTTTCTTAAATTTATAGACAAGAAAATTCCAAAGTGACATCACGCATGTAAAAAAACCATTTGTGAGTGCTTTTTCGTAGAGGTACTGCCGCTTGTCTCGTAGCATGCACCTAGACTTGAACCTCTTGAAGATGGGTTATAAAATTAAAGTGTTGAGCACTGAATAATTTTGCTATTGCATGCTTAAATATTTTGTTCATAAGCAAATGTTACTAGAAGCACAACCAAGCTACATAAGCATAAGTTGCCAAATGTTTCAAACAAATTCACATGGATCGATCTAAGGTTATCATATCGTGATTCCAATCCCAGATGTGTTGCATCAAACTAGGTTTCCATGCTAAATCCTCTCCTTGTGTGGCAAATCCATCCACTAATACAAGCATTGCAACCATCATCGTCATCGTTATTTGTTCATTTGGCATGTGGTTCTCTTTTCTATACTAATATATCAGTTGTTGGGACCAGTTATCCTTGTAGTTGCTAGCTTATGCATGCTTGCACAATCTCATAATCATGGTGGTCGCCTTCTCCGTCTACAAAGTATGTCCTTCTCCATGCACAAGGATAGATTGACATCTAGCTTCGACACCTCATCGCACAATTGGAGTTAGATCAGATACAAGAGTAGAAAAACAAAAGAGGACCTCGACGCAATCCACGGCCAGTCAAGCGTCAAAGAAATACGGAGCAATCATGGCCACAATGGCACTCATAAGACAAAAAAAAAATTTGCTAGGGTGAGTTAAAACTATCGCCGTGATATTGAGATACACTTCAAAGGAGCTTGAGGTAAAGTGCACTGATTTTAATAGTTTAGACTTTTAGCTTGAGAGTTAGACAAATAAAAAAACTACACAACACAAAAGCTATTTGATTTTGTTTCGTTTGTTTTGATGTCTGTGGCTATAATTTAGTCGTTCCTAATCACCGTCACCACCACAATTGATATAGATATGATGCCAATATCTCATTTAATACTTTTCTTATTTCATTGATGAAGCACAAGTGCTAGCTTTGTGAACTCTTCATTATTGGAGAACAATTTCTACGTCATCTAAAAGAAGGCACCACGAGGTAGGAATTGTTGCCCATAGGAGGCAAAGTTCGCCACTGCTACTGCATTGAAAGTACTTGGGAGTAATTGTTGCTGAACTTGTTGCAGTATTTGTTGTTCTTGCACCTGTTGGAGTAATTGATGTTGTTGCACATGTTGAAGTGTTTGTTGTTGTTGCACATGTTGAAGTGCCTGTTGTTGCTGCACCTGCTGCAGGGTCTGTTGTTGTTGCACTTGTTGCAATATCTGGTGTTGTTGCACATGTTGCAGGGTTTGTTGTTGTTGCACCTGCTGTAGGGTCTGTTGTTGCTGCACCTGCTGAAAAATCTGTTGTTGCTGCGTCTGTTGAAGTATATGTTGTTGTTGGACTTGCTGCAATATTTGTTGTTGCAATATTGGCAATATCTGATACTGTTGTTGGAGTGACCAATATTGTTGTTGTGGGTAGGCTAATGATTGTTGAATGATCAGGGATGAATATGGTGAGATGCCTGATGCGAATTCTTGTTGCAGCGGGTTGTACCACGGGTTAACCAAAGATGCCGATGATGGGAAGTATAGCGGAAAAGTTACTGCGGTAGCGGCACTCACCGAAAGGGCAAGGAGCGCAAAAAGAGCAAGTATCTTGGCCGCCATAGTTGCTGAGATTCAAGCTATGTGTTTCAGTTTCTAGAATTTTCTATATGATTAATGGTATGAGATGATGGACTAGTGACCAGCTTAGGTCTTATTTATACACATAGTTGGATATCAGATAAGCTAGAGCTGACATGGTATCCAGTCACTTTGGCATTTTATATTCATCTTGGAAACATATGATATGTGGTGGCAGATAATTTGCACTCAATACGTGGCAAAAACGAATTTTGTTGGCATTTTCTTGACACAAGAGTTATGGATGTATTCGAGTTTGCTTTTACACATAGGCAAGTCTCAACCACATTCAATTTCACTGAATACATTGAATCTGGTCGCTTTTGACATTTTTTTAATTCATCTTTGGAATGGTTTGTGGTGACACATACTTTGCACTAAATACGTGGAAAAAAAGCTTATTTGGTGGCATTTTCTTGATATAAGAGTCATGAGTGTATATGAGTTTTTCCCTTTACACATAATTAAGCGGAGCTTATCCCAAGATAACTATCGATGTGGTAAAAGTGTACATCAGATAGATATATATGTGCGCGATGGACCTCTCCAGCACTGAGAACCGGATATATTCCGGTGTGCCATATCTAAGCAATTCTTTCCACGAGGTTCTAACATTCGCACACTAGCTAGCTAGTAGCTCCATGCAACAAAGAGTCAAAAAGGTCACGTAAAGTAACGTGGAGAGAGTGCGCAGGCATCTAGAGGTTTGTTCGTTTGGCAAAATGGGTTCATGCTGTTGGCTATTGTGTCGAAAGCACCGAAGGGGCTCAACGCTGGAGTTCATGGCCATGCACGGCGGATGCTTGAGCCAATCTCCATGCCTCCTCGTGTGCGTTATTTCGATAGGTGCAGTGGAATTGAGGATAATTTCGATGACCGTACCGGGAATCCTATGGGCTGCAAAAACCGTAGTAGGGCATGGGCGCAAACAAGACTCAGAAACGGTGGCCGTCACGCCGATTCAACATCTCCAACCAAATGACTAAGGAGGTGTTCGTTTCTTGAGGCCTAATTTTAGGCCTGTTAGAATCTTGTTATTTAAGGGTATTAAATAAAATCTAATTAAAAAACTAACTGCAGAACCTTGTATTAATTTACGAGACGAATCTAATAAGAGTAATTAAGCTATGATTAGACGATAGTTATTGTAGCATCACTGTAGCAAAATATAGATTAATTAGGCTTATTAGATTCGTCTCGCAAATTAGCGCACATCTGTAAAAAAGTTTTGTAATTAGACTTATTTAAGACGCCTAAATAACAAAATCAGTTTTGATGTGATCTTTAAGCCTAAAGAAACGAACACTCTCAAATCAACCAAGAGTCCATCACGCTAATTCCTCGACTGCTGCTGGATGATGAGGACATCCTCCACTATTACCCGCTGGCAAAGACGTAACAAAAAAGAGCCCTAGTGGCTTAGTTGTAGTCGGGCGGCGACCGTGTGAGCCTCTGAATAATCCCGCCTTGCTTAGCTTGGGAGGAGGAAGCCACCTTAAAAGGGAGAGTCACCCTTCCCCTATCAGACTAGTCTTTTAGGGCGATTGGGCCTTTCCCCGAGTGGGGGCACTGGAGTTGCGGTGCTAAGATTGCAGGATTCGGAGAATCCGGATCGGTGTGTCGGGCTTTCAAGTGTCGGTGCTAAGATTGCGGGATTCGGGGAATCCGGATCGGTGTGTCGGGCTTTCGTCCAAACCCACCTGGGCCGGACTCATCATTTGGTATCAGAGCTGGGCCCTTGTTTAAGGGGGTGAGAATGATGAGGACATCCTCCACTATTACCCGCTGGCAAAGACGTAACAAAAAAAAGCCCTAGTGGCTTAGTTGTAGTCGGGCGGCGACCGTGTGAGCCTCTGAATAATCCCACCTTGCTTAGCTTGGGAGGAGGAAGCCACCTTAAAAAGGAGAGCCACCCTTCCCCTATCAGACTAGTCTTTTAGGGCGATTGGGCTTTTCCTCGAGTGGGGGCACTGGAGTTGCGGTGCTAAGATTGCAAGATTCGGGGAATCCGGATCGGTGTGTCGGGCTTTCAAGTGTCGGTGCTAAAATTGCGGGATTCGGGGATCCGGATCGTTGTGTCGGGCTTTCGTCCAAACCCACCTGGGCCGGACTCATCACTGGAGTACATGGAAACCTCGGCGTAGGTGAGCAAAGCAGATACTGCACGAACGCGACGGACAACCTGCGCATCAGCAACAGACGCCCACCGACAGCTGCTGGTGACGCAGTTACGCGTATGTGCAGATAGCGACCACATGACCACCGCACCGCTCGCTCACCGATCAGTCACCACTGACACTTCAATTAGTCCATCTGGCAGCTGGTCACCGGCAGGGGTCCCCTCTGTTGTTCTCAGTGATTAGTGGAGCTACTAGGTCACTAGATTACCTTACTTTTCCCCGGTGATTAGTGGTAGCAGAACCTGCCTCTGCTTCTTTTATCCTGCTTGGAAATCTCCGCAACGTCTCCCATCCCACGGCCACCACGCGACGCGGCACCCCACGAGCGCCCCGCGCCCGCCTCGCACCTGCCGCCACCCGTCCCTGTCTCGTGGGCCCCACGCCCGTTGCACGCGTGGGTCCCACACGTCAATGACTCATGGATCGCTCGCTTTGACCTTTTCGCCCAACGGCTGCCGCTCCGTTTGTAAAGCGACGTGGTACTAGCTCTGTCTCTTTCTCTCTCAAAATCATCTCACTGCCTTGGCACACTACCCACTCCGCTTAGCTTCCACACTACTCCGTACTCAACTCCGCAGCTGCAGCTCCGCTTTCCCGTCCTCGAGCGCGCCGCGGGGCTGCTCACCGTCGGCGGCCGGGCGGCGATGCCGAGCTCACGTCGGACGACCGGCCGCGGCGGCGGCGGCGGTGGTGGAGGGGCGGGTGACGGCGGCGCGGGGGACGCGAATGTGCCGCCGTTCATGGGGAACAACCGCGACCACAACCCGCGGGAGCTGCGCTCCTGGGCGCGCCGCACGGGGTTCTTCTCGGGGGAGTCCAACGCCTCGTCGTTCGCCTCCGTCGCCGCGCCGCCGCCACCGCCGGCTCCCCCGGCAGCGGCGCGCCGCCCGCCGCGGCCGCCGCCGGGGCGGGGTCCGGGACCGGAGGCGGAGGACGACGACGGCGGCCTTGATCCGGCGCCGCCGCTTGACCTCGAGCGCGGCGGGCGCGGGCGCAGGCCTGGGGGCCGCCCCCGCCGCCACATCGACCTCCGCGGCGAGCTCGAGATCCCGCCGGGATTCGGCGAGTCGGCGGAGCCGGACGCGGCGAGGGGAGGAGGTGGGCGCGGGGACGCGAGGAGGAGGAACGGCGCCGTCGAGAGGGAGGCGCCGGCCAATGTGGGCCGAAACGTGAACCCGCCCGCGGACGCCGAGGCGAGGAAGAAAGCCGAGGAGGCTGAGGCGAAGCGGAAAGCGGACGAAGCCGAGGCGAGGAGGAAAAAGGAGGACGAGGAGAGGGACGCGGAGCTGGCCGCGTACTACCAGGAGCAGTGGGCGAACGAGGAGGACGGACCTCCGGAAGCTGCCGCAGGCGAGACGGCGCCGCTCTATGGGGCGTCGGGGCTCCGGTGCGGGGTCACCGAGAACCCTGGGTGGGGTGAGTTTGCTGCTCCATACCCCTTACGGATGTTCCGATATAATGGCGGCTGCAGGCTGCATTTTTCATGGAGGATTTCCTTCGATCCCCTGTCTAGTTTTGCTGATACTGATGTTATAGGAGTAATTAATAATTCTTTCGACAGTGATGGTTAGGGACCTTAATTCATACCCAATCATTTATCTATAGTAATGATTTAGAGTATTGGCTTCTTGGACCAGCGGCATTTTGTGGTTTGCAGAATCACAGGACCTTAACTTTGCAGTTAAATTGGTTGAAGCTTCCGTCAGATATTTGATAATGTTGATACTTTTCATTCTAATTTAGGTATTGGGATACGAAAATAACTGAATGGAGTATTTGTAAGCGTGTATCAATCAACATTACCTTATATGCGAGCACTGCTATACGATCTGACCCAGCCGTACGACTAGTGCAAATCACAGCAGATTAGCTGGTTCAATGACTGGATTTGTATTAATCGTACAAGTTAGTTGGACAAGCCAGATGTGTGCAAAGTATTTTCGCCTTATATGCTTAGTTAATTGTTGTAGTGTTTTTAGGAAAGAAGTGGCTAAAAAAACATTTAATACCTCATTGTAATTTTCTGTTTTAACAGAAAAAGGAAATCCATAGAAGAATTACTGCCATTCAGTGATTTAGAGAAAACAATGATCCATATTTGATATGCTATTATTCACTGTTTGACTTGATGTCATTCCAATTGTAAATGCTGCGATGACTGCTAATGTGATTTCTCTCTTTCCATTGCAGCGCTTCTCCTATTTTATGGCATACAGCATTACCTGTCAATAGCTGGTTCACTTGTATTTGTTCCTTTGATACTGGTACCAAACATGGGTGGATCCGATGTATAACCTTTGAGTCCTTTCTTTGTTCATCTTATTTTCATTGAAAAAGTTCTTTCAAATAATATTTTCCTTTCATGTGGCAGGAAGACACTGCAACAGTCATATCCACCATGCTATTAGTCTCTGGTCTTACAACAGTACTTCATACATTTTTGGGTTCCCGGCTTCCGCTGGTTCAAGGAAGCTCTTTTGTATATTTGGCCCCTGCGTTGGTGATTGCAAACTCAGAGGAGTTCAGGAATCTTAGTGAAAATGTATGGTTCTATCTAGAGCTTCTTATACTTACACCTTTCATTATGTGTCCTATGCAATGTGGAAATCAAATACTTGCCTGCGTGTAATGTAGTCGTCCTGTTGTTTTGGATTTCTCAGAGGTTCAAATGGGTTGATATCAGGTGGTGCGTCAAGCTTTGAATGTTAGCAATAAAACAAGTGTACAAATTGGTCGTGTTGTGCTGGCGCAAAAGTATCCATGCTTTGGCATCTTTCTGCTATAGGAGTTAAGAGTAACCACATCTAAGTTTTCCCAAAGCATATGTGCTGTGGAATCCCTTGGCACACAATTATTATACTTCAAGTAAAACATGGAAGCTCTTGAAACCCACAACAATATTTCCCGCATTCAATCTTTTTTTCTTTACTATTTGCCTGCAAAGCTCGTAACTTTATGTAGCAGAATGCTAAAATTGTTGCCGTATTGCTGATAGACATCACCCCGAAAACTGGAGTATGACAAGTGATGTTAACCATCCATTTTGATGAAGTCAGCGACTCTTCGAAATGACCCCCTACATTTGTTCCAGCTTTATCACATACCAACCCAGTTTCTAGTGGCAAGGGCACGAGGGAAATCTGCAATGATCTGCACCAGTGATATCTAATCTGATGGTAGCCAAAGTTTTCATATAAGACCGCGGTGCCTAATCCCACTAGGGAAGTCGTGTTTCAAGCTCAAGATATGATGTGGAGTGGGCATGTGTTTGCATTTAGCTATTTTCAACATTCAGCATTGGATTTAACTATTACTCCCTCCGTTCTCAAAATGATGTCGTTAGGACAACAAATCTAGTTCAGAATTGAACTAAAATTGTTGTCCTAACGACAAAAATTTTAAAACGGAGGGAGTGTGAGTAAAACATCAACTTTTTTCTAAACAAATGGGCCTCTCAAATTGATATTTGTTCTATATGACATGCAGAAATTCAAGCACATAATGAGGGAACTACAGGGGGCTATACTTGTTGGTTCAGTTTTCCAAATGGTCTTAGGATACTCTGGCCTTATGTCACTGTTTCTGAGGTATGCCAAGAAACCTGGTCGCCCAAATTTTCAGATTAGAAGATGCACCGTAAAAATATAATAAGCTTGTATATAACTGTGGCTTCACAGGTTGATAAATCCAGTAGTCGTGGCACCAACTATTGCTGCAGTGGGTTTGGCGTTTTTCAGTTATGGATTCCCTCAGGCAGGCAGTTGTGTGGAAATCAGCATGCCCCTCATTGTATTGGTTCTTCTGTGCAGCCTGGTATATTCTTGGAAATTTTTGTTGTCGTAACTTTCATTCATATTCCTTGCTTCTGTCAGCTTAATGCTTGTTTGTAGTGTCTTCATGCATGCTCTTTCATGAGCTTGTTTTCCCATTGGCTTACTATCTTTTGTGCTTATATATTTTTCAGTACATGAGAAAAGTATCCCTGTTTGGCAACCGCATCTTCCTTGTCTACGCGGTACTTCTCTAATTCTTTCCCTTTATTACCTTTTTTTAGGTACATTTTGTGCTGACTGCATTTGTATCTGTATCGGCAGGTGCCCCTTAGTGTTGCAATTGTATGGGCATATGCATTCTTCCTAACTGCTGGTGGAGCATACAACTTCAAAGGCTGCAGCTCAAATATACCCAGTTCGAACATACTGTTGGATTCATGCAGAAGGCATTTAGAAACCATGAGAAGATGTCGTACTGATGCTTCTACTGCATGGAGAACAGCTGCCTGGGTGAGGATCCCATATCCATTCCAGTGGGGGCCTCCTACATTTCATTTCAAGACAAGTATCATTATGATCATAGTTTCACTGGTTGCATCAGTTGATTCAGTAAGTGTATTCTGTCAGCAGAGCAACTACTCTTCAATAACTTTCCTAAAATGCTCCAGATGCTTAACTACTTTCTCGCTGACATACTGGTTCATCTGCAGCTTGCATCATATCACGCTGCATCGCTGCTGGTTAATTTAAGTCCGCCAACCCGTGGAGTTGTCAGCAGAGGGATTGGGCTTGAAGGGGTTACAACTTTTATTGCTGGATTGTGGGGTACTGGTGCTGGGTCAACAACGTTGACAGAGAACATACACACCCTTGAAACGACCAAAATGGCCAGCAGAAGGGCCTTGCAGCTTGGGGCAGCCTTATTGGTCATCTTCTCATTCTTTGGTATGCTTATGGCAATTATATTCTTGCACTTTTATAGTACTTGTGGATGGACTGAATGTGAATTCCTTGTCGGCAGGAAAAATCGGAGCTCTCCTTGCTTCTATACCTGTTGCGTTGGCTGCCTCCATCCTGTGCTTCACATGGGCGCTAATTGTCGCGCTCGGCCTATCCACATTGCGATATACCCAAGCAGCAAGCTCAAGGAACATGATAATAGTTGGATTTACTCTCTTCATTTCCCTGTCTATACCCGCATATTTTCAGCAGTATGAGCCGAGCTCAAATTTTATCCTGCCAAGCTATCTTCTGCCTTATGCCGCAGCATCAACTGGACCAGTTCGCACAGGCAGCAGCGGGGTGAGCTCTCTCCCTTCCTCTCGCGTGCATAGCTAGAACTCGTTGGTGATGTCTAACCAATTGTCTTAATACTCGTTGTGCTCTAACTCTCCAAACTATCGTGCAGCTAAACTATGCAGTCAACGCTCTCCTGTCCATCAGCGTGGTGGTGGCTCTGCTCGTCGCGTTGATCCTTGACAACACAGTGCCAGGGAGCAAGCAAGAACGCGGGGTCTACATCTGGTCAGACCCGACCTCCCTGGATGTGGATCCTGCGACCTTGGAGCCCTACCGGTTGCCTGAAAAGATATCGTGCTGGTTCAGGTGGGCGAAGTGTGTCGGCATCTAACAGCTCTTGTGCATAGAGCGCTGCAATGGCGCTGCGGCCGAGATTATATTTATTCCATTGTTACCAGCCATTTTAGGATGTTACTACCTATATGGAAAATGTATACGTATAATACTAGTACTACTTAGGTAGGGGCCACTTGCTGTTGCTTAAGGCCCTCGTTTTTCATGATTAGATTAGATGACTCGTCTGAGCTCACCAAAACCTCTGTAAAGTTTATGGACCTAAAATACGTATTCAGAAGTTCCAAAAATGTTTGGTTTGGTGTTGCCCCGCACAGCTATACTGACTGATCTGCAATTGCACCACATTTCTGCAAGCCAACTGAAAATGATACACGATACACCAGACGAGATGAGCATGAAGGCGCAACACTCGAAACATCACCAACGGAGGAGCCTGGAGGCTGGAGCCCTGTAACAACTTGATAAAGGCCCTTTCACTGTCTCCAAATAAGAAGGTATACTTAAAACATAAAGAATCAAATCTCCCTCCAGACGAAACAGGGAGCATATTTGTGCAGTTTACAGTTTACATGTATATGTAGGCTACAATCAGGGTACAACAGTATTTCAATGATCGCCCCTCAAAAAGGTATGCAAGAGCTCAGTTCGTTGTGGCCGGCCTGCTGTAAGAGCATCCCTTCCGGTTGCATACCGTGCGGAAGGGATAGTTCAGGTTATTGCACTCAGGGCACGTCCAACTTCCTTCAGGGGCATCCTTGTCCTTGCGAGATGAATTTGTGTTGACTCCCTGCATCAGTGAAACGGTTACTTATCCAGCAAATTAAAAAGGAGTAATCTGTGCAATGATATTTTCTTCAATTGTTCCCCGTAATTCGACATAGGTTGCTACTTAGAAGAAAATACAAGGAAAAAAGAATTTAACAAAGCAGCTTGCTACAGCCGGGGAAAAAAACATTAAGATACTCAAATTTTGTAGGATGAGGGTAATGAAAATCATGCCTAGGTGCTTTTACATGATGATTGTTTACGTATGAAAATTCTGAAGTAAACCAACCAAAACCTTCTTGCCTTAATCATATCGAAGTAGTATTGTTGTATTAACCACAAATCCAGGAAAGGGATCATCATGCTTACAGGAGTTGGCCTTGGAGCTCCACATTTCTTCATGTTGCAAGAGGTTCGGAAGGAAAAATTGACATTTTCACATTTAGGGCAGACCCAGTCACCTTCTGAAAGTCCATCAGGGCCTATAATAGAAAAATGTTCCATAAGAAACAACCAGTAACAAAAAGCAACATGCTAAATTTGGGATTTTCCATATTATGAAACTAAATTTTCCAAAACTAAAAGGGTACAGGAAAACTATGTTGTCATGAGGAGACAACAAAGGGGAAATGAACCAGTAATCTAAACACGGTCAAAATTTCTACCAAGTACCAACAAAAGAACATATTTATAGATTCCACGGCAACTCCCTAAGAGTGAGCAGTGAAATAAATCAATTCACCACTACAAATACTTATGGCAACAACAAAAATATGAAAGATCCTTAAAGGCCACCAACCAAAAGGTGAAAGCATGGGTGCTGTTTCTGTTTAACCAAATGGTTTGCTTATTAACCACCCAACCTAAGATAGGTGATTAACATGTGTCACGACATGATGCCACCTCAAGGTCAAATTATCCATCCAACATAGATGCCCAAATCGTTATATGCATCGCTTGATTTTCAAGATTTTTTTTTTTTTAGAAAAAAAGAGAAGTCAAGCAGTACAATCAGAGATGATCATAAAACCAATAATACTACAAGAAGACTGGTGAGACATAATATATTCAACCCAAGAGCAACTTGAATGCATGAAAAGAGGACATTCACATACCACCACGGCGCTTTCGTGAAGAGTTGGTGTCATTGTTTTCCACTAATGCTCCGCCAGACCATGGACTAGAAACCTTTCATTAACATATAAAATCATTATGGTTCCCTAAGAAGAAGACCAACACGTGGTGCATAACAAGTTAACTGATGATAATGAAGACAAACCGGCATTGGAGATCCTCTAAACCCATAGCTATAACGGCCTAGCTCAGGTCCATGGCCATATCCCATGCCTGCAACAATTACCAAAAGGAATCGTAAGTCAATCCGAGTAAAAGCCAAAATAACTGCAATCCGTGGAAGAGACAGACCACCTATTGGCCCAGGTTGACCGTAAGAAGAAAAAAGGCCATATGAACCAGGAGCTCCTACTGCTGGCCCATAACCATATCGCATCCCAAGGTGTGGATATGGAGCACCATAGCTACCAGATCCAATAGGAATGGGAGGTGGGCCACCGCTGCCACCGTAAAATAGAGGTGACCGATCATATCCACCAGCTGGAGGAGGAGCTGGCATCATTCTCTGTAAGACATACAGAAGCTATTAAATAAAACATCACATGCTTTTGATTCCCAGAAAGCAATCCCCTTGTATGGCTTTCATGTCAAACACTTTATTAGCTTAGAAAGAACCACAGAAACATACATCACTTCCTATCTTGCCCAAGAATATATTAACGCAACCTCGTATACAGATTAGAAAAGCTTTGGAAATGTGAATGAAGCAAAGCATACATGTGGATGATTGCCTAGGATGCAAAAGGGAAAAAATAAAAAACCTCCACTATTGACTTACTTTCCATTAGACAATACAGAATAATGACATTACTTGGGAAGAATCTACGACAACTTACTGGACTTGGACTCGGTGATGGACGGGGTGCACCGCAGGCTCCACGGTTGCAAACATTTCTAAAACTGAAGTTGACATTACCACACTGAGGACAATTCCAGTCCCCCTCCCTTACAGACACTGAAAATAGTAGAACCTTTTCTTAACCAACAAGACTCAAATAAAAATGAGAGTATAATGACTTCCGTTTCCACACGGAGTGGGCAAAGAGACAGTATAGTACACAAAAGCCATTTTAACTCTGGGAGTTTTCCTGCAAAATTTGAGCAGGGATGGCAACCACTCCAAGCTAATTACCCTGAAATTTTATTATATCACATATATTGTACTCATTTTCAGGGATATCTAATTTACACTGGTACTAGATCAACCACATGTACCATCCACAAGGGCGGAAACAGAACCGACTTATAAAAATGGGTACACACAGGACCAACTTAAATGCAAATAACCAGGACCATCCAGTACTAATCTAGGCAAACCTAGCCAAAGCAAACAAAACAGAACTCTAGCAAAATATCAGAACTGTGAATAAAATGTGAACATGCACACTTCGTCACTTGCCACGACCACGATGCAAAAAAAAAGGGAAAAAATCAAGAGCGTGTTCAAATAACGCTAATAAACTAACCTACTATAAAGGGATCAACCCAAAAAAAAAACTAGAATGTAAAGATAAATTTAATCCCAGGCCTAAGAGTTAACAAAAGAGAAGAATGCATAATTCACCAGTCTAGATAATTTATGCAAATAGGTTCTTCCAGAAGAACCAAAAGTACCCCCAATTCATCCCATTCGAAATTCAGATATTGAAATACAAGACCCATAAAAATCTTCCCCAACCGGCCAACCCCAAGCACTCATCTTCTCTTTACTGGAAACATTCGTCCCCAAGTATTCCTCTAACCTATGCGTAACGCACATGACAGTTAATCACCCCTTAATTCTCCAACCAAACGCTACCGGGTTAGACCTATTCCCTACCCAACCAAACCCTGGACACATCAGCGAGCAAAAACAGATCAGAGTGGAGGATTTCCCCTAGAATCTCACCGTCATTGCGCAACCTCTTGGACAAGGCGCCGCGATTCTCCACCTGCGGAACAGCACCGAAACAAAATCAATCAGAAGTTCAGAACAGCGTCAGAGGCCAAACCCTAGGCCGAAGACCGGGGCGGCAGACGAACGGAATCGGAGGCAATGGGCAGGGACCGTACCTTCGCGGAGGCCATCGGGGAGCAGGTAGAATTAATCGTCGGGGATAGCGGCGGCGGTGGCGGCGAGAGGAGGGGAGAGAGGAATCGCGGCGAGAGGAGGGGAGAGTGCGAGACAGGAGAGAGAGAGAGGGTGGCGAAATTTTATTTGTTGTGTTTGTATTGTTTATTTTTATTTTTTCGGGGTGTGGGGCCTGTGAGCTGTACGTGGACTCGCCGCGCTGGCCACGCGCTGGTGGTGACCTTTCCGTGCCTGTGGCTTGGGTCCGGTTCGCCACCACGTGGGACCCAGTGTTGGCCTTGAGGGCTTCGGTGGCCGACGTGTGGGCCCAGAAAAGGGCTGCGACTAGGGTTTGCAAAATCATTGGTAACCAGTCGGTTATCGTGGTAATCGGCTTTACCGGTCCGGTTCGGTTTGCTCTTTACCGTTTTCGAGTTTGAATTTAAAATAAATTTAAAAATGTGACGAATTTTGTCCGGTTTTTATCGGTTTTGATTGGTTTGACCGGTTACAGACCGGTAACTGGCCTTATCGGTCCGGTTCGGTTGGAACGGTTCGATCGATAAGGTGAACCTTGGCTGCGACCACTCGACTCCAAATGCGGTCGCTTTAAATTTTTTTCTCGCCGTGTGTAGGGCGATTCGGCAAGTTGGAAGCATGGAAGATACGAGACCCACCCGCTCGGACTCCCGCCCCAAAAGCGTACGCACTATAGCCATATATGGATTGGGTGATTAGTCTGAGAGTGCAGCCATGCAGGCCCGATCTTGAGCCAGTGCGAACAGTGCAGCCGCATCGGGCCTCTGGAATTCAGGGGCCTCCGACTGAGATGTATCGCCATTTGGGGGAGGCGGGGCGACAAACACCAACTGGATGAAAAACTGAACGGAGGAAGGAAGAAGAAAGCGAGACCATTTTATGGGCATCCGTGGGCTTGGTCTATTTCTTTGATTTTTGTTGTGCTCTTGTGGCCCATAGACTGACTTATGTCCTACAATGTATTCACTACAAATAACGTCTCTTTCTTGAGAATTTTCTCATTATTTTGATGTGATGTTGTTTATGTTATTTATTACATCCTAAAACTTATTGGAACAGTGAAAAGGTCTCTAACCTAGTGGTTAGAGCACCTAAGTAGCATCTAGCAGACCTGAGTTTAACTCCTCGTGAGATCGAATAACAAGGCTAGAATAAAAAAAAAGTTAAAAAAATAAGTTAGGGTTTCCCTGACTTTGGTCAAAGGAAAGCCTGAAAGGGCAGGTGAAAATTAATGGTACAACATGCAAGATTTTTCACATTTCGACTTTGACGTACAATATTCGATCATCTATTCTTTGACGTACAATATTCGATTATCTATTCGAAAATCTAAATTACAAGGCGGTGTAGGAAGCCGACGGCGGAGGACGAGGAGCTGCAGCTGGACGCGTCTTCGTCCGCATCCTCGTCCGCCAAGATCGCGCCGGCGCAGCCGCAGGAGGAGGAGGAGGAGCACGACGGAGGGGAGAAGCACGAGCACTGCGACAAGTGCTGGCCGTTGGCCGAGGAGGAGGAGGAGGAGACGGGCACGGCCCCCGCGGACGCCAGCGACGGGGAGTGGGTGGCGGAGCCGGAGCCCGGGGTGCTGATGACGCTGGCGCCGCGCGGCGACGGCGCCAACTACCTCCGCCGGATACGGTTCAGCGAGGACCACTTCCCCGACGCGTCGGCGGCGCAGGCGTGGTGCATCGTCGTCGCCGTCCAGCCCGAGCACTCCTCGCACGTCGAGGACGACGATCCGGCGGCGCCCGTGACGCCGTGCCAGTCCGAGGACGACGAGCACCAACGGCAGGTACGCGATTTCGTTCGATTTGTTTTGATTTCGTTTCCGATGCATGCTGCTCCTACCCCCGATCAGTGGGCTAGCCATCTACCTTGCAATACAAATTGCGTTTCAAATGCTTGTTGTGATCGGTTAAGTACCCCGTATCCAGTCATCCTGTTGATGATGGAGGCGCGGAGTAGTTGTG
This sequence comes from Eragrostis nindensis, assembly GCA_012490785.1. Classification (NCBI taxonomy): domain Eukaryota; kingdom Viridiplantae; phylum Streptophyta; class Magnoliopsida; order Poales; family Poaceae; genus Eragrostis; species Eragrostis nindensis. The sequence continues at coordinate 273,122 of JAAXCT010000093.1, forward strand.
TGCAGGATGATAAATAGGGGCAGTGTACAAACAGGGTGGTAATATTTTCCTTCAGCGATTAAATTCGGAACTGTTTATGCACCAATTGCACATAACAGAATCGGTAGTGTTTGAAAACCACACAAAAAATTTCTCTAAGCCATATAAATATGTATTTTCTATATTTATTTCCATTCTAAACAAAAATTCAAGATAAATCGAAAACTTTGCACAACTAGTGCCACACCACACAAGCTGATTGCTTTAGGCGACGGAGCTGATTCTAACGGGGATTGCCGATTGGGTTTTGCAGGATGCGGAACTGGAGTACTCGGCGTCATGCTCGTTGTCGGCCTCGGCATCAGGAGGCTCCACCTCTAACTTCTCCGTTCTGTCCAGCGGCAGCGGATCGGCAAACAAGGTGGACTCCCCCATTCTAGGCCTCGTCACCGAGCCCAGCAGCAGCAAACAATCGCCCCAGGCACAGCACAATCAAAAGACCGCTCTAGAACAGTGACACTGCAAGTGGATCCATGTACGTCACACATCTTACAGCAAAACTGATCGCAACATCTGCTGCATTTTGACTGAACAGTTATTACACCGATCAACTTATAGTTGCATGCTAAGCAATGTTTGCTGAGTGATAGTTTGCTGAAATGTATAGGTTCCAATCTCCTAATGAAGCATCCTCAATTAACTAGTAGGAGGCGGCGCGCCCTTGCGCGCCGTTTGGCAAGATGATATGTGTGATATGTTTCAATTGTGAGATAATTTAGTAGAGTGGCCGTATGATAAATGAGCTTAGTAGTTGAGCACAATAACAATATGATTCGTAGACAAAAACAGTTTCACTACGATTCCAAAAAAAGAAGAGAGAACAGCTTTGCATCTAGCTGTTCAGCAAAGGGCAACATTACATGTTTTGGTCGAGGAAGAAGCGTGAAAATGTTTAAGAATTTACAACAATACAATCCGGAAGTATATTATGCATGACGTTACATCTGCTTTTGTCTAACCGCTTCTTTATCCTAACCAAAAATTTCAAGGCATACATGGGGTCTTGTTTCCAAGTAATGTGTTATTCAAAGATCTGGTGAAGTCCACAATATCCCAGGCATTTTATCAACAGAAGGCACCTGTTGACATCGCAGTAGCAGGTTAATGGGAGACAACGGTAACACATGCCCTTCTTAACAAGAAGCAATATGTGCATCAGCAGTCAGCAGGCTTTATCATGTCAATATCTACAGCAAAAGGAGATCCACACATAAGTTCTGGTAAATTCAAAACAATAATCAAGAATTAGGCACACCATGTGAACAAATCTTGTCCAAATTTAGGACATGTAAATAGTAGATTTTTTAGTGACCAGCTCCTCCTTCGATCCCCTGTAAAAGAGAAGGTCTGCTACTAACCCACAATAATTTCATCAGTATCATGTGCGTCGACAATTTGGCTGTCGTATAGATTGTAAGAGAGCGTTAGACAAAAGCAGAAATAATATCATAGGGCCAAGAGGAAATAGAAAGGCCAAGGAAGATTTAAGGGAACAGCAAGAGCTGAACTACCTTGCTAGCTAATGAATCTGATGATGCTTCGTATCCTTGGTGATTTGACTCAACGTAAAAAAACATGTAAAATAACGACCAGTGGAAAGCTTGCCATCCACATTATACAATCTTTTTTTTTCCTGGTCTAAAATAAGTGGAACAGTAAGGCAGCCTTTGCGTATGAAGATGAGTATGCAGTGGGAAAAGGCGACCTTGGCCGAATTATGAGATTCAGAGGAAATGAAAGGTACAAACAAAAGAAAACCTCTACATTTTAAATGCTCAACTAATAATACGTGGAGGCTAGTAATGTATTTGAAACAAGCTACCCATTTTTACTTCTACCACTGGGTACCTGAAACTCGATCAGTAAACAAACACAACTTCCTGTGTGGTAAATTGTAGATAACTAAACAAAACACAAAGCATTTGGAAGGGAAAAGAGGTCTAACATGAGTGAAGTGCCAGAGGCAGCGATTATCATAATCATCATTAGAAAAAATGGATAATAACCGAAGTGAGCAGAATGCTGATAAACAGCGTGAAACATTTCTAAAATAAATGGAGAAAATACAAATCAACTGAGGATAACCAAGAGTAAGTAATGTACTACTGGCAGGTTCAGACATATGACATATCTCAGTAACTGATATAAAAAGAAGTGTCAAATGATTTCATGGATAGAGAAAAGGCCATGATAGGTAGGCCTGCTAATGGGTTGAAACCCACCCCATACCCAACCCAACCCAAAGTTATTTGACTTATTTTCTTAACCCAACCCAACCCAAACCTCTAATTCCTCAACCCAACCCACCCCGTCCCATCATACAAATACACCCACTCAACCCACAAAATGGGTTTAAATGGGTTTAACCCACGGGCTTGCTATGGGATCATGCCATGGCTTTATGAGTGGTTGCACATATGTTAGATGTTGCCTCTGACTCTGAGTCAAGTTTTATACACTTATATGTGAGACCTATAATTTGATCTAGGTTATAAATTTGCACAAAGCAGATGGCCATGATACTGAGTTATATCTAAAAATTTCAGTCGATTTCGGTAAAAAATTGAGGTGTGAACGCGAAGTTTTAGTTTTAGGGTCCGACTCTGGACGTGGGTCTCACATATAGATATAACCGTACTGATTTGTTCAGAGCTGCTAACCGTCGTACTGAGCCATCTCTAAAAATTTCGGTCGATTTTGATGAAATTTTTAGGTGTGAACGCGAAGTTTTAGTTTTAAGGTACGGCTCATGACGTGGGTCCCACGTAAAGATATTGCTACACCGATTTGCATGAAGTAGATGACAGTCATAGTGAATTAGTTTAAACAAATTTCAGTCGATTTCGACGAAAAATTAAGGTGTGAACGCGAAGTTTTAAATTTTAGGGTCCAACTTTTGACATGAGTCTCATATAAAGGTAGAACCCATTTCAATCCACCCTAACCCATTCCAACCCGCATTTGTGATAAACCCAACCCACCCCGAACCACTAGCTAATAAAACCCATTTAAACCCGTCCAAAACAAACGCATATAAAAACCCAACGCGTAGAACCCGTTTCAACCCGCCCCATTAGCAGGCCTAATGATAGGTAACATCACTCAAACAAACAAGGCATGACATTGTATCTGGTAAGAAACAGGAGATTCAGTTAATCAATGGAACTGGTGTACTAAGTGCGAAACACATAGGTAATCAAACATAACTGACATTTTCAGTTTGTTGTGCTGTAGATAGAACACATGGTGGAAATCTGAAGCGTTAGGAATAAACATGACCGTGTTCTCCTGCAACTGAACCTTCCTCTCTCTATGAGACACAAATAGGCATACTACTATTTTTTTTTTGAGAAAAAGGGCCCTAACTTCCAGAAGTACATGCAAAAAAATACAGTGAGAAAACGTGACCTAAGTTTGGTTCCAGAAGTACATGCAAAAAAATGCAGTTGATGTGCAGTAGAGTAATACAGTAAGATATCGCTGAACCATGAACCAAATAAATATACAATTGCAGCTATAATACTAATAAAATATCAAGGTAGGAATCCATTTTTTCTCCTGTGCCGGTAAGTCAAACTCTTTTTTAACCACTTAAGCAAGCCTAAACAATGAACCACATATAAAGGTTCAAGCATGAAGCAATATGCAGAAGTTTAAATTAGGCCCCTAATCCGTAGAGCTGATTATGCAAAACAACATACCTGGCCGGGAGATTATGTCCTCAACAAACCTATATTTCAGTTCTGATTTCTCATGGCCCTCAAGGGTCTTTCAGTATGTACTGGCACAATTTCTGAAGCATCTCCAAATGAAGGCGAAAATATGACTTGAAAAGTACACTATCAGCACAAAATAGAACTGGAAATGAAAGGCATGTAGGTAACCAAGAATGTATAGGGCGACAGCCATTGATCCAAGGTTGCATGATATTGAATCTGTTACTCAGCTTCTATTTTGTATCAACATTTCTCAGAAGCTTACATATTTTAGTGCCACTCAATTCATTAAGTTTCTCCAATAACATATATCAGCACAATCCTGTAGGCCACAAAAGTGATTTTACATTGAACAAGGGTTTAGAATAAATTCCTCAAGCAGAATAGACAAACATGCACCTCATAGTTCCAGAGAAGTAACGGACATACGTTTGATCTTTTAAGGCTGGATACAAAGCTTATCAGGAGTCATAGAATGACTGCATCATACCTCATTTGTGTTCTTGGAAACCTGCAATCAAGTAGCAACGTCATTAGGGACAATAGGTACCAGAAAGCAAACTTAGGCAGCATCAAAGCAACAACAATTTGCATACTCCTTTGGGCACGAGACTGAGTAACCAAAAGCCATGAAAAACAGCGATAAAAATTGAGACATAAATTATTTTTCATTCTATTAATCTATTTAGCACATTGTTGGGCAGGGTAAATCATCTTTGCCTACTGCCTACATAATGCCATCACTATAAAACATAGCGCACAAATGTCAGTGAAAATCCCCCAGAATATGTTTGTATTGAAAGCCCCTGTAATATTGCTGGAAGATACCAAGTTAACAAAGAGCTAACCTGTGCATCACAAAATCAAACACTAATTCATGTATATCGTTAAGGAACAATAAAAAGAATATTTAGAGAAAAAAAAACTTGCTGCTTAAATAGAAATCCATAGCTTACTCGTTGCCCCATAGTAAAGTGGCAGCAAGACCATTGACTCTTTTATTGAATCAAAGCATGTTCCCTTAGATGAAAACTTGAGGAAAAATGAGCTAGCCACACCAGCAAGATACTATTCTAGATTGTTAATACTTGTCACGTATCGAAAAGTGAAAACCAAGAGTACATGCTGGAATTTTGATTAATCGGTCACGCTCACAAGTTGATTTGGGAGCCAAAAGCAATATGAAAGGCGATGATCAGCCATGTTCCATTTATTTGCGTGCGTGAGTGAGGTTTAGAGATGTACCTCCTGCGTGCCTCTACTAAATGAAAGAGATCCTGTAGTTCTTAAAGGAAAACTTCATGCCTCTACTAAGGCCCTATTATTGGATTGGATTCACGAGACATTCATCAATGGATTATACTCAGAGCAAAAGCCAGAACTCTTTGAAATCCATCAAAGAAAGTTAAGATAACTGATATGAGGAAAGTCTACTTGGCCAATCTGAGATAAGTCTACGTAATGGAAAGCCTTCAGTCAATCATTTTCCTTTTCGAACTTACAGAAATCCATACCGTACATATTAGTTAATATCTCTAAAAAGCGATGAATTACTCCTTGGAGTCATGACAGGATTAGCATGCTACTTTCCTTGGTATGGTATAACACTGTTACATTGAAGGAGTGAACCACTGGACCACAGCAAGGTAGAAAAAAATGCACACATGAAAAAGGCTGATGCTTATTTGCAGAGAAAAAGTCCAGTTAAAGCAGAGTTAGTGGGTTACCGAAATCAATATCCACTTGTAAGGCTGCTTCTATAATTGGTCAGCCTCCCTGGTACTACATTGATGAGCATTAATATAAGAACGATTCATACACATGGCTTGATATCCAATCCCTGGGCTCTAATACTTCTCATGCAACAAAGGCAGGAAGAAGTAAATGCAACCAACCAATGCACATCTGTATAATCCCAAATGACATCAGAAAAATAAGAAAATAAGTATCTAAATAGTAAGAAGAAGCAGTTTCATAAAGAAACTGTTGGAGATGTAATCTGGCCTAACAGAACATCAAAATAATCTGGCATAACGACGATTAACAATAAGAAGAAGCAGTTTTGTAATTCTACATGAGACACACAGTCCCTGTAGCCTCTTCATATCTAGATGATATATGCTAGTTCGGTTGCAACTGCTACATGGAGCCGAACAAATCATAAACATACTTCTGGGACAAAAGGAAGAAAAAAAAAATACTGAACACAGCAACAAGATTCACAATTGGATGTTACCTATATAAGAGCACTTTTGCATCTATTCAGTGGCCGGCCGGCCGTTCACAACTCCACCGCGGCCATATCTCCAATATGAGCCATGGCGTTTCAATCGCACGACCCCAACGCCATCCTCGAGAGCTCCTCCACCACGACGGATGAAGGAGGCGGGGGAAGTAACGCCGCATGCAAGCGGCGGCGGGCCGGATCTTGTGGACGGCTCAGGGGCAGAGGAGGCGAGGCGAAGAAGAGAGAGGACGGCTGATCGCTCAACCCACCTGCATTTACGTCGCCCACTCGCAACATAGCCATAACTCCAGCTCCGTATCGCGTTGAAGCAGCCCCGCTTTCAAATTTCATCCCCTTCCTTCCAAAGGCGGAAGCAGAGTTTCATCCCCTTTCTATAGCCGCCGTCGCCGCAGAGGACCTCCCCTGTCGAGATGACGCACGCGTGCTTCCACGGCGGGGGCAGCCGCAGCAGGATCACCAAGTCCGTCGCCGTCATCAGGGACCTCACCAAGAGCGTACGCCGCCCTCTCCTCCCACCTCTCCCATCGCTCTGCTCTCGTGCGCGTATACGTGAAATCTGTTGTCGTCGCGTGTGCAGATGAAGGCCATGACCCTCAAGGTGAAGGGCGGCGGCGGCGGCGGCGGCGGCGGCGGGAATCGCGCACGGACGCGGCGGCGTCGTAGGAAGCCGACGGCGGAGGACGAGGAGCTGCGGCTGGACGCGTCTTCGTCCGCGTCCTCGTCCGCCAAGATCGCGCCGGCGCAGCCGCAGGAGGAGGAGCACGACGGAGGGGAGAAGCACGACGGAGGGGAGAAGCACGAGCACTGCGACAAGTGCTGCTCCCCGTTGGCCGACGAGGAGGAGGAGGAGGAGGAGACGGGCACGGCCCCCCCGGACTCCAGCGACGGGGAGTGGGTGGCGGAGCCGGAGCCCGGGGTGCTGATGACGCTGGCGCCGCGCGGCGACGGCGCCAACTACCTCTGCCGGATACGGTTCATCGAGGACCACTTCCCCGACGCGTCGGCGGCGCAGGCGTGGTGGGCAGACAACTGCGACCGCATCGTCGAGCTCTACAGCGTCGTCGTCGCCGTCCAGCCCGAGCACTCCTCGCACGTCGAGGACGACTATCCGGCGGCGCCCGTGACGCCGTGCCAGTCCGAGGAAGACGAGCACCAACGGCAGGTACGCGATTTCGTTCGATTTGTTTTGATTTCGTTCGAATGTTTTGATTTCGTTTCAGCTGCATGCTGCTCGTACCCCCGATCAGTGGGCTAGACAGTTAGTACGACACCAGGGCAATAAAATATTTGCAATACAAATTTCGTTTGAAATGCTTGTTATGATCGGTATTAAGTACCCGTATCCAGCCATCCTGTAATATTTTCCTAGCTGATTAAATTCGGAGCTGTCTGTGCACCAATTGCAAAGAACCCGTTAGTGTTTAATGAAAATCACACAAAATTATTTCTGAGCCATATAAATATGTATTTTTTTCATATTTATTTTCTTTCTAAACAAACATTCTCAAGACAATCGAAAACTTTGCATAACAAGCTGATTGCTTTAGGCGACGGAACCGATTGTAACGGAGATTGCTGATTGGGTTTTGCAGGACGCGGAACTGGAGTACTCGACGTCCTTCTCAGCGTCGGCCTCGGCATCGGGAGGCTCCACCTCGAACTTCTCCGGTCCGTCCAGCGGCAGCGGGTCGGCCAACAAGGTGGACTCCCCCATTCTCGGCCTCGTCACCGAGCCCAGCAGCAGCAAACGATCGCCCCAGGCCCAGCACAATCAAAAAACCGCTTCAGAACAGTGACACTGGAAGGATATTCGTCATACATCTTACAAGCAGAGCAAAACTGATTTCGTTTCCCGCTGCATGCTTCGAGATCAGTGGCCACCTACCTCGCCCGTACTAATCCGATACTGGAAGATTTGCAATACAAATTTCGTTTCAAATACTCGTTGTGATCGGTATTTAGTACCCGTATCCAGCCATCCTGTTGATGATGGAGGCGCGGAGTAGTTGTACGCAGGATGATAAATAGGGGGCAGTGTACAAACAGAGTGGTAACATTTTCCTTCAGCTGATTAAATTCGGAGTGCACCAATTGCACAGAACCGGTAGTTTTTGAAAACCACACAAAAGTAGTATTTCTCTAAGCCACATAAATGTGTTTTTCTATATTGATTACTTTATTTCTAAACAAACATTCTTAAGACAATCGAAAACTTTGCATGATCACCTTGAGGAGCTTCGGCTCTCTGCTAATGCTGGGGTTGCTCTTCCTGATTCCATTGGACTGCTAACCAACCTGAAGATTCTCAATGTGGTGAATAACAGGCTGAGGGCACTTCCGGATAGCATAGCAAAGTGCAGGTAGGCAGCACCAGCTTAATGCTTTTTTCTGGTTTCGATTGTTATCACTGTTCAAGTGACCGAGTACTTAATAAACTGCAGGTCGCTGGTGGAGCTTGATGCAAGCTACGATGGTCTCACTTATCTTCCTACAAATATCGGCTATGAGAGCTGGTAAATCTACAAAAACTCTGGGTCCACATTAACAAATTGCGGTCTCTTCCATCATCTGTCTGTGAGATGGCATCACTGTACCTCCTGGATGCCCATTTCAATGAACTCTGTGGTCTGCCCTCAGCCTTTGGGAAGCTCAGCAGTCTTGAAATCCTCAACCTTACTTCCCAAAAAAAAAAAAAGGGGGGGGGGGGGGGGGGGGGGGGGGGGGGGGGGGGGGGGGGAGACCTGCTGAATCTGCGTGAGCTTGACCTGACCAACAACCAAATCCGTGCTCTTCCTGACAGTTTTGGTCGGCTGGATAAAATGGAGAAGCTTAACATGGAGCAAATCCCCTGGGTGTTGTACCGCCAGCGGACGTCGTGAACAAAGGTGTGGATGCAGTAAAAGAACACATGTCAAAGAGGTGGCTGGACATCTTGCTTGAGGAAGAACAGAAGCGCATTGCCGCAGAAACCCCCAAAGCTTGGCTGGAGCGTAGCACCAGCTAGCGTGCCCATCTGATTGATGGACGATTGTGCATGCTAATTATTCGCTTGTCTAGATTAGCACCCAACTCGTCCATTACCACGTTGCGCGCGCGCGCCTAATCGCCGCTATATACTTCTTGACAGCCAAGTAATGCGCCCCTAGCTCGATTCCGACTCGGCCCAGACGGACCTACCGCGCGCGGCAAAAGCTACCACACGGAAGCGCGAGGCCGGCAAAACGAACTCGCGAGCCAGCCAGGCCAGCACAAACCATGGCCTCGGTCCCGTGGCTCTGCGGCTGCACGGCGGACTCCGTCGCCGTCGTGACCGCGCGCACAAGTCGCCGGGCGCCAGCGGCGGATGGTCTCGCCTCGGCTGCGCGGCAGATCAGACAGGTACGCGCGCGCTTATCGATCCACGCGTTCCTCCTCCTTTGTTTTCCTGCTGCTGCTCGTTTGTTTTCCTGTTCGATCCCAAGAATTTCTCGCCCCTTGGCAAAACTGTGCAACCTCGTCGTAATCATGTCTTCATGACCATTTCTATTCTTGTTTAATTTTGGTATATACGGCGATAACTTGAGTTGAAAGAAATCTTTTGATACGCTTGATTTTTATACTAAAAAAAGGCAACAGAATAATTAACAAATTATTTGTTGGAAGGATCACATAAAGAGGCCCAGTCCACTGAGACTGACAGCAAAATCCGAATTCCGGCCGGCCCGTTTCCTCTCCTTTCTCCTCCTCGCATCGCGCATGTCGGTGTCGAGAACATCTCCAGTGTTACCGCGGGTTCGCGTGTTACCGTGTTACCGATCACTGTAGCGCCTCAAATATGCAACGAAAAATTGCAACAAAAATATGAATGGATAGCTCATGCAACGATCTACAATTCATATTTTTGGTCGAGGTACAACCGAAGCTCGTACAAGGAGATACAAAAAAGAGAAATCAGACGTTGAATAGTAACGGGTTGCGGGTTCGCGATGAACAGTTGCAACACGCACTATTCACAGTCCGATTTCTCTTTTTTTATCTTCTTGTACGAGCTTCGGTTGCACCTCGACCAAAAATATGAATTGTAGATCGTTGCATGAGCTATCCATTCATATTTTTATTGTAATTTTTCGTTGCATATTTGAGGCGCTACAGTGATCGGTAACACGGTAACACCTAAAGAGGCGGTAACACCAGATACGTTCTCGTGTCGCTGTCGGTGTCACCTCGGCTTTCCATTTTTACCCTTTCCTCTCACCTTCCCGGCCGTTGCCGTTGCCCGTTGCTCCTCTCTCTCGCCTCCAGTAGGGCCGCCGCCGTCGCCGACAGTGTGGGCCCGACGCCGCCGCGGCCATGTTCTCATGGATCCTCCGCGGCTGCCGCGACGAGTGCTCTGCCTCCGACCAGCTCAAACAGGTCTCCCCTCTCACAAACAGACATACATCTCTCTCCCACCTCAATCCCAACCACCTCTTTTACCGGTCGATTCGAAAGTGGCAGGAGTGGGAAGGGGAAGGGAGAGAAGTGATTCGCTTCTTTTATCAAAAAGATTAGTTATTTACCTATGAATTAGTGCTTCATGTGTCCTTGGGTGAATGATGTGGTGCTCTGAGTTGCCCCCTTAAATTTCGTATTTCTCTTTTACCTTCTGAGTGGAGGAAACGTGCTTTTACTCCTGATCCTTTCCATTCCGAAGCAACTGTGCAAGTGGGACTGTTGGCTTTGTTTTGGTTCTCCATCTTGGGCTACTAAGGATCAAGACATGACTATGTGAGTGAGGAAAAGACCTAGGTTTGCGAGAGAATAGAAACTGAAACTATTGCAGACCATGTGGGGTGGTCTGGCCCGCGTTTCTTACATTTCTGCATCCCCTCCTCGCATTCAATGAGATGGGAATGCAATGTACTACAGGATAGGGGTGCTTAATCTCTTTCATAAAATGGGATCACCAAAGGAAAATTTACTTGGATCGGATTTTAGTTGAAGCCTGTAATTTGGACTCTTGAGGTTTACCTGAGGGGTATGCCTAACTGCAGAGGTTGACAGCAGAAATGTGGCATGGATTTAGTGTACATACTGTTGTATTCAAATGAAATATGTTAGGAAAAAGAGAAAATATATAAATCAGTTTGGTTTACTATACTATTCAGGCAACCTCCATGTGGTTGTTGCGATTGTTATTGCAGGTGGCTAAGGTTCTTCCGAAATGTGATTTTGTCACTGCTTCTGTAGGTTGTATAAATAGGATAAATTGCCTCTGGTATTGCAAAGAGCTAGACCTGCAATTACCTAATTAAAACAAAATTCTGAATTTAGTTTCTCTAAATGATGCTTTCCATTCTTATTTTCTTTTGGTTGACCCTCTTATATAATCATAACCTAGCAACTCTATGGGATTGTATGGAAGACCATTCCTAATGATCAATGTATTTTGTATTTTGCCACTGATTTGATTACTTACAGTGTACCATGGCTCTGTAGGCTCGTGACGTCTTCATGGCAAAAGAGGCAGTCTTGCAAAAGAAGATTTCTCAGGAAATGGAACGGGCCAAGGAATTCACAAAATCAGGAAACAAACAAGCTGCAATGCAGTGTTTGAAGAGGAAAAAGTACTATGAAAGCCAAATGAACCAGGTTGGAAGTGTCCAGCTGCGCATTAATACCAAGGAGAAGATGATTGCTGATCATACGGGGAACAAATAACATAAAGTGAGATAACTTATCAGAACAATGACTGTACTAATATGTGCTTTGTTCAGATACACAAGAATCGATCTTGTTGTGGTCAGTAAAGTATTGTTAAGAATCGATCTTGTTGGGGTCAGTAAAGTATTGTTTTTCTCTGTCACATCTCACACTGAATTTATCACTAATGTGCCCTTAATAAGACAGTATATTTTGGACAAGACTGACTTATTTTCCCATGCAAAATTGCGACAGTCTACTTTTTATGATGTTTTTTTTTTTTTGCAAGGGGACTTTTTATGATGTTGTTGGATGAATCATATGTGGAAGTTCATATTCTCTGTCCTAACTGAGTGGCTCCTCTCGGCTATTTTGGACAAGATTGACTTATCTTCCCATGCAAAATTGCGGTAGTCTACTTTTATGATGTTGTTGGATGAATCATATGTGGAAGTTCATATTTTCTGTTCTGAGTGGCTCCTTTCGGCTATAACACTATTTAGTATCATGTCATCCATATCCAGATTATCCATTTAGTATTGTGGTGATAAGTCAATTCATGTTTTAGTATATTGTGGTGTCTGTGCAACAATGTTGGAGGGTATCACCTTGAATGCCGGAAGGGTGTATAACTTCCTCTCTGTACGGCAAATGCGAGCTTTATCATGTTGTAATCAATATCATATGGCAAGAAAGCATAAGTTCTTTGCATGGCTAGCAATCCGAAATAAAGTGCTGACGGCAGACAAAATGCTGAAAAGGAATTGGCCCTGCAACCCCTCACGTCCAATGTGTGATCAGGAGAATGAAACCATAAGCCATCTCTCGCTGCATTGCAGTTACGCAAAAAAAAGTATGGCAGCTGGTGAACCAAAGCAGTGACGATTGCATATAGAGTGCTCACGAGCCGAACAAGACAATAAGCGACTGGTGGAACAAAACGATGACTGTTATGCAAGCGACGCAGACAAAGAAAGTGGCAGCAGTCGTAATATACACAATGTGGAATTTGTGGAAGGAGGGAAATAGGAGAGTCTTTCAACAGAGATCGGCTCAACCGCAGCAGGTTTTTGAAATGATCAAGGAAAAAATGAAGTATATGACATGGCATATGGGCGCTACGAGGGACAGAATGAGGAAAAATGAAGAGATGAATGGTGGACGTAATATAAAATCATGTAATCGCTTTTGATTTTGTTTGTTCTCTGGTCTGTTGCTGTACTGAACTTCCATTTTTCTCTTAAATGAAAGATCAGTGCTCCTGCTCATTGTTCCAAAAAAAAATCATATGGCAAGAACAGGGATTGTAAATTGTAATATTTCGGTCTTTTTTTTTAAGGTCAACGGGGGGATCTTGCAATCCCCACCTGAATTTCTATTAATATTAATGGCAGCCCATGAGGCTCAAAAGTCATTTACATGATGTGGGGTTTGAGAAAAGTAGAAGTTGTATGTATGGCTACATATTTACACGAAAGAAATTACACCATGCGTCGGAGACGCTGTAGTCATCACAAGGCAATCGACACCGCCATAGGAGTGCTTCATCTTTGCAAGCTCGCAGCAATCTGTCGACAGATTTCGGTTCGTGGCGGAAGACCACCTCGTTTCTGTGCTTCCAGAGGAGCCAACAACAGACTGAAATGGATGGAAGATGAGCTAATCCCAGAGCAGCCCAGAACGCTTTGGCGAAGCTGCATTCGAACATGATGTGGTTTGGCGTCTCTGGTGCCTCGCTGCACAATATTTCGGTCTAAGCACCATATTCTGCATCTGATGTCCAGCTTAATGGATCAGTAACCGGCCAACTGCCCTTTGCGTCCAGATTACCATTCCCTATGTTTATTCTCTGCGTTGCTGATTCTGACACATGCATGACTCCTAGTCCTACTGGGTAGCCAGATGATCTCTAATCTTGATTTCCGTTGTTTAACAAACGAATCAGCATCGTCGTCGGAATTTCAGAATACTGAATTTTGAGAATGAAGCCTGAATTTTGTCCCGACACACCGTACTATTATTTCTTATTACCTATTTTGCAAACTGCCCTGTAATTGTTCAGGGCTCATTTTTGGCGGAGCTCTGGCTTATCTGGGAAAAAAAAGAACAGCTTTTCTAGTTGAGCTAAAGCCGTCTTGTAAAAGATTTGGTAGAACAGCTTCGTAGTAACAATGTGGGTAACTTTGAAGGAACGTTATGCTGGGAGGAAAGAGAAGCCGAACGAGCCATAAGTTTTAGCTTCACCATGCTATATTTCAATTTGGAGAAATGTTTTTAGGAGTTTTGGGCTGACAAGCACTTTTGGTTTTGCTGTTTTGATAGAGACCATGAAAAAGCTGATTGAGACGTGCCCGCATTTTACTTTAGGTCTTTGGTGATTTCATCCCTTCTGTGTTCATGGTCTCTATCAAAACACAGAAGTTCTGCATTTTACTTTGGTGTTTCATATTTCTAGCACAATGGATGTTGTTGCTCGCTACTCCTGTAATAATGTAAAAATTGTTTTAGTGTGAGGCTCATTCAAAATCAATCTCGATTGGTGAGGGACACACGTATGTTCGTTAGCTAGAGGAGAACACAAGTTGGAAAGGAAGGTAGCGCGCCACAATCTTTTTCCCTGCTTCTTCAATCTTAGTCTATCACTGCAGTTTTCACCTTTCGGGTGGTTCTTGTCTCCCCCCACTTGCTGATCTTTGTATGCCTTCGTTTGCTTCATTTCTCTCATCTGATTTTTTTTTTTTTTTTTTGGTTCGGGTGGTTTTTGTCTTCCCCCATCTGCTGATCATGGTTCCCTTTCTGGCTGCTTGGGTGGTTTTTTATAGGGTATTCCACTTTTCAGCGTTTCTTCTCCTTTTTAGATTCCAATATGTGCTCTGTTATGTTCAGATGAAGTTTGTACTATGACTGTGCCATACATTTCCCTTTGACTATGCAATAGCAAACTCTGATGATGTTTGTACTATGACTGAGGAATTCTATAGCCTCAGTTTTTCCCTTTCTCATGCTTTGTGTTTCCTTCCATATTTTCAACTGCATATAAATAATGTAGATAGGATAGTTACTATATTTCCTAAAAACGCAGGTTTGGTTTCTGTAATGCAATAAGCTAACACCATTTCCAATGGTTTTGGCTCCACTATTCTTAATTTACCGGGTGGAAATAGCAAAGGTCAGCGATAAGAAAATGTTTTTAGTGCATTTGATCTTGTGTTCATTGATACCTCAAAATATATGCACAGGGCCTACATTCGTTTTCCCCCATTCTTTTAACTGTTCAATTCCATTTCCATTTGCACACGGCCTACATTCCTTTTGTTCATAGCAGTTTATGCCCTCCTCTATGAGCACCAGACTGCTTTTTTTTTTTTTTTTTTTTTTTGCGAGGGACCAGACTGTTTGTTTGTGTGTTGCTTCCATGGACCTTAAGCATATTAACGAACATTGATAGGCGGACTCCTTAGTCTAAAATATTGTTATTTTCCTGGCTTGCGGATCCTATTACTCATTTGGCTTGCACAAGGATGGTGGTGATGAATGGAAGAAGGTAGCGGTGACTAGGAAATCTGGTAGAGCATATTTCAAGGTACTATTTCCTTCTTATTTCCTTTTCAGTTATTTCGTTACAGTATGCACTGACGGAGCTTGGTTAGGGCCAGGGTGGGTCATGGCCCCCCTGCCTAACCAAAATGTCCATTGTTTCATGAGATTTTAGGCATAATTAGCATGGCTGGCCCCACTACTAATCAGGTCAAGCTCCGCCACTGGGTGGCACGGGCTTCTTTAGATGTTATACAGCCAGAAACCTCAGTGATTAGCTCATGATTCACTAATCATGACTGTGTGCATGTGACGAACCTGATGACTATTCCTATGTCGTTTCCTTGATTCATCAGCCTTTTGTCGATGGCAAGCCCTGCCGTGAATTACTACCTCCCGTTTTAAATTGTTGACGTTTGACTTTTTTTGAGTTTTGTTTGACCTTTCGTCTTATTCAAAATATTAGCTTAAATATGCAAAATTGTAAGTTATATTTCAATTTGTTTTAGTGATGAAACAAATCATAACAACAGTTATGACAATTTTTTAAATATTTTGAATAAGATGAATAGTCAAATGTAACTCAAAAATAGTCAAACGTCAACAATTTAAAACCGGAGGGAGTATATGGCCAATGGTCCTTTATATGATTTGTAAATAGTGCCTACTGAGGCTACCAAGCCTACCAAAACTAGCTTATGGTCGCTTTGCAATGACCAAAGTTGTGATTCTTTGTAAGAGTTTGATTTTCACATACGCTGTGTCGTTGCATACATTATGTTTGATTGTATAGAACTAAGATCTTTTTGTGTTTATACGTAATAGGTGTTACTTTTTAGATCTACACTGTCCATCCTTCTACACTGACGATAATCATG
The DNA here is from genome assembly GCA_012490785.1 of Eragrostis nindensis. Lineage (NCBI taxonomy): Eukaryota > Viridiplantae > Streptophyta > Magnoliopsida > Poales > Poaceae > Eragrostis > Eragrostis nindensis. The sequence goes on from JAAXCT010000093.1 coordinate 289,201, forward strand.
TATCAGTAGAACTTTAGCCAGGAAAACCGCTCCTCAAGTAGTAACGTTCTGAAATCTGAATCATTGGCAATGTCAGCATGCACGATTTTCTATGCCTGAACTCATGCTTTGTCTGAATCATTGCCATTATTCAACCAGTAGTCCAGTAGAGCAGCACAGAATTCCACACTCTGTATTTCCATTTTTTACGTGTTAAACAAATGTTTATATCTGACAACCGATGCAGAGGCCACATGTTGCAAGTATTATCATGAAATTAACAATTTCCGGTGCAAAGGGTTTGTTCTTGAACGGGGAAGCTTCCTGGGTGCTTGCTGCCTTGCCTCCCCGCCCAAATTGACCTTCTCAGCTTTTTGTTTCTACTGGTCGTTTGAACAGTAGGATCATGATCCGATCAGGACTCGCTTGGATGTGACTGGCGTACGCGCTCTGGTTCTACTTGGAAAAACAATGCTTGTGTCTCTAGATAAAATGCTGCAGTGTTGATGTGAGAGGGTCTGAAGTCCTTAGGAGTATTGTCTGTATGCGTCGGCGTCCTTTATTTCTCTGCATTTGATAACGCATGCGTCGGTGCCTGGGATCTCGATGCTGTTCTCTACTCTCTCCGTCCCAAAATAGTTGTCACTGGACATCATGTTTAACTCTTCGTCTTATTCAAAAAAATATTTAAATATAAAAACAAATATATCATGATTAAAATATATTCAATGATAAAACAAATTGTAAAAAATAAATAAAATTTGCGCAAAAAATTTGAATAAGACGAGTAGTCAAAAAAGTCAACAGCGACATCTATTTTGAGACAGAGGGATTACTTCTCTCTCTCTTTTTTTTTGAGACCGTTCTCTCTTGTGATATTACTGCACATTTAACGGCAGCTGAGAATTGCAGCCAACAACTGTCACTGGCTTCTCAAACAAAGTTTCTAAATGAATATATGTAGAGTAAACGTTTCTTTTTATTTGAAAAATCCATGTAATGGGTTATCTGAATCAACTGTTGAGATAGCAAGACACTAAGAAGCATATGATGTTCATACCTTTTCCCATTATGCACAATAATGCAGCAACTGGCTTTGTTAGACATTCAAATCTAGCACATTCTTCAGGGATGAAAAGGTGAAGGGTAAAAGGCCATCGGTAATGGCGGTCATCACTCACCAGCCAGTGATCTGCCAGCCATTCATGTGAACACAATGAGCATCCTGAGTAATCAATAAAGTTTTCTTTTTTACTCGCAAGCGCGCGCTTGCACACACATACAATGAGCATCCATCCATGTGACCCACCACCAACATCGATCCCACACCCAATGGAATGTGATCGGATTCTCACTCTTCCTCAATAAACCACCACTCTCTCCGGTAGGGTGCCAACTTTTCAGGAGGGAAAGGCAACAATTTAGTTGGGCCAATAGGGGGGCTACGTCCCAGAAGGTAGAGCATATATGATCATGCGATTTTCTGATGAATTATTAACTTTTCAAAAATGAGGGAAATTTTCGTATGTTGGTGGCATGAAAATAATACATTGGCGTCCGTGCTCCAGCTTGCTCCACAGCAGTTGCTCTATTTTGTTTTTTTTTTTTTCCCTCCCTCTTTCTGGTAGCCCTTTTGTCTGTCTCATGCTCTCCGAGAATCCAATCCATTCATTTGCCCATCAAGGGGGAAAGTTGAGGTGGTGTTATCAGGCCTTTAGCTATTACAGCATTATCAATCTAAAGAACACCTTGAAATGTGCATCTAAAATTGCAACACAAACATGGATATAGATCATGTAACCATCTGCCATGGCGTGTTTCACTTGTTCCCTAGCGCTCAAATTAACTTTCAATTCAGTTCTTGCTGTCAGGAGCTTGAACATTGAAACATGAAGAGTCAGTATACAGGCCTGACATTGATAATGATTTTTTTTTCTAACTTCCTATCAGGTGACTTGCTGCAACAAGTTGTCTTAAGAAAGCAAAATCAATTCATTGTTAATGAATATATCTCTTTACAGACCCAAACATTAAGAGCAAGATGAGTGGACACGAAGGTGTACAAGCTATAAGTTCGGATAGCCAGACCCTGTTCGGATATTGAGTGCCGATGATCAGCATTGTTAGGTGCTTAGAGTCGAGATGATCTGTATGAAATGAAAGTGACTTTTTTCTGCCATACTCAATCCTGTAATAACAAGCCTGTTAGCAAGCGTACTTGTCTAAATCAAGCATCATTTCAATATAGGAAACACTCCTTATCTAGTAAATATCCAGGACAATTAGCAACTTGCAGATTTGTAGGTACAAATGCACATCTAGTACATATGACGAGGCATAAACATGGCCAAGCTGAAAGAATAATTTATTGATACAACCCTTCATCCAAATAAAATTTGCATCAAGAATTCAAGACTAATATGTACAAGTACAATGGAGAGTTATGTTCATTTTTCACACAGAAACAACCATCGTATTCCCTACCCAGGACAGAGTCGATCACCAGGTGTTGTAAGCTTCATGACCATTGGAGCTAGGGAAACCCCAAGGTATGAATGTTTTGGTGATAGGATGAGAACCATGAATGTGACTAACACTCTTTGTGAGATCCTATAGGTCACATATGAAGAAAGCTTCGTCCGTTGGTGGTGAACGCCAATACACCATGAACTTATTGACAAGGATGATTGGTTGCCTTCATCTACACAAGAACGGACTTGATGGAGTCGCGGAGAAGACATGGATCAAGGCTAAGGACATGCTAGATCCAAGCGGGTGTTGCTTGGTTAGATGTTAGCTTGAGTCCATAGGAAAAACCGGACTATCAAGAGGGTTCGAGGTGGTTCTCTTAGTACACACTAGTTATAGAGATCATGGGATGCATGGTGAGTCTCTCAGGGGCTAGGGTGGCAGAAGAGAGTTGAAGGAACCAAGAAGATCAAGTGTTGAAGAAGAAGATCAACAAGAAGATCGAAGCTGCGAAGGCAGAAGAGACCGGACAGTACGGTCAAGGAGACCGTACAATACGGTCTACAGAGGAAATCCAGACAGAAGAGCTTAAGTTTCTGGAAGTGGAAGAATAGAGACCGGACAGTGGACCGGACAGTACGGTCCTAGGGACCGGACAGTACGGTCTCTATTGGAAGATCCAGACAGAGAAGCTGAAGTTTCTGGAAGTTGAAGAATGAAGACCGGACAATTGAGAGGATGGTACGGTCATGGAGACCGTACAATACGGTCTTACAGGAGAAGAGCAACAGAGAAGGAGAAGTTTCTGTTGGCTGATGAAGAAAGGAGACCGGACAATACGGTCCTAGGGACCGTACAGTACGGTCTGGTCTGAGATGATGAACAGCACTCCCCGGACGCCAGTCTGGTAGAGACCGGACAATACGGTCAAATGGAGACCGGACAATACGGTCCATTGTACGGTCCTTACGCAGACTGGGTACTTTTGGACAACGGCTAGTTTGAGGTTGGAGGCCTATATATAGTCGGTTGTTTACCTCTTTGAGGTGCTCTTGGACCCAGGAAAGAGGGGAGGTGCTGCCAAGAAGCCAAGAGGAAGAAGTGTGAAGCACTTGAGAGGGATTTGGAGTGATCCTAGTGCTTGAGAGAGTAGCAAGTTGCATCCTTTGATCTCTAGGCTAGTGTGGGCTTGAGAGAGTCATCTAGGGCTGTTACTCTTGGTCTATGGCAAGGCCTAGACCGGTTAGGCGTCGGTGTTGAGCTGTCCAAGGAGATTGTGGAAGTCAACACAAGTTTGTACACGGTCTTGGAGCTTCCCGTGCGAAAGAAGCATCACTAGTGGAGCGCCCTTTGGCACGCATCAAGTGCGGAGCCTTACCTCCGGAAGAGTACCCGGGATCGAGCCCGGCGGGACGTGCCCGCGACTTCACTCGGAGGGTGAAGTGTGCTCTAGGAGGGATCGCCATCGAGCGGAGGGACGGGGTCGAGACTCCGGCGGGAGTGACCCAACGTGGAGTAGGGGAAGGCGCCATCCTTCCGAGACCACGGGAAAACATCATGAGCATTCTCTATCCCTTCTCCTTTACTACTCGCATTTACTTATCGCACTTCATATGATTGCTTGTAGTACTTGAGTTGTGCTCTTATCTTGCTTGTGTGTTTACCTTGGTACCTACTAGCTTCACTAGGTTTGCTTGATTGCCTTGCTCGTGTGCCTACTTGTTATAGCCTATCTAATAGCTCTAAGGACTCTACTTAGTGTGCCTAGTATCTTGGTTGCCTTGTCTCTAGTTATCATGTTACCTTGCCTTGCCTAGCTTAAGTCTTCCGCTATCTATCTATCTTGTGCTAGGTTGCTAGTGTGGTATGATTGTGTTATCTATATGCACTAGCTATATAGGTTAAGGATACTCCTTAGTGTGCTTTACCTTGCTACTAGAACTACTCGCTAGGAGTTGTTTGGGTGTAAGTGTTTGGAAATAGATTCTAGAGTGCACCGATTCACCCCCCCCCCTCTCGGTCACACGATCCTTACAAGTGGTATCAGAGCCAAGTGCTCATTATTAGGGCTTTACCGCCTTGAGTCGTGACCGGGATTGCGTGTGGGAAAATGGAGTCCACTCATGATGACGTTTCTAACACTTCCATCGCCTCTACCTTGATTGAGCCTTATGATTGTGTGCTTAATGATTTTTCCTACTATCATGTGCGTGATGAGTATGATGAGCTTGTTTTGAATGATAATGAGGATATCACTAACTTCGCATCTCGCTTGTATGTTCTTGCTAGGAAACTCATGTCACGAGGCTATCCATCTATTATGCACAAGCATGTTGTGAAGAAGCTTATCCGATCTCTACCACTCTCGCGGTTTGGTATTCTTGCTTTTGCTCGAATGGATGAGTTTGTGAACATGCCCTATGATGAGGTGGTTGCTGTTCTTTCCTCTCTTGAGGAGGATATCAAGAAGGGCAAGGATATCTCTCATGCAAGTGAAGATCAACACATTGAAGCTCAACCTCTACCTCAAGCTCAATCATCATCTCGTGTTGGTGAAGGTTCTTCTTCTCGGGATCAAGAGGATGGATATCTCAAGCTATGTGATGAGTTGGATCACATCTCTATGGAGCCGAATGAAGATCTTGTTGAGTTTGCTCTTCGGATGGATTCTCTCATCAAGAGGATAAATGAGAACAAGCTTTGGATAGTCACTAAGGGTCAAGGTCTTAGAAGGTTTCTTGATGCTCTCCCGAAGGACAAGTATGGTGATCACATTGAGTTTGAGAGCTTTGAGCTTGAGTCATATTCAATTGAGCAAATCATTGAGATCGTCACAAGAAGAAGGGCTCGCTCTTTGCTCTCTAACACATTCAAGACCCCAAGTGATGATGAGGAAGAAGAAGAAGATGATAGAGTTCCGGTTTTCTATTGTGATGATGACTATTCAAGTGCTAGTGATGATGAGCCGGAGCCAATCAAGGAATGCCACATGAAGAAAGAAGTCTTGCCATCCCTCTTTGAAGAATACTATATCTTGTATGAGCCGGATCTTGCCGATCGGCCTCACTATCACCTCTTCGACATGTATGATGTGTTCTATAGGGAAGATGGAGAGTCTTGGCTTGATTGTTGGAAGAGACTTCTTGTGTTGGTGGCTAGAGTGAACTCTTTTGAAGGAGAAGAAAAGATTAGTGATGAGCATGCTATTCACACGGTGATCTCTATGATACCATACAATAGGAAGGTCCACATTCTAAATGATCTCAATGATGATATTAGTGGTATGACTCTCAAGGACATGATCTTGATGGCACTATCCTATGAGAATCAAATCTACAACATTCTTGAGTACTTCAATGCTAGTGGAGATGTGGGAAGGTTTCAAGGTCTTCAACTTGGAACTCATGTCACACACATGGGTGTTGATCGGACCATGTGGAGACACAATGGAGTCACCAAGGCAATGATTGACGCCTTGGATGCATTGGACTTGGATTTTCTAAATGGAGTCCCTATGGCCTACATCAAGAGGAAGCAAGAGGTAAATGATATGTCAATTGATTCTCATGATACTAACCCTCCTCTTTGCTTGATGGCTACTTCCAAGGTGAACTACAAGATTGGTGGCAAACATTGGGTGTTGGATAGTGGGTGCACTCAACACATGACCGGTACTTCATCAATCTTCACCAACTTGGAAGAAAATGAAGATCATGACAAGGTCACATTTGGCGACAACTCCAAGCACAAGGTGAGAGGTCTTGGTAAGGTGGCTATCTCAAATGACCTCTCTATCTCTAATGTATTGCTTGTTGAGTCCCTAAACTTCAATCTTCTATCCGTTGCTCAAATATGTGATCTTGGCTTTTCTTGTAACTTTGATGCTAATGGGGTGGTTCTTCATAATGATGCTATGGGTCTCACTATCAAGGGCTTTCGTCATAATAATCTATATGTTGTTGATTTTGAGACTAACATTGTTGCCCCTAGCACTTGTCTCTTCACTAAGTCCGCTCTAGGTTGGCTATGGCATCGGAGGCTTGCTCACATTGGTATGGGTCAACTCAAGCGAGTGATGAAGAACAAGCTAGTGAGAGGAGTCAAGGATGTCACCTTTGAGAAGGACAAGCTATGTAGTGCATGCCAAGCCGGAAAGCAAGTGGCTTCACCTCATCCGTCCAAGAATTTCTTGTCAACTTCAAGACCTCTTGAGCTCCTACACATTGATCTCTTCGGGCCTACAACTTATGTGAGCATTGGTGGGAATCTCTATTGCTTGGTGGTAGTGGACGACTACTCAAGATATACTTGGGTATTCTTTCTTGAGAACAAGGCACAAGCAATTGGGATATTCAAGAAGTTTGCTAGAAGAGTACAAAATGAGTATGGGCATCGCATCAAGAAGATTCGGAGTGATAATGGGACGGAGTTCAAAAACTCTATCATTGAAGACTATTGTGATGAGATTGGCATCAAGCATGAGTTCTCGGCTACATACACTCCTCAACAAAATGGTGTTGTTGAGAGGAAGAACAAGACACTTATCACTCTTGCTCGTGCTATGCTTGATGAGTACAACACTCCGGAGAAGTTTTGGGCGGAAGCTATCAACACCGCATGCTATACCTCCAACCGGATCTATCATCACAAGTTGCTAAACAAGACTCCATATGAAGTAATTGTTGGGAGAAGACCGAATGTTGCCTACTTCCGAGTGTTTGGTTGCAAGTGCTACATCTACAAGAAGAGGGAAAGACTTGGCAAGTTCGAGAAGAGGACCGATGTGGGCATTCTTGTCGGCTACTCGGGCTCGGCTAAGGCTTATCGGGTTTAACACCTCTACACCTCTACCGGCTTTGTTGAAGAAACCTATGATGTGCAATTTGATGAATCTCACGGGTCTCAAGAAGACCCTCCTTCTTCTCATATTGTAGGTGATGAACCCGTGGAGGAAGCTTTGGAGAACATGCCCATTGGTGAAGTTATTCCTCGTGAAGACGAACCTCCGACACCTCCTCCAACAACTTCATCAAACGGACCTTCTACGAGCACATCTCAAGTGAATCCAAGCTCTCCCTCAAGTGAACAACATCAAGCACCTTCAAGTGATCCGCAACAAGCATCTTCGAGTCAAGCTCCATCAAGCGAACCGCAACAAGCGCCATCAAGTCCACCTCATGCATCTACGAGCCAAGCTTCACCGAGCAATCAAGAACAAGCACAATCTACTTCAACTCAAGATGATGGCTCGGGTTCACCTCTTCGACAACAAGACACTCACATCTCAAGGAGCAAGCCGCAAGAGATGCGCAAGACACTTCGCCGGCTCCTCCTCCTCCTCGACAAGAACCTTCAAGGAAGCACAAACCCATTGCTCGGGATCATTCACGTGATCTCATCATTGGGAGTCCTTCTCAAGGGTTAAAGACTAGGAGAAGTCAATATAAACCTAATTATGTTGATGAAGCTAACATTGTTGAGAACTTCTCTTTTGTCTCTACCCTAGAGCCGAAGACGATCGAGGAAGCCTTGAAAGATCACAAGTGGGTGCTATCCATGCAAGAGGAGCTCAACAACTTCAAGAGGAATGATGTTTGGAAGTTGGTGAAGCGGCCCAAGCGATCCAATGTCATTGGCGCTAAGTGGGTCTTCAAGAACAAGCAAGATGAGAAGGGAGCAATCGTGAGGAACAAGGCAAGACTCGTGGCGAAGGGCTACTCTCAAGTTGAAGGCGTCGATTTTGACGAGACTTTCGCCCCCGTCGCTCGTCTTGAGGCTATAAGAACACTTCTTGCTTATGCTTCTCATTTTGATTTTAAACTTCACCAAATGGATGTGAAAAGTGCATTTCTCAATGGACTAATCAATGAAGAAGTTTATGTAGAGCAACCTCCCGGCTTCGAGGACCCCGAGCATCCGGACCATGTGTACAAGCTTAAGAAGGCTCTCTACGGACTCAAACAAGCACCAAGAGCATGGTATGAACGACTTCGAGATCATCTCATCACCAAGGGCTACAAGATCGGTAGTATCGACAACACTCTCTTTACTAAGCATATTGGTGATGATCTCTTTGTTTGTCAAATCTATGTTGATGATATCATCTATGGCTCCACTAACGAAATCTATAATGATGAGTTCCGTGCTCTTATGAAGAAAGAGTTTGAGATGTCCATGATAGGTGAACTTCATGTCTTCCTCGGTTTTCAAGTCAAGCAAATGAAGGAGGGCACGTTCATCTACCAAGAGAAGTACACTCGGGATCTTCTTAAGAGATTCGGCATGGAAGACTCCAAGCCCTACGACACACCTATGGCTACAAGTGTCCCTCTTGATGTGGATGTAAAAGGTATACCGGTGGATCCTAAACTCTATCGCTCTATGATTGGTTCACTTCTTTACCTTACCGCATCTAGACCGGATATCATGTTTAGTGTGTGTCTTTGTGCTCGCTATCAAGCTAACCCCAAGGAGTCCCATATGAGTGCCGTGAAAAGAATTCTTAGGTACATCAAGAGTACTCCTACAATGGGCCTATGGTATCCAAAAGGCTCGGACTTTGGACTTGTTGGCTATGCGGACTCGGATTTCGCCGGATGCAAAGTGAGTAGAAAGAGTACCTCCGGTGGATGCCAATTTCTTGGACAATCACTTATCTCATGGAGTTCCAAGAAACAAAATTGTGTGGCTATCTCTACGGCGGAGGCGGAATATTTGGCGGCCGGTGCTTGTTGTGCTCAACTCCTATACATGAAGCAAACCCTATTGGACTATGGATTATCTTATGGGCAAGTACCTCTCTATTGTGATAGCGAAAGTGCTATCAATATGGCTCTCAACAAGGGTGACCACGGCCATGCCAAGCACATTGAGGTCAAGCATCACTTCATTCGAGATCATGTGGCCAAGAAGGATATTGAATTGATTGGTGTTCGGACTCATGAACAATTGGCGGACATCTTCACCAAGCCACTTGACAAGAAGACCTTTTGTAAGCTCCGGGGAGAACTCAATGTTCTCGACCTCTCCGACTTCACTTGATATCCTTGAGCTTACATATGTATATATGTATATATACTTTGCTTGTTTTTGTTTGTGTTGTTGTTTTTGTGTGTTCTTCTTGTTTTGTAGGACCGACGACTAACCTTCTTGAGATAGCAATGAGCATGGGTTAAGCTTGGGATTGGTGGCACTTGGCTCCCGAGGCTTTGAAGAATGGCTCGTTGTGATCAAGCTCATGGAGGGTTCAAACTTGTTGTTGGTAACTTCGCTCTTAGCTTTCTCTTGTTTTACCCTTATAGCATCATGCATTGTACACTTATCATTCCTTGCATTCGCATCTTGCATCTTGCATAAGTGTCTCGGCGCCGAGCACCCATCTAGGGGGAGTTGCTTATTCACAATATGAGTATATGACCTCCTATGATGAACTTATAGCAATGCTATATGAGCTTCATGCCCATTGAACCAAGATTTTTGAGCTCCAAGGCTAAATCCACTTGCGCGGCTCAAAGTCTAAGGGTTCATACATTTCCATCATCATCAACTAACCCCTATGTACTTCAAGACAATATTCTTTTGAGAATGTGTGTAGGGATAATTGTTGGGAAATGGAGAATCACGGATCAAGGGGGAGCTTCACGCCAAATCAAGTAACTCATTTTCCCACTCGTCTCATACATTTACACTAACCTTTTCTCCCTTGGAAGATTTCTTTTTGGATGATAGATGCCAAAGGGGGAGAAGAGTTGGGCTTAATGATCGAGCAAGAATATGGGGGGAGAAGAGTTCGAGCGGAGAAGAATACGGGAAGAAGAGTTCGGACTTACAATGAGTTGGAAGATGTCACCTCAAGGGAGAGTTTGTACAAGAGAAGATCAAGTGATCAAGACGATCGATCTTCGCACAATCTTGAGGTGATGAAGAAGAAGCAATGCCGTCTCAAGGGGGAGTGTGCGCGAATGAAGATCAAGTGATCAAGATGATCGATCTTCACACAATCTTGAGATTGGTGCACTTGTCAAGGGGGAGCGGAATTCTACAAAGTAAGTATGAAGGTAAACCCCTTGCAAACTTTTGCTTGTCATAGCTCCATGTGCTTTCATTCACTTGTGATATGAGTTTTTTGCTCTAACTTGTGACTTCTTTTGAGCTATGACTTGCCTCGACCTAATCAACAAGGTAACTACCTCTCTATCATATACTTGTTGTTTTAGTGTCTTGATCGAGTTGCGCTTTTATCTTGGCTTTTGTCATTACATTCTTTATCTTCTCGATCATTTTTATCATGGTTGTCATCCATCACCAAAAAGGGGGAGATTGTAAGCTTCATGACCATTGGAGCTAGGGAAACCCCAAGGTATGAATGTTTTGGTGATAGGATGAGAACCATGAATGTGACTAACACTCTTTGTGAGATCCTATAGGTCACATATGAAGAAAGCTTCGTCCGTTGGTGGTGAACGCCAATACACCATGAACTTATTGACAAGGATGATTGGTTGCCTTCATCTACACAAGAACGGACTTGATGGAGTCGCGGAGAAGACATGGATCAAGGCTAAGGACATGCTAGATCCAAGCGGGTGTTGCTTGGTTAGATGTTAGCTTGAGTCCATAGGAAAAACCGGACTATCAAGAGGGTTCGAGGTGGTTCTCTTAGTACACACTAGTTATAGAGATCATGGGATGCATGGTGAGTCTCTCAGGGGCTAGGGTGGCAGAAGAGAGTTGAAGGAACCAAGAAGATCAAGTGTTGAAGAAGAAGATCAACAAGAAGATCGAAGCTGCGAAGGCAGAAGAGACCGGACAGTACGGTCAAGGAGACCGTACAATACGGTCTACAGAGGAAATCCAGACAGAAGAGCTTAAGTTTCTGGAAGTGGAAGAATAGAGACCGGACAGTGGACCGGACAGTACGGTCCTAGGGACCGGACAGTACGGTCTCTATTGGAAGATCCAGACAGAGAAGCTGAAGTTTCTGGAAGTTGAAGAATGAAGACCGGACAATTGAGAGGATGGTACGGTCATGGAGACCGTACAATACGGTCTTACAGGAGAAGAGCAACAGAGAAGGAGAAGTTTCTGTTGGCTGATGAAGAAAGGAGACCGGACAATACGGTCCTAGGGACCGTACAGTACGGTCTAGTCTGAGATGATGAACAGCACTCCCCGGACGCCAGTCTGGTAGAGACCGGACAATACGGTCAAATGGAGACCGGACAATACGGTCCATTGTACGGTCCTTACGCAGACTGGGTACTTTTGGACAACGGCTAGTTTGAGGTTGGAGGCCTATATATAGTCGGTTGTTTACCTCTTTGAGGTGCTCTTGGACCCAGGAAAGAGGGGAGGTGCTGCCAAGAAGCCAAGAGGAAGAAGTGTGAAGCACTTGAGAGGGATTTGGAGTGATCCTAGTGCTTGAGAGAGTAGCAAGTTGCATCCTTTGATCTCTAGGCTAGTGTGGGCTTGAGAGAGTCATCTAGGGCTGTTACTCTTGGTCTATGGCAAGGCCTAGACCGGTTAGGCGTCGGTGTTGAGCTGTCCAAGGAGATTGTGGAAGTCAACACAAGTTTGTACACGGTCTTGGAGCTTCCCGTGCGAAAGAAGCATCACTAGTGGAGCGCCCTTTGGCACGCATCAAGTGCGGAGCCTTACCTCCGGAAGAGTACCCGGGATCGAGCCCGGCGGGACGTGCCCGCGACTTCACTCGGAGGGTGAAGTGTGCTCTAGGAGGGATCGCCATCGAGCGGAGGGACGGGGTCGAGACTCCGGCGGGAGTGACCCAACGTGGAGTAGGGGAAGGCGCCATCCTTCCGAGACCACGGGAAAACATCATGAGCATTCTCTATCCCTTCTCCTTTACTACTCGCATTTACTTATCGCACTTCATATGATTGCTTGTAGTACTTGAGTTGTGCTCTTATCTTGCTTGTGTGTTTACCTTGGTACCTACTAGCTTCACTAGGTTTGCTTGATTGCCTTGCTCGTGTGCCTACTTGTTATAGCCTATCTAATAGCTCTAAGGACTCTACTTAGTGTGCCTAGTATCTTGGTTGCCTTGTCTCTAGTTATCATGTTACCTTGCCTTGCCTAGCTTAAGTCTTCCGCTATCTATCTATCTTGTGCTAGGTTGCTAGTGTGGTATGATTGTGTTATCTATATGCACTAGCTATATAGGTTAAGGATACTCCTTAGTGTGCTTTACCTTGCTACTAGAACTACTCGCTAGGAGTTGTTTGGGTGTAAGTGTTTGGAAATAGATTCTAGAGTGCACCGATTCACCCCCCCCTCTCGGTCACACGATCCTTACAGGTGTGTTACAAAATGAACGACCGTTGCATTCAGTACTTTACGTTACATCGGAATGCAAAGGAGGGACTCAAACGAACCTTGCATTCAGTACTTTACTTATACATGATTATATTGATCCCAATCGCATTACAAATCCGATGAAAGTTACATGGCTAGATTCAGCACATTGCTAACAAAAATATTGCTATACTTCTTCCACGTGGGGGTGGTAGCTTGCAGCTGAAGATCTTTTAACACAAGGAATACAGCCTTACAAAATGATAATATGAGATGTTATTATGAAAACTTAGATAAAAGCTTGCCATATATAAATCTGGTGCTACACTGCTAATAGTAGATTCCAGAAAAGCAGATCAGAGCAGTAGCGTCAAAGTAGCAGTGAGAAAATGAATACTCCCTCCGTCCCTAAATATAGAGCATTGTTGACTTTCAGACATCACGTTTGACCACTCGTTTTATTTGAAAATTTTATGAAAACAATATTTATTTTGTTATGCTTTGTTTTATCAGTAGATATACTTGAAATATAACATAATTATTTTTATATTTTCATAATTTTTTAAATAAAACGAATAGTCAAACATGGTGTCTAAAAGTCAACAACGCCTTATATTTAGGGACTGAGGGAGTAGCAAGATATACATTTCATTTAAGTTTACGAAGAATGGTGGAGTGCCATTTAGGGGGTGTTCGTTGAATTGGGTCTAAACTTTAGAGGGTTTTTCCAATGAATATTGTGATTACAAATAAAGTTTAATTACAAAACTAATTTCAAGACTCCGCTCGAATTCGCGAGACGAATCTAATGAGGGTAATTAAGGCGTGATTAGACGATGGTTACTGTAGCATTACTGTAGCAAAACATAGATTAATTAGGCTCATTAGATTCGTCTCGTGATTTAGAGGGGGGTCGTGACATAGGTTTTGTCATTAAATTAATAAAATATATTTAAATAGTAAGATTCTCTTTGATGTGACGGGTGTTAAAGTTTAGAGGGGGGTAAACGAACACCCCTTATTCTTTCACGGAACCAGTACTTATTACAACTTCGTACAACTGCTTCTGAATTTCCCGAACAACATGCACATTGGCCAGCATCTCTGCCACATGCAATTTAGTACTGCCTGCTTCTGAACTTCAGTTTTCCAAATGATTTGAGAAGGCGCCTCCCTTCCCAACCAACAGCCGCCGCCGTTGGAGATAGTCTCACTCTCCTTTCCCGCACCTACTTCTCCAGATCTGGGCGGAAGGCCGTGCGCCGCCAGCTCCCCACCAAATCCTGCCGCCGGCTCTGCTCCTCCTCCCTCACGTGGTGCTTGAGATCCATTCCTCCCCTCGTGAAGCGCCGGCCCGACGGAGTCGCGTCGGTGGTACAACAGATGTAATTCGTCCGGCGGTGGACCACCATCGCTGGTTTGCGGAGGCCGACTTGCTCGATCGAACCATACACAGGTATGGATGCCCATAATCTCTCATTTTATTCGCCCTTTCTCTTCCCTTTAGCTCCTCAGGAACGCAAGGACACTTAAAGATTTTCTTTTCTAATAATGTCAGGTTGTCTTGTGGACTAAATGAGACCTGCAAGAGCTCAAAGCTGGCAGTGAGCGACGTTCAGATGAGTCCACTTGTGGTGGCTGTGGTGAGCATTGCATTTATCTACTTGGAGTTCCTGCAAGCTCGTGGTAGTGAGTTGCTTCTGAGCTGTGGCTCCAACGGGACTGTGGATGCTGATGGCCGCAGATGGATCGGCGACATGTCCCCAGGGGGTAATTTTACCTTGAGCAGCCCTGGGTTTGCTGTGTCATTGGCCGGGAAGAACAGTACGGATGGGATCTTTGGACCGGTTTATAGTTCTGCCCGTTTCTTTAACTCAACATCTTGGTATACCATCAGTGTGCTGCCAGGAAGTTACTGTGTCAGGTTGCATTTCTTCCCTTCGACATTCATGTTCGGAAACTTCAGTGCAAACAGTTCTCTCTTTGATGTCACTGCAAATGAATTCAAGCTTGTTTCGAAATTCAATGTGTCAGAGGAAATTCTTTGGAGGACCTCCTCGAGCAATTCAGCCATCAGCGCAGTTGTCAAGGAGTATTTTCTTGTTGTTGGTGCTCGTGGCCTGCAGATTGAGTTTGATCCAAGCCCTGAATCATTTGCCTTTGTGAATGCAATTGAGGTGATGCTCACCCCAGATAATTTGTTCAATGACACCGTGAACAGAGTTGGTGGTGCAGGTGCACAGCTTCCTCTTGGCTTAGGCGACAGAGGGGTTGAGACAATGTACCGTTTGAATATTGGAGGGCCCGCACTTAAATCTTCCAGTGATCAGTATCTCCATAGGCCATGGTACACTGATGAAGCGTTCATGTTTTCTGCAAATGCTGCTCAGACGGTGTCCAATACTTCCAGCATAGGATATCTCTCAAGCAATGACTCCTTAATTGCGCCGATTGATGTCTACGAGACTGCAAGAATCATGGGCAATAACATGGTTGTGGACAAGAGGTTCAATGTGTCATGGCGATTCTTTGTGCATCCAAACTTTGATTACTTGGTCCGTCTTCATTTCTGTGAGCTTGTCTATGACAAGCCTAGCCAGAGAATCTTCAAGATCTACATCAACAACAAGACCGCTGCAGAGAACTATGATGTGTATACCAGGGCTGGAGGTATTAACAAAGCATATCATGAGGACTACCTGGACAACTTGCCGCAGCAGGCGGACTCACTTTGGCTTCAGCTTGGCCCTGATTCCATGACCAGCGCTTCTGGCACCGATGCTCTTCTGAATGGCTTGGAGATATTCAAGCTCAGCAGGAATGGTAACCTTAATTATGTCCTGGGTCATATTGACATGCCCAACGAAAGTAATTCTTCAAATAGGAAGAAGAAAATAGATTTGTGGGAAGAAGTTGGTATTGGCTCAGCTTCGTTTGTGGCGCTTACAAGTTTTGTTCTGTTTTCGTGGTGTTATATAAGAAAGAAAAGAAAAGCTGTCAAGAAGGAAGCCCCTCCGGCTGGTTGGCATCCGCTAGTCCTCCATGAGGCTATGAAAAGCACCACTGATGCCCGGTCAGCCAGTAAATCATCCTTGACACGAAATGCCTCTTCAATTGGTCATAGGATGGGAAGAAGATTCAGCATTGCAGAGATTAGGGCTGCCACAAAGAACTTCGACGAGTCCTTAGTCATTGGCACTGGAGGTTTTGGCAAGGTCTACAAAGGCGAGATAGATGATGGCACTACAGTGGCAATTAAACGTGCTAATCCATTATGTGGACAGGGTCTGAAAGAATTTGAAACAGAGATTGAGATGCTTTCCAAGCTTAGGCACCGGCACCTTGTTGCAATGATTGGCTATTGTGAAGAGCAGAAGGAGATGATTCTTGTCTACGAATACATGGCTAAAGGAACACTGCGAAGCCATCTCTATGGGAGTGACCTTCCTCCTCTGACATGGAAGCAGCGAATTGATGCGTGCATTGGTGCGGCCCGTGGACTTCACTACCTCCACACAGGAGCGGACAGAGGTATAATACACCGGGATGTAAAGACTACTAACATCCTGTTGGATGACAACTTTGTTGCAAAAATAGCAGACTTTGGGTTGTCGAAAACCGGGCCAACACTTGACCAGACCCATGTCAGTACAGCTGTGAAGGGAAGCTTTGGATACCTTGACCCTGAGTACTTCCGGAGGCAGCAACTTACACAAAAATCCGATGTGTATTCTTTTGGAGTAGTACTCTTTGAAGTTGCTTGTGCAAGGCCGGTGATAGACCCCACATTGCCAAAGGATCAAATCAACTTGGCAGAATGGGCGATGAGATGGCAGCGCCAGCGTTCGCTGGAGGAAATTATGGATCCAAGGCTAGATGGTGATTTTTCATCAGAATCCTTGAAGAAATTTGGTGAGATTGCAGAGAAGTGTCTTGCTGATGATGGGAGAAGCAGACCATCAATGGGTGAGGTCCTGTGGCACCTTGAGTATGCCCTGCAGCTCCATGAAGCTTACAAGCGCAATGTGGAGAGTGAATCATTCGGAAGTGGTGAATTGGGGTTTGCTGATATATCCTTTAGCCTTCCTCATATCACAGAGGGAGAAGAGGAACATCATTCAAAACCATCAAGTATCAAAGAGGAAGCAGGCACTTGATGATTTCTGACAGCTGGGAAACCCACTGAAAATTCTTGCCTTGTAGCCATCCATGGTCTTGATGTAAAATTGTGTTATATTGTTCTTCTAGATTGTTTAGCTGTTTCAGCTACTTCTTATTCTTTGGGCATTCTCCTGCTTGACAAGTGTAGAATAATAGGATTTTTTGTGTAGATTACCAAACCAAAAAAAGGGGGAAAACAGAAATGTCAAGTTTTTTCCTTGACATCTTGCTGTATCATGCTTTTTCTTTAACCATTGCCCATGTAATTCTTCCTGTGTGACCTGTATAAATGTACTGATGATTATAGCTTTGTCTTTTCTTGGTGCTACCTTGTCTGGATCTGTGGTTGATAGTGGAGATTTGGTGCAGATGCTGCTCCATCTCTAAGTGCTGATTCCTTTCTTCTTTGCTTCTGCCCATGTGGACGCGATGGGGTTTTATGGATGAGGTGAGTTCATGTGCTATTCTTTATCCTTTTTCCTGCACGTTTTCCCTTTGCCTAGATTTGCGATTCCTAGTGATGCATACTTGAAAAAAATATTTTGTTCTCAACTTTTGCCTATCTGATTGGTACTCACGTTTTCTATTATCTGCAGCTATAGGCTTCGATCCATTCACCTTGCTGCAACAGAGGTGAAGTGAAACAGTTGTTATGTTTGATTTCCTATAGTTCTTGCAGAGTAGTATTTGGACCATTGCATGGCTGATTTTTTTTTTTTTCAATATCCTGGAGTTCATTTTCCATGATCACTGGAAAACCTGCTGGGGATCAAGGTACAATTTCATCTTTTGATCAGAGTAGCAATTGATTTATATATAGCTCTCGAGATCTTTTTGCATTGTTCTCCTACAGCTTAAATTCACATGAGGATTTCGTTTGCACTCATAAATTAGCTTTTCATATCCTTTGAAGTGCACCCTCATTTTTAAGTCAAGGCATATCATTTGGTTTCATCCAATCTTTATGCAGGAGAGTTCAAGATATGCAATATTGCAGCCAAACACGACATATTTGATTTGGGTTTGTTTTTTAAAAAAATAAAATTGATTTTGAGTACTGCAAAAGATATTTGCTAGTCCTTTATGTCGCTCTGTTTCCAGTAAGGGCGACATTCATTGAGCACATAGCATTCACATCTTTGTAATTTATATTAGTATCATAGAAATCATGTCTTAAATTTGGTGATAAAATTTATATCTTTTTGGTGGCAGGCAACTGATGATTGCCTCCATTGGAAGAAAAGGTCAAATATTTAGTTGATGGTTAGTGAAGGAAATCCACTGCTATCCCATTTCACAAGCTTGTGTGAAGCTCACAGGTTTCACTTACATCAGATATATGTAGTGGGTCACTTGTTTTTTATGTTGTTGAGGCCGCTGGCTCAAAGATGTTGGTTCTGATCCATGGTGTGGAGCAATTAATGTCTCAGCAGGTATACCATCCTGCTTATCTTGGAGCCATGAATAGGTTTTATTATCAAGCTATTGCTCCTTATTTTGGTTATCAGTGAGAATCTTGCCTTTTTATAAGAATTTGGTTCAACCCGAATAAGATCTAAGCATTTGTTACTTTATTAAATTTGCATTGGTATGTTGGTGATATAAATTGATTTGAATTGGAGGTGTAGAAGACAACACTGCCATTGCCGGTCCCAAGCTCGAATGAGAAAAGTGGAGGGGGTTGTGTTAGGCTTGGCTAGCCAACAGCCATTTTTTTGCCAATCTTATGGAGATGAAACAACAAAAGAATTCGTTGGGGCGTAACCCTCTTAGCAATGCACCATATCGGAACTCGGGTATGGTGTTACATGGGCAAGGGCCAGGCCGTCACACCTTAAGCGACGTGCCGTATCTTGATTCGGGTACGGTGATAAGTGAGCAGGATCAGGTCATCGCATCCTCTGCAGGTTTCATCTCTAGCCATCCCAACTTGCTTGGGATAAAAAGGCTTTGTTGTTGTTGTTGGAAATGTAGAAGACCTATTAGCTCTAAAGAATTTGAGCTACAGCTTATCAATGCTTTGGCTACATGGTTCATCAGTCTGAGCATTTGTTTCTGGTGTTAAGGTTATATTGGTTAGGTAAATCTGACATTTTTAGTGTGTATACGGCTAGTTTCTTGAAATCATTAGGTTTAATTAATTGCTCAAGCCTCCCAGCAAAAAATTTGAACTGAGGTTCCTCCTTTTGGCCATTTTGGTTGTCAAATCCAGTGTTAATGGTTACATATAGCTTCGTTGACTTCTATGGCACTTATGTTATGGTAGTTAGCCACAGATCTGGAGGTTTTTTTTTTCTTTTTTGAACCTCTCAAACTTGGTACAATTGTAGTATCTGTTCATGTGCGCACACACCCCCTAACTCCACGCACACGACCAGCCCTACAACTATACGCAGCATCCAAGGTCAGCTCCTTGGAGAGATCATCAGAATCCATCGGATCTTGATGCGCGATGAGGAGCGTCGCATTCCCTTTGTGGCTCCATGCGTGAGAGGTACCTGAAATTTTATTATGGGGCTAAGCCCAGGTGAGGACCCCGAGTCCAGTCCCAGGGATCGAACCCGGTTGGTTGCACTACCTACTCAAGCGCCTGACCAGTCGAGCTAATGCTCGTTGTCACACAGATCTGGAGTTAAAATACCATACAAAGATGGTGATTTTGTAAATCATACACATGATATATAGATCATCTTTTTTCAGGTATCAGGTTGATGTTTTGATACCTTTTCTTTAGTTTATGTTAGCACGTGTGTGTTTGTTACTAACTAGTTCTCCCGAAATTGTGTTTCCCTAAATAAAAAGGCTCTTGCAGTTCCTTTTTGAGTCTCAGGCTCATGATTAAAGCATCTTTTATGCTTAAGGCTCATAGTGATGTAGCTTGCTTGCTCTGCGAGTTTGTAACCAGGCAGCAATATCATGGAGCTAGCTACTATTGCTATCCTGGGCCGCTTATCAGAAAGCAAGGTGGATCGTAAAAACTGTAATGTAATTTTTACGTATTCTCATGTTTCAGGTTAGTAAAAACTAGGTGGATTGATGATATGCCACTGATGTCAGCTTCAAAATCCAGGGCTCCTTACCAGGAGGCAAGAGGCTATTCTAGGCTGAAGGCTAATTGTTTTGGGATTATTGTGTTTCTACCCCTGGTTTGCCTCTCAATTGCGATTTTACCCCTCTTTTTTGAACTTTGCGATTTTACCCCTGGTTTTCAAACTGAAGTTTGACTTTGCCCCTATCAGGGGTAAAATCGCAATATTTTTATAAGGCAAAGCAGGGGTAAAAACGCAGTAGCCTAATTGTTTTCCCTCTTCTTCCAGCATGTGTCCTTTTTACTTAAATTTCATTATTTATAAGGATGCAGCTTATTAATTTTTAAGATCAGTTAACCATATCTGAAATGTTTATATATTGATCATGCAAGAATTTTCATGTGTTACTCTGCTTCTGCAGGAACTCCCTTTTATGTCTGAATTGTCGTATGGCAGTGCCTTTTGTGCTTTTGTGCGCGATCTGTTTTTAACAGGTTTGTTTCTTAACTTCTGTTTTTGAAATGAACACGTGTATTTTCCCTCTGAGTGTGTTCCTAAGATGAAAAAAATAGAATATATTAACATTCTATTTAATTTGCCATCTGAATCCCCTCCCGCTGTGTTTAGCATAGTTGTTTGATGCTGTCTTGCAATGTGAAAAAGGAAAAGTTACCTAGATCACTTTCTGAACCCAGATTGAGTGTGACTCGATAAATTGTCTATTATCTCAATTTATTCTGGATTCCATTTATGCAAGCTGTTGTAGATTCTAAATATACTGATTAAAATCTGTATATGTACAGTGAGTCGCTTGTTTGTTTACTTTATGAAATTCCTTTCTGTTTTATTCGTGTGGAGTGGAACCAGATATTGCACACTGGGCGTGTTTGGCTTGAGCCCTGACGCAGGCTCCCTGGCTCAGGCAGCAGCGGCAGCGGCAGGAGTCCAAAATCAGACGCCCGAGGGCATGGCCTGAGTACAAGGTTAGCAGGTTGAGTTCTTTAGAGATATAATGAAATCATCTACAATACTTTTCTTTTGTTGATGCATTTTCGTGGCCTAGATGAACTAAAGCAACACCTTGCAGCATACTTTGTTGGTTTTCAATCATCAACCTTGGTGGTGACTGTTAGGATATATTGGTTCTCTTTTTTCAAACCTTAAATGGATGAGATTTGATATGCGAAGAATCAAATCTTTCTTGGCTCTTTTTGTTTCCTAACAGATAAGATAGTATGGTTGCATTTCCCATTACGGTCGCTACTAGAACTTGACATTCTTTATAGATTAGTGTTACTGGCATAACTAGCTCAAAAGACCCAATTGTAAGATTATTATATTCCCTGATGCTTGCTTGATCGCAATGGTCCAGATGTTTTCTTGTGAGGACCCCCCCCCCCCCCCCCCCCCCCCCCCCCCCCCCCCCCCCCCCCCCCCCCCCCCCGGGGAACAATCTTGATCAACCGATCACAATGGTCGGCAGAACCCATATTAGTAAATTTGTAAACCAGATTGTATTTCATAGTTGTTTAAGTTTTTCCCCTCTCGTTCGCAACTCATGCCACATTCAGTTTTGATATATTGAGGTTTAGTAGGAGGCATTAGTGTTGGATGCAGTGAAGCCTTATTTTCTCCTGACTCTTTGTCTTGATCATGCTATGAGAGAGTTCATATTCTTCTTTTTTTTTTTTTTTTCTTTTTCCAGGTTCTTGTGCAAGCTTGGAATTTGAGAGTCTCACTTGTGGAGGCGAAGACCAAAATTTCTGCTCAGTTGATGCGTTTGCAACCATCAGATCCTTTGAATCCTAAAAAAAGGTAAGCTTGGTTTTCTCAAATTTATAGTCTCTGAAGAACTTGAAACTTGAACTACAGATAGTTTCATGGTTCCCAGTCCTTGAAGGCAAGGTTTACCATACCGACGGTACCGTTCCAACCGAGCCTCACCGGTTTGGTCGGTAACCGCGGTTACCGATCAAACCGAACCGGAAACCGGCCAAACGTTTGAAAATTGAAATTTGAATTCAAAAATTCGGTAACCGACCGGTTTCTTCGGTAACCGACCGGTTTGGTTCGGTAACCGACCATAAGTGACTGGTAGCCGAGACAGTGAGCAAAATTATGAAAAAGAGGCTAAAATTGCAATACGAGAGCTACTTCTACCAAATATTGCACATACATTTGCATGAACATTGCAGTACTACAACGTATATTTCAAGCTTTTCACAATGTCATCCACAATCTCCAATTGCAAAGGGCATCAATATACAAGCATTTAACTATGTCATCCACAATTCATATTTTCTCATTCCTCATTTGCAAGCTTTTCACAATGTAGCTATACAAGCATTCCATGGTGGAATGAATCTGTTACTAGCATCACTACATGCCGAATCAGGCGGTAACCGAGCTGCCGCCTCGGCTAGCCGGTCGAGATCATCGGTAATCGCCGCGGCCCCAAGGCGACGGACGGCGATTCGACGCCGCCAGGTCGGTTTCCGAGCCGAAATCGCGGTAACCGACCTCCTCACGTCGATTACCGGGCAAATGGGGCAGCAGATCTCCGATTTGGGCTTCTCGGCGGCGGGTGAGACTCCGGCGACCGGGGAACCGACGGCCGACGGGATCGACGACGCCGGCAATGGGGACCGTGGGGGGCGAGTCGGGGACCAGTAATGGAGCCGTCATATGGAGATAAGGTTCATTTTCTTTTTCTTTTTTTCTTTTTTCTTGCCCAGAAACTTTCCACGAATTTTTTGCCCCATCAAACGAATGAGTTTTCGTGTTTTTCTTCCACCAATGTCCTCCAAATTCCTTCTAGTTTTTTTTGCGTATTTTTTTCAATTTTTTTCAAAATTTTTTAATAAATCAAATTTCAAAATTCAAAACCGACATACCGGACTTACCGGTCCGGACCGGTAAGTCCGGTAATCGCGGTAACCAGCCGGTTACCGTCGAGATTTCGAACCTTGCTTGAAGGCTTCAACTGATCTGTTGTGATGTTTCAAGTTTTTGAAAAACAATATCATATCATTTTAGCTGAGCCTTTATTTTCCAAGAATTGTTCATATTTGTTCTATGTTGCTTCTAGTTTGCTAACTCTCATTCTTCTTCTTTTTCATTAGAGAAATGATTTCTGGAGCATAATCGGGATGGACTGAATATCGGACACGATGGACAGCCCCGTGGCAACAGCTGCATTGGAACACATCTATTATTAGTCCACATTGCCATGGGGACTTCTCTGTTTTTTGATCAGTTCCGATTTGGTATTAGTGTCCATAGTTGACCTGAACAAAATTATTTTTTGACTTAGATTCGATTGATTTAGCTGAACCATGCATGTTAAATATGGCTGTCATTTCCAAAAGGAAAATCTGCCAACATTGTCTTTTAGTTGCCATATGGACATGAGTCAAAAGAGCAGACCAATGAAAATCTGTGACTATGAATAACGGTTATGTATTTTGAATCGTGTCTTCAACTGAGTGCATGGTGCTTCCTCCATGGCACATTTTTAATTTGCAGTCCACTAGCTCTACCTGTCCAATGTTTCCTACTTCCTTATCAAGCACCAATCAGTCATTCAGTTCTGCTTCGAGGCTTAGCTGACATGACTACGTTATGTGATCTTTCAAGGGCCTCGCTTTAGATCATACCATGTAATTTCTTGAGGAAACAAATTCTGCTGTCAAAAGACTTAGCTGACATGTCAAAATTAATTACTTCTGTCAATTCGATGCAAATCATTTGCCAAGCAAACAATATGAAAGAATTTATGTTGTTTGTTCGTTTGTACGTGTTGTAATATATGTGAGCTTGTCCTCTATATTGACGATGAATAATAAACTAGGCATATGTATCTACAACCGTACAACGTCTCAACAACTCGCCGTTTCTTATATGTGCTAATTAAATAAACACCGCACACCATATGGCATATAGCCCAGGGAAACACAGCTGGTCAAGAAGTGCGGACACAGAGGCATAAGTAAAACTCTGCAGTAACTCTAGTAACCAGGATAAAATACCGAGCCATAATTGTCACGCGCTAATTCATCCATCTGTAATTCACTACGAAATAAATGCATCAGTAAGAGTGATCTTGTACATCTCTACCAAAAAAACGAGAGGTTCACCAGAAGGCAATAATATCAGAGGCTCGCTTCAGTGGAGACACCATAATTGATGTACAACGTTCTCAACTCTGACGTCAAAAAGTCTCAATCAAGGTATCAGCACCATCCATGCGGGGAGTGATAGGTAAAGACTTAATTGAAACTACGCCATTGGTTGTCGCCTCCTGCAATGCCATGTTACATAAGATTACTCTAGTTGACAATTCAAAAGATTGACTTTATGCAGGTCATATCAAAGCAAATATTAATCAGAAAGCTCCATCGATTATCCAGCATGAATATCTATGTAACATTTCAAAGGTTCACTGTGTTATAGTAAGCTGTCAATGACTGAAAGCTAGTCCTTCAGCAGCCCTTGACATTTTCAAAAGAAAACTTCTCTACAGAAAGACATACAATTACCAGCTAAAATTAGCAAAATAATTTCAGAACTGTGCAACAGTCCGAAAATAGGTATCATAATCAATTACCTTTTTGGTCGGATGCGGTCCTCTTCAAAATCCATTATTCCTCCAGATTCAGAGAGAAAGTCGTCATGCCCCCGTAAGTCGATGTCTGCCTGCTTAAATTGTTCAGCTTCTGCCATCAAGTAAGAAACATAGTTCGGCAATTCCACTATTTAATCAAGTAGTTGCCACTATATGAACACTCAAGAAATATTAATAAAAACCAATACCCCCTCCTTCCTTGAAATGATGTCGTTTGGACAGGAATTGTAGATTTGTGGCCACTACAATCTGGATGTCCGAAACGACATCGAAACCAGAACGGAGGGAGTAAGAAAATGGAAAGGCAAAGAATGATGTCATAGTAGAACATGCAAGCCGGTTCTTTTTTTTTTTCAATTTACTTAACAAGAAAACAGTGAACAGTATATTGTTGAATTTATCCAGCTCACCTTGATTGATTTTTTAGCTTCTTCCACTCTGTCTTCAAATTCCTTCTGGTGCTTCTTGTTCACCTCACTCATTGTATCAGCCCACTTGATTTTATCCTGAATTTGATGCAACAAGCTATCTGATGTTTCCAACCTGTACAATATGCACCACTTTCATAAGAATTTGAAACGAGAAATTTCAATTCTTTGCAGTGTCACCTCATAGTGTACACAAGAAATGAGATAACAAATTAGTAGCCATTAACATGTTGATTGATTGCCAGTTATGTGTCAGAACGAAAGAAAAAAAATGAGAATGTGAAGCAGAGATATACGACGATAATTAACGCTATGATATGCATACGAATAAGTCCATAAGTTGGGTGCAAATAGATAGAAGAGACAATGGACCTATATCCAGTCTAAATGAAAACTAACACATAATATATTCCCTTTGGTAACATTATACTAAAAAATACTGACTTGTAGGAACATCATCCTACTAGAATTTAGTATGTGTTGCTCACACAAACACTGGCTTGTAGGAACAACAGCATCCTACTAGAATTCAGTATGTTATACTGACAAAAACACTGACTTGTCGGATAGTAGAGCAAAGAATAGAGAGAACACCCATGGCAAAAACCAATTTCATAATAGTTCTTAATGTAGACATACACACCAGCCAGACAAGGTATCTATCATGTTGTTCAGTTGATCAGCTGTGAGATCCCTTCCAGCTGCAAATTGTACCTGATATGCATGGAAAAATAATTAAAACAAAGCAGCCACTAGACACAGAAAACAATATTAATTAATAATGATTCTGCAGATACTGGTAGTGATTATCTTACCTCAAAGCACCTTCGCAGCTGATCCAGTTTGCCTCTAACAATACCCTAATTAAACATGTAACAAATTACCAATATGAAGTCAGAAATACTAAAGATACTAATACATCTAGAACACCACTACATAGGAACCCACAGATGGATTCAGATGAGTGGTAAATAAAGAAAAGATGAATAGGGAAGTTTTTTGCCTCTTACTAGGAAGGTCAAAATTGGAATCTACGGACATTTTGATGCCTAATTTAAAGTAGGATGAAAGGACTCACTGAGTACATGCACTCGTTGATGAGGAAATCTTCGAGTTCTCTTACGTTGGAAACATCCAACTCTTGCATGAGCTGATCATAAGGTAGTAACTAAAGAAAAATGCAGGCAAAAAAGATATTAATCTTCTGTAGAGGAAAAAAGCACGAAGGAACAGGTAATGCCAAAGAATGTTCCTTCCAATATAAAGTTAAAAATAAGTATAGGAAAAAAATATAGGCCTGAACCATCTCATAAGACTACATTTGGCACGCATCGTAAGTTTCTTTGTTAATTGGTTATCTACTTCTCAAAGAAACACTACCTATCCCCTTCAGAGTTGCTTCTTAATAGCACAGCATTTGGAAGTAAAAACATCTCATAAGACTACATTTTAAAGTTAAAACCAGACAATGAGCCCCCCCCCCCCCCCCCCCCCCCCCCCCCCTCCCCGCCTCCCTCTTCAATATCAGAAATGGAACTACCAATCAAATTGCGGCAAGTTGACGGGAATAAAAGTTGGATCTTGTCCGTGGAAAGAGATGCTATAGATAATTGCTCCATATACAAGGTAGGTTTGGTCAGAATTAACACCTTAGTTGACTCAGCAAGAGTTAGCACACTGAGTTGCTTCAGCTTCCGGACTTGATCAGGCAACAATGCAGGAAGGGAGCCAGATTTACCTACGCATACCCAAAATATACATTAGCAAACCAAAAATAACTTTTTCATAATTATACATTATACACAGGTACCAAACCTGAAAAAAACACAAATTAAACAGCAGACACAACCTACAGGATGCTAAAAATGCTGGAAGCAACAGTTGATCGATCAAACAAGCCAAAAATTCTAGCAATCACAATAGTAGTGATGGGATATAAACACATAAGCAGAAAAAGGTCCATGCCCATGCCAACTTCGCCTATTTGAGCATCTTAATATATGTTCATGAATCATCATATCTACTGGCTATGGTAAAAGGATAAACTGGTCTAAAGAGCTTAAGTTCTGCTTTCTGTAGTAGCAAAAAAGTGATGAGTTGTGATGGGTTTTAAGATGGTTGGCCAGGAAATCAAATTCACGGCCCTGTTTGGCAGAGCTCAAGATCCAAGAATTCTTGGAGTGGCTAATCCCTAGCTTCTGAAATCCTTGATGCTGGATGCTTTGGGTAAATTGAGGGTCTTCGTTTGAGTCATTTGTTTCTACTTTGGATTAAAAAAAGTTTAAAATGCTAAACTTTGCTGTACAAACTTCTGAACCAATATATTCTAGAAATTCCAGACCCATCATGGATCTGAACTATGCCAAACAAGGCCCAGTTACAAGTAATCAGTACATTGGATCCCTCTGAGATAAGTGTACAAACACTAATTCAACCCAGCATTAGACCATCACACCCACCCCATTGCTATACCCCCCCCCCCCCCCCCCCCCCCTTCTCCAGAGTTTCCAAACTGTTTATCTTCATAGTGTACTACACCAAACACGCAATAGATTAAAAAAATGCAACGCGACAAACAAACAGAACAAGATGGCGTACACAGTCGCACAGTAAGCATCCAACAGGGGAATGCAATGTACAAATTGCAAAGGCAGGGTTTATCTTACTCTTGTAGTCCTTCAAGGTGCCATAGGCAAAGAGGCGGAGCACTTCCAGGGACGACTCGTACTGCGTTCCCGCGAGCTGCAACAGCAAACATACGAGACAACCGGCCACACGTCGCGTCAGATCGATCCGGGAAACCAACCCACTAGCCGTGGATTCCATGGAGAAAAATACCAACCCTAGCCCCGCCGCGGGGGCAAGGTGGGGCAAGGGAGGAGACCAGCGGCCGCGGCGCGTACCTTGGAGAGGGCCGGGTGGGCAAAGAGCTCGGAGAAGGCGAAGAGCGCCGGGTGGGAGGTGGCCTCGAGCACCAGCGCGGCCAGCTGCGGCGCGGAGGACAGCGCCGCCGCCTGAGCCGAGAACTGCTCGATCAGCTCCGCCTGCCGCCGCTCCGCGTCCATCGCCATCGCCGCCGGCGACGAGGGCAGGGGATGGCTAGGGTTAGGGTTCGGAGGATGCGCGCCTCTCGCCGCGCTGGCCCTCTTTCTCTCGCTCGCTCCCTGGGGTTTGGGTTTCGCTTTCGATTCCGCTTCCGCGCGTTCCTTGATGTCCTTGTCCCGTGCGGCTTTTGGGGTTCGTGTTTGGGGTGGGGTTTTGGTTGGGCTTTTGGACGTTTTTCGGCTGTCGAACGTGGCAGCCCAGGTTGCCGCGTACCTGAGTATCGATTTGATGACGTGGCGTAGAGGTACGTGGCGCTTGCGCGGCTGCACCGCTGTGTAGACTGTAGAGGCGTACGGCGCGTTCATTTTTCATCGAAACAACAATTGACAGAGTTCAACGTTTTTATTCCGGCGTTTTCACGTTAAAATGCTCAATGCACCGAATTTGTAAGTTGGGGTGATGTTTGGATTTTTTTTTTATTCTTTTCTTAATACAGGTACTTGGAACACTGTAGTTTTCGGAAGGGAATGATTGGCACTATCAAAATTTACCTTTTAACCAGTGTCATTTTTTTTTTACTTTTTAGTTAGCTTGAGCCTTTTTTTTTGGAGGGGGGAGGGGGGCATGGGCACTCCTAGACTCGAAGGAACTCCGCATGTGCTAACATTACATGTGTATGTCTAAACAACTTCAAATTGTTCTAAGCACAAGGGGTAGGGAAAAAAAACAAAGGAGAATTGTGAAGTGTTAAATCAACTGTAGTCTTCTTGCCTTTCGTGTATTGCAACGGGCTGAAATATTTTACATGCCAGTTGATTGAGCAAAGAAAATTAAAATTTTCCTTTTAAAAACTCCAAATCTGCATCTCTATATATCCAGGTAAGGAATACTCACTTCTCTTAAAACATAGGATTTTACAAATCAGGTCAAGCATTTTATGCAATAAAATCGACTCCTATCAGATGTTTTTAGAGAATATATGATCAGTATAATCAAAAGGAAACGGATTGAGACTTGTCTTCGTTGGCGACCTCACCAACTCCTCTTCAAACTCTCAAATTCCAAATTACTCCTCCTCCTCCTCCTCCTCGTAATCACACTCTTCGTTTGCTTAAGTGTGTTCTGAGGGAGTGGATAGAGACTGATTCTGTATGAATTTGGGAACAAGAATCAGGTCAAATGGAGCTTGGTTGAGTTATTGATTTTACAATACTAGCTATAGGATTAATCTGAGAATAAAATGAAAGTGAAAGGCTGGGCAGCTGATCAAAGTAGGCTCTTGTTAAAATACATATGATGTTGCTGGGATTCAAACCAGATGTCAGACTCACCACCAGAGCACGTGATGGTTTGCGACTATGATGATTTGATTTGTATGAGATAAAATATAAAAAACTTGGATGATTGAGTTGAACACAATTCAGATTGGTCCAAATTCGACATGAATTTGGATGGCAGAGGACTAAAAAATCTTGAGCTGCCGACCTCGATTGAACATATAGATTGTAGAGATAGGGATATGAAAATATTTGTTTGCTTCAGATGCCCGACCTCGATATCATGGACAATATCCAGCTTGGACGAGGTATGTCATGTTGGTTCCATCACGATTTTAATTCTACGAATTAAAAATTTGTTAAGGAAACACTCGAAACCTTAGACTATCTTCAACGATGAATACCTTAATTGAAGACTCAAACCATGAAATAGGTGTCGGAGGGCTTAAAGATTGGGACACCTGAAAACATCCATCTCCAACGGGAGTCCATGACTGGGTCTCCTTCCACCCCCATCGCAGCCTGCTCACCGACTACCGCCGCCGCCGCCTTGCCTCCCCCACCTCCGAGATCCTCCCGTGCGCCGGCGAGGGTGGGGACAGAAGCATACGGCTTGGATTTGGGAGTCGTCAGAGTCATCGAGGAGAGGTGGGCCTTGCTCGCCGCCGTCTTCCTCTGGAGCAATGAGCGAGAGAGCTTCAAATCAGAGCACCACGAACAAGCAAAATCAGAATCAATTTTGGGAGGAGCCAAGCAGAAAGCAAGCAGAAATCGATTGTGGGCATGGGAACTCGATTGGATTACCGTTGGGTTGGATTATTGCCTGAGGTCTTGACCCAAACGCCTAAGGACCTGACGAACTTGTAGCGGGGATGGATCTCATGGACGCCTGGGCGGGCGAGCTCCACGTCGCGCAGGAGCTGCGCCCAGGGCAGGCCGCCGGACCTGACGAACTTGTAGTGGGGATTGATCTCATGGACGCCTGGGCGGGCGAGCTCCGCGTCGGCACAGGAGACGCGCGCAGGGCAGGCTGCCCGCGGAGGAGGAGCCGCCGTCACCTCCACGGCCCCATCTGCCGCAATCACTCGGCCATGGCCCCGTCCGGGAGGAGCTCGGCGAGCGCGCGCAGTCCACGAGGAGCCGTTGATGCGCCAGTGGAGATGCGACCCGACGAGTCCGTCGATGCGCCGTTGTGGCCCGCGAGCACGCTCGCCGTGCGGCCCCGCGCCTCCTTTTGCCGCCTTCGACGGCGAGGATGGTGGCGAGGCTTCGATGGCGAGGATGGAGGCGAGGGACGCGTCGGCGGCAGCGCGGAGGCGGGCGCGTAGCGCGGGGTGGATGATGAATCCGAGGCGAGGCGAGGCTTCGAGCAGGGCGGCGAACTACGTCGAGAGCTTTGAGGAGGAGGTAGATGACGACGGCTGCTGCTGGGGCGGATGGGTCGTGGTGTGCAGTGATGTATTTGTGGGTCGTGGTGGGCGACTCCAAGAATGGGTGTCCGGTCTGGGTACTCCGTTGGAGACATGTTTTTATACTTTTACAACCTATTTTGGGTATAAATGAATTTGGAGATAGTCTTATGCTAGTTGGAGCAAAAAAAAAAAAAAACTCCCATAACAAATTGGCTTGGTGGACAGTTGCGAATTAACCTTGCCGACAAATCCACAAGTTCATGCGTATGTTTAATAAAATTAACTCCATGTATTAAGATAAGAGCTTAGTTAAATTAATATGAATCCCGATGAAGGTTTATGTAGTACAAAAGTAGATAGACAATAGAAGAAGGTAACTGCTCCTCATCCCATAAGACGTTCTTAGACTTGTGCAATCAGTAGACTTAATTTTATCTATACTTCTATAGCACCGAGGATGCGAAGCCAAGCCATGGCCCGTTTGGAAGGCCACTAATCACGACGGATCGTGGGCACGATTGAGTCGCTTTTTATAGCCATTTCCCTTTTTATAACTAGGAAAATGCTGCTGGGTTTGGTTACATATATTTTTTTTTTGACGGTCAACGGGGGGGAGAGAATCCCCACCTGATTCCATTAATTGATAATGGCAGCCCAACATGGCTCAGTTACATTGTCAAAGACGTTACAGTAGAAAACAGACAAGAAAAAAGAAAATGAGTGATGGCGTACTACATGATGGAAAACAAATGGCACCAGGAACTAGTGACGTCCGCATCGCTCCGCGTCAGTCGGCAACGCCAGAGCTTGGCCTCCTCCCTACAAGCATGTAACAACCGCTGCAAGGATGGTTGTTCTTCCCGAAAAACGAC
Source organism: Eragrostis nindensis (assembly GCA_012490785.1). Lineage (NCBI taxonomy): Eukaryota > Viridiplantae > Streptophyta > Magnoliopsida > Poales > Poaceae > Eragrostis > Eragrostis nindensis. The sequence goes on from JAAXCT010000093.1 coordinate 320,808, forward strand.
CTCATTGCGATGCTTCCATAGGAGCCAGCAGCACAAGAGTGTTAGACAATTTCTGAATTTGGCTGGGACATTGCTCTCCCATGGTACCTCCCATGGCTTCGTCGCCGTGGCTTGCGGGGAGATATATTCGGTGATCAAATCAGATGACGCGATTTGTGGGATCTCAAATCGCTGCGGACCAGGTAGCAAACTACTCCTCCTAGTTTTCTAATTGTTGTTTTTTTTAGACAAGGAATAGTTGGGTTTTGTACAAAGACACAAGCGCCAAAACACAACTTTAATTGTCTTGCTATTAAGCAGAATAAATTTATAGAATCAAACATATGGTAACCAAAGTAATCTACAAGTCAACTCTATACGTATGATTTGCTTGTTCTCAAGCTACATACTTTAAAGTTATCGATATATAGTAACGGATTAAAAGTTAGAATCTCCCCATAATGAAAACTTTCGAAATACCGAAAGGAGTGTAACATTGGCTTTTTTTTTCTTTTTTTTTGCAAAAAAAGTGTAACATTGGCTATAGTATATATTTAGTGGTTCACATCGCACTTTCAGGAACACCATTGTTGATGCCTTCATAATTATCATGCGCACTTTGGCCATTTGGTTGAGACAATCTCAATGAATCTGATGATGGATCAAAGTCTGGCGGGATGCGACTAACAAAATCGGCTAAAAGTTGCTAAGCCCCTTGATATGGTTCAGCTTGAAAATTTGCTGCACACGCGAGTACGCGACGACTTCATTTCACGTCCGATGCACACCACGAAATTAGACCAAAAAAGGTCTTCGCCACTGTGACCGTGCGCAAATCGATGGAGCGAGCCCCTGAATTCCAGCCATTCTGTCCGGGCTCTCGGACAAGGACACGAAATCCATGCACTTTACGACGGTCCCACACGGCAGCCTCGGTGGTCCGAGCAAGCAGAGCAGCCTTGTCCGTTCGCGGCATCGCGCGCGTTAAGCAGCACGTCGCGGCCGCGAGGGATGCGGAGGCGCCGACGGGCTAGCGCCACCGACGCGACCGGGCCCGTGTCGCCGTCGCCGTGGCCCCGTTTCTCCCTGGCCGAAACCGGCACGCATCCTGTATCCCTGCCCCGACGCCTAGCCCCGAGCATGGCGTGCCGGTGCGGGTGTTCCATCAGACCCCTCAATCATTTTGTCGTCGGCTTTGCAACTCGTTAATTTTTTGAGTGCTACTATAATAGTAATAAACGGTAGCGTTTCGATATAGAGCATGGGCAACGGGACTTGATATGATAATATTGCAGGCGAGTATGTGTTAGTGTGTAGAATATAACGTGGCAATGTTCTTAGTTTATTTTATCGGTGCCCTTTGCCTGTTTCTGTTGGTGCTGGCTGCTATGGCCAAAAGAGGACGAATTGGTTGTTTAAATTAGGGGAAGGGCAACCTTATCTAGTCTTATCCGTGCCTTTGTATTGTTAAATAATTAAACAATATATTACTTATTTTCAGAGAAATAAGTACCAGCACTTTGATATATTGTGGTACGGCAATGTCATGACAACAGTCGTACTAAAACACAAGGTATGGTTCTCGTGGATGATGCACCAAGTTCATATATCAGCTAAGAGACTCGCATGTCATCAAGCGAGTCATTCTAGATCATAGAAACCAAAGGGCACTAAAATGAATTGGAGGTGATCTTTAGGTTCTCCAGTTTACATCCCTATTGATTATGAATGTTTAGACAACATTTTACGTCGGAACCAGGCACTAGAGTGAGTTGCATCGTAGGAATAATCAGGTGACATTTTGCCTCCGGACCAAAGAACTCTTGTTCAATTTTTTTTTCTTAAAAAGTGAACTTAATTTTTTTTACCAGAGATACAGTCCTTCGTGAAACCGTGAAAATTCAGGCATTCCAAATAATGATAAGCTACATATAAACATTTGTTATGGTAAACTTCAGATTATTCTATTTGCTGCAAAAAAGACGAATCCACAAATCAGGTCTAAAAAAAAAGGGACGAACCCACAAACCAATGAGAGTTGCAGTACTGCTCCTCCGTCCGTTTCCTTTCTTCTTCTCCGAAGTCTGGAACGGCCGAACGCACTACGGAGGTGGACACGCCGGAGACGGAACACGTCACCGTCACGCCCTCTAACACCGCCCTCGCTTTTATTATTGTTCATTCAAACCCCCCTTCTCTCTCTCTCTCTCGTCTCCCTCACTCCACCTACCCTTCTCTCTCAATCTTCCCCACCGCCCTCTTTCCGGCTCCGTCGCCGGCGAGAACCCCCTGTCCGGCGCCGCTGCGGCTGCCCCTCGGTTCGCGGACCCGGCATGGCGTCGCCCACCGTCGCCTCCCCGACCCGGGCGAGCCTCACCGCCGACACCACCGCGCCCTCGCCGGCCTCCCCGCCGCGGCGCCTCGCGTCGGCGCCGCCCGCCGTCGACGCGTCCGCGGCCTCCTCCCCGGCCTCCGCGCACTCCGGGGACCAGCTCTCCGCCTCCGACGCCGCGGTGGGTGGCGCTTGCGTGTGAATTCGACCACCGCAATATCTAATTCCCCGCTCTCGCTTGGTTTCTGATGTGTCGCGGTTGCTTTCGATCGTGCAGAGCCCGCTGCTCGCGAGCAGGAGCGAGGAGTACCGGCTGCCACCCGACGAGGTAAAATTCGATGCTCTGGACGGTGGGGGGGTCGAGTGATCCCTTGCCGCTTCCTCTGCCTCTGCGATCTAGGTGTTGACTTTGGGTCGTGATCGTTCCGTTCTGGGGGAATTTCAGTGCGCAAGTGGTCGCACCGCGGTTGAAAAAATTGATTTCGTGGGGCTTTTGACTTTTTTCTTTAATCTCGGGTCGTTTTCTAGGACAAAGCGTATCATGATTAATTCGCTGATGATGTACTGTTTGCGGTGAGAATTTGGTTTAGTATGCTGCATGTGCATTGGTAATGTTGGTAGAGGTGTGATCGAATATAAAGAAACCTTGCAGTAATTGTACCTGATATCGTCTCAAGTTTGGCTTTTTGTGAAGGTGGTTTGTACTTTGATGGGCATCTTCTGTGGCCCATTGATTGTCAGTTGATTTAATTACCATGTAGTAGGTGGATTTTGAGTATTGATACTCAGTAATTTGGCTGATAATTGGTTGTTTGTAGTCTGATATATGGTTTTCGAGTGGTATTAATTCAAATCAAGTGTTAGTCTAACATGGTCTCGGAATAAAATGTTTCAAGTTCGTATCTTTATTCCAGAATAATTATGGGTTGGCCATGCGACACCTTTCGTATAATCATGTCCACTTGAATAGAGCAAAACATTGATCTTTATCGTGGTATCTCTGAAAGTGAGCATGCAATGGATTTTTACTCAAAATTTTGTATCATCCAGGTTCTTGTCCAAGATTTTAACTGTGCACTCCAAGAAAATATTCTTCTTCAGGTATTTCTTTTCAAACATCATTCTTAACTATTGCAACTTCCAACCATAGTATTCTGACAATATATTTATTTTCTTGTACTTCCATTATGACCTACTTGGAGTGTACATACATTTGTGAGAACTTAGGTTCTGTTATGGCATACTAGATCTGTCAAGTCTACCTTAGAATCAATGAGTCAACTATATAAGAATCGATTCGATCTAACTTGCATACCATTCAGCCAATGCCGTCCAGATTTTGCTCTAATTGAATTCGGCATTACCAGTTTAGGACATTTATGCTCACTTATTTGAATATGTTCCTTAGAATTAAAAAATACAAAATATGTGCATGAGTCATCACTGAAAGACATTAACTACTCATCTAGTGCAGCAAGACTTAGTCATGTAAACAAATTTGCTTTACCTACCCGTTCCAGTGCAGCGAGTATAGTATTCTTCATCCAGTTGGAGAATCTCCCAAGAGGTTGTTTTAAACAAAAGTTTAAATGTTAATTACATGATGCATCACGAATTGAAAGAATAAACATTGTCTGTTAGTTTATTTTTATTTATGTTTTAGACTTGCACACTTATAAATAAAAACTGAAATATGACCAGATGTTTATGGTGAAATTACGTTGCTTTCTCTATTATCTCCTGGACCACCTCTCCTCAGTCAGAAGGGGTCAATGAGCAACCATAGTTTGGCCTTTTAAAAAATGGGAAAAGCTTCACATCCGACTGTTTTTTGCCCACTGCTGTACGATTAGTGTTAGGCATGTGCTGTCCTGGTGGGTCCAAAGCTCTGTTCTGTCTAGAGTCGTACAGTGGTAGGATGTGTAGCAGAGTTTGTAAAAAATATAGCACTCAATGAGTTATTCTACCTTAAATATGCACACCACATCGAATAGCATAAGTGATGTCTCCTTAAAATAAGATGTGCATGGCCGTTTGCTACCTTGCATGTGATGTTTAACTTGTTCATGCATTATTGTACCTTCAATTTTATTAAAACTTTTACCGAGTAACCTATTTGTCCGAAATTTCAATGGTCATCAGACTGTTTCTGAGCAACAGAATTTAGCAATTTTATTTTGTTAAGAAAATGTTGTTTTTAGTTGCCACCTTTTTTATAACTTTTTTTGTTGCTAAATGTGTGTTATCCTGCAGGGGCATATGTATTTATTTCTTCACCATATATGCTTCTATTCTAACATTTTTGGATATGAGACGAAGGTAATGAATGAACTGAAGGCAGTATTGTCCTATCTAGCGTGTTATTCACTGAGTTGCACTTCAAGAAATGCTCTGATATTATTCCTTTTATCTAGAAAACAATTCCTCTGCAAGAGGTGACTGATGTGCGTAAAGCAAAGACAGCTGCCATTTTCCCTAATGCGATTGAAATTATTGCTGGTACTAAGAGGGTGAGGAATCTTTCGTGCTCCAAATTTCTTGTTTGTGTTACATCAACTCTTGTACTCATGTTTCATTACATACAGCACTTTTTTGGATCTTTCTTGTCGCGTGATGAAGCGTTTCGAATTATAGTAGATGGCTGGGAGCAGCATAATAGTGATGCAAGAGTGCTCCTTGAACGCCAGGTTAGCAGCTTTGATGACAACATGATTACTTCAACTTCTTGGAGCTGTGCTGTTTGTTTCTAAACTTTTATTCATTTTTCACTTTACCGCTCTGAAGGATACAAAATCAGCTGGTAGCAGTGAAGAAAATGGTTACGTTTTATTGGTAGGAGCAAAGGAGTCTAAACAAGATGAAGATTCATCAACCCCTGACAGGTTTTTGTTTCTAAACAGTAGCACTGACTTGGGTTTAACGTGTTCAAATGAACTTCCTTTCTCCTTTATTATTATCTGTGGTTCTTGATTGAAACTTATTGGACTGTAGGTCTTCCATTGGTACAGCTGTCGTAAGTAGTGCTGATAGTGGTGATCCCAACATAAATAATTCCATAAGGTTTTCAAAAGCGCAGGAGAATGGAATTGAAGATAACACCATTGAACCTAACCCGTTCAGTTTGGTTCCAATTGATGATGATGCTCCTAATGGTTTGTTGTGATCTTCCTTTTTCCTTTTTTTTTTAATCTTAGTTGTTGTGCTAGTCGTCTCTTACATTTGATTATTTTGCTAAATGCATGCTTTTCTTCCAGTACCTGAATCCTACACTATGATGACGGAGTCAAAATTTCAGGTTAGCTAAATTCCAATCTTCTTTATAGTGGTCTCCGTATGACTTCATGTTTCTAACATCCTAACAACAGGTGTCTGTGGAGGTCCTTTATAATACACTATTTTCGGATGGTGCTTTTGGCTTTCTGGATGATTTCCACAAAAAATGTGGCGACAAAGGTTAACACTAGACCATCTTAACCTTATTTAACTAGCGCCTTTTGGTTAAAAAGAAAGTATACTAAGTGAGACCTGATGACCTGCAGAATTTAGTTGCTCCAAATGGTGTTTGGATGAGCAAGGAAGACTTGTAAGGAATGTCTCATTTTTGCATCCAATCAAAATTTACCTTGGTATGTCAAGAGCGTTCTGCTACAGTTTGATTGAATACATTGAAGAGTGTAGCAAGTGTCATGTGGTGAATTTCGTAGTACCTATTTGATTTTTTGAACTTATCTGTAGGTGCAAAGTTTGGGACTTGTCAGGAGGCGCAGAAACTTCATGTTTACAAAAACAGGTCAGTCTATTGCAGTTCCATTTGCATTCAGTCATGTTGCATTCTTTAAACTATTGGATGTTTATGGAATCAAATTTGTGCTTCAAAATTCTTTTTTCTGTAGTTTTATATTAGTTACTCTGGTTTTTCATTGATTAGATTATACATCATGCTGTAGATTACGAGATGCACACACATTATAGCTTTGTGTTGTTATGTTCACTGATATCATATGCATTTTGGGATGATTGTATCCATTCTAGAATCTATTTCTCTTTCCCTTTGATTTTACCATATCCATGTTTGTGTTTCCATCTGAAGAATAATCGACATTGAAACTTAATGGTACTTCCCCTTTTTTCTCTCGTTCGCAGACATCTAGTGATTCATACTTCTCAATCAATCGGCGACGCACCATATGGCGACCACTTCACTGTCGAGGTGAGGAATCCACAATGCTGTTGGTAATGTTAGTTTACATAGCATCAAGTTGCTTTTGTCCAACAAACTATGTGAATATATGTTTTTTTCTTATACTGGACATAGTGTGAGATAAATTATTTTTACTCTGTAGTAACTGAACTGGAAAGGTGTGCTTAAATTTTATGTGGTATTGCATTAAATTCCTAGTCTGGTAAATGATTTTCTTAGCAAATTAGTGTACTCTAATGTGCTTTCACTATGTACCTATGGATTACTTCATCTAGTAATGAGTTCGATCATGGGAATCAAAGTTGAGCAAAGAGTGAAGAAAAACTTCTTGTCGAAACAAAGTTAAAGGATCGAACTCTACCAATTTGAGAATTAGACATGGGTATCAAAAATCAGCATTGTCAGGAAAAGAATTCCAGCTTCTCTGGGTCATTGACAAATAGATAGAATTTCCATCTTGATTTATTTCTTTTCATCACATAATATGCTCTAAAAGAATTCTAGCTTATTTGGGTCTCAATGATACATAAACATTTGCAATATGGCTATATAAATATTTCATATGCCCTTATTATTTGCTCTGTTTGAACTTATTGTTGCCTACCCTGTACAGGGTATCTGGGATCTTGAACAAGACAGCAAAGACGAGAGCAGTTGTTTCCTCAGAATATACATTAGTGTCGCCTTCTCAAAGAAAACCATATTTAGAGGTAAGATAGATCCCTTGATCCTGAAATTATCCAACAAGAATGATATGTAGAGTTAAGATACATCCTTATATCCTGTTTGCTTCATAACTTCCAAAGTACATCATCCTGTATGCTGAATTGGACCCATAGTTTCCCTGAGATAATTTGTTAGTTGAGTTAAGCCAACTTCAAGCTTTCTAATGTCAGCCTGTTACAAGCTTATGTCCTTTATTTCAATGGGAACTTCCATTTTTGTGTGTCAATAAGCCTAAACATAATTTACAAAGCAAGCCCCCTGTGTCACTTATTATATATTTATTTGATCAAATTGTTTTTTCACTATTTCTAGTTTTCTTGAATGGAACTAAAGGGTTAAGGGATTCAACCGCCATGAATAGAGCTGTGGGTAATTGTTAGAGACATTTGCAGATCTTCTAATGTGGATCGGATTCCAGCCCTATTTAAATTTTGCTTCTGTATGGAAAATTTCATAATTATCCTTGCTGTTATATTTTGGTGCGATTAATTCACAAACATTAAAGTACAGTTTAGTCATGTGATCGCGCATGCTTATTCGTTAAATATCTAAATCAGGGAAGATAGAGCAGTCAACCAAAGATGAATGCCGTGAAGTTTTCGGGCTCTGGATTAAGCTAGTATGTTTTCCTGATCCCATGATGATATTGCTATACCTGATATTTTAGATGGTGTATATATTACTGTCTAAAATATAATATATATTTCCCATCGTGTACTTTTTAGGGTCATGATCTTTTGAAGCAGGAGAGCAGCTCTCAATCGAAAGGTTTGTATATCAAGTCTATATACTTCCTCCAGTTTTTAGTGTATGAGTTGATTAGTTCAAAACTGAACTAGCCTTCGACATCCACTAAAAACCGGAGGGAGTAGTTCTCATATTTATTCTTTTTCTACAGTTTCATCTTTTCTTCACGATTTACATTATATGAACCAACTAAATGACCGTCACTGTTCACCCCTGCAGGTGCATCCAACTCAAGTAAGTCTGATATTCAATCAGTGGCAGCAAATGACGAGGAAAATACAGTTTCAGATGTGACTTGTGCACAAGACGAACCTGGTGTTAGAACCCTCATTCCTCCTATTCAAGATCAGCAACAGAGAACAGGAAGAGATTCTTCTATAGCATCAATGTCACAAGATTTGTGGGGTTCACTAATATCATATATAAGTTCAAGCCAATTTGGTCCATTGCTAGCAGTGGCACTGGTGGCCTTAATTATACTAATGCAGGCAAGTACTTATGGCCATTTATGTGAATGTACTCTATTAGAGAGAACTCATATTCTTTTGAACGATAAGAGAGTAACCCTACTGCTGATTCTTTCTAGTTATTTGGTATTTCCGTCAAAGAATTTTAAGGTAAAAATGAATTGAACAAACCTCAAAATAAAAATATGAATCTGAACTAAGCAATCACATTAATACTCTTTGCAGGTTGTTTTGACACTCTTTGTTTTTGTTGCAGATAACCGTCATAGTTCTACTAACTAGATCGCCCCAGGTCCAAATGGTTCCTCACGGGTCCTCCGCGAGCAGCTTCAGCAGCGCGGATAGCATAGAGTGGGTTCAGAAACGAATAAGCTTACTAGACGAGGAGATGCAGCTAGCGGAGGCACACATGGAGAGGATGAGACACGAGTTTGCCTGGCTCAGGTCTCATCTCGAGAGACTGCAGAGGCTGAGGGGCAGCTCGTGACGGACGTGTTGTGTGCATACATGAGGGCGGACGTGGATACAACTCAAAAAGATGCGCTTAGTGTTTTTTTTAAGTTTTTATTTATGTAGAGCGTACAGTTAAAAACACAAAGCGTGGGCAAGTTGTTGTTAGAAACATGGCCGTAAGGCGAAGAGGTGAAATCCTGGTATAATCACTCAGATGTAAATATCCGAACCTTCCCAGTGCACTGGGCTGCGAAATACGTTATGAGAATGTGTGATGCGATAAAACTACATTTAGCGCCAGCGATTTGCAATTTCACTTGTTTCTCAGATCCCAGATCGCCTAACACAGATTACACAATAGTTACACCACCTGTCAGAATGTGCCACCTAGTAAGTAAATTTCTCAGAACATTACAATCTGCACCCATATAACTTGAAAGCGATGAAAAAAATGGATGATGACAATAAACAGGAGCCTAGAATGAACCATCTATTTGATTTGATTCAACTCTTTAAGATCAGAAACAAAAACAGCAACTTGTCTCGAGCCCCAAAAATCTTCATCATTACAAAAATCCAAGCGGGATTGAAGCAAAAGCAATAAGATTTGCATATAGCCGTGAAGAACAATGGATTTCAGAATCTTAATACACATAGCCAGATCAGGTTGTCCAGACAAGTAAACATAGGTTTCTTTGATAATATCCTACTACCACACATGCTAAAGTACCACCCATCAATAGAAGAAACCAAGGACCTTGCCTCCGACGTTCTTCCGCCGAGCCTCCTCATGGTCCATAATGCCAGCAGACGTTGTCAGCACAATGTAGCCGAACTTTATCAGGAAAAAGAAGTACGGTTAAGCACATACATTGAAAGCATACATAATCCAACAGTTGATGAAGGAAAGAAGCAAGATCAATGGATAATGGATTCACCTGGCGAGATGGCAGCAGCCTGGCAGTCCATCCCTCGATCTCTTTAACACCCACATCAAAGCGAGGGCTAATGACCCCACACTTGTTCAGCCTTCCATTCAACTCAACCACAATTTTTCCAGCACGGTGATCATCAACGTACTCAAACTCCCCAATGTACCCTACATGATGGAAAACAATTCAGGATCATATCCTTACTAAAGCCCCAAAAGAAATGAAAAACACACTCTATGTACAATATCTACAGAATGCGTAACTGAGAACCTACCATGACGTTGCATGACGATCAAAAACTTGATGATAACCTTGGAAGAAGGCCGGATCATCACTTGCCTCTTCCCTCTCTTCTCAGCGTTGTACATGGACTTAAGTGCATCATTGAGCACACTGACCCTCACCATGCTGACCTACCTGCAAAAGAACAAACCACTAATGTCATAAAAAGCTCCAGGCAGCAAAAATGTGCTGTATGAACAGTAACACCTTTCAAACATCATTATAGGAACAACGAAGAACAAGTATCCATGTTGCCATATTTATGTAAATCAACATGTAGAATGCTACCATCATAAAACATGCAAAATCTAATACTGATAGTGTAAGGACACAAAAAACATCCACAGAAGGATTCAATTGATATATAGAGATAACATAGTAAGATACACAGAGTGGCATTCACAAGCAGCAAAAGTAGGCTTACTAAACATATAGCTAGGTACTAAAGATGAGAACTATCTTGAACCAAACTATTACAGCCATTACAGATTCAGTACACATGTGGACTGAGGACAAATAAGAACACATTTCTCACTTTCCCCATTTTCATGCATTAAAAACAGGTTAATCATTGTTATTAAAATGGAACTTACTATAAAAATACGAAAAACATAATGGCTAAATGCTAGCAAGACAATAGCTATTTCATTTCATCAACCCAACAGCACAGGCTAAATTTAATGTTCACCAAATAAAGAACTTCAACACAAACACATACTTGCAGATTACAGCCTCACCTCAACTACCTGCCGACCCACTATTCGATACTATATATAATGAAAAGAACCCCTAGTTAAAAAAAAATTCAAATGCCAGCCCAATACACCATCAAACTAATCACCCTTCAACAAAATTCCCTATACATTATGTGTGATCAAGATAACAGGATATTCAGCTTCAATAAGCATGCGACCTGATTGCCCAATGCATTTATCAACAGGAATCAATATGGATATGCAGTATTGCAGTGTACGAACCTAATGAAGCGACCTTTTTGGACAAGGACCAACTAAATCCCAGGATATCAGTATATTATAATCACAGTACAGGCTCCAAGAACCATGAACTACACCCATTTAAGTCCATAGCTTAAATATAACGCACAAGAACATCTGAAATCAACGGGTTCCATCAGAAAGCCACAATCCACATCGAAAGCAATTAGTTCTACTACGCATCATCAATCCAACCAGGACGAGGGCTTAATGCGGGATCGATCGGCGTACACGGTCCGGGATAAAACCAGCCACTATGTCAATAATCACGAAAGTTCGTCAAGAAAACGGCACACGGATTGACTCCTACTCGCATGAGGATACAGGATCTGGGGGAAACGTAACCACGCACTCACATAGCCACGAGCGACCCCTACTAAGAGGGAGGGAGAGCGATCTAGAGACTAACCTCGAACGACTGCGCGACGGCGACGAGGCGGCGGCGGCGGCGCGGCAGAGGGGAGAGGCAAGGGTAGAAGGGGTTGCTGGCTCTCAGCGCAGTGCGTTTTTATAGGCGCAGAAGCGGAAGGTAGGGTTTCCTTCCTGGCCGTCCGATTGTGTGTGCGTTCCCCTCCCCAGTTGCACCGTGGCCGTCCGATGGAGCAGAACGGTTCGAGCTTGCTTCTCTGACTGAACTGAAACCGGAAACTGAAGAACGAAAGAAAGATCACTCATCTTCAAAACGGAAAAAGAAGACTGGAATTTCTCGGACAAAAAAGAGAATGCTGCAGATTATTGGTTGGCCACCGAGAGTTACAATGTTCCAATACCAAGATTGAGGCCCTTGTAACTTGTAAGGGACTTGCAGGTTAATTGGCGTTGTGACAAGTCGAGATGTGATAGTTTGCTGGAGTATTTTCTTATCATTATTACTGCTTATCCAGTAGATCTGTCTGAATGCTTACATCGCACATTTGTGTACAGAACTCTCGCGACTGTTCTTCTGTTATGTGTATGCTTGTTCTCTGACAGAACAAAGGAGTCCATGGTAATCCGAGTGAGATTTGAAACTCAACTGCACGCAATGAAATGCCACGTGGTGCGCAACCAATCTGATCAGCTTGAGCTTGAATCCTGACCTCTCTCACAATGAAATGATTCTACAATATCAGATGTCTCTGAAGTCCGAACAATGACCACATGCCAATTGTTGTTGACCAAACAAGAAACGAGTGGTTCTAAGGCCATTCTCAGACTGACTCCAACAAAGAGACCCAATTTGGAGATGCAAACTACCCTTTACCTCGCGTGAACAGTGGTTTGCGTTTCGTTCTCATCCGAGCGTCTCCAACAGCAGATGCAACAAGGAGAGCCAACAACAGCAGCGAGCGTGTCGGACTCGCCGAAAAAGAGCGCGTCGAGGCGGCCCAGCTCACCTGCGCGCCGCCTTCCTCCTCCGCGCCTGCCCGCGTGCGCGCGCCGCGCCACCCCTGCCACGCCGTGCAGAGCCTGCCCCCGCGCGCCCGCTCCGCGAGCTGCCGCCGCCGCGCATGGTGCTGCTGCCGCGTGCCGCGAGCTGCTGCCGCCACGCACGGTGCCACCACACGCTGCACCACCCCTGCCTTCCCCCGCCCTGCCATCCCATCCCGCTACGGCCCTGGAGCAGGCCGCGTCCCCGCCTCAACTGCCTGCTGCTGCAGTTGCTTCTCTGCCGCCGTCCTCCTCCGCTCCGTCCGTGCCGCGCTCCGGAGCCCGCGCGCGCCCGCCCACGCCGCCCTCCCCCGCGCCGCCCTCCAGAGCCCGCGCCGCTCGGTGACGAATTGCGCTGCGGAGGCAGGAGAGGCAGGTGGAGACTCGACGTCCATGGCGAATTGAAGCGGCCATGACAAATTCAGCGGCGGCCATGGCGAATTCGGCGGCGGCCATGACGAATTCGGCGGCGGCCATGGCAAATTGGGCGGCGGCCATGTCGAATTGGCCGTCGTGCTCGAGCAGGTGCGCCCCGCGGCGGCGTCCCGCGGGTGCTCCCCGACGACGAATCCCGGCAGCCGCAGCAGACAGCGGTTCACGCGCTGCTTCATTGGCTGCCTCGCCCTGTTGCGGCGACCCCGCCTCCCAGCGTCGCGCCGCGCGGACCCGCCTCGCCGTGATGCGCCGCCGCCGCGCTCCGTGACCTCCCCCCACGCCGCCCCACCTCCGCGCCCGCCTCCGCGGCTCCCGCGCCGCCTTTCTCCCGGCTCCCTCCGCAGCCAGCTTGCCCTGGGCCCACGCTCGTAGTTTACGTTTCGAGGAGAGAGGGATCGCATCTTTACGTCGTCTCTCTCCTCCGACGCACTTTGCCGCCTCACTTTGGCTCGTCTGTTGGAGAGGACTAGGTCGGCTACAGTGCCACTTCGTGATGCAAACATGCGTTTGCAGTTCGTTGTTGGAGTCAGTCTCAGTGCATGGTTTCAATGCACTGTTACCAAGACTCATATTTTGGTAAACGTGCCTGTTGGGTTTCATGAGGATGAAACTCCTCTCTATTCAGATGAAACTTCTCCCTCTCTCTCCTCATAAAATTGTTGACGTGGCATGTGATTTAATACTTATGAAACCCCTCTATGAAACCCGATTGAGACTGGCCTAACAGATCCAGGTCATTCCAGTTTTAATGTCAGAAAATTGCATCGCACTCACTCTAGTCAAAGGCGCGGACCAGTGCCGACTCGGCGGGACCAGCGAGGAGAGGGAGGGCCCGAGGTGTCCAGTGCTCATCGTCGCGCAGGACTGGGTGGTCGCCGGCGCCGCGTCGGAGACCAACATGTGGGCTGTGCGCAAACCGAACGAGCCGTAAATTCTATCCAAAATATGACAAGTCCTCAAAATATCACACTATCTACGTTACACAACAATCAAATTTTGCTCAGTTCCAAAAAAGAAAATGTTGCTGCTGATTAGTCGATCATGGGGACGCCGCCGTCGGTTCGAGCAGGTCGCACTCGAAGTTGGTGTGCTCCAGGAACGGGCCGAGCCTGACGAGCCTGGGGATCACCACGCCGTCGCGCGCCGCGCACACCGCCGCGTTCTCCCACTGCACCAGCGCGCCGACGAGCCCCGCGCGCGCCGTCAGAGGGAACACGCGCGCCCACCGCTCCGCCTCGTACTCCCGCATCGCGCCGCTCGCGCTCCCCTCCGCCGCGGCGCCGGCGAGGCGGCGGGCCAGGACGACGGCGTCCTCGAGAGCGCAGCAGGCGCCCTGCCCGAGGTTGGGCGTCATGGGGTGCCACGCGTCGCCGGCCAGCACGACGCGGCCGCCCCGCGACGCCCGCGGCGCCAGGCCCGGCCAGAGCCACCGGTCCACGAGCGGCGTCCTCACCACGGCGCCGTCCGGCGTGCTGCCCATCACGGCAAGGAGGTCCGACGGCCAGCCGCGGACGAGGTCCAGCGCCTCGCGCTTGAGCGCCGCCGGGTCGGTGATCTTTGGTCCTGACAAGAACAACACCACCAGCATGCCATTGTCAGCAATTCCAGCCAGGTGCCATCGAGTCATGGTCATGCACGCAAAAGTTCTCCACATTCTTCAGACTTCAGAGAGTGCAAGTTTTTCTGTTTTATTTTCTTGGATCAAAGCTCCTATATGCTACAACTGAGGAATGTCATAATATTGTTTGGATACATACCTGGAGATTGTCTGTTGAAGCAGATGAACCAGTAGACTTTGGTAGGGGAGACTGGGACAAAGCCAGCACGGACGCCTCGACCGTAGATGTAGTTCACCTTGGGCTCAAACGGCTGGCCGTCGGCGTACTCCGCGAGCCCCCGGAACGCCATATGACCCACGTACCTTGGCTCTGAGAAGCCCATCCACCTCGCAATCGGCGAATTCACTCCATCGCACCCGACCACAATCTGCCAGCGTCGTTCTTCTTCATGTCAAAATGGTGAAAAAAAGATACTAGCTATTTCTACTTGTTAACTGAATCCTTTCAGAATTGAAGAACAGAAGATCTAAACATTCCTGTCAATGCTTTGCTTGACTGAAGCTTGTTCTGCGGACCATTTTTTCTTTCAAATTGAAGAACATTTCTGTCAGTCTGGCAGCGTTTGTTTTTTTAATGTCAAAATGGTGAAAAGGTAGCTATTTCTACTTGCTAACTGAATTCCTTCGTAACTGAAGAACTGAAAATCTAAACATTTCTGCCATAGCTTTAGTTCAAAATAAAGCTTGTTCAGTGGATCATGTCTGAATCAAATTTTATCGAGGAAAATTTTCTTACCTTGGCGAGAACCTGTCTCCCGTCTTCGAGTTCTAGCAGAGTGCCGTCAGGCCCTTGCTCTGCAATAGATTTCAGTTTCGATGAGAATGATATCGTCTCTGGTGGCAGCTTAGAAGCAAGGGTCTCGAGAAGCACTCTCCGTTCAACTGCCCGCACTTCCTGTCTGTGAAAAAAATGCCAGTCAAGCACCTTTCTGCATCTATCTAATGCTAATTGCATTATTAATTGTAGTTGCAAGTTGTAAACCTACAAGAATTCAGTTCCCTAAAACTGTCATTTCGCTTTCTACAATCAAAGAAAGAGTGTATGGTCAGTATGAATATCCAGAGCATTTGATTCTACAATGTTATGCATCATTGATTCATTCATTTGTGTTGGTCTACTTAGAATTTTGAAAATGATGTCTATTGTCCTGCATACTCAACCAGTCAACCTGTACCCTTTCTGTCTATCTCAGACAGAAAGGATAACCTCTTGGTTTTGTGTTTCCCCTCATAAAATGCTGACCATGTTTGTGTCCTGTGTTTCGTTAGTAAAGCGAGACGCATCTCGACTGATTACAATGGACTGGACAAGAACAATCTAGGAAGGAGGAGACGAGAATTTATTGCCGTACCCGGGAGCCTCTTCCTCGAAGGAGAATTCACGCAAAACCCGCCCGCCCGCCGCCGGCGATCGCATCCTCATCCTGCGCTCAGCTGGAAGCTCACAGTGCAGCTCAGAACACGCAGCGATCCACGAACGCCATACAACAGCAGCTCGAACTGACATGAAAGTTCAGCGTAAGATTAACGCACCCCTGTATGCGGAGGTACTTTGCCCGGAGTTCGTCGGCGACGCCGATGGTATCCAGCACGCGCCACCCGTTCTTGAACAGCGTCAGGGACGTGCCGCCGGCGCGCAGGGTCGGGCCCTGCTCCAGCACGGCCGCGCCCACGCCGAGCCGGCGCAGGGCGAGCGCCGTGGCCAGGCCCGCCACGCCGGCGCCCACGATGACGATGTTCTCCTCCGACCGCGGCGCCGTCGCTGAGGCGGACACGACGCTGCGGCGGCGACGAGGAACAGGGAAAGAGCCATGAGGAGGGGAGAAGAAGGAGGTGGAGGCGGCCATCGCCATGGCAATTGCAGGCGTTTCTTGGGCAGGAGTTGGGGAATTGGCGCCATGTGACTGTAAAGACTTGGGAGAGTTCCATGTTCGGAAATCTGGAGGACTTGGAGCCACATGTTCCTGAAGAAGAGTAAGAGAGCAGGCACATGACACGTCCACGCATGACTTCACCATCAGAGAAACTCGATTTTCAGACGATTGCTACAGAATGATCCGAATCATTAAGTGAACTGCACCTAATATCCACTTAGAAATCTTGTAAGTGTACTCCTTGGTCTTATTAACAAGAACCAGGTGGACATAAACTTGTCAACTTTCCAACAGATTCGCGCAAGAAAACGGAGAATTGGTGCAGTCATCAGCATCTTGTAAGATTCTATGTCCCGTTAGTTTCAAAACTACCAGGCGATGCACACCGTACGACCCTGAATTTCAGAAAGCACCTGGCACTAGTGTTTCATGACTTCTGTTTTACTACCTCCGTTCGGCAAATGATGTCGCTTCGGACAAACAAATGAACTGAGATTGAACTGATGTTGCATGTCCGAGCGACTTCATTAAAAAAACGGAGGGAGTAGTGGGGAAGAGAAACTCGATTGTTCATACTTGTGGTCTGAAGACTGTTGAGAGCAAATGAACTTCTTCGAGTCAGGCAAGAATGGCCAGCTTCAAACGTTAAAGCAAAGATTAACCCACAAGAAATTGAACTGATCTGACATTTCAGATAAAAAATACTAGCCAGCTTCTCTTTATTTCAGATCACATCAGTTGTTTGAGAATCACAATACATCAAACCAGGCACAAAGAAAGAAAATAATAAGCCATAATAGGTTCTGGCACATTTGACTGTTATGCATATGACTATAGCCAGAGCCAACGGTAGGTCTGATGAGACAGCTCGCTGTTGAAGAAAACAGGCACCCAGTACTGCACAGTACTGAGAAGCTCAAGACTCGTAGATCCAGGGATGAAGGTTGCTCTTCCACTCTGCTAAGCCTTCAGGGAACCAAAGAGCAATCTCCTTCTTCCCGTTTTCCACGGAGTCACTTCCATGGATTACATTCCTACACAAGAAACAGCAACATTAATTAATACAAAAGATGACATAGGCAGGGATCTAGGAATCATGATTCATTTTCAAAAGAAACAAGATATAAGATTGACACTATTTTTCATGACATGGAACTAACAACCATGATCCTATAACTAAATAACCCTATTTCAAATAGATTGACCACTCATAGGAATTATATGCTTTAAATGCATATTCCACATTTTCATATCCTCACTCTCACTGACTATTTGATTCGACCTGTCTGAATGACATTTGCTAAATCCAAAAAACAACTCATAAAGATGACAAATCAATGTTTCCCTTGCATCAGCAAAAAGTTCCAAATAACATATTACAAAGTAAATCTTGAATTAGATGAAGAAAATTCTATGAAAGTAATTTAATGGCACAGATAAGCGTGCTCACCGGCCAACTTCCACGGCATAGTCACCACGGATAGTGCCTGGAGCTGCCTCCCAAGGCCTGGTGGCTCCAATGATCCTGCGGCCAGTCAGCACAACATCCTTCCCTTCCCATACCATTGCAACAACAGGGCCAGAAATGATGTACTCCACCAAACCAGAGAAGAAGGGCTTGTCAGAAAGGTCTGCATAGTGCTGCTGTGCAAAAGACCTCTCCACATTCATAAACTTCATTCCTGCATCATAGCACGTAAAACTAGTTCATTACATCTCTTAATATTATATTTTTGTATCCAGATCATTCATGGATGAGTAATTAGGGAAAACCAATGAAAGCTGGTCCATATTTTAGATTTGAAATACTGCACACCAAATAAATGTGAATTAAATAGCCTGTCATAACTCCAAGTTTTCTGTTAGTGTGCTGTGCTGTAAAGTTTCCCTTCACGGCAGGAAGGAGAACAGCAAACTTGAATGTCGGATGAAAGCACTGATTGAATTATATCGTACTACGGTCGTTTTGTTTTTTCCTCTCTATCAATACAAAGATACGCAACTCTTCTGCGTATTCGAGAGAAAGAAAATATTTTTACTATAGTAAAAATCTATGAATGAGCTGCAATATATTTCCTACATACAGTAACGGACCTCACAAAAAAAATATACAGTAACAGAAACAGAGCTGTAATATATTTCCTACATATCCCATGTTATTTCCTTATCCCCAACCCATGAGCTATCCAAACACCACCTGAATACTTCCAAGCACCATGACAGTTTAGTTTTCAACAACAGGAAGGCAAAAACGAGGAATATTTTCTTTTGGAATTCGTATCCTAGCATCTTTTATGTTCTTTACAGTGACACCAATCTGCCATGCACCGACTTCACAGCACACCAGCAGCTGGAACATGATTTTCAGATTCCTAGGACCATTTGCTATCCAGGCCCAGATCAAAAGAAACCAATCATCGGCACATACCAAAAAAGATCTTGCTTTCCAATCAAATCAAAACTCTATCAAAATACTCCAGTTATCACACCAAAATGTCACTTTTCTAGCTACCGACTCACTGATATGGGCCCAATACCAGTTATTACAAAATTCAGCCCATCCTAGATAAGTCGAACATATCATCGACTGTGCGTTTCAGGTCTACGTTGAACAACTATATGCCAAAACAGCAGCTACAAATATAAAAAGTACAGAAAACAAAATAAAGTATGCGACCGCCGACCGCAGTGAAGTCTGAGAGCACCCTTACCCTTCAGGTAGAATCCTTTCTTCTCGAACCGACTGATGATGTCCCCGATCTGCAGAAAAAAAGAACTCTCTACATCAAAACCCACAAAACATGATCCCAAAGCCCATGCAACATCAAATCTTGTCACAACGAAACATCATGACCGGAATCAAGATCCTCATAATACGTTCACTGAAAACAGGAAAAACATATCGTGTTACCAGGCCCCTCTGGACGCCATCAGGCTTGATCATGATGAAGGTCTGCTCCATCCTGCCGCGAAGGGGTGACGCAGATCGGCGATGCGAAGGTGAGGTGAGGCGAGGCTCGCAAGCACAAACCAGGGCCGCAGGGGGAGGCGATGAGCGGATGGGGAAGGAGAGGAGTCTGGGTGCGAAAGAGACGGGGGCGGGCTGTTTTTATGCGGACACTTGGAACTGTCCTTTTCCCGGTGGGAACCGAATCATTCTCGAGAATATTCGCCCAGGGTAACACATAAAACAGCGTGCTTCGTAAAGAGGCTTTTTCGCGATTCCGTTGGGTAACTTGGGTTTGTGGTTCATTCATGTTTCAGTTTGCAGATATGAGAAAGACTGCATTATGTAGTACCAGGGCCTAGTTAATAGGTGAAACAGATGTATACTATTTGACAATCTCTGTTGCAAGAATTACATTGTTCTCACGCAACAGGAACCCCTCGTCACTTATCAGTAGATTCAGTACATTAGCTTTGCCACACATGCAACAACCTAACAACAACGAGCATTTGCTTTGGATTGCTTCACTCAACACAAACAACAAGACAACTTTATTCATTTAATTTGCAATGGACCTCAAAACATCATAACACGTATCGGAGAATTTATCCATACCACATTACATATGTGACAGATGCTGATGTGGTTAGATTTGCTCATTTCCAAGCTACAGACAAACTAAAAGCACCACTTCTCTAAGAAAAGACTTAATATAATATCATAAACGTGCTGTCTAAAGTCCAGGAATTGATTCCAGGTTGTACTTCTCTGATGTTGCCATGCCATTCTCAGGGCCTGGCTGGGTTCTTGATTGCTCCAGCGCATTCAACGTCTGGAGGTATGAGTAGGAAGCGTTGCGATTGGGAGGCGGGCTCGGGTTACTGATCTTGCTTGCCAGGAACCGCCGGATCAGGCCTCTGAGAAATGGAGCCATGGTGTGTGGTTCGTACTCCAGAAAGTACATGATTCCTCCCATGCACAAGCAGAAAAGTGCCACCTGCCAAGGTTGCCAAGTAGCGTTTGAAACATGAAGTGTTGGCCTATACAGGATAGTTGATCCAAAATCCAAGAGAAGCAATACATGCTAGAGGAAATCTTTACAGAGAAGAAAAAATATCTTCCATCTACATTATCCATGTAAGTACATGTATCAACACCAAAAATTCTGAGCCCTAACTTCATACCAGCCTCCATTTACAAATACATATTCTTGTCAGTGGCCATCAATATCATTTTCCACACTGATATTAAGAAAATATCATGCCTAGTGGTTGAAGGTAAGTTTTTGAACCGGGTTCCAGTCATTTTCTAAAAACCGGTCAGATCAGCGTTTTGCCATAAAAACTCAGATATGAAAATCCAGCTAGTTTCTACTGTCTATACAAATTAAGCCACCAGAATCTGCATAAATTTTTCTTTAAATAATGGGAAGATTGCATTAATCCTGACCTCTACTTCAGCACCATTTAAGGATTTTCTAGCATTCAAATGTGTTATCTTCTCTCAAATCAAAACTAAACAGAGATAATTTTGTTCACCAGGTTGATAAATTACTGGCAAACAACAGACTGACTATTGTGCTGATACTATCAATCAGTGTTTATTGAACTGTTGTATTAGTGGATATCATCAAGGAACGACTGGACAATTGGTGGAAGTCACGCCTGGTTACTATGCAAAGTTATACTTGCATAGAAAGGTATTCATATGCTCATGGAAAACAGCATTTTATGCTACATCATAATATATCCACGTTACCTCATAGATTACTGTAACAGAAGTAAATAACCAGAAAACAGAGCGCAAGTAACAGGAAGGGAAAATTTGCAATAAAGGAAATTACCTCAGCATTTTTTATATTTGGGAGAAGGTGGCGGTTGATCAATATATTCCATAGGGAATCTCCAGCACGGGGCAGCACATAGAGGGCTAGCTCAGCTCTTCTAACTTTATTTTCCAAAAGAATTGAAAGACCCGACACTAAACCAGCAAACCAGTACACAAGCTTGTGGTCTTTGATCGCAACTTTACGGTGCAAACAGATGGCAGTCTACCAACGATGCAAAAATTCCATTAAGCTCGTGATAGGATTTCCGGAAGCACTGTTATTATAGATAATTACCTGGAAGAGAGTGACAAAAGCAGACAAAAAGGTGGTAGAGCGAACTGCTCCCACAAGAGCCCGCCAACAGGTCGCAGCTGGTGATTCCAAGAACTGTTTGATCAAGAAATTATGTGCATGAGATCACTGACATAAAACATCGACATACATGAGCAGACTGTCAGTAAGACAGAACAAAAAATGCCAACATTATGCTAATCTTGCTGTGCTGTTAGGATTTGGGGTAAACGATTTAATCTAATATTTTAAAAGTTAGGTTCCTGTTTGACGCATCAACTTGTATCTGAGTGGATAATATCTCACAAACAATTACCAAAAAAATATGGGGCATCATCGCAACTTCTGAATTTTAAAAATAGAGAAATTAAAGTGGCAAATGAGTTACCTTTTGAAGACGTAAAACGACAAAGGGGACAAATGACAATGAGAAATACAGAGGAAATGTCTTCTTGAATGTTGATGAAACAACATTCACATTATGAACCAAACATGATGTTCTGTCAGGATGAATCACAGAACACGGAATAATGGATGGGTTATTTGTTAAGTTTATCAGGCCCGAATTCTTCTTGTTTGCTAAATAGGCTGAGAGGCTAGTGAGATCCAACGGACCACCTCTACAGCATTCTCTGACAGCCTTGAAAACAGGCTCCGCGACTGGTCCTGTCTTAAGGATGAAGTCTTGGTATGACTTAGGTAAGCTTTCAGGCCTCATAACAAAGGCATACATAACCTGGAAAAACAACCCCAGGTGATTACACATGCATATCCCTTCATAGGATAATACTATTTTGTACTAAAGCATGTTGTTAGACAAATTCATTGTGTTACCTGGGCAGATGCCAAAGAAAAAAGTAATGCATCTCCATGTCTCCAATGGCTTCCCCAGAAGTGAAATTTATTTTTAGATTTTGCGGAGTTATACGCACACTGCAATGATCAGGCAGTAATGCATCAATGTCTCCTTTATAATGGATCTTCTCTCAAATTTTGTGAAGTAAATATGAAAACTGTTCGGTTGTTGCAGACCTGAGCGAGCCTTGCAAGGAGATATAGAGACAGAGTGCGCCTCCTACTTGAATCATCTAGTGCTAGTATGGCCAAGCCTGCCACCGAACCTGCTAATATTCTGCTCCATCATGTCCTTCAGTTGAGTCATGAATATCAACGATTTTTATTGAAAGACAGGCAAAGGAGTATCAGCATATAGGTACTTACGCATTGTATGGTGTCTCTTTTCTGCGAAATCTGCGAAGGAAACATCGAAGTGCATGATATGATCCAGTGAATCCACCAAAAAATAGCCCCACCCGGCAGGCTTCCTCCCTTACTATAAGATCTTTCTCCGAAACGAGTTGCTGTGAGTTAGAATACTTAGATGAGCATATTGAAGGGGAAACAAGTAATGAAGCGGTGAGGATGAAAGAACCGTCTTAAGGGGGCATTATTTATTCGGATGGGAGACATGGGCAACCTTGAGACATGATACTGACAAAATCAATGCATAGCAGGAAACATTCTGTTCGCAGTTTACGCTATAGCATATACTACTTACTATATAGGCCACAGATGCTGCAAAAGCTGGCTCAAATATTTTAATTTAGTTGATTAATTATCACCGTTAATTCAATCTATTATAAGCATTGAGAAAGGGATAGCTGTAACATCGGCAGCTCTAGCAGCAGCAGGAGCAGCATGACAATATGAATCTGCCTTTGCTGAATTCCGTCTGGACATACTCAGCTAAGCAATACCGCGAATTCGAATCTAATGAACTAACCGGACCAAAACCAGTAACTTGGCTCCCAACTGAATTGGATCCTTGCAAACTATTGGTAATATATAGACAATTAGACAGTAGCGATTTGGGAGGATGAGAAACCTTGAGGTCGAGGAGCGACGCATAGGATTTGCGCCGCACGAGCTTGAATGCGCGGAGGAGGATGCCGATGCCGACGCGGACGCCGTAGGAGAGCAGGAAGCTCTGGCAGAGGTTCCCCGCGGCGTGCGCGGCGCACGACTCCCCCTCGTGCCCGCAGCCCCACTCCCCGTGGCGCTCCTCCCCGTCCTTCCCCTCGCCCCCGCCCTGGTGCCGGTGCAGCTCCTCGATCGCCTCGCGCAGCCGCTCCTCCGCCTCCCGCAGCCGCCGCGCCGCCGCCTCCGACACCGGCGGCTGCTGCTGATGATGCGCGGCCGCCGGGGCGGGGGGAGGAGGCGGGATCGGCGCGGGGCGCGGGCCCAGGGTGGGCTCCGCGCCGGCGGAGAGGTCGAACGACGGCGTCGAGAGGAAAGGCATCGCCGGCGACCGCACCGCACCTCCGGGCCTGGACCGTGGATTCGCTTGGCTTTGACGGCTAATTAAAGAGTAAGGTGATGTGATGAGGGGAGGATGGTGCGGCGTGCCTGCCACGGACGGTCATCGGCACACGGCACGCCGGGGGATTGGGTTACACGTACCCGGGGATGGAAAGGCAAGCGATGGTCAGCTCAAGAAGCACATTATGGTAAAACCGAATCCATCAATGTGGCATAAAAAACTTGTTATCCATATTGGCCCCATGTGGTGTGGATTAACAAAAAGTCTTTTTTTTTTTATTCAACCATGTGTCCATGTGGCTAGTATGCCGCGAACACAGCTTGGGCAGCTTAGCTGGGCTCCTATCGCTAAGCTGTAGGTGGTGGTGATGTGGTGGTTGAGCCGGCCGTAGATTGCCAACATTTTCACACGGAAGGCCGTCGGCATTGGTGACGACGCTGACGACCAACAGGGAGGACCGTTTTGCCATAGACAGCCGGCGCCTCATTTCCTCTCTTATTTCTTCTCAACCGGTTGGTTTATTTGCTGTAGTTCACTCTTTTGTTTTGCCGAATGATCAGCT
This sequence comes from Eragrostis nindensis, assembly GCA_012490785.1. Lineage (NCBI taxonomy): Eukaryota > Viridiplantae > Streptophyta > Magnoliopsida > Poales > Poaceae > Eragrostis > Eragrostis nindensis. The sequence continues at coordinate 345,207 of JAAXCT010000093.1, forward strand.
TCGTAAGACAATATTGGCGTTTTTCCTACTTACGTGTGAGGTGTGTTTGCGCATGTAAAGGGGCGAGGCTATATCACGCGCGCGCGCGAGGACGAGAACACGCGTGTCTGTTTGATAGGAAACGACAAAGCCTTGTGGTCCCACCGACCCCACGCGTTTTTAGTTGGTTGTTGCAGCGCGCCCATGCGACGTCAGGGAGAGGCCGCGTGCTCCATGCGTGGGTCAGGGAAGCACGTGGGTGATCATGTAGAGAAAAAGTTTGGGTAGGAAGTTTTGTTGCAACTTTTTAAGACAAAAGTTTCCAGAAAAGTTGCATCGAAACTTTTTGAGACAAAAGTTTCCAGAAAAGTTGCACAAGAACTTTTGAAGACAAAAGTTTTCAGAAAAGTTGCACCGAAACTTTCCTAAAACGGAAAGTTGGTGGGAATGAAACTCTCCAACGATTTTAGACTTTTATATTCATTCAAAGAAACGTGACATTAGAAAACACTCTTGTAGACACACATTATCGTGAGACCCACGCACATGTAGGCTGTCCTTCACGGTTTGGCAACTTGCGCAGCATGAAAAAGCTAGTGTGATTGCCTGCTCTGCGCTGCGCTGCGTGAGCGCGATGCGCGAGAAGCTGTACGCGCGGGCGCGCACAGAAAAGAAATTTCGCATGTAAAGTATGGTTATTTAATGGTTAGCTATCTGAATTTTTCTGTGAAAAAACTATACCTCATGGGTGTTTGAGTTGCAGTGTGGCTGGAAAACTAACCCTCATGGTTTATTAGATATAGTTTGGATCACGAAATGATTTATGATCTTTGAGTTCTCAGTTATCAGATCTCCCCATTTCTGGTGTGCTAAATGTAATGAATCATTAATTGAAAGAACGTTGCGCATGATTTAATCGACACCTGAACTTTATTTGCGATATTTATTAAAGGTATGCAAGTGACCCAGCAAGTGTTTCTTCAGTTATTTCGCTCAATGCTCCGTAGTACATACTCATCAATAAACCGATAGCGATACAATTAGCAACCACCCAAAAAGAATTCTCAAATCCTGTCGACATAAATTATGCATTTCTATGTCAATAATGCGCTCAAAAACTTCCTTGTTCACAACTCATAGGACTGGTAATTCCTAAAACACCAGAGCAACATGATTGAATCCATAAATGGGTAGAAGCCTAACAAGGTTTACATCCATAAAATTGAATCAATACGGCATACAATATCTTGACCAAGAGTACAACAACGAAAAAAAAAAACCTCTCCAGTCCTAGTTTTCTTTTTCATCCTGGTTTCTGGACCTATTACACACTAGTAATACTGGTCCCTTCCTAAGTGACAAGGACTGCAGAGCAAGTAGGTTTGGAGTTCGGGTAGCTGCACTCGACATTTTTTTTTTCAGCATGTAGCAGTGCTTCCTATTAGCTTATCCTCTTAAGGGTGGAGGTCATGTTTTTACCACTCGATCCCTTCGCTGGCGTGAACATCATGCGCTGCAGTCCATGAGGACGGTGCCGTCCACCTGTTGCCAGCAGCTCCGTGCCACCTTTGATTGCCAGCAGTTTGTCGCAGGCGATCCAGGGGAAGCTCCAGAATTGCTTCCAGCCACAGCGATCTGAGTGGTATGTCACGTAGTACCATGCTGACGCCGTCCACAACGCTTTGTCTTTCTGGCACTCCCTGAGCCACCCCTCGCCTCCTCGTGCAGGTAGTCCACGACGGGCGCGACCTGATCCTTCATGTCAAAATACAGCTTGTTGTCACGCTTGTTTTGGATGCTGCCCGATGTGCATTGGCTTCTCCACTCCATGAAGTCAGGGAACTTGCATGGTCACAGTGACAGGGGCATCTCGGCTGGAGCGCCGCTCTTGGCAAAGTCAACCGCTATGGAGAGCAGAGAGGCCAGCTGGAGGCAGTCTGGGCTTCGAGCTTTCAGCGGATTGCGGTCCACACGGATTGGAAGGGCAATGAAGATTGCACCGAGGGTATCATTTATCGTGTAATCCATGAAGTGCTTCTGAATTTCCTGCAGTCACAGATGATATTTTTGTAAAGTTCCAATCAGGTTGCAAAGACGGAAAAGTATGGTGCATTTGTCAACTAAGAGGAGCAGGGAAACAGTGGTAGTAGCTACAAAACCAGCAAGATTTCATATGCACGTTTGGTAATGATCATTCTGAAGCTAAGACTCGGCCAACAAGACCTATTGTCTCTGCTGCAGAACAGGAAGGACTTAAACATGTGCTGAGCATAAACTTGGTTCAAAACATTCAAGCTTTTCAATGGTCTGGTGTACTTTCATGTAGATTAAACACCTCACAAGCTAACACACAATAGGGATTATTAGAATTTGAAAGACCGCAGATAGTTATATATGTACGTTGCTGCCCTGTTATACACAAGCTTTTCAGAGGATAACTTAATCGAACGGTAAAAGTAAAAGTTGATGATGTAGCATACCTCATTGACAGGGAACATGACCACGGAGTCATAAGGAGGTTACATCAAGCACCTTCAAGCTCAGGATTCACCTTATTACCTAGCAAAGCAGGAGGCCACGCCATGATGTAAGGATATATATGGCAGTCATACTTCTTCTGGAAGAACTTCTCCAGCTTCTCTGTTTCCAGGCAGAATGACATAAACCAGCAAGGAACATCGGGATCGTTGAATGTCTCGAATGTGGAAAGGTACACATAGCCATCAATGATCTCAATAACTTTCAGTTGAACATGCTCCTCAGGTGAGCCCTCAGTGAGCTCAAGAACCTCAGCCTGCAAAGGAAACATCTTGTCCAGCATCCATTTCTCAACACCGTCATCATCCGGCCTCCAGTACCACACGAGGAGCGAGAATACCACGACGCCGACGATGCAGGGCCTCCCATCCTTGGTCTCCCCAACCCTGAAACTGTGGCCTTGCTCCTTGAGGTACGGCGGCAGGTCGATCCGAAAGAACCGCATGGTTGCGGTGTTGAGCACCAGCATGTACGGCTTGGTGGTGTGCGTCCAGTAGACAGATCCATTCGCCAGCGAGCCCGAATGAAGCCAGTACTTGTCATCCCCTCTTCTCCTCGTGAAGGCGTGAGCCCACGGGAAGATCTGCCACTCCCCGGTGGCCGACGAGAAGACGGCTGCGCGCGCCTGCGAGTCGTCGTGGCAGGTGCAGAGGACGCGGACCGATCCGGGGTCCTCGTCGTCCGAGGAGGGAAGGATGAAATGGTTGAGGTAGGTGAAGTAGCCGCGGCAGCCGTGGGTGATCTCCTCGGGCGGCCTGGGGACGAGGTGGAGCGCCCGCGTGAGCGGGTCGTAGGCGGCGATCTGGTCGGTGCGGGTGCGCGGGTTGAGGAGGAGGACGCGGCCGCCGCGGCAGTCCTGGATCTCCCACCCGGGCGCGGCGTCGTCGTGGTCGCCGGGCACGCGGGTGAGGAAGAAGTCGCCGCCGCGGACGGCGGCGGCGAGGTCCGGGTCGGCGCGGCGGCGGAGGGGCGCGAAGGAGGGGATGGCGGGCCCGTCGGGGTCGAAGAAGAAGCCGAGGAGCGGGGGCGGGTGGAGCTCCCGGAAGCGGCGGCGGAAAGATCCGGAGGAACTGACGGCGCCGAGGAAGGTGCGGCAGGCGAGCGCGGCGCGGACGAGGCTCGCGAGGGAGGGGAGGCGGAGGAAGATCTCGCGGAGGAGGTCGTCGCCGAGGCCAGTTATGGTGGTGCTGCTGGCTACGTTGTCGGGTGTCGGCAGCGGCGGCGGCGGCGGCGTGGCCATGGGGAGCGGAGTGGATCTGTGGATGGGGGTCGGAGCTAGCCGGGATTCGAGGCAGCAGGCCCTCCTGGCTCGGATGGGCGGGGCCGGTGGCGGGGGGCGTGGGCGACTCGACTCGACGACTCCTCGCTCGGTCACTCCGCTTCAGACCAGGGCTCGGCTTTGCTTGGGTTTTTTGGGTGCGTCACACATTCGTGACCTGGTTAGATTCTTGCTGATCATCCGACGCTTGTTTAGGTGGGGTGATGCCTCACGGATGAACTTCTATCGAATGCCAAAATTAGTTTCGTAGCATGGTGGTTATAAGAAATCACTAATTGTTGTAAAGTTATAGCAACAATAAACTAAATAAACTAAATATCCATAAGGAAATTTACATCCGTTGTTCCAACAGTAATTTTTTAGTTCACTTTTTGTTTTCGAACCCAAACTTCTTGTAGAAAAAGATGGTGTCGTAATTTGTTTTCGTCTCTAATATTTCTTTAGTTCACTATTTATCTTTTCTATTGTCATAAGCGATCACACAATATTATTTATTTTTTAGTTGTCATGTATGGAAGTGGATTGAATTCGGTAGCTATGTTTTTAAGTTTATTCTCGTAACAAAATGCACTTCAAAGTGATGCTCGGTTAGCACCACTACCACTATGAAGCATCTTGGCCTCTTACGTTCATTGTTTATGTGGATTGTAAGTGATATTAGTGAGATATCTTACGTTCATAGTGGTATATGAGGAAACAAACAAGATTACGCTGCTCAGGGGCTATCTTACTGTGCTCGAATATTTTGGACCATATTAGCACTTGAGTTTTGCTCATCAAATTGCAATCAAACTCCTCACCTTCACCGATACTAATCAGCATCTCCACTTCTCATCCCTGCTACATGAACCAACACACTAATCCCTTCGCGGTTTGATTGTCTATTACGCACCGATGGTTCTATACTACCTCTATTAAGCCTAGTTCCTGAATCCTGATGGTCATTACCGACGGGGAAATGAGAGGAGAAACATTAGTGCGTGATTTCAGTTACTTTAGCTTCCTATGCCAACAGCCACCCACTGAGAATAAACCTGAAGCATAGGGGGATGAAAATCGATACAAAGTACGTGGTGTGTCAACACCTTGACGAGGATGGTGCCCATCTATATTTTAAACTAGGTGAATTCCCCACGCGTTGCCGCGGGAGCGGAAGTTAAGATGTTAATGTGACATATGGCTTATCGAAAGAAGGAATAGATGTATAAACTGACATTTATTTAAACACTTGTTAGAGCACCCAATTTCTTTTTTGCAAATATATCTCACACGGCTGCTGACAACAATTGTATCCTAATTTTCCTTACAAAGTCCTGTTTAAAATGGATTAAAGATGGGATAAAGTCTAGAAATCAAATTCACTTTATTGAAACTGGAACCAGGTAGTCCGGTAGAAGTAATTAGACCTTCACTTTCATTAAGCAAGATAACGATCATGAAAAACTGTTTGGATTTCAAAGTGTATAGAATCTTCTTGCAAAAAAAAAAAGAATGTGTATAGAATCAAACGGGAGATACTATAAAATTTGCTTTGCTAAACGTTGAATTGGTGGTACCGCAGATCACACCAGTTGAGAAGATAAATGATGCAAACGAAAGAAAATATGGGATAAAAGAGAATGTTAGCAATATGTAACATATAAACTGATCTGAATTGGGATAAAGGAACGTTGAGGTCAGCCACATAGGTAGGTAGTGGGGCATCGTATTCTAGAGAAAATTTCTTTCATACATAGAAGATCAGGAAAGCAGGCTCGACTAAAAAAAAATAAACATAGCAGGGATTTGGTAGATAAATAGGAGGCAAAAAACCACATAGATCTTTCTTTTTCTTACCTTATCATATCAAGAAACAACGTGGATCAAATAAACAGCAAGGATAAATTACTGAGCATGATTGACGACGGATCAAATGAAAGAAACCCTTTCTTGGTTCAGAGTACTATATTTGATGGCCTTGACTATTGTAGCTTCCAATGTGTACAGAAGATGGCCTTGATTGTTGTAATCTCCAATATGTCTGGACTGTAATAACACAGAACAATTGCTTGCATGTAGTTTTTCTGACAAACCTGAAACCAAGAACAATTGATGAATTATTGAACACCTTCATATTCGAAAATCTTGCTCTTGCTTCTTAAAATTTTGCACTAAACAACAACCTATATTGAAAACTGAAAGCAGATCATCAGAACTAAAGTGCAAATTACCTGACGGAAGCACGTAACCATAAAACAATTATGCAGAAAATTGGAGTAACATGAGTGGGAACTCAGTACTTCATCAGCTGCAGCATTTTGCTACTGGAAAGGCATCGTCTGAAATTGCCGATGTGCTATCAGGAATTGAGATGAATTGGAGAGGAGGTAAAGCTATCCAGCAAGAATAGGAGTAACATGAGCGGGAAATCAGTATTTCGTCCGCTGCAGCATTTTGCTACTGGAAAGGCATGATCTGAAATTGCCGATGTGCTATCAGGAATTGAGACGAATAAAAGGACAGGGTGAATAAAAGGACAGGGGGCAGCCGATGGCCTGCCAGCTACTGTGATGGCCATCTCTCGTCTCGGGGTTCAAGCAGGAATAAACTGTTATTAAATGGGCATTAACGGGTGTAAAGAATGGTGGCTAATGTTTTGGAAGAGCGTTACTATACTTGAATGGCGTTCTGTTACCAGCGTTGTTGCAATAGAACTTGAGAGAGAAGACAGAGGACAACGGACAGGATGAGGACACTTGCTGAGATCTGACGGTTTGAATAAGAAGAGTGATGTGGCTTGCTGAGGATTGAGAGAAATATGAGTAACTGATCTTTGTTGGTTGCACTTATAAAGAAATAGTAGATGCAAGCAAGTGAAGGAAGTATGGAGTTGCCTGAATCTGAACAAAGAGAAGAGCTATTATGGCTGATATGGGATCAGCGAAGGAGGTGTTTGATGTAACATCTCGCCCTAATGACACTTCTAAACTCGCTGTTAGTGCAAATTGACCTAAAGTTTAAAGTGATCATGTCAAGAATGTAAATCGAAAACAAATCGCTAAATACGGTCAAAGTGGGGTTTGAACTACAACTTCAAATTCTTGCACTGAAGTGGGCCCAAACAAAAATGTTTCCGAGTTCTATGTCTCAAAATAGAATTTTGGATAATTTTTTTCAGAATTTTATAAAAAAGGGAAGCAGTTCAAATAAATCTAAGGAAATTCAAATTGATCTGTCTTCTCGAATTTTTAATTCAAAATCTGGGCAGAAATTCGAAATTCTCCAATAAGGAAAAATGATCCTGTATAGGTGTACTTCCATCCCTGAATTTCTCAGATTTTTCTGAGTTGTTTAAGCCCCTGTTTTGGAGGAGAGAAAGCTGCAATTGTGAAAAATTATTTGGAAAAAGAAAAATGGCCGCGTGTCACCTTCTTCTTCCTCCTCCCTCACTGTACTGCCAACTCTCCTGTGCACGGCGTCATGGCGTCGTCCTCGCCGCGCGTTGGCGCCCATGCTGCGACCGGCTCGACCTCATCCACTCCGCACTGACCCTCTCCCTCGCTCTCGTTCTTTTCGTCCACGAGCACGCGAACCGAGCCGCCATTGCCGCCCTTTCTTTGAGCTCGAGCTCACCGCCGCTCCACTCGTTCCCCGGCCACGCTCCCAACTGCTAATCTGCGCGCAAGAGCACCACCTAGGCCCTCAGTAGCACACACTTGAACTTCCTCCACTCGCTCGCGAGATCGAAGCTCGTTTCTTCCGATGGCAGCCGGTTGAACGCCGTCGACGTCGTCGTCGATTCCGTCTTCCACGGTGGGCCATTGGGGAAATTTCTTGCTCCGGGTTGTGCACAACCTCATCACGCACCTGCCTGACGTGATCTCGTGGTCCCTCGTGCAGCGAGCTCACCGGAAAAAGGGTCTTCTTCCTCGCCGCCGTCTGCCGCCCTCCACCGCTCCGACGAACTCCGCCTTCCGGCCACACTCCACGTCTACATCTCCCAGGGTGAGCTTCGCCTTGATCCCGTGAATCTCGTGCTCGCGCTAGTTTAGGTCTTCGGCCCCTCCTTTCGCCGGAACATGGCGCGCCGCCGCTCGCCGCGCCGCCGCTCGCCGCCGGCGCACCTCCGCCGCGCGCGCGCACGTGCACATCATGGTGCGCTAGAGCCGCCTCGTCGTGCTCATCGCGTAGCCCTTGGCCTTCTCGTCTAGTTCGCCGGAGTTTGGCCGGAACGCGGCCGCGCCGCCGCGCCGCGGGCGCGCGCACGCCATGCGCGCTGGCACTGCTACAGTGCCACCTGTTCTTTTCTTTTTCCTTTTCCTCTCTTTTTCCAGGTTTTTAGCATAACTTGTAAAATCGATATAAAATAAAGTATGGCTCCGAAAACTACAAACTAAATTTTGTTGGAATCCTTGTAGCAAGAGCTATCAAACGGTGCAAGAACATAATCAAGACTCACCAGAATAATTTTACAAAATTCAGAGAATGAAAACCTTAATGAATTTTTATAGCCTTTTCTGTACATGCAAAATTCCTGATTTTTGGTTTGCATGCATCTCATAGCATTCCTGTGCTGTTCACCAAAGGGCACCTTTAATTTCTGCATATTTTAGCTGTAATTGCATTCCCATGCTTTTAATTATTACATTTTTGTTATTTTATTCTTGCATGCTTTTAAGCTAATTTTTGGACATGTCACTGTCCATAGTAGTGCTATGCTACGAAAAATGCAAAATAAAAATTTTGACTTCCAGAACCATGTTAAATAATTTTGAAATGAAATATGTTGTTTCGACACTTTAAAACCCTAAAGCACGTGTCGCCTTTTGGGAGGGTGCTTCAAATGCAAACGCCTTGCTATCTCTTAAGCCATTTCCTGAACATCACAGCAGCACCTTCATCATAGTATTGCATTACTTCTTTTAGCAAAGTTTTATTTATGCATTGCATTTAATTTTTGTTTTGCATTGCATCATTATATGAACCGACGCCGGAATCGAGAACGTGGTGATCGAGGCCGAGGAGACCGGCGCTGACCTGAACACTCTTGTTTGCACTGACCACCAGGCCCAAGGCAAGCCCCGGTGCATGCCTATGTTTTACAAAGTTTTTCGTTTCTCATATGTATTTCGGGTCATGATTGTGCATTACGTGTAGAACTTGATTGACACAGTAGCTGCATGTTTGTGCTAGGTTCCTATGGGTTGGTTCAGCTATATATGTCCAGCCGCTCGTTAGAATATGCTAAGCTTAATTGGTTCCATCGGTAAACATCGGGTGGTATGGAGACCGCTCGGTATAGGGGTATCGGGTATATTCCATTACTCTCACATGATATGTTAATGAATATGAGACCGAACGGGGAAGTTCTTGTGTAGGTTGCGGTGGCAAGGTCGTCTTGTCCGCCATAGCCCCGTTTGTGTCGGTTGAGGACCGATCGTGGTGGACCCGTTGAGCAAGTTTGAATGTACCGGATGCATGCTAGTGATATGGGCACTAGTAAACCGACGTAACTCGATTGCTGTATTGTTGGATGGGGCCCACCTCTCTTCTGGTGATGAAGATGGTCACAGTGGTTCACAGGTATGTGTAGGAAGGGAGGGTGCACGGGCTAACCACGGATGGCTCCGGCGTGGGCATCGCGTGGAGGACGTGTACCCGGGAGAGGTGACACTCGGCCGGCTTTATGGGTCTTGTGAAAGGTTGCCGTGCATGACTCTTTATGAGTGTGCGTACGTCGTGTTTTCCGGGTTTCGTCTGCAGGTGTAAATCGATTCGAATCGCCGTCCCTCGCGGTTATGTAGTACCACTTGTGATCGCTGCCAGATCGTAGTAAGAAGTGCACATGTATATGGATATATTGCTGTTTTGTACCTTAATTAATTGCTTGCAACCTTGTATGTATTAGTATAGGTTGCTAATATTTACATTTATGTAAGAACCCTTTTAATTTGGCTAAAACTTGAAAATAAGGATCAAGTATTAGTGCTGTTTTTGCAATTAAATTCCAGCACCTTGGTCAGCCCCTGCATATTAGAAGTCGGTCTTAGAAGGCCAATTTGACGGGTAAGACTTGCTGAGTATTAGTTGCTCAGGGCTTTTGTTGAAATCTTTTTGCAGGTAATCCAAATCCCGGTTTTTGTGATTGCTGTGGCAAGGTGGTGTGGGAGGGCGAACCACTCAAGGACTGGTCCATTGAGTGGGTTCCCGCCTCTCCTAACCAAGAGCAGGGTGAGTGAGATCATGTTTACGGGCCGGACATGATTTCCTGTAGATATGTATCGTCGAGTGTTAGGAATTCTTCATTAAGGCAACAAAGAATCCCGACACGGACAATCAAAGATCAATCATAGAACAACGAGACATCATTTCGTTACAAGGGTGTCGTCTCTCCTGTCCCCCCCCCCCCCCCCCCCCCCCCCCCTCTTCTACGGAGCCTGAGGGCTGGTATTTATAGGGAAGGCCAAGGGTCATTTCGGCATGACCACAATGCCCTTGGCCACCCACTATATCTGCGAAATATTCCGTACAAAAATGTCATAAGGGTACAAGTGTCTTTTCCGTTCGTCGACAGAAACCCTAACTAAGTGACGTCATTTGCCAGTCTGGATCTCGGACTTCATCGAGCCGGGCCTCGTCTTCCGGGGTTGCCGCCATTCCCGGCCGCCGCCAATTCGTCGCTAGTCGGCGGAGAAACTGCGTTCTCCCCAAACAATGTCGGCTCCCCGAGTCCGTCGCTCCCTGAGATGCCGCTAATTCTCCGCCGGGAACCCGAAACGTCGGCAGCCCAGCTCACCTGCAGTTAGAAAACCAAAGACAAAAAGGGGTGTCGTTATTATCGTAAATACCGATCCCCAACATCGAGTTATCGCTTTCGCTACGTTTGTGCTCTATAATCGAATTTCGAACTCTTTATGTACTGTAAAGCTATCACTTAAGAACTTGCACTCTTTATGTACCTAAGTGTGAAACTAAGTTGTAATAACTAAATCGTTGAACTCTATTTTATTATGCTTATGTGTGTGGTCATTTGGATGCTTGCTTCGTCAAGTGTCATCCGATCTCGATCCTTAATAGCTAACCCCTCATTATTTGAGGTGGGATGCTACATTTGAGTTCATTTTATCTCTGCGTGAAGAAGTGAAACTGAAGTGCCTTATCACTATGTGGACCTGGTGGACAGAGCGAAATAGGATTAGGGAGGGAGAACAGAGGAGAACCATGGGGGGCTGGCACAAAGCATTAATGCCTATCTCGCTGAACTAATGAAACTGAAGGAAAAGGAGGCAAAGCATGTGTACGAGATCAAGCAGAAGTGGTCAAAACCGGATGGTGATTTCATCAAGTTGAACTGCGATGCCTCTTTGTCTTCGACAGATCGCTCTGGTGGCTGGGGATATATTATTTGAGATCAAGATGGCGATGTGGTCTTGGCGGGCAGAGGAAGAATCATGCATCTGCTAGGTCCTTTCCACGCAGAACTGATTGCATGCTTTCAAGGAATTCAGGCTGCTATCACACTTGGGATTGGCAATGTTATCCTGGAGACTGATGCTCTGAAGGTGAAACAGGCAGTGGAAACTGATGCCTTTGACAGGACTGCTGTCGGGATCCTTGTTGGGGAGCTGAAGGAGCTTTTATCTCTATATTTTATCAATGCTATAGTTCAGTTCAAACCTAGAGAATGTAAGCGGGTAGCCCCATGCACTTGCCGCATTAGGACGTGAATGTAACTTGGAGGACGATCCTGTTGTGGACGTCTTGCCACAATGTATTCGGGTGATTGTTGCTGACGATCTGTACCTGGTTAATGGAATGAGTTGTTCCTTTCAAAAAAAAAAAAAAGCTTCCTATGTCAACTACTAGTCATCTATCGTGCATCCGTTGCTCTCATCTTATACCACATGACCATTAAAGCACATCATCATGTATCTTGTTATCTTAAATGCAATTTTGACCACTATTGTTTTGTCATTAACTATTTAAATATATTTAATTAATATTATAATAAGCAATAGCATATTGTTTGAAATTTCAATGCACTCCAAAATACCACCCAGACCAGTAAAACTAAAATGACTAAAAAATTAACGAAAATCGATCGGTTTTGATCGAAATAATTTGAATTTTTAGATTAAATTTATCTAATTTAGTCATACTTGAATGCTAGTAAAATTGGACCAAACCAGCTGAAACTTGCCGGTAATATCAAATTAGGCTGGTAAAGCAGAAATTCGATGAAAAACAACGAATTTAGGCCCCATTTTTTTCACCATGTCAAACCAAGTATGAAAAGGATATGGGGAAATTTGTCTCCGGAACACTGTAAAAAGTCCATTTGCCTAGAGGACATTGAACCAAAAAACTTTGTCTATAGGACACTAGAACTGCGGGAAGTATCATACAGACCAAGCCATCATTATTTAGTGTCGACAAATTTTTATCTTTACTACATAATAAGTCTATAATGCGTGACATGTCTGCCATTTTTTTGGGTTTGCCTCACGTGGACCGTAGGATATTGGCCTATGCAGGGTCTGCTACCGTCGTTGCCGCACGATCGAGTCGTCCGTCCGCCTCTTTGGTCTGTCGTCATAAGGTTTTTGTCCCTCTGCCCCGATCGATTCTGTGTCATCACCAACAAAGGTTTCCTCTCCTACACACACCCACCAATAGGACTCGAGTTCGCTTCAACTCCGGCTTACTGCTGGGTACAAATTGACTCTCCATGGCGCGATTCGAGGAGCTGCGCAATCTATCTGCTACGCCGTCCAAACGGACTCCGGATCGTTCCTGCTCGAGTTTGTTTCAACTCCGGCCGATTGTTGGGTTCAAATTGACTCGCCATGGCGGCGGAAACCTATGGTCTGCTACGCCGTCCAACTCGACATCGCAGACCTCTTCTTCCCGCTTCGCCTCCTCCGCTCGAGTCCATGGACGACCTCGAGGCTCGACGCACCCCCTGAATTTGACGCAGCCACACAGCCAAGGGGAGACCGCGCGCGATGCCGCTGGACGACCTGCGTGTGATCGTCACCGAGCTGGTCGGCCGCTTTCGTCTCCTTCCTCTTCGTCATCAACCCGTCCCCTGCCATTGCATCCTCCTCGATGAGCATGCAGCTATCAGCTATGATGAATCGCCGATGATTTCGTAGTGCCATCGATGGGGAGGGAGGGGACAGGAGCAGTCGCGGACGTCGAAGACAAGTGGCCGGAGGCTGGAGCGGTAGAGCTGGTCAACGAAGGTGTTGCAGGAACTGGCGGCAACATGTTTAACATTGATTTACTGACGGGCAGGGATCAGCGAGAGGCGACGAATGCGTGCCCAGATCCTGGCGGCTTGCCAGTACGACCGCTCACCACGTCCGTGCGCCTGAAGTTACCTGCAAGCGGGCTCAGACCACCACGGCCGATGGAAGGTGCTTCGCGTGGTGGCAAACGCGAGATCGGCGCTCGTTATTATTCCAGTGGTCACAAAACCCGCGCCATTGTCATTCACTTCCTGCCCAAAGTGCCGGACGCACAGATCAGGCCCATCAGGGGCTCGCCATCAATTGTTGCAAGGGTGCAGTCTGAGTAGGTTCAAGAGCAAAGCACATCATTGGCTCCAGGTTCAGCTGAGACGAACAACGCAGCTGAGATCAAAGAACAAAGCGCTCGATGATACTGATTTTGTTTGATTTGTTTGTTTTTTGATCTGCTTATTAAACAGCTGCTCTCTTGTACTGACCAGAGAAAGGAGGCAGAGGGGAAGGTGAGAAAAAACTGATCAGGAACTTGAATTTATCTAATGAGTAATTAATGACGGATAGCTGCATATGCATGCCCATGACAAGCATAAAACTGCAGGCCTCATATCCGGTTTCGTTGGCTCACGAACTCTTATATAGCTTACTAATTAATGGCCTTGCACCTTGTTGACTCTGAACCAGCAGAAGCACCACCAGCCAATACTGCCGTCCTCATAAACCATGAAAATCTGGTTAAGTCCAGATTTTCTCCAGTACGATAGTGTGTAATTGGCTATTTGGAAAGGGTTATGTTGACTTTAATTCTATTGTGTTCATATATAATAAACCATTTATAAAGCTAGCTAAAGTAGAGATCACCTTCCTGCTTGATTGTTTTTTTGTTTTGTCATTTGGCCATCTTTCTTTCTTTTTATGTATGACTTGTTAGAAAGAAAATGCACACCAACAATGAGACACAAACAAGCTACAAGGATAAAAATATTCTCTCTCTTCTTTTCTGGTCCTGTTACAACGCACAGTCAATTTGCTAGTCAGATATTAATGCTGAAACTTTAAATGTTGACTATTTGAAATACTTTAAAATTACTAAAATGACTTTTAAATGTTTTTGTTATCATGTGAAATACTTTAGATTATGTAATGTAATTCTCTTTTTTTTTTGAAGAAAATGTATGGAGTTCTTTATCGTAACAGCTATTGTTACGTGGCACCTCTACTTTTCTTTGATGTTAATCCACTCAAACTGAAAAAGAGCCTTCAAAAAAAAAAAACTGAAAAAGAGCCTCCATCATTTATCACTTTGTTTGGGAGCGATGTTCCGATCTGAGTCATCTGACACAAAGAAATTTTTCTTTTGCTCACAAACGGAATCCATGTCACCCGGCGGGACCCACCACCAACAACAACCACGGGTTCGCTCATCCTTGTCATCCGCACTCCCGTCCTCTTCCTCCCCTGGCTGCGCCTCCGCACCTCAGTAGTAGCAGCAAACACCCAAAAATTTCGCGAGTTCGTTAGAGCAAATGGCCGCTCCAATCAACATCCCTCTTCTCTTCCTCTTCATCGCCATGGCGTCGCTGCGATGCGGTAATGGTCTCCGAAACCCTGGTCATTGCTTCCCTCCCCTACTCCGTCGCAGCGTCTCCAGGCCGATTCTTTCCCGCTCTCGCCTCACCCATTTGAGTTTCTGTTGCTTGGTTCGATTGCAGGCGCGGCGGCCGGCGAGGGGTTCTGCTCGGTGGAGCCGTCAAGTGAGTGCTCCGGGGACCAGCCCCTCTACTGGAAGGCCACCCACCCCACCCTCGCGCCGGCGCACCTCGAAGGTGCGTCACCGCCCACCTTCCAATGATTCGCTGTAATGGCCATTGGGAATGTTTTTTACCTTGCCTGGAATCCCAGTATGGCAGTATCACCGACATTTATAGAGTGGACTTGATATTCCCTGGATTTGTGATCCTAGTCTCTCTGTCTCTCGGATTTCACTTTACAGTAAGCCCTGGGTTTTCGGTGGGGATGACATGCCCTTGGTTGAATATCAGAATATGTAGTTGCTGCTCTTTCGCTTCTCGTCAAACAGCTTGACTTGGAACACATGAACACTCTAGTCCCCACCACACCCCCCCCCCCCCCCCCAAATTTTGAATTGGGTCGTCCCTGGTTAGAATGAGTTTGTTAGTTTCTTTTTCGGAGGAATGGGTGTCTCAATGATACGTGAAGATATGAGCTTATCGTGCTAAGTAAAATGAATATTCATTCTGCATTTTTCATCTATCTATATGAAAGATATGTTTGCTTGAGAAACTTTGTTTTGCGTTGTTATTTGTTAAGTTAATACTTGTTGCTTCCATAAATACCGATGCTCCTACATTTAACGTTGCTAATTTTTTATCTACTTTTAAAAATGGATTTGTAGATTTACCTGGCTTCACACGCAGTGTTTTCAAAAGGGATCATGCTTTAATAACACCCGAAAGCCACGTGTTCAGTCCTTTGCCTGATTGGTATGCCTATTTTCTTATATCTTCTATTCAGACTCTAATGCTTGTTAATGCCATTCATTTATCCTCTGTATAGGATCAATACTTTAGGAGCATATTTAATTAGCCCAGCTATTGGCGCCCACTTCACGATGTATTTGGCAAACATGCAAGGTATGTAATTTATCCCACTTGCAAAAGCATATATATAGAAAGATGAATAATTGCATATATTTTAACTCATACGAAAAAAGCACTGCAGCCAGTAGAGAAGAATGCTGTGTTTCAGTTTGGTCATGTAGCACTAAGCTGATTTTATAATTATATAAAAGTTTCCACTGACCTCAAATATAATATATTTTTCTATATCAAGCAATAATTCTTTCCCTACCAAACCATTGAAGTAGCTTTCACAAAGTTTAAAAATGTGTTCACCTTGGGCGTGGACAACTTCTTGTGCATAGACATGTAGAATTCTCACATTCTTAAGCCAGTGATGCAAAATGATATCTATTAAAAATCTATCATCCGGCATGGACTATTGTTTTTTTTTTTAGATCAGTAGTTTAGTACATGTTATTTTCTGTTCTTACAAAACGGAGTGGTTGATAAAGTGGTATGCTCTGAACTAATGTTGTGTTGTGTGCAGATGGATCAAAATCAGCTCTACCACCAAAAGATGTTGAAAGGTTGGTTCATACCTAATAGTTACACTAGTTGAATAGCAACATTGCATACTTGGAACATCTCCGTTTTTTAACTGTGCTGCCCACCCAGTTAAATAACTCATTTTGTCAGTTTTCTGCCTTTCAATCAACTTGTAATTTCCTTCATTTCTTTTATCAATGATATTTCCACCGCCTTTACTGTGGAACCACTTGGCAGGCTTGTTTTTGTACTACAAGGGAGCATTTCACTATCTGTAGGGACTGGTACCACCCATTCTCTGTTGGTAAGGCTATATCCACATTTAGTGTTTGCCTTTTGTTTTTCCTTGAAACTTTTAATTTTGAGTAATTGTGTATTTTCTAAGTAGTGGGGTTTGAATGAATGCAAATTCCATTACGTGATTGGTTCATAGAGAACTATGTTTTAACCACAGTTTTTTTTATTTTCTTGAAGCTTCTACTGCTGGAAGTTTTGTGCCCAATTTCATACTTTAACTAGTTTGAATGAGTGCTGAAATCCAAGGCTTGTGTTAGCTATCAGTTCTTTAAGAGACAATAATTGAAAAAATCAATACATAATAACTAGAAACTGCATGATAAACCAGAAAATGTACAAATCAACATAGCTTTCGTAATTGAGCATTGTTTGATTGAGTGAAATCTAATGAATTTGCATTCTAGTGCATTAGGCACTATTGTTTTCTTTCTACCAATTGTACACATCTAGTTTCATTACTTTGTCCCACTCAAATAAAAAAAAAGTATTCTATTCTTGTCAAGGAAAGTTTGTTTCTTGTTTACTTACTTGGCCTAAGTAATGCTAATTCTGCACTGAGGTGACTTACGGAATCTTTTTAATGATAAGTGCAGGTGGACTCATATGCCTATCTTCCCGCAAACATGAAACATTCTATGATCTCAGATGATTTGACCACTGTTGTAGTATTTGAGAGGAGGTACACATGTTAATGCTAAAACATGTTGCCCTTTTCTTTTTGTTATGGACACAATTTGCTTTATTCAGATGCAATTAATATGCAGTTAACGCTTCAGTTTTGTTATCCATTTTTCATTGAAATAACAATCAGCACCTATCTCAATTTTATTTCTTTATTAGGTACAGTGCCATTGAGGATTACTATCCTGATCTAATTGTCGGTTTGACAGATAAGCAACCCCTTCTTGAAACCCCTGGAGAGGTGCGATGAAACTTACTATACCCTGTGGATCATCGTTTATTTACACTACTTTTCCCTGGGGATCATTATTATTTAAAGTCTTGGTGCACCTTACCTTTGGAGTACCTTCCACTTGTGTCTGCGTATGTGCACCTTACCTTTGGAGTGATGACTATATTGATATCAGTTCCTTCTGTGCTGACGTAAATTGATGAATTAGGTATTTCAACTGAGGAAGCTACTACCCACTTCTCCACCCTATGACTTCAATATCCATGTAAGTTTGGATATGTTTGTCTCTTTATTTTGTTCATTGTGCCCCACATCAGACTGAGCCCATGAGAATGTAGCTAACCACATTTTAAACTCTTTTTTCCCTTACTGTTTCACCTGTAAACAAGGTACTCCCTCCGTCCCAAAATACTTGGTATTCTAGCCTTCTCAAGTTTTCCCAAAGTATTTGGCATTCTCACTTTCCGAGACACCTTTCTCTCTTTCCAATACACCTCTATCTCTATCTCTCTCCTCGTTTCCTGTGCTCCTGCCTTTTTCCTCTTCTTCATCTCCGTGCCCAAGACTAAGATGCCAACTATAGGGGACGGTGGGAGTACATACATCTCCCTACCAGGGTGATTGATATATTGCACTCGATACTTTGGCAACATAGGTACTGAGGTTGTAGACATAACTTGTTATAGGGTCCTACATTCGTCTGCGATTTCTGATTCTCCAATGAAGAATGCCTTTTCTAATATCCATCTCCGACATGCAGATAATGGACTTTCAACCAGGCGAATATCTGAATGTGAAGGTCAGCAAGTTTATACACAATAAAGCCTACTTTTCCAGCTTCATGAATCATGATACAAATTGATGTCAATTAAAAAAGAAAGTTATGTGTTAGCTTTGTAAACTGAACACCAGAACAGCTGTAATGTTAATTATCAGTTATAGAAGTATCTTTCACATAATTGTGATGTTGTGGCCCTATGCAACATCCCATTCTGAAACACTTTTTTTTTTCCATCAGGAGGTTCACTATAATCAACATGGACTACTGCTTTTAGAGGGGCAAGGAATATACCGATTGGGGGATAGCTGGTAAGGATTTGTAATATAAAAGTTTCCATTTGTTTGGGTGTGATCGGTTGCCACTGCTGCAGCTGCGGCTGCAGCTTATAGCTGTAGCAACCAACGTTGCTTGCCGCAGCCGCAGCCAAGCTTCAGCCTTGGCATAGCAGCCTTACTTACCTATAGCAGCTGAAAAAGGTTCATGAAAGATTAGTATACTTTGCAATTTAACTTCTAGAAGACATGTGGTGTAGAGATTGAGTAGCCATTTACCTCACTGGACATTTGTCACTATGGTTCATCTGCATTAACACCTTTATAAAAATATATCTTTTGTTTTTTATACTCCCTCTATTATCTTTACCTAAAAGTTGCAAAATCATATGCCCAAATTGCAGCATTTTCCCCCTTTTTTCTTTTGTTGTTGTAACCTGAAGTCCTACTTGTTTGCATAATGTTTTGCAATATAGTTAACTAAAATCAATGTATTCTAAGATTTTTCCTACTGATAATACAGGTACCCAGTGCAAGCAGGCGATACCATTTGGATGGCACCGTTTGTGCCTCAATGGTAAGTGGATGCTACCTTTCTGTTTGCCGTCCATGACTTTGCTTTTCTAGCTAAGCTCAGCGCTGTTGCCATGATGTTCCAGGTATGCTGCCCTTGGTAAAACCAAGACGAGATATTTGCTGTATAAAGATGTCAACAGGAATCCATTGATATAATCAAAGAAACCATTCCCGATGGATATCAATAAAGATGGGAGCTGTGCCAGGCTGCCAGCTATGGAATTATCTGGAAGATGGTCACTGTAGAATGAAAGGATACGCGTGCTCACTGAGAATTCTTTCGTACAAATGAATATGCAGATGTAAAAATGTTCATGGCTGGCTGTCTCTGATGGTGGCGAAAGCTTTGTCATGTACCATGTTGTGGACAGAACTTGACAAGTTGCTTATGCTGTGTCACTTCGCATGAAAATAATGTGTGGTTACCACACTCCGGATCTAAAGAAAATAGGAACATGTTCCTTGTTCAAAGATTAGTATTTAGTATTCAATTTCATAGGGCAATTGATATCGTGAATTGTGTTCCTAAGATGAGTTTTTATTTTTCTATTCAATATCATATAGAGCAAAGACAAACAAAGCTACACACGAATCAGTTATTATTATTTTTTTTGGAACTGCAGTAATTGTTTTTGAGTGAACAAAAAATTGCATTTGGTGGATAAGGTGAACAAAAAGGTAATCAAAGACGCGGTCTTTTAGAAGGTAAAATCTACTAAAAGCTGAGTGACTAGATTATGGGTTTTTTAAAAACTGGGTTCAGAAACTAGAAGGATCCTAACTTTCCCAGTACGGTAAGACAATATTCTTGCTAATCCAAGTATGCGATACTGAGAAAGAGATGCTTTCTTTTGAATCAACTTATGTGACTCTATGCTGTTCCGACAATTTTGAGCCATACATCAAAGATCTTCCTAGAGATTCCTGAACTGGACTTTTCAACAGGTTTGAAGTTGGTTTGATCTATCCAAATCGTTCTAACATCGACGAAATTTTTTTCGTGAAAAAAATTTAGCAACTCAAATTAGTGACTACTCCCTCTGTTTCAAAATATATGCAGTTGTGGCTATGTTTCTGGGTGTCTAGATCCTAAGAAGATTTTATGAATCTGGATATATGCTTGTTCAAGTTTAAGATGTCCAATGAATCTGGTACAAAGCCAGAACTGCATATATTTTGAATCTGGTATACGTTTAAAACACCTTAGATTTTTTGGTAAACAAAAAAAATTACAAGAAAAGGAAAAGTCTCCAAAGTCCTTGAAAATAACCAAATCATTTCCCTCCAATGATTTCAAATGATGCTTGGCTAATCATCATTCCCCATCACAGCCCAGCTAAACCTGACTTACTAAACACAACCAGCCAAAGTTGTCCGAAGCTAATTAACTATAATCCCGAACGAAATCAATGCCGGGATTGCAACGCCAAATCTCGCCAACAAAAATATCTGGACCTGTACGAACATTCCCATCAGCGGCAGCAAGCCGCACTAGCTGGTCCGCCCAGCTAGCTGCTTTGTTGATTGATTCCGACCTCCTCAGATTTTTGCATTCCCACCCCTACGCTCCCTTCAAAATTCTCGCCGCGTCCCTCTTCTCCTCCTGCAGTGCTCTCGTGCTCCTTCCCTCCTCGTCGCCTCCTCCCCCGCGCGCAAACCCTAACCCTACCCTTGCCCGGCAATGGCATATCCGGCGTGAGAGAGAGTGGGCTGCGGCTGGAGCAGAGCGGTTGGCTGCTCGCGGGAAGATATGTATAAGCAGGGGGGCGGGGCGGGGCTGGACAGGAAGCGGATCAGCGAGGCGCTAGACAAGCACCTCGACAAGGCTGTCGGAGCCGCGGCGTCGCCGTCGACGTCGAGGGGGTCGGCCGGCGGCGGCGGCGGCGGGCGTGACCATCACCGCCTCGTCGTGCCGTCCTCTGCGTCGTCTATCCCCAAGGGCCGCTGCTCCGAAGGTGACGTCACCGCGATTCTCTCTCTGTGGCGTATCGTTCCGTGGGCTCGTAGCGTCCCTGAATCTGCGGTTCCGTGGTGCGCTGGCGAGGCGGTGCAGCTAAGTTTCTTGAAAGATAGGGTAGGATGTGGTGTGCAGCTGAGGGGGATCGGTTTGGGAGGTTCAAAACTGTTGGTTCGCCTGCAGATGAGGTGTTTGATTACAAAGATTTGGGCGGGTGTGTTTTGATATTTTTCGTGTGTTTTGATATTTTTCTTCAGTTTTGACATTCACCTGTGTAAACGGTACTTGGGAGCTGATTGAGGAGATTATTGATTGGCAACATTTTGTTTTCTACAATGTGTTGATGTGAGTTCATGCTGCTTAGATTTTCAGCGTCGGTGATTGTGATATCTGCAAGGCTACCCCCAGTATATTCTTGGTTTTGGATGGGTCCAGTGGTCCATGTACCAAAAGTTTGGGGTGTTTTTGGTTTCGCGGAGTGGGCAGATTCATGTTTACATATACTTCAGAAGTTTTCCTCAATGCCGCACGACGTCTATTCCTATGTATTAATCAATCTAATTGTTATGGAGATTTTCGAAGTCATCCTAGTTGTTGCTTCTGGCTTTTTTCAGTTTGAGATTGGTTGCTTATATTTATGTGTTTGCATCATAACCCATAAGCACTAATGCATTAACACTTCCATCCTTATTGGTGCAGGAGAATCTGATTCTGATAGTGAAGGATCAGATGTTAGTGGCTCTGATGGGGAAGACACCTCATGGATTTCATGGTACTGCAACCTAAGGGGAAATGAATTCTTCTGTGAAGTCGATGATGACTACATACAAGACGACTTCAATCTTTGTGGCCTTAGCAGCCAAGTTCCATATTACGATTATGCACTCGATCTCATTCTGGATATTGAGTCATCTCATGGTAATTTTCCTTTGCAACTACTAAGACACGTAATAAATTCATGTTTCATGTAATTGAACCAAACATTTGGATCCTATAGGATGATATTGTAAAAGCTTTCTTGTTAAGATCTAGATTGCTGTTCCTAGCAAAGATCATTATAGCTTTAGCAGCGAGGGTCAAGGGAATAGAGGTGAAACTTTTAATGGCATGGATCTAATTAACCCTTGTTTTTTCGGCAATTAGATGTCTTTACTTTCATATATAAGATGCTGCAGAATACCATCTTCACACCTGACAATTAATTTGTGTTTTCCAGCCCCTGTTTTGGAAGCACTAATTTTTATCTTGCATGGATTGGCTTACTCCCAACTCCAATTTTCCATGGTTGGGCTAGTAGTTGTGGGTTTATCGCACATGGTTAGTTCTGGACTCCTAGACTTAGATTCAATAGTGTTTCATATAGTAGGAAACTATCCCTGGCAACGGTTCAACCAATTTTGAAGCACCTGGCGGCAACAAATAGCTATGGCATATGGGGACTCTCCAAATTTGTGCTATAATGCTGCTCCTAGCCTCCTACTCATTGTATGGACAATCATATATAGAGTTCTACTCATGCCACAGTTCTGCATTGCTTCCTGTTAACTGGGGCGCATTCTTCACATCTTGTGCTTGAGTCATGCATCTTACTACTTTTAGGGTAATAGTGTTGATTAAGCAACAGTAGTCATATCACTCCACATTTATTTAGTTTATGTTCTTTTTCATGGCAGAGCATCTGTTAAATTAGCTCCTTTTTTTTTCCCTTGAGAAAGTGTTACTTGCTTCTAGGATCTCTAAGAATGAAGTGAATTTTGTAATTCAATTGTCAGGTCTAAATATGTTAGGATTTTAAAAGACTTGCGCTTTATATATCATTGGTTTTGGGTTAGATATCGTGGTATTTATCGCTTGGTGTTCTATATATATTTTGGTTGACGTTCTTCAGTTATTTAATTATGTTATAGGTGATATGTTCACTGAAGAACAAAATGAGCTGGTGGAATCTGCTGCAGAGATGTTGTATGGCCTGATTCATGCACGGTACATTCTTACCAGCAAAGGACTCGCTGCAATGGTACATATTCTGCTCTATCTGTCTGCATTGCTCTTTGATAGAATTCTATTTATGATGGTTGATATTTCTGGGCAGCTGGAGAAGTATAAGAACTATGACTTTGGACGATGCCCACGAGTTTACTGTTGTGGTCAGCCATGCCTGCCAGTTGGACAATCAGATATTCATCGATCTAGCACTGTGAAGATATACTGCCCCAAATGTGAAGACATCTACTACCCGCGGTCCAAGTACCAAGGCAGTATCCTAACCATTCTCTTATTAGATTGTCGTAATGCAGTGTGTTTTTCCTTTATGTTTTCATGTCTCTGTTTCTGGGTTGGGTGGAATTTAACCACTACATTGGCTGCGAAAGTTCTCATATGTGCTGATAGCCAGAGTTCTATTTCAGTAGTTACAAACCACCTTAAACAGTTAATTAAATCACAATTAATCTTGTGTTTATAAGTCCAAGATCATCACTATAGGTAATAGGTACATGAGTCAACTAACTTCTGTCTTTCAGTTCCATAGTAGCAGAGAATTGCCATTTTGTTATATTCTGCTGTTTCCTTGACCTTGTTCAGACATTGACGGAGCATACTTTGGGACAACATTTCCCCATCTGTTCCTGATGACATATGAACACCTCAAGCCTCAGAAGCCCTCACAGCGCTATGTGCCTCGCGTGTTTGGCTTCAAGCTCCACAAGCCGTGATCCTATTGTATTCGGCTATTAAGCTTGACAAGCCTTGGCTTGGCGCCAGGGAAGAGTTTTCCAGGTCGAGAGGCCCTTGAAGACTACACATAAGAGCAGCCTGGCAAATTGGCAGAATGGTATAATCAGATCATGCTGCTGCACCCTTGTACCTATGCTGGCCCGCCTGCCCAACATTTGGGTGTAGCTCTAAGAACTAAGAACATCAAAGTTGTTGTAACGTAATTGCAGTTCTTTGATTAGCAAATCTGGACCACCTGAGGTGTAGAATATGGGTGTTATTTGCGGCTTTGAGCTGGAACATATTATGTTGCCTTAGGACTAGCTACTAGTTACACTTCATGAAGATGGTCTTTGAATGTGGGTGTTTTGTTGTGAGTTGTGACGGATGCGCCGCTTGTGTTCATTGGTCTGACGCTTATTTATGCAGGTAGGCTTGAGCAAGGCTACTCATCAGGGGCCTTGACACAGCAGCATTCTCGTTAAGATTGAATGTGTGGCAACGCATTCGGAACATATCCCGTGGGAAATGTACAATTCGTTCATACTGTGGATCCATGGATTTCCCTATCCAATCTACTCGTACCAGGAGTTCGTCATAGGCCCACAATTTTTCTAGTGAGCCAATAAATAGCAGCGAGTTCTAGTGAGCAAATGAATAGTAGCTAGGTGAGGAACAATCAAATTCAAATTGTGTAGGGGATGGTAGGGGCTATTAGCTACTCGGGCTATTAGATAAAGCTTTTAGTTCAGATTTGCACTTAGGATTAACGTCATCAACCAAGGAGGCCAAGATGCACAATGGTGATATGGTGCGAGGAGGCAGGAGTAGAACTTTGAAAACCACGAGGATCTTTACAGAAGTTTTGTATATTTATAATTGATTATACTCCCTCTGTTTTTTTTATCAATGACGTTAGAACATCGTTTTTAACTCAAAAGCTACTAACATCATCAATATAAATAAGAGGAAATATAGTGTGCACTGTGCAGGCATAAAATCCTCCGGAATTTCAGTTTTAAGTCAACGATAAGAAAAATAAGGCGTAATTAAGTTGATGCAGAACGAATACCCCTCTGGCTTTAATTTATTTACATTTGGTAGTTTAATTATAGAACTAACCAACAGAGCGAGTAGACGTTATTCTATGTTTAACGATTGACAAGTTAACACCAGGAAACAGAAGATCTCAGCTCACATTCTCACAAGCAATAACATAAGTCGTAGGAAAAAAGAGCATCTATGCGGCATTTGACAGGAGCTACGAAGGTGACCATCTATATCTTCTGATTCAAGCATCAACTCACATTGAAAACTGTAGGCAGCAGCACTTGGTCATGGAGAGAGAAAAATATTCACGGGTACAAAAAGAAATCCATGCAGGATTAGAGTAAAAGAAAAAACAGCATCTGTTTGAGATGGAGTATAGTTTATTTTAGATCATTTCCTCCATCCTGTGTCCAAGAGTTTGCAAACTTCCAACTCACATTCTAAAAATGAAGATGCAGAAGACAAGACAATGAAACGTCACCAATTAACCGGCCAATGCAGCATTGAGCGCACTGTGAACATCGACTCCGATCTGAGCCTCCGCCTTCTCCAAGTCAGTCGAGGCTGATCCAAGCTTAGCCGTGAAATCAGTGAGGCCCTTTTGGACCGAGCTTGGGTCGATCTGATCCAGAGGGACAGCCTCAACAGCCACAATATCAGCGACAGAGTTTGCGTGGACGAATGCAAAGCCACTGCTCACGAAGTACTTGGTAACATCGTTTCCCTCGTGTACAGAGAGAACACCAGGCTTGAGCTCTGCAATTGTAGCAACATGGCCTGGCAAAACACCCATCTGTCCAGTTGTAGCCGGAACAATTACCATGTCAACCTGAAAAAGGTTACATGATGCCACGCCAATTAAAATAAACACAAGACAATGCAGTTCCCAGATCAATCATTACTGATGGGAACAAGGCTCGTAAATTTAAGAAAACATTGTAAACAAGTAATTCCTTCGCAGACACACAGCAACGATAAATATGGTGGTAGAGTATCTTAAAACCTATACTCCTTCCGATTTTAAATTGTTGACGCCGTTGACTTTTTTCGTTACGTTTGACCATCCGTCTTACTCAAAAATTTTAAAAATTTATCAAATATTTTGTTATGATTTGTTTTATCATTAAAGAAAGCTGAATATATATTATAACTTTGCATCTTTGAACTAATATTTTGAATAAGACGAATGGTCAAACATAACAAAAAAAGTCAACGGTGTCAACAATTTAAAACCGGAGGGAGTATGCACTTATAGAGCATAATGTAAAAAGAGAAACATTAATAAAAGGTTCAGATGGCAAGCAAAATGATCTTAATGTCAACGCAGTTCCCACAGATTCGACTTAATAGACAAACACTCCATGTAAGTTCAACTATCCCACAGAAACCAGCCCCTCAGAAACTATCCAACACGCAGTAAGATAAGTCAAGAAGTTGGTCACATATCATTGTAGTTAACCAAGCTACCTTCTGACAAAAAACCAAGTTACAAACACTGAACAAAATATTTGGCCTATTCAGCACAGGAACAAGCACCACAAGCTAATGCCAAAATTGTTGTACCAACAAAAAGATTTCAAGTCATGCAACAAATTGGAAATACGTGATTAGGAGAACACACTAAAATGCACTTTTCTACTACAAAACTTCTTTTTCTCGATCATGGGCAACCACACCAAGAATATGACATCAAACAACAAAAGCTATCAAGAAATATGCTATCTCAAGCTACAACAGCACCAGAACACAACTAGGTAAGCACTGGCACAAGTCTCTGTTTGAAATAACATTGCAAACACCAGTAAAAAAACAAAAAGGAACATTTCCCAGAGGTAGAAATATGTAAAATTGATCTGAACAGAGAAACAAAAACCAGGAGGAACCTCACACGAGACCCAGAATCCTCATTGACAAAAAAGAAAACAACAGAAATAAGTCCACAACGGGAAGTTGCAGGCAACTATGCATTATGGCGGCCTAAGTAGATGAACCCGGATGCTATGAAATGAATATCCACAAAACCACCCACAATAACTGCAGTCCTCATCAGCATCAATCTTGTCATGACTCATGATCACTTTGGCAATTGGGTAATGGGGTTAGGTATAGCGATAGGGAAATGGGGTGGGAAATCTAGACCCTTCACATCTCCATCATATTACATCTCATCCTTCATTCACTCAAGGATCATTTCCCAATCCCTAAACCACCCCTCATTTCCCATTTGCCAAACACCACCTAAATTCTACTCATCACCTTGAACGAAGTAGACAGAGGTCCATCTATCTTACAGATTACACCACATTGTCACGTCCACGGGATCAGCATCAGCCTGCCCAACCCAGCCCATTGAGCCCAACAACACGGAAAGAAGAATACCTGATTATCATCTAACCACCCGCAACGAGAAACTCCAGTAGTACCGAAACCAACGATTCATGTATCACAAGCATTTGATTTCAACGACAACATTGGGCAACAGCAATCACAATACACCGAATCGACAATCCCTAACCGAACCACGCAGACCACAGATGAACATTCCTATTACATCCGGACGACCCAGATCGTTGAACGCGCAGACCTCCTCTAAATCGCCCCAACCCCGATACCAATCTCCAGATCGCGCAGACCCGAAACCCTAAAAACGCCCGTATTCTCAGATCTGAAACCGGGAAAGGGAGGAGGCGAAGGAACGCCGGACGAGGATATACCTCCTTGTTGGCGATCTCGGATTTGTAGGGGAGGACGAAGTTGACGGTGAGCTTGGTGGGGATGGTGGCCGGCGTGGGGGGGCGTGGCTGCATCAGCGACATGGGAGTCTTGGGGGGATCGATGTTGGGGGCCACCTTCTTCCACGCCTCCACGAACGAGGAGTCCTCCGCGGCCTCCGCGGGCACCTCCGCTGTGGAGAGTGCCCGGCGACCGGCGACGGCGGAGCGGGAGGCGAGGCGGCGGGCGGCGTGGCGCAGCATTTTTGCCCCCTTTTTTTGTTTCCCTACGCCCTTCTCTCCTGGCTGCGCGGACTGATGAAGGATGCGGCCTGGGAAATGGGGTTTGGCTGATTTGGAGAGGAGGGGGAGTGTGAAGTAACGGGCTCGGCTGGGCTCGGTTGGGAGCTCCGCTTGGGCTAATACTGTTTTCTTTCCTTTTTTTTTCTCTCTCTCTTTTCTGTTGTACATTTTTTTTAAGGAGAACGATCGTCTCACACAGATCGAGAAAACTTCCGAACCTTCCTCCGCTCCATACACAGGGACTCAGCAGGCCAGTGAGAATCGGCGCGAGTACTTAACCTGTGCTTTGGAACCACAGAGAAGCGAGGGGATTTTTTTAACCACTGCAGTGAACAGTACCATTTCTCAGGTACTGCTCACCACAACGGCGGTGCCGCAGCGGGCTCGAACCCGGGACCTACGGGAGCAGAGCTCCTGGAGCCAACAGGCTCTAGCCACTTGGGTGCTCCACGCGTTGGCTGTTGTAAAAAATATGTCCCCTTGTTTTCATCACGGAGGTTTCTGTATCTTCGTTCTATGGCCACAGCAGCAGTGGTGGTAGTATGGGAAGTGTCTCCTGCCAAAGTAATTTTAAAACATCATGGAAAAAGTGCTGCGTTAATGCGCACAACCAGGCCATATGACCGCCTAGTATGTACTCCCTCCGTCCCAGAATATAAGCATTCCAGGGTTTGGTCAAAGTCAAGCTTGCTTAACTTTGACTATAAATAGCAAAATATTTATAGCACTCCATTATATATAGTTGATGTTGTTAGATTCATCGTGAAATCAACTATCCTAATATGCAACTCTTTATATTTAAAATATTTATTTTTATAGCTATTGCTAGTCAAAGTTGAACCTGATTGACTTTCAACAAACCTAGGAATGCTTATATTCTGGGACGGAGGTAGTAATCTGAGCCCTTGCTTGATGTGATCCCTTGAAATTTGTGACTAACAATGATCATGCAGCCGGGTGTCAAGTACAGAATTATTTGATTTAATCTCTCTTTTGGAAAGCACTATTTGTGTCCACCTATTGAGATGTTAACGGGTTTAATGATTTATCAATGAGTAAATTCAACTAGAAGTTTTGCGATATTTGGTTAACAAAAGTCATGTCAGTTTTCAATTATCAAAAATTTAAAAATAACAAGCATAGGAAGCATAGCTTAGCTGGTTAGATTCTTTGTGGAGAAACCAACTCATCAAGTCTCGGACTTGACATGAGTGTTACACCTATGTCTCCGTCGACAGCGAGGCGTTTATGATGACTTCGTGAATCTTAAGATCAGCCAGCCCAGTTTTTCGGAGGCACTCATAAGGGTAAGGTTATGCGGATGTATTTATAAGGAGTGAGTACTCATGCATATTTGTGAGGGTATATGTCTGTTTTGTGTTTAAAAAAAGTAAGTAAATATTGGTATATTCTAACTTTATGTATTTTATTGAATGCTTAAATACTTAATCATACAATATATTCAAGGGAGATTGATGTAATAAACTTTTTGTTGTCAAGCATGTAATTTGCTAGCGACGTAGAGTACTCTGAATTTTTTTGTACTTTCTCTGTTCCACATTATACGTCATTCTAGAGTTTAAAATTTTTCTCACACATTACATATCGTTCTTGCTTCTTATTACAACTCCCTCTCTATCCATCTTCTCCTTCACTCTTTCTCTTTTTCTACATGCTCTCCTCTTTAATTCCCCTGTCCAAGTCTAAAACGACTTATAATATGAAACAGGAGTAATACAGTATATAATTATAGTAATAGTATATTTTTACATAATGTCATGGAATTTATTCCAAAGAGGGTTCGCTTTAAAATCTAGTAGTTAAAACCCCTAGGAAAGCAAACAGAACTGTTTTGTTTTTTACTTTATATTATTTGACTTCTAGTTTTGTCAAAATCAAATTTTGAAGCCCAATCGGTTACGACCGTATCTAATAAGTATGCGTTGTGTGCATTCTTATTAGTACAGAGGTTTAAAATCATTATATGTAGACGTTTACCGCCGTGGAATAAGGTTCTCCGATCTTTTTCTTCGTTTGTCCTGTTTCGATCCGGTCACGAAGAAAGGCTGATGAGATGTGATCTTCCTCTTTGCCTTTTGATGGAGACATGATCGATTCTCGTTCATAGAATTTAATCTGTCTTGACAAGAGTTTTAAAACGATGGATCTTGCGGCTTCAACAAAGTTTGAGTCTCTCATCGGCTTTTGGAGATGATATGACTTTGATTTGGTTCCTCCTCTTTGGTGACATCAATCAAAGAAGTGATATTGAAGATTGATAAAACAAAACTTTGTATTTTTTTCGTCTTCCAGAGTTTTGTACATATTTAAATTTAATACAATCATCTTTCATTCAAAAAAATTTTCCATACGTTCTTTCATCTCAAATTCAATGTGCCCATTTCCCTCCCATTTTACATATGTAAATGTTTAGAGGATGTTAGCACTTCTGCTGACCTGTTACGAAAATAAAAACTCTCTCTTTGCTGTTTGGCTTAACTGTATTAATCTACTGTCTAGACCTAAATGACCGTGCATCGCTCAAACGGCCTGAAGCACGTTCAACAAAGTAAAATCTGGCACTAATCTGTAAAGTGCAAAGAGTAATGCTAAAGAAAAATAATAGGTACCATTAGAAAAAAATATTTCCTGGACATATAACTCTAATTTTACCTTACAGCAATTTTATATTCAAATTAAGACCATACCTACATTATTTGTTCACCTAAAAAACTGAGCATCCATCCTGGGAATACTGGGAAGAGATATAAAAGAATCTTTCCCCGGTGATACATTCTTTCATGTAATGTAATACACCCTTTCGTATTTTAGTGAGCATGCCACCATGCGACGAGACCAATACATTCATTGAATGCGCTAGTCAAAACAAATGGTAAACGAGATCAATAGATCTATTGATTGCGCGAGTAAAAAGAAATTGTAAACACAACACCAATCTTGTCAATATCTCTCAAAGAGAGCTCGATCAAACGTGTTACACAAAATACTTCCAATTTCCAATCATCACAAACTTTCACTTTCGCCAACATCACAAACCCTACATCATTTCTGTGATATAAATATCAAGACAATAGAATGCATACATAGTATAACAGTAAATATATTGGCACTGTGCAAGAGATCTATAAAGGTTGGGCACCCCACCTATAGCACCTCTATACAAAGCCACTCTGCATGCGCCTTCGTGATACCATGGAGGCCGGTGATAGCTGCACCTCTGACATGGATGTCAGCAAAACCTGGAATATTCACATGTACCACTACAAGCCCCGAGTGCCTTCTATACAGGTGAGGGATGAGGGTAGCGTCTTCAACCTTTCTCTGCACCAGATGCCGCCACTTGTTGTCAAAACCCCATTGCGAACTACCACAACAAGAAATAGTAGCCATTTCTGTGCTCTTTAGCACTGGTCGTCGGTCACTCTGCATAGCCATCTTGTACAAGCCTGCCCAGATAATAATTTCCAATAGTGTGCCAAGATGAGCTCATTGCTTGTCTCTGATGTCTATGCACTATCACTTCCACAATAGTGCAGAAGGGCACAACCAGGCTGCTGTGGGCCAAAGATGCAACCCATCAATCTTCCAAAATGAAATGTGGCTTCAGCCATTAATCACGCTTTCATGATCACTGCGGAGGAGGCTGAAGGGACTGGGGCTGGGTGTTATAGTGAGCATATGATTGGGAGTACATAGGATTCATCATGCTCTGCAAAAAGGAATCCTAGTTACACTTACAACACTTCACGATCACAATGATGGGGAACAAAATATGTTGAAAGATGGATCACCTGTGACTGGAGAGTGCCAGGGGGCGCCATTCCGTAGTGCATCTGAGATGACTCATCTTGTGAGGGGTCATTGTACCCCGCTTGTGTAAACATTGCATGTGATCCATGGGCCATGTGATCCTGCATCATACAAACACACTTAGGAGCATAAGCATACAACAGAAATGCTTAAAGCGTTCAGACTGATTGGCGCTACAGTTATGAAACAAATTGAGCAGACCTGAGATACAATGTCGTTCGTTGTACCCATATGTGAGTATCCTGGATGCGCATTTTGGTTCAAGTAGTTCCCAGAGTATCCAGATTGAGGTGCTTGAGTAAATTCAACACCATAACCACCTTGAGAAGCCTGTGGTCAAAATACCTTTTTACAACTTAACCAGAGTAAAAATTAACCAAAGCCTAACAGAAATTATAATCTGGTATTAATTGGTCAAATTTTAAAACGATGTTCAGGAAAGAATCAAATAGTAAAAACAGCATTTTGTTGATCCGATGGCATACTAACCTGTGTAGAGAAATCTGCAATGTTGTACGGCACATGAGATCCTTGGCTCTTGAAATCATCTCCAAAGAAGTCCTAGCAAACCAAAAAATAATGTTCCATCAAAGGAGAACACAACATGAAAACAATGCTACGAATAACAGTTCACAGTACCTGAGACATCCCACCAATGGAAAAACCATCACGGAATGTTTGACTGAGACCTTGGACAGGCATCTACATTGAAAGGGCAAATATTACTGTGGGCTATTGTTTTTGACGCATAAACAGTAGGAGAGGCTCCCACAGTCCCACTGTGCTGTGGAACTATTGTTATTCTCTAGCATGTACCATGAGGGATACAAGAAAGCAAACCTGCGTCATTAAACCAGTTTGAGACATTTGACCTCCAGCAGAAGGCTGACTGCTCGGATTCTCCAAGCCGCTGAAATTATAGGCAGATCCCATGCCACCCATAGCTTGCTGAGAGTTCTGTTGAGCAAGGTGGCCACCAATAGGACCACCAGTACTTGAACGAGGGCCCCCAAAGTTTCTACCCCCAGGCTGAGGCACAGGAGGAACAGCGCCAATGGGCCCATGCAAAGATCCTCGTGTTGGAATCGCATATGGTTGAGAATGTGGACCCCCTGGAAATGGAGGAAAGGGCATACGAGGTACAGGATAGCCTGCTGGGTGCACACCAGGTTTATGAGTCCCATTGGGAGGTCCAAAAGGAACAAAGGATTGTCCTGCATTTTAAGAGGGGAAATAAGTAACATAAACGAAAGGTATTCTAAGAAATCACTATGAAACGGAACTCTATATACCTTTTCCTCTACCACTTCTCTTATCTGTCGCTGCATTTGAGCCCGCAGCCCCAAAGCTAGATCCATGCATAAGACCTTGACCACCACCCAGGAACAGCCTTCGATCATTGTATATCTACTTACCAGAACAATGCTAATCAGTACATTAGGAAAATGACAATATGCCTTCCAGCAGAGATTAGGGAAAAAGCAACTCACCTTTTTAGGCTTCTGAAATTGCACCATACTCTGCTTTAAGTTGTTCAATGGTCCTTCGACCAAGCACTCATGCTCCTAAACAAACAAAATAGACATATAAACCTCAAAAACAACAGAAAACACAGCATATACTTGATGAAGTGCTCTATCATATATTAAAAGAAATTTGGTTCATGTATGCAATGCCTCAGCTCAGCTCACACCAAAAGGCAAAATAAATAAATAAATAAATATCGACACATCATTGTATAAATGGAAAGTGGTACTGTGGTACCTTGTAATGTGTCAGCAAGCTATTCCAAAGTGGCTGCTTGCTTAGAACTTTAGGATTGCCCAGAATAACAATACCATATCGTGCTCGAGTTAATGCAACATTTAACCTGCGAGGATCATTAAGAAACCCAATACCCTGAACGAGCACAAGAAAGGGTCATATCAGTCTAGCTGTCACCAATAATTCATTCACTGACAACAAAAAAAAAAATCAAATGCATGAAAAAAATAAACAAATAGATATTTCACCCACAAATATACACAAAAATAATAACGGTATAAATGTCTCTGTAGTGTAAAACAAATTCTACCGAATAGGCATGAACGGCTATTTGCATAACAAACATGAGGTAGATAATAGCTGAACTATGCATGTCACATAGTATTGTCTCCAATAATAATACAGAAGAGAAGCATACCTGGTGCTCATTGCTTCTAACACAAGACAAAATAATATAGTCTTTCTCTCTTCCCTGAAATGAGTCCACACTAGCTACCTGCGAGATGTACAAAACTTAAGCAAAATAACCTTTGATATGAGGGGTTCAACAATCTGTTTTACATTTCACATGGCCAACCTCAATTTCCTTGTAAAGTTGTTGCCGCAGGGAGCCATTCCTTGACATGTAGTTTACAATATAAGCTCTCTGTCCTTCGTAAGGAGTGATAACTCCAATCTGTGTGGTAAGCAATACATAAATACATGCTTCTGCAGTTGTGTCCTTTACAAGGCAAGGAAAATCTTAGTGCACACTTGAGATGAACAGAAATAAGTATAATACCTGGCTTGGGACAACACCACTTCTTAAAAATGTTGTTACGATTTTTTCAACATTTGCAGCTTCAGTTCTATTGAGGTAAGAAGTCCCACTGGCACTGATTTCTTCTTGTCCCATCTGCAGAAACTCAGTATGAATATGCATCTAAATATGAAGAGGTTGTGTGTACAAACATGACCAGTTCAGTGGTTGTCCAAAGATACCTGCACATAGAAGAACATAGGACGATTTGGAACAGGCCAAGGAAAATCAATTCCGGACGACTGCCTCTCATTTACAGTTACTCCATTCTGCAGTGTGCCTTCATAGAAACAATTGGATGGAAATTCTGAGAGGCAAGGATGCATTCTATATTGCACCTGTATATCAAAATAGACTAAGTTAGAGCTACAAGTAATGATGAGAATTGTTAGCTTTCATCTAAAATAATATCTAGCTGTATCACTCCAAAGTAATGGATATAAATTTTTATTATATAACAAATAAAAAATCAGATAACTTTATATTTGTGCTTGAACTCATTTCCACTACATTTGATTATCTGAGTCGAGTGAATTTAATAACTTGAACCTGGTTGATTCTTCAAGAATGTAGGCATTTTATTGTCCTTAGCATTAAGCATAATTGAATAATGTGCAAGCTTGTTGCTCGGGTAGCTGACAAGAGTATCCAAAAACTTGGATATGTTACCAAAACAAATTTAGACCAAAATTTAACTCTGGATGTACTGCAATAAAAAAAATATGACTAATCTAAAAGTATGAAAGGGGTTTTCCGTAAATTTGGTGAGATTAAGGAAATGCGAGTAGATTCTCAAGATACATTGTTCCCGTAGCAATGCACCGGCAGTTTGAGTTGTTAAAAAAACACCTTATTTGGCAACCATGATGCAGGATGGAGCAGGGAAAGCATAATAACACCAGCACAAGTACTACTGAGGCAGAAGACTCCTCATTCTCAATCATATGCAACCATTACCTGTAATCTGAATGGCTTCACTCCAAGGATAACAAGACGTTCAAATAGAGATTGTGCTAAACCAGCGCGAGCTGCTTTTTTGCACATGATTACTGGACCCAATTGGCAGTGGTCTCCGACAAGAACAACCTAAATAAACCAAAGTTTAAGTATATATAGATGATGATAACATTAAAAAAATCAGCAAATTATTGCTTGTTACCTGCTTGACACCAAGCACCAATGGAATAAGACATTCAGGTTCTGTTGATTGTGTGGACTCATCAATAAGAACCTGGAAATGAAGTGATGTCGCCTCAGGATTACATGAAAGAGAGCAATGTTCAACTTAAAGAGCATATGGTATGTAAATTGTTACCTGACGGAAACGGAAATTTGACAGTCGAGGATCTCCAGCACCAACACAAGTGCAGCAAATGACATCAGCACTTTGCAATATCTCTCTTTCAGTTGCTCGTTTTAGTGCCTTGTACTTCTTCTCATCACTGCTCGACAATTCACCTGCAAAGTAGAATGAGTGTAAGAACTAAGAACACTCAATAAACGTGAGCATTGCATTCCTAGAAAATGTTGATCTTAAGCACAATTAAATAACACAGGTAAATGACCTTGTTCATCTTTCAGTTGCTGTAGCTTATGTAATTCGCTCTTGTCAGATGTATCAAGGTGTCGAACCTGCAAATTTGAAATAACATAAGTAACATCCACAAGTCTAACTTGTAGCATGGAAGCAACCAGATTCAATCAAGAATTTACCTGGTAATGAAGTGTCAGATGCTCAACTGGAGATGATACAGCTTCTCTTGATTTCGCGCACAGACGAACAACCTGAAGCACGCAATCATTTACAGAAATCACGACACCCAAAGTTTGGAGACCCAAAAGGTGAATGGGTGGCTATACGAGGGATGGGAGCTTTTGTTCTCACAATGATATGATAATTCAGGAGTTATTAGTTGAAGCATCATGTGAATGCTAACGACATAAAGATGTCATTGTTAAGTAGTTCACAGTGACTAAGTACTAGATCCAACTGTGCAACCCACACTCGCGGTTAATCTTCCAAACAACTAGATACTGAAACTAAGGCCGATCCTCTAGGCCTAAAGTTTAGTTGGAGCTAAAGTTTAGTTGACTAAAGTTTAGGTGGCTAAAGTTTAGTCCATGCCTATTTGGATCTAGAGCTAAAGTTTGGCAACTAGCAGTTAGAAAAGTCACTTTTGCCCCTATAGGCTCTCTAGGAACCAACTATAAAAGTGGAAAAGTAAGGATAATTTGATCTTTAGTCCACAAAAGTTGGGTTTCGCTGACTAGTGAACTTTTAGATAGTTGGCCTATGAACTAAAGTTTAGCTCCCACTTTAATCCACCTGTTTGGATCCAAATGGACTAAACTTTAGTCAGCTAAACTTTAGTCCATGGATCCAAACAGGGCCTAAATAGTGTTAACATAATCATTAGGTAGTATTGAACTAAAAATAAGGCTCGGGAACTAGTAAAACTTGGAATCACAGAATATTTGTTTACCTTGAGGCCAGTTGAGCTTATCTTCTCCGCTAGCTGGTCAACAGCAACATTACTTGGTGCACACACAAGAACCTAAAGATGGGGGGAAAATAGAAGGTTACAATCTTCTCTGAATAAATAAGCATAGAAAACACTCTTAGTCTTATACCTGTCCTTGCCCTTGTTTAGCCATGTGATACACGATTGCAGCAGATGTGACAGTTTTTCCAGTACCAGGTGGACCTTGGATCAAACTAACGGGTTTCTGGAGGACACTTTTAACTGCTAGGACCTAAAAAGACACCATAAAACCCAGAAGACGAAATTACATTGTTAATAAATATAAATAAATACAAATCCGCGTGCTCATAACATCATAAAAGCAGAGCTCTTGCATAGCTGCACCCTAAATTTAACAAAAAAAGATACTAAAATTTCCCAGGACAAAACAAGAGCAGCATGCTTATCAAGGGCATGAAAGTATTGTTGCAAGAAGCATTCATGCCCAGCAAGATTGGATCAGATAGTTAGTACTACCCAAAAAATCTATGAAGTATATAACATACCTGGGAAGCATTAAGTTCTGGAAGACCTGGTGCACCAAAACGCCTTGGTAGGGTATTACGTATGATTTGATGCTCAACTTCATGTCCCAAAAGGTGATGGTATATGTACCTATGTTGAGAGACCAGGCACAAGTAAAAATTTGTAATAGTGACAGAACCACATAAACGACTTCCAGGAATTCATACGATACAAGATCCCTATACAAATGTACTAATATCCATAAATACTTTGCAAATATGCATACTCAATGAGTCTATCAACAAATTCTCGCGTCAGGTACTTCATTTTTTTTTTTGAACCTCTCACATCTGAATATAAATGTAGTATCTGTTCATGTACATTCGAGGAGACACGACTCACTCAAACACACACAAACTTCCCTACAACTATACCCAGAGAAACAACCGCGTCCATCGAGAGATTATCGGAAACAACCGATGCACGACTGTCACCACGCGGCGTGAGAGGTAACAGAAGACAGAAGTCCAGACAGATTACAGAAGAAAGCCAGTAATACACAATGGGGCCCCTAAGAGCCTCACCAGCTCCGACGCGGCAGACGCACTTCCAACCGCCAAAGCCGCCGTCACCCGACGCGCCGCTGACCGCCATTGCCGTCGCCATATCGCGCCGCCAACCGCCACAGCTCCGACGTCGCCCGGCGCGCCGCAGAACGCCGAAGCTTGACCACCAACTAAACCTCTGCAATCTCGGACAAGCTCCTCTGAAACGGCTCCAACTCCACAAGCTCACCGACGGCGGTGGAGAGCAAATCGCCGTCGATACGGAGGAAGCTTGGGAAACTAAATCCAAAGACACGTCGCCGCCTCCGCATCATCGACGCATCCAGGACAAACAGCTGGCCTTCGGCAAGATCTACCGCCGGCAGAACCTTCCTCATCCAACAGAGATGTCGCCGTTTGCAGCAGGCATCCCCCACCCTCAGGGACAAGGGAAGGGAAGAACACCACCACTCCCGGCCACCAATCCGGCGACGAGAAAACCAAAAACCGAAAAGCGCAATCCAAGCTTGACGACACCCCCACGGAAACACCATCCACCATCACCAGCAGCGACGCCGGCGAGGGGAACCACAGAGCTTCGTAGACAACTTCGCCGCCGTCACCGACGCCGCGGTCGCCCGCGAAGCCCACAAAAATCCACACCGACGAGGACGTCGTCGACGGGAACCTTTATTCGCCGGCGGAATAAGCTCCAAACGCCGGCGCAAAAGCAGCTCTCGCCCCTTCGCCAGACGCTCGCCATCACCGACGACGAAGCTGGGAAGAGACCGAGGAGCAAAAGGAGTCGTCGCCGGCATCTCGACGCCGACACGACAAAGAGCTACACCTACTAGCTAATATACAGCTATAGGAAGAGGGCCGGACAACGATTCCACCGGATCCCACCCTCCCCGCCGCCGAAGCGACCGGCGGAGGGCGAGCTCCAGCAAAATCGCCGCCGGATTTGGAGTTCGCCCGCTCTTCTCCTCGCTCTGTACTGTAGCAGGGAAGAGGAAAGGGGAAAGTTCGAGAGTAGGTACTTCATTTTTTTAAGTCAATAAAGACCCTACTATTAGGTCACCAATTAGTAACATAATCCTGCTCACAAAGGCAAACCCTGCACTTTGCTCAAAAAATAAAATAAAGAACAAAAAAATAGCCCATGTGGTTGGATGCATTGGACTTACCCACTCACACTTGTCTCATCTACTGCGAAGGTTTTCATAGCTCCTTGCATCCTATCGAAGCTGGTACTTTTCCAAACAAAATCCACACTGAATCCAACATTTAGTTCAATGGGCACCCCCTGAAATTTATGAGGGAATATGTTAATAAGCTGAGAATTTGCTGAGAGGAAACAAGAATTGACTCTTTATACCTGACTAGCACGAAGCTCAAGTGCAACCTCTTCTTGTGCAGTGAGCTTAATCTGAAAGAACAATGTCCTTAGCATGGGCACCAAGCAAAGGAAACCAGTTATATGTACCATATATTCGAAGTACACGTACCACATGCCCAACAGACTGCCATGTGGGGTGTGAACTATCACCAGGATATCTCAAGCGTAGCTCATCTCCAGGAACAAGCCTCAATTCATTGTCTTCCTAAAATACATATTTTCCCATGTCAAGAAAAAAGTGTAAAGCAAACATAATAGTCCTGTGACAAACACGAAGCAGAGACAAAATTATCCATCCCAAATTACATGCAAGTGTGCACACAAACCTTTGGAAAGACAAAATATGCTACACGCTTCTTGTTCAGACCAATATCCCATCGCACAGTTACATTATCCTTGCTCTGCGACTCTTTCATCATCTACAACAAAAAAACAAGGCAACGACATAATTTATTTCTGTAATGGAAGATGACAAAGAAAATGTCTTAATCAGGACACAGTACCTTGTCATAATCAGCCTCAAGCTTTATCAGCGGAGCAAAAACATTTTGATACTGGAAAAAGATAATAAGGATCTTCTTGTTAGCATGCTAGGCAAAAAGGCAAAGATTTGGACATCTTAGACCAATACTAAGCATCAATAAGACAAACTAAAATAACCTAAGATAAGAACCGTGTAGATGAAACTTCATAAAATTTCAACCTGGTAAGCATCCTCATACTTCAAAACCACTGGTTGCGGTTCATCATCCACACCAGGCTTTTCAAGATCTTCAAGTGCAGCATCAGGATTTGTCTTCCAGAGCTCTTCCACTTTGTTAATTTGCTGAGCACTAATTTGACGAGCTCTCAGCTGCTCCTGTTCTGAGGGAATCTGTAAGAAAGAATATTAAATTATCAGAAAGCAAGTAGCAGAAAGGCAAGCACACCCGTGTGGAGGACCAAATGAAGAAAACAACTTGAGGAACACACTTGCCTTTACAAGCCAGGACAGGAAACACCTATCATCAATAAGAGGACACCACTGACTTAGATCCCAGTTCATATCCTTTAATGCATTAACATTCAAACATGGCTCTCTGCACAGAAGTACAACAACATTCTCCGATTTTGCTGAGATAAATCCAAGAAGAAATACATTCCGACAACCGCAATTATAGCATTCAAGAATTGTCTCTCCCAGAGGGCTATCCTTGTGAAGGCACACTTCCTTATGTTTCGCCCGAACCTGTGAAAAGATAGATATGCAATTATAAGCATACTGATAGCTTCATCTTCATAGAAAAAGGTGAAACCAGGCAGATTCTAGCATAAAAAGTGTGCGTATATGAAAGGGTAATCTATCCTTCCCCAGATTTTTCTTTTGGCAACACAAAACCTAATGACTTAAAAGGATAGCGCGTACCATATGTGCTTATAATTGATATAGCCTACGCTGAGGTTTGACTATTAAGGATATAAAGGTTATATCGGGAAACTGGAAAGTTACAGATAAATTCCTTCCAATAAACTCACGATGTTTTTAGCTAGGATCAAAGCCAAATTATGATCCTCAGGAACAAAGAAATGAAGAAAACAAAAAACCTTTGTTTACAGCCTCAAATATCAATAGTTCTTTTCCTATGGCACCCTTCTTATCATTACTCATTCTTACTGCCAAAAATCTTCAACAAAGACAGTACGGTTGTAATCTTATAAGTAGAAGTTCGTTGTTTCAAATATCAGTAACTTCAGATAGAATTTTTAGTAGGGACACAAAAAATCTTACAAGGACAGATGCATATAGTGAATAATCAGTATATACAAGAACAGGAGTAACTCACAACAATGGTTAAGAAATACAGCAGGAAACTCTTCATTTCAGTTAATATCAAAATAAGTAAGCAATTAGAAGCAAAATAGGCTGTTGCTACGGTTGTAAGCCAAAGGTAGCAAAATATCTACTTCATTGGTCACTGCACATCTTTCACGAACATAAATACCATCCAATACAGTTGATATTTAACAAAGCAGTATGTTCATGTAATTTTATTTTTCGCACAAAAAATACAAATTACTTGCTGGCCCTTGAAAGGGGACTACACTACTAAATTGATAGCTCCCAAAACAAGAGCCGCATTAGTAGCAAGTTGTGAAAGCAAGTTTTTAAGGAAGTAAGGCGTCCTGTTACGTCCTGTGTAAACCCTGTCAACTAGGCGACACCTTATGCTTAGTAAAAAGTATTCCAATCATCAGAAAAACAAAAAAAAAAAATCAATAGAGAACAGAAGTGAAACCAAATAACATGCAGC
Organism: Eragrostis nindensis; assembly: GCA_012490785.1. Taxonomy (NCBI): domain Eukaryota; kingdom Viridiplantae; phylum Streptophyta; class Magnoliopsida; order Poales; family Poaceae; genus Eragrostis; species Eragrostis nindensis. Next base: position 386,549 of record JAAXCT010000093.1, read on the forward strand.
AATTTTACATTCCAGGAAATAGAGAATAAATCTGTAAAGTGCACACCAGATAAAATACTAAAGTGCACACCAGATAAAATACTAAGTATCTTTCCACATAAGTTGAGCAGTGGATTAGAGAATTTGGCCAACTAGACACATCGGTCACCAAATGGCAGAGTGTATCAAATCAAGCTACTCTATCATGTCATCAATTCAATTCCATGTGATGAAGAGTGTATCACCTCATGGGCCATTCCCACCTAGGCTACCAGAACAGGCAACCGCTCCCTGCTGAACTTATATTTTGCTAATAGAAAGTGCAGCACAATATAGCAGTTCTAGTAAGTTGTAAGGGCCCAAAAGACTTAAATCCCAGCAAACATAATCAGAAAAAACTTGCCCATTTGGTTTCTCAGCAAATAACTACTAAAATGAGGAAGTTTAGCAAGCTTAAATTGAAACTAAACCATGGTTGTTAACATGAACAAATTATAAACTAAGTCCGACCAAACCATGCTTACTGACATGAAAAAATTAAGCTAAGTACTGGTAGAGTAAGGAGTCAAACCAGGTGGTTAACAATGTGGGAGCCAGAGGTGTTGCCCCGCGAGTTGCAGAACCACTTGCGGCAGGAGGGGACGTTGCACCTCGCCACGCACGCGGGGTTGTGGATCCCACAGTACCGGCAGGCGTGCTCGACGAAATCTCCCTTGCCGTAGTCATACCCGTCCTCTCCTGCTCCGGCGCCCGGCGGCTCCTCGAAGCTAAGCGCGGCAACCCCCGCAGCCAGCCCGTCAGCAGCCGACGACCGCGCCTTGGAGGCGGACCGGGGCGACGGCGACGAGGAGGAGCCCGGGCGGGTGGGGGTGTCCTGCGGCGCGAGATCGGCGTCCGGGGAGGCAGCATCGGCGGGCGGCGGGGGCGGGGCCGGCCAGGATGAGGACGACCCAACGGCGGGGCCGGGGGCCGGGGCCGACGGCAGCGGCGCGGATCGGGCAGGCGGCTGCGAGAGCTCCGGGAAGTCGGGGTAGTCGAAGTCGTCGCCCTGCGTGTTGAACTCGAGGAAGGTGTAGGCGTCGCCGGCGGCGGTGGCGGGGTCCGGCTGCGAGGCTGTCTCGTAGAGGTCGGCCGCGGCGGAGGAGGGCGGCTGCGTCGCCATCCTCGCCTAGGGTTAGGGTTTTGCCGCGGCGGAGGGGATGGGGACGGGGCGAATCGGGACGGGGAAGATGAAGGGGGAGAGAGAGGGAGGGTCAGAGATGGTGGTGGTGAAAGGGGTTTGGATTTTGATTTAACCGTGCGGGATGAACGTGGTGGTAGGGGAGTGGTTTCTCGTGATGGTCTCGTGATTTGGGGAATCGAAGGGGGCGCACGAGGGAAGAAGTGGGCAGAGACCTGTAAGCCTACGAAACTACTTCTACGTCTACGTGATGGTGAAATACCCATATGCACGTCTACGGCGACTGCTGAGATGGGCCTCGTATGTGGGCCGATGTGCTGGTCTCGGACCGGACCAGACTCTTCTTTTCTCGTGCGGCACTGCGGAAGAAGGCCTGCCCGTGGTGTTGGGCTCTGCCTGATGGCGAGCATGTATTCCGATGCCAGGCACTTGAAAAAGAGGAGTGAAAGGGGTCTTGGCCTAGTGGTTAAGGCATCCGAGTAACACCTCTCAGGTCCTGGGTTCGACTCCCCGTAGGAGCGAATTTTCAAGGATTTAACGGCATTTGTGCTTTCAGTGGTAGGCGACGCTCCCGTCGACAGCGAGGCGCCAGTGGTGACTTCGTATCTCTAGATTTGCCGGCTCAGTCTTCAAAGATGCTCATAGGGGTAGGGTTTGCGTATGTGTATTCATAGGGGTGAGTGTGCGTGCGTTGTGAGTGTCTGAGTTGTACTGTGTAATCTCAAAAAAAAAAACTTGAAAAAGAGGAAATTACAGAGCACATATGTGAGATCCAACAGGAAGATACAAGAGGCTGGCTTGCGACAGTTTTCAGTTTACAGCAGGATGATTTAACCGTGGTCTTGACTACACTATTGGCGATTTGATATGCTAGGCGGAAAGCTATACATGAGAAGAAGTACTAAAGCCCGTTTTCTACTCATTTCTTTATCAAGAGATTTATTTAGGAGCTGGGAATGTCGGAGAAGCAGCCGACGACAAGCAGCACAGCGCAGCAGCCAACATTTCCGAGGTGGATTTCGCCTCCGATAGGGCGGATGAAGATAAATGTTGACGCTGCGATATCAAAAAACTCCTCCAAAACTTCGGCGTCAGCAGTGGCCCGTGATTATGCAGGTTTGTTTTTGGGGGGCCTCGGCTCTAGTCATTGATGGAGTCAGCGAACCGGAGGTGATGGAGGCCATTACAGTCAGGGAAAGGTTTGGCCCTAGCAAGTGACTTGATGCTGTTCAGAGTAGGTAGCGACAAAGTCAATGTAATTAGAAGCATCTAAGGAGATGGTCGTGGCCTGTATGGTCACATTGTCCATGAGATCAAGGCAAGAGCATCGAGCTTTGAGTTGGTCGACTTCGTTCGTGAAGGTAGAGCAGCTAACGGTGACGCACACCCGCTTGCGAGAAGTGCAATTATAATGTATTCGGTAGACATGTTTGGCTGATTGAACCGTGTACCACGTATGATGGGCATGGGTAATAAAGTTTCTTTCCCCTCAAAAAAAAAAAACCAAGCTCTCTCTTTTTTTTGAGCAACAGGCGTACTGCTTTTATTAAGGAATGTTTACAGCAGTACAAACTCCATAGTACTTTAGTCACGCCACGTACCGCTAGCCTCGGGTCTCCTGGCGGCTAGGGTTACGGGGGCGATTACTGGTCTCTGCTGTCTCCGATCGTCTCCGTCAAGGTCTCCACTCGGTTTCTGACGCTGTTTCGCAGGCACCTTGAGATTCTCTCCGTCTCGGCTTCGATCTCTCGGTTCTGGGGGTGACATAGGGGAGGTATTGAATCCTCTGCCCACCCGAAGTTCCTGAGATCACGTCGTGTGAGTCTCGGGTGTCTCCGTTCGGCGGCGGCGACCTGTGCATTCATGTGTGCGATGTCGGCGGGGAACAACTCGCTCAGGAAGGTGGCGGCCATGGGAGGCGGACTGGAAGGTAGAAGCAAATCTGGATCTAGGGCGCCAAGCCCCACTGGGGACGGCCATGTTGGTGGCGGCGGTAATGGTGGTTTTGAGGATCTGCATGAACACAGCAGTAATGACGGAAGCAAGGGTGTGGAATCAAGGCAGAATAGTAGGCGCCAATTACAGCTGGCCCTGCTAGGTGGCGGGTACGAAGGAAGTAAAGGAGACTCATCTGAGCATGTAGAAGATAATCTGGACCAGGAGGACGAGATGGAGGAGATAGAGGAAGAGGAAGATGCCCTAGAATTTGATCTAGATGACATGCCGGATGACGGCCCGAAGACGTGGATAGTGTTGGCTCGTTTCTTCACAGTTCAACACTACAATGTTACTGGCCTCTTCAATGAGATGCGAAAGGCATGGCTCCCACGTGCAAAGATTACACGAAAGATCCTCCATGACAATCTATTCCTACTTGAGTTCCATGGGGAAGGTGATTACAAGTTCGTGTTGAATGGGGGACCATGGAGACACAAGGGTGATGCTTTGCTGGTGGTTCCATATGACGGTAAAATATGGCCGTCGGAGGTCGCGTTGGATACTATTCCTTTATGGGTGCAGATTTATGACCTCCCTGGTGTTATGATGAATGAAGCTGTGGGTGAATCAATTGGGAACAAAATGGGCAAGTTCATTGAGGCGTACAAGGAGAATGGTACCTTTTCACTGGGGAAGTATTTCAGAATCAAGGTGCAGGTACCACTAAACAAACCTTTACGGCCATGGATTCAGTTAAAGATCAATGGGAAGCTGGATAGTTTTGACCTCAAGTATGAGAAGGTGCCACATTTTTGTTTTAAATGTGGCCGGATGGGACATACAGACCGTGAATGTCAATTCAAGAGACATGGCTTTGTGGGATTCCGATATGGCGAGAAACTGAGAGGGTCGCCGCACAAGGCAGCTGAATCCAGAACTAGAACGATGAACGCAATGGAAAAGCCTGCAGCGGCTCGCAATTTATTCGCAAACCCGCTGCAGCTGTTTCGTAATATGAAACCAAATATGTATGACGAGGAGGAGAAAGAGGAAATACATGTGCAGGTGCCGCCGCATGTGAGCAATGATCTTGCTCAGAAGGTTGACGACCTAAATGTCAACCCGGTCCTACCCCTTGCGGCTGTTCCAAACCGTACTGGCACTTCGCTTGGAACACGGCTGCGCCATCCCTGGTTAAATCGCTGGCTAAGAGCATTGATGAGAAAGCAGCGCCTGGACATAAGGCACAGAAGCCAACAAAGGGACTGCTCACGGCCCGGTAAGCCGGAGTCCTCGGAGGAATCGGTCACCTCCGATCGTAACTGGAAGCACAAGCCGAACCGAACAAATGAGAAGGCCTTACCCTCGATCCTGAGACGAGTGTGGTTCCGGTGCAGCAAGCCTTTGACTCTCTGCAGAATGCATTAGCTGCTACAGGAGGCTGTGTAGGCGCACTACATGGTGACACTAATATGCTGCCTGTGTCACCGCTGGGCAAAAGGTCGAATGCGGTTGCTGCTGAAACTGAAGCACACAACGTGGATGGCGGAAAGGATGTCGAGGTTGATGAAACCATTGTGAAGAAGGGAAGATTGTCATGCACACCAGCTCATGCTGTTGACCTGACGGGAGCTCATGGTGAGCCCCGTCAGGAACAATGAGTACTCTATGGTGGAACTGTCGGGGGGCGGGGAATCCCCGAGCAGTTCAAGAGCTAGTGGCCTTGACAAGGTCGCATAACCCCAAACTGGTGTTTCTATCGGAAACACGAGTGAAGGATACCAAAGTTGAGAGATTGAGATGGAGGCTGGGGCTGAAGGGTTTCTGCGCGATGAGCAGTGTGGGCTTGAGCGGAGGTATTGCACTCTTTTGGCACGAATCGCTGGTGGTGGAGGTACTCGACAAGGCTGATCGGTTTATTGATGTTGCAATCAGAGAGGAACCTGGGGCTGTTCAGTGGAGGGCAGCCTTTGTATATGGGGAGCCGAGAGTGGAAAATAGGCGCAGCATGTGGGAGAAACTGGTGTCGCTAAAAGCAAAATCAAACCTGCCTTGGGTCGTGATGGGGGATTTCAACGAAGCAATGTGGCAATACGAGCATTTTTCAGTCTGCTTACGTCCAGAGAGACAAATGGCAGACTTCCGAGATGCCCTGTCAGTTTGTGAGTTACACGACCTTGGTTTCGAGGGTCTGCCCTTCACCTATGATAATAATCAGCCAGGTCAACGCAATGTGAAAGTTCGCCTAGACCGGGTGGTTGCTGATGATAATTGGAGGGATTTACACCCAGGTGCTTGTGTCAAACACCTTGTCTCTGCGAGGTCAGACCACTGCCCTTTGTTGCTCACGCTAGGGGCAGAGGAACATGGTGGTACAGGACCCAAACATCTCATGTACGAGATTATGTGGGAGCGGGACTGTGAACTGCCGCAGGTTATTGAGGAAGCATGGAGCAGGAGGAAGAAAGTAGAGAACCTGGGTGATGTAGGTGACGCGTTGAGGACAGTGCTGATATCGTTGAAACAGTGGAGTTCTAAAAATTTTGGGGCAGTCACAAAGCAAATAGAAGTCCTGCGCACCAAGTTAACTGAGCTCAGGAAACAGGGCGATGCTGCATCCTGCACAGAGCTTCGGAGTACACTGGACACGATGAATGAACTGCTGTAAAGAGAGGAAATGATGTGGCTCCAAAGATCCCGGGTGGACTGGCTAAAATATGGGGACAGAAACACACGATTCTTTCATCAAAAAGCTAAGTGGAGATTAAGGAAAAATCGCATTAAGAAGTTATTGGGGGACGATGGAGTTTGGCGCACAACCAAGAAACAGATTTTTTTTTTTCGAGAAACTCCCTCCTTCTATTTATCATCATGAGAAACAGAGGTACAGACACCATCCGGTGGTGAAATAAACCAAACATGTCTTCCTACATCACTATATAAAGAGCTTCTAGCTACTAGGTGAGCATCACCATTAGAACAGCGATTCTCGTGCACAAAATCAACAGCTTGAAAACTTTCACAACCAGCCTTGATCTCACGAATCACATGGCCGTAGCTTCCCATACCTGCTCCCTTCGGGTTCCTTATAACATTTGCACAATCGCTAGCCAGCCGAAGCTTTTGAATAACCAGGTCTCGTGCAAGAGCCATACCTTCTCTGCATGCTAAGGCCTCAGCCGTTTCAGCGTCCGTTAGTCCTTGGATGACCACTGATGAAGCACCTAGGAATACTCCTTTTGCATCCCTAGCTACTGCTGCAACTGCTGCCACTCTTGTGTTCTTTGAAATAGCTGCATCCACGTTCACCTTCGTGAAGCCTGATGGTGGGGAAATCCAGCTCGGAGCCTAGCCCCGACCGGTTTGTTGCTGCTTCTCAGGTTTTAAATCTGCCATCCCCAATTCTGCAATGTATCGTTCCACAAAGCTGTGTGTTGATAGCGGACTCTGGAAAATACTTTCGTGGATCGCCTTCCGTCGCGCGTGCCAGATGGCCCACAATCTGACCACCACACGTGTCAACTCGTCGTGTTTCAGAGTCTCCATCACCTCAACTAGCCAGTCTCTCGCACTTCGATGTTGAACTTGGCTTAAAAATTCAGTGATGTCTTCCCTCTCAAGTGCCCAGACACATCTCGACATATTACAATCGAGCAATGAGTGCCTCCAAGAATCCACGTGACCACAAATGCCGCAAGAGCTGTTCGGAGCCATGTTTCTATTGTGTCGCACATCACCTGTGGGGATCGAATGCCGGGCTAGCCTCCATAGAAACATGCGAACTTTTGCCGGCACCTTGATCTTCCATAGGTCTTCCCATTCTTTCTCTTCCGCTCTCGTGTCTGACCTGCCGGCTGTGTTTTCTATCCATGCCGTCCTTACCCAGCAGTTCTTTGACAAGTTGTATGATAGGGACCCTGGTGTCCAACCTGATAAGGTCATCCATGTAGTTCCAGAGATGATAACAGAGGAGATCAACACTGAGTTATGCGGCCCGTTCTCCGAAACAGAAATCAATGACGCCCTATTTCAAATTGGCACGTTAAAGGCACCAGGGCCAGATGGAATGCCGGGTCTTTTTTTCAAAGGAACTGGGCTTTGTTAAAGGAGGATGTTGTGCTCGCGGTCCAGGAGTTCTTTAGAACAGGCCAAATGCCGCAAGGTGTCAATGATACAACCATTGTACTAATTCCGAAGAAACAGTGCGCTGAGAAGCTTAAGGAGTTCAGGCCTATCAGCCTTTGCAACGTTCTGTACAAAGTGGTTTCAAAATGTCTTGTCAACCGGTTATGGCCTCAATTGGATGCTTTAATTGCTGTAAATCAAAGCGCCTTCGTGCCTGGAAGATTGATAACTGACAACGCCCTGATCGCTTTTGAATGCTTGCATACAATGCAAAGTTTCCAGGGCAGAGGTGATGGTTTCTGTGCATATAAACTGGACCTAGCGAAAGCATATGAAAGAGTTGATTGGGTTTTTCTACGCCAAGTGCTTGTCAAGTTGGGGTTCTGTCAGACATGGGTAAATTGGATTATGTCGTGTGTATCTACAGTGAGGTACCGGATCAAGTTTAATGGTGAACTACTCCCAGCTTTCACCCCATCGCGCGGACTACGCCAAGGTGACCCGTTGTCCCCATACTTGTTCCTTTTGGTGGCTGATAGTTTGTCTAAATTGTTGTCGAGAGCAGAAAACATGGGTATGGTGGAGGGGCTGAAAGTGTGCCGTTCGGCCCCAGCAGTCTCACATTTGTTATTCGCGGACGACAGTCTACTATTTTTTAAAGCAACAGCTGATCAAGCTCAAGGAGTTCGAGATGTGTTGTCAGACTTCCAAGTGGGTACTGGACAACTTCTGAGTGCGGAGAAGTGCTCCATCATGTTCTCAAACAATGTTCAGAACACGGTGAAGCAGGAGGTTCGGGGTATTCTTCAAGTTCAGAGGGAAGCGTTCGAGGCTAGCTACCTGGGACTTCCCACCCCGAATGGTCGCATGAAGAGGGATACGTTTCAGTCTCTAGAGGAGCATTTCGGTAAGCGCATGTCGGACTACAGTGACCGGTTCATGTCCAGCGCAGCGAAGGAAACTCTGATCAAGTCGGTTGGGCAAGCACTCCCTACATATTGTATGAGTGTGTTCAAATTAACTGCGGGTCTCTGTGAAGAGCTGACAAAGACGATCAAGAGGTTTTGGTGGGGTGCTGAGAAAGGAAAACGAAGGACCTACTGGTGTGCTTGGGAGAAAATGCTAAAGTGTAAGATGAAGGGTGGCCTGGGCTTTCGGGATTTGCAAACTTTCAACCAGGCGCTACTAGCTCGTCAGGCTTGGCGCTTAATCTACAAACCAGACAGTCTATGTGCTCGCATTCTGAAGGCACGTTACTATCCGAACGGGACTTTACTGGATACGTCGTTCTCAGGTAATGCATCACCAACATGGAGAGCTGTCGTACATGGCCTGGAACTATTCAAGAAGGGGGCCATATGGAGGGTTGGTAATGGCACAAGCATCCGTATCTGGCGTGACCAATGGCTGCCTGCTGAACCCACACTTCAGCCAATGGGGAAGAGAGGTCGCCGCCGACTGAAATGGGTCTCGGAGCTTATTGACCAACGCACAAACTCTTGGTCACTATAGCGCCTGAATGAGAATTTCTACCCGCCAGATGTTGATACTATACGTAAGATCAGTTGCCAATCCGTGGACATGAAGACTTTGTGGCATGGCACTATGAGAAGACGGGTCTGTTCTCGGTGAGAAGTGCTTACAAACTGGCCATGGACCTGGATAATTTGGATAGTCAGCAGTCAAGTAGCGGCGCTCCAGATGGACGGCGTAGCCTGTGGAATGCCATATGGAAAGCGGACGTGCCTCCGAAAGTCCGTATGTTTGGATGGCGAGTTGTCAATGCTTGTCTGCCAACAAGCAAGAACAAATGCTCCCGTCATCTGGAGGTCACGGGGCGATGCAAGTTGTGCGGTGTTGAGGATGAGTCAGAGTTCCATGCTCTGTTAAAGTGTCCCTTGGCGCGTGATCTCCGTTACGCTATGCGACAGTACTGGGATCTTCCACCTGAAGAGGCTCTTATTGATGTGGGTTCCGAGTGGTTGCTTCTTCTCCTCGACAGATGCGATAAGGAGATGCAAGGGAAACTGTTGCTTTTGCTATGGCGTGCTTGGTATGTCCGAAACCAACTTAAACATGAGGGCAAGCTCCTGTCTGTTGAAGGTTCAGTTAAATTTCTTCTAAGCTTCCAAGAGTCACTGCTGCATGTTCGACAACCACAGGCACCAGCTGGAAGCAAGGGGAAGGAATGCCACAGTTTGCAAGGGGGAGGACGCCCAGCAATTGCTCCTAAATTCTGGGAAAAACCAAAGCCAGGATGGATCAAGGTTAATGTTGATGCGGCTTTCTTCAGGGACACAGGCTGCGCAGCTGTGGGGATTGTGGCCAGAGACGATCACGGTGCAGTTACCTTGTCATCTGGGCGGGTTCTGTTTGACTGCACCGATGCTGAAGAAGCTGAACTATTAGCATGCAGAGAGGGACTGAACTTAGCTCTGCAATGGGTGCCGAAACCAATTATCCTTGAAACGGACTGTATGACGGTATGTGCTGCGCTGCGGTCAAGCGGGGACAATCGATCACAACTGGCTTTGCTCCTGAAGGAAGTCAAGATGCTCGCTGCTGAGCTTAGGGAGGTTGAGATAAATCACTGTGTTAGAGATCAAAATAGGGTTGCTCATTTTATTGCCAATAAAGCTCAGCAGTTTGGCTGGGTCGTACTCCCGATTTCCCTGCTGATGTGGTAGCAGCCGATTGTAACCCTACACTGATCTAATAAAGCTCAACTTTTTCCCTCGCAAAAAAAAAAAAAGAGTACAAACTCCATCCGGTGGAGTTAAAAACCAAACATGTCTACCTAAACTTTCATACATCACAAACATCAAGTCAGTGCGGCTCACAAAACAAAGAAAAAAGGCGGCGGCGACTCCTCCCCCGGAGGCTTTTTGGCCGGCCCCCTCGCCTCCGGCGGCCTTGCCGTCGGCGGAGGAGGGAGGCCCGGCATCGAGGCGTTATCTGCTACTAGTTTAGTTAGGTTTTCTCGCGGTGGTTGCTTTTGGCGGCGACCATGATGGTTGTTAGGGTTAGGGTTTCTCCAGGGGTCCGGTCGAGGGAGGCGGTGGCGGCGTGCGGCGTCAGCAAATTCATCGATATGGAGCAATGGAGAATGAGATGTCTCAACGGTGGTGGCGAGGCGAAGGCGTCATCATCGATGGAAAATAAGGTACTCCGGCCCCTCCTTTGTTTTGCTGTGGTTCTTTTTGACCATGGCTGTGGGCTAGTGAGATTTTGGTTTCCGGTGACATCTTTCTGGATGTTTCTTGGATTTGTGTTTTCCCACGACGAATCTGATGAACAAGGCGACGATGAGTTCAACGACGGGCTCGACGACGACAAGTTCATTGTATTTACGTGTGGAAGGTCAGTAGTCTATCTTTTTTTTGCGAAAGGGATGGATTTTAATTTTCCCCCGTCAGAGATGAGGATGGCGGTGGCGGATGGTGAGATGGCCGTGTTCATTCAGATCGGAATTCTCTTCCATGGCATATCCTTCTGGGATGTAGATCCTAGATGGTGGAATTTATGGCTCTTTCAAAGTTTCTTGTCTCTCATCGATGTTGGAGTTGTTTGGGGTGTTTTTGTAATCCGGGGATGTAATATGCTTTAATATCAATGGAATTCCCCTTTCGCAAAAAAAAAAAACTTTCATACATCGAACCCTTTGCGAGCCTGTGAGCTTCTACATTGGCTTTTCTTTCTTCGTGAGCAAAGGTAATCTCCCTGAATCCTGTCGCCCTTCCTTGATCTCACGGACAACATGGCGGTAGCTTCCCATAGCACTTCCATGCAGGCTACGGAACACATTCACGCAATCCGAAATCAACCTGACTCTTTGTAACCGAACTGGTTTAAGGTGATTTGCGTGACGCTCGTGGTTAATGAAAGCCTAACAACTCAAAAAAAAAAAACCTTCAGAAGAAGGCTGACCTCGAGAAGGCTGATCCACACCGCCAGGGCCCTCTCTCTTCAGAAATTGTTGAGCGTATTAATAAGTTAAATCACAGCGAAGAGCACAGGGCGCAAAGCTGGCCATGTTCGATTTCTACCAGGCTGCAAGTCACGACGGAACAGTCGATTGATGTAGGTTTCTTTTCCCTCACGGAAAAAATGCATGAAATCAGCGTGTGTATCCCTGACATCCTGAACTAAGGCTTAATAGGATTGATAGAATACTCATACCAACAAGTTGTAACTTTTGTTTCGGAAGCTCATCTCTTTTCCGGAAGCTCATCTCAAAAAAACTCTGATGTTAAGCATGCTTGGCCTCAAGCAATTTCAGTAGTATGGGTGACTGACCAGGAAGTTCTTCCGGGTGCGCACGAGTGAGGATAAAATGCGCAGAAAAGACTAATGTTGGTCTGTGAGGGCAGTTTTGAGATTCTAGGGAGCTGCCAGGTGTAAGCGAGCCTAGCTCGGTGAGCGGGACGTTACACTCTTGCACCATCGATTAACTTATACAAACCTGAAACAAAACTTTTACGGATTCATGTTCTGGCTTTGTATTCAAGAGGTACAGATTAATTAATGGTTTGGCTTGTATACAAGAGGTACAGATTCGTGATTAGGAACAGATACGTAATGGGAAGCGCATCCGGTGACTCCTAACATTTGACCATGCGTCCTACAGGCTTGAATATTGTGTCAAGAATTGAAACATTTCAATGCTCAAATTTCTGTCGATAAAATACAGCAGGCCTTATTATAGCTTACAAAATTCCAATATATGTCAAAGTGTACCATAGCAGAGAGGATACAGGCTAACAGCAACAAGATAAGAGACGGAAATATGAGTTCAACATGAACCAATCACTAGCTCTAATATAGCCAACTGGAATGGTAGGAGTTCGCAGTGCCAACCCAACTATACACTGTTGCTAGCTTAGGCCACTGAGAAAACAACACTAGAAACTCATAAAACGTATCTTTCCAACGCAAATGGTATTTGGTTCGTTTACTGAACCTACTCAGATGGGATTCACTGGAGAGACGAATCAACTCTCCTTCCTGAGAGAAGTAGCAGAAGGAACACATTCTGATGCTCTGGGTCATGATATCGCGAGCAGTGAGTGATAGGGACTGGAACTAACAACTGCATCCCCCAGACTGCGCCTGAGACTGGGACGAGTTCGCATTGCCAGACCTCAAGTTCACATCAACCATGTCTTCCTGCTTCGCTGATGACAGGGTCTCCATTCCAGGAAGTGCAGCAGCAATCTTACGGAACAGTGCCTGGTCACAAGACATAACGGTTAATGCAAACAAACAATGCATGTAATCAACATTACACGCACAACGAAATATCAGCCCTTCCCAAAGGAAACCACACTTGTTTGGACTGCACAGAAAGATTTAGCCCACCCTAAAAGTTATTCACCACACTTGTTTGGACTGCACAGAAAGATTTAGCCCACCCTAAAAGTTATTCAACCCAACTTGCGAGACTAACGAAGATAAATAAAAGTATATATTTCTGAACATACCTTAATGTTAAAACCAGCTTTGGCACTGGTTTCAATAAACATCACACCGAGGTCCTTCGCCTTGGCTTCCCCCTCTTCTATTGAGACTTGCCTGTTTTATGAGAATTAATAGGACTTAAGTAAACTATGGGAGCAAATCAGCTCTTCCAAATACATTAATATGTCCACGGTGGATCAAGGAAATGATCAGTAATTGAGCTAACATAAAATGGTAATTTCTTAAAAGAACACAAAAGCATCAAAATTAAAGTGTATGTCAGACTACAGTTCAAGTTACAAAAAGAAGAAAGGAATTTCATAAATATTTAGCAAAAAGATACGATACATGTCCATAACATCTAAGAACCAAATACAATAATATTCAAACATCTCAATGGACACGTTAATCTGACATAGCAAAGGCGATATAAGAGTACATTTACTGTGAATCCTAAAATGTCAAGGTTGTGCACTTCATTAACTCACACAGCAAAAGAAGCAATAATCAGAGAACTGCAACAACTGACAACTGCATATTGCGGCAACAGCAATCACGATGGCACTTACTTGACAAACATAACCAATTTGAGGTTCATTTGGAACCACACACTTTATATATGTATCATCCAATATGAAAGATGCCTATCACTAGGTTCATGTCAAACAAAAACGCAATCTGAAGAAAAAGCAACAGGAGACAAACAGAACTGAAGAAATTTTCTTAATATTCATTGGGCCTTTTCGCTCGTACCACACAAAAGTTTGTTATTCAGAAAAATGCAATAAATGTCTCATTGAGATGGGCATAGGGCCTACATGAGATTATTTTGAATCATAGCCTTCCAGATGGCATCCAATTAAAAATTCTAAAGTCAAACACTCAGACATGTGCCCTACTTGTTTTTGAATGATATGTTTTTTTTTTATACTTGGATTGACAGTGCAAACAAATAACACAACAAACTGCCAAATTCGGTACGCATAGCAGCAACAATACGAAAGAGATCTGATGATAAGTCTATCTTATATTGCAATAGAAGGGTTTCGAACGGAACTACTGTGACACAGGCCCTTATCAGCATTCATATACACAAGAAATACCCATGAGACCTATAGAAAACAAATGACAACATAGTGGCCACCCACCTCTTGTCAACAAGGTCGGTTTTGTTCCCAACAAGCACAATGATAACATCACTTCCCCTCTCAGTGCGGACTTCCTCTATCCACTTTGAAGTATTCAAGAATGACTGCCTGCCTAAAACAAGAAATGAACAAAGATAAGAACGAATATATAAAAGAACATCATTGTTTATATAAGAAAAGGTGAAGCTCTAAGTCAATGTTGCGTCTGATATCAAATAATAGTTCTTACAAAAACAACTATCTACTTCATCCTTGAAGGTTTAAAAGCAACTAAAGACAACATGGATCTACAGTTCTACACACGAGAAGAGAAAGATAGCTTACTTGCAACATCGAATACAATGACAGCAACTGAAGAGTCTCTGATGTAGCTGGGAATTAAACTCCTGAATCTTTCCTGACCAGCTGTATCCCTGCAAAGAGAAGGGAAAAAATGCTTAAGGTCATTAGTACGTAGATCCAAAAGAAACATATCAATTATCAATGAAGTAATAAAAGCTGGCACCACACCATAGTTGGAGTCTCACAGTTCTATCTTCAAGGTACATTGTCTTTGACAGGAAATCAATACCAATGGTAGCCTGCATGCAAAGGAACAACCTTGAGCAACCCTCTCAAACTAAGCTAGAGTATAATAACAAACAAATACTACGCTTCAGTCCGTAAATTGAGCTTGAAGAGCAAACATCAGTAGGATCTTCAAGAAAAACACTCATATTATACGATGCTTTTGAAGGCCGAAGTACTTATGATGGCTCACAATATGCAGTGCTTCGCAAGGAACCAAGCCCCAGGATATCGCCGAAGTCCCCAATCATCCCAAGGACTAAATTCAGCGGCAGGCCATTAACATCTCAATCGAGATCCCAATACATACTAGCCCAGGCCTCGGCAACACCGAAAGGCATCACTGAGAGCCTATGATCCAATCATACCATTACCAGTGGATCATTTTCTCACACAACAAAGGCTAAAAAAGCCAAATCACCAGTGTTCTAAAAGATGCTAGGTGCTACTAGTATACGGTAGGCTAACGCAGGCAGCGCGTAATCACAGCCTGGGAGGAAGTTTGCCGCACATTTTAAAACAGCACAAATTACAACTATAGCTTATAATAGCGATCTACACATTCCCCGACATGCCTATTTTTCCTCCTAGGTAAGGGATCACGAGCATTCCATCGCAACCAAAACAAAAAATGAAAATTTTGGAACTGCCACGATACAATCCGGCGCAGAGGAGATCCGATCACTCGTCCCCGGATCATCTCGAGCCACCGGCCGGCGCCGGATCTGAGCCGTCTGATCGGATCCACCCCGCTAATCCAGTTCCCCGGCGAGGCGAGATCAAACGAAACGAACAGCACACGCGGGATCGGAAGGGAAGGGATACAAACGGAGGGATGGCGGACCTGGTAGGTGTTGTCGAACTTGTCGTACATGAAGCGGGTGATGATGCTGGTCTTGCCGACGGACTGGTCGCCGAGGAAGACCAGCTTGTACTTGGCAAGCGCCGACACGGGAGCCATCTCCGATTTCCTCCTCCTCTTCTCTCTTCTCCGGCGGCGGCGAGGTCAGGTCAGATCGGATCCGGCGGGTGGGTGGAGCGCGGGATCTCGCTCGCTCGGGCGGTCGGTGAGTGCGTGTCCGCTCCTTGTCTCTCTCGGTGGCGACTGTTGCGCTCGGCTTCCCCTTCCTTGCGCTGCGTCAGGGCGTGGCCTCCGAGATTGGTGCCGGCCGTTTATTAGCACTAGCGGAGGAGGAGGCCGGGAGGGCAGATGGAACGAAAGCCCGTTATTTTGTTTTCCGAAATTAAACACGGTACGGTACGGGATCCAGTGTTTCTCGGGACAGGCTGGAGGTCTGGCTTGTGCACTGTGCTAGCAAATTCAAAAGATGCGCAATTTGTATCGTAAAATATTATCTGGACCAGATTAAATGATTGGTGATACTCACTCAGATTTTAAAATTGATGATGAACATGACTCAAATAGAAGTGAATATACTACTATATATCAGGTACACACCGCCTACAGTATGGTCCATGTCATTGCATTGACTCGAATAGAAATGAATGAGGTGAAATGCACACTCAGTCGCTAAACTTGTTCCGTTGTGTCACTTAGGTCATTTTATTTAGAAATTGCTAATTTAACATCACTAAACTTATTCTGCAATGTCACCTAAGTCTTTCTACTTATATTAGCATTCTTAAACTTGTACTTCTGTGTCATAAGTCCAACTATGCTAATTAACCCGACATGGCACACATGATGTGAAAATACTCCTTATACAATTTTGTTGGCACCAGGTAAAGGTCTTTTGTTAATATTCAATCTTTTAGCTTTTTCTGTGTCCATCACAAATTAAATTTTGACATATACTTTTGATGTGACTAATATACTTATTTCACTTTGATAGTTGATGGTTGATTTTTATATTCTGGAAAGAGTTGAGGAGGCTAATATGAACTTATTTCTCTTTGAAAAGAAACAAATGTCATGTTGCCTATTGCAATATGTGCACAAGTAGTAATGTGGAAGAATATAGGTGATATCTAAATTGCAACTAATAACGGAGAGTAATAAGGGCGAGTATATAAAAATATTAAGTATGATGGTAAATATTTACACCGCTCAAAAAGAATATGAAATTATAATTTGTGATGAAAATTGTAAAAAAGCTAAATAGAGAGACTTAAGTGACACAGTTGGACAAGTTTAAGGATGTTAAAATAAGTATAAGGACTTAAATAACATAGCAGCAAGTTATTTTTTTTGACGATTACACAGCACAACTCAGACATCACAACGCACGCACACTCACCTCTATGAACGCACATACGCAAACTCTACCCCTATGAGCATCTTCGAACACTGAGCCGACAAATTCTTGAGATTAACGAAGTCACCACTGACGCCTTACTGTCGACGGCCACATCGCCTCCCGCTGAACGCACAGGGAGTCCTCTAGAAAAATCCTCTAGAAAATTCGCTTCCATAGGGAGTTGAACCCAGGAACTCAGATGCTAATGAGTCTCTTGTAATCACTAGGCTACAGATCCTTTCACATAGCAGAACAAGTTTAATGATGCAAAATCGGCACTTTCTAAGTAGAGAAACCTAATAACACAACCGAACAAGTTTAGGAACCAGCTGTGCATTTCACTCCAATGAGTATGAACAAAAAAAATTTCAAGGTAACATGTGGGATAAAACTTTTTACAGATAATTGCAGGTATTTCAAGAATTGGGAATTATGTAGTTGCTTGGAAGATAACATGCATTTACTAAAAATAATATCGCGTGTATTCTATAAGTTAACATTAAGGTTACAAAGCCATGTTCTCGTGCCACGGGGCGGAGCTACGTGCATCCAGTGGTGTCCCAGAACACCAATGCTTTTTTGGCTAGCTTTTGTAATCTATCAAGTTTACACTCAATGACATTTGGCACCATTGCTCAAACGCTGGCTCCGCCCCTGCGTATGAGCTCCTGCACATATGAACATGGAACGGATGGAGGCATCTGAATCAAATTTTCAATGACATGGCACGTTTATAGAGTGGTGTTGTTCAATCTAGCGCAAGTGTAGATGATACAGAAATTTTAATGTCACTTTTGGTTCAACTCATTTGACTTCGGCTCCTGTGACATGCAGCTAATAGCGTCTACAGTGAGAAGCGGGTGTTGGTGGTCAAATTTGGCAGGAAGTATTTTGCGGGGTGCAGAAGAGATTTTTTTTTTTTTTTTGAGATGGGGTGCAGAAGAGATGGAGCTGGAGATAAGTTGCAGGGGTGAAAGCATGCCAGATTAATGTGCTCATGATGGACGTCTACCTGGATGGCATTGGTGAACACAAGTCGTATAAAGTTTCCAGTACCTAGGACGATTAGCATCTGGCCGGAATAATTTATTGTTTGCATTGTCGATCAAGGAGTACTAGTACTAGTACGTGAACCTGATATGGTGCGGTCATATGTAGAATTCCGGTAATAGGCAACAAAGTTGGGTCGGTTTAAGTCTGGAGTCTGTTCGGTACAGCAAGTCCATCGGCCTATAAATAGAAGAGGGTCACGGCCGATTGTAGGCCCAGTCAATTATCAAACACATCTACTATTTCGTTTTTCCTTTTGTTTCTCTTTGCTGCTTTGTCGAGTAAAGTAGTCGTCTCTTCTGCGTAAGTGAAGATCTCTTTGTTGATTTGTCGTGTAAATCATCCGGTGATCACCACGTTAGCGTGATCAGTATCATTTGCTGTTCTTGCTTGAAAAACAGCTGGCGACCTCGCCGTAATCGAGGTCTTTATCCTCTGCTTGATCGAGATTGTATTGTTGGCCCAAGATCCGAATTTTGGCGCTAACAAAATTGGCGACTCCGCTGGGGATCGATTGATTCGGCTATAGGTTACAGCCGAATTTCTATTTTTCCTATCACAAAATCGATCTACTATTTCTGTTCCTCGTCGTCGCATCAGGCATCACAACCGATCGCATCATCCTTTGCCAGTGTCAATCTTGGTTCGGTGTATCTGTTGTCGTCCGTTTATGCGTGTGCTCGCATCCTTTTTGCCAGGCTGCTACAGACCACTTCATCGCAGAAAGCCGCTTCTATCGAAATGAGCAGGGAAGATCTATGAGACTTTCTGTGCTTGGAACTGGCTGAAGCTGTAGCGTGAAGAAGGAAGAGTTCAGCAATCTCTCGTTACGTGCACAGAAGGTGATAGTCAGGAGTCATTGTGCCATCACGTGAAGAATAAACTAAGGTAATACCCACTGTAAGTAGCACACTTGCATTTCCTGAATTTCCTATGGATAATCAGTGCGGGTATACATTGGATCATGATGCTAGTACTTTACCTATTTCTCAAGCATATTTTTCAAATACAGATAATTATTCTTTTATTGCTGCTATGACTACATCGTTGAGTACTATGCATGAATTATCTAATACTAATGATATGCCGCGACCAGTGATCATTGATCCTAGTACGTTAGGTTTTAATAATATTTGTAGCATGCAGCAAGAATTTGTGCCTTCTGATTCATCGGTAACATTTGCACCACCTGGTACATCACAATCTAGCATGCCGATGAATAATCCTTATGACCGAACTAATAGGGCAGATTCAGACAATTATTTGGAGACGTCATTTGCTATGAATACTAGTAAACCGGGGGGCACATCTTGTACTCGAGTTCATAATACTCCTAATGTAGGTAGCTCGGCTACTGCAAGTGATTTTATTAGCCGAGTAAAAGAAATTTACGCGAAAAAGTATCCGGTAAAAGCGCCTAGCCCATCGAAGGAATTTATGGATCAATTGACCAAAACACTTAGAGAATCTGGTTTCAAGACTAGAGATCATGAAGAGTCATATAAAAAGCCATATTCTAGACCTAAAAGTAATAGTGGCCAAAGGGCAGACATTGTTTTAGAGAACGAAAGGCCGGCTGTTGTTCTGTATGAAGAGTCGGCTATGTTTGTTAAGGAATGGAAGGAGCCTTTAGTTTTACCATATGAATTTCGTGTTAAAACAACAGTTGATGAAACTGAAATATATGATGCATCTATGAAGAAAATAGCTGAACATATGGAGGGTTCGGCTAGGATTCAATTTAGTGAAGAGAGAAACCTATCAACATGCAGTTCTATTTTCATCTACTATTTTCGTTTCCTTTGGTGTTTTATCGTGAGAAACACTCGTGTTCTCCCTGCGAAAGTGAGAGAATCCTTTGCTAGTTTGTCATGAAAACTAGTCGTTGCTTCCACGAAAGGGAAGCTTTATCCTTTGCTATTCTTGCTTGAGAAACAGCAGGCGACCTCGCCGTAATCGAGGTCTTTACCCTTTTGTTTGATCAAGATCGTATTGTTGGCCCAAGATCCGAATTTTGGCGCTAACAGCGGGATGAGCCCAAAATTGTGGTTCCATTAGCTCTGCGCCGATCCTTTCTTTATTACATCTCATTTCGCCCGAAGGACGATGAAGGCGTTGACACGACAGATGATTCATGCTTACTTTGGTTGTTGAGCCGGCAGCGAGGGACCCTAGCAAGCCAATTCGCTTGAAGAAATGCGTTTTTAGCAATTTCTATTTGCGAGCTATTCCTTGAGGCCTACTGTTTCTCAAGTTCAATATATTCCAAATGATTGATTCTTTTTTATTTTGGAAGGCACCATGATCGTCTAGCAAGTATATATGGTGCCCTTTTTCTAGCAAAGCTTGGAAGGGCAATCAGAGTCCATAAACTTTTAAAATAAAGATCCGAATTGCCGAGAACCTTCCGTTCCGGTATGCTTTTGCAAATGAATTGTGATGATAAAATAGAAAACATATTTCTGACTAATGCTAACATGATTGTTGACTATACATATTTGGTGATGATGCCATCACTTTTGTCACTACTTTAGGAACAAATAAGGAGCATAAACCTTTAGGTGTTTTTGTTGGATTCAAAAATTTTAAAGATGATAGGTTTTGGTGCAGCTCTAATGTATGATGAAACATTTGAGGCTTTCAAAAGGGTTGTTTTGAGACATTTGTAAAAGCACAAAATGCAAGCAAATGTCGCACGTCATGAATTAGAAATTTGTCACTGTACAAAAGGGGCCCCCACCTGTTAGCGACACATCGATGGAAAATTTCGAATTGCAAAATTTATCGATGGCAAATACCGAATTGTTCCATAGTGCAATGGGGAAGACATCTGAACAAGTGTTCACATAGGCATGTCATAGCTCACATGCTCCTTTCACACAATGCAGAACATTTGCCTCCGCAAGAGAATGATGCTTCAAGTATTATATCAGATTTTAGTGCTTGTATGTTCGACTACGAAGGCAATGAAAATTTTTAAAAAGCATTTAACGTCATGAGGAGCAAGGTGGACAAGCAGATATGGATGGACACTACAATATCTACGAAGGAAAAGTGTTCACGAAAGATATGTATACATTCATTCGAAAAAGGAAGATATGTACCATATGGAAAGCACAGAAAAGTCTGAACAGTGACTTGATTTCGATATTTATTCGATTCCCAAAGCAAAGCTCCGCGCCGCGTCGCCCACGCCGGGCCCCCATCAAGACCGGAGAATAATAACGAACAGATCCACCTTCGCCCCACGGCGACAATGCTACGCCTCCACCGGTAGCACTCGCACCGGGCGGGGAAAGACCTGCGCGAGAAGCCGCAGCCGCGTTGAGTACGATGGCCTCCCTCTCGAGGAATCTCCGGCGATCCCTCGCCCCCGACCGCCTGCGCCGCCTCCTCTCCCCGCCGCGCGGGTACGTCACGGATGAGTGCCACCGCCCCGTCGTCCTCCACAAGCGCGGGCCCGACATCCTCCACGACCCCTGGTTCAACCGGGTACGCCTCCTCGCTCCCGTTCCCGCCCGGGTGGCGATGCTGCCCGACTCCCTCCACGCGTGCGTGGGTTATGACGCTGCTTCCGCTTGCCGCTGGTGCGTGTGCTGCAGGGCACGGCGTTCTCGATGACGGAGAGGGACCGGCTCGGCCTCCGCGGCTTGCTCCCGCCCAACGTCGTCTCCTCGCAGCAGCAGGAGCTCGACCGATTCAGTACGTGCGCCCCACCCATCCTGACTGCTTGCTTGCTTAATTTGCCATTGGGGTGCCGCTCGCTGCTTGAATTGCTACGGGTTCGTATTGGATCCGCTCCTGTTGACTGAAGTGTCATTTCGACGAGTGGTGGTGTTTGGTGGTGGCTTGTTCATCAGATCGGTTTCCTCGGTGGAGCTAGGTTGAATTTAGAGATCGAATAAGGTTAGCTAATGCTCCGGTTGGCTAGCATTTGGATTTAGAACACGTGGTGTCACTGTACTATTATTGGAGGTGTAGAGAGCCTGACAGATTTTACCTGTGCTCAAACTTCTCAAGAAACTAAAAATGCGTCCCTAAAGTTACAGTGAGGTTTAACATATTTATCACTCGAAAGTTCAAGTGTGTAAGTTGCACACTTTTATTCACAGCCAGAGTAGATTTCATCAGACTCTGGTGCCATGTTAGCTGGGGGTTGGGTTTCCAACAACTACATAAGCTGTTTGGGAAAATCACCGTTATGGAAATAGCCTGTAACTGTGTTTTGTAAATTTACTTTGTAACTCTAATCTACTCTGGTTACAGTGCTTGATCTGCAAAGGCTGCAGGACTATGCAAGAGATGGTCCATCTGATACTTTACAATTGGCAAAATGGCGCATCCTCAACAGATTGCATGACAGAAATGAAACAATGTACTACAAGGTGTGTACCTTTACAGCCCGCACATTCACCTAGGCATCTTATTTCTGCCGAGCGTGTACTTGCTCTCAGGAGCATTTGATATGCATATAATATATTTGATTTAAACTCACCATGAATGGTTACACTCTGTTAAATTCATTGCGGAGTATCAAACATATGTGAGTATAACTTTTTGTAAGTTCTAGTTGGTGTTTCTAGCTCAGAGTCTCTTGGCTTTTGATGTAACTGAACTAATATTTCTTTCTTCTTTATTGAATGCCAGAGCTCCTAGCTCTTTTTTTTGGATGGAAAAACTTTTCAAAGTGGTTTCCTTAATTTTTGTCTCATTTGTAACTTGTAGGTGTTAATGCATAACATCGAGGAATATGCACCTATAGTCTACACACCAACTGTAGGACTCGTTTGCCAAAACTACAGTGGTTTGTATCGACGGCCTCGGGGAATGTATTTTAGTGCAGAAGATCGTGGGGAAATGATGTCCATGGTGTACAATTGGCCAGCTGATCAGGTATGTATCTGTGCTTGTCCAGTGTCCACATACTAAATCAATCTTCTTTACTTGAGTAATTCAATTTCCTTGACAGTGCAGTGCAGCTAGGTTTTCCATACTGTTTGAAAATCGGTAACTGGTTCATCTGTTGCAGGTTGACATGATAGTTGTAACTGATGGGAGCAGGATATTGGGCCTAGGCGATCTGGGGGTGCAGGGTATTGGCATTGCTATTGGAAAATTGGATTTATATGTTGCTGCTGCTGGAATTAATCCTCAGAGGGTATGTTCAATGCCTCTATAGGAGACTATTATTTTCATCCGTTCCGCTTATATTCTCTTCCATTTTCAAATATTTTATAATGGACCAACCTTTTGACAGTGCAAATGACAAAGGTCACTTGATATAACATTCCAAGGATAGAAGTTTTGTTGTTGTTTGGCTGGACTAATCAGATAATCAAAGAGATTTTTCAATGAAACATATCCGTGCAAGATGTTAGTTAAAGACTACCAGTGTATATATGGATTGATTTCATTTTTTTGACATCTGAACAGGAAACAGTATTCATATTAATGAAGTGATAATAAACAGTTTTACTAGTTTTGTCTAAAAGACTGAACAGAACGCTTTCAAGGGCTCTACTGTTAGTTGTGTGCTTATTGTTTACTTGCTTGTTATGGGTTGTCTCGTAGACGGATTCTCTTCCATCCCTTTGATCATGTTTTTTACCCTTTCTTAGGTTCTTCCAGTTATGATTGATGTTGGAACAAACAATGAGAAGCTCCTCAAGGACCCTCTTTGTAAGAACTTGATGAATATTTGTCTTGAATTAATACTAACAGTATTTTTTGTCTGTCAAACGCTTTGTTTTGTTTCAACGTATTTATCATATCTAGCACATCAGAAATAGACATCAAAGTCATGCACTGATGTGGCGTGGGCTTTTGGGAGTGCGCAAAGGAGAATGTAGGATCAAACTGGATTGAGGAATGGAATGGAGAGGGTAATGTGGACGAAATTGTGATGCACTGTTCTCGCCGGATGGCAGAGGAATGTCCTCCGCCACAGTGCCAAAGAACAACCCACCGCAAAGGGAGATTGTATTATCTTCGATGATTACAAATCTTGAAAGCTGCGGCCTTTATAGTCCAGGCAGCACTAACTAATTTAGCTGAACAATCTCCAACCAAGTCTAACAAGAACGCTGACTCTCCCCTATTATTCTGCAACAACTTGATGCTTGCGCTTAGCCACTTTGAGCAGGAGCGTTCTGTGGCGCACAACGCTTGCGACTGTAGTACTTGTTCCCGATGAAGGAGTCCACAACATGCACCTACTGTTATGATTGCTTCATATGTTTCACGAGATGTTTACTTGTGTCTCTCTCTTTACTAGCTTATGAGAATGGTCTAGCCTTCTACTCTTTGCTAGATTCTGAGAATGGTCCAGCCCATTTTGGTTCCTAATGCTGCATAGCAAAAAGATAGTTTCTCATACTATGCAATGAAGATAATGGCACACATCAGATTGTAGGCACACTTGATGCTTAGCTAGATAATGATCAAATTTCTCCTGTTACCTTAAACTTTCTTAATTCCTGATCATACAGATCTTGGGCTTCAACAACACCGGCTTGAGGGAGATGAATATGTCTCAGTTATTGATGAATTCATGGAAGCTGTTTTTACTCGCTGGCCCCATGTTATTGTACAGGTGCTATTTTGGTGTTCTGTGCTTCACGTGTTTTAACATTTTTCTTACAAGTGGCCTTATCTGGATCAATGTTACAACTTACAAATACTTGTCATATGTTTTTTGTAGTTCGAAGACTTCCAAAGTAAGTGGGCCTTTAGGTTGTTGCAGCGTTACAGGAAGAACTATCGCATGTTTAATGATGATGTCCAGGTTAAACCTTTGTTTATCCAAATTTGTTGCTATGACGTTCACTTTATTTCTTTGCCCCTGTGATATATACATTCGCCTTGAGATTTGCTGGATTATTGCATAGATATAATCTGTGACACATTCATTACAACGTTGATCATTTTATATGTGAATAATAACCTCTGAATATCTAAGCATTTGAGGCTTACTTTATCACACTTAATATTCGATCAAACGTGGTTAGTCACTAGTGTCCATCACGTTTACAAATTAGTTACACTACAACATTTTAGGCACATAACCCATTATCTTTACACATGTTTCTAGCCCAATGTTTATTCACCACAGAATATGTTTCTGGCAAGCAAACTAGCCTTTGTTCTTGAGGATAGCATTGCATACCCTATTTAGAGATTGATCATGCTGAAACTTGTTAATAATTACTATCAAACATTGGGCTGTATTATATATAATATGCTCTGCATTGCTGCAATGCATGGTCTAGACTGTTAGTTCCTCTATCTTTATCTACAAGAATCAATGTACTGCTTTTGAAATGACTGTTCTTGATGTACCAAGGGAACTGCTGGTGTTGCAATAGCTGGTCTTTTAGGAGCTGTACGAGCACAAGGAAGGCCAATGTTAGATTTCCCCAAGCAAAAGATTGTTGTTGCTGGTGCTGGCAGGTCTGGAATATTCTCAGCTCTTGTTTATTCTGTATGAAATTAGAATACACATAGTAATCTGTAGTTTTCTTGTAATAAGTTATTGGTTGAAACATTCAATTCAGAAATAATCTAGGAAGTTCGAGTAAAGTTAACTTTATGCCATTGGGTTATAGCTCTGAAATCTGAACACATGTTGCGAGAATTTCCATCTCGTGATTAGTTTGGTCATTCTATTCTCGCTGTTCAGCATATTTGTATTTGACATGTTTTAGAGAAATTGATGTACCTTCGATCGAAATTTATTTTCATGCAACAGTGAAGAGAAAGATTTGATGTTGCTTTCTTTTTCTTTGAATATTTTGCATGAGTTATGTGCAACCTACCTTTTCTAATTGTTTAGTTTGTAATTTTGGCAAGGATGCAACCTTTTACTATGTTTTCTTGACTCAGTCCTTGAGGAAAAAAGTGATTGACATTGCCGTTCTTGTATTCCTATTTATTTGCTGTTTTAATTAAACATATTTTCATGGTATTAGTTGAACCTATTTCTGTTTAGTTACGGGTGTCAACACACAGCACCTTTGGCTAGCTCACATAAAAAGGAAATTACCTGACTGCATTTCACTTTTTACAGTGCTGGTATTGGAGTGGTTAATGCTGCAAGCAGGACCATGGCAAGGATGTTGGGAAACAATGAAGTTGCTTTTGAGAGTGCCAGGAGTCAGTTTTGGATAGTTGATGCCCATGTAAGTATGATAACCTATTTTTTCTTCTGTGCTATAAATACTCGTTTACCACTTGTATTTTTGGAGTGATAATAATTTAAATAGAAAGGAGGGCATGAGTACTCTTATATTCTTAGAAAATTAAGTGATCGAGGCTGTTACATCCAAAATAATAGTGAGAATGCTACCTTGCTCGTGCAGCAAGTCAATAGCCAAATCCAATCATTCAAAATGTACCCAGCCTAGAATTTTCCTTTTGTTTTTGTTTACTTTTGGACAGTTCACTTGTATGTACTCTTGTGAATTCCATAACCTGATTTGATTTTTTTTTTGGTGCAGGGTTTAATAACAGAAGATCGTGCAGACATCGACCCAGATGCTCGTCCTTTCGCTAGGAGAAAGAGTGAGCTCGGCCACCAAGGCTTAAATGAGGGGGCAAGCTTAGTTGAAGTGGTACTTTCTCATCTTATATAGCTGCATATCAGAGCATTCTGCTGTTAGAGGCATTGTAATTCACTAATTTTGAAGAATTATATGCAACATTTTGCTCAAGTGTTTACCATGGGTGGTTCTGTTGACTTGAGCTAACGCCATTTTATACTTTTATGTGGTGTTAGATGGCTTAGATCAGATCGTAAAAGAGATAATTGCAGGAGTGCCCCTACTTTGTTCCTCAATTATGAATTTACCCTTGTTTTTTTTAACTTTGCACCATTGCCCCTGTTTTGATCAAGTTTGTTGCACCATTGCCCCTACTTTGATGGCAAAACTAAAATTTTCCCATCAAAATTGGGGCAACGATGCAACAACTTGAATGAAAACAAGGGCAATGGTGCAAAGTTGAAAAAATGAGGGCAAACTCATAGTTAACACTCAAAACAGGGGTAACCATGCAATTGCCCCATCGTAAAAACCCACTTGCTATTTTCTGTTATTTTTTTTCTGAAATGAATAACATGCAATCTTATGTTTTAACTTTCCTTTTGATGATTTACATTTATTTACTATTTCATTTCTCAATTTATATTTTTATTATCTTTTTGAAACCAGAATTCAACATAACAAAGTAATGTTCAGCTCATGAAAGAATAAGATTAGACTGATTTGTTTTGTGCAGGTTAAAAAGGTGAAGCCTGATGTCATACTTGGATTATCTGCTTTTGGTGGTCTGTTTTCCAAGGAGGTAAGATTTGTCACATTTGAATTTCTGTTGTAGTACTGTCTTGAAGCATAATTGGGATGCTATAGTACTAAGAGGCTTAGTGGCCAGTTAATTTTTCTTCCGTCTACTGGTTTCTTTTAGAACAGTGATGTACACATGCGTACCGTAAGGGGACAATTGAGTATGCTCAATCCAGCCACGTGCTGGAATTACAATAGTACAAACATTATACAGATGCATATTCCAATCGCCTAAACCTTATACAATCCTCGTAGGAGCTTTTACTTTAAGACAATCTAAATCTGCAAAGAGTTGCCTATTCCATTATATTTATTGGGTGGAATTCTTTCAAATAAACATGTAAGCAAATCTACTGATAATATATTATTGCAATCTACTAAAGAAGTCAACAAATGTAAATACAGATACTAAATCTTTGGAAAGAATTGAAAAATCTCACCACATTGCCTTTGCTATTAGTTGCATTCGGATTTCAGCTTACACAGTTTGAATCTGCTGTCTTACCAATATTTGGTAATTATGTCAGATTCGTGTCTGTTTTGGCACACTACATGTGTGAGAAACTGAGAACTGAAATACGCAGTTCTTAAGCTTAGAGATTTAACTAGTACGTCCATGTAAGTCTAGGGTAGATGCACAACCTATTGTGTCAAGTAATACAAATGATTTGTTTTGAGGTAAATAATACAAATGATTTTTAGAGTTAGTAAATTGTACATTTTTCTATAGGCCTTCTTCAAATCCTACATTTGTCTCTGGTTATAGACCTTGCATCATGAAAAGCGTGTTGATTGTAGTTATAAATGTTGAAGTGAATACTCATCGTGGAGGACCTGTATCTTCAGGTTCTTGAAGCACTCAAAGATTCATCCTCCTCAAGACCTGCAATTTTCGCAATGTCCAATCCAACTAAGAATGGTTTGTTCTGTGTAATCCTACCCTGAAGTTTATTATTATTTGTCACTTATCTAATTCTGCGATAATTCCATATGTAGCTGAGTGTACCCCTGGAGAAGCCTTTTCTATTCTTGGTGAACATGCCATCTTTGCTAGTGGAAGCCCATTTGAAGATGTGGATCTTGGTACCTATTTCTATTCCCAGCCATTCTAACTCAATTTTTATGTCTTTTCTCATTTTAGTAAATCTCTCTCTTTTTCCCCTTATATTAGACTCAGTCACTGATTCTTTTTTTCAGGTAATGGAAAGGTTGGCCACTCCAATCAAGGAAACAACATGTATCTCTTTCCTGGGTTAGATCATTACCCTTGTATACCTTCTCGTTGAATTTAGTTGTTGTGAAAATTGTGATATCATTTTCTGTGTGTTCTTACTGCTGTGCAGAATCGGGCTTGGAACGCTCCTATCTGGGGCTCGCTTTATCTCTGATGGAATGCTTCAAGCTGCAGCTGAACGGTGACCCCCTTGAGCTCTATACATCAGACCTTGTATCAAATTGGAGCTACTTGTTGACTTCTTTCCTTCTTTTATTACCATGAATATTTGTAGATTGGCTTCATACATGAAGGAAGAAGAGGTTCAGCAAGGGATAATTTATCCTCCAATCTCCAGGTTAAAATTTTGAAACTTATTTTCCAGCTTATATTGGATGCTATGTCTTCTGACATTTACTACATACAGAATACGCGATATCACTAAGGAGGTGGCCGCAGCAGTTGTGAGAGAGGCAGTAAGAGAGGATCTAGCTGAGGGATATCGTGAGATGGATGCACGTGAGCTTGCAAGACTCAGTGAGGTGGTTAATCTATTCACTTACCTAGCAAAGTACAATTTATGATTTTATCATGGTTTACGTTGTTAACTGGAACTCATTGTGATACAGGAAGAAACGGTTGAATATGTCAAGTTGAACATGTGGAGTCCAGTCTATCCAACAATAATTTACAAGGACGACTAGAGGCTACATTTTCCTATATCTTATGCTGAAAGGTCATCTACAATTTACTTTAGGCTGTGTTCTGGATTTTACTTCAGAAATGGAGGTACATTATTTTTGGGTGAGCAGCCCTGATTGTTGGCGCGCATCTGCCACGTGATAGTGCAAAAGCACTGACCTCATTTTCATTGAATTTAGTACTTCCAAATATATCCTTGGGGAGAATAATATAGAGGCTCTATTTCCTGACGTGCTTAAATATGCTGAGCATTTTCATCTCAAATGTGAAATGTCAGCTGTACAATACTAGGGACTTCACACCATCTTGTTCAAATGTAACATCCTTTATGTATGTTTGGACACGGATCAAATAACGAAGCCATAAGTTTACCAGAAGCCATCTATTTCGGCTGCATATATATATACAAAATAGCTAATAAGTTCATTGTTGCAGTTCTGTACATTATGTTTATTGCTGTTGAGATTTGAGAAGATGCACCGAAGGATATGGCACATCAGCTGTATGGCCCATCCTTTGTCACAAGTATTCACAAATTGCAGCTATAGATTGTCTGCTGTCCACAGTGACCATCCATGTTGGCTGATAATGGTGAATGGAAACATCCTCCCAGTGCAGGCTAGCTGCTGTCCTGTTCATGGAGCTGCGTCTGTTCAACTGATAGCGTGAACAGCTGGTACTTCTTTCGAATACGCTACTTTGTTGGATCATTCCTTATCGAGATAGAAACTGTTCCGTATCTCCACTGCAAAAAGGTAAGGAACAATAATGTTACTGTTTCTTACCTCATGTTTCTCCATGTCCAAGTTGCCATTTTGCTCCTGGGTGGGTTTTACTTAGTGTTGTCCATGTCATCTGTGACGCCATCGTGATGAAGATGGCTCATACTAGCTTGTAGTTCAATGGAGCATTCTTCTTTGTGGTACAGTAGTCCCGCGCGGTCGCAGCAGCCAAGGCCCACCTACCGGCCTGATTTCATCTCGCCTACTCCCTCCGTCCCAAAATAGTTGTCACTGGACATCATGTTTGACTCTTCGTCTTATTCAAAAAAATTATTTAAATATAAAAACAAATATGTCATGATTAAAATATATTCAATGATAAAACAAATTGTAAAAAAATAAATAAAATTTGCGTAAAAAATTTGAATAAGACGAGCAGTCAAAAAAGTCAACAGCGACATCTATTTTGGGACAGAGGGAGTATCTTTGTTTTCTTTAACGGAGTCATCCTGCCTATCTTAGTTGATCACACCATTGATGTGCACATGTCAAATTTGAATCTAGTTCGCACAAGAATTTTTCTGGTGAGGTTGCTGGTTTGGGTATGATGAGGTAACATTTTCGCTTGAGGATGGAGGTGCCCACATACTCGTTTACATGTTATAACATTTTCAGTCCCTTGGATAAGCAATCGTTTTCCATTCAAAGATTATGATCCTTAGCCTTTTTTATTTTTTTTGAGCCAACTTTTTTATTTTCTTTTGGGAGAGCCATATATTCACGGTTTTACTGGGGTATTGCTTGTCGATGTCAACGAGCTGTTTTGCAGAAAATGGTTTTGCTCCTGCTTCTTTCAACGTCGTGTTGGCCTTTCCACAAGCAAGGAGGACTTGACGATTCGCAATCTAGTTCCCTCATTTCTCATTATCGGGTTCTCCGACTCTTAGTCTGCTTGGTCTCTTCTGTTGACGTAGCTGCCATGTTGAGCTACTCCACGCCTGATTGCAATTTCTATACCTACTTGGTTGGGTATGATCGTTCAACTGTTGATTTTATCTTGTATCTTTTTCTAGGAAAACGGTCGATTTTATTTGTTTAGTTGTTTTCATAGGGGACTTTTATTGTGACAGTCGCCTTCTTCATAAGTTATTCTCACTCTTAATGAAATACATGCCCAGACATGTTTGCGAAAAAAGAGATTTTGCTAATCTCTCGAGTCATTTTTTCGGCCATTCAGATATCCAATCATCAAGATATTCTCAGTTTTTTTTTAACCTTATCACTTCAAGAAATGTTCGTCAACGTCGCACTTGTAAGATCGCCGTTGCTGCCCTAAACCAATCCTGCATATAACTCAGAATCCATGACTATCTCACTTTTAAGATCGCCGTTGCAACACCTGCGATCGCAATTTTACAAAAAAAATCAGCAGCCATTAGCCGCTAACCCCGAGCTCCGCTTCATGCATGCCATTGCCCGGAATCAATTTCTTCACCGACTTCACCAACGGCCGCGGCGGTCGAGCGAGGTTCAGGGCACTCTCCGTCGACGGCAACAACGGCATCGTCAGGTTCGTCAACGTCGCCGACGGACGGTTCCGGCGAAGCGACTGGAGATCCGGCCCCCGCACCGTCACCACGTGGACGATGAGGGCGATGGCAACCTGCTTGTCGACCTTCCTCTTCCATGGTGCACACCAGAGTTCCCTGTAGTGATAGACACGACACGAAGCCCACATTGCGGTTTTTATGGACTCCACAGAGCAATGGATGGCAACATGAGAAACGGGTCTCTGAAATCGCACCAGAACGCTGTAGAGACGCTAGGCTAGAGTCGCGTGTCCATGTTAACAACGTTTGCATTGCCGTCCCATTCATCTGCAGCGAAATCTGCATATATGTAAATCACACAACGTGCCTGCCTCATGCTGCGGATTAAGCAATTATTTGCTACATAGGTAATCATTTTCGTTCAGGCGACCAAGGAATATAATTTGACAGGAAACCCGGGGGCCGTGTACACAGAAGCGTTGTCAACAAGTCATTGGCATGTTTCCAAACGTTTCCAGCTCGTAACTCGTGAGCAACCTGAGGGTGACCACCGTAGACAAACGTTATAAATACATGTCTCTGAGCCTCTGCATCTCATCTCGCATGCGCAATCTTAGTGGTCAATTTGCCTCCATACCATCCATGGCTCTTTATCGTCATCTCCCAGCTTTGCTCTCTTTCCTCGTGCTCATCTCTAGGGCTGCTGCAGGTGCAAACTTCACCGTGTCAAAAGCTGTATATTACCCCAACTCTGATACAAGAGGGAACGAAAGTAAGTATAACATGTAAAAGAACCAAAGAACAATTGTGCTAACTACATAAGATCATCAGAGTAACTAGGCTCCAGCATAATTAATCTAAGCAAATAGATACTGTTTCAAAGAATTCGTGTCTCTAACAAATATTTTCAGATGGAGCATGTGAATATGGAGCATTTGGGGCAACACTCAACAACGGTGATGTTTCAGCATCAGCAAGTCTCTACAGGAATGGGGTAGGCTGTGGCGCATGCTACCAGGTAAAATACCATCTCTGTTAACATCACTCTTTGGTTCAAACCAAAAATATTAGTAATTGCCAACAGGTCAGGTGCATAAATCCTTACTACTGCTCTCCAAATGGTGTAACAATCGTGATCACTGACTCGGGGGCAAGCGAAGGGACTGACTTCATCCTCAGCCAGCATGCCTTTGCCGGGATGGGGCTGAACAAAGACTCTGGTGCAACACTGCTGAACCTTGGCTATATTGGAATTGAGTACAGGAGGTGCGTGCAAAGAGTAAAAACCTGGCTAAAACTCATTGAACCATATACATAGTTTCTTCCATCAGGATGGCAAAGAAATTGGTAACAACAGAAATGATCTATGCATGATGAGTTTATGACAGTACTGATACGCAAAATTTCATGGCCTCACCACAATTCAGGGTTCCTTGTATCTACCCAGGCAAGAACATTGTCTTCAAGATTACAGAAAGCAGCCATTTCCCATACTATCTTGAATTTGAGATTTGGTGCCAACAAGGCTACCAGGACATCATAGCAGTCCAGCTTTGTGAGGTAACACTGAATACTCAAACCCATTTATGAGAAAGACTGGGCACTTTATGTCATGAATTCTATAAGTCAAGATCAAATGCACAGAAAACTTTCAATACATAGTAATGTACAATCCATAGTTCTAATTACCTGCCAATGGTCGGATGCAGACTGTGAACCTCACATGCCAGCTTCTGAGCCGAACTCATGGTGCCGTATGGGCTGCTATCTCCCCACCAAGTGGTCCTCTGTCCATAAGGATGCTGTTTAGCAAGGGAGCCCCGTGTGATGGTGCCCAGAATTGGCTAGTTCCCACAAGCACAATACCGCAAAATTGGACGGCTGGGGCCACATATGATTCTGGGGTTCAAGTGCAGCTACAATAGCTATACAGAACATGAAGCAATAGATTATATACTTAGTTATAATGCTCGAACCATCCCTCATCTTGGATCATGTATAATCTTGCAAAATCTTTATTGTAATTTCTGTGCTTGCTTGTATGGTTGTATATCAATAAATTTCTCATGGAAATTAGACAAGTATTCCTGAGACATTGAAATGCCATCTTCCCACTTCAATTAGAACTACCATTAGAAAACTAGTCCTAATTTGCTAGGCGAAGACACAGGCCCATCAGAACAGAATACAATTAGCACTGCAATACATAAAACTGGCCAGTCATAAATACTGTACATAGCCATACAAATCACAAAGACTGACTGGCCTTTCATCCACTGGATTATACGAATTCTGGACCAGCAGAAATCCCCAGCAATCATATCAGCCCTGAAGTTTGTCAAACAACAAAAGAAACCAAATATCACTACCCTTTCAAAGAAACATAAACAAAATAAGAAATTTACCAATAAGGTATCCTATTGTTTGACACACACTTCACAAAATCAACAATAGTCACAAGCAAAATAACCTAAAGACTCAAACACTTGCAGCCTCATGGAAGTTACAGCAAAGACGACTCGAAGTTTATTCTAACTGATAAAACATAGGGGAAGCAAATATGGAGAAGTGAACCATAAAGCACTCCAGAAATTAGGTAAGAAGCGAAGTAAAGCAATAGATTAACTTGAGACATTCCCTGTACATGTCAGGCCTACCCCAACCTGCTTGGGACAAAAGGCTACTCCTATGTTGTTGTTGTTGTATTCCCTGTACATGTCATGTTATATTAACACCTAACAAATACAGTTCACTATACGTTGTCCAGGAAAAGTTATGGCAGTTAGCATCACAATTAAAGGAATTCATTTTCGCATCTTACCCATCAACATCGCGTAAGCAGCAGGCACAGGTATTAACCACATACACAACATAATATTTTTTGGTATTATCCTACAATATTGTTTGGATTCTATACACATGCTTCGAAAATTCATAAGTTTACAAAGTCATGGAACTATATTCTTAAAACTATATTTCTAAGGCCTGTCCCAGCTCTGAGGTTGTCCTGATCACTAATCAGGACTATTGAAGCATGCCAGTTTAGTCACACACTGCTACATCATGCAATTTAATCACATTTAGTCACTTAACTACTTACCAATATTGCCAGTATGATCTTATGGGCTGCAAAATTGCCATCAAACTCCCATCAGACCTGTCATGTGATTGCTTTTGTTAAAAACAGTAGAAGGTGATGGTATAGTGAAAATGCCAAAAATATGATACCATTTGCTGTCTGTGCAACTCCTCTTGCTTGTGTTGTATGGTCAGGATGTTGATTTCCTCCAAAAGAAATGGCTTGACTGCTTGAAGCAACAGCATGATTTCCCATCTCAGGATAGCCTGTTTGTAGAATATCATCGAGATGTTTCAGAAGAGCACTTGACTGATTCTCTATGTATGACATTGCTTCCTCAGATCTAGCAGCCCTTGAAGCTATCAAATTCGCTAAACGGCACATGTTACTGAATCGGGCTTCCGATGATGGCTGTGTGATAATGCTACTGCTAGATCCATACGTAGGCTCTTCAACAATTTGAACAGAACGGGCATCTTTCCTCCATCTCTTCAGAATATACTGTTCCGGGAGCTCTTTGATATTCTTAAGATCAAGTACCTTCAATATATGACAGCACTGGATTCCAACAGCTTCAAACTTCTTACAGCTGCAAGTGGCTGAGCCATCTAGTGCATCAAACTTGACAATGCTCTCTGATGGCTTATCATCAAGCACAATTTTGTACTCTGAGATTGTTGCAACTCCACCACACGGAAATGACATGCAATTCATGTAAGCCTCAAACTCACCCTGGAACGCCTTGAAAGCTTCAGGTGTATAAGCATTAGAGGCCTGCTTCAGCATTCTCAGTGATGGGATAGGCAAAGTCACCTGGCTACTGTCAACATCAGCGTGCAGTTTCTTTGATCGGTGCTCCTCCAGAATGGCCTCATAGCGCCTTAAGAACTGTAGAATATCTTCCTGCTCACTGAGCTCCTTTTTCAGATCATTAACCATGTTATCCTTCCTAAGAGTTGTGAGTATATCAGCAGAAAACATGGTCCTCTGATAAGGCAGAGCCCATTTTTCTTTCTCCAGGAAAAGTCTGCCAAGCCACTCACTTTCGCTGATTTCATGTTTCTCAATTAGCTTTTCCCATGCTGACAAGAACTCTATCTCATCCTCACAGTCAAAGAGACAGTGGCTCAAAGCATTGCTAAAGCTCTTCGAGCTTTCAAACACCTGCTTCAAGTGCCTCTTTGAATTGTGGTAGATATGCCACACGCTTGTGCAATGGTTGCTTCCAGGCCAAACCTCTGCTGCTGCAATAGCACATTCAGGACGCTCATCAATCAAAATAGTCCGTGGCTGCCTTGCACGCATGGCATCAGCGAACACTTCAAATACCCATATCAAAGACTGAACACTCTCATCATAAAGCATTGCTGCACCAAACACAAGCAATTGCTTGTGGTTGTCAACGCCAACAAACAACGCAAATGGTCGTCCGTACACGTTCAACCCATATGTTGTATCAAAGCAAACTACATCACCAAAGCTCCTAAAGTCAATTATTGACTTCGCATCTGCCCAGAAGAAATTTACAGCTGATTTTCCACCAGGCCCCACTCCAACTGCATAATAAACTGAAGGATTCACAACTTGCAACTCCTCCAAGTGTTGCAATGCTGCCCCCGCATCCCCAAGCTGCACAATTTTCCCCTGTTTCCTTCGATGGAGTTCCCCTGCCCCAAGCTCATGTGCCCGAGCCCTCATCTTATGTGACCGCAGCTTATGCACACTATCCGGATTGGCGAGTGGGTGGTTATGCTCTGGGAAGAACTTGGCTACGCGGTATGTCCGGCACGGGGTGATCTTGATGACCATTCTTGCCTGGCATCCTGTCCGTGTTGGTGGTGGGCCTGGCCTAGGTGTGCCTGACATCCCTGTACCACCATTTGTACTGCCTGTGGTTACACCCTCTTGCTTGGCACGGTCACTAACACCCTCACGAGAACAAACGAAGATCCGCGACACTATCACCCCACGCTTACGCTTCTTGTATGAGCGGCGAACACTGAAGCCAACGTGCTCAGCATACCTGTTGTAAAAGACATATGCATCCTCCTCGGTCTCAAAGTGCATGTCGAGGTGCGGGCCATCCTTTGGGTCCGGCAAGCTCGCCATGGTGGCAATGCTGTGGTGTGACGAGCTCGGCGGTAGCAGGGCCAGCGACACTGCAGGAGCAGCGGAGGCGAGTGGGTGGTTGTGCTCGGCGACGAAGTCTGTGATGCGGAAGGCGTTGGCCGAAGGGACGAGCTTGATGGTGAGTGATGCCAGGCAACCAGTACGGGAGTCCGGGCATCGAGGCGGCACCGGTGAGGAGGAAGTACCGGCGCCGGACTCATCCTGGGGCTTCTTGGGTTCCTGGCGGAATCCCTGCTTGGAGCAGACGAAGAGGCGGCGAGTGACGGTGTGGCGCGAGTTCTTGGACTTGTTGGACTTGCGGACGACAAAGCCGAGGCGGGCGGCGTAGGCCTTGTAGCACTCGTACGCGTCGTCCTCTGTCTCGAAGTACATCCCCACGCGCGGGGACGTTGGGGCGGCGTCGGCTTCATCGCCGGCGGCGGAGGCCGATGCCGCTTGGGCGGCGAGGTTGGTGGCGGCGGCGCCGGATGAGGAAGGGGAAGAGGAGCCGGAGGATGTGGGGGAGGACGGCGAGGACTCGCCGGAGAGGTGGGAGGGGTCCGGGGCGGTGGACATTAGGGTTTGCGCCAGGGTTTGGAGGAATGAAGAGGGGGAGCAGCAGGAGGAGGAAGAAGGGGGTGGAGGGATCGGATGCGGTGGCGGCGGGTGTGGGTCAGTGTGTGTGGCTGAGCTCCGGCCGATAGGGGCGGAGTAGTCGTGCTGCGACGCGGTGGTCATGGCGACTCGAGAGTCGAGTCCCGACATTTCCAATGGGCTGATATGTCATACATTACCACGCGAGGTCGCCCCGCTCTCCTACTCTCTCCGCTCCGCCCCAATCTCTCCATCAAAATCCACGAAAATCCACCAAAATAACTTTGATTTTTCTCCGTGAATCTGAGGGAGAACCTTGGAACGATCAAGCTCTCCTACTTTTCAAAGGTTATCTCGATCAATAACGGGCGGATTGGAGGATAGAGGTGTTCGTGGTCTCGAGTTTTGAGGTGATTGCTCTGTTAGGGTGAAAAAGGATACGAGTTATCTGAGTTCGTCGTGAATCTGAGGGAGAACCTTGGAACGATCAAGCTCTCCTACTTTTCAAAGGTTATCTCGATCAATAACGGGCGGATTGGAGGATAGAGGTGTTCGTGGTCTCGAGATTGAGGTGATTGCTCTGTTAGAGTGAAAAAGGAGACGAGTGATCTGAGCTAAGAGATTGACGGAGAAGAGTGTTTTGGTAGAGATATTTCAACAATCAGTCGTGTGTTTTTGTGATTTTGAGGTGTTATCTCGCGGAGATTTGAGGTGAAGCTGGGAGGATTCTCGACGCCTGAAGAATTCCCCCTGTTTTGCAGTTTTCCTGTGAACTTCAGACGAAGAACAACAGCATCGTTTTGAGTTGGTTTCAGAATCACAACACACGGCTGAGTTGAGCAGGAAACGAATGGGAGGAGTTGCAATGCGTGAGGCAATTGATAAGGAGAGACATGCTCACAAACAAACAACAGCAAATAATCAGGAGGAAAATTTTGTCCGAGAGCTGATAAACCGTTTTCCAGCGACACCAAATCCACAGTTTTGGCCGACAGGAAACTCATACAGAGATATGGATACAACAAAACCAATGAATACAACTGTACAGAGAGGGAGCAGGAGACTAACATTGGCCCCTACTGACAACATAGCTAATCCAAAGGAAATTCAAGATGAGGAGGTTGAAAAGTATGTAGAAGAGTTTTACAAAAGTGTCAAGAGGCATAGTAATAACCCTGATCGCTTTCGAAAAGAAATCCCAAGACCAACCAGTACAATTAAACGAGTATCTCTGCCAAAAGATGCCTATACAAAAATGAAGAATCTGAATTGGGAAGAAGCTCAGTATAGAAGAAGATTGGCAGAGGAAGTAAAAAACGCACTGTTTGAGGGAGACAAAGAAGTTAGAGGTAAAGCTGCTGATTTACAAGGAGAGTACTCACAGAATGAAATATGCAAATCAAATACAGAGTTAGTTCAGGAAGCAATTGAGAAACCAAATAAAGACAAGGGTATGCAAAGCCCACTGGATAGCCCAGCCCAGCCCAACTCCCTTCATCCATTTGGTACTTGCATAGAGGATATTTTCAACCACTCCTGGTCTCACAAGACGAGGAGGTGGCTTTGGGTAAGAAAGGGGGAGGCACTGGCGGCGGTGGAAGCGGGGCTAGG
The DNA here is from genome assembly GCA_012490785.1 of Eragrostis nindensis. Lineage (NCBI taxonomy): Eukaryota > Viridiplantae > Streptophyta > Magnoliopsida > Poales > Poaceae > Eragrostis > Eragrostis nindensis. The sequence goes on from JAAXCT010000093.1 coordinate 425,169, forward strand.
GTTCCAAGCAAGTAGAAGAGAGATCGAGCGTTTCGGCCACACAGCAACAAGAGTAGTCAGATCCAGGAAGAAAATCGCCGACGCAAGATCCTACGCCACGGTTGTAAGTGCAGAGGGCACTTCCACAACCCAAGTGAAGATGAGCTCGAGCTATGGCAGATATGGGGATAGAGATGACAACAGAAGCGATCCTAGAAGGTGGGAGGGCCCTAGGAACCCGAGAGAAGGAGAAGATCACCGCAGGGACTCTAGAGAAAGAGAAGATCTCAGAAGAAACTATGGGAGAGAGGGTGACGGCTCAAGAAACTTCAGAGAAGAGCAAGGTCAGAAGCAGCAGTACAACTCCAACCAACCTGGCTTCCAGCGTGACCAATCCAATCGCAAGCAATACAACTCTGGTGGCTACGAGGGCAACAGGAAGAGTTATGAGTATGATAGAGGTGATTACCATCAAGAACAAGACAGAGGAAATCAAGGAATCAAGAGGAGGTCTGATGAAAGAGATGATTTACATGGTTACTCAGAAGAATCTGATCTGAGGAACAAACTTCTTAGAAACAAAGATGGACCCTCGAATGCTGAAAATTGGAGGTATGGTCCAGAACATGGTCCAAAAGTGATGACATGTTTCAACTGCACTCGTGAAGGACATCACCAGGGGCAGTGCACCTTCCCCCCTATGTGTTTCAACTGTAAGACAGAAGGACACAAAGCTATGTTTTGTCCTATGAAGAGGGGGCTAAGACTATGTGGGTTTGGTATGCCTGGAATGGGTTTCTACAGCATTCATTTTCCAGAGAAAAAGGAACCTGCAACAAAAGAAGTGCTAGGCATGCTAACAATTTTAGAAGGTGAGGGTTCTGTGGAGGATGTGGAAAAAGAGCTGAACTATCAATTCAAGAACAAGAAAACGTGGAAACTGAGAGCTATTAGTGACAAAGATTTTCTGATTACTTTTGCCAATGAAGATACAAGGTTCCAATTGACCAGGATCAAAAGTTTTGGTTTTGGAACAGCGCCCATCGTGGCGTCTGTGGTACCAACAGAAAGAGCTATAGACACTACCTCAGTCCTGGAAACTGTTTGGGTCAGAGCTTATAATTGGCATCCAAAGGCCAGAACTGAAGAGGTAGTCAGAGAACTGTCCTACATTGTGGGTGACCCTCGTGAAATTGATCTCCAGAGTCTTGACAGATCTGGACCTATCAGAATTAAGATGGACATTAGAAGTGCTAAAGAGTTCAGAGGCGAAACAGAAATTTTCTTTAACACTGAAGGGAGGAAGGTGAGATGGGAAATTGAAACTGTAACAAAATCCAAACCGCCACCTCCTCCAAAACAACCATCCAAGTTTGATAGACACAAAGACAGAGATGCTGAAGATGATGATGAATACGATGATTTGGACCAGGACCATCCTCCTGCTTTCATGAAACTGGCTCAACAAATGAACATTGAGTTGGGTCCTTCTGGGGGCAAATCGAGCAACCAAGGTAAACGGCACATGAGCTATGAGGAAAAGGGGGACCTACCTGACGATGAGATAGAGGTGAACAAGGAAAACAAGGATGCTGAAGATGATGCTATGCCTGACATACCCCAGGAAGGAAAATCTCCTGTGGATGATAGTCAGGAAGAAGAGATGGTGGATTATGAACCAGATCCAATAGAAAAGGAGAGAATAGAAATGCAGAGGATTGACAAAATCTTTGAAGAAAGAGCAGCTACTCTAGCTCCTTTCTTGAACCTTTCCCCATCTACTGAAGTGAAAAACCAGATCATAGAGGCCCTTCAAACACAGGATAATGAGATGGGATCACAAGTCATAAATGAGGGAGAATTCTCTCCGGTGATAAGAAAGAAAGAACCAACAGTGGCAAAGAGGCACAGTAATAGAGCTAAGGATGATGGGATCAGCATGCTTGAGAAGGCAGAGAAATTGAAAGACAAGAATGATTACCACCCAGGTAAAAATACCTTTTCTGTTTTCAATTCTGTTGATCCTTCTGTTTTAAAAAAAATTGGTGAAAGTAGTGGTTTAGTCATCGGTAACAATGATGTTTCTGCTTTTGAAATTATTACTACTCTCCAAGCACAAGAAGCAGCCCAGGCTGCAATTGCTGAAACAAAGAAGAAAATAGAGATTGAGAAAAAGAAAAAGTTAGAGGTATGCAAAACATCAGATCAAGCAAAGTCTGACATAGAGATTGGATCAATACAAGCTACAGATCTTCAGAGGGATGAGGAAATAGAGATAATGTCTTCTCCAGAATCTGATGGTAGAGGTATAAAACATAAGCCCAGATAAGTGATCAGGAAGAGGAGGGTGCCCCCTCCAAAACAACATAAATAATGTCGATTCTTTTCTGGAACATCAGAGGACTAGGTGGTGAGGGCAGAAGGGGTCAGCTAAAAGAAATTATCTCTTAGCATAATGTAGAGGTGATTTGTCTACAGGAAACCATCAAACAGGATTTCACTAGAAGTGAGCTGAAGAATTTGGTAAGAGGACAACCTTTCTCTTGGAACTGGACACCTTCTCGAGGTCATTCAGGAGGCACTCTTACTGGAGTTAAACAGGGAGACTATGATGCAATAGAGATGGACACAGGACATTTTTTCTCTAGCATTACCATTGAAAACAGAAAAGACAAATTTACTTGGGAAGTAATTAATGTATATGGGCCGGTCCAAGAGGACAAGAAACCTGCTTTTCTCCAAGAGTTATTCCAGAAATTACAGAGATCCCAATACCCAAGTTTGGTTGGAGGTGATTTTAACTTCATCAGATTTGACTATGAAAAATCAACTGAGAACCCAAATCATACATGGATGCACATGTTTAATGCCTTCATTGCAGACTGTTCTCTTAGAGAGCTAACCAGAAATGGCAGTAAATTTACTTGGTCAAACAAGCAAAGCAATCCAGTCCAGTGCACCTTGGACAGAGTTCTAATGACTGTCAATTGGGAAACTCACTATCCCAAGGCAATCTTGAGAAGTTTGATGAGAGTTGGTTCAGACCATAACCCTATGATTCTCCAACCTGAAGGCTATGTCAACAACAAAACTCATATCTTCAGATTTGAAGCAGCCTGGTTAACCATACCAGAATATAAAGAGATGATTTTAAAGAAGTGGCCTAATAGAGATGGGAAAGACATACAGGAGTTCTGGAAAGAACTAAAAAGCTACATTAGGAAAAGCAGTAAAGGATGGAGGGCCAACCTAGAAGCCCAAATGAAGAGGGATAAAGCTGAACTCAAAAACAAAATTGAAGAGATTGATGACAAAAGTGAGAACCAAGAATTAACCCCAGAAGAATGGGAGCACAGATACTACCTGGAAACAAAACTAGAGAGGATTTATACTTACGAAGAGTTAGTATGGCAAAGAAGAAGTGGACAAACATGGCTGTTGAAGGGAGATGCCAACACTGGATACTTTCATGGCATTGCTAATGGGAGGAAAAGGAAATGTTCTATTTTTAATCTGGAAGATGGTGATGAGGAAATTACAGATAAGAAAGAGCTGCAAAATCACATTGAGAGTTTTTATAAGACACTATTTGGTAAAGAAGACAGAATGGACATATATTTAAGACAAGACATTTGGTCTGATAATGGGTCCCTAACAGAAGCTGAGGCAGAACTATTAATTAAACCGTTCACAATGGAGGAAATCGAAACTGCCATTGGACAAATGAAACCAAACACAGCCCCAGGTCCAGATGGTCTGACAATAGACTTCTACAAAGCCTTTTGGCCCCACCTGAAAGAATATTTTATGGAGATGTTCAACGATTTTTATAGAGGTGATCTGAATATCAGTAGGCTTAATTATGGAGTTATTACCCTCATCCCTAAACTGAAAGAGGCTAACAACATAAGGCAATACCGACCATTATGCATGATAAATGTTGACTACAAAATCTTTACCAAGGTAGTCACTTTGAGACTGACAAGTGTGGCTGAAAGTATTATCAGTGGGAATCAAACAGCCTTTATACCAGGCAGAAGTATACTTGATGGCATAGTGGTGCTACATGAAACATTACATGAGCTCAGAGTTAAGAAACAAAGAGGTGTTATTCTGAAACTTGACTTTGAAAAGGCTTATGACAAAGTACAATGGAGTTTCTTGACAGAAATAATGAGAAGGAAAAACTTCCCTGGAAAATGGATATCATGGATCCAACAGATAGTTGAAAATGGTAGAGTTTGTGTGAACATAAATGGAGAGCTAGGAAAGTATTTTAGAACTTTTAAGGGTGTCAGACAAGGAGACCCACTATCCCCCCTTCTCTTCAATCTAATTGGGGATGCACTTGATGCTATGTTGACTAGAGCTAAGGAACAAGGAGTTATTAGAGGATTGATACCTCACCTAGTTCAGGGTGGTCTAACCCATCTGCAATACGCAGATGATACCATCATTTTTATAGAGATGGATGATCAGGTGATTACAAATACAAAATTCCTCCTATACTGTTTTGAAAAAATGTCGGGCCTCAAGATCAATTATTTAAAGAGTGAAGTGTTTGTTGTTGGTGCAGACGACAATGAAAGAGATAGAGTTGCTTCCATATTCAACTGCAATGTTGGGAAACTGCCAATCAAGTATTTGGGTGTCCCTGTCAGCAATGTACAACTCCATACAGGAGAATTTAGATACATCAACATAAAAGTGCAGAAGAGACTTCCCACCTGGCAAAGCCAAATCATATCCTATGGAGGGAAATCTATCCTCATACAATCCAGCATGAGCTCAACACCTAATTACACAATGGGAATCTATCTGTTACAAGATGGCATACATCACCGGATGAACACAGATAAAGCTGACTTCTATTGGCATGGGCAAAACAACAAAAAGAAGTATCATATGATCAAGTGGGATGCTTTGGCTACTTTGAAAGAGTTTGGAGGACTGGGTTTTACTGAAACAAAGACCATGAATGCTTGTCTGCTGAATAAGTGGATTTTCAAGTTAGAAAATGGAGTGCAGAATTTATGTTGTAACCTGCTGAGAACCAAATACATGGGGGAAGCCAGCTTCTTTGATAGTAGAGTTGTAAACTCATCACAATTCTGGAGAGGTCTACACTCAGTTAAACATCTTTTTTGTAGAGGTGCTGTGTATATAGTGGGCAATGGTAAAAAGACTAAACTCTGGACTGACTGCTGGTTGAGCCAGTGCCCCTTGAAGATTTCATATCCGAATCTATACAAAAAATGTAGATACCCAGATATTACGGTTTATCAAACACTCTCCCAAGGCACACCAGAGATTGAATTCAGAAGAAACCTGACTGGAGCTGAACTGGAAGAGTGGTCAAGCTTAATGGAGAAACTGGAAAATGTTAATCTAACCGAAGAAGCAGATTCAGTGAAGTGGGCACTTGAAAAATCAGGCCAGTTCACAACATCGTCGCTGTACAGAGCCATTTTGCACCCGGGAGTGGTGGATATAGATATGATAGAGATATGGCACCTAAAAATCCCGATGAAAATCAGAATATTTCTGTGGCAGCTACATAAAGACAGGATTAAATCCTGTGATCAACTAATCAAGAAGAAATGGAAGGGACCAAAGGAATGTAAAATGTGTGGAGAGATGGAGACAGCTAACCATATTATTTTCACCTGCCCAGTGGCATCTTACCTATGGTGTGTGATGAGAGATGTTGGAAATTGGCCGTCTGTACCTTGTTCTCTAACAAATTATAGAGATATGTTAATAACAAATCATAATAATCATGACAGACAAACTAACCTTTTTATCTTAGCAGCTTGTTCATGGACGTTATGGCTTATGAGAAATGACCTGGTCTTCAACGACAAGGTCATCTCCACTCCTATCTCTGCCGCTTACAAAGCTTTGTATATGATGCAGCGATGGAGTATACTCACTAAGGAAGAAGGTCGATCGAAGATGAAGGAACTGGAAGCAAAACTTAAGAAGATAATCAAGAATCTGCAGCTGAAAAATTTTAGCAATCCCACTCCAACGGGAATAGGCTAATAATGTAGTCCGTTTGTTTTTTTGGTGACAGACTTAAGAACTTTGATGTTCCTCTGTGTGTTAACTTCCTTTGTGCGAGGAGTAGAGTTAAGTAGACTGCAGTGATAGAGCTATGTCTAGAGGAGCATAATCTTGCCCTCTCTTTCTGTGATGTAACCGTTCTCTTCCGTGTAAACTGGTAACCCCAGTGGACAAAACTTGCTTTCAATAAAGCAGGGCCAAGGCCTTTCATCTAAAAAAAACATTTCCAATGGGCTCGAGCCTCTTCACCAATTGTACGCAGTGGAAGAGGGTGTGAGACTGACTCTAACAGAAGACCTATTTGATGACCCATATCCAAACTAGGTTGTAAAGTGTTCAAAATACCTCTATAACAGATGACCTAAAAGCAACACCTATTATTGGATTGACACAGTTCGCTACCCACAAATGAATCACGCCCGACGCCAACCCAGACGCGAGCGCTCTCGTTCTCTTCCTCGTCCTCCTCTCCGGGCGCGCCGCCCGGCTAACGCCCTCGCACCATCCGCCACCCCGGCGACGCCCTCCACCCCGTCCCTGTCCTCCTCTTCCTCTCCGGGCACCTCCTCCCCGTCCTCCTCCTAGCCGAGCTTCACGGCGAGCGCGGGAGCGGCGGCGACGGCGGCGCGGGGGAGCCGAGCAAGGCGCGCGGCGGCCTGGGCGGCGCGGGGGAGCGGAGCGGGCGCGGCGTGCGCGGCGGTGGCGGGGCGCGCGGCGGCGCGGGGGCGTGGGGCGCTGGGGCGGGGCGGCGCATGGCAGCCTGCGCGGCGACGGCGGGGCGCTGGGGAGCGGAGCGGCGCGCAGCGGCCTGCGTGGCGGCGGCGGGGCGCGAGGCGGCCTGCACGGCGGCGGCGGCGGGGCGGCGGCTTGCGTGGGGAGAGGCGGCATCGGTCTGAGGTCCGGGAACCCTGGGCGCGAGTTTGGCCGGCGGGCGAGAGGCGGCCAGCGCGCTTGGCGGCGCGGCGGCCGGCGGTGCCATGGCAAGCAGACCCCAATTTTCGTACTCTGTTGGAGACAGGTATCTTTGGGTGGTGCCCTTTCAGCCTCACAAGCACCTATTCATGCATTTGGGTCTTCGATTTAGGTCTGAACTGTTGGAGTCAGTCTGAGTGGACTCAGATAAAGAAAGTAGATGACTAAATTTTGTAAAATACTTGTTTTGGTGACGACTTAATGTCATTCGACTAAAATTTGACGCTTCGTTCAGTCAATAATGAGAATCGTCTGATATAAATCGGACGAGCGCTGATCTTTCTTCAACCTCTCAACTCCCACACGACTCACTCTCCCTCTCTCTCTCTCTCTCTCTCTCTCTCTCTCTCTCTCTCTCTCTCTCTCTCTCTCTCTCTCTCTCTCTCTCTCTCTCTCTCTCTCGCAAAACTCCAGTCCGCTCACCGCCCTCCTCCGGCTGTCCCTGTTGCTCCCCCCCGCCATGCTAAATCGTCTGCCGTTGACCCCTCACGTCTGACTCTGCCCCAATCGCCATCTCCCGTCGCTCGTGAGCCCCCCTCTCGCCAACCTCCTCCGTCAGGCCGGCCTGCCTCCTCCGAGCTCCACCTCCAGGCCTGGCGGCTATGGAGTCCTCAGAACCCAAACCCCTACAACTGTCGGATACCCATTTTCTAGGTATCCGACTATGTCGCACCCGACGCGTATCGAACACAAGAAACACGCCCAACTCCCGCGAAGGAGAAGGGCCCAAGTCATCAGGCCCATCGAGGGGGCCCGGTGCCATGAGGAGTCGAACCGATCGTACCCCCGAATAAAGGCCTCGTCCCGCGTGGCCCACAGTGGGGCCATGTGCATGGGACCCACGTGTTGCGGGAGATAGCCGCGGTCTTCACCAAAGGACGACGTGGGTCCCGCGAGGGGCCCATGACCCATGCGGGCTACCGCACACAACTCCCGCGCCCACAACTCACGCGCCCCCGACTCCCACTGGGGTGAGGTAGAAGCAGGACGGAGTCGAGCGACCGCCGCGACAAAGCTCCGACGAGCCGCCGTCTTTCGTCCGTTCATCTCGGAAGGAGTCGGAAATGGACGAGGGGGTTGACCCGCACCATATCCGACTACTGTCGTCGGATGCCGGACCCTTATGAGGACGGCGACCTGGTGAACGCAATGCTTCGTGATCGACTCAGTCAGGATAGGTCACTCGTTCGCATTAACTCCAAGCTGATGGGAGAGAGCGCTATGTCTTACGCACAAGGAATGAGTTTATCACATCCGCCCAGGCGCGACGCGCCGCCAACGCAAACTAAGTACGCATCAATAGTCGAGCTCTGCTGCAGGAATGACCGTCGCCAAACCGCACAGGTCCAACAGTGCCGCATAGTGCCGCACAGCGCTGCTCCAGGTGATGGGCGCATCACAGTAACCGAGATGGGACAAGATCGACGTCACACGCGCTACGGGAGCGAGGCGGTGGAGGAAGGCAACGCACCTGGCCAAGGGAACTCAACTCCGCCTCCTCTTTTTCTTTTTCTTCTTTCCTCCATCTGTACCGTCTCACCTTGAACTATAAAAGGAAAGATCGGGCCCAGGGGGAAGGAGAGCCCTCATTCGATAGGAACACTTCATCTCACAATCACATAGCCAGAGACTCGGGAGCGCATCCCTCTCTCGCCCCACTTGCAACCCCTACTACGAGCAATTCGATTCGAGCCACGAACTAGACGTAGCGCATTCTTGGTCTGAACCAGTATAACCCACCGTCTCTCCTCACGATTTACAAATTTACTCGTTGGCTAGTTACTTAACCCCGACAGCAACCTTCATCCGTAATCTCGCCGAAATTCGCCATTAACACAGAGAATCATCTATTTTAGTGGATTGAGGTAAAAGTAAATATGTTTTGTTTTATATCACCTAATAGTAAGTTGTTTTGTTATATTGTTGCTGACATATAGGGTGGTGTTTGAATCCCCACTAGCTTCTAAAGCCTTGTTTGGAATGGAGAATTTTTTTCTCCGTTTCTGCGGGACTTGAACTGTTTGCAGTGAAACTTCTGAAAAAATTATGTGAAGTTACTGCATTTCAAACGGGCCTAAGAATTTGAATTATAAGTGTAGTTTCTATAATCTGTCTTCTAAAAGAAATCAGGCAGGGTGTTTGGATCCTGGATTCTTAAAATCTAGAAATCGTTTCTGAGGTAGTTAATGACCAGCTTGTCCTTCCTATATTTCTCTGAGCGATGGCAAAAACTGTAATTATCTAGAAGCATTCAAAGCAGTGTGTCTTTTGACAAATAAAATCATCTAAAAACTGAGTTAGGCCATATTATAGGATTCTTAAAAGGGAACGTATCTAGTGGAAACCAACCTCTCCGTGTAAACTATAGAAACTTCAATCTGAGCCACACGATGTTGATCAAGGGGGCGCTCAGAGGAGGTGGGAGGGGTGATTTGCAAGCTCGGAGGAGGTGGAAGGGGTGATTTGCAATGGCGCTTTTGTAAATCATCCCTCCCATCTCTCCTGAGCGCCTCCTTGGATCAACATCGTGTGGCTCAGATTGAAGTTTTCATAGTTTGCACAGAGAGGTTGGTTTCCACCCGATACGTTCCTTTCTTAAAATCTCATAATCTGGATTATAAAATCTGATGTATAATCTGTCCTGTTTGGATCCACTATATATAGCTTTTAACATATGATTTTTTTCTTTTAAATCTGGGCGGAGCTAAATATGCCCTAAATCCACTTTCATGCTTATGATTTGATCGATGGAATCAAGGAATCGGATAATAGTCATGTATTCTTTCAGCAATAAAATAAGGTCCGTGTTGGTGGTTTCTAAGTACCTCTTTTATATGCCCAAAACCACCAACATCGTACCATATTTCTCCATATTCTCATCATAATTATGTGTTTTACCTCTAACCTTGATGAATTCCACATGTAGTGTCGTTTTAGTGCTATATTGCAGAAATAGGTGAAAAGACGACAAAATGGCTCTTATATGAGAAGTATCGAAATGAAGCCCGACTCGCCATGCAAGGAGGGCTTCCCACTAGCCCATGGCACCTACAAGACACCTCTGGACGTCCATAGAACTCAACATGCAAGCCCAAGGTCGTGGCCCAATGCCTAAGGATTTCTAGAAGGTTTATGCGGAAGGAAAGATCAATTCGCGCAGTCCAGAAACAGCACTGTATTGTCACGCGGATTTCGAGTTCAAGACGTGCTCTAATGGGAATCCAATGTAAAGGAAAGTTGTAGATCTCGTCGAGAGCTTTCCGGAACACATATGGATTGTCCCGTTTGGATTCTGGAGCTAGGAGATATGGGCCCCGCAAAGAAACCTGCGCAGAGGAGACAGATATTTTGGCATCGCATATTTGGGAACCAAGACGGCCGAATCTGGAGATCCAATGAATACCAAAGTTGTAGATCTTTTCGAGGGCTACGAGATAGAGTCCGAGTTTGCCTCGTTTGGACTCCGGACGGTGGAGATATGACCTATGGAAGGCGGAGCTGCGAAAAAGAAAAATCGAGTCCGAACTGAAAACGAGTCGTGCCGATCGGCACACCCTTGGTGCCGACCGGCACCGACTTAGAATTGGTTCTTTTCGCCTCCAAACGCCTCCCCACTATATATATAACCCATGGGACGCCCTAGGGTTAGAGATCGGCCGCCAGAGGGACAACACAGCTAGTAAGTTTAGAGCCACCGGGGCTTTGCCCCGTTCTTCATATTCTCTAGTTGTTGATCAAGAACCATTGGTGCTAAAGAAGTGACCCATCAAGGTAGGCCTACTAGATGGTGATGTATCTTGCACTATGTATTATCGAAGTATGGTTGAATATGTGGATGAATGGTTTTGATTATTGATTGCTGGATTTTATGGTCTTTACATGCACTTGTTCCTACGCTTAGTGACGACTAAGTATTAGATATTATCTTAATTGTGGTGGCAATAAGAGGTGAGGGATTCAATCTCTCACTATCTCCATTGTGGTTAAGGTAGTATTGGGATCTTGTAATGCGCCATAATTTCACGTTGTCTCTGTACCTCCACAGCCGCTAATGCATACGCGATGATCCTTGAGATGATGTGTAGAGTAGGAAGAGGCGACCGATTAAGGCGATTGGTCGTGACAGGGCTCGTCGGAAAAGAGTCTCAACCTATCGATCTTCGGTTATCAATAATTGAGTAATTCCGTTTATGATGCTATTTAACTAAGCTTTTTGATTACGATCTCAACTAGCAGACTTGGCTAACTTACCCCGTGATCTAATCAGGTTCCTTAGGCCATTCAAGCAATCTTCGGACAATTTAGCTCTTGTGCCGATCGGCACACCCCTCGTGCCGACCGGCACAACCCTCACTTTCACCCTTTTTCATGCTCTTGTATATGCAATGTGTACTTCATGCTAGGATTGATTCGTTAGACGAAATAGTAAACCCTAAACACGGTTCTCTTGCTGATCCCTGTGGATTCGATATAAACCTTGGAATACTCTGAGGGAAAAAGCTACAATGTACACCGTCCACTTGCGGTATATAAATGGGTGCGTATAAACGACCAACAAGGCTTTTTCTGGCGCCGTTGCCGGGGATCGGCAACTCGAACCTAGGGCGATCTATCTAGTTTATCGAACTAATCCTATATCTTTTTATTGCATATGCCCTGTTTTTCTTTGTTTGTGTGTCCTTTAAAAACAGGTACAAGGCTAGGCACACAACCTCCGTAGCAGTAGGTGCTAACTTTGTTAGTGGCCCATCATCTGCTATGGAGCCCCTCTCCATGAAAGACTCGCTAGTGCCAATCGGTGCAACGCCCATGCCAATCGGCACCACACTGCTCGAGAGGAGGTACGCTCTTGTGTGTCAATAATTTTTTCTAACTAATACTCTGCGAAGATTTGGCTTGTTTACAGCAATAGGTAATGGGAGAGAAGATTGAGGGCTATTTACCATGAAGATCGAGGATTTCAATTGATAACATTGAAGGCATGGTGGATACGTTCTTGATCGTGAGTTGTTATTCTGTTTGCCGACTTCCTGGAGGTGTGCACGTCAGTACAGAGGATTGCAAGGCCTACAAATTTGATATTCTGAAAGAGCATCAAGTCTAGTTTCCAACGGTTCAAGTCTCGCATTATTTGGAGCTTCATACAAGGATTTATGGCCAAAATACGAGACGCTGCGCAGGCTGTTTAGATATTTCGCGAGAGATGCAAACAATTGGAAGTTTGAGCCAAATATGGAATTAAAGTCCAATATCCACGTGATCTATGGGTTTCCAACATTTAGAATACTTCCTTTTGATGATTGACACGAATTCAAGTCGTTCCAAACACGGAGTTTGAATATTTGGAAAGTTTGAATTCAATTCGGATTCATCGCGAGACAGCCTGACATACCTTCAGAAAAACGGCCATATCTCCCTCATACAGAATCCGATGAGGATGCACGAGTACTCGTTGGAAAGATAATTTGATGCCCGACGCAATGGCACAGGTCTCAGCCTCTAATTCCTCCTGGTCGCAGCAGAAAAGCATAAACAAGTCGTCGGCTGGAACAGGACATGGCAGGTTTCTTCGGAATTCTTCTCCCGTCAACTTGGTGGATCAATGGGCAAGTTTTGAGAAGTTGCATCGACTTTACATCATCATACCTTGCTGGTGCAACATTGATCAAGATTCACAAGTCATAGGACAAGCCGACACATGCTCCGATGCTTGAAAAGATGAAGTCATCAAGATTCTCCAGAAGACGAAGCAAGAAGCTGAAATCATTGGTAATTCTGTAAGTTCTCCGAGCTGATTAATATATGAAACTTTTATATCTGGATAGAGCTTCAAGTCTTCTTTCCAACGCATCAAACGGTGCTGGATTTGGATGTTTCTACAAGGATTTATGAGCTAATTATTTGACGCTGCGCGAGCTGTCAGATTTTCAAACAGCACGCAGCCTTGGCGTAAAAAACTCATAAGTCCTTCATACGGAATCCGTTTGAGGTGCATGAGCACTCGTTGGAAAGATATTTTTGCTACCTACGTTATGGTACAGGTTTTAGAACCTGTTTCGTTCTGTTAGTGACACGAAATTCAGAAGGAACAGGAGCTGCAGACTATCAATGGCAAGATTAAGGAAGGAGACGAAGATGACAACAATGAAAATAGCTTGAGCAATTCTCCCGTGAGCAAATGAGCAGAAGTTAAACAAGATTGAAGACTCAAGAGCATTATATCATTTACACACATTGAGCAATATGCAACACAACAAAGACGGGCTATGAGTCAACCACGACGAAGTTTGCATAGTACAAGCTGCATGGATATCATTGGGATCTTACACCAAGAACCATGGCTTCTCGACAATCAGGTATGTAAGAAGTCTAGCTATTCGACTATAACTAAAGCGCTTTTCGGGAGGCAACCCGTTGTTTTTGAGTCTTTTGTGTGGATTGTTTAGTGCTGCTAGGAGGGCAACCTAGAGTTTTTGCTTTGATGTGAGCTTTACCCAACTTAATTGATTCACTTGTGTCTAATTTGTTCTAGTTTAACTTTTCTTTTTAGACCACCATCATTATGTGTTGTTTGCAAAAATCATTCACTGCATGCATAATTTGTGAGCACTTGCTTTGTTTCTGTATTTGCATAATTTTTTTCCGCCTACATGCATTTAACCATCTGATTTCAGCCTACCTAAGCCTTCCACCACTCATTTTTCGTATCATTCAGAGCCAAAACCTCTCTGTGCCGATCGGCACAACTCCCTTGCCGATCGGCACAACACCTAAATGCTTTTCTAAGCATTCCATCGCTGTCACATAACATGATCACAAGCCTCTGACTTTGCATGTTCATATTCGCTTCATCACTCATAATAGCTTGCTTTGAACTCTCCAATGAGCACTTAATTGGCTTTGATCGATCTATCTTTAGCAAATTTAGGTGTAAACGTGGTGTTTATACTTGTTTGTTGAACAACATTGGATAGTTAATATGCCTTGCTATATTTTGCATCATTTGCATTGGTTGGTTGCTACTCTTTTTCGATGCGCTATCTTTCTAATCCAGCGGAGTTTTGCAATGGCTAAGTCATGAACATGGTGTTTAGACTTTGGTTGTTAAAGAATTTCGTTTTAGATTGCTAGCAATTTAGTTGTAAACATGGTGCTTAGAGCTAGGTGTAAACATTGCTCTTGTGTTGCTTCCACGCCTCTAACTTTCGTTGCTAATATCATAAAACAATTTCTTCACTTTGATAGCATTGTTTCAAGACTAAAAAAAAATGAGTAACTTCTGTTTCTAGAAATGTGTTGAATTCGCACATTCTTTTAGCATTTTTGTGTGAGCATGGTGTTTAGACAAAAATACTGATCAACATTGTTATGGTCTTGCTTGATTGCTAGCATTGTGTTTTTAACTTCATGCATCCACACTTGTGCACACACGTACACCCATTAGGATTTTGTTTTCTTTTCTCTACTAGAATCAAATTGACACAAGTGGAACTTTGAAGTTGTTGTTAGCTGGTAGATATTCCTCTACTCCCGACCATCACCTCAGGGGTGGTATGTGTGCTTCAATTGTTTTGCAGGAATGAAAGAATCGATCTCACAAGAAAGAAATTGAAGGAATTGAGGAGAAACAGCCGCATGAACAAGAGAGAGCAATGGGACGGCAGCTACAAGGCGATGATCGAGTTGAAAATCCAAAAACGATGCTGAGGATGGAGTGTGCCGATCGGCACCACTCCCTGTGCCGATCGGCACCACTACCTGTTGTTGGCGTTTCTTACGCACAGAGATAAATATCAACTCCGCAAGCGCACGGAACACCGTTGTAGCATTTCACCCAGGAGTATTCCAAGGGTATCGTATTTATATTTCCACAGGGAAGCATGGCTAAGAGTATCATTAATTAATAAAGAATATCTTATTATTTATAACTTGCGAACTAAACCAAAGCATGGGTAAAGATGAAAGATATGATGGGTGGCAAGCGAACACACACAAGGATTCCATGTGAAGATAAAGAGATAGAACTAGTCAACTGGGAGGACAACGAGAAGAAGGGTATCAGCCTAGGGGTTACAAATATCTACTTAACCTTTCGTTACAGATACATTCAAGTGCATCGGGGCACGGCCGCCGCCAAGACACGCAACTCGGAAACTAAGTTCAACGTATCCAGGCAACAGACCGCGTCTAGGCCCTACCTGTCCAACCCGGACGTGGTGGATTACAGAGACCGGTGTAGCTGTCACATACACTCGCGGCTACCATCCTCCGTGGGGTTGGGTGCACACTCACGCCTAGGAATACTTCCTTGAACCATACAAGCAACTATCCTAGATAACTTACTCCAACGTAAAAAAGCAAGCCAACCATGCATAACAAATCTATGTGGATTGTGTAAGCATTTGCGGTGCAAACAACCCATGCAGATAGACCTACCATACACAGACGTGGAACCAACACAAGAATTTCTCTATAATTATCACTTAAATAAATAAATGTAAACTAAAAGAAAAACTAAAATAAATAAATAAGAAAATAAATAAATAGGAAAAAATAATTATATTAAATAATATCCAAAAAAAAAGAAAAGATACAAGAGAGTTTTACCCAATGTCCGAAGAAAACTCCGGACGTCGAGGGGAGCTCTCACTTCTACTCTAACTCCCATGACCAACAAGCCTACTCTAAACTAGACAAGTGGAATGATCTTCCATGAGCGGAGCGTGACCCTACATTGGGTCTTCTCCTCTCAAGGAGTGTGTGGAGGTGCGAGTTGAAATGGAGCCGGCCACCTCTATTTATAGCTTCTCCATGGCGGTGGAAGATATATGGCCGAAGCTGGAGAGCCGGGCCCGCCAAGGTAGGCCGGCCGGCCAAGTAGGGGGGCCGGCCGGCCGCCCATTGTGGCGGTTCGCCACCGCCTCGATACTGGACGCTCTAGATAGCCTGATGACGGTTGTCCAGTCGGTGGCTTCGTGGGGGCGGCAGAAGAGGAGTGAGGGCCAAGTTGAGGCCCAAATAGCCCACCTTCTAGAACGTCGGTGGAATTCTTCTGAACAGGCTCTTGATTCTACATTGTGGATTAGTTTCCAGCCCATTGGAGGAAGCCCGGGGCCTGCGGCCACCAGGTGGGGCCGGCCGGCCAGGGAAATTCCCTGGCTGGGCCCACTTTTCTCCATTATTCTCTCCTGCATCCAAATACTCACCAAAACTTGTGGAGTAGCATTATTCCTATCTACTATGCACAAAATCTTGGTGTTATGCATTTATTTACCGGTAGGGTGGCGGTCAAATCATGGTTTAACGACCGCCAACAACCTCCCCAAGCTTAAACTTTGCTCGTCCCGAGCAAACTCAACTCAGGGTACCGGCGGATCAGGAGTTACAAAGAGGCGCCCCATGGGTAATAAAGATGCAACAACATACTCCCTAAACAGTGGTAAGTTTACGAGAGCACAAAATATTCATGAGTGTTGCAAAAATCGTGGGGCTTATATGTCATGCCTTGTCATGCAGCATTGAAGACTAGAACGGCATTTTTGGACAAGTAATCAATTCTAGCAGGTATGCATCCAGAGTTTTTATGTGCTGCAAGGTAAGGCGTAAAAAATTCTCCTTCGTTTTGGCAGGCACTTCTCTTACCTACCAATGTGAGTCTATTCCTACAAGCTTCACTCATCCTACCTTCTACCAAATGAGGCTTTGTATGTGGAGCTTGGTAAGGAATGCACAAATGTCATGCATATATTGTAAAGCTAAAGAATGAGTCTCAATCAACAGAGCAACTCCATTTATTTTGGTCATAAGAAATAATGTGATGGAGGGGGAGAAAATGGACTCACACTTGTGGAAGGGGGTTTTGAAAACATTGGTCCTTTATTTTGCTCAAGATGTTTATGATAAGAACCATATGGCCATTGACTTTTGTCACGCAACCATGGTGTTTTTTTTTTTTTTACTACTCCATGGTGCAAGGGGCCATAAATTTTGCATGGTTCAAAAGGAAACATTTTGAAATATTCTTGAGCTTTTTTTTTGGATGGACCAAAGTTTTGCAAACTCTGAAAAATGTTTGGTTGTTTTATCCAAACATTCCCCTTTTTATTTAGTGGAAAGAAATTTTCGAAAACACACGCGAAGGAATTATGACCATAATTAGGAGTGCTTAGTTTCAAGAGCACATCAAACCTTAACAAAACTCAATACATAAACAATTGGCTATGAGTGGGGCTGTTTCGAATATTATAATATGGCTCTGGTAGGTAAATAAATCCTCACACTAAGACAAGTGTGCCAAAACAGAAGGGTTTTAGGTACCTACAGCAATTCAAGAAAAACATCTCTGGATGAAACCATACTAAGAAATTGCAACAAGTCCTAATCATGCCATATCACAATCCACAATGCTCAGACTTGGTGTAACAAATGCAATCCACGGAAATAAGCAAAATTCATGATGTGATCATGCTCAAATAAAAATAACACATATGTCAGGAGTAGAGGTTGCATCTATGCGACACATGGGAGGCTAATTTGTAACTCGATCATCATTTCCCTTATGCGTAGCATAACACAAAGATTCTAGCATTTATTCGAAACAGGGAGTTTATTTATTCAACGAAAGTTTAGAAATACTTACCTGGGGGTCCTCCCCAAGCTTGAGTCTTCGCAAGACTTAAGCTTGAATAGGCCGCTTCCTCCATTCTTCTTGTGTCTGCAAAAAGAATGAAGGTGATACAGGTGGCTAGCCCCTATTGGGCTTTGCCGAGAACCTAATATTTTTTGGTGTTTTTTTTTTCTTTTTAAGGAAAGGGCACAATTCAAGAAGAGTATAATATCGTATATAGAAGTACTTACCTGGCGGTCCCTCCCCAAGCTTAGCTCTTGCAACCATGTGCAAAGCTAAGCGATTAAATCTTCATTTGAAGGTACTTGGTCCGCCTGGTTGGTTTCTCCTTCTTGAATTATGTGCCTTTCATGTTGCCTGATGTACTTGGTTTGCTCTCGAAAGGTCCTGCATTAGTTAGTACAAAACCATTCGTCTACATCGCACATATATCTATAGTTCGATTAATCAACCTAGACACCACGTCTAATTCGATCAATTATGTGAGGAGAGCAGAGGATATCATACTCTTCTTCTGTCATGAAAGCATCATAGAGGCATGTGTTTTTCTGTTGTTCAAACGGACACCGGTCATAGTCTCAAAAGACCATAGACACAGAAGTGCCGCACCCAAGCAACAGGAAGAGAAGCAGGCGATTGATTTATGACTAACAATTTAACCACAACCCACATCATCAAAAGAAATCCTAGAGCACGGGTATGGTCATAGTTGCAGTTTATTTCCGTCAAAGAGCAGACTCAAAATCCTTTGCATTGATAAGGCAAAGAACCATTCAGGCAGCATTATTATTATTTTTCATTTTTTTATATTTATATTTTTATATATTATTATTTTTTTTTAATTTTGAAAGGTGAGGGTACATGACAAGGAAAACATGGAATGAAAGCGTGTACGTACCTGGCGGTTCCTCCCCAAGCTTAGTCTTTGCAATAAAATGCAAGACTAAGCTCTTAGATCTTTTCATTGAACGTCTTGGTTCCGCCACGTATGTTTCCTTCTTCCTGTCATAAAAATCCAACCTTTCTTGCAAAATCCCTGGCCTATGATTGAGCACTCGGGTTTTTTTTTTCAAAATCCCCACGCCTATGATTGGGCGCTCGGGTTCTCTTCTTTTTTTTTTAAGTTTTTTTTTGAAGCCCGAGGCCTATGATTGGGCACTCGGGTTTTTTTTTTTAAATGCAGCGGGGTGGGATGGAGGGGAATTAAATATGCAGATGGATTGAACAATGCAAATGTGATGGTGATATGCTCAAACAAAATGCAGGTGGATGCTTAAGCTAGCAGCAAATTAACATAACAGATATTCGATGTCAATCAAAGATATCTTAAACCATTGCTTCCCCGGCAACGGCGCCAGAAATGCTTGTTGGCGTTTCTTACGCACAGAGATAAATATCAACTCCGCAAGCGCATGGAACACCGTTGTAGCATTTCACCCAGGAGTATTCCAAGGGTATCGTTTTTATATTTCCACAGGGAAGCATGGCTAAGAGTACCATTAATTAATAAAGAAATATCTTATTATTTATAACTTGCGAACTAAACCAACGCATGGGTAAAGATGAAAGATATGATGGGTGGCAAGCGAACACACACAAGGATTCCATGTGAAGATAAAGAGATAGAACTAACTGGGAGGACAACGAGAAGAAGGGTATCAGCCTAGGGGTTACAAATATCTACTTAAGCTTTCGTTACAGATACATTCAAGTGCATCGGGGCACGGCCGCCGCCAAGACACGCAACTCGGAAACTAAGTTCAACGTATCCAGGCAACAGACCGCGTCTAGGCCCTACCTGTCCAACCCGGACGTGGTGGATTACAGAGACCGGTGTAGCTGTCACATACACTCGCGGCTACCATCCTCCGTGGGGTTGGGTGCACACTCACGCCTAGGAATAATTCCTTGAACCATACAAGCAACTATCCTAGATAACTTACTCCAACGTAAAAGAGCAAGCCAACCATGCATAACAAATCTATGTGGATTGTGTAAGCATTTGCGGTGCAAACAACCCATGCAGATAGACCTACCATACACAGACGTGGAACCAACACAAGAATTTCTCTATAATTATCACTTAAATAAATAAATGTAAACTAAAAGAAAAACTAAAATAAATAAATAAGAAAATAAATAAATAGGAAAAAATAATTATATTAAATAATATCCAAAAAAAAAGAAAAGATACAAGAGAGTTTTACCCAATGTCCGAAGAAAACTCCGGACGTCGAGGGGAGCTCTCACTTCTACTCTAACTCCCATGACCAACTAGCCTACTCTAAACTAGACAAGTGGAATGATCTTCCATGAGCGGAGCGTGACCCACATTGGGTCTTCTCCTCTCAAGGAGTGTGTGGAGGTGCGAGTTGAAATGGAGCCGGCCACCTCTATTTATAGCTTCTCCATGGCGGTGGAAGATATATGGCCGAAGCTGGAGAGCCGGGCCCGCCAAGGTAGGCCGGCCGGCCAAGTAGGGGGGCCGGCCGGCCGCCCATTGTGGCGGTTCGCCACCGCCTCGATCCTGGACGCTCTAGATTTGCTCCTGATGACGGTTGTCCAGTCGGTGGCTTCGTGGGGGCGGCAGAAGAGGAGTGAGGGTCAAGTTGAGGCCCAAATAGCCCACCTTCTAGAACGTCGGTGGAATTCTTCTGAACAGGCTCTTGATTCTACATTGTGGATTAGTTTCCAGCCCATTGGAGGAAGCCCGGGGCCTGCGGCCACCAGGTGGGGCCGGCCGGCCTAGGGTGGGGCCGGCCGGCCAGGGAAATTCCCTGGCTGGGCCCACTTTTCTCCATTATTCTCTCCTGCATCCAAATACTCACCAAAACTTGTGGAGTAGCATTATTCCTATCTACTATGCACAAAATCTTGGTGTTATGCATTTATTTACCGGTAGGGTGGCGGTCAAATCATGGTTTAACGACCGCCAACACCTGTGCCGACCGGCACCACTTGTGCCGATCGGCACTCAGCTGTTGCCCCTACTGTCAAGCTTCTCTCATGCAATTCAGCAACATCTTAAGCATGGGGGAAGCGCGCTGAACTTCAATTCACTAAAAGACGGTAACATCTCTTTGCTCCTTCTCTTCTCTAATCCTATTCTCTTCTCATTCGCTGCTCTTGCCTTTTGCTATCAACTTGGGTTTTGCTTTCTTTTAGGATGTGGTACCCTTCTCGTTTTGTTCATGCGAAAGGTTGTTTGTAATTTGCCACTTAGAATATAGAATGGACAATGACATATCCCTAATAGCTACCTTAGGGTGACCAAATGTCATTACTATATCTAGGGGAGCTGGCTTGTATCATCACCACCTATGTGCTTGTGCTTTCACTCTAAATAATGCATGATTATGATGAGGAACTTTGCTAGAGATATGATGAAACTTGCATGTATGACTCGTTGCATATAATTGTCCCCCCGCTGAATTTTAATGAACTTGAACTAAGCACCAATTCTATGAACTCTATTTGCTTTAGTGGTGGTGTTTGTTGACAGATGATTTGATAGAGACCTCATATGATTGAATTGTTCTTCATAACAATATGCTTTGCTCTCAAAAAGAAAACTCCAACATAGCTTGAGTCCTTACTAATTTTTGGAAAACTATAACGTCTTATGTCTCTAATCCTTGCAAATATTGCTCTCTTGCATTGATCATACCTACCAAAGCCAAATATGCTACACCTATATGATAAACCTGTAGATTGCAACATGTAATTTGGTGAGTTGAGTCAAGTTTGTGTTCTTTTGGTATGAGACTTAGAAGCTGGCCATTCCGTTTGCGTAACTATCACTTATTTTCTAGCCTTATTCATATTCAGCATTGCCTATTCTACTCTGGAATGTGTGCATATTTCGCTGAATATTCCCACCTGTAAACCCATATTTCTTTTGGTGTTGTCCATTCCTTGTCCACAACCTATGATATGAGTTTCTCGTCGAGCCGTTGCACTATTTCTATGGTTTTATGCACAAATTATCAAGATATCTTGTTCAAGACGAAGATTTTCATCACCAAACACCTCTGAAGACTTTCTGAAGCGCAAAGGATCAATTTGAGGTGAAAACGGAGAAAAGTTGGGTTCGTGCCGACCGGCACAAATTCGTGCCGACCGGCACGAAATACAAAATCAACGAAAAGCCCCCTGTTATCTCCAGAAATTAAGTATATGTGTTTCAGACAGTCAAGGAGAAGAAATAAAAGGGTTAACTAGTGCTTTTTCTTTTTCCACTTCCTATATGCTCGGGACGAGCATCGTTTAAGCATGGGGGAGTGAATCGTCATCTACATTCCGAAGCACTAGTTAATGGACTTCAAAGATTGTTGATGGAAGATCAAGATTGTTTATAGTGTTATATCAAGTTTGCAAGAGTGGACTTCATAGAAGATTGTGCATAAAACCATCATATTCAAGTAAGTGCATTCAATTGGCTGAAACTCTATCCTTCCAACCATGTGCAATCCGATTTTGAGAACTTCATTTGTGTCTTGAGATCATTCTTTGCCATTTGCACATGTCCACCTTTCTAAAGCGTGTGTTTTCCTCTCTTCCATCATGTTATTCCAATGGCCCTTTTGACAAGTCTCTGTAAAACCAAGTAGAACTATCTCTTGATTTGACAATATTCTAAGTTACATTGTTTTGCTAGTTGTTTTCCTACCAAGCTACACATAAAGCCTTCCACTAAATAATTGTAGATAGGATCACTTCTAGTTGTTTGGCTTGTGAGATTTGTGAGATGAGTGTTGTCTTGATTCTTTGCAAGAGAGTGTTTTGTTTGGATGAATGAGACTAAATTTTTGAAAAAACTTTATTATCTTAAGGCCTAGTTTGAGGAGTAATCTGCTTTGAGAGTTGAAGCTACTTTATTTGATCATTGTGGTCGGTTCTAAGTCATAATCTGTTCCCCACTAGTATCTTTGAGTGGTAGAATTGGTGCAATATAAAACTTTTGTGCTATACTCTTAAAGCGGGTTGGATATGCATGTGTTTTGATGAATGCAAGTGAAGATGACATGACTGCAACGCTGATCTCTCCTTGAGAGGGTAATGATTTATTTACTCGAGGACGAGCAAAGGTTTAAGCATGGGGGAGCTGTTGGTGGTTTCTAAGTACCTCTTTTATATGCCCAAAACCACCAACATCGTACCATATTTCTCCATATTCTCATCATAATTCTGTGTTTTACCTCTAACCTTGATGAATTCCACATGTAGTGTCGTTTTAGTGCTATATTGCAGAAATAGGTGAAAAGACGACAAAATGGCTCTTATATGAGAAGTATCGAAATGAAGCCCGACTCGCCATGCAAGGAGGGCTTCCCACTAGCCCATGGCACCTACAAGACACCTCTGGACGTCCATGGAACTCAACATGCAAGCCCAAGGTCGTGGCCCAATGCCTAAGGATTTCTAGAAGGTTTATGCGAAAGGAAAGATCAATTCGCGCAGTCCAGAAACAGCACTGTATTGTCATGCGGATTTCGAGTTCAAGACGTGCTCTAATGGGAATCCAATGTAAAGGAAAGTTGTAGATCTCGTCGAGAGCTTCCGGAACACATATGGATTGTCCCGTTTGGATTCTGGAGCTAGGAGATATGGGCCCCGCAAAGAAACCTGCGCAGAGGAGACAGATATTTTGGCATCGCATATTTGGGAACCAAGACGGCCGAATATGGAGATCCAATGAATACCAAAGTTGTAGATCTTTTCGAGGGCTACGAGATAGAGTCCGAGTTTGCCTCGTTTGGACTCCGGACGGTGGAGATATGACCTATGGAAGGCGGAGCTGCGAAAAAGGAAAATCGAGTCCGAACTGGAAACGAGTCGTGCCGATCGGCACACCCTTGGTGCCGACCGGCACCGACTTAGAATTGGTTCTTTTCGCCTCCAAACGCCTCCCCACTGTATATATAACCCATGGGACGCCCTAGGGTTAGAGATCGGCCGCCAGAGGGACAACACAGCTAGTAAGTTTAGAGCCACCGGGGCTTTGCCCCGTTCTTCATGTTCTCTAGTTGTTGATCAAGAACCATTGGTGCTAAAGAGGTGATCCATCAAGGTAGGCCTACTAGATGGTGATGTATCTTGCACTATGTATTATCGAAGTATGGTTGAATATGTGGATGAATGGTTTTGATTATTGATTGCCTGGATTTTATGGTCTTTACATGCACTTGTTCCTACGCTTAGTGACGACTAAGTATTAGATATTATCTTAATTGTGGTGGCAATAAGAGGTGAGGGATTCAATCTCTCACTATCTCCATTGTGGTTAAGATAGTATTGGGATCTTGTAATGCGCTATAATTGCACGTTGTCTCTGTACCTCCACAGCCGCTAATGCATACGCGATGATCCTTGAGATGATGTGTAGAGTAGGAAGAGGCGACCGATTAAGGCGATTGGTCGTGACAGGGCTCGTCGGAAAAGAGTCTCAACCTATCGATCTTCGGTTATCAATAATTGAGTAATTCCGTTTATGATGCTATTTAACTAAACTTTTTGGTTACGATCTCAACTAGCAGACTTGGCTAACTTACCCCGTGATCTAATCAGGTTCCTTAGGCCATTCAAGCAATCTTCGGACAATTTAGCTCTTGTGCCGATCGGCACACCCCTCGTGCCGACCGGCACAACCCTCACTTTCACCCTTTTTCATGCTCTTGTATATGCAATGTGTACTTCATGCTAGGATTGATTCGTTAGACGAAATAGTAAACCCTAAACACGGTTCTCTTGCTGATCCCTGTGGATTCGATATAAACCTTGGAATACTCTGAGGAAAAAAGCTACAATGTACACCGTCCACTTGCGGTATATAAATGGGTGCGTATAAACGACCAACAGTCCGTATGGAGCAAGCAACATATTAAGGAATCGGATAATAGTCAATGTAAGACTGACTCCAACAATACAAGGCATTTTTCAGAAGCAAATCGACGAATGCCTCCCTTCTACATTTATTTGCCTTGGCATCGCAGGGCTCCGCCTCTAACAGCCATGGCATTTGGATCGCATCGCACGTCTCTCTCTTTCTCCCACGTCACTCGCCCCTGCACCCCGCGCCACGCCACGCTCGCTCTGCTGGAGCGCCGCCGCACCGTGCTGCAGCTCGCCCAGCTCGAGCTCTGCCGCGCCACGCCGCAGCTCGCCCTGCTCGAGCTCGGTCGCTCGTCCCGCGCGCGTGCGCTGTCACGCTGCCGCGCCACCCCGCGTCCCGCTCCGTCGCCCCTCCTCCTCCTCCTCACGCGACGTGCACGCTCCGATGGCTCGCGTCCACGCCAAGCCGCGCCGCGCCACCATCCCGCAACGCACCCACTGCTCCCGCGCCCCCGTCCTCCTCCTCCGCCTCTGCAGGTGCTCGAGCAGGCGCGCGCAGAGCTGGCGCTCCGCCGCGAGCACAGAAGCGACCGCGCCCCGCGCTCCTTGCGCCATCGATTTGGGTCAAAACCAGCTTGAGGCCGCCGCCACCAGGTTGAGTTGCCATCGAGCTCGCGCCGACGAATAAACACAACAAAATCTAAACAAATTCGCAAGAGAAACCGAGCAGAGCCATGCCCATTTCAACACCGTGCACTGGCCAATGCAGCAACGCGACTGAGCTCCGAGTTCCCGACCTCCATGCGCCAACCTCCCCGCGAGCTCGCCGTGCGCCGACCTCCGCACGAGCTCGCGCCGCGGCCCCGCCTCCCCGAGACGCGCCGCTGCCGCGCGCGCCCGTCTCCATGCCAACCTGCGGCAGCGCCTCCTCCATGCCATCCCGCGCCACGCCTCCTCCACGCGGAGTTGATTCCATGTTGATTTGGCGGAGGCGAGATCGATTCCACATCAATTTCATGAAGGCAAGCTCGAATTGATGGAGATGAGCTTTCGGAGGCAGCGGCGCCGCGCGGGAGCGAGGAGAACACCGCGATGGCGTCCCGAACCCGTGCGCGAGGACGTACACGTCCAGCCCAGTCTACACCGCCAGCGATGCACAACCGGTTCGCCCTCCTCGACGCAGCTCAACGACGACTCGTTCGCCCACCAGCGACGCAGCTCAACGACGACGCGCTGCTCGGCGGCGCCGAGCAGCTCCACGACAACTCCGCCGTTTCCGCCCCCCGTGGACGGCTGCTGCTGCTGCTCGGCGGCTTGGCGGTGGGCACCTAGGCACGAAGTAGGGGAGCACGTGCTGGGCGCGCGCCGCCGGAGGCATGCCGACGCGCTGAACGGAAGGCGGCGCAGCCGCGGGAGGCGCGGGTGGAGGAAGCGGTAGAGCAGGAACAGGAAGGCGAAGAGGATGCCGACGATGGGGAGCAGATGCGTTCCGAGGAGAGAGGGGGTGCACTTTTAGCTCTTCTCTCTCTTCAAAGGCAGTTTGGCTACTCACTTTGCCTCTCTACCGTTGGAGTGAGCTGGGTCATGTACAGCGTCCGGCGGGAGGCATAATTGGGGTTGCCTACCCTCTGTTGGAGTCAGTCTAATGGCACTAAATATGGCATGATCACCATGTGGATATGCATGGCAACGTTTCATGCAAATTTAGTGGATACAAACTATTTATAAATGTCTTAATATTGAGTATAGTAGATAATTAAAGCTACTATTCTTCAGCTGCTATATTAGCCCATATGGCACGATCAACAGATGGATATGCACGACAATGTTTCATGCAAATTTAGCGGATACATACTATTTATAAATGTCTTCAATATTAAATACAGCATATAATTAAAGATTGCTATTTCTTCACCTGCTATATCAGCCTATATGGCACAGAAACATGGCATGGTCAAAATGGATATGCATGGTAATGTTTCATGCAAATTTAGTTGATAGATACTATTTATAAATGACTATTCACACTTAAGTATAGTGGATAATTAAAGCTAGCTATTTTTTCTCCTTCTATTTGCCTCTATGGCACTGAAATATGAGTGATGGCAATGTTTCATGCAAATTATATCATATATAAATGGCTATTCGCTATTAAGTATAGCAGATAATTAAATCTAGCTATTTCTTCACCTTCTATATTAGCCTAATGGCACTAAAAAATAGCATGATCAACAATGGATATGCATGACAATTTTTCATGCAAATTTAGCGGATACATATTATTTATAAATGACTATTCACTATTAAGTATAGCAGGTAATTAAAGCTAGCTATTTCTTCACCTTTTATATTAGCCTATATGGCACTGGCATATGGCATGATCAACAAATGGATATGCATGACAATGTTTCATGCAAATTTAGCGAATATATACTATTTAGAAATGGTTATTCACAATTCAATATAGCAAACAGTTAAAGCTAGCTATTTCTGCATGTTCTATAGAATATGACATGATCAACGGATGGATATGCATGGCCATGTTTCATCAATTTTTGCGGATTACATATGCAAGCAATTTGCATCCAATTAAACCACTAATTAATACCTACTATCTTAACTATACAAAAAAATCATGTAATTAAACTAAGCTATGTCCTGACCATCTATAGATATGGAGGTGGAGAAAGGGGGTGCCATTATCAAGCTCAACAAAGAATATAAAGGAGGAAAGCACAGTGTTATACAGAGCAATATGAAGGACAGAGCGAGCATACTCCTTTTGACGCTCCTGGTTGGAAGCTATGCTGTTGTGGCACAATGTAAGTATGCAAGAGTCAGTGGTAACTAATTTTTCTTTTATTTGATTCGAAACCTATATAAATATTAAATAGTTTCAAGTCGGTTCCTATAGCCGTTTACTAATGTTCATCGTTTCTAAAAAAAAAACATAGGGGGAAGAATGACACAAACGGAGCCGGTTGGAGAACTCAAGCCTACTTTTATACCTAAAATGGGCGATTGCTCGTTCTGGAACTGTGGGGATAACAAGACTTGTTGGAACTGTGTCAAGGATGGTCGAGATGCTGGGAACTTTGAGTCAAAGGAAGAATGTCTAGCTTTCTGTAGTAAAGCTTGAGACCCTGCCGCTTTGTAATGTAATGTGTTTCGACTCTGTAGAAGGTTGAGCTTGTTAGTGAAAATAGAAAGAATTGCTGTTACCTCTGTCGAAGGTTGTTGAAGAATAAATAATGGGGAAAGTTTGAGAACTGAGTCGCTCCATGACCCCTGTTGATTGTTGAATTGGTTGGTTGGTGACAATCCATCCGAAAACAGCAGTAGTGGCTTCCAATGCGTGCGGGCGGCCGTATCCCATGGGCTCGACCATGTCGCTGACAGTCGCGCCTCGCGGTTCTTGATGCGGTACGCCACGTGTGCGCCAGCGCCGGCTAGCACCACCAGCGCCACAAACGCCGAGAACGCTGCCGCGAGGATCACCGACATCCGGTTCTTCCCTCCCTTCGCCGCTGAGCCGGAAGCCCCACCCCATGAGGTAGTGCCCGTGGACGCAGAGAACCCGACATACATCTGCCTCCCGGAAGACGCTGGTCAGGTCGACACGGGACGAGATGAGCGGCGCCGTACGTCGGTGATGGTGGTGGTGGCGATGGAGATGTTGAGCAGCCGGGCGGCGCCGTAGTAGTCGACCCATCCCCCCGGACTTGAGGAATAATATCCCTTAAGGCCTTGTTCGGTTACACCAAAACGGGCCCGGAAGTCGGCAAAACCGTCGAGCAGGTCTCAAAACAGTTTTGATAAAGAAGATGTGTTCGTTTAGACCAGGCCCGTTCTAACTCCGGGCCCTTTCCGGCTTTGCCTCCTCCCCGATGGCCCGGAAGAAAAACTGGAGTCCGACCTCCCGGATTGAAACAGCCCGCAGCGAGCGATGCGTCGTGACCTAACACGAAGCTGAAGACGACGACGGCTGCGGCGGCGGCGCGGCCTGGAGACGGCAGCGACTCGGCGGCGGCGCGGGTTGGAGACGGCGACTCCACCTCCCGCGTCCTTCTCTCCGGTAAGCCTTTGGACGCAACGCCCTCTCTTCCTTCCCCTCTCATCTCCTCGCCCCTACTTCGCACACCGGAGGATGGAACAGGGTCACTTGTTGAAGACAAAAGGATAGTGTAGACGAGTTGAAGAAGGAAGAAAATAGCTCGGTTTTCTTTTGTTTTTATCGTGTGTGCCCCTGGCAATCAGGCTCTCGGGCCTTAGCTTTTGCTTTCTTTTTCTTTGTTCGTCGAATAGATTCTTTTAGTGATGCTTAACTGATTCTTTTGCTGTACATCTAAAAAAACACTTACCACTCCAGCTGAATAGCTGTTGGTGTATATGTTGCTTTCAGAATTTACCACTCCAAAGTATTCAGAGAAGGTTTTCTGTTCGATGTTCAGAACTTCAGACACATCGGCTTCTTTTTTTTTAGCCATTCCATTGGATATGCTTTCAATCTATAAATTATATGCAACCCAATAAGATGTAGCAGTAGATCCATTCAACATGTCTCCAATATATAATTGGTTACTTGTGTCTATAAGCTAGTCCTTATCATGATTAGTTACTGAAAATTTATGCACTTCTCTGATGATGATAGTGTGTTTGCACGAAGTAACCTGCAGTGCAGTAGTAGTAATTAAGTAAAGTGTAGATTGGAGTTATCAGAGCGGGTGCAGCAACAAGGGTTCATAGTAATGTTTCTACTTACAGTTCAGTGTTGCTTCTTCAGAAATAAAAGAGAAATTCCTTCACAGTTCATTCTTCAGTTTTTTTTATGCTATGGTAGCCAAATGGTCACCTGTTCTGTATTTGCCAAAAATATTCTAATGTCCTGCATACGAACAATAAAGTAGCTAAATGGTCGCCTGTTCTGGTTTATGAACACTTGTAGATATCTAGGCTCCTTGTTCACTTATATTTTTTCTAGTTCAACACTTTTTAATGCTTGTACTTTTAGTTATATTATGCAATCATCTATCTGTCTTGCTATGTATTTAGCTCCAATGACCACGTCATTAAGAGATCGAATTAGAAAAAGAAGGGAGGAAGAAGACGATGACATGATGCTATTTTTTCCCTGCCCTATCTCTACCGGGTTCTAGTACTGCCCAATTCTTGCTGATGCACACAAATAGATAACTGCCTCTGTTTGTGTTCATGTAAATGCAATATTCCTTTTTATTTCAATTATGAGATAAATATGTTTTTTATTTTAGTCATCAGATAAGGGTTTACTGCTTCACCTGCATTTCCATAGCATAATGGTGTTCATGCAAATTTGTTTATACCTGGAGATTATTACTAACTACCACTTTGTTTATTTTCACAAATCTTTGACAGATATCTGATAGCTTCGCACACCATGTATTGTGGCCAGCATCGCCTTGTGTTCAATAGAAACAATACACCATGGAGTTCTGTCTGGGATCTGACAGCAAAATTGTAGTATTGTTTCATGCTTTTGATATCACTTAAACTCTCGTTTCGCTTAAGTACCATGCAACTTATTTATAAGGTTGGTGCTCTTCTATGACTAGTCAATTAGAGAGTGAAGAAATGTTCTGGCTTCGGATAACTTCATTTCTTGTAAGATTAGAGAGTTACGTGGTCTCAGTATTGATGCTTGATGGAGTTACGGGGTGTCTTTTGATCAATCAAGTTACGTGGTGTTTGTGAGGTCTATGTGATTTTCCATTGATGAACTTACGTGGTCATGCCGGGTCTTGTTGTTAGCTAGGCGGCTTGATGTGGTGTTGTTTTAGATAAGAATACAGACATGCAGGCATGCTGTAATTAACAGCACAATTTTGTTGAGCAACATCTAGGAACAGAAAACAACCTGGAATAACCGAACATGTATTTTGATGACAGTTTTCATTCAGGGAGTGGTTTCAGACATGAGCTGGTTTGAGTGAAACGGCAGGATCGAGTAAATCCTGCCCTTGCCGCATTCCTGCCCAGTTTTAAAAACAGTGTTGCCGAACAAGGCCTAAACCATCAAAGTTTGCACCCGTAACAAAGCTCATATGCATACAAATGTTCAATTTCTATGCCAAACTGTCAATACAATACAAACATTCCTCCAATCCAGCCAAAATATGAGCATTGTGTTTCCCCAAATTGCGTATTTCGTGCAAGGTTCTAGATCACCGTACAATTCCTCAATGCACTGTCCTCAGATTTCACGCTTATGCACGACTTCCTCCTTTCCACTAGCTTCTTAGAAGCCATATTTTCACATCTCCTTTGCTCAATTTTTTTGAGGAAAAAAAAACATTGTTGATCTGATGCACGTATTTGGACGTTAAATTAGGCATGAAGTACAATATATGATACTTCCATCAAATATTTATAGCACACATTAGTGAGATGCTAGAGCTTAACGAACAATTTTGCTCCATGCCACTATAGAGCCCTTCCCTGTAAAAACAGCATAACAAAATAAGGTGCAGGTCTTGTGTGCTATAGGAATTCAAGACTGATTCTTTTTTTTTTAATGAAAATTCAAGTCTTATATTAGGTTACAGATTAGTAGTTGGCATGACTAATGCCAACTGACAAAAAAAATGCTAACAGCAATGTGCACCAGAGCAAAGATGGTACAATAGAATGCAGCCTCTGACATATTCTGCTTCTGCAGTCATAAGATTACCTCTAGCTTGACTTCCCCGCACCACGATTCGAGTTGTGCCAATCCTTGTTTGACATATTCCAGCATTCATGACGTACAAGAAGGCTGCAGCAAATCAGTGAGATAGTAAGCAATTTATGCATGGGAAAACATAACAAAGGACTGCAATCAGCATGCCATTACCTATTGAAAAGCTGTGCACTGATAAACACGGAAAATCTGGGTAATTCCGTAACTGTCTTTGCTCTCCCCTGAATTCAAGCTCTATCTAGAAGCTGCTTGCTTCATGGAGTACCAAGTAGAAAATATACAAAAACTAAAATGACGCCATGGTGACTCCAGGGATACAACAAGAAGCTGATGAATCAAATGTTGAGTCAACCATGCAGCAACACACAAAGAGCTGATCTCAGCTAGAACCATGGCTCACTGGAACCCATGGGGCAACTGCACTGATGCTGCGACACGCCTAATTCCACTGTCCTCTGCACAGCCCAGCCCTGTGCCACCTCTATGCCTTCTCAAGTTCATCCCTACATTACCGTTACAGTCTGTGTGATTCCCCAGTCTAGGTGAGGAAACTTGCAGCTCATGTAGTTTGGTTCGACTGAACCATGAAGGATGCGAGGGCACTTGTTCGTGGCATGCTTCGGTTGCGGCTCAACAAGTCATCAAAAGGATGTCTTTGGTCAAATTTGCATATGCGAATGTAAGTAAATCATAAGGACCAACACGACCAGTTTGCCAAACTTGAGGGGCCGATACGGTATTCAGCACCATCTACTTAATGCCTGCCCATAACCTGAAAGCTTGGACATCTTCAATCCTTTTTCTCTGAGCTTCTGTTTTATCATGCAATGAACTCAAATTCCTATACAGATTCTTGTGCAGCTTCAAGAAGACATGTCTGTATTTCCACTTATCACAATACATGTGATGGTTTAACATGCACGTTATGACCTCCATCACCCTCGCAAAATATCCACCTTTGAGGAAATTCAGAACAAAGCTATCAAGCAAGTCCCTGTCCACATCTAGCTCTCCATATTCAACTCTACGCTTTATTTCTCCCCAAAGTATAGTCATCTCCCTATGCATGCCCATCAAAGAATAACCACACAGTATGTGGCAAAAAGTGTGACAAGTGGGTCTAATATTTTGCTCTCTCATGCGCTTATATGTGCACAAAGCATCTTCCATCATCTTCGCTTTGCAGAAGAAAAGAATTGAATTGTTGAACTCCATTGTCAAGTGGTCTCTTGGGTTGTAATGTTTGATTTCCGCAATCAAAGTTGAAAACAAAGATGAATTAATGAGGGGAATGTCATCCTTCACTATTTTGGCAATATTCCTTATGGTAAATGATGAATCAGTACGAATATCATCCATGGAAGAGGATATCTTTTGTATCTGTTGGAGAAGGTCATTGACTTTTTCTGATTTATTCTCCTTCTCATATGCGCTCAAAAGATGAATGTAACTACTAATTCCGACAGGCATCGCAGCTGCCTCCAGATCATCCAGGATATCATGAGCAGCATGCAGCCATCCCATCTGAATGCATGAATTAATCGCATCTAGAGGACAAACTCTGTTCAGATCTTCTTTATGCAATGTAATAAAAAAACTAGACAGTGCATGCATATTCCTAGCTCTTGCACAGCCTACGATAAGTTTGGCAAGGGCCTTTTCACTATGAAGAAGATTCCCATCAGTAAGGACAATTAGGCCAAATTGACTTTCTGTATCCAAAACAAAACCTTTATCCACTTTTCCAGGGTCAAACATTATTCTATATCCTGTTTTTAGGTTGCCAGAGCCAATTTGTATCACACCTTGTTTCTGTAAACCATTGCTGAAGGAAGCATGAGGCTTTCGTTGACGATGCAGATCGATTATCAATTTTGCAGCAGCATCCAAGTCATTATATTTGAAATGAAGACTCAATAGACTGTCATAAAAGTGCAGATAGTACTGAAGAAATGGCAAAGATGTTAAAGAATCAATGCTTCTTTTCATGTGCATCAACTCATCTCGTTGGCCAACCATCTCAAAGATGCGGCTAGCGATTACCACTGTATTTACATCCGCCAGGACTCCGATCGATGACATCAGCTCCAATATTTTCTGGGCCTTGATCATGCATTTGAAGTTCACACATGACTCCAAAACCATATTGAACAAGGTGACGTTATTCTTTATTGGATCCAACCTTTTCAGTTGTCGTCTATCTGTAACATAGTCCAAGAAACACTCGCAAGTATCAGCCAGAACATCAGCAGCAAGAAAGGATCCTACTTGCAACTTCACCATATGCATGAATGACATGCTCAGCATATTAACATCAGGAAGCATTCCATTCTCCAATATGATTCTCAAGACTGTGGAGGCCGGAACAGGCATCTGATCTCTAGCAAGGGCCAGAGCTAGCCTCATCAGTGACCCACTATTAAGAAGATTGCTGTTAATTTGATAAACTGAGAGAACCAAGTCAAATGCCCTCAGAAGCCACCTCCGACTAGATGTGTAGGACAGCGACACGATCACACTGTTCAGTACCCGAGGCTCAGGAAGACCGTGCAGACTTTTGTAATTGCCAAATGCTTGCATCGCCTCGTCAATATTGCCATCCTTGATATCGCCCTCTATCTTCCTCAACAAAGTTTCACGGGACGGTGACTCCCACGGCAGAATCTTGATGGTGCTTGTGCTTGCGGAAATACGCTGTAAAGCCAGGACACATTGCCTCCTCCAAGGCCCGTAGCCATCGGCCTGAAATAAAAACACACGTATAAACACACGTATGCATCTTATTCACCACAAAAGCTAGAGGGCTATGCACAAGTATACTTCAAACTGCTTACAAGCAGAGTGTTATTACAGGCAAGGGGTCTCCGTCAGCACGAGGTACAGACAGGAGGCGGCGGTGGCGGCGGAACACCTGAAACATGCTCCTCATTGCTAATGCCAGAGGAGGTACAGTTAAGCATTAGTGCCGGACATGAGTGTTCAGTTGAACACCTTCTTGGAACAAGAACAACAATTGAGCAGTAAAACTGAATGGAGGGAAAGAAATTTTAGGATTTGGTTAGCTTATCAGATCAAAGAAAGATGGATCCCGGCTCCAAACCGGTCAGGAATACGGGGAGAAGGACAGGCGGAGATGTACGGACCCGAAGCAGAGCGCTCCAGGGGAAGGACGGCGACCTGGGCGGCGCCGGAGTGCGGCTGCGTGCTCGGCGGCGCCGGCTAAGAGATGGGTCGCTTCATTTGGTGCCGAAGGTTGTTGATGCAAGTGAGAAAGAAAAGCAGCCGCACTCCGGCGGCGCCGGCTAGAGATAGGTCGCTTCATTTGGTGCCGAAGGTTGTTGATGCAAGTGAGAAAAGTGATCACAGCCGTCCGATCGCAGCTCCGTTGTCTTCAGCCGCCAGAGACGTGTGCCGCTGGCAGGTGGGTCCAGCCTACAGGTCCGTCCACTCCAGCCTCCCTCCCTCTCTCTCTCTCTCGCCTCTCCCATTCTCGGCTCTGGAGCCGCATCTCCTCTGCCTCGCCTCGGCGCCGCCACGCACACGCCCCGTCTCGGCCGAACCCCGGCGTCACCGCAGCGCCCATCTAGCTCCGCCTGTAACACCCCTCCACGCGCAGGCGCCTCTCCTCGACGGAGTTGGAAGGTAAACCCCCCAAAACCCACCCGTCCACACACAAGACGCGGTAACATCTGATTGAAGCGCTTAAGCTAAGATGTTCCGATATCTTCGTTTCTAAAAGGTGAAATTTTTTGTGTGTCAGTTCGATTTATAAGTGGAAATGGGAGCTTTTCTTGTTGAAAATGGGGGTGGGTCGGGTCAGACTTGGCGCGGCGGGCTCACCGTTGGTGCCGTGCGTGAGAGATGAGGCGGGCGGCGTTCGAGACTTTAGAGGAGGGTAAACGGAGACGAGGAGCTTCGATCAGTTGTGGCGGGTGCCCGTTTATTATTACCTGCTATGTAAGCTGATTCGGGCAAATCAATCCGCAGAATGCTTTCCAAGTTTTGGGGAAGTTTTCGTGTACTTCAGGATGAGGCTGTATGGTTTGGCATATGTGTTACAGTATGATGATCCTACTATTTCACCGGGGCTATATGGCACATTGGCGCGAATAGCGTCATGGACTGAATTTAGTAGTCTAACACACAACTACATCCATCTGGGCAGTACGTGGCTTGGATCAACCCAAATGTGACGTGGTCCAATCCAAGCGTCGCGACAAAAATGTGTTCGATTGGATTATATGGCTCGATGTGAGGTGGTAGCTGCTGCGTGCTATATCCATTTTTCAAAACACTACTCACTGATTCCCTTCCCTATGGCTGGCGCTTATCCATTTCATAACTGTCTCTGTATCCCTGATATCTCGGATTAGTTCCTCACATATTCACTTCCTCACTGGCACAGTTCATCTTGGAAGAGAGCACTAAGCCACTGATTCCCAGTGCTACTTGACTTCACTGTCTCATTGGACCAGCTAACTTCAGGGTTTCATGGATGCCCATGATTAGGATCATCAGGATTTAGGAACATGTCTATCTCTATAAATGATTTATTGTCCTGTTTGTTTATGAATTGGCTATAAATAGTAAAATGTCAATGGGATGAAACAGTAGCGCTTTTGAACTGCCATAACATCTAGTCTGTAACATTTTGCTACTTTGTAGCCAAAACCGACACTGAAACACCTTCTGGTCAATTGGCATGCTCCAATCCTGACATTCTCGTAATTCAGATCCTTCATGTTATTTTTTTTGTTTTGAAACTGGAGAATAAAACCTCAGAACCTGTTACTTAAAAACATTCTGGGCAATATATTTCCATAAATTATAAGGTCTATGTTGTATGTTGTGATAAATTTCATCCTAATCTGTTTAACAATGTTAATACCTTTGTACAATTGTGACCACATCCACATGGTTGGATCCAGTTGGCCAGAAAATGATTTTACTAGGATTATGATTGGCAAGTAGCACCCTTTTGTTCAGGACAGGTTAGCTTTATGGCGTTGTAACTGATGTGCTGCAGCGATCGGATGTGCTGGCTGTGCAGCCGGTGTGAAATTCTATGCTACTGTGTGCTCCAATCTCATTCACCTACACATAATACAATGCATGCATAGTGCAGTAGCTTTTCTCATCATGCTTCAATCACAAAGTTTATGATACAATTGCCCTATTTTCAGGCTAACTTGAAATTTTGGTACCAATGGAAGAGGAAGAGTATAGCACTGAATCATCTAATGAAGATGTGCAAGACGATGGTGAGAAAGAAGGAAACGATGCTGAGAGTAGTGTCTTCAAACCAGTTGATATAGATCCAGCAGTTTTACCCAAAATAGGAATGATTTTTGAGTCAGAGGAAGATGCCTTTCAGTTCTATGTTGCATATGGCTGTCACGCAGGTTTTGGTATTACAAGGAGATCTAACAATACCTTTGATGGTTTCCGCTATCGCTCTACATTCATATGTTCTAAAGGAGGGCAGTCAAGACTGAGGTCTGGTGTGACAAGGCCTGCAAGAAAACGAGGCACAAAAACTGGCTGCAAAGCGAAGATGATTGTGAAGGATGCCCATTTTCAAAACCAATGGGAAGTCATTGTTCTTGAGTTGGAGCACAACCATCCGCTGGATCCGAGCTTGCTTAAGTTTAAGAAGCATTTGAAGAACTCTCCTTTTTCTCGGAATCCGCCCCGTATGTCTGAGGTTGAGGCACCACAGAGCAGCTCTGCTCTTGCACTTTCAACCAGGGGAGGCGATAGTGGTATAACTTCATCTACACAGGTTGAATTCAGAGCCAAGATAGACAGAAACAGGAAACTGAAGCTCATGGAAGGAGATTTAGATGCTTTGTTGGAGTTTTTCAACAAAATGCAAGGCCAGAACCCATGTTTCTTTTACAGTTTAGATATGAATGAGCAAGGGCAGCTAAGGAATGTCTTCTGGGCTGATGCCAAATCACGCAGCTCTTACAACTACTTTGGTGATGTTGTTGCTATTAATGTCACAAACTTTAGTGATCAGTATGATATGCAGTTTGTGTCATTTGTGGGCACTAACCACCATGCTCAGCCAGTGTTGCTAGGATGTGGCCTGCTTGCTGGTAGGTCTCTTGGAGCTTATGTGTGGCTTTTTGATACATGGTTAAGATGTATGACTGCTAGGTCACCACACTCAATAATTACCAACTATTGTCATGACGTCGCCATAGCTGTTAAAAAGGTTTTCCCTCACTCACGGCACCGATTTTGCCTTTGGCACATCTTAAATGAGCTTCCTGAAAAGTTGGATGAAGTGGAAAAGAAGGACGAAATTATTTCTACATTCAGCACATTAGCCTATGATTCTGTTACCATGCCTGACTTTGACAAAGAGTGGCAAGAAATGATCCAACAATTTCAGTTAGAGGGAAATGAATGGTTGTCCAAACTATATGAGGTCAGGCTGCAGTGGGTTCCTGTTTATGTGAAAGATTCATTTTGGGCAGGAATGTCTGTTACAGACAGAAGTGATAGCGTAACTGACTATTTTGATGGCTGGTTGACGTCGGGAACCTCTTTGAAAATGTTTGTTGAGCAGTATGAGGAGGTTGTTAAAAGTAAGGTAGAAAAGGAAACTTACGAAGATATACGGTCATCTCAGATGAGGCCACCAATGATGACTGGGTTGCCTGCCGAAGAACAAGCAGCAAAGGTATACACTGCAGAAATCTTTCAGAAGTTTCTGAATGAAATAGGGCATTCATTTCATTGCAGTAATAATGTACCTGACAGGAATGGTTCAGTAATTACATACATAGTTTCTGAGCATGTAAATCAAACAAAAAAGGTGGACTACAAAGTTGCTTATGACAATGTTGAAGATGACGTATGGTGCCTCTGTCGGTTGTTCCAATCCAAAGGAATACTGTGCAGGCATGCTCTCACTGTGCTGAGGCAGGAGCTTATACTGATGGTACCACCAAAATACATCATTCATCGCTGGTGCAAGGATTCTAAACAAACCTGTGCCTCAATATCTGAGCCTGACACAGCAGATAATCAGGAATTGGGAAGCTACAATGATCTCTACAAACTTGGCCACCAATACTTTACAGAAGTTGTGGAATTTGGTTCCGTAAACTCGGAATCAAAAGAATATGCTTTGTCAATCATGAGGGAAATCAGGGATAAAGTGATCTCCTATGAGAAGTCACTAAGAGATCAAAGGGTTGACAGTCATGTTTCAACTGCCAATTTTGCATACAATCCTGTGAATGAGGATTTTACTGATGATGCACTACCCATATCTCTCAGTACAAAGGGCTGGGATCTTACACAAGTTCAGTCCAAACGTTCCCGCAAGAAGAAGCTGGCGACTCCAACTGTTCTTGATACCTTGAAAAAGAAAACTAAAAGGGCATATAACAAGAGGCGGAACGCCAATGCAAACACCCTACACACAGCGGTCACCGCAACAGACAATGTAACTGATGGAACAAATGTATGTGTTGTTATAAGATTGTGAAATTCGGCTAAGAATTGTTTTTCATTGTTCTGAAAGTGTAATCTTTCTTAAAATATATTCATTAGGTCCAGGAGAATCCTGTAAGTGAGGGATGGCCATCAACATCCACTGGTGCTCCGGAAACTTTCCCTTATGGAGTAAGCATTCCATTTTTTCACCTCTCTTTGCTCTTTCTGGAGTTTGTGGAATTTTGTACACACCAAGATTCACTCATAAATATGTTTCCTTTGTAGGTGGAGACCATATCATTTGATTTGTCGCAGTACAACAATGCACCAAGCTTCCATTGGCCTGAGAGCAGTAGCAGGTCTCAGCTTCAGTGAGAGCGAGGAGGCAACTATGCAATTTTCGGTTCCTTCATATAGACTAGTTCGTACAGATTCATAGTTGTGCGAAATGAATGATCTGGTCTGACCATCATGCTTCCTGACTGGGAATCCGTAACTACCCAAATGAAGGCAAGAGAAGATCTAACTTGGTGAAAACCAGTAAAATCTTCAGAGCTGCCAAATTGCTGAGCTGTACATAATCATTTTCCTTTTTTCCTTCCTTGAATCATGTTAGGTAGATGCTTATGTAGCTGTGTTAGGTTTATCTGAATCATGTTAGGTAGATGCACTTGATCTTACTTTGATTTTGTGTTTCCCTGTGAATCATGTTACTTTGATTTTAGTTTGTGCATATTGTGCACAAAGCATAACGACATATTGGGTTGTGCACTTGCGACATGTTTTTGTTTTCGTGATACAATAGTACCTGTTCTTTTTTTTCTTTTTTTCTTTTTTTTTTGAGGGATACAATAGTACCTGTTCTATTTCACACAATCTTTGCAGTGCCGTGGATGTCATAACATTTAAGCGGTATGCCAGTTGCGCTACTTCATTCTTTCATCTGGTATGGTACATTAGTTGGTTGTACTGGATTTCCTTGTTTCTGTGTCGTGAGACTATTCAGATCTTTCTTGCCTCAGTGTTATTCTACGTTCGGGGACCAGGACTTGTATCTGAGCCTGCTGCACGAGTCTGGTCAAGAACATATCTAGTTACTAACTGACATTATAACATAACGCATTGTTCTTTCTGGGAACAGCTGGCACTGCTGCTTCCCAAGGTTCACCTCTAATCAACTTGTGGTGCTCCATCATTTCCGGTAATCGCCGTGCTGTCGCCGTCGATCACTCGATCCTACCGATCTCACCGTTGGATCCGCCCGGGACAGCTAGCCTTGAACCTATATCGTCCATCACATGGAAGAATCGTGTAGATCTTAGTACTTGCACTAGTTCATCTGATAGCGATGACTCTTATGATCCCTAGCCATAGGACAAAGCAGAATACTATGGCGCTATGCCATGGCACCGTCGTCGTCGCCATCCATGAGGTGCAGTGATGACCACTTTTCTCGAGAATGCGAACTTGCAATCACTTAGACCTCACTCTTTTCACTTCTGGAAGCAATGCATTGTGTATAAAAATGTGCACGGGTGCAGATGCGATGATGAGAGAGGGAGAGACACGCATCGGAAACGGAAGCAGAAAATGTCCAACAAGCTGAAGCTGTGTCTTGAACGATGCAAAAGGTTTTCTGTGCTGCAGGTCTCACATGCCTTCTCCTTGAGATGCCACACAGAAAAAGCACCTCTGCTTCCAACAAGAGTTTACTCTCTCTTTCTTTCTCCATAACCACGTTTAGTTATCACTCCCTGCGTGTTCCTGCTCAAGCTGAGCCCAGAAATTCCACACTGCGGGCAGCAAGAATTGGCTTTTTGCGAGCTTGAGTTGGCAAGAGACGACCTTCATGATGATAACCTCTAAGAGCAAGGATTATGGTTTCGGCAGCTGCTGGCGGGATGCAGCTGCCATGTCATCGTTAGCCTGCATCAAAGCCTTTTCATATAGTGGAGCTGGCTATTAAGTTGGCTAAGAGGTGATTGCATTAAAAAGCAAGTATTTAATGCTTACATGTAGATACAATCTGATGTGGTTCAGACCTTTGTGGCCATTCTGTGATACACACTAATGCCATCGTGAGCAATACACTTCAAATAAATAATAATAATAAAACTGATCATATGAGCCTTTTTGCTCACAGCTGCTCACAGCTAACTGCTCATCCAGGAACAAAACGAATGCATGGTCATCCAGAAACCACAAATGCTCGTCCAAAAAACAATTGAGATATAGATAACATGATGACAGATGTCACCATTACACCGACAATAAGAATTACATAAAGTCTTAAGAAATAACATTAAACAATGGTTCAACTAAATAAATTCTTAGGCAAAACAAGCCACTAATTTATTATTGATCTAAACGACGATGATCAAGGCACAACCATCCTTGGATTTTTGGTAGAAAGGAGCAGCCAAGCTTTTTTCAATACCAGCAACACTGCAAAATGCAAAATGCGCTCAGTTAAGGAAAATGAACAAAGCTGAAACAAAGCTCTTCAGTTAGCAGAACTAACTCTATTAGAGAACGTACCTGTAAGAACTAGTAGCACCACCAGCAATGACCAAGTCATGACAAGGTCCTGAAACAAATAAAAGAAAGATGTTTGTAAGATATCATGCTGAAGCTTAATTGATTGAAAAACACATAAATATGCACTAGTATTGTACCAGATTAGTTATGACGGCTATTTTGGAACCTATGCCATATGTGCTCGATCAATATGGCACCGAAGGTTCTTGAGTGAAGTGCAGCTTTGAGCTGTGTGTACAGTTGACGTGGAGCCCGTGCATGCATCAAATAGGTCGGTCCACCCATGCGTGAAAACAATTACTCCCTCTATTTTTTAATATATGACACAGTTGACTTTTTTTGTTACTTTGACCATTCATTTTATCTATAAATATTTGTGTAAATAGCCAAGTGTATAAGTTAACCTTAAAGTGCTTTT
This sequence comes from Eragrostis nindensis, assembly GCA_012490785.1. Classification (NCBI taxonomy): domain Eukaryota; kingdom Viridiplantae; phylum Streptophyta; class Magnoliopsida; order Poales; family Poaceae; genus Eragrostis; species Eragrostis nindensis. Next base: position 466,767 of record JAAXCT010000093.1, read on the forward strand.
GATGATGAATACAATGATATTCATTTCGCATTCGAAAAGTAATTATTTAAATTTATATTATTGGTCAAAGTTCAACAAAAAAGTCAATGGTGTCATATAATTAAAAACGGAGGGAGTACATCAAGACAGCATGGAGAAAGCCTCTGCTAGATCAATCCGGTGGGTCGTAAACTCGTAATCAGATAATCTCTTCCAATTAGAAAATGAAACAGGGTGTTTTTCCTCCGGAATGAATAAGGGCAACAGAGAGAGAGGTGCCCTGGCAATTTCGTCTCTAGACTCTACTCAATTGTATTTAAGACGATAGAGACATAAGTTGTTACGTTTCCTGTCTGAAACAAAATAAAAAGCTCGGAGGAACCAAAACATGGTCTCAAAGATTGGAATGGCTTTTATGTTAGTACTATGATGTTTTGGCCCTAGTACAAGAATGTCATGTCCAATGGCCTCTTTTAGTTTTAATAGAAAGTGTACATATTCCGCACAATGCATGCGAATTTATTTTGTCTAACAATATATATGTCTGTGAATTTATCATGTTCCAATAAAGTCAAGAAACTTGTTAGTATGTTTTTGTCCTTGGTATAATTGCTTCCAAATTTTATTACGTGTGCTTTGGGAACATCGATAAGTTAATTGCACAGGTGCCATCGGTCTATTAATGAGTGCAATCAACTTAAAAAAAAAAGTCGCGAGGTCAGAGGATTCAAACCCAAAGAGCACCAAAGTCCAAAAACCCTGTTCCCTCACTCTTGCTCCACTCCACTCATCATCCCACCAAAATGGGGAGGCTGCTCCCTCGCCACCCGTGCCTCCTCTTCCTCGCCGCCGCCGCCGCGATCTGGAGCTGCAGCCGCCTCGCCGCCGTGCGGTGCGCGCCGGTGTACGGCCCCAACTACCTGGTGGACGGGAACCAGCTGGTGGACATGCAGTACCACATGGGCCCCGTGCTGTCGGCGTCCCCCACCAACCTGTACCTCATCTGGTACGGGCGGTGGGAGCCGCCGGCGCAGGCCGTGCTCCGGGACTTCCTCGCCTCCCTCTCGGAGCCGGCCCCGTTCCCGGCCGTCTCCGACTGGTGGGCCCGCACGCCGCGGCTGTACACGGACCAGACGGGCGCCAACGTGACGGGCGCCTTCGCCGTCGCCGGGGAACACTCCGACGCCGGCTACTCCCACGGCGCCTCGCTCCGGCGCGCCGACGTGCAGTCCGTGATCCGGTCGGCGGTGTACGCGTACCCGGACCCGCTGCCGCTCGACCCCTACGGCGGCGCGTACCTGGTGCTCACCTCGCCAGACGTGGAGATGGACGAGTTCTGCCGCGCCGTCTGCGGCTTCCACTACTTCACCTTCGCCTCCGTCGTCGGCGTCACCGTGCCGTACGCGTGGGTCGGCAACAGCGGCACGCAGTGCCCCGGGAAGTGCGCGTACCCGTTCGCCGCCGCCGGCGCCGAGTACGGCGGCGGCGCGGGGCAGGCGGTGCTGCGGCCGCCGAACGGCGACCCGGGGCTGGACGGGATGGTCATCGTGCTGGGGCACGAGCTGGCGGAGATGGCCACCAACCCGCTGGTGAACGCGTGGTACGCCGGGGACACGCCCACGGCGCCCACGGAGATCGCCGACCTCTGCCTCGGCGTCTACGGCGACGGCGGCGGCGCCAGCGGGCTAGTCGGGAACGTGTCCCGCGCGCCCGACGGCAGCGCCTACAACGTCCACGGCGTCAACGGCCGCAAGTTCCTGGTGCAGTGGCTCTGGAACCCCGTCCGCGCCGCCTGCTATGGCCCCAACGCCAGCAACTGAACTAAGGCCTTCTTTCTTGGATCTGCTCGTCATGCCATTCTGCTCAATGGCATTGCTGCAACCAACGGCGATTCAGTGGACGAATCATGGATTAAGAGCTCCGTGCTCTGAACCACTCGAGATGGGTTTGCTGATTAGATTACATATCATCATCGGGATGGGTTTTGATCAGTAGGAAGCCATGAGAAGATGCAATTTATTCAGTTTGTTTGCACTTGCATTTTGCGTATGAATATAATTTCTGATCAGCATAACTCTGAGTGCAATTCATTCAGTCAGTTTGTTTGAGTATAACTTTTGAAGATGCACCTTCCACTGCTTGGTGAAATAGAATGGTTGCTTTCTCCTTTTGACTCTGCTTTAGTTTCAGCAATCATGGTAACTCTGCAGTTTGGTCGCCTTGTCTCGGTCTCTGATGATGATGCTCTTTTTTTTCTTTCTCTCTTTTCCACACTACTACTGGATAGAGAGTGGAAGAGCTTCACCTTCGAGAGATTTTCCCACAAGAGTCGCAGGAGCAAGGAGACATCCAAACCTCAAAGAATCCAACTGTATAAAGTCCCAATCAACTTCTTGGATTAATCGGCACCAGCATGCCAAATTATCGAGGCACTTTTCTCAAAAGAAAGAGGCAGCCAAGTACAATCAACTGTTTAATTTACCACAGAATCAAAGCAACAGGCACACCAGTAACAAATTTTCAGTAACCTTAAATTATCTGATGCTACATGCAGCGAGACAACAGATTGAGCTACTACTGCCACTGCTCAAGCAATCCAAGAATGAGATACAGCCAGTGCAGAACAGAAATCACGGACCACTTGCTTCTTTTCCCTACTTCCAGAATCACTGGCTGCAACACATGCAGTCATGACTCAAGTATCACTGTTTAATTAACCACAGAATCATTCACGTTGCTACTAATAGTTGACTTAGTTGCTAATAAGCCAGTTTTCATACCAACCTGCAATTTACCAAAAGGGACAACTGAAACCAAGAGCAGCAGCACATTCATCCAGATAGCATTATGCTCCAGACAGAACAACTAAGCATTTAGAAAGGAGCGATAAAAGGTTCCACTAGCATTTCTTAAGCATGCCACTTCATACATGGAAACATTGAGTACTCGAGTAGTTAAGGTTCAACATGCAGATAGAAACTTAAACTAGAACAAGAACATTCTGATACAAATTCTAAGACAAGATGATTCAACTGAAACTTAAACTAGAACAAGAACATTCTGATACAAATTCTAAGACAAGATGATTCAACTGAAGCATGACGCCTTCGGATGACACTCCAGAATGTCGCTTCACTTTCCAAATGGTTACAGGGTCTTATTGTTGATGAACCACTTCTTTTTCCTCACCTGGAAAGAATTTTGGAAAAACGATCAAAGAATTAGCAAAGAGTCATTTCATTGTTAAGTTCAAAGATGAAAGATTGCTTAGCACAGTAGATATAGGCCACAGCATGCAATTAATCACTCAAGCATGACATAAATAAAAAAAAAAACTTTGGATGGTAATCTTCATCAAAATCTAAAGTGATGTGACTCTAACATGATCAATGGAGCATGCTGATCCTTGCAATAATTCCTAAAGAAGCATCGTATTTATTACTACTGAGGTGATTAACATAGACCAATGCTAAGAAGCCAAGAACATGAGCAGAGCAATGCTAAGACAAACCCAGGAACATTACCAGAGACAGTGAGCTAGAAAAAAATTTGAGAAATTGTAAGATAAATAAGCCCAAGAATGTTAACAACGTTGAGCTACAGAACATGCCCCTTAAAATGGGCAATTATAAGGCAAAGTTGGCCCACAAACAGTAACGATGGAGCACTTTGATAATTGGGGAAAACAAAGGGCTTAGTTACCTCGTTGCTGTGGCCACACTTCTTCTTGCGGCAGTTCTTGGACCTGAGGGGAAGACGCGCGTAACATCTGCAAAGACAACACAAGCACAAACTCTTAGCTGAGGAAAGAGGCTGAACAGCCAAAGTGTACAATTGCAGTTTAAAAAGGACTAAGCCTGTTGGTATCAAAGGTTTACTATGTAACGCAAAAGAGTGTTCAATGAACGAGCATAAAGGCTAGAACAGAGAACAAACAATTTCCAGGTTAAAGTATCCAGTAAGGCAACAATGCATATCAATTAATTCCAGATAAATTTGCAGAAGATCTTTCGAAAAAAAGATAAATTTGCAGAATTATTTAGCTCCTAAATAAGGCAAGTGGGGACATTTACATGATGCAAGCAATTAACTTCACTAAACGAGCGAGGACAAATCACAAATGCACAAATACAATGCACCAATCTCCATTTCGCAGTTCATGTCTTTCAGCCATCACAATCAATTAGCACTTCATTCATTGGATCAATCACCATAACCAAACATCGGCATGCAGTAGACCAATCAAAACACGCACACAGTATACAGTTCAGTCTCCCGATTAACCTCAATCTAAAGAAGAACATGATGAAAAAGCACTAATCATACGTACTGGCGGCAGATGAGCTTCCACTCTCTGGTCTTGCGGGCGAGGTTGATGAGCTCCCACGGGACGTACTTTGGGTAGCCGCCCCTGCCGCCGCCGCGGAGGCGCAGCACCAGATGCAGCGTGGACTCCTTCTGGATGTTGTAGTCGGCCAGGGTGCGGCCATCGTCCAGCTGCTTCCCCGCGAAGATGAGCCGCTGCTGGTCCGGCGGGATGCCTGCAAATCGATCAAGCAACGATTTCCATTCATGAGGAAACTGAAATCCGAATTCCGAAAAAGGAAAATTCGAGCTCCAGAAGTGGAAAGAGCCGGATTCCAAAATAAGGAGGGATCTAGCTCGAGTGCATCTCCGAGTTGCCAAGAATCCGAGCCTACCACCCCTGATTATTACTACACCCTCATCAAGAAACGCAAAGGTTAGTAAAGTAAGGCAACCAAAACCCTCGAACCCAAAAGAAAAGTTGAGCTTTCAACTTGAAAACGCCCAGATCGAACCATCTAAACGCTCTTTCCCAACCCAAGATGATCAAAACCAACCACGGAAGAGAGGAAGACGCGACCAACTCGGCAACCACGCGCGCTGACGACGAACACTAAACCCCATATATATATACCAATCCACCCACGAAAATACGCAAAAGTGTGCTGGATTCCACCGCACGCAGAGGAAGAACCACGAAAAGGAGCAAGATTCCGATCGATCGAGCAAGGGGAAGGCCGGGGGAGGCGAGGAAAACGGCGACGCACCTTCCTTGTCCTGGATCTTGGCCTTGACGGTGTCGATGGTGTCGCTGCTCTCGACCTCAAGCGTGATGGTCTTCCCCGTCAGCGTCTTCACGAAGATCTGCATCGCGCCGCCGGTCCCTTGCCCTCTCGCTCGCTCGCTCTCTTCTCCTAGCCGGACGGGGTGGTGGTGTGGTGTGGGCGGCGTACTGGCGATCGGTGTGGCGGCCGAGAGAGGGCGTGGCCGCCTTTTTTATAGGGATGGGAGGAAACGCAGCGGCCACGAAACTGGAGGCGCCTGCAGTGCCGTGGAGTACTGTAGGGGAGTGGAGACGCACGCTCTGCCGAACCCCGGAAGCCCCACTCTAGCCAGCGACGCTGCCTCCAGCTAGCTGCTGGCATGCCTGCCGTGAGCGCGCCGTACGTGGAAGAAAAGGGGGCGGTCTGGTGGGCCGGACCGGGCTATACAAATAATGTCTGTTCATTTGGGCCCAGTTCATACGACACGCATGAACTCTTGAAAATCCTATATAATTCCCAGGTGCTGTGGAGAAAACTAATACTAAGACACGTGGCATTTTCTGATTGGTCAATAAAAATAGTGGGTTATATTTTGAAATTAAAATGTGTTTTTCTCTCAAATCTTTAGTCCGTTTTCAAATCAGATGAATACTTCTTCTTAGCCTAGCTGATGTAATGTTAATCGAAAGTAGATTTTGCACCATCGCACCACCTACAAAAGCTTGAACAAGCCCCACTCCACTTCTTCCAAACATACCTTAAACGGTGGGCTTTGTTTGAATGCTATAGTTTTTAAAAATTAAGGTATTATGAACTATGGTTTTAAAAACAATCGCTAAAAAAACCATGATACATATTTGACAATACTATGGCTTTTGAGACTGCAAGTTTTATTCCACCCAAACACAAACCAAAGTATTTTTCAATACCATACTACTCTCTCAGTTTTTAAATTTTTAAACTAGAGTAAACCAAAGTATTTTGCAATACCATACTATTGTCTTCGTTCTTAAATTTTTGAGATAGAGTTGTTGTCCTAACAACAAAAATTTAAAAACAAAGAGGGTACTACTTAACATTGACGATGGTGAGTATTGCAACTTCACGCAAAGAGTGGCACCACAAAGCTCTTGTGGTCGGCATCTTTAATCATTTGGATGACAAAAAAAACAAGCGGTCGAAGCTTTTAGACAACAACATGTGCGATATAATGGATACCCAAGATAGGCCATTTGGTGGGAAGACATTCGTATTTCGTGATGATCTCCGGCATGTTCTACCGATTATGATGACCCTACAACTATTATCTTTTGGAGGTTCTTAATACCTTAATGCCAAAAGGATTTCATCCGCGCGTTTTAGAGCACAAGGTAAAATGTCCCATCATATCGTTGAGAAACATTGACCCCCACAAATAGGCATTGCAACGGCACGAGGCTGGTGGTGCCGAAATTCGAAAAGAACATGATGGGTGCTGAGACCATACTCAAGCAGCATGTTGTTATGAGGATCTCTCTGTTCCACCGGTGACGAGATGTTTTCTTTCCAGTTCAAGAGGAAGCAATTCTCTATCAGTCTCAGCTTCACCTCTATCAGTCTCAGCTTCACCACGACGGTCAACAAGGCAAATGTCGACATTTATCTGCCGGAGCTCCGTGAGAGATCACGCGCTACAAAACCTACCGAAACGGCGAATCCATGCAGGCTCTGCTCATCATCGGCCGTTTGGCGGGGGGTTGGGCAGGGCTCTTCGGCCGGCCTGGAGTGCGGCCCAAAATCCTCCTTGTCACGGCCCAAAACCTACCGAAATGGTGTTTTTTCCCCATCCCTAGAAAACAGTGTGCACAGTTGTACACAGTAAAGGGATGGTTGGATCTAAAATGGACGATCCAGATGTCAAGAGGGGAAAATAACGAGTGTTTTCTCTTTTTGGAGCAATTTTCCTTTCTCGGATGCGCCATTCCGGCGGCCTCCACCAGGCAACTCCTGCCGGCGGCCGGGCCGTCCTACCTTCCTCCTCCCGGCGGCTCCCAGTTCGTCTTAGAGTCCACCCCTCCTTTTGCTGATCCGAGTCACGCCACCTTGAGTACCACCCCTCCTCGTCGCCGTCCTCCACTGGCCGGAGTGGGGTGGGGATCCATCCGGACCCGGTGAGTTCTTCTAGCCCTGGTATAAGGAACTCTAGTTTGCTTGGTCGGATTATTGTTTTAGTTGCTTGGACGGATTATTGTTTTAAAATATTTCTTTTGGAGTTGCGATTGAGTAAATCTTTCTTCCTCCGTGCAGTGAACCGCGGATTTGGCTGCTGTGTGCTACCACTGTGATCCAAGCCTTCCAGCCAGCCAGTGTTCTTATACCATTCTGTAGCTCGTTGTAGGTTCCGTTTTACTGTCAGCTCTGCTAGTAAGAGTTCATACTGGGGGTCCGAGCCCCTATGCCCCACCCTGATCTAAACTGACCCCAAGATTCAATATCAGTCAGCCCCAATGGAGGACGCAGTGGGGGACATTATTGCATCTCTTGGCCGCGTGCGGCTGGTTGATCTTGCAGCCCACGAAGGCCTCCCTTCAGACAATTACAAGATATGCGTGTCAACCCTGAGCCAATCACTGGCTCAGTATTCAGCAGCTATCATTCAGCTGCCGCCTGCTGATGGTGCCTTGCTAAGGTGTGGCTTGGATTCGGCTCGCCTTTTCTTCCATCAGCGGGGGTACAGTTCGAGCGAGGTTGTCCACTCGGATGGTACCCGTGAATGGTGCAAGACCTCTGGTTACTATGTCGATCCTCAGATGTGGCTAGAACTGTACGACTACAGGCCTGGTATTACTGTGACAGAGCCCAGTGGCGCCATGGAGTTGCCCCCATCGGGGCTGCCTGACATTTTTTCAGTGCTCGGGAAAGTTTCAAGAGATATTTTAGAAGCAATAAGTTTTTCGTTGAATTTACGTAGCTGTGCATTTACTGAGATACTTGACAACATACCCCTGAGAAGCCGGGAGGTATCATCATCTGTTCTTTCAGCATGTTGCCATTCAAGGCCGTCATTTGAAGGAGCATATCAGCATAGCATTGCTTCCCAAGATGATGGGGAGCTGCTCATGTTTTCTGATCAGGATCAGCAGATAGATAAGACATTGCTTACCCTAGTTAAGTCAGATAGGTCGGGTCTATATGTCAAGGACTTGCATGGGCGGTGGATTCTTGTTGATGGGGATCTTGGTCCACATGATGTTGTCGTTTATCCCGGCCTTGCGCTTTATCAGGAAACTGCTGGTTATGTAAACCCTGCTGTACACAAGACAGAGGTTGGAAACTTGCAGGGATGTATGTTTGGGCGATGTTCTTTGTTGTTCAAGCTCATGCCTAGATCAGTTGCAAGGTTGAGTGGTTCAGAGATGAGAGCTGCTGGCCATGGGATTGATGCCCAGTTTCAGGTCCCGATACCGGTTAATGATTTCATGCAGACAGATCATTCTGCTGACCAACTTTTTCCCAAGAACTCTGAACCATCATCACACGCAGAACAGGATTCAGGTAACTTAGTGCCTCCCAGTCTTACTGTCACGATGCTACAGTATTGCCTAGTATCATGTACGTTGACATGTTGTTCTGTCTTTGATGCGAGCCTCTTTAAATTGTTGCACATCAAAATATATGCATCACCATTTTTCACATCTTTGATTATTAAGTAGAAAGACGTTCTTACTGGCACCAGTTGCGCCACCTGCCTCAGATGTAATGGTTTATAGAAGAACACCTGCTGTGTCTGGTGCATTTGATTGTTAATATGCTCTCAATATTGTAGATGATTTACAGTAAAATGTGGCCTAACCTAAGTGCAATTCCTCAAATATGAATCCTGCATTCTATTCTATCCCGGTCTACAGCAAAATAACGTACGCGGTGACGTGGTAACATATTGAATGCCATAAAATTTGGAATAGAGCAAACCCTATATTTTGGTAGCTTAATCACTGTGCATAAATAAATTCGGGTTTCTTCATTCGTACTCTTCTTTGTTACTGGATTCTTAGTTCAAGGATGTCTTAACGATGAAAAAGATCCTCTTTTAAAAAGGATGCTTGATTGTAGTATAACACCCTCAGAACGTATAATGGGCATATATGTCAAATCTTAATGTGATTGAACCAATTTTAATTATTTTGTCCTCATAATTTTTTTAATTTAATACCTTGTTTTGATGGCTTATTCAGTTGTTTGTTCTAGCTTCATTTAACTCTTTGATGAAGAAAAAGAAGGGAAGTACAAGAACAAAACCACTCCCTCCTTCTAAAAGACTTCGCCTAGAGGCGCAGAGAGTGCTCAAGGAACGTGTCCAAGACATAGCAGACCAGAAAGGCATTAAGCTGCGATTTTGCAATCTTAAAGAATGTGAAAGCCACATACGATCGTCGGACAGCCCATGCGAAAACATCAGACTTGAAATTGGATGGCCACAAGGGGTTCCGTTTGTCCATCCACATGATCTCCCAAACAAGGCGAAGCTTGGGTTTCTAGAAGCTTATGAACCTGGATGGACTGCCTCCCAGCAAGAAATGGAGTTAAGTTTTTGAACCACAATAAGTGCATTTTCATTTTACTTTCACCGGTGAAGGTACAATATTGCTAGGTTCACTTTTTTTCCCATTTTGAAAGTACAGTATGTTTGGTTCATATGAAAAGCAACATTTACGACTATATATTATGGAATATTTGTATTATTGCGTGAGGCTGCACTCTGTTTTCTCCTACTAGTTTCCAAATCCAGCTGTTCCGCTGTTTACATTGCACCCCAGTCAAAGTCAGCGAATTGTACTGATTTGGCCTTGAGCTACCCTTGTCCATTTCCTGTCTATGGTGCCATTCACCCAGAAACTTTGCACTTGAAGCACCCCTCCTTCCAAAAGATGTTTTAAAAGGACAGGTGAATGATTTTTGTTGTCCAATTTCCTCCAAAAAGGAAAATTTTCTATTGTCCAACTTGGAGTAATTTTATCTTGCATTCCTGCTCACATCACCATGGCCCTGAGCTATGCCCAGAGTTCAATGTACTCGCAGCTGTACTGTATTCCATCTATGGTCAGCCATGTCACTGAAATTGAGTTGTTTTAAAACTGGAACATGTTATTGTTGGTCATGCATTTTAAGAAATACTTCCTGTATTCTGAGTCCTAACATACTTTCATGAATCATTTCTTCTGCAGGAGTCAGCCCCAGTAAATTTTGATGTGTTGCCAACCTTGGATATGTTTTGAGTTTCCTAGGCTGGTCAACAGTTTCATCTCATCTACATGTTGAGGAAGTAGCAATGTATACTGACGCCAAATAACGTGGATACAGGACTGTAACGTTTAAGAATGTGTGGATATAACTACCTACTGCATACTCCCTCCGGTTTTAAATTGTTGACGTTTGACTATTTACGTTTGACCGTTCGTCTTATTCAAAATGTTAGCTTAAATATGTAAAATTATAAGTTATATTTCAATTTCCTTTAGGGATGAAACTAATCATAACAAAATTTATGATAAATTTTAAAATATTTTGAATAAGACGAATGGTCAAAGGTAACTCAAAAATAGTCTAAGCGTCAACAATTTTAAACCGAAGAGAGTATAGTTTAAAACGTTGCCTGTTATTAATAATTTCTAGTTTCCCAGTTGCAATACTTTCTTTTGACGAGTTACTCTACAATGAAAAGAGGCGGGACGTGAGAGTTTGATGGGTTACTTTTTTCTTCAAGGCGCTGAAAGTAGCTCGAGTCAAATCTTCAATTTTACCATTCAGGGCCGCTCAGATGATTTCTACTCGCCCTGTTTACTTCACCTATATTTTTTTTTCCTCCTGAGTAAATTTGTATGATTGCACAAAATATGTCTACTTTTGTAGATATTGATGATAAAGAAAACATCAATCTTGGTGATAGCCCGGCTAACTGAAAAAGATCGCATTTGCCGGGCTCCGAAGCTGGGTTTCTTTGTCAATGCTGTAAGATCTTCAATTTTACCATCTTTGTGCATTGACAAGAAAACATCAATCTCTCTCTGTCCACATCTTTGCGTAAAGTTTCAAATTCTAATGTATTTCATGTATTAAGATAAAAACAATGAAAATAATTGTTTCTTAGCTAATAGTGTGTTTGAGATTCACAGAATCGTAGCATGTTTTAGTCAAAATCGTTATTGTCATCAGTGTGTTAAAAAACGACTTAGTGTGATACGGATAATTTTGCCCTAGAAAAAAAGAGCAAATGCGTGATGGCTAAATGTGAAGAGGTGGGCACACCCCACCCGTCAGTCTGTCACGCGCCTCCTTTCGTGCGGGTGGACTCGGAAGCTGTGGTCCACGCGGGCGGCGAAGGCAACGCGATGGTGGCTCGCCGGTTCGTGGTCCGGCAGGACCCCGCCGCCGCCGGCGAGGGGGAGGCTGAGGAGCACGCTGTGGAGTACGACACGGACCACGGCCTGGACGTTCTTGTCAGGTCTCTGAACTCTGAAACCGGCAATACTGAAGAAGCAATAGCATAACACATCAACGGCGCAGATGACATGGTGAAGGTTATGAAGATCTGACGGCGGAGAAGCCACCGTTACTCACACTGTTAAAATTCCGATAATACTGTAACTTGTGGGTTAACTGTTGTCGGTAATTTTCGTCCTGCATATAAGCAGCGACCGCCGCCTGTGGCCTGTATCGAGGATATGAACCCTAATTTCGTTCCTTCAATAGAACAGCTTAGCTCCTATCTACTTATCCCAGTTCTTACATTTCCCTTTATTTCCGCAATTACTTGCTTTATTCCTTCGATTTTTGCCCCTTTCCTTATCTGTTCTTGTCCGGATCACACTGGTCCTGACAATTTGGTATCAAGAGCAGGAAATCCTTGGCCACCAAAACCCACCCATCCCTTCCCAAATTGCTTCGCTGAGCACGAGATCCGCTCGGGGAAGCCGCTGCATCCGTCGGAGTTCGTCACATCTGGTTGGGGAAACAAGTATTCCCTGTAAAATTCCAACGAATCCAAGGATTTCAGCAGGCCTACTTCTGTCGCGATGGTTGGAGGGAATCACATCTCTCTGTAAAATCCCATCTCGCAGCTCGACCTAGCAAGGAGTATGATCTGGTGACGGTTTGAGGAAAGTCTCTGTGATTCCTAGCCAGCCTCTTCTTGTCAGATCTGAATTGGTGAACAGCTGGGGTATGAACTGGTGACGGCAAGGGAATTCATTCGCTCTGAGACCTAGCCAGCCTCTCCTACGTCAATCACTACACTGACCATAGGGGTATGAACTGGTGATGGCATGCGAATCCGTTCTCTGTGAGACCTAGCCAGCCTCTCCTCTGTTCTTCGCTCGGCCTTCGTCAGTCAGGTGGGAGTAAGCAATCTCTCTGTTCAACCTGCTGTTGTCAAGATGCCGAAAAAGCCTGAAATCAACCCTGAAGATGAGAAGGTTGTAAATCCTGAAATTGAGGAGCTCAAGTCCCAATTAGCACAAGTCAAAGCATCAGTGGAGGAGCATAATAAGAAGCTGCAAGAGGAGATGAAAGAATCTCAAAATGCAATGAAGACCCAAATGGAGGATTTCTTCAGTAAAATGCTGGCCTTGCAGATGGGAGCAAACACAGACCACCATGATCAGGCTATGACAGCAAACAGTGCAATTGGGCAAGTAGCTGGTGATGCAATTGGGCAAGTAGCTGGTGATGGAGTTCCTGGCATGGGTGATCATTCTCCAGCAACACCACTGTATCCACCTGTACCACAACTACCCATACACCACTTGAGCAAAAGACCATTATTTCCTGCTTCACAGCAAGGACCTTCTAAACCACCACCACCACCACCACTTCCACCAAAGCCCTTTCCACAGCCACCCAAAACAAGCCCACCTATTCCATCCACTGCAACTACAAGTACAGTGATACCATTCAGTCAACCTGAAAACCCACAATATGGTATGCCTACATCACTGTGGCCACCAACACATACTCAGCCAACAAATCCAATACCTACAAACCACTACACCCATGGTTACAATCCTTTTCCACCGCCTCAACCTTATTACAATTACCACAGCCAACACTACCATTCGATTCCTACTTATGCACCACCACATGTCTCTCACATGCCATACTCACAGACAGGGTATTACCCTCCACCATATTCCCCATTACCTACCTCCAGAAGTGAAAACCAGACACAACTACAGCCTATTACCACTGCAATCTCAAGCCATTCCAACCCACCCTTTCCACAACCAAACCATACAATCCATCAACCAATGTCTCACCAGTACTACCCTGAGAACAATGAGCGAAACCATTTTGCCCAGTCCTTCAGCAAAGGGTTGAAACTGGAATTTCCTCGGTTTGATGGAGAAAATCCTGCTGGCTGGATCAGACAAGCAGAAAAGTGTTTCAGTTTGGCAGAAACTCCTGATAATAAAAAGGTGAAGTTTGCTGAAGTCTTCTTTATAGGAAAGGCAGATCACTGGCTAAGGAGCACAGGAATACAAACTGATAACCTGTCTTGGCATGACTTATGTACCATGTTACTGAATAGGTTTGCTGCTGAAACAAGTATTGATCTCATTGATGTTTTTAAGCACTTACAGCAGACAGCAACAGTTACTGAGTACATTGACACATTTGAAGAGGTTATGGGCAAATTGAGGATGAAGAACCCTAGTCTGCAAGATGACTACTTTGTGGGCTGTTTCATCTCCGGACTGAAGGACCACATTAAAAGCCCATTGAAATCTCACAATCCAACAACTTTAGTGCAGGCTTATACACATGCTCGAAACTATGAGCATATGCAGGTTTACAAGAGAAGTTATGGGGAATACAACAAATACTCCTACAAGCCAGCACAACAACCACATACTCCATGGCAACAAACTACCAAGAAGGAGTCACCTGACACCAACAAGCCAAGCCAAGATAAGAAGAAATGCTATAAATGTCAGGAACCATGGATTCCTGGACACAATAGAGTATGCAAAATGAGAAATCAGCTCCACATGTTGGCAACCCAGGAAGAAAATGATCAAGACAATTCAGTTGAAGATGATCAACATGACCCAGATCTTCCAGAGGATGACTCACCTACATTGCAAATCTCTATGCATGCTCTGTCAGGTACTAGTTCCAAAGGAAAAACTTTCCCACTATTCTTACAGTTTGGCAATATCAAAACTGTGGCACTAGTAGATACAGGAAGCACAACCACTTTTATGGATCCATCTATTATCACAAAGGCAAAGCTCCAGATCAAGAATCATGATCCTATTAAAGTAACTGTTGCTAATGGTGATGTCTTGTGGACAAATGCTGAATGCTCTGACTGTCCATATACCATTCAAGGAGAACAGTTTACTTCTGATTTCAAGGTATTAGAATTGAATGGATATGATATTATCTTAGGAGCTGACTGGATCTATCAATATAGCCCTGTTGGGTTGGACCTTAAAACAAGGGAGTTTTCTGTCAGAAAAGAGGATAAGACAGTGGTTTTTCAGGATGAGACCCTCCCAAATAAAGATTTTCTGATCAGCCACAGGAAGATGAAGAAACTGTTAAAACAGGGTGCTGTTGGAGCAGTTGTCTATGTCAAAGCAATACAAGTTGGTGATCAACAACTTACACCTGATATTGGGCTGCAACATATCCTTGCACAATACAGTGATGTTTTCCAGGAACCAAAGGAATTACCTCCTGAGAGAGATGTTGATCATACCATAGTATTACAACCTGAGGCTGAGCCTATTAATATAAGGCCATACAGGGTTTCACATCACCAGAAGAATGCTATGGAAGATCTAATCCTGCAATTGTTACAGAACAAGATAATCAGACCCAGCATCAGCCCTTATTCTTCTCCAGCAATTTGGTGAAGAAGAAAGATGGCACCTGGAGATTGTGTATTGACTATAGAAAGCTGAACAAATTAACTGTGAAAAATAAGTACCCTATTCCAATTATAGAAGATCTGTTGGATGAGTTAAAAGGAGCCAACATTTTCTCCAAGATAGACCTCAGGTCAGGCTATCATCAGATAAGGATGAACAAGGATGATATTGCTAAAACAGCATTTAGCACTCATCAAGGCCATTATGAATATGTAGTGATGCCATTCGGATTGACAAATGCACCAGCAACATTTCAGTCCTTAATGAACAAGATCCTCTCTCCATATCTGAGAAAATTTGTCCTGGTATTCTTTGATGACATTCTCATATACAGTACATCTGAAGAAGAACATCAACATCACTTGAAACTAGTATTGGATATTTTGAGGGAGCACAAACTCTTTGCTAAGCAAAGCAAGTGTGTCTTTGGCCAGAAGAAAGTAGAATATCTGGGACACATTATTACATCTGAAGGTGTCTCTACTGATCCAATTAAAATTCAGGCAGTCAAGGATTGGCCAACACCTAGTACTCTTACACAATTAAGAGGATTTTTGGGTTTAGCTGGTTATTACAGGAGGTTTATACAGCATTATGGCATTATTTGCAAGCCACTGTTTGACAGCTTAAAGAAGGGCGAATTCAAGTGGTCTGAACCTCAGCAAGCAGCCTTTGATCAACTTAAACAAGCACTAACAAATTCTCCTGTACTAGCACTGCCAGATTTCACATTACCATTTGTCCTGGAGGCTGATGCAAGTGGCACTGGAATTGGAGCAGTGCTAATGCAAAAAGGAAGACCTTTGGCATTCTTAAGCAAAGCACTTGGTCCTAAGGCAGCTGGCATGTCAACGTATGATAAAGAAGCTATGGCAATTATCACTGCACTTAAAAAATGGAAACACTATCTGACAGAAGCTGAACTGGTGATCAAAACAGATCAGCAAAGTCTCAGATACATACATGAACAAAGATTGGTGGAGGGAGTACAGCATAAGCTCCTAATCAAACTGTTGGGCTACAACTACAGGATAGAGTACAAGAAAGGATCTACTAATAAAGCAGCAGATGCCTTGTCCAGAAAGTTTCAGGAACACTCACTTTCTGCTATCTCTGTAGCTGTCCCACTATGGGTTCAAGATGTGCAAACAAGTTATATTGGAGATGACAAAAGTAAAGAGATAATGGAAAAATTAGCTGTGAATGCTAATTCGCTGCCCAACTTCACTCTCAACAAAGGTATCATAAGGTACAAAGGCAGGTTATATATTGGCTCCAATTCTGACTTGAGATCTCAGCTACTTCAATCCTTTCATGACTCATGTCTGGGAGGACATTCTGGTGAGAGAGCAACCTACCAGAGATTGAAATTGATCTTTCACTGGCCTGGCATGAAAACTCAAACACTGGAGTTTGTGAAAACATGTCCTACTTGTCAGAAAAACAAAAGTGAACATGTGCCATATCCAGGATTGCTGCAACCACTACCTATCCCTGACATGGCTTGGCAGCACATCACTATGGATTTTATAGAGGCACTTCCCAAGTCTGAAGGCAAGGACACAATATTGGTAGTAGTGGACAAATTAACCAAATATGCACATTTCATACCTTTATCACATCCTTTTACTGTCAACACAGTTGTGCAAGTATTTGTGGATAACATCTTTAAGTTACATGGGCTTCCTTTAGCCATTATCACAGATAGGGACAGAATATTTACAAGCAAGCTGTGGCAAGATCTTTTCAACACAATGAAAATCAAACTGAAATTCAGCAGTGCCTATCACCCTCAGACAGATGGTCAATCTGAAAGGGTTAATCAGTGCTTGGAGAACTACCTCAGGTGCATGGTATTTCAAAGCCCAAAGAAGTGGAAATCAAAGCTGTCTATTGCTGAGTGGTGGTACAACACAAGCTTTCATACTTCCTTGCAAATCACACCATTTCAAGCACTTTACAACATGCAGCCACCAATGATCAATGAAGGCTTACTATCTGATGATGCTCTGCCTGAGGTTAAGAATATCATGCAAGCAAAATTGGTAGCTTTGCAGAATATCAAAAACAACCTGCAGCAAGCACAACAGCGTATGAAGAAGTATGCTGACAAGAGAAGAACTGAGAGAGAATTCCTGGAAGGAGACATGGTCTACCTCAAAGTTCAGCCATATAGGCATACCTCATTGGGTTTACACTCATCACTGAAGTTACATTCAAAATACTATGGCCCATTCAGAATCTTACAGAAAATAGGGCCAGTGGCATACAAGCTGTTACTTCCTCAGCACAGTGCTATACACCCAGTTTTTCATGTCAGTCAGTTGAAGAAACATAGAGGTGACAAAGTGATTGCTTCATCTGAACTACCACTGATTGATACTGAAGGTAACATTCACGTAGGTCCTCTGAAAATTCTGGAGAGGAGACTCATCCCACGCAACAATGAACCAGTGGTCCAATGGTTAATTCAGTGGATTAATCTATCACCAGAACAAGCAACTTGGGAGGACGCTGACTTCATCAGGAAAGTTTTTCCGGGATTCCACCCTTGAGGACAAGGGTCTCGAGGAGGGGGCAGTTGTCAGGTCTCTGAACTCTGAAACCGGCAATACTGAAGAAGCAATAGCATAACACATCAACGGCGCAGATGACATGGTGAAGGTTATGAAGATCTGACGGCGGAGAAGCCACCGTTACTCACACTGTTAAAATTCCGATAATACTGTAACTTGTGGGTTAACTGTTGTCGGTAATTTTCGTCCTGCATATAAGCAGCGACCGCCGCCTGTGGCCTGTATCGAGGATATGAACCCTAATTTCGTTCCTTCAATAGAACAGCTTAGCTCCTATCTACTTATCCCAGTTCTTACATTTCCCTTTATTTCCGCAATTACTTGCTTTATTCCTTCGATTTTTGCCCCTTTCCTTATCTGTTCTTGTCCGGATCACACTGGTCCTGACAGTTCTCCGCCTCCAGATCTTCTCCCTCACTTCCGTCCCGCCCGAACTCCAGAAGGTCCCGACTCCCCACACCCTCTAACCACAGCTCCGTCCAAACCCATAGCCGGCGCGGCGAGCGCGGCGCTGCTGTCCTGCTCCCCGCTCCTACTCTCTGATGCGTTCCGCGTGCTTGCAGATCGTGGTGGAGGATGATGGGTCCGTGGTGGACGACGGCACTGACCTGGAGGCCATCACCGAGCGCCTGCGCATCGTGGCTATCGGCGAGGAGGAGGGGGAGGCTGATGCCGCGGTGGAGGCGGCGAGGGCGCAGGAGATGTCCGACGAGGAGCTCGCGAGGATGCTTCAGGTGCGGAGTCGTTGTTATCATCCCTCATCGCTGATTGCCTTCTGCTTTGCTTTGGTTTGGTCGCCCTTCCCAAAGGAGAAAAAAAATAGAGCTAAAACTTGGGGTAGCTAGAATTTCGCATTCCCCGGCAATGTCGCTGTAAGATGGAAGGGACACGTCAACTAGAATTAATTTTCACTTTTGTTGCACATTGGAACGTGTCAGAATTGTTGATGGATTTAGAATTGCTCTTGCTCATATGTTTAAACTCCAGAGTTCTATTTGCTTATTACCTTCAGTGCAGATGATTTTTGAATCAGGTGAGTGGGGTGGAACGTGAACTCGATATAGGGTTTCAGTGTCGACTAGGTCTGTTTCATGCTGTTATTTGAGCTGGGAATCAGGTGGATGTTCCACTTCATTTCATCACAACTTGGCTCGTGTTGGAAATTTATACTGTTTTCAATTGTTGGATATTGGTTTGCTTTTTTGCACTAAAACGAGCTGAATTGGCATAGGGGGCACTTCTTAAGCTGACTCTTGGAAAGATCCCTCAAATGAGAGGTCGTCTGTAATTGATCTGTCACTCTTGTGCCGACATTAGTTTCAGCATTGCAGATGCACTAATCAGATTATAGGAGAACATAAAAAACTTTATTGGCTCGAGAAGCCATGTTTAAACTTTATGCAGGCCCATACTACTGTCCACATTGTGTGCCACATGTGCACGCTAATCTGATGGGCACTAATAGTGTTACTTTGTTTCTGTAGTGTATCTTGGGTTAATTTGATATATTTCATGGTTAATTTTAGATGGACTCCTAAGAAGGAACGGCCATATACAAGTTGTTATGGTTGTATGTTTAGCTTATTTCAACTTTTATCACATTTTACCACCGATGTGGCTACACGTTAGGCAAATTAAAACATTTGAAAATCTATGCTGCCCTACAATCCACAACTATGACTTTGAACCTAGTATGGGTGAATGCTTGATTATTGCTAACCTATCATCCTACCTTACCCAACAAGATTAGTGGGCAAGAAGTTTGTTTGGTTCCTTTTTATCAATTTTCTCACCTCAGAGTTTCCTTGCTTTTGAAAGAAACAAATTGCCCTCATCCACTAGCAATGATTTGTTGTCCAAAAGAATATGCTAGTCATGGCACAAAATCAAATGTGTTCTTTGCATCACAAAGTATGTCAATTAAATGAGGTAACTCCTTTTTTTTCTCAATGCCCAGTAGACTGCATGTCAGACATTTAAGATAAGAGGGGAAAACTAATCAGTGAAGAGAACCGAATAAAAGAAAAAAAATGAAACGGCAATGATGAAACTCCTATTTTAAGTAGTTATTCCTATGGGAAAAGAAAGAAGTTGCTCCAAAGAAATTGCCGTTACACTTCCTGTCAGAACTACACTTACTTGAAATTTTTCTAGGCGGAAGAAGAGGCACTTCTCCTGCAACAGTACACTGTACACACTGATGGTGTAGAGGTCTTCAGACAAAGAGTTGAGCCTTACATGAACCAGGTTCTGGTGGTATGGAAATACAGTGTGTTCCATTGAAAAGGCATTGCTTTATGCTATGGGTTTTGTATCTCTGGTTCTTGAATGTGAACATATTTTGGGATGTAGTATGAAGATCCAATGAGACAGGGGGCAGCAAGGAAAACAGTTCCATTACATGAGCTAAAGGAGAAGACACTTGTTTCACTGGCCAAGGTTTCTCTTTCTGTTTCCACACCTATTGCTTTCTGCGCGTTGTTTCTCTGCCCCTATTGATATCTCAACCTTTACACTGTGGTTTTCTGAACAACACCCCACCCCCAACACACACACACACACAAAAAAAAAACATGGTTACAGATTCATATGTTGCATTCTATGTTTGAAGAGATGAATGGTTGCTAATGCTTACAAATGATTTCTTAGTAGGAAGGGAACTTCAGTCCTTCAAAAGAAGAAGAGGATCACGCCTTTCTATTGCAATTGCTTTTCTGGTTTAAGCAATCATTCAGGTCACTGAAACTCATGCCTTCTCAATCATTACATGTAATAACTACGATTAATGATAATTTGTACTTTTTTCTTATTGTTATTTGATGATTCCATTTCACACTCCTCGGGCACTCACATCACATACCTCTCAAAGCCAGTATAATTAACCGCTCGAGCTTGTATCCACCCTCTGATTTTAGTTAAGGGGGTATCTCAGTTAGAAAATATGGCCATTCAATTTCCATGCCATTATACTTGGCTAGAAAATACAAAAAAAGGGCCTGTCTCATATATGCACAGCCATGCGTGTCATCAGTGGAGGTTTTTTTTTTTTGTCCTTTCCACTGTCATTCTCACTGCCCCCACAATCCAACATTGACGCCACACCTCTGCTGCATTCCGCCCTCAGCAGGCCAGCATGCCATTGTGCTGATCACATGCAGCACCAAAGCACACACAGAGCTGTTGTTGCACCCTGTTATGGCATGATCATCGTGGACTGCGAAATGGTGAATGCAAGAGCAATTGTGACTGTGGAAGAGAACGGAGTGGGTAACGAACGAGGAACGGCAATGGATTGTTCTCGCCGGCGGGCAGAGGAATGTCCTCAGCCACCGTGTCGAAGAACAATCCCACCGCAAGGGGAGATTGATTAGTTCTTCGATACTTACAACTGATGACCTAGGCTGCCTTAATACTCTAGGCGCCATGCTAACCGACGACAACCAAACTCTGAAAACATGCAAACCAACTAACAAACTCTCCCCTGATTATTCTCTGCGACACACTTAGCCTTATCCTAGCCACTTGAGCTTACTGGCGACGTCCCTTTCTTCTTCTTTCTGTAATAGTTGCGGCCAACAAAACTGTCTATAACACACCCACAACCCCTCACCATGGCTAGAAGCTAGTTTGGCCACAGACCAGAACACATAAAACATGAGGAGGTTGGCTAAGACAGAAGCATAGTGGTGTTAGGCTAGTACATATGCCAAGTAGAGCTTTGCAATGTATTGTACTATACTTGAAACATCAGACTCCATCAATAGTATTGATTCGTAAGTATTAGAGACGTTAACAAGTAGGACCAATGTAAAAGTTGTTGATAAGAAAAATCTCTTGTATCCACTGTGAACTCATTGCTGACAAGAAAGGTCGTGATTTCCACCTGTTTTGCTGTGAAATGTGAGCTGGCAAGTGGGAAATTTAATAGTCGTGAACTGAAATCAAGATTTTGCAGTAGTTGAGCTATGGTTTATTGGTCTTATTCTGGATATAATAAAGTCCTCTTTGCGCTGCTAAGATACTTTCTATATGCATCACTAAATTGTCATAATTCTACTACCTCTTGTCATAGTACTACGTAACACAAGATTACGCAGTTGATGGGAGCTTGAGCTTGTAGGCACAACAAATTATATAGATTGCACATGCAGAACGGCAGTGCCAGTTTGGAATCTATATTCAATATGCCCCGAACAAATTTGCTTATACTTGCTTCTACTCTTGGCCCAATTAGCATAAAATTTATGAGTGGAACTATCTTAATCTTTTTTATTTTTTATTAGGAATAAAGGTCCTTATAGTAGTTTGCCATGCTAAGGGTGTGTTTGAAACCTCTAGAGATAATAGTTAGCTAGCTAACTATTAGCGGAAGGTGTTTGAAATCTCTAGCTATTTGTTGACCTTTTAGCCACCTATTAGCTAGTATTAGCTAGGTTGAGGGAGCTAATGGAATAATTGTTAGTTGAAGGGTTGGCTAATAATTAGCTGGCCTGTTTGAAACCTCTAATGCTTATTTTAGCAGCTAACAATTATCCTTAGAGGTTTCAAACAGGGCCTAAGTTTGTACCCTGTTATGGTGTTACCTGTGATATTTTGCTCCGAAATCTTCACTGTACTTTGAAGATGCTCAATTCAGTCTATATATGCAAATGTACGCCTACATGTTGCTCATATGTTTCATCTTTTAACTGATGCTTTGCAGATGGGTTAATGCACCGCCTTGTGACAACTGCGGCCGTGAGACATTCAATGTTGGAATGGGCACCCCGCTTCCCTCTGAAATCGAATTTGGTGCTTCGCGTGTTGAGATATATAGGTAGCAGCCGGCTTGCATACATCTCATATCTTTTGTTTGGATAGGCCATCTCCTGTCAAAGCTTTCATACCCGGCACCCAGTGAACCATATTGCTATTAGTTGAAGCCATCTTACCTATTTGGTTTTATTTGTCCAAGTCCATGCTCATTCTAAGCTGCTGATAAGGTTTACTTCAACTTTTAATCTTTGTGATGTATAATTCCATACTATCTTTCACATGCAACTGTACCTGCAGCGTAAGACAAATCCGATATGCATAATAAAGAAATAACAATGGTTGTAAATTGATATTCTAAACTCAAAGGTTTATATCACTTTTATGTTGGACTGCCTTAGATCCTAATTGTCATAGAAATTTTAAGCATAAGCATAGTACTAAGATTCTCAATATGGATTGGGATCCTAAAATTCTTGTGAATAAATACTAAATTGAATCAATTGATAGCACAGCTGGTGCATATGTATTGTGTTTTATTCGCCTAGTTTCTTATACATGTAACAGTGATGATTCTGATAAGTTCACATCTTTTTCCTATGTTTAAGTTGTATTGTGTATCTACTAAGAAATGAAGCATAAAACTGTGGGAACAAATGAATCTTTCTTTCACAAAATTCAATCACCTCTCTCACATATCACTTCATGGTTAATCTCTTTACTTCATTTGCATATACTGACATGCTATATTCAGGTGCAATCATTGTCCTATTATCACCCGTTTCCCAAGGTACAATGATCCACACAAGGTACAATAACCAACACTGTTCTTAGTATTTTATAATTGGAAATTTATGATCAATTTATTCATTTCAATGTTTTTTTTTTGTTTGGGTGAAGCTTGTACAAACTAGGAAAGGCCGCTGTGGAGAATGGGCCAATTGCTTCACATTCTACTGTCGAGCTTTTGGATATGAAGCTCGTTTGGTTAGTCTTATAATGCTTCTGAATTCGTTGCAGCTACAAAACACCTAAATCTAGCCAATTTATATGGCTTATTTTTTTACAGATTCTAGATTTCACTGATCATGTGTGGACAGAATGTTTTTCAAACTTGTACGGGAGGTTAGTTGAACATACTTATTCTAAGTTTTAATTTGATATTCTAGTGCTTATTTTTAAAGCCAATGTTTTTGGATGTTTAGATGGATGCATCTAGATCCATGTGAAGGAGTCTATGATAATCCCCTACTGTATGAGAAAGGGTAAAGATGTTGTCCTCCCCAACTGGTTTTTGCATATACATTACTCTTTTTAAATTTATGTAATTCTTTGCATGTATTGATGTTGTATTGCATGGTCTAGGTGGAACAAGAAGTTAAATTATGTTATTGCAGTTTCAAAAGATGGAGTATACGATGTAACAAAGCGCTACACAAGAAATTGGAATGAGGTAGAAAATTTGTGCTTGGTTATGGCTTTTGGCTCGAGGGTGGGTTCGTGATGTTTCTTACATCGAAATGTTCTGAGTTCTAGTATCTCCTGTATCATGCCTTTCTCAGGTTCTGTCCAGGCGAATGATTACCTCTGAAGATAATGTTGCAGCTATTCTTACGTCTATAACGCAGAAGTATCGGACTGGGTTGTCAACTAATGCCCTCTCGGTCTTAGAAACCCGTGAAAAGGAAGAGTTGGAAGAACTTAGCAGATCTGTTTATCTTGAAGCCGAAACTAATTTATCTTTACCTGGAAGGTTAAGTGGTTCTGTGGAATGGAGAAGAGCGAGGTCAGAGTTGGGCCAAGCAGACTCACTCAGTTGCTCCTCCTGCCCTGTTCGGAAATGTGTGGATGCTCATGTTTCAGAAATATATGATGCTCTTTCTGGTCTTTGTTCACATTTCTATGACAAAGGAATCCCGAAAGAAATAATAATTGAGGTTTTGAACACACTGAAGACCCTGTTTATAAACCTTAAGGATGCCAGCTTTAATAGCAGAAGTGCCACATTAGGAAAAACACACCAGGTGTTCGAGGAGATATTTCCTTCCATCGAAGGACTGTTTTCTGCCATGTCATTAAAAGCAGAACTGGGTACAAGTGGACACCGATTTGTGACCGTGGTTGGAAATCCAATACACTCATCCTTGGCATTACCAGTAGCATTGGATGCTGTTGATGAGATATTGAGTGATTATAAAAATAATATCTTATGCACAGGAGGCAACCAGTTCCCAAGAAGCAATAGACTCTGCTCAGGTTCAGTCCTGGCAAGCAGGGAACAACTCCCTTTTGGAATTGTATGTCATTTATACTGTGAGTTCTTATGGTATCCATTTATCAAACTTTGCCTCACATTAGTGTGTTTGAAATTGTTTCAGGCAACAGCAGCTTTTGACGGCATTCATTCGTCCAAATGGGAGGAACCTGATGGAGCCAAAGGTAACCTGGTTATGAGGAATTCAACTATTGTATTTTGTTCATAGGTTTATTCCTCTGAATTCAGCAATTTATTTTTCTTTTACTTAACGTCTCCTCTTTACTATTGTGGCAAAAATCATGTTATTGTTGAATAATTCAAACAGTTACCTTCGATATTCTGACTCCTTGGCAATATAGGTCCTGATCTTGTACATTCAAATATACAGTTTTGAGCGTGGAATGTTTGACTTTTTGGTATTATTCAAACTTGGTGACATGAAAATAGAATCGCAGGACCATGGTTCTCATGTATGA
Organism: Eragrostis nindensis; assembly: GCA_012490785.1. Lineage (NCBI taxonomy): Eukaryota > Viridiplantae > Streptophyta > Magnoliopsida > Poales > Poaceae > Eragrostis > Eragrostis nindensis. Next base: position 491,787 of record JAAXCT010000093.1, read on the forward strand.
GTATCTAGGTCGATTTCTTGATAAAATAACTCTGCGGATTTTGTGAGCATAGGGGCATATACCTCCCTAATTTTAGTTTTGAACTTCGGTCAAATCCAAGGATCAAGTTCAATATTTGATATTTAGACCTTTCAAACCAGCCGTCTAGCTATCTAATCTATGTGCTTAAGATTTAATGGTCAAATCTGATTATTTTGACATTTTGGGATTAAGTTATGGATTTGACGTCCATTTATATAAACCATGAAGACGCAAAACATGTTATTTTACTATCTCTCAGTATTCTCTGTGATGATCAACCCTCTTTGCCTTTTGCTAGATTCAAACATGATGTATGCTAGATGGCAAACCTTCTCTGCTTCCACAGCATATCTGCACTTTATCGACCCTAAAACTTTATTTCAGATCTTTTCACATGAGATTCTGTTCATCAACTTTTTTGGTTAATGTTCTGTCAATTGTTGTACCGATGTTCTTCAGATTTTTTGATGTGTTAAAGTTGTTGAAAGTTTTTAAAGAACATGCATTTGTTTTGTTGTGGCTTACATGCAGGATGTTGGCTGATTTATAAAATGCTCTATGGCCAAACTTGTGAGCTGGAGTCGTATGATTTAATGTCAGCTAATGATGCTCCAGAGAGGGATCCAATGGACTGGTAAAGTAACTACATCATCATGCAGAATTAAGTATTAGTTAAATATTTAACATTTGTATCGATCTTTGTTTCTTCATCTAGCAACTAGCATCTTGTGTCAAATTCGAAAGGTAAATTTATTGATGACCAAGGGTTTTGGCATCCCCGTTATAAAAAAATGTGATAAAACACTTGGTAGTCTTATTTAACCCTAATCTGTGTGTCATTGCATGTTCTACTATAATACAATTCTTCATACATATAAAATTGTCCATGGGTCATTCCTTATTTTTAAGTACTTGTAAAGGTTTACTTGGATTACATAATGATTCTTAAAGTTATAAGGCAACAACCATTGTTTCAAATCTTAAAGCCTGCTAAGCCGGTTTACCTCAAGAAGAAGGAAAAGAAGCATTTAAGCTAAAACCCTGTTTTGAGAAGCCTCACTTAAAGCTAAGAGGCTCTTGTCCGTTGTTTAGATTATTTTATTTAATGTATGATTGGGCCCAGATGACCTGCAAATATCTTGTGTAGCATTGTTTATTAAATTGCAAAATGCCAGAATTAGTTGTTATGCTCACTTCCAACCTCTGCTGTTTTTTTTTTCTTGCACTAAATGAGTCGCCTTTAATTTGAAGTTTCCAGTAGATGTGCTTGTAGTTTTTATTCGTTTGAAAAGATATAATACTCTATTAGCAGGGTTCTCGAAGGGAGCAATGATGGAGGTTCGTCATGGATAACAATTGATGAACGGAGTTCTGAAATTTTTGAGAGTCGTTTCTGCAGGAGATCATTCTCTGTGGGTAAAAAATGTAAAGCAAATATTTTCCGGTAGGTTTTATACTACTGGCTGATACACACTTTATGCAGTTTTTGTTCTTTGTTTCTCTGAAATAATTTTATTTTTCTTTGCCAGGTTTAGGTTTCTACGTGCAAGAGAATCTAATGCCAACCCAAGGTTTCAGATAGGGTCCATCGACCTCTATGGACAAGGGCAGTTGTAGATATTAAACTGAGGGTGACAATCCTCTTAATGACTGCAAAACTCTACAATTTTAGTGCAAATTATAAAATAATGCTGGGGACATATGTTCTCTCGTGTAAGTCAGCCCTGTGTACGGGAAAATTATATGAACTTTCAACTGTTTCTATTTCGGAATTGTTCACATCGCGAGCCTGCCCCGTCCGTAATGCCTGGTTCTTGCATCATTGGAAGTAGCATTGCCTTGGATTTATAATGAATCTAAATTATCTAATTAATTACAGAAATATTGTTTCTTGTCATCATATATTAGTTCTTTTTTTTTCAGATTTGCAAAAAATAAACCTGGCAGTCTGTTGTATATTTTGTAGTACTCAAGTCAGGCCACATCTGTAACATGTGTTTCATTGTCATGATATAGTGATTAAATTCATGTTTGTTTGAAATGTTACACACTGCTAGCCTTTTTAATGCGCTTATATAAGAGGTTCCCTGGATAAACCTCTTATATTTCCCCCAACATCTATGAGAAATATGGATGCTGATGAATTTCAAGCAGTTTCGACCACATGCACCATTATATGTTTCTTATGGATAAGCAGCCTCCTCCAAAACTCCAGACATGATATCTGTGTTGTGTGAGGTGGCAGTCATTTCACTCCGCTCTAGATGATTCCATCATGTGTACAAATGTGTAATGTGATATAAGAATGACTCATATATATCTATGTTGTGGATTGATATCTTATTGGTGTGTAATTCCAAATGCACAATGTTTCTGTTTCGTAAGTATACTTCCAATATCTGAAAACTACTACATGCATTTGGATATGTTTCCAGCGCGGGAAGCTCCTCCGCTACCCGGGGCGGCCTCCGCTATCAATAAAATGTTTATTGATCTCAAAATGTTTATGCAGTGCACTTTCGATCTCCTCGTGGGCTTGTTGTCAACCTTAATGTTATGGATCTACACCGGGGCCTCAGCCCACGGGCACAAGAGTTTTTCCATTTTTCCAGGGTCTGGAACTATGAGCATTGGCCTTTTTGCATAATTTAGATGTCGCGGCAACAGAGTGCTACGTGCCTGTGATTTGTGTCTCTGACCTCGTCTTTTTGTTCTAACTGTTTTTGTCTATGACTGAATATATGTTGGCCAGCAGTAAATATATGAGCGTAAAAGAATACGTAAGCAAGCTTGTTGAATCATTGACTGTTCAGGCCACTCATAGACGCTCGCAAGCTACAACCCTACGACGACTCCCTTAGAACAGGTGAAGCAGGCGATGATCAGGTTCCTGGTGATGGTTTCCGAGGCCATGCGGTTCAGAATGATCCGTGACGCGTTCAGCCAACGGTGGGATTTGGAGAGGTTCATGCTCGGAGAAGGCAGCAGCAGCTGGACTAATCCATCCATAAGCCATTCTCCAAACAAACTTCTTTTAACTACCAGAAAAAAAAACACGTTTGCATTTTCTGCAAAAAATCCTCTGTAAGTTTCCAAAAGAGTGCAGAAAGGAGGCAGCCCGCCAGCCCCATGCTGCTAATCCGCAGTTCTGGGCACATCTCAAGGCAGCGTGTGGACACACAGAACCAACATGTAAATGATTTGTGATAAAAAGCCTTTAGAAACAGGATTCAATATTCCAAATTAATTAAACCATTTCTGATCTGACAAAAATGCTAACCATAAGGAAATTGCCAGAAATCAAGCTACTTATTGCACAGCTTTGAGAGCTGGAATTAAAGCTGCCTCCCATGGCCACGGAGGACGAAGCACGAACAATGCAGGGAACAAGTGAACAACTTTGCCATCCGACTGAGCTCCAGAACCAGTTGATCACCAGTTGGGTCATGCGATGATGTCATCGACCGCTGGAACAACACCAGTGTGACGCAGTCGCTGCATCGCTTTCTCCACCTGAACGACATTGATACAACCAAGAGTCAAGACCACGCTCAAGCAAAAGCCTAGGAAGATCGGCAGAACAACGGAAGATAATCACCTCTTTGTCCCAGTTAGTCCTGGCTGTGATAACAATCAGGGCTATCGTCTGAAGAGTTACTCCTATGATTAAACCCCACCATATTCCCTGAACACAAAGAGGCAGGAACTGATCAACACCCCTCTGAAAACTGAAATAGTTACTAAAATTTATCGAATGCTAAAGGGAACACAGAAAAAGTTTACAGCTGCTCCAAGGCTTGTTTTGTATCCTAGGACGCATCCAATTGGGAGCCCAATCAGATAGTAGGCGCCAACATTGACGTAGGCAACTATTGCTTGCCATCCACTCCCAATGGCAACTCCTACATAATTTTCAAAACAGTTTCGATTTATCTAGCTATTATAACATTTGATGAATACAAACTAGGAGGTTCGAACTCTATGTTCTCCTTCCATACCTGAGAGGATTGGCTGAATTCCATTCAAGAAGATACTGATTGCCAGCAACGGCATCAGGCTAATAACAGCCTCAATTATTCTTGAACTGCTTGTGTACAGCGTGCTCAGCGGATACCTTAGAATTATGACTAGAAGTGTCACGAGAATGCTGAAGGCGATGCTCGCTGTGACAACCACGATGACTGAGAATCTTGCGACCTTTGGATGACCAGCACCAAGCTCATTGCCAACACGAATACTGCAGAAAAAGTTCACGAAACATTTTTGAACTTTTTTATGTTTTGAGAGTATATGCATCTACAGGTATAACTCATGCATTTGCACTGACCTGGCTGCATAGCTCAAGCCAAGCATGATTTGAAAGTCCCAGTTCCAGTAATTAATGCTGAAATGAGTCAAAGAGATTCCAACACAAATTATGTGTGAATTCAAATTGCTGATCAGGCAACAGAACCGATGTGCATCAGGTGCTGATAGACAGGGTGGGCCTACCAGATAGAAAGGGAATCGAGTGCAATCTCCGAGTTAGGGAGGAAGCCAGTGAGAAGTACAAATCCTTGCACATACCAAATCTCCAATCTAATTAAGAGTACGAAAACAAGATATAATACAAACCAGGAAAAAGCACCAAACAAACTAAGAAAAACAAGCAAGAGATCACTCACGCTAGCATGACGGCCGAGGCAAAGGCAAGCTTGGCGTATCCCCTGAGGCCTCTGAAGGCGAGCAAGGACAGCCCGGTCCAGGTCTCCTTACAAGCCGGGCTCCAGATAATGTACACCCATGTCAAGATCACAAGCACCCACCAAGAGAAGCTCAGTGTCAGCGCTGTGCCGAGAAGGCCTAAGCCAAGCACAAAAACAGATAGCCATGAGGCAAAGGTGTGGAAGATCAGCACGGCCAATGTGATGTACGCCACAGGGTTGACAATGTTCTGGGCCTGCAGGAACCTCTGCATCGGGCAAAACAGGGCAAAAGCAAGCAGCTGTGGCACCAAGCCACGCGCATACAGCTGCCCGGCTGCGGCCACGTCTGCCTCCTGCCCAATGAGCCGCAGGAGCGGGCCGGCAAACCAGTAGAGGAAGGCAATGGGAATGGCCGTCGCAAGCTGGAGCACAAGCGCCCTCTGGCACACGACGCCCATGGCCATGTAATGCCTGGCCCCATAGGCCTGACCACAAACAGTCTGCACTGCGCTCGCCATGCCAATCTGCATCGCAATGCAAGGAACAAGAGTTGCAACGAGACATTACGTTCGAGAAAATGAGAGGACAAGAGACTGCAGGAGATACGTGCAGTTACGTACCATGACGCCATAGGCTAGGCCCTGGATGCCGATGTTTGTGATGGAGGCACCAGCAAGCTCGAGCTCACCAAGGTGGCCAACGAACATCTGCGAGACGAGGCTGAGCATGAAGCTGAAGAGTGTGATGAGGATGGACGCCCAGGAGATGCGCCACAGGTTGCCAGCCTCCCATGCTGCAAGCCGCACAAGCATACCCAGTGAAACAGACTCCCTCCGCAGCAGCTCTTCGAATGCGCCCGAGGACCCGTCAATGTCCAGCAACAGCGCCACCACATTGCTTCCTTCCTCCATTGTCTCCTCTCCGTAATTTCTGCACTCAGTTTAGAGGTTACACAATTATGAAACAAGCCAATGCTCAGCTGATATATGCCTAAGACATGTGCAGTCATAACTCCTACCATTCCTGATCCTCTGGTTGGCTGGTAACTAACCTTCCTGGGACACAACTACCAGTCAAGTTACTGGCTGAGGAGGTTGTTGGAAGTGGTGTTGTGTCAATATCAACTGGCGTTGCAGATTAGGAAAGGGATAGAGTAACTTACCAGTTTTGTGTTGGGGATAGAATCATCCAATTCCCTATAATTGACGGAAACTATTCACTTGATTCGTCTCTTTGCTCTCTCGCTACCTTGAACACTCAAGCATGAGAGAACACTACACTATGATACCACATATCTGTTGCAAGCTTCATGTTACCAAGGACTAAAGGACATACAGCTCATTACTGGCTGCATTGCCAGCTCCGTTCTAGCAGTACAATTAATCTAGTTACTTTTACAGCACATGGTCAATTTTAAATTATATTCTACTCATTGCTGTGTGCCATTGACCAGCTCACGCTGAACTATATGACTGTTGTAAAAGGCTCTTGTTATTAGGCCGCCCCCGGGAAATTGAGATCGCTCCCGGGGGCCTGCGCAGGGAAAAAGTATTACTAGCCCTAATCAGTGGCTCTGTATACCATGCTATGAATAGCACTTGTATTATAATGTAGCCCCAAGTGAGCTATAGATAAGGGTACATGAGAGAGTCCTAGGAGGACAAGAGTACAATATGAAATTGAAAAAGGACTCTAATACTAAAGACTCCTAATAGGACACTATACCCTTAACAGCTCTATCAAACAGCAGTAAGCTCCTTTAACTTGTCAATTCTCTTTAACTTCTTTTGATCTACTGAATGCAAAATACCTGGCAGTTTGGGTAATCTTCGCTGATCCATGCATGCACATGTATACTTATCCATATGACAAGATTATTTCCAACATTTTGCATAGGTCACCTGAAGATGTGGTTTCCTTTTTTAGTTTCAAGTTTCAAATTCATTTGCATAAGAAATAGTTATGTTAGACATATCAATTTCCAATGAGGATAGCAGAACTGTAAACTGTTAGTACAAAGCTTGACAAGTAAAATAGCTACTGATCAGTTTGTTATAGTTCCTTTTTTTTCTCTCGCAGAAATTGAAGTTAACTTAGAGTCTTGGCGTTCTTACTCAAATACTAGATTATCTCTTATGTGGCAGTTCCTTCAGTCACCAGAATTGGACGTAACCGCTTAAGCGAACTACATAGCAGCATTCTCAAGTTCTTTAAGTTTACCAATAACAATGATGAACAAAGGAATGAACATATTTCTAGTACAGCTATCCCCTATTGTTTCCCCGCATTTCTGTCTCCCAAAAAGAGGAAAACAAATAAAAGACTTCATCATTTTATAACTTCTTCTATGAAGGATTTGTAGTTGTGATTCAACAACAGAAAAGATCATTAATGCTAACCAGTCACCAAATTGAAGATCCGGTACTTGCATCAAATTGCATAGTTATCCAGGTTCTGGAGGAGCTAGTGACATTTCACTGTAAGATTAAGAATCAAGCCCTGGGCCCTGGGCACAAGTCTCTGTACAAAGTAAAAGGCAATGTAATGGTCCTAATATGCGCAAAATTGATTGCTCATGTCGAATCAACAAGGGCAGGATACATTGGACGACCATGTTAGAAACAAGTTATCTTGTTTTTCTTGTTTCAGAAGACCTCTTTCAACAAACTTAATGATAAGCTTTCCAGCTTGCGTTGTCCATCTAGGGCCAGCTGGCTCTCAACCTTTTGACATAATTTAATATCAGGAATTAAATTTCGATGGAACATTCGGCAGGCCATATTATAAGCTTGAATCACGGCTCCTGTAGTAAGAAAACTCTCCATCAAAATGTGTCATGTTTCAGCATCTCTCTTTGAGGCAGTTCTCAGTACCTTGCTGAGGAGATTGTAAGCCTCACCAGGTTTACCAAATGCACATAGCTTCTCAATGACCTGGTTGTATGTGCTACTAAACTTTTGTTTTGCTAGCATCTTATCCAAAAGTTTCAGTAACTCTTCCACTTTACCTCTTTCACAATATCTATGTATCACTGTCCTGTATGTGACAGGGGTAGGGAGCAAACCTCTATTAAGCACTTTCTCAACAAGCTCTGTGGCTTCTTTCAGTTTACCTTTCTTTCCTAAAGCATCAATAACAACTGTGTATGTTACGACATCTGGATGCCTATTGCTCAGATACATGTGATCAAGCAAAGAGAGAGCCGATTCCAAATCACCCTGCCGAGAAAACCCATGAATTACAGTTGTAAAGTTAACAACATTAATGGAGCAGCCCTTGCTTTGACATTGCTCCATGAAGTCTTTGGCCTCTGCTGGCTTTCCATCCTTACATAAAGCATGGATTAATAAGTTAATCTCCACAGTTGTGGGGAAGAAACCCTACTGCAACATCTGCACTACCATATATATCACATGATTCCTTCCCTTCCCTCCTAAATCCATGCATGACGACACTGTATGTGATATTACTTGGAGTCCACCACTCCTCTTCACTCCTGTTTAGCAACTCCCAAGCTTCTGAAGTTTTCCCGAGTTTGCAGAGCCCGTTTAGCAGAGCAGTATGTGTGACAGTGTTTGGCTTGCAACCGCTCTTGTACATCTGCTTCATCATCTTTCGTGCTTGATCAATTTCCCCAATCCGGCAGAATCCATCTACAACCGCACTATAAGTTACAACATCAGGACGACACCCTTTTGAAATCATCTCACCTACAATTTCCTTTGCCTCCGCCATCCTCCCATTCAAACAAAATGAGTGCACGACTGCACTGTATCCAACCTCATCAACACGGAATCTTTTCCCCTCTGATCCTTCAAGAAATTCAATGCCTCGTCTGCGTGACCATGCTTTGAAAGAGCATGAATAAGCATGTTATATGTGACCTGATCTGGAAATAAGCCTGCATCATTCCTCATTCTTTCAAGCAAACTCCGCACCTCTGCCACCCTCTTCTCCTTGCACAAGAAACTCATAACAGTAAAGTAGGTAACTTTATCTGGAGAGCAACCATTTTTCAGCATTGAACCAATCATCTCTAACGCATCAACAACTAGACGGGCATCACATAACCCCTTGATAAGACGATTGTATGTGACAACATCTGGCTCGACACCGACACGGCGCATCCGTTCAGCAAACTCGAGAGCCTTATCAACACGCCCAGCCACGACAAGCGCGTTCACCGTAACATTGCATATGGATATGTCGGGCGCACGCGCATGGCCGAGCGGAGCTTCCCCGCGCGGCTGGAGGCGAGCATGAGGTGCGCGAACTGCTGCGGCCCGCACCGCATGCCACGGAGGATCATGAGGCGCATGACGCGGCGAGCCTGGTGCGGCTGAGGAGGCACAGCATTTCGTCGACACCTCCGGGGCGTGGCGGTAGCGCCACTGCCGGTCGGCCCAGCTGAAGAACTCGAACGCCAAACGGGCGTCCTTCTCCGCCTGCGCGCGCAACACGGCGCGGAACTGCGGCGGGGAGAGGACGCGGAGGAGGTGCCGGAGCTGCGCCTCCAGCTTCGGGCTCCACGAGTCCCGGAGCTCGAGCAATTTGCAGGTGTCCCGCACGAGGCGGCTGCGCGACTCCTCCGTGAGGCCATCTTCCAGGAGAAGATCGTTCCTGGAGGGAGCCGGCGTGACCTCTCCGGCATCGGTCGCCGAGGGTGTGGCGGCGGTGCAGGGGCGGCGGGGCTGGAGGAGGTATCGGCGTGCGGGCAATGGGTTCTTGGATAGGTATCTGATCATGGTGCGCGCTCGTGCCCACAAGAGGTTTCAAATTTAAATTCTCATCTTGCTGCTTTTATCTCCACACTTGCTTTAGATGTTTATTACTCCCCCCGTTCATAAATAGATGTCGTTGTTGACTTTTAAATATCACGTTTGACCGTTCGTCTTATTCAAGAAATTTATACAAATATTAAAATAAATATGCAACGATTAAAATATCTTTAATAATAAAACAAGTTATAAAAAAGTAAATAGATGTCGAAAAGTCAACAACGACATCTATTTATGAACGGAGGGAGTACTTCGCAAAAAGTGCACTTTTACTGCTAAATTTATATTAGCTAAGAATAAAGATTCATGCCAACTACAATATCATCAGATAAAAGGGGTATAATTTGTTGCACTCAAAATTCTCATCTTGCATTGTTATAAAATGTTTATAGGATTTCTTTTATTGTGCCCACGGCAACGCGCGAGGTTTCACCTAGTTATATATGTATAGCATCAGCAAGCTAAAGTTTGCCCTGCTGATGATACCGCGGTGTCCGTTTCTTCTGAAAGATCAATATCACTATACATCTATAAACATTTGCACAACACTATCATGCATCAAGAATATGTACTCTGTAGTCATGACAAAATTAGTATCACAAGAATAATTTTACAAAATTAATTATTTTACTAAAAAAATAAATGTATGAATAAATAAAGAGTATTAAAATTTATTTTTGTCATAGGGATCGACAACTAATCGATAGACACAAACTTAGGGACCAAAAACTAATCGGAAATAGCTGTGCTTGGATCAAAGCCCACAACCACCTCAACCAGGCCCAACACGGGCTATATTCTAAAGGAACCAGACCACCATCTCTTCCTCTCACGAAAATAGCGAAAGGCCGCAATTCCTTCCTCCTTGGTTCGGCCTGATGAGCCCAGGGCGACAAAGTCGTCGTCGTCTTCATCGTACGACCGGAATGGCCACTGCGCCTCCCGTTCCACTGTTCCAGTTGGGGAATCGTCGCTTCCGCCCCCGCAAAACGGAATTACCGTCCGCCCACCCCCGTTTAGGGCCCGTTCGTTTGCACCGGGAAAGGCCGGGATCACCGGGCGATACCCGTGGATTAGCATGGCGAGAGTTCGACCCCGGCCCATCGTGGAATCGGCGTTCGGTTGCATTTCGTCGGGAACCGGCCCCGGCCCAACTCGACCAATTCCCCCCCATTCGGCCCGGGATTCCAGCCCCTAGTCGAGACTCGTGGAACCAGTCCCGTGTTCGACTTGCGAAGCGACGGCGTGGCGGCCTAGGGCGAGTGGGCGGCGGCGCGGCGGCGCAGGCGCAGCTTCCGCGACGGCGCAGCTCGGCGGCACCGACGCGGCCCCCTCCCCTTCGACGCCAATCGGTTCCGTTCGCCTTCTCGCCGGTAACACACGCAGCCGCCTCCCCTCTTCACTTGCTAGGTTTCTTCAATCTTGAGGTCGTGATTCTTGCTTTTTTCCTTTTGCTCTATCGAATCTGCTCTGTCTTGTTGTTGAGGCGCACGACGGCGTCGTACTCCTTCGCGCACGAGGCCAGGCAGTCGCGCTGCACAACTAGTTCTTTTCTTAGGTTTTGAGTGGTGCTACTAGTTCGATTCTTGGCTCCTAGTCGTGCAGCTATAAGTTCGGTTCTCAGGTTCACTGCGGCTCAACTCCGGATTAGTTCTATTCTTAGATTAATTTGAACACCACCTCAGGCGTCATGATGGTCGGAAAGTTGGTGGTAACAATAGAAAATGTAAGAAAGAAAGTTAGATTGGCACCATTTGTTTACCATATAATTAAGGTTGAGGAGAAGCTGTTTTTTTTTTTGATACATGGTCAGTCACCATTTTTAATTGCATAAATGCGCCAATGTGTTCTTTGATAATTTACTTCAGTAATGACCTGCTTGGAAGTAGCAAATGCTGTGCATCTTAGTGGCTATCACTTACTAGTTGTGTACAACTTTTCAGTTTCAAACTCTGCTAGCTGTCTGAATTCCGAATTTACGATTTTAACTCATGGACAGACATAGATTTAAGCTTGCTATTATGAAAATCCAGAACCATGTAAAAACTTCCCTTGTAGTAAGCAAAGGAATTTACTGTTGCCGCATTGCCCTTGTAGTTCATCTTGGACCCTCCTGGAATGTGGTTCTGCAAGTTCAGTTCTAATGCTGTCCAGAAGTTTTGCCTGTACCTAGAACAGTTTGCAGTTTGGACTTTACAATTTGTCATTATATTATTGAAAGTCCTGTGTAATTTCAGTACACTAAGCAACTACGTATATGTTCATTTGACACTTGAACATCCATGATCTATTGATGCAGTTTGAGTGTTCAAGTTCAAGAGGCCTGAGGACAGGAAAGACAACATCCTAACGAACTACCAGAGCTTTCTTCTTATGAGTAGAGCATGCTCTTCTATTTAGTTTTGACTCTAAGCAATTAGACTTGTAAGTCATCTATTTGTAGATCTCGAATTCTGGAAGAAAATACCTTTTTTTGCCTCATTTTTGGATGCAGCTTTCCATCTTATTTCTTAGTGCAGTAGTGCACGTGAGATGCCTGTGATTACTTACCTTTTGAGGTACCTGTAATATGTGATTACATTGAAGCTGAAAAATGTGCATCTGCGTACAGACATTGTAACTTCTTACTGTCGGTCTTTTGATTAATCTAAGGCATTATGATATTGATCTGTGAGCTACTGTAGTGTATGGAGGTATTGATATCTGAATGAGCTAGCTATAAACATCACCCGTCCCTGCGAAAATTGATCCCTGCCTAACCGAACAGAGCTTTTTGGTGTAAAGGGATTGAGCACACGAGGGGATTAATTAACCACAGGGTTTGAGTGACATGAAGGGATTCACTTGATCCCTGGGTGGAACAAATACACTTGGGGGATTAATCCCCAACAACCGAACGAGCCCTTAAGGAAATAATTTCACTCCCCCGCTACCTCTTCTTTCGTTTCTTCTCTCTCTCCTCCTGTGCGTCTCTAGATTAGTTTCCTGGGCATCAAAGGAACAACTGTGCGCTGCCATGGAGGGGATCCACGACCGCGGCAGCGCCGCGCAGTCCTACACTCGCCGGCGCTGGACGCGGGAAAGGGGCTGCGGACGATCTACGCCATGATCTGTACGTAGCACCGTTCGGAGCCGGCTTCGGTAATCCTCGCGCAGTTCGTTTGCCGTGGCGCCCAAACACAGCAACAACTCCTTGCTGTCGCGTTCCAAGCACCTTGCTTTTGCTTTGCTTATTATTCACAAACTAGTACAGTTTCAACGAAGTTTGTTTGCAAGACCACAACATGTGGGAGATCAGATCACATGGTTTCACTTTACTGATAAAGAGTAACCGTGTAAGTGTTGAAAATTGCCAACATATGGTTTCACTATCCAGTCTATCCTGATGAAAACTGCCAACATATGGTTTCAGTTTCTGCACACAACCGATCGTTATCATCTTCAGTATTCACTGATAACCAACTGTTGTAAACTTGTAATCGTTGTTGCAAGATCAAAGAGAAGATCAGTCAACCACATCAAGGATGGATTTGACAACTATAGCAGAGTGAACAACAGTGTAGGATTTTTTCCCCCTAAGAAACAACTTTCAAGAAACAGAGTAGAAAATTTGCAGGAAAAAGTGCGTTTCTTTACAATGGTAGCTGCCTGTCAGGTACAATGATTTTAGAAAAGGCATCTGGTGTAACAATTTGCTTAATTCAATGGCAATATCCCCAACTTTCTCATTCGCACTGAACAAGAACATTGCAGTGAAATGGTTCCAACTGTCCACTATTACATCGGTTCAGCTGGAACAACTGGCAGCAATGTGTGCTTGATCTCAAGCGGATGCAAATGATTATAAAGTGTTGTGGCTAAATTTGAATGATACTAATGCTTTGGAGTTTGAAACCGTAAGTTCTGTCACGTTGCATTAAGGAGCGTACTCACATCAGCAACCGTCGTCTCTGCATCTCAGGCTGAGGAGGACCAACATCAGCCTTAATGAATGAACCTTCAGCTGAGGAGGACCAACATCAGCCTTAATGAATGAACCTTCAGCTGAGGACCAACAACATGTATATTTTGCCATAAATAGTTAGTTGCACAACCAATCGATTCAGAAGAATCTTTTACTACAGTCGAATCAACAGTTACACAGATTGTCTAGCAAGAACTGAATGAACTAGCCAATTATCACATAGACTGATTGCTCATATGTTCACAAGAATGTGTTTGTTCTTCCTCTTTTTCTTTTTCCCTCCTTAAGGGTTTCTTTGTACGCACTCTTGTTTTGTTTTGGTTTGCTAATATATAATCAGTAGAGGCGCAAGCCTCTCCTGTTCTCTCAAAAAAAAAAAAAAAGACGAAACAGGTACTGATGCAGATGCCTCAACCACAAATCAGCGCATCATAAACAAAGTCTCAAATGAGCTGTTCAGCGCGCGCAGTGGCGCCAACCCGCGCCCGCACGACGTCCATCGCCGTTTGTTGCGTTTGCCCCTTGGCCCTGTTGCTCTGCCCATGTGCAGTAACGTAGTCTCGGTACTTGATGCCCCGGAACTCCAGGCCCTGGCTGCCGCCGGCCGCCAGCTCCCGGACCGGCTCGACGACGGTGTCCAGGCACGGCGCGAACATGCTGACGAAGGAGGTCCTTGCCTGCTCGCCGCCGATCACCACACGGTGCACCACAGCCTTGTATCTCTCGTTGCTCACTATCTGCACGTACGATCGAGTGCTGATATGATATATAGTTGGGTGGGTCGTGAACCAAATTAACTGATCAGAAAAGGTGCACCGTCGATCGTCATCATCCGGTTGTTACGCACGTACCTCGAGCTGATCGCCGGCGAGGAAGAAGAACGCACCGGGTAGGGGCCTGGCGGAGATCCACTGCCCGTTGTGCTGGACCTGGAGGCCGTCGACGCCGTTCTGGAAGATTAGCGTGAGGAGGCCGTTGTCGGTGTGGAGGGGAATCCCCGATCCGGCGTCCGCCGGGTAGTGGTTCTGGATGAGCTTCTGGAAGCAGCCGGAGTCAAGGTTCAGGGCCTCTGGAATGCGGCCACCATCAAGGGCCAGACTCTCAGAAATCGCCCTTATGAGCTGCAACATCACGTCTCTCGTCTGTGTCGCGAACTGGGCAGCAACGTCCCTGACGTTCATATTCATACGACACACACCAAGTAATCTAATTATATGTGCTGCACTAGCTAGTGGAGTAGTGGAGGAAGGTGTCTCCAAGCTGGCACAGATAGTTTCTACCTCAATTTTTCAGGCTTCGCAGGGCAGTGGAATTCAGGATGGACGAACATCTTCAGGAAAAGGTACCTCAAGTACCGGTCTCCTTCACCTGCAGGGTACAAACCAGTTCCTACGTGTATGGGATCCAACGGGCCTGAGTACTCTGCCTTCTCCTCCTCTGGCAAACTGAGCAGTTCGTTGCCTTCCTTCATCACAGCTTCTTTTAGAGCCTCGGGCACTCCATGGTTTATCAGCTTCATTTCGATGCATGCCAGATTAAATCAAGTCTTACAGCTAGCACGAAGAAGAGCGTCAAATTAAGCACGTACCAGGAAGATGCCCCAGTCGGCGCATGCCCGGCCGAGGTCCCTGATCGCCTGTGACCGCTGGTCGGCCTCGCCGTTGACGAGGACGTCGAAATCAACAACGGGGATGCTGTCCCCGCCACATGCCCCTGTTCCTGAGAGCATGGCTGCTGGGTGGCCGCTGGGATCGCCATTCAAAGTTTGAGCCATGGTTGTGTGAGGTGGAGGAATGGGGGGTGCTTCTTCTTTGTAGACAGAGAGAGCCCCTCCTGCTAGTTAGTTAGTTTCCCTTCTTTATTCTTCGTCAATAATTGTGCCATTTAATTTGTTACCATCTCTAACACATTTATTAAAGATACGTGACTCATAGTATGAAGGTTGCTAGTTTATTTGGATGTTATTTATTAACACGGATAGATCCAAATGCCTGTGCATAACGAGGCATCACGACACGAGGCATAAAACTAGTAAGACTCAACCACCACGCATGCATCACGAGGAGCACCCGCAGTGTCGCGCCGAACCGAATGCTCACGGTTTCGGTTCGATTTCCTACTGTGCGATAGCTGTAGTGTGTGTCGGCCCCACATGCCGGGTAAAAAATCTTTTCTCTCTCTTTCCCGCGGCTCCACATGCGGCTGGTTTGCCCGCGGAAGCCAACGGCCATGTGCCGAGAAATAATTTTTTAATGCGGCTGCGTCGCTCGGTTCGACTCCTCTTTGGAGTTCGATTTCTCCTTCTGACATCGACGGTTCGGTTCCCACTATGTGTACCGTTCAGTTTACTGTACCCACAGTTCGATTCATCTCAACACTGCGGGTGCTCCGCACGGGAGATTGAAAAACACAACCACCGCAGTGTCCAAAAAAAAAAAAAAAGACAACCACCACGCGTGCGTCACGAGGTTCTATGCACGGGAGATTCCATCTGTAATTCATTCTTTCTTCTATTTCCCCACCCCCCCCCCCCCCCCCCCCCCCCCCCCCCCGAAATTGCACATGTATGGTGTGTCTTAAGGCTAGAAGATCACAAACAAGGCATATTGCGATGCACGGCTAGACTTGTTACTTTATTTTAAAGTTTGTCAAGACTTTGTCTGTTTACATGATGCTGCGAGACTTTGTTTATGTTATTGACTAATAAGTTGTCTTTGGTGTTGTTTATGATGTTGCGACACGTTATTAGATTGTTATAGTTAACACAATAATTTTAATTCAAAAATTCCTAACGACATCAATTTACAATAGAGGGAGTATGTTCTAAGAACTATTAAATATTTGTACAAACCCCTCAAATTCATAAAGAAAAAACTATTACATACTCAGCATTCTTATATGTAGGGTACCAAGCTGTCTGTTCAAATAGTTTTGGTCTTTTATTAGATTTAGATGGCATAATAATATAAAATTAATTTTTTTATATTTTCCTAATTGATCATATCGGAGAAAGTGTTAAAATGTGATAATATTTTTTTTTTTTGCGAACTCTTTAGTAGAGGTTGTTGATGCTACCAGCGGCGTCCATGCTGTAGAGATCATCAGGATTCAGGATATGAGTAGGTTTGCTGAGATAGTCGTATATGAGACAACATTCATCATGCGTCCTGGAACAACAGTAGAAAGAAAATGATGGGGGATGCTGGAGAACTCAGATGCGAAAGCAAAGCTTTTCCCTGGCCACTTCATGTATTTAACTTATAGTATTATCATGTGGATTTGCTAGCGCAGCTTCTCTATACCGTTGTAAACAACCTTTATAGCGCCCACTGTTGGTGGACACGATTCGTAGCGGGGAGACAGAGCCTGAGCTTGGGTCAACACTGTGATCAGAAAGGCATGCGTTGAGCTCAGCTCAATTGGAGGATGGATGGGCCTGTTTCGAAGCGAAAGGGCGTTTAAGTCTTTGCAAACAGTTAAGCAAACAGACGTCAAGCCGCTGCCCAAAGACGCAGTGGGAAAAAAAAACTGAAAACATACTATCTGAGTCGAGGTTTAACCCCTTTCACTGCCGTTGGAGCTCAGAGACCGAAAAACACTATGCAGACCAGAGCTGTGGGAATCGTATGCCTGCTGATATCTTCTTACCAGGTTTTAAGCACACTCCAGTACTCCATTACAACGGAGAAAACCTATAGCAGACTGAATTTGTCACGCTAGTGCATCCACATTTCCATCATTCGTCCTTTAACAAGAGTGCACAGAATTTCTTGTGGCCGGCCACGTACGGTCGCTTACATGGACAGAGCAGGTGTCATACGAGGACGCCAAAGATTGAACAACGCCAATTAATGTAGAAAGGATGAGAACGTTGGTTTAACCCTGGGATGCACTAAATCACCGGCGTTGCCTGCACCTCGTCCAATCAGCAGAAGATTCCACACAGATGCATATGACCCGAAGCTGCTCTCGTATTTGCACAGCAGCAGTCAGCAGAGCACCAACAAGGAAACGAGCATATGTTCGATCAGGTTCAGACGCAAGGTGATCGATATTGTGAGCAGTAAGCGAGAAGAGATGGGTGAAATATGTATAGTCAATTGTTAGTTGTTACAAACATCGATCACATAGATTAATCATCTCGTAGTGACGAATCAGTTTACAACCAGTTCAACCCGGAAGAAGCTTTTGCGATCGAGCCAACTGGCTAGCTAGCCATGTTCAAGACGATATGATGCAGGGGACGCGCTCCTCCATGTCGTCGGGATCAGCTGCAGAGGACGCCAAGATTGCCACCTGCAGGATGCAAGCAGGACATGGAGGGGCCGTCGAAGAGCAGCTCGTCAACGGTGATCCCGGTGGCGAGGGTCGTGATCACGTCGTACTCTGAGACCGTCTGGATGTCAGCGTCTTGCTGCTGGATGGCGGTGTCTTGCTGCTGTTCGTCGGCGCCGTGCAGACCCAGGCATCTGAGGTAGAACGCTACAGGGTCCTCGCCCTCGGGGACTCGGAGCATCGTCCCGTCGTCCTCCTCATCCTTCATCATGAAGGCCTCCAGCTCCTGCAGCGTCATGAAGCCGTCGACGCTTGCTTCCGGTACTGCGAGCTGAGGCTCCGGGTGGATTTCCTGCATGTGCTGCGTCGTCGTCTCTCCGAACTGCGGCGCCGTGTCATCATGATGGTCGTGGTGTGACATGAGGTCACGTTCGACGTCCTCGGCGAACAGCACGACGTCGTCTTCGTCAGACAGACGCGGCCGCGTGCTGGGTGTCGCCGCCTCGAGATGCTCGGCGTCGTCCGCGGCCTTCCTCTTGGCGCCTGGCTTCCCCGACGACGTGCAAGAGGACGACGACGCCGCCTTGGAGCGCCAAGGCCCACGAGGTGACTTGTACACTTTGCAAAGGACGACGTCGCCGGCTCTGGTACTGTCCTTGAAGGTGTACTCTGCCATGATCCAGCCCGGCTTCTCGACGCTGCCCGGCGCCGTCCTGATGTGGTACGAGAACATCTGCACGAACCCGCCGTCGATCCCTTCTACCGCCTTGGGGCAGGCCTCAGAGTGCCACGACTCCTTGCCGTTGGTGCCGTCCACGGTGCGCGACCTCCTCTTGCCGACGAAGCGCGCGGGGCTGAAGAAGAACCACTGCTGTCCGTCGCCGGCGTCTCTGCGGGGCACGCGTGCCGGCGTGCGATCGCGGACCAGGTCGTGCGGGCGGGCGGAGCAGACGTCGGCGTCGTGGAAGAGGCTCGCGTCGGCCAGGTCGCTGATGTTGCCGACGTCGATCCTGGCGCGGAGGTAGCGGTCGACGAGGCTGGCGTGGCTGGGCGTGAACGAGTGGTCGCCTTCTGCCATATCCGCCGAGTCGAGTCGATCGAGAGCGAGAGCGAGAGCGAATTAGGGCTCCGCGGTCGAACCAACGAGAGGCTTGATCGAAGAGGAAGGAAGGGTTGAGAAAGCACGCTGGGGCATTGTCCAACCTAGGGCGCCCTTTTATACCCAGGCTAGGCATGCCGTGATCGACACAGCGCGGGAAAGGCGCTGCGGACGATCTACGCTACGCACTGTAGCATGGGATGGATTCGACATCGGTTTCGTGAATCCGCGCGCAGTTGGTTAGTTCGTTTGCCGCGATGCGCGCTGGGGACGGCGCAGTGGGACAGCGCCGTGGACCGTGGTCCTGTCCACCACCGACACAGGCTAATACATTCCTTGTCGCGCGCGACCACCTCAAGCTGCCTGATCTGTCAACGCTGGCTCCTTGGCTGCCGCGCGCGTCCTAGAGTTCATTCAGAGAAAAGCGTAGCCGGAGGCGACGTGACCGGACAAGAACTCGGTGAACTGATCGATGTTGCGAGATGGCGGCGGGGCTCCCCAGGCTCACGTACACGACTGACCGGTCCGCCTGGCCGTCGAGCCACGCCACGCAGTCCTCGCGCCACAAGCTGCACGCCGCTTCCGGCGCTGGCTGGGGACGACATGGCGTGGAGAGGCCCGATGGCGAACACGTCGCGCGTGTCCAAGGAGGCCGTCGTGTTGAAAATCAGCGCCCGTATGTGCCTTGCCGCTGCGCGCGGTGAGCTTGGCGAGCACGTGCAGGTGTAGTACGTACGGGTCTACGTCGTTGGCCTCGTTGAGACGGCGGTACGAACTGGGAACGTCGCGTCGCCGCAGGAAGCTCTCCATGCACGTAATTAATTTACTGGTCGTCGACGCTTGACGGTCAGGCTGACGATCCGTCATGTTCGTTGGTAGCAGCAGCGCTCGGGCATTGCCAGTTGTGGGTTTGCCGGCGACTGAATTACTTACTAGTGGTAGCGGCCGGCTAGTGCACAGCGATTGAAGAATGCAACTCTGAGTTCTGAAGTGAGGAGATACTCTGCTTTGTTCTCTCAGTACAATATATTTCGTTCTTTGGCAAAAGCAATCCCATAGTACATGGGCATGACCGTTTCGGTGGCGATCAGTGCGTATAACACCGCGATCAGATTGAACTTGATCTCGTAGTGCCATCAAGATACTCGTAGTGCGTCAGCACGTTGAGCAGCTGCAATTGTGGTTCAATCACCCCATGATGTACTCGAGTTCATTGCACTTGTTTATCTCAACCATATTCGTTAGTTAATCAGGTCTCCTCATGTCCATACAAATAAAATGCAACGATGTTGGATTCATTGAATTGCAACCGAAACTGAAATGAGATGCTCGTATCGGATAGAAGCAACTAATAAATCATCAGTCCATGGACTACATTCACCCTACCAAAGGCAGAAAAAACCATTAAAATGAACAGAAATCTGAATTTTTGTTGGAATTTTTTTGAAGCAACTTAGCTTGTGAGGGCAAACTTTAGGTTGAACTGAATCCTCACAAGCTCAGTTGCTTCTGAAAAATTCCAACAAAACTGTCATATGCAGGGATGCTTAATATAAGCATGCCCACAGATTTTTCACTCACAGAGTCACTATATTTTGTGAGTTACAAAAATGCGAAAAAGTCTATAAATAGTGCAAAAGTCTATAAAAGACTGATAGATCATGATTTCAGAAAAAAAAATAGAAACATAATTCAACCAAATTGGCCTACATATGTGGTAATCATGCAGGTTTCAATATCTAATTGGTAATAAAAAGAATTAATTGGCTTGGAAGCAAGAACAACAAGAAAACAATGTATACAGTTTAGGCTCAGGGATTGGCCAGCTCTTGTTCAAGTGTTGGCATTGGCAAGTACTAGGGGTCAGGCTGTTTGACAATTAGTGTTTTCTGTATATCCAAAGAAGCAAAAGAAAAGAAAAAAGCCAACTGGTTTCAGGTCGTGCAGCTTCTAACACTTATGCACTGTTAGCCATCCGAAACGGAGTCGTCCCTTCCGCTGATGTCGCCGCTCGCAGACTGAACAACACTACGCATAAGTGGGAAACGTGTGTGTGCCTGCTGAAAGTTGTCTCACCAGGTTTTAAGCGTATGCTCGATCAGCCTTGACGCAAGGTGATCAGTGTTATGAACCGTAGGCAAGAACTGAATGGATGAAATGTATCTCGCAAATTGTTACAAACATCACAAAGATTATAATCATTTGGCAGTGAAGAATCAGCTTACAAACAGTTCAATCCGGATGAATATTTTGCAATCGAGCCAACTGTTCCGCACACACAGATTGTGTAGCGCTAGACATAAGATGACAGGGTCGGGGCATGGGGTGCGCTCCTTCGATCATGTCGCCGGGATCAGATGCAGGCAGGAAATCGACGGTCGGTCGAGGATCAGCTCGTCAAAGGTGACCCCGGTGGCGAGGGCCGTGATCACGTCGTACTCTGAGACCGTCTGGATGGCGGCGTCTTGCTGCTGGTCATCGCCGATGGAATCAATGAACCCCAGGTAGAACGCTACAGGGTCCTCGCCGTCAGGGACTCGGAGCATCGTCCCGTCGTCCTCCTCATCCGCCATCATGAAGGTCTCCAGCCCCTGCAGCGTCGTGAAGCCGTCGACGCTTGCTTCCGGTACTGCGAGCTGAGGCTCCGGGTGGATTTCCTCCACGTGCTGCGTCGTCGTCTCTCCGACTCCGGCGCCGTGTCATGATGGCCATCGTCGTGTGACATGAGGTCGCGTTCGATGTCCTCGGCGAACACCATGACGTCGTCTTCGTCGGCCAGATGCGGCCGCGTGCTGGGCGTCGCGGCCACGAGGTGTTCGCCGTCGTCCACCGCCTTCCTCTTGGTGCCTGATGACTTCGCCGACGACGTCCCAGACGACGACGACGACGTGTTGGATCGGCCAGGTCCGCGAGGTGATTTGTAAACCTTGCACAGAACCAGGTTGCCCACTCTGGTGGTGTCCTTGAAGGTGTACTCGGCCATGATCCACCCCGGCTTCTCGACGGCGCCAGTCGTCGTCGACCTGACGTGATACGAGAACTTCTGCACGTACCCGTCGGAGCTCCCTTCCACCGGCTTGGGACTGCCCTCGGCGTGCCAGGACTCCTCGCCGCCGGTGCCGTCGACGGTGCGTGACCTCCTCTTGCCAACGAAGCGCGCGGGGCTGAAGAAGAATCACTGCTGTCCGTCGCCGGCGTCTCTGAAGGGCACGCGTGCGGGCAGGTGGCCGCCGACGAGATCGTGCGGCCGGGCGGAGCAGACGTCGGCGTCGTGGAAGAGGGCGTGGTCGCTGATGTTGCCGTGGTCGATCCTGGCTCGGAGGTATCCGTCGACGAGGCTGGCGTGGCTGGGCGTGAACGAGTGGTCGTCTTCTGCCATCTCGATCCGGCGAGAAGACAGCGAGAGCGAGTTGGAGAAGGGGTGTACGTGTGCTAGGGCACGCCGAGAGCCCTCGATGCGTGGAGGGAGGGAGGAAGGAAGAAACGCAATGGAAGCCGCCCTCGATGAAAGAAGCGGCGACGGCAATGGGGGGTGGCGCCCTTTTATCAAGGGATATGGCGCGTCGGAGTTAAGCGACCCAGGTGGTCTTCTGTTTCGTTTCGATTCGAGTTGAGGCTGGAATCCGACGACGACTCCGGGTGCCGCAGCTGCCGTGACCGGAATGAGTCGAGGAATCATTTGGCGTTTCGCGTTCGACTGCGTCGACACGCCACGCACAGGCGAGGACGACGACTGCGTGGCTCGACGGCCAGACGGACGGGCCCGTTTTGTGCTCTGTTTTGGTTAGCTAGCCGGACAGCAGCAGAAGCCCGGGATTGCCGATGGTTCGCTGGCAAGCCGCGCAGCAACTCTGAATTCTGAACAAGTGGATGAATTCTGAATAAGTGGAGAGAGATACTGTTCTGTGCTCTGTTTTCGTTCCTTGGCAATAATAATACTGTGGATGGGTATCGGTGTGCAATAACACGGCGATCGTTATGCAACTCTGAATTCTCAATCGATACTCTCTGCTCTGTGCTCTGTTTTTCACACTCCTCTGAACAGATACTCTGGTGTGTGCTCTGTTTTTCGCACTCTTATCCCGTTTGCTGCATATGCTTGTTTCATAATATAAAGTTTTACGTTCTTTGGCAATAACAATTCCATAGGCATGATCGGTTCGAATCACAACACGATTACGACTATATTTGTCCATGTTTATAAGATTAAAGACTTAATCAAACCATGATTGAAAAACAAGGGGTTAATTAGTTTGACACCATTCATAAGGAGTGGAGTCCAGCAAACAAAAGATGGATTCTAGGAAACATCTCTCAAAAATACCAGCGATTTTTCTTTTTTTTAAGCAAAAAACGACTAGGGAAAAGACTAGATTGCCCTTGTCTTGACTGCACGGCCCGTGGGACTAACCAGCATTTTTTTTCAGTGAAGATATTGTACTTCCCCGTTCTTAAATTGATGTCGCTGTTGACTTTTTGAGTTACGTTTGACTGTTTGTCTTAATCAAAATATTAGTTTAAATGTGCAAAATTATAAGTTATGTTTCAAAATTTTCTAGTGATAAAACAAATCATAGGGTCAAAATATGTGATATTTTATAAACTTTTTTAAATAAGACGAGCGGTCAAACGTAACTTAAAAAGTCAATGGCGACATCATTTTAAGAACGGAGGTAGTATTGAACTTGATCTCATAGTGCGATCATGAGACCCGGCGTCAGCACGTTGATCTCGTAGTGCAAAATGCATATTAAAACTATAATTTTGCACTCATTGGGCTTTTTTCAAAAAAAAATAAATGCCTTCATATAACATGACGAAAGATGTGCAAAATCCAAGATAATTCATCAAATCGAGGAAATGTAACAATAAAAATGCCCCAAAGTTATAAAATTACCAACACAAACAGAGTATCTTTGCATAGAACTACCTCTTTAATATGCACCAGCCAAAATAGGATGGAGGACATATAACAAAGGCTCTGACTCAACACTCAACAGGTGTTTTCGTAGTCTACATCTTCAATAAAAAGGCATATCAACTGCCAAGGTCACTAAAAACACACACGCGCGCGCAAATGCTCTGATTCAGAGCCTGAGCCCGGGGTCACATGGGAAAATAACAATGGTGCGGGCTTGGATGATGTAAGGCTGTCTGCACTACGGTACCAGTTACTTCAGGAATCTGAAAGAGGAAATGGAGCTGCACCGGTCTCCTCTATAGCCAACGCTATACAAGAGGGAGCTCGTCGTTCCTCTATTTCGAGAGGAATCCCGGACCTCCGCCAAAGCGTCGCGGCCCCGCGCCCGGACCCACCTCGCCTCGCCTCCAACCGTCGTGACGCGCTCGGCCTCCCTGTGGCCCGTCGGCCGGTCCGCCGCCCGCACCGATGTCGTCCGCGGCGGCCGTCGCCAAGTCGTCCTCCTCTAGGCGCGCGGCTTCCCCATTGCCGGCGGCGGCGGCGACCCCGGCGCCGCGGCAGGCGGCGCGTCGGGCTCGGCCCTGCTGGTCGAGTTCGGCCAGCACGTCGAGCGAAGAGGCCGGCGAACCGGCGGAGCAGCGGGTCGACGCAGCGCTAGGGCCCGAGGCGGAAGGTTGTAGAAGCGGAGGTCCACGCCCGGTTGGCCGCCGTCCAGTCCGCCGTCGGTGAGGGGTGAAGGGTGTTGGTATTTCTTACACCAAACAGAAAACACCACCTTAGGCTGGTTAGGCCTAGAGTGAATATTCCCGATTCGGCGCCAGAAATACCTGGAGTTAAGTTACTTGCTTAGGATACATAATAATCCACAACTAGCAACGAGTGCTAGAAATGTATTATTAGTATTTAATCATAAAAGATAATCCGCAAGCGCACGGATAACCCGTTGTAGCATTTCACCCGAGAGTATTCCAGGGTATCGTTATTTATATTTTCCCAAAGGAAGACGTAGTTGACAAGTGTGTACTTATACTCATGGTGTTACAAATGATAGATCATAACCAATATCCAAATGCAGGGGTAAGGCAGTAAATGGATAGAGGATAGTGCGACACACACAGCAGGCAGTTCCACTCTCTGATAAAAGGCGAGAGGCGGCTCTAAGCTAGACTAAGGTTAAGTAAGAAGAACTGCTACTCCTAATGTACATCGTCAAGTAGCGTGCGTAGCATCTACCTATAGCCTAAGCTGCACATAAGCCAAGACTAAGCTGCTCTACTGCAAAGCCATCATCGGGAGATCCAGCAATCAGAGTCTGCCCCAATCTCCGGACATTTCATATATACTCCTACGCCATACCCGAACGTGGAGGATTACAAGGGACGGACAGGGCTGTCACCACCTGCCGCCTACCTCTACAAACCGTGGGGTACGAACACGCATCTAAGGGTGGAAAGGAAGCCCTAGCATCATGCGAGCGTAACTAACCACAACTCTAGATCACTCGAGGCACCTCGCAAGGCGATAAACCTAGAGCACTCTTGCAAGACAATGGACCCGATGACTAGGCAAAAGGAACAACTAGGTCTAGCAAGCGATTACGATCAAAGCTCAAGAACGAGCGATGAACGATAAACGATGAAGAACGATCATCGTTAACCGATGATCGAGTATGAACGAACGACGAACGAACGATGAACGATCATGAACGAACATCGATGAACGATGAACGAACGATGAACGAACATGAACGAACGAAGAACGTTCATCCAAGATCAAGGATGAACGATGAACTAGCATAAGCACATAACTACTACAAGAACGATGATATTCCATTGATAAATGAATAAGTCTTACAAAGAGAGTAAAAGGATACAAGGGAATTTACCCCAAAACTCTCCAAGGGACTTGGGAGCCAAAAGGGCAGCCCAACTACTCAGCCTAAACCTAACTAGAGAGCCCCTAGCTCTGGATGTGTGGAGGAGGGAATGAGCCTCTTGTGTTGTGTCTTCTAAGGGGAGGGGGTACCCCTTTATTTATAGCCCCCCAAAGGCGGTGGAATTGAGGCGGTTCCAGATATTGTGGGCATTGATTGCAGGTGGAACCGACCTCCTGAAGTCGGTTGCAAACCGCCTTAGAAAGATGGACCCAGGGAGCCACCCAGCCAGGTCGGCCGACCCAGGGATTGGGGTCGGCTCACCCAGGCCTGGCCCCTCCTGGGCTGGGCCTTGGCAGGTGGCTTCCCCCTGGTCTTTATGCTTCTTTTCCAGGTGCGTGGCCTCAGTTGATATTCTGGTAGGTTCTGGGCCTTTAATCCTTGAATTATATTCCCGCGGCGAGTGTCGTTTGATGGACGTGTTGGAATCGTCGCCTTGGGCCTTGTTTACACCTGGAAATCCCTGTTTTCCACCTGCACATCCAAATCTAGAGGTACACGTGGAAATAGGTTATTTGATAACAATATGCAAGTAACAAGTGTTAGTTCTTCCTTATTTATAGAGCTAATTGACGGTCAAAAACTGGGTCTAAGGACCGTCAACAAAGGGCGACGGCGAGGGGCGAAGTCGCGCCTCCCGCGCGCGCGCCTCTGCGTCTCCTGCTCCGCCTCTGGCGACCACGGCAACGCCGTCTCGTTTCCGGCGTCCGTCAAGACCTTCTCCGCCTGCGCTGGATTGCCTTGTCGGCGAGCTCGCGCTGTCTCCGTGATTCGAGGCGGCGGCGGCGGCCCCCCTCTCGTGCCGCCTCGAGAGGAGATCCAGGGGGCCCTGCCGGCGCTGGAGGCGGCGATGCGCCCGATCCGCGCGCCGCAGCGGCTCAGGGCGGCGAGGAGGGAGGCGGCGCCGCGGCGCGGCCAGCAGCGGCTCAGGGCGACGAGGAGGGAGGCGGCGCGCGGTGAGGTGCAAGGAGGGAGGCGAAGCGAGCGTGCGAGTAGCGGCAAAAGGAGGACGAGGAGGGAGGCGGCGCCGTGAGGCCGAGGCCGGCGAGCTGCTCCTCGATCGCCGCCGCCGCATCGGCGCCGGAGGTCGGGGAGATCGAGCCGATCGGGGAGGACGGCGCGGGTGAGGGGAAGCGCTTGCGGCAGCGGCAGCAGGGGAGGGCGGGAGGGTGAGCGCCGGTGAGTGCGGACCCGACGGTGGCCGGCGGGAGCCGCGCGGCGGGGATCGAGATGAGCGCCGGCGACGGAGATGGAGAGAAGAAGTAGTATAGGAAGTTTGCAAATCGACCCTTGTATTATCTTGTAATTTTTTACGATTTTTTCTGTGTCTAGGATAGTTATAAAAAGACCTCTACAATTTTTGGTATTTAGAATAACTATTATAAATGATTATGGTATGAAGAAATATGTTTGTTAAAATGAGATGGTAGTTGAAGATTGTTGAATAAAATATATGGTAGTTGGGATAGAGGAAGAATATAGAGGAGGAATGGATGCGGGAGAAATTGATATAGAGGAAAGAATCTCGATGACCAGGACAGAATATTCCTTTTAGAGGAACCAAATAGAGGAACATGAGTGCGGAGAGCCTAAGACTGCAACGAGGCAACAACACTCCTAAGTACTACACAATCTGTTTTCACAAAAAAAAAGTAGTACACAATCTAAACACAAGTTAACACCCAACTCATATGAACGGCACTGACAATAGGTATCTCTTCTTCTTTTTTTCCCCCCTTATAGTGTGACAATTGTATTTGTAGATAATGGAGTGAAGTTTAAGCAGACCTCTGTATGTGTGACATGACAGTGGGTAGGAGGCATTCCGAAGTTTGCAATTCTGCATTTGTAATTTTGTACACAACTAATATGAAAAGAAGACAATGCAATGTGAAGCAATAATTTGAGACCATTTGTGACCCCAATTTATTGGATTCCCGATTGTCCATGATGATCCTCTTTCTGCTTCATGCATATATTGTTTGCATGGGCCATCGGATTCAGAGTGATGTATATATGCAACATCTTTGTATGCTAGATCTTCGAGACTGATACACTTTTAGCACCCATGCAACGTCTTGATGTATTTGCTGGATCAACATCTTGGATGTCCAGTTTGAATTCCTCCTTTGTGTATCCACATTGGTAAAACTTTTAGCACCTGTGCAACGGTTGTTCCTCGTTATTATTGTACCGCAAACTGCCACGGTAAGAGCATCTCCAGCAAGGCCCTTAGTTAGGTCCCTACTTTATTATTTAGGAGCTTGAAAAAAAATCAACTCCAGCAGGGACCCTACTTGGGCTCTCATTTTGCATGCCCTCTCAAATTCCATCTTCAAGCCCCTATTCTTAGGGTCCTCCAATCCTCTCTCTCATTCATGGGTCTCACTATTTTTTTACTGGGTCTCATACAAAATAAGGTTTTGGGTCAGTTTACTTCTAAAGTTGAAGCCAAATTTTAGGCTCTCATTTTTGTATGCCGGCTTGGAAACCGAAAGTAAAGGGTCTTGTTTCGAGATTCGTTGCTGGGGAGAGACCTCTTCGAAGCAACTATGTGGAGCGTGCGCTGTGGATCGTTTTGGACCGCCGGTGCCTGCTGAGAACAAATCTTAGCCGTTGATCTTGTCCACAGCAAACTTCTCAACTCTCAGGCCGCAGCAGTTAACCAGCCGCACGCGTCCTGTCCTCGACCAGCACGTGGCACACGCGCTGCATGCAATGGCGCCGCAGCAGCATATCCTCGGACGCCGCGCCGCGAACCGCCGCCCCTCCGGCAACCGCCGCGACGCAGGGAGAGGGCCCCGTTCATACATATCGGCATCCACCACTACGTCCCAATTCCTCCTCGCCAACTTCCACTACTCCACTACTCCACGTCCGGCCGCCCTCGGTCGCTCCGGCAACCTCCCGCCGATCGCGCTCGATCCCATGGCCCACTACTCCCCGCCCACTCCTCCGCTCCAGTCGCGCGGCGCGCCTCCACCACCACCACCACCATCTCCTCCTCCGCCGCCGCCGCTCCACGACACGTCGCTAGCGCTGTCGCTCGCGCCGTCGTCGTCATCACCGAGGCCGCGCGCGCGGGCGAGGCTGCCGGCGGACGGAGGCGGCGCCGCGTTCGTGCGGGTGCGGACCCCCACGCCCGCCGGGGACGCGCCGGTGCCGCCGTGCAGCGAGTGCGGCAAGCGGTTCCCGTCGCGGAAGGCGCTGTTCGGCCACATGCGCTGCCACCCGGAGCGCCCGTGGCGCGGGATCACGCCGCCGTCGCCGCAGTTCCTCCCCCACGGCGGCGCCGGAGCCGGCGCGCCTCCCCTCCTCCTCGTGGCGGACCAGCAGTTCGCCGAGCGCGAGGCCGCCGCCACCCTCGTCCTACTGGCCGCCGGCGCACCGCGCGCCGTCAAGGGCAAGGGCAAGAGGAGCCTCCTTCTTGGTTCGCCGAGTCGGAAGGAGAGCGGCGGCGGCGCGTGGGCGTCGTCCTCGTCCGAGCGCAACGACGACCACAAGTGCGGCGTCTGCCACCGGGCGTTCGCGTCCGGGCAGGCGCTCGGCGGCCACAAGCGGTGCCACATGGAGAAGGGCACCGGCGCCGATCAGGCGGTTGTTCCTGCAATGTCCGGCAGCCGGAGCAGCGTGTTGACCGCTCCAGAGGAGACGACGACGCCCGCACCGACGCTGGACCTCAACATACCGCCGCCGCCAGGGCCACCACCGTCGCCGCGGAAAAACGACGACCAAGGCGGCGGCAAGAACGCCATGCTGGATCTCAAGCTTGGGTACTAGATAGGGTTGCAAGTGATGAAATAGAATTTCCCTTTATCTAAAAAAAGGGTTGCAAGTGTTGGACACTAGTTCACCCGCTTGCTTGCTTGCTAGGTACGTGTACTGTGTGTATGTCGTAGTATGTATGTGCATGTGTCAGTGTTGTTGGGCGTGTGGTTTGTACTGTACGAGACACATAAGTGCCTCACTTTCTCTGCTTTTCTCTCGTTTCTGGGAGTGCTGATTCAGAAAGGTGGTATCATAATCTTTCTGAATTGGTTGCTTCCTTAACCTGTACAAATGTGTATGTATCTGTGTGTATGGAGATATGTATCTGTCTGAATATTAAGTTGATGTGATGGTATATATCAAGTACCTGTAGTAATAAAATGTGTTCCCCTATTTGCACATTCTAAGTTTCTTCTTGTTAACTTGTTGATTCTGCCATTTTTTCATTGTTGACAGTAATAAAGAACACTTCAAAGGTTTCTGCTTCTTTACGATTAATGTTACAATAAGGCCAAAATGATTACACTCTTGAATACTTTTGTTGATTAGTTCCTGCTTCTTCCAAAGCTTCGCAGCACAAACAGAAAATGAATCTATTGTGTCGTCTTTGGTGTTCAAATGCCAGTAGGTTAACCATGATTAACCTTATTGCTTTTCTCACTTACGATTAATGTTACAAACAGAATAAGCACATTTTGGCCATATTGCTGTTATCTCCGCAAAGTTAACAAGTAAAAAAAATGGTTTACTGATCATCATTAGTTGGTTTTTCACTATCGTTGGATTTAGTTCATTTTGCGAGCAAACTGAACTGACTATGAAAGCTGGGATAAAACTCATGGTGACGAATCTCAGTTTTCTGAACAATAATTAAAGGACTGGGAAGCTTCAGTAGGAGACTAGCTTGCATTGTAGTAGTATACTCCCTCCTTTATAAAATTGTTATCGGCTTTGACTTTCTGAGTTATCTTTGTCAGTTCGTCTTAGGAGGTGTTCGGCGCACGGGGTCTAAACTTTAGAGGGTTTTTCCAACAAATATTGTGATTACAAATAAAGTTTAATTACAAAACTAATTTCAGGACTCCGCTCGAAATCGCGAGACGAATCTAATGAGAGTAATTAAGACGTGATTAGACAATAGTTACTGTAGCATCACTGTAGCAAACATAGATTAATTAGGCTCATTAGATTCGTCTCGTGATTTAGAGAGGGGGTCGTGACATAGGTTTTGTCATTAAATTAATAAAAATATGTTTAAATAGTAAGATTCTCTTTGATGTGACGGGTGTTAAAGTTTAGAGGGGGTGCGCCGAACGCCCCCTTATTCAAAATATTAGCTCAAATATAGAAATTTATTAGTTGTGTTTCAAGTTTCTTTAGTGGTAAAACAAATCATAACAAAATATGACATATTTTATTTTGTTTTGA
The DNA here is from genome assembly GCA_012490785.1 of Eragrostis nindensis. Lineage (NCBI taxonomy): Eukaryota > Viridiplantae > Streptophyta > Magnoliopsida > Poales > Poaceae > Eragrostis > Eragrostis nindensis. The sequence goes on from JAAXCT010000093.1 coordinate 522,659, forward strand.
ATAAGACGAATAGTCCAACGTAACAAAAAATCAATGACGACAACAATTTAAAAACAAAGGAAGTAACAGAAAATACCCCAAAAATGATTTTAAGGTTCAATATTGTAAAAAGGTAAGAAAAAAGCATGGCCCTTATTCTTTATTTCCTGGGTGTCTTTTTATTTAAGGAAGAAGCCTTACTACAAAAGGCTTAATCTCTTATGAACGATTTTCATTCAACTATGTTTCTTACATCCTTTTTTTGCTTCCTATTATTTTTTTTCATTGCGGCGTAGATCAGCTCAGTAATTCTCATAGTAGTTAAAATTAAAATTTGTTGATTATGTGGTCAAGTTGCATATTAAAATTTGTGGAATAACTGGGATGATGTAGATGTACACACAAGCCAACCATCATACTATTTTTTTGTGGTCTGCAGACTAAAGATTACCAGATTCAGATACGGGATTGTGCTCAATTTTGTAATGACTTAACGACTGAATTATTCTCTCGCTTCCTGATTAGAGAGGCTATCTCAAGCTAGTCATTTCAGATGGAGATAATCTGTACATGGCTCTAAAGTAGTTTTGGTTCCTACATATTTGTAGGTTGATTGCCATTGTTGGTTCCTAGTTTATTCAGGATGAGTGTAGAAAACATTGAAGATTAATATGAAATATAAGAGTACTAGATTTTTTAGATAATGGGAAAAGGAATCCCAGCCTTGGCCTCACTAGGAGGTTACAGCCGTCTTATTACAACTTAGCAGCACTTCAGTCTGCCCGAATTTAAAACAAACGCACACATAGGTCGCCAACAATTTAGACGAAAAGAGTTATTAATAACAAAGTCTATTACTAAAACTCCACCCATAGTGTGCATAAATCTCCATAGCCAACACTTCCATCTGTCGGCAGGCATCCGTCATGGTCTCTTTATCTTCATCATTCCTTTGAAGTTGTGACTAGAACCGCAGCCAATGCGTCCCCCTGCAGAGTACCTGCATATACGTTTTCATCGGTGCTTTATCAAAAACAACATCATTCCTACTTAACCAGATAGCCCAGCATAATGCCGCTGCACCAACAAGTAGCTTTATTTTTAGTTTAGCACCTATACCATTCAGCCAGCCCCCAAACATATGAGCTATGCTATGGGGCGGTTGTAACTGAAAACAGAAGTGTACTAATCTCCAAATAAATCTAGCATAGTGGCATTCAAAGAAAAGATGATGAATAGTTTCATTACAGGAACAAAAACAACATTTCTTACTTCCATGCCAGTTCCTTCTAACTAGATTATCCTTTGTTAAAACAACACCTCTATGCAAATACCACATGAAAATTTTGATCTTAAGGGGTGCTTTCATTTTCCAAATAGTCTTGTTATGAATAACATTCCCATTGTTCAAAAGGGATTTATACATAGATTGCACATTAAAAAGACCAGTTGGTGTAAGATTCCACCTAAAAGTATCTTTATTATCAGATAACTGAATGTGTGCAATTCTAGAAACAAGGTTATGCCAAAGAATTAAGTTTTGACCAATCAAAGCTCTTCTAAAAGAAATATTGAGCGGGATTGTACTAAAAACAGAGGCAACCGTTGCATTTTTCTTTCGAACAATGTTGAAGAGAGAAGGGTATTGTTCTCTGATGGTAAAATTACCTAACCATCTATCCTCCCAAAATCTAATGGAATGACCATTCTGTAGACCAAAAGTACCTAGATTAAGGAAGATATGTTTGACTTTCATCAAACCCGACCAAAAATGTGAATCCCCATTTTTCCTCTCAACTTCTGTTATGGTTTGGTTTCGAAGGTATTTCTTTCTAAGCATGTCTTGCCATACTCCATCTTCATTAATGAGTTTAAAGAGCCATTTACTTAATAAACATTGATTTTGGACATCAATATTCATAATTCCTAATCCCCCTAAATCCTTAGGTTGACATAGGATGCTCCATCTTGCAAGCCTATACTTCTTTTTATGTCCTTCTCCTTGCCAGAAGAACCTTGATCTATAGTAATCTAATTTTTCAAGGACTCCTCTTGGGACCTCAAAAAAAGATAACATGAACATAGCTAAACTAGTTAAGACTGAATTGATTAAAACCAAACGTCCACCCACTGACATTAGTTTTCCTTTCCAGCTACTTAGCTTTCTCTCAAATTTCTCTTCAATGACCTTCCAATCATCATTACTTAATTTACGGTAATGCATTGGAATCCCCAGATACTTAAACGGATAAGAACCTGTCTGACATCCGAATAACTGTGAGTATTGAGCTTCATGGTCTATGGCATCACCAAAGCAAAATATCTCACTTTTATGAAAATTTATTTTAAGACCCGATAATTATTCAAAAGCACACAATATTAGTTTCATATTAGTTGCTTTTTCCAAATCGTGATCCATAAAAATAATCGTATCATCGGCATATTGTAAGATAGACAATCCACCATCAATTAAATGAGGAACTAGGCCAGCCACTTGACCCTCCTCTTTTGCTCTATTAATAATAATGGCCAACATGTCTACCACAATGTTAAACAAAATAGGTGATAGGGGATCCCCTTGTCTTAAACCTTTAAAAGTTTGGAAATTTTGTCCAATCTGATCATTTATTTTAATTCCAACATGGCCTCTTTGAGTGAAAGCATTAATCCAGTCTATCCACTTACTAGAAAATCCTTTCATTCTCAAGGTTTGTTGCACAAATGACCATTTCACTTTATCATATGCCTTTTCAAAGTCTATCTTAAAAATTACTCCACTTTGCTTCTTCTTTTGGAGTTCATGAATTGTTTCATGCAAAACAATCACCCCCTCCATAATATTCCTACCCGGAATGAAAGCCGTCTGTGTAGGACTTATTACTTTCTGAGCAACCGTTGAAATTCTATTTGTGGCCGTCTTAGTGAATATTTTAAAACTCACATTCAGCAGGCATATTGGCCTATACTGCTGGATCTTCTCCGCATCCCTACACTTTGGTAACAAAATAATTGTACCAAAATTAAGACTGTACAAAGGTAATACGCCCTTATGGAAATCATTAAACAAAGCTAAAAGGTCGTCTTTAATTGTACCCCAGAAGACCTGATAGAATTCAGCTGGGAAACCATCCGGTCCCGGTGCTTTGTTATGTTCCATTTGGAAAATAGCCTTTCGAACCTCATCCTCTGTAAACTCGCGAATTAGATCTTCATTCTCTTGATCAGAGACTTGTGGTATATCATCTATACGTGATTCATCCATACTAAAGCTATTGCCAGCTGGAGGACCAAAAAGACCTTTATAATAGGAAGTGATATATTTTTTGAGCTCATCATCTCCATTTATTAATCGGTCTCCGTCACGTAACTGGAAAATTCTTGTTTTCCTATGTTTCCCACTCGCGACTAGTTGGAAGTACTTGGTGTTTGAATCTCCTTCAAGTAACTCCTTGACCTTAGCGCGTTGGTACCACTTAATCTCCTCTTCTCTCAACATATGAGCCAACCTAGCTTTTAAGTATTGTTTTAGATCCAGCTCATGTTGAGAGAGCAGACTTGATTCTGCTTTTTTATCTAAGATGTCCAGTTTATCTAGAATCTCCTTGTTTTCTTTTTTATTGACCCCACTTATGTGTTTCGCCCACCCCCTCAGATGTTGACGCAAGCTTCGAATTTTAGCCTGCCAACGTTCCATAGAGGTGCTGCCATCCTGAACATTAGTCCAAATGTCCTTAACCATTTCAGCGAAGCCATCGCGTAATAACCAACCTAATTCAAACTTGAATAGAGGTTGTTGGTTATACATCGATGCATCCCCCGAATTAAGTAACAATGGAGTATGATCAGAAATATCTCTAGATAAAGCCGTGACAGTCGATAATGGAAATTTATGTTCCCATTCCGTACTTACCAACACTCTATCTAATTTTTCATATGTGGGGTTCTGAATCGAGTTTGCCCAGGTATATTGTCTCCCTGTCAGTTCAATCTCTCTTAAATTTAAGCCATCGATTACGGCATTAAAAAGAAAAGGCCAACGATGATCAAAATTATCCTTGTTCTTCTCTCTCGGGCTCCTCATAATATTAAAGCACAAAATTTATGCATTCTTTGGATTAAAGAATCTGATCTTCCAGCAGCCCCAATCGAGGCTCTGCTGCCAGTACTTGCAACAGGCTACCAGATCACCCAAAAACTGACTGCTCAAGTTGAGACAGCACTCTCCAGGCTACACAGAAGCACAGCACTCTCCAGGCTACACAGAAGCAGAAGCAGGGGTTGGGATTGGCGCACAATTCGAATTGAAGGTCTGTCCGAATTTAAGTTTAGCTGAGGGACCGGGGTGCGGCAACGCGGCGTTCCCGGCGAGCAGATGCCGGCATGTGGGGTTCTTCTTCCTTTTTTTCCCCTTTCGATTGTACCACAGGTTGTCCTGTTGTTGCATCGCAACGTCGTCCTTTTTCTGTTGACATCACTCCACGTCACCAAGTAACAATTGTCAGAGCTGAGCTGCCTGGTCGTCTCTGCACTGTCGTGTCTTCCTCCAAACCTCATTGACCCGGACAATCTCAGGCAATGGCATCCCGCGCCGCCGAAGCCGCGGCGTCCGGCGATCCCCCGACCCTGCTTCTCATCCGTCGCTCGGACGCGGCATTGGCCGCCGCGCTGCGCCAGCGCTACCGCGTCCTCGACTCCTTCGCCTCGGGCGAGCCCCTGCTCCCCGCCTTCCTCGCCGCCGCCGCCGCCGCCGCGGCGGCCGCGCCCGACCCGCCGCGCGCCGCGGTCGTCGTGAGCAGCAGCGTCGTCCGCGTGGACGCCGCGCTTCTCGACGCCTTCCCCTCCCTCCGCTGCGTCGTCAACACGGGGGCGGGCGTCGAGCACGTCGACCTCGGCGAGTGCGCGCGCCGCGGCGTCGCCGTCGCCAACTCGGGGGCGGTCTACTCCGTCGACGTCGCGGACCACGCCGTCGGCCTGCTCGTCGGCGTCCTCCGCCGCGTCTCGGAGGCGGAGCGGTTCGTCCGGCGCGGGCTCTGGCCAGTGCAGGGGGACTACCCTCTTGGCTCCAAGGTCTGCGTCTGGTTCTGTTTTATGCTCTGTTGCTGTAATTTTCTCCAAGAAAGCTATTAAACATTTTAATGGCACTGTTGTTAAATTAAAGTAAACTACAGGAAATTTCGCGAACTCTTGACTTGGTCTCAATTCAAGATAGTGTTTCTTGTATACTCTCACTGCCAAGTTCTCACAAGAAGCCATTTTTTGAGTGGAACTACGGCAAACTCATTGAGATGTTTCTGATTTCATTTTCAGCTCGGTGGCAAGCGCGTTGGCATAATTGGCATGGGGAGAATCGGTTCACTGATTGCAACGAGGCTTCAAGCTTTTGGCTGTGTCATCTACTACAATTCCAGAGGACCAAAGGATTCAGTCTCTTACGAATATTTTCCTCATGTTCTTGAACTTGCTACTGAATCAGACGTTCTTGTTGTTGCATGTGCACTGAACAAGGAGACGCGGCACATTGTCAACAAGGATGTTCTGGACGCTCTGGGAAAGGATGGAATCATCATAAACATCGGCCGGGGAGCACATATTGATGAGCCAGAGCTGGTCAGAGCGCTTAATGATGGAAGGATTGCGGGGGCAGGTCTTGATGTCTTTGAAAACGAACCGGAGGTGCCAGCAGAACTGTTGTCTATGAACAATGTGGTCCTGACGCATCATATGGCGGTTTTTACATCGGAGTCCAAGTCAGACATGTGTGACCACACGATTGCTAATCTTGAAGCTTTCTTCTCCGGTAAGCCGTTGCTCACGCCGGTGCTTCCCAACTAGAGTTAGTCATATTAATCGGAGTGTTCGGCAGCCGGTTTTTCAGCCGGCTGCTGCTGCTGCTGCTGCTTTCCTCCTCTGTCTGCTACAGTGCTGCTTTCCTCCGCTACAGTGTTCTCTCTTACAACAAAAACTGCAACTGCAACTGCAACCTCCAACCGAACAGGCTGATTCTAGAATGATCCATCTAATATGGTATAGAAATACTGCATTTTTCACACGCTTAATGCTATTATAATTAGCATTGGTACTGATGAATTGATGGTGCAGTTTCTGTATATCTGAATGGATCTCTTCATTGCTGGAAGAGAATATGTACCAATGATTTTTTAGGGCTCCTCTGGTTTACCTCCAAAAAAGGCATAGCAATTGCCAGAATGAAATCATCTTTCCGGCAACAGTTACTTGAACCATGCTGAATAGCGGCAGTCGGCAGACCATTGTTCTGATCACCACATGTTCTTCTGCATCGCACGGTCCCTCTCATATACATTTTGCTGTCAAGTTTTGAGTTCTTCATGTGTATGCTCTTCGCCGCCAACAATTGAATATCTGAGTTTATAGCTTCATACTTTTCGAGTTGTAGGAAAAGGGAAGTTTTATTAAGGTACACCCATTTATCTATTTTTTTAGAACAAAGTCCATTCATCTATTTTCAACCTCAGGGGCTGAGATCTAAGTAAGTGGCTAGTAGGAGGTAAATAGGTAATAGATCACCTATAATTATTATATGCAATTTAGTGCTTTTTTCTCCTTGGTAAGTTAGCATGAAAGGAATTAAGGAGAGGATTACTGTACCTGCCGACAAATATTAATGGCCATGGGGGGATTCATGTTTGACTTATAACAATCTGATGGCAAATAGTTAGTGCTATTACTACATCCGTTCTAAGTTAGATGTTGTTTTAGCTTTGAGCAGGGGAATTAAGGAGAGGTGTACTAATGGTAGGTACATGGGAAATGAGGAGAAGAGAGAGATGTATTAGGAAGAGAGAAAGATGCATGAGGAAGTGAGTGACAAGTAATTCAAAAAATACTGTTAAAGTAGCAAGTAAATTGAAACGGAGTAGTACCATTTTTATTGTATCCCCTGCAGCAAGATGAAGTGTGAGACATGTATGTCCCACTTGTCATAGTACAATTCAGACAGAATATTACAGGGACTAGTATCATGCAGTGTGTGCCACACGCCTGAGGTGGTAAACATAAATGATAAAGAAAATAGAACATATGATTAATTATATTATTTTGATAGGAAAACTCAACATATCGACAATATAAAGCTCTGATTTTTAGCAAATTTTCTATGTGCATGCGCGTGGTCACCTCACGTGCTCGGGCTCTTTTTTGTTTTGTAATAAGTATAGTCATATGTATCTTTTTTTATGCTGGAATATTAATGTACTTTTTCTTTGAAAAAAAAAGGCTGAGCAGTGAACCAAACACCGTCGGTGCTGCAGGCATGAAGCATCTATTTTTTTAACCTTCCACTCATCACAGTATACAACCTAGTCCAAGCGTCCGTAGTTTTCAGAGCCGCTCGGTAATTAACGACGAGCAGCTGTTTCACTTCAAGGCTGTTAAGCTGTCCAAGTTAGTTGGGCTCTACAAGTTACTGGACATTTGAAACACAAGAAAATAAAACCTGATAAAAAAATCAATTTCACATCTGCATGGATGGTTGCCTCGAGCTCAACCGGGGAACAACATTTCGATCGAGATGTCTCAACCTCCGCAGATCCAGTGTTCGACAATATATATTCTGCAAGGCGTGGTGGTATTCGTATCCTGTGTCGCTTTCATCGCCAATCATGGTGAAGGTTTGTGACCACCTTGAATAATTTTTTTAGAAGCTCTTCTCCACATGTACAGAGCTCACCTAAAAGAACGAGAATTTGGATAATTTTTAGTTGGAAGTTGAAGTGTACGACTTATATATAGTGTCTGCCTCTTGTCCATCAACTGGTGGCTGCTGCCTATTGCTGGAGGTTTCTTGCAGTTTCGTGGTTAGAACATTGGCGCGTGGTTTGTTTCGTGTTCTTCCGGTGTTCCTCTTCGTGCTCAATTGAGTTATGGTTAAATCACAAGATTACATATAGCAACAATGGACTCTTCCTCTTTTTTCTTGCTTGTTTATCTAAAAGGCTCCGCCAGCTTTTTGAAATGCTTGGTGTGTGCATTTTCACGTTGTGTGTATATGATATATGTCAAGCTTCCATGTAAAAGTTGTTAACAAATTAATACTTTTACATGCGAAAAAGGCATGGATATTGTTCGGTGGGTCTAGGCGTCAAAGGCTTCAGTCCTTAAGCATGGAAAGTTAAAATTATTTAGTGCTTTGCAAATTAGATGGCAAACAGTTATGTTTCAATATATTAATTAAATGCTCCGTAACTAGCATTTCATCGCAAAAACAAAAAAAAGGGTAATTATACAACGCGCATCAGCCAACATATTTGGGTTCCAAACCATGCATGTGTTTGAAAGATGTCTGTGCCTTCTGTTCAGGACGAGGAAATTTTGAAATAGGTTAGAGAAACTTGGAAATTTAATTTTCAACCTTTCAAGAGAGTGTGGGGATCAAAATTTATGGTCTGAAGAATGAAATTTGAATCCACCGATTTCATCACTGAATGAGACAAGGGGAACAATTTGTCCCCATGTCATGAAGGAACTAATTTCTCAACAAAAGTATATTGTAATGCATCAGGTCGATGCACTATTTTCGCTAGTCATGAGGAAATATTAACTAAATCTATCAACCAGCAGCTGCTCCCTTTCTCTGCAGAGACACCTGGCCTCTCTAGCGCCATTAGGGCTGTTTTCCATATTTCTTTCATTTTAAAAAAGGACAATCTCTTACCCATCTGCCATGGTAAAGAATGAAAAACTTTAAAACGATAGTATACTGGAAAAACCATGCTTATCATCTCTTTGCAATCTTCCAGTAAAAGAGATGAAAACTGCAGCAACCACTACGGGAAACCCCTCGTATGCCGAGTGTAAGAAGTTTGCCGAGTGCTTTTTTTTGGGCACTCGGCAAACAGGGTCTTTGGAACTCTGGAACATCCAAAATATTAGATGATTACCATCATTATTCAGCTTCATCTTCGTAACTGAATTGATCTAGTCTCTGGAACTCTGGATCCTGTTACTCATAACTAAGGCGGTTGTTACGTAGTTTGTACCGTATACATTAGATGAAAGTATATACCTGATATGCGAAAAGTCATGGGCTCATGGCGTGACTAATTTAACTAGTCTCTGTATATGTATTGTGTATAATTATGTATCACATCTTTTTAATTTGAGTCAAAATATAATCTATAAATGACTAAGAATTTCAACACCACTACTTTTAGGAAGATGTTCATATTCAATTTAACACTACTATTTTTAATTTGGTGTCAATGCATGGAAAATTTGACAAGCAAATTTGTGTGCTGATATTTCTTTTAACTATATTCTAATTAAAAGTAACTCTTTTACGATTATAACAAAAAATTGCACTTCATAAAATGAGTAGTGTCAGTACTGAGACAAAAAAAAACACATGTCATTAATTCTTTTTAAAGACTGGCGATTAAGATTATTTTCTACTAAAAATTCATATGTTTTTTTTCATTAAAACACACCAAAGGATCAGCATGGAGCTCTATTCAAGATTGCAGCAATATGTCATGGTGTACATCCGCCGACAAATGGAAATCTTGTGTTTTCGTAAAAAAAAAGCAATGTAAATCTTGTGTAATGATCATACAATATGACTCGGATTGAACTTCTTCCAATGTACTCGTGTGCTTGATTTTGTTTCTGGTGCAAGGTGCATGGTTATCCATCAACCTTTCTTCAAACCGATATTTTTTATCCATTAAATTTCAGGATAAACGAAGGCAAATGGTCGATCGAATGCATGAATCCCGTGCTCCCTTTTTGAAAGAAGAACATATATTTCTTGTGCAAATGCAGCATGTCTATCCTGAATTTTGCATATGGATACAAAACTAAGGTGTTACTGCAAGCATGCAAGGTGCATTGTTTGTTGGAGAAACTTGTTGCATGCCTCTGCATAAATTGACAAAATCGAACAACTTTCCTTGCACTAAACGTTCGAAACGTATGTGCTGTGCTGCCTGCTGGCAACTGACTTGTTCCCCCTGCATGAGTTTGACTGCAGTGCAAGAAAAGACTGCAGAGGGATAAGAATTGGCGTGTGCCCAGAAATGTGATTACTTCTGCCACTAGTTCATCACCCCAGCTTGCTGAGGTGTTATTTCACACGATAACATATAATGACGAATTGATAAGCATGATGGAAGATAAAATCTTATTGAAATAGAAATTAGACCGAGTTCGTCACTCAGCTCAGCATGCATTTCTTGCTTGAAATGATGACCTGAATCAATAACGCTTGAAATAGAACATGAAAATTAAAGGAAAGATGGCAACGAACAACTAATTAAAACATGGAAAAACAAACTAGTTATGGGGTGATGACCATTGTGAGCTTAGCAGTCCCATTGCAGCTGCTCCATGGCGTTGCCGGCGCCGCCACCGCCGCCGTAAAGAAAACTGCACGTTTCCATCAGCTCCAGATCGAAGGCCGCGTTGGCGCCAACGCCGCTGTACACCGAGGAGACGTCCATCATGTCCAAGCCCTTGTCAGCGACTGCACCACCTCCGTTCATCACCGCCCCCTGCATCAGCCCTTGGGCCGGCGGCGGCGGCGGCGGCGGCTGCTGCTGCTGTTGCTGTTGCACCACCTCCATCCCTGCGCCCATGCCCGGCTCGACGGCGGCGGCGGCCCACATTGCCGCCGTCTCGTCCATGAAGGGCATGCCCTGGCTGAAGCCGTTGGCGCCGCCGTTGTGCATGCCGACGGCGTGATCCATGGAGGAGGACGAGGACGAGCCGTTCACGAAGTCCATGGAGGCTTGCTGCAGACCTGCTGCATTCTGGTCACTGAAGCTCATCAGCACGCCATGGCCGTTGTCCTGCTGGTACGGGTACCCCGCCGGAATCGCCGCGGCCTGGTCATGCTGCCGCATCAGCATGCCGGGGTTATTGTTGGGGACGAGGTCGTACAGCGCCGGCGCCATCATCTCCGGCTGCAGCGGCGGCGCGACCGTGAGCGACTCGAAGGCGGCCTTGGTCGGCGAGCTGATGGTGAACGGCGGCGTGGTGGTGGTGGCCGCGCCCGCGCCCCCGCCGCCGTTGGCGACGATGCCGCCATTGGAGTGCTGGAACGACTGGGCGGCAGGGTTGTTGCCGCTAGGGTTTGCGCCGCGGAGGAGGGACCTGGACGCCGGCAGCAGGTTGTGGGTCTTGGGGTCGAGGCCCTGCGCGATGAGCTTCTTCTTGATGCACGAGTTCCAGAAGTTCTTCACCTCGTTGTCCGTGCGCCCGGGGAGGTGCTTCGCGATCTGGGCCCATCTGTACGTGAGCGCACGCAGAGACGACGAATCGCCGGTGAGTTTTCATGAACCGATCGATCGATCTCCACTCGCCGGAAGCGAAGCCGGAGAGAAGAGAAGACAAGCAGAACGTTACCGGTTGCCGAGGATGCGGTGGACGTCGATGATGGTGCGCTCCTCCTGCTCCGAGAAGGTGCCGCGCTTCAGGTCCGGCCGGAGGTAGTTGATCCACCGGAGCCGGCAGCTCTTGCCGCACCGCTGCAGCCCTGCGTATAAACAGACGCCGCGCGCCATGGACGCCATGGCAGGCAGGCAGGCAGAAACCATGAGCAAACAAGATTTGGTCGTGATTTTGAGGAGGACGGAACGGAATCGATGGAGGATTGATTTCGTCAACAACAACGTACCGGCGTGCTTGGGGACGGAGCTCCAGCAGCTGTGGCCGTGGGCGGTGATGTACCTCACCAGCTTCTCGTCCTCCTCCGGCGACCACAGCCCGCGCTTCACCTTCTGCTTGCTGCAGCAGTGGTGCCCCATGGCCGTCGACCCGTTCTCTCCGTCCTCTCCCTCCCCTTCTAGCTAGCTATCTCTAATCCCCTCTCCTCCCCCAACAGTGTACTACGTATGTAAGGGCTGATGCACACGCAGAAAGGCACGCCCCTTTTGTGCTGGGCATTGACCTTTATGCCTCTCTTCTCTGTGTGGAGGAAGGAAACACCAAATAAAGGTGTGTGACCTCTCAAAAAAGGCTTGGAGGAATACTTCTTAACTGAGGAGAATCCTACCCATCTGTTTCCTGCAAATAAGATTTGAAATTTCTGGACATGTACAATATCCTACTCCTTCCAATCTCAAGCATACAATGTTTTGGATATCGCGCAATTTACTAACTTGATATCTTTGACCATGTATATCAATGTTTTTAAGGTATCTGTAAAGATTTGCCACGCGCGTCACTATGCGTAGATACGAAACCGTGTTCCATGGATTTCTAAAAATTTATTGTAAGAGATATAATTCACAGTCAAATAATCAGTATTGACATGGCGTCAGTGTCCAGTCGAAACGGCAAGTATTGGTAAGCAGAGGGAGTAAACGACAAGTCAAAAGGCGTGCTTCGTAACGTACTTCTTAAATTTGTTTGTCGTCTCGCCACTCAATTTTTTGTCATAGTACCTAGTGAACAATAATTTTGGTATCACTTAGAACACATGAACCATTGCTACCCTCTCATCAAAGAAATCTTTTTTATGAAGGGCAACTCTACATTCAGGAAGTTTCAATATTTTTAAGTTGGTTAAGTACGTGCAATTCAGGAAATGTCATTGTTTTAGAGCTTTTTTTTTACCATCTTGGAAGTGGTACCAAGTCCCACAAATTTGAACTTGAATGGTATCCAAAAATGGTGCCTAAGGAACCAAAATGTGGTGCCACCTTGGGACCCTAAAAATGCGCGCTATTTATAGAAGAAAAGATATCAAAATTGTGAATCAGCATATACACTGTAGAAGCGATTGGCTTTTACCGCAAGAATGAAAGAAAGAGAGCGCACATGAAGTAGGACTAGGAGCTGGATATCTATGCGTTGATTGTACTCAAGATCCAGTAAGGGAAACGACCTTCTTGAATCTCTGAACTAGCTAGCAAAGAGTACCAAACAATTACTGTGAATTGTAATCTAGCTAATCGTGCTGTTGCTAAAACTTGTGAGAGTCCAACTGGAAGGATGCGTTGCAGGGAAGCTGCCGGGACTCTTGACGCACAAGAAAAACAATCCATGATGCCCACACTGTCGGTGCTGCATATGATACTACTCGGTCGTTGTTGCAGATAGTGTACATTTTGTGACATCATTAGGTGCATGCCCTTGTGTTAACTGCCCTTCATGGTGAGGAATTGGAATATCGATCAGCACTCCCGTTTCCCTCTCCATAGTATAACTCAAGTAAAACATGGAATTGGTTGGTTCAAATCATTTGGTTCATAAATCAATGAATCTAATTAAATATTTTTTATACACGTTTGTAATTAACCAATTAAGTGGCACGCGATAATGTCGGCCAGATGATCCACGTTTTGGAACATGTCATCTTGTTTTTCTGTCTATTTCTCTGTTTTTTACCAGTAAAGAGACCAATACGTACGCGCGCCCACACGTATATGCTGATGACGGGGGTGCATATCCTTGCACATGGTTAAATTGCAACATCTAATCGAACAGTCCAGTTTGAATAATACCCAAAATCTCAGAGACCGGGACAAAAAAAATTCTTGTTGTCAGCCAAGTACCCCCGGTTTTAGGATATATATACAAGATACTAAAAGTTTCTTACACAAAATGTTCGCCGCCAGGTTTTCTTTTTTTCTTCAGTGCACTGATGACTTAAACCTTTTGCTTTGGAATCGAATTGGTAGTAACCACAATCAGAATCAAGTAACCTCAGTGAATCCGCGTCTTCTAGCAAAAAAGTAGTAGAACTGATGACGGCAAAAGGGGAGACGTCGATCAAATGCAGCATTTGATCGGCTATAATACTGATATGATGCTTACTCAGTCAGCGTAGCAGAAACGTCTCTGCTAGCTTATATACATCTCGTTCTCATTGACTTGGGTCTACTATGATGGCTACACAATATATTGTTAAGGTACCTGTCATCACCGGATTGATACGATCATACGAAGCCCAGCTAATTAAGAATTAAATTAATAGCATGTCACGCTGCTCTAACAAGTTATGTTTTATTTTCTATCAAGAGCTAGAAATACTAGTGGCGGTTATGATGCACGTATCTTACTAATGTTGTTAGTTATGCAGCAGAGGAGAAACAGGCCGGTGTCAACTTAACAGCAGTTTTATTATATGCAAACGTTCTTTCTAGCTGAAAAGAAAACAGTAGTTATGCATACTTGTATCCATCGCTACAATCATGACAGATTACACACTGTTTTTGTTCTGGTGTGGCCACACATGCAAATGAATTACGACATGAGCCGTTATATCGACTAGGGCTTCGTTGATTGTAACCTGAAAAAGAAGGATTGTGTTCTGCTGCATATATTTTCCCGAATCTTGGGGCAAAATAATCTACCACACTGCTCTCGATCTGCAAGCTAAATATTTAAATCAAGTACCCTAGGCAAGAATTATACTACCTTCATGCAATGTACATGGTATTTAGCTGTCTTAAACATTATATATTTAAGAAAAAGGCTAGTGTACTGATCAGTTTTAAAATTATTGTCATTAGGACAACAATTTATAATTCATCTAAGAATCGAGGGAGTATATCTGCATTCATATTATTGGCATAGCTTCTGATCTCAGCTTTTGTTTTTGAACATCGTAGACACGATGTTCTGAGCGGCTGGTCCTAGGAAGCTGGAAAAACAAAATATTCCCTCATCTAAAAATGAAGGTCCTAGCAAATTGCAGTAATATCTTGTTTACACTGGACCTTTCTGGAGTCTCGGAATTTCACAGGAAAGTTCATGACTTATTCCAAGAAATTATAATCTATTATATATATAATTTACCAGGAAAAGAAGCCTCCACGTTCGCTCCAAGGCTTAGAAATTACCACGTTAATTCTAAAATGCTAGAAATTCGCATGTTAATAGGAGAAAATAAGAAGACAAAATTACCCACCACTGCCATTATGAAACAATTAGTCAGAAAACCCCCTAAAATATTTATAGAATAGCTAAATTCGAAATATTAAAAATAGCCAAAAATATCCCTCACACCTATTTCTAAATTACCCACCAAGCCATTATGAGTAAAAAAATAGTTAAATTTGAAATAATAAAAAATAACAAAAAAATATCCTTCACGTCTATTTCTAAATTACCCTTCATGCCCTTAAAGTCCAAAAAAACTAAATTTAGATTATAAAAAATAGCTAAAAACATCCCTGATTCTTATTTTTAATTTACCAACCTTACCATTATGAGCAAATAGCTAAATTTTGGAATATAAAAATATGCAATAAACATTTAATCTCGATTTCTAAATACACCGTTATAAAAATACACCGTGATATATGTCTAGCTAGAATGGCACATTATCTTATTTTTAGCATGACACATTTCCTTTGAAAGATTTATTTGTAGCACGACACATTCTTTTTTACTACCATGAGATATGTTAGTTGTTTAGCATGCTACGTTTGTACCAACCTCACTTCTAAAATAAAATCAAATATATTGTTAGATAAATGATGACTCAACTCACACTCAAATTGAGGGACGGTGAGAAATTTTACAATCTATTTTCTACCATTTTATAAATATAGATTATAAAATAGGTAATAACAATAAACTATGTTAAACTTCTATAATAATATAAAAATATTTTAAATAGTATAGTATGTTTAGCTGTGCAATTGCGTAGGCAGCCATACTAGTTCTACGTAACGTCACAAAAAAAAATACTAGTTCTACGTAAAACTGAGCCGACTGAAACCAAAACCAAAAAATTACAAACAGTACGTGGCATTGCAAAACGCTGCTTTTCCTCACGTCGTACGTCTATTACAGTGTGTACACACGAAACCTCTTTCACCTGCAGCCCTATCTTTTCCCTCCAAGCCTATATATCTAAATAAACATAAACAGAAAAGGAGATCAGTCTTGTGCCTTAAGCTGCTGCCAGTGCAATCAGAGAAAAGGTTTTACCTTTCTTCTCCGCCATCGTCGTCACTAAAACCGTCTTATCTTGTTGACAGCGTGCAACTCTCGGCCCTACACGATTTGCAGGTTTGTCCTGAGCGAATATACTAAAGGTGCACGCTCAGTGTCATGACACACGTCTTCGGTGCGGCGCGATCACACTCAAACCATAACAGAAGGCGCATGGGATCGACAGGAACTACACGCCTACATCCCAGCTCAAAGGTGCCCTTTTTACGGGGGGTTCTATCAGATCGTTTCTGTCTTTCTGAGGTGGTTCCACCGTATTATTGTTTGTTTGGTAATTCAAAACAAATCGACAATGACACGTTAAAACTTTAAATTGAAAAGCAGCTTGTGTTGATACAAATTAGTACCTGTTTGGATTGGCTCCGGCTAAAAATTAGGTGGGCAAAATTAGTTAGGGACTGCTTGAAGCCTGGGCTAATATCTAGATAAAATGCAGCTAAAAGTCTATTTTGCCCCGTGGAGAGGGAGCAGATGGTAGTGTGAGCGAGTGATGTGGAGGGAGCTGCGGGGCAACGAGATCTTTTGCCGAACTTTCCTCTGCCGTGAGGTCACTGACCGGTGGCCCCGTGCCCGTGCGTGGCCTGCATGTCAGTGAACCGGTACGGGGAGTACGATAGAGGAACCGCTTCCGCTGCGCGGGAGGACATAGGTTGAGCGGGTTATTTTGGTCAGTTTCCACACCGTGGCTCATGGCCAATTTCCACACCGTGGCTCATGGTCAATTTCCACACCGTGACTCCTTTTGGCCCAAACTATCACCCCTTCCTCAGCTAGCTAGCTGGCTGGTGGGCTAGAAATTAGCCAACTATTAACCCTCCTGCTTAGAACAATTAAAGCCTAATTTTAGCATCTAACTATTAGCCCATCCAAACAGGGCCTAAGAAGAGTTTGTCCTAGCAACACCAAAAAGAAAAGATTTGGAGTATATTATGCATCGGTACGGTACATTAGGGCAAGTACAAAGGTGTTGTCTTATAGGTGGTCTCATCATTATAAGACAATTTATGAGACCACATATACAATGAATGGTTGTTTTAGTTGTCTCAAAGAAGTATCATACTTCTTTTATTTGTGGATGAAAAAAGGAATATTTATAAGTTGTATGGCAACTACAACTCCTACAATAGTGTGAAAGTCGTCTCATACTCCTAAATTTTAGCGCATAAGGTGGTTGCCTCGCGAAACAACCGCCTCTTTCTCTCACCTCTATCTCTCTCTTTCATGTCATCAAAAATTCCATATGTCAGCGCATGAGACGGGCTATGAGACTGCCTATGTTTAGCATTGTACCTGCCCTTATACCCTTAATATTGATGATTTGAAGATCATGTAAATTTATTCTCTTCAAAAAAGAATCAAGTAAATTTTTAAGGTAATATTTGCCGTTACATGTGACGGTGGCGAACAGATGGGGTTGCACGTGGGGCAGATGGATCTGCACTCGTCAATTGTTTCCTAACATAAAGACTCCGGCTTCTGGTTCTCACAGCAGTAGCAGGGAACGTTCCCACAATAATGCTTGGTACAAAATTTAACGGTGACCTTGCTCACGTTGACGAATGTGTTGTTGGCCACAATGGCATTTGTACTTGAGTTGGTAAGAATATTGGCGTAGCTTTTCGTATCTTCAGCATCGGCTAGCTCAGCACGGCCTATTAGAATATTTTGTTGATTAGTAGATAATATCACAAGAAAAATGACAAATCGACCACAGAAGACATGATATGGTGAGGATGTATACTTACATTTCATCGCCAGGCACCCAGAATTGGTAGCATACAAGATGAACACCCCGTAGATAATTAGGAGCTCGCCACTTCTCATATTGGATCTCTCTACGTCTATTGCTAAATCAAAGGAACTTTATGAGGGTACAGGATTGGACATGAGAAAAACTGAGGACGGAGGATGGAGGTGGGAATGGTTTTCAGGTGCGTCAGTATATATAGAGGTAAAACTTCCCTTATATATTCCCGGGAAAAAAATGCATTTCATGATGGGATTGCATGATTCTAGGTGGTGATTGGTTCGATACACATGATTGGCAAATTCAGGAAAGAAAATATCCCCCCAGCAAGTCCAAATTAAGAATTTGGCTCGAAAAAAATCCTAAGAAACATACTGCAGATTTCCTTTGTCATGGTCCCGATATTCTAAACCTGGCACAACATTTGAAAGGGCGGTACACAATCATGGAGTCATAGCGCAAGGCCATGTAGGCTAGTGGTTACAAGAGTCTCAGTAGCATTTCAGGTCCTGAGTTTGACTCTTTGTGGGAGCGAATTTTCTAGAATTTAACAGCGTTGTGCTTTCAGTGGTAGGTGACGTGGCCGTCGACAGCGAGGCGCCAGTTGTGACTTCGTCAGTCTCGAGGATTTGTCGCCTTGTCGGCCCAGTCTTCGAAGATGCTCATAGAGATAGAGTTTGCATTTGTCCATTCATAGGGGTAAGGGTGCGTTATGAGTGTCTGAGTTGTACTGTGTAATCTAAAAAAAATAGAATCATGAATATTAGACCTATGGATTTTGAATTATTCACGTCACTATACGTACTCATTAATCGGTGCATCCGGTGAAGATCAGCCAAGTGAAAATAATTTGACTCTAATACAGATCAATAAAACCACAGTAATAATATAGCATGCCTTTAATTTGTTCTCTCAAAAAGAAAATATCATGCCTTTTATTCCACACTGGCAAAGCTTGCAACTGAAATCCACGTGGGCAATGGTTGGCAAAAAAAAAAATATCGTGGATATTGAAATACTTTGATTTTTTTTAAATGAAATACTTCGAACTAGTACCCCTCACAAATCGCATAATTTTGAGTTTTACGCACTAGTACAATCAGAGGATGCAGTGACGGAAGAGGCAAAATATATAGCAGTGGCAAACACATAGGCTTCCATCACTACAAGAGCGGCGCCGACTACTATAGCTGGTAATGGTGGCTGACGGAGTGACGTCGGCGCGACTACAGATCCCAACTCCCAAGCGCCCATCAGTGACGGACAGGATGACATTACTTCTATCTGACACCGGAGAAGAACTAGCAATGGCGAATGACCTGACGTACAGGCATCCGCCATGGATGCAAAGACAATAGTGGCATGCTGTTGGGAATTCTTCATCGTAACAACAAAGAATCCCGACACGGGCAATCAAATGACACTCAAGGAGCAACGGAACAGCATTTCATTCCAAGGGTGTCCTCTCTCCTTCTCCGTCCCGTTCTACGGAGCCCGGGGGCGGGTATTTATAAGGAAGGCCAAGGGTCATTTCGACATGACCGAAATGCCCTTGGCTACCTACTATATTTGCGGAATATTCTGTACAATTTTGTCCTAAGGGTACAAGTGACATTTCCATTCGACGATGGAAACCCTAGTTAAGTGACGTCATCACGCTGAGCTTCATTTCTCAGGGCCGCCGCCATTTCATGCGCCGCCGATTCGTCGCCGGTCGGGGAAGAAACTGCACACTCCCCGCAACGTCGGCAGCCCGGTGTTGTCATTCGCTGAGGCGCCGCCAATTCCGAAAATGTCGGCAGTCCAGCGTCACCTGCAGTTAGAAACCAAAGGAAAAATGGGGTGTCGCTATTACCGTAAATACCGATCCCCAACACATGCGTTGACGTAAATCGCGTCCGTCATTGCAGTGCAATGGCAGACGCTGACGTCATACCGTCCACCACTGCTAGACCTCGACAGTGGCGGACGCGGGTGACGTCATGTCGCCCGCCACTGGTGTTCATCGTATATAAACCTGATGTCTTCTTCTCCAAACAGTATTGGACAAGTTGAAAAAATAGGGGCGAAGGTTTTGATCTCATTCTTTTTGTGGATTTAATCTAGAAGGTAAATCCTTTCTATCCATTGAAGCCTTTTTCTGTTTAAATGTCAACTTCACGGTCAATTTGTTGATAAAGTTTACCTAGGGTTTGCATTTTTTTTGGCTTGTTAATATGAAAATCAATGGAATCATCTCAAATTGAACCAAAAAATTTGGACACAAAAGAAAACTGGTCGGTTTACTGACCGATTTTCAAAAAAAATATAGTTTTTTTCAAATTAAAAAACCGTCCTATTCTAATGCTATCGATCAGGTTTTTTTGGTTTTTGGAAAAACCAGACCTGTTTACAACGGTTTTGCAAACTTTGATCCAGAGTTGTTGGGCTATAACTAGAACAAGGGGCATTTGCGTATCTGACCCTGTTTTAAAAGCAATTGCATGTTTGGCCTCGTTTTTTAGGGTTTGCGTATTTGACCCTCTTTTTTCAAACTGAAACCTCCGACTGGCCCTCTTTTGTAACCCCCTTTGTAACCCCCTCACCAGCAACCGAATTTGAGGATTTAAAAAAATAAAAGAAAGAAGGGAATAATGAAAGGGCAAGGAGAAAGACCAAAGTACCCTCTCTTACTGATTCTCTTTGCCTGTTTCTCTCTCGGGTTCGACTCATTCTCTCCTGTGAGCTCTCTCTGTTCCGTCCCCTGCTGCCATGGCTCACATAGAACCCTAACCGTAGCGCGTGCTTGAGAGGAGGCAAAGCAGGCGCGGGAGGAGGCGAGACGGAGGGAGGGAGGAGGCGGCACGAGCTTGGCCCCACGCACGGCGGGACCCTGGCGCGCAGGCGCGGACTGGGCTACGCGCAGGCTGGGTGGCGGGGGCGGTCCCGCTGCTGCTTAATGTTTGGATTGGGTCAGAGCGGTTCCCTTGGAATTAGATTGCTGCTACTGTACATCAGTATCTAGAGTCCTAATTGTTCCGGCCTATTATCCTTCAGCATAACACCCTGCCTAGACAACTTATCCACATCAACTTTTCTGTTAGTGCTGATGGCAACTGATAAGTGACCTGAAAAACGGAGTTGCGTTGGGCATCTCGCATCTCTGCCAAAGATCATGTGCATCAGGAAAACAATGTCATTTATGCATAAGCCATTGTATAGTAGGGTCAATCGTGCAAGGGGTATGGAGGTCTTGTTACCATAGACTTAATACCGTCAAATGACTCAAACAGAACAGGGTCAAGTTGATGCTTCAGTTTGAAAAAAGAGAATCAAATATGCAAACCCTAAAAAACGAGGCCAAATATGCCATTGACCTTCAAAATAGGGCCAGATAAGCAATGCCCTTAGAACAACAACAAAGGTACGAAATCCTCACTCAAGGCTCAATGCCATAAGGGACCTATGGTCTGAATTAGAGACTAAATAAAACTTCACCATTGGAGCTTAGAGAGTTTTCAATGGTAAAGTTAGCTGAGAATAACATGAGATAGACTCTATGTTTTATTCTCTATGCTATGCTAAGAGTTAACTCTTGAACAAGAGCTCTTGCAGGAGAATAACATGAGATAGACTCTATGTTTTATTCTCTATGCTATGCTAAGAGTTAACTCTTGAACAAGAGCTGGTTGCTCTCTCTCTCTCTCTCTCTATCGGAGCGTCTCCAAAGGCTGACTCTAAACTGCCTCTTATAATTTTTTATTAAGAAAAATAAGAGAGAGAAGTCTGCTAGCTCTTCCTCAAAATCTAATCTCTAAGAAAAATGAGAGACTTAAACATGAACCCCACTCCTAATCAATCTTTTGCAAGAGCTGGCTGCTAGCTCTACCATTGTGAACGCTCTAAGGCTATCTCCAACGGATGACCCATATACCCACTTAAACCCAAAATGGGTTGTAAAAGGGTAAAAACACCCCTCCAACCGATCACCCAGAAGGCTACCCATTTTCTCCTCCCCCACCCTTGCGACGCACAAATGCATCACCACCAATCTCGTCCGGCGCCGCTCTCTTCTTCTTTCTCTCTCTCTCTCTCTCTCTCTCTCTCTCTCTCTCTCTCTCGCATGGCGCGCGGCGGAGGCAGGGGAGGCGGCCACGGCGGAGCGTCGGCACGGGGCGGCGGCGTCGGCGCGTCGAGGCGAGGAAGAAGGAGGTTCAGTGTTTTTGGGTGTTCCTTTGGAGATGCAAGCTTGTTGTGTTTTGAAGGAAATGGACATTTAGAATAGGTTTGGGTCTCCGGTTCGGTTGGAGATAGTCTAAAGAACTACTCCATCCGTCCCTAAATATAAAGGTTTGTTGACTTTCAGACATCACGTTTGACCATTCGTCTTATTCAAAATATTTATGAAAATATAAAAATAATTATGTTATATTTAAAATATATCTACTGATGAAACAAATCATAAGAAAATAAATATTATTTTCATAAATTTTTTGAATAAGACAAATGATCAAAGATGATATCTGAAAGTCAACAAATCTTTATATTTAAGGACAGAAGGAGTAGCTACCTAAAAAAGAACTAATTTATTAAGCATAGCCCCCGTCACATGCAACCAAGGGCCTCTCTCTCTCTGATGCTGATGCTGGAGAGGAAGTCAACTACAAAGTCAGGATAGAAAGGCTCGCGGCTCACTGAATGTGTTTCCCGCCTCATCTCCTCTATAACAGAGCAACGTGGCATTGCCATTGGAGACCTCATTTTCTATTGTTTCCACATTTGGTAATGTTGAACCAGAATGAATATGGAAGTAGTCAAATTATGATTAAATTGGTAATTAAGAATCATTCTATAATAAACAAAATAGGCATTTTGGTGACAAGTGGAGTCACCTTCTGTAACCAGTAGCCATCATCCTCGAAATGACTTTCATCACTGTGGAGTCACCTTATTTATATATTTTATTCCGACAATTTCCAAAAAAATTGACTACAAAAATATTTACTTCACACCGGTTTCAAATAATCGTCGGCGCTGAGTTTTCCTATTCAATTTTGATGGTTATTTTGTAGCTAATATATCATACTAAAATATTATCTATATGAATCTATCAATCATATATCTATTTATCTTATGTACTTAATTTTTAGGAGTCATTAAATAAGAGATGAAATTTTGAACAGTACAATCATTGTTGACAATTATTTAAAACCGTAGGGAAGTATTCTCTAAATCAATCTATGCAAGCAATCAAAATAAAATTCATAAACGCTTGGACATGGTCTGCAACAATATTTTCGCAAAAAAATCTGCAACAACATATATTTGTGCTGTGCCAAGTTTCAAGTTATAATTCTTTTGTATAAAAAGTATTTAAAGTATCCCTTTGTTTACCCTACTATAGTGTGCTACAAGCAAAGGCCAAATTTCATACTGTCTACCAGATAAAATCATGTTTTAACAGACAAAACCACTCCATTTTTACTGTTCTATAGACAAAAAAATCTGAAATATAACTACTAGGTGGCATAAGTAATTATAAGAATGTAAAGGAAGTAAAAAAAATGCTTTGGATTATTGTTCACACGAGGTACTGATGTCAGCAGCAAGACATGCATGACCAGGTTCACATAAAGCTTTTACGGTGTGAGGGAAATGTAAGCATACATTGTTGACCACTTTTGATTGTGTCAAAATTCAAAATATATTGAGCAAACGATGAATCGCGCCAGCTGGATCGCCTTGGTGACTAAACCAAATCAGCTGTCACAATTCTTGAGTCCCGTTAACCGGCACCGAAATGGAAACTTCACCGAATGTCCCAACAGCTAAGCCACGCACGTTTCTCAGAACTGTAAGTTTCTGTTGGTTGAGTAAGAATGTAATTGCACTTGTCTCTATCATTTTTCTATTGTTACTTTACATCTCTAACGTCACGAATAATAATTTAACTTGTGTCGTTTCATTGGTAGTCGCTGGCTTGCTCCCTGCAGCCTACCTGTTTGTAGCTAAGCCTCCTAGTTCACGCCAACAGTGACTGAATGAATACGGCCGGGTGTTTCATAAGAGCTTGACATGCCCCGTTTACAGGCGACCTGGAAATCCAAAACATGCCGTCACTATTTTCTTTTTATTTGATATTATACCCTACTATCTAAGTTATACATTTTGAACCAAAATTGCCCCACCGAAGAGGAAGGAGACATGAGAGAGAAGGGATGCGGAAAGAAGTGAGGCGATTTATTTTGTCTACAAAATTGGACGGCGTATTCAATTAGCGCATTCGTACTGTAGATTAACATTCAGCTCTAGTTATTTGTATGGATATTCATTGATTGAAGTGAAGCTTTCTGATGTAGCCGAAACAATTTTCTAGCTGCAAAGACAATTTTCTAACTATCTGCAAAGACAATTTTTTAATAAATATAAAATAAATAAATAAAAGGGCCCACGTGCATGTCTCACTACAGACTCTTTCTCTCAAAAAGAGAGAGAGCAGACCCCTTTGACGGGAGTGAGGTACAACAAGCCATTTCCGACCACCTTCTCACGGAGCCGTGACGATGTTACCGCTCATCCAGCCCACCATGGTTTTGAAAAAACGTCAGTAGGTAAAACCGTTCGGTTTTCGTTAAAAACCAACCCTAATTACTGTAGCAAAAAGAAAACCATTTGATTTCTTCTGTTTACCGCCGATGTTTACCTTTTTAAAACCGCTACTGTAGCGTTTTTTTTTTTACCCTGCAGCTGTTGAATTTTATGGGTCATTAAGCCTATATTATTGTAATAATTCTAATTAGTCTAGACCCATATTTAATGCTGTAATGGTTTAGTCTCACATGGGATTCCTATCATTAATTGTCTCAACTTATTAGGTGGATTTCCGGTACATCCCCTAGAGAAGTTGAGAGAGGCTAGTGGCGAGCCACACGCGCGCGTGCGCCGCCGCCGCCGCTGAGTCGGGCGTGCGTTCTGTGCCAGGCAGGCAGGGTCCGTCCGTCCATTGGAAAGTTTTAATATATGGAAACGGTGCGACGTGTTTAAGGAAATAAAACGATTCGTTATCAATCCTTCCGTTACGAAAGGAGAAGTCAATCGCGATTATTCCTTCCGTTACGAGAGTGATTGCAGAGCATTTCTGATTTCATTTAATTGTCGCGTCTATATATTACCTTCCCGATCGCCAGGCTCTGTGCCTCAAAAATCCTTCCT
Source organism: Eragrostis nindensis (assembly GCA_012490785.1). Lineage (NCBI taxonomy): Eukaryota > Viridiplantae > Streptophyta > Magnoliopsida > Poales > Poaceae > Eragrostis > Eragrostis nindensis. Next base: position 547,518 of record JAAXCT010000093.1, read on the forward strand.
CTCGCGTTTCCTTCCAAGTTTTCTCGTTCCGGTCCTCTAAGCGCACAGAGAACAGGAAGAGCAGGCCTCCGGAACCTCCATCCGCAAGCGACACCTGCTCGGATGTGCGGGCGATCAGGTTTTTGGGGAGCGACACCGCGACTGCTCGCTACCTTCGATCGACTACTTCCCGGCGCACCCGCACCTTTTCCTGACGTTTACGACTACATCCTGAAGGCCGCTCGCGGGACTGCACTGCGTACCTCTTCCTGCATCGACTAAGATCGGCTACATGGAACAAACTCACGAAAATGGTTCATGAGATTGGAGCCACCAGCGCCTCCGGCGCAGGTCCCTCTGCTGGGTACATCTCTAACCTGATCCCCTCTGTTTCAGTATGTTTTTAGTTGTCACCTTTACCATAAATTTCTGGATTAATTTACTCATGAAAATGCCTAAACTTTTAGCAGCAGCTCTCCCAGCCAGCAAGCTTTTTTTTTTTGAGAGAGAGGAGTCAGCAAGCAGTTAGCTTCTATGCTTTTTTTTTTTTTTTTTTTTTTTTTAGATACAAGCCAGCAGTTAGCTTCCCTGTAGAAGTCGTGGAACTTGGTCACTTGCGGCCCAGTAACAGCCCACAAAGTCCAACAGATAGGCAAGTCCTGTCCTCCCAAGAGCCCCCACCACTCCCCAACCTCGCCGTCCACTCCCTCAGCAACCACGCCGCCCGTCTGCCCCGACAGGAGAGGAGAGCACAGAGCAAGATGCCGGCGACGCCGACGATCATCGGCGCCCTGCTGGGGCTGGGTACCCAGATGTACTCCAACGCCCTCCGAAAGCTCCCCTACATGCGCCGTATAGCTTCCGCCCCTCTCTCTCCCCTCTCCCTATCTCCCGTGCCGTTCTCCGTTTCTTGATCTGCCTCCGCGTTGCGCCCCGCGATCCATGCGTCGTCCTGGCGCCTGATTCCGTCTGATCTGTGGTGGTTTGCACCTGCCCCGTAGTATTCTAGTTGGTCTGGGCACCGTTGTGGGTCTCAGGAGTCCTAGATGCGGAATGCTTCTTGATTTAGATTTCGCGGACTGTGGATTGGGCTTTGGTTTGTTGGCGGCTTATGGGGATTTGGTCTACATGCTTTGCAAATTTTGATTTTAATTTAGCTTATAATGCTCCTAATTGATCATTCCTCATGATCTGGGGGCCATACTGCGGAAATGGTAGCCTTTTTGATTTGGACTTCCCCTTGCAATTCATGATTTGATTGTGCAGCTTTGTATGAGTCTCCTGCATATTTTGTGATTCCATCTGATGCATTTTCATGTCCTAATCATCTTAGATCCCTGGGAGCATGTATTGGGGATGGGTCTGGGCGCGGTATTTGTGAACCAGCTCGTAAAGTTTGATGACAAGCTCAAGGAGGACCTCGACAAGATGCTCGAGCGCGCGAAGCAAGCCAATGAGCGGCGCTACTTTGGTTTGTGCCTATATCTTCTGACATTTCGATAGTTGAATTTTTATGTTCTACATTTTTCTTCATTGTTGCCAGTAGACTAGTGCCCACTTATGATATACCTTTTCATCTATGGAATTTTACTGCAAGAGATATTTGAGTTGAATCATTCTGTTCCAAACACTTAAGGATTTTCAACTTGCCAATGTTGATTATGATGTGCCAGTACTGAGTGTTCCATTCTTGATTTGTTGACGTTGGCTAGCTCAATTTTGAAGTCAACAAATCAAGAACGGAAGGAGTATGTCGCAATTTCCTTATTGAAATCCTTGAAACTCTATAACATGGTCTACAGTTATATTTCAAATTGGCTTCTGAGATAAAATTGATCAGAAATTTTCTGGAGCTCTATACTGCACGGTTCACAAAACCGGAAACCGATTGGTTTTCTACAGCGTCAAAACGGTATACCCTTTTTGCTACATTGTACATGTTCTGTTTTTACCGAAAATCGGTTGTCCGATCAAACCGGACCTGACTGGTAAAACCGATCCGGTTTCCACCGGTTTGGTGAACCCTGCTTTACTGTTATAACGAAGTGGGAATGAAATCATAGTCTAGGCTATGGTTAGTATGGTATACATGAGTTTCAAGGACCTGAAAAGTGTTAGAGGCTTTTCTCTTACTACATCCAGATTACTGTATTTTCCCTACAAAATGTAGAGTTTTGCTGAATCCTTAATTGATGCACCAGAAGTTGGATTCAGCAAAACTCTACATTTTGTGGGTTGGGGTCCCTAAATGAACCAGAACATCAATTTTCCCTACAAAATGTAGAGTCTTACTTTATGGGTTGGGGTCCCTAAATGAACCAGAAAAGATTATTGAACTGCATATTATTTTCCTTCTATTTGTAAATTTCATTATTCCATTATTTGTTTTGGTTTCCTAAATGAAAAAGGAAAGATTGACTGATGCTCGTCAAATATTGTTATAAGCCTGCCTGTTGAATATACATTCCCCTTCATGATCTCATTTTATTTTAGAATCATGGTAGAGCGACACATAAAAACTAGCTAACAAATAACAGGAAGACCTTGAGTTGTGAATTGGAGGTTCTATTCCACAGAAAAGCAATGGTATCCTGTAAAAGATAGGAATCAACAAAAACCGATGACAAAATTTTTTTGGAGTTAATTTCACAAAACCACAACTATTTGGTCCCTTGTTGCAAGAAACCACAACTTTTGAAACCAGTTTCACAAAACCACAACTATTTGCACCACATGTTGCACAAAACCACAGGTTTTGGTCCTAGGCCCACTTGTCAGCCTCTGTTTACCCTATGCACATCTTTGGTGGATGACATGTGGGTCCAAAACTAAAAGTTGTGGTTGTGTGCAACAGATGGCGCAAATACTTGTGGTTTTGTGAAAATGGTTTCTAAAGTTGTGGTTCCTTGCAACAATGGACCAAATAACTGTGGTTTTGTGAAATTAAGCGCACTCTTTTTTAATTTCTGTTAACCAAAATAAGGCAGAACCCCAACTTGCTTGGGATAGCAAGGCTTTTTGTTGTTGTCGTTGTCGTTGCTGTAACCAAAATAAGGCAGAACAAAGTCTGCAAATAGACATATGTTACGGCTTCAAGTTGGTAGGTGTTACTACCATTTTATTAAGAACAGGCAACAGAAGAAGGGCTACAAAAATCTATATGCCTGGATGATACTACTCTGTAGTTGTGATTTGGATGTTTATATGGCATTGAAATGGATGTTCTGTTGAACTGTTTTAATGTCGCCGTTTGAAAATGCAGTGTTCTATTTCTGGCATCTAACGGCCTTCTATTCCACTTTGTGCAGATGATGATGAAGATTAGATGTTCAAATTTGTTTGCAAACAACTTGTATTTTTGCAACTAGTCAAGGACTCAGGCCTGCCCTCTTGCTGTATCATCGCCCAGATTTCAACTGTGGCCTTGTAATAAATTGTTGTTTCACAATGGATCTGATTGTTTGGCATCTGTAAGATTCCAGTTATGGCACTTGGGATCTGATGGATTACCGAAATTATTCAGTTCCAGTGGCTGTCCTGTTGCATTGTTAACTTTGCTCTTCTATATCTCTCACTATCAATAGACATTTCTTTTTTCATTTAACACCAATAATTCGCAAGGCTTTGTAGTGAAATAATCATGTCGCCTTCTTAGCACTGTCTCTTTCATATCACAATCACAATACTGTTAAACATCTGTTTCAGACTTTTTTCTGGGTAGCATCAAAAGGATCTAGACCGTTGCAAACTTTGTTATACTCCATTTTACCTTAACATTTCAGTTGCTTGTACAACGATCTCCAAACCCAATCAAATAACAACCTAACAATCCAATCGAAGGGGATTCTTTACTGATTAATTGCAAACCCTCAAGACCACATTTTGTCGCTCATCCCATCCAAGCAATAAAGATAAGCTAAAACAGCTGAGACAAGAAACACAGAAAAAAGCAGCTTCTAGGGGCAATGTTTCCCCAGTCTTTGAGGAAATCCTAACGCTTGTGGTCGCCTGCTCGATAATAATCAAGCGAAACGTGGAGCAGCAGATCGGAGACCTGCCTCGCTGTCGGCCTCTCCCCCGCCGCCGTCCTCGTGCACCGGAGCGCCACGTCGAGCATCTCTGTCATTGACGACTCCTCGCGCGGCGCGAGCGGCTTCAGGGCAGGGTCGAACACCTGATCCCTGACCGGCGGCGGCGCGTCGATCCTGGACTGCACCCACCTCACCATGTCCATGTCGCCGCCGAAGGTCTTGTCCGTCGGCAGGAGCCCGGTGACGAGCTCCATGAGCACAATGCCCATGCTGTAGACGTCGCTCTTCTCCGTCGCCTTCAAGGAGTAAGCGCACTCTGCACAGAAATTACGAAGCGATTATTATGTATGCAATGTCTGAAAAACAATCGTTGATTTACTAGCATTTTCAGGCGCGTACCTGGCGCAATGTAGCCGTATGATCCGGCGAAGCAGGAGGCGGACTCGGTGCAGTCCTTGCCGCGGTTCTCGGCGACGGCCTTGGCGAGGCCGAAGTCGCCGAGGTGCGCCTCCATGTCGCCGTCGAGGAGCACGTTGCTGGACTTGATGTCCCGGTGCACGACACGCGGCACGCAGTCGTGGTGCAGGTACTCGACGCCCTGCGCCAGGCCGGCGGCGACCTTGAGCCGCGCGTCCCAGCTGAGCACCCGCTTCGTGCGGTCGCCGCCGTGCAGCCAGTCGTAGAGGCTGCCGTTCTCCATGTAGTCGTAGACGAGCATGCTGCCGCCGGCGCCGTCGTGGCAGCCGACGAAGCCCAGCAGCTTGACCAGGTGGCGGTGGCGGACGCGGCCCAGGATCTTGACCTCCCGCGTGAAGCTCTTGTCGTGGAGCAGCAGGTCGCTGTCCATGTGCGCGATCCGCTTCACGGCCACCGTCTCGCCGGTGGACAGCTCCGCCCGGTACACCGTCCCCGAGCCGCCGGAGCCTATGGCGAACTGGTCGCTCAGGTTCGCCGTCGCCTCCATGATCGCCTCCCACCGGAACTCCCGCCGCGCCGAGCCCTTGACCACGAGCTGCCGGTTCGAGCTCCCGGAGCTCGCCGAGAACGCCGTGCAGTTCACCTCCCTCGACCGCCGCCCGCGGCGCCGCGCCGCCATCAGCGCGAGCACGATGATCAGGAGAACAACGGCCAGCGTCACCGCCGCCGAAACCAGCGCGATGGACGCCGAGTGCAGCGCCGACCGGCCGTCGCCGCCGCCGCCGCCGCAACCTCGCAACGGGTTGCCACAGAGCTCGGCGTTGCCGGCGAACGCGCCCGGCGGCCACCGGGCGAACTCAGCGCCAAGCCTCCCGTCAAGTTGGTTGCTGGACAAGTCCAGCTGCACCAGGCTGCTCATCCCGGCCAGCTGCGACGGCACTGCTCCGATCAGAGCGTTGTGCGAAAGGTTCAGGTCTTCCAGCTTGGACAGCGAGCCGAGTGATGCGGGGATGTGGCCACTGAGATTGTTGCGGCTCAAGTCCAGCAAGCTCTGCAAATCCTGCAACTTGCCGATATCCGGAGGAATCGTACCGGAAAGATAGTTCTGCGACAAATTCAGCTCGTAGAGGTTACTCAATTTGGCGATGGCTGTCGGGATCGGCCCGGAGAGCTGGTTGTGTGCGAGATTGAGCACGTTGAGGGACACCAAGTCGCCGAGCTGAGGCGGCACTGTTCCATTGATCTGGTTGCTGTCGAGGGAGAGCTTGAGGAGCTTGGAGCAGTTGCTGAGCTGCACGGGGATTGTCCCGGTGAACGCGTTGTCCGAGAGCGTCAGCTCGCCGAGCTGCGGCAACGAGCCCAGCCAGTCCGGGACCGGCCCCGACAGCCGGTTGTGGCTGAGGACGACGAGGCTGAGCCGCTTGCACTGCGCGAGCGTGGCGGGGATGCCGCCGGTGAGCGCGTTGCTCGACACGTCGAGCAGCGTGAGCGCCGCGACGCCGCCCAGCGACGGCGGGATCGGGCCGGAGAGCCTGTTGCTGCCCAGGCGCACGCGCTGCAGCGACGGCGAGCGGCCGAGCTGCGCCGGGATGCCGCCGTCGAAGGAGTTGTTGGTGGCGTCGAACGACAGCAGCCTCGCCGTGCCGCAGAGCGGCAGGAGGCTGCCGGCGAGGCGGTTGTGCGCGATGTTGACCCGCGTGATGTTCCTGCACTCGAACATGGCGTCGGGGACGGCGCCGGAGAGCGAGTTGTTGTACAGCATGAACTGCTCCAGCGACCGGAGCTTCCCGAACGTCGCCGGGATGGGCCCGGACAGGGCGTTGTCGGCCAGGTCGAGGACCTCGAGCTGCTCGCACTCGCCGAGCTCCGGCGGGATCCGGCCGGACAGCTCGTTCTGACGGAGGTCGAGGAAGACCAGCTGGGAGACGTTCCCGATGGACGCCGGTATGCTGCCGTTGAACTTGTTCCCGAAGAAGTCGATCATCTGCAGGCTCGCGCAGCGGCCGATGGACTCCGGTATCTCGCCGGCGAACTGGTTCTCGTACAGGTACAGCACCTCGAGGTTGGCGAGGCGGCCGACGGAGTCCGGCAGCGCGCCGGTGAGCTGGTTGTGGTACAATGCCAGCGTCTGCAGCTCTGTTAGGTTGAAGAGCTCCGGCGGCAGCTCGCCGGAGAGGGTGTTGTTGTTGAGCAGCAGGTCCGTGAGGTTGCCGAGCTCGCCGAGCGCGGCCGGGATGGGGCCGGAGAGGCTGTTGTTGGCCAGGTCGAGCTGCGTCAGCGCCTGGCACCGCGCGAGCCCCTCGGGAATCTCGCCGGAGAAGTTGTTGGTGGAGAGCATGAGGTGCTCGAGGCTACTACTGGACGACTCTGCTTCGCCATCGCCGCAGAGGTCGCCGGGGACGCTGCCGGTGAGGCGGTTGTCGGAGAGCACGAGGAAGTTGAGCTCCGGCAGCCGGCCGAGCTCGGCGGGGAGCTCGCCGGAGAGCAGGTTGCCGGAGAGGTCGATGGTGCGCACGCGCGAGAGCGCGGCAAGCGCTCGCGGGACGCGGCCGGACAGCCGGTTGTTCATGAGGTTGAGGTACTGGAGCTCGCCGAGCGCGCCGAGCTCCGGCGGGACGGGCCCCTCGAGCGAGTTGTTCCCCAGGTTCAGCTTCTGGAGCGCCGCGAGCCCCCCTATCTCCGGCGGGATCCTTCCCGTGAGCCGGTTACCGGCGAGCGCGAGCACCTGAAGTCCGGCCATGCCGCCGAAGAGCTCCGGCGGGATGGTGCCCGACAGCGCGTTCTGCTGCAGGTTGAGCGCCGTGAGCGACGCGAGGGACCCGAGGGTCCTCGGGATGACGCCGGAGAGGTTGCAGGACGCGAGGCCGAGCACGGTGAGGTTGCCGAGGTTCCCGAGCGCGGCCGGGACGGCGCCGGAGAGCGCCGGGTTGTCGCCGAGGCGGAGCACCCGCAGCGCGGCCAGCTCGCCCAGCGCCGCGGGGATCTCGCCCGTGAGGCGGTTGGAGAAGAGCATGAGCTGCTCGAGGCGGCGCAGCGCGCCGAGCGCGGCCGGGACGGGGCCCGTGAGCTGGTTCTGCGACAGGTCGAGCGACTCCAGCGCGTCGAGCCGCGCCAGCGCGCCGGGCACCGGGCCCGACAGCGACGCGCCGGAGAGGTTGAGGCCGACGACGCGGAGCCCCGCGTCGTCGCACGACACGCCCGACCACGAGCAGAACGCCGACGGGCCGGCGCCGGACCAGTCCGCCAGGACGCCCTGATCGGAGCCCCCGGCGAACGCGGCCTTCACCTCCAGCAGCACGTCCCCGTCGTCCGCCACCACCGTCGCCACGCAAGAAAGCAGAGCCACCGCCATCGTCGCCACCACCAGCCACGCCGGCGCCGCCGCGAACAACCGCCGCGCCATTGCACGAAACTCTCAACTTGCAAACGCACGCGCGGCTCCTATCCTTCCTTCTCTAGGTGTCAGGGTTGCCGGGAGTGCAGCATGAGGAGCAGTAGACAGAGCAGAGGTGAAGCAGGAAGCAGGGGCGGCACGTTGTATGCGGTGCATGGGCGCATCGGTTCCCGCGCGAGTCAGCGTGGGGAAGCGGCGAGGTAGGGGGGGCGAGGAGTTAAAGGAGGTGTCTCAGACCGACCTCTGTCTCAGAGCTCGGCGGCATGGCGCATTGAATGGCACCGCCCTTGCAGGCCTCTGGAAGGAGTTGGTGTGCTTGGGGAATGGCGGAGCTGCTCGGCCGAGGAGCAGAGGGAAGCAGAGGATTTGGCTGGCAGTTGGGGGGAGTGAGTAGGGTAGCAGAGTAGTTTGGGGCCAAGGAGAGAGAAGGGAGGAGAGAGAGATGGAGTTCGTAGAAAGAGAGTGGTTGGCCTCCCTTTTATGGATGATGGATTCAGAATCCTTCCTCCTCTCCTCTCCGTCGCCATGGCTTGGCGGTGTGAAACATCGAACCATCGGCTGATGGAATGATTTGACCAGCTCTGGTCTGGGGCCCATTGAAGATCCCAATTTGTGTTATGTCCATCTTGCTAGTACTAATTTCTTCCACTAACAAAATATGTGACGTCTTTTATCGAAATTTAAACAAGTTCACATATCCAGCTTGTTGGCCATTAGCTTCTGCTTATTTTTCTTTTCATTGTTTCGGCGTCAGCTCCTGCTGGCCTTTATGTTCTTGTATACAGTGTACTTATTTTGGGAACTATTTCTATCTTAATGCAGCAGAACACCTGTCACTTTTCACTACAAGTTCACATGTCTTTGCAAATAGTATAATGTAAAAAACAAGTTGATGGGTGTCACAGGAGTGTATGGATAAGCAAGGTGCTCCATGAGGGAAGGCGTACGTGTTTGACTGTCTACGTACTAGGTCTGCTGAACAAGACGGAGCAGGCACACGCATGCAAACGGATGTTCGGTTCGAGAGTTAATGCATGGCAAAGCACGCGACGGACACGAAGGAAATGGGAGTGTGTTTATTTTGGGGGCTGTCTGCAAGGCACCCGGATATTTCCCGGGAGATCCAACGCTGCCCATTTTCTTCCACCTCTAGCTCCCTTCTCTTCTTCACGATCTACTGCCCCCACCCCGTCCCCACGCGCCGCCGCCCCCTGCCTCGGCGGCGCGCGCGGAGCTCCGACGAGGCCCTAGCTCGCCGAGGCAGCCGCCTTCCACTGCCTCCCGCCGCCCTCGCCGTCGTCTTCATCGCCCCCGCCCCAACCTTGGCCCGACCGCCGTCTCCCGCCGCCCGCTCCGGCGGCGTCCCCGCCGCCTCCGCCACCGCCGTCTCGCCCGCCACCACCGCCGGGCCGGCCTGCCTGCCCCGGCCCTCTTCTAAGTCTGGCGATACTCCAGTGAGCCCCCCAATCCCAACCCAAAACCCTAACTCCTAACCCTAACCTTGCCGGAGAAGCTCCTGCTCGCCGGAGATGGGGAAGAAGCTAGATTCGTTAGTGGAAGGGGGAGAGGGAGGAGAAGAAAAAATTCAGGTGGCAGCCTTCTCTCAAATATCCGAGTGGATTTTAGCAATCCCCTTACTTTGCGATGACGAAGGAGACTGCTCCTGCTCTCCTTTCGTGTGCGTGTTGGGACTCCGGATACGGGCGTCAGCCGGACTTCGTCTTTTGTCCGTTTGACATGTGACATAAAGTTGTCACGGAATAAACGATTCGTATCTACTTTGGATGCGTCGAAAACCATTTAATCTCGTAGATTACAATCCATTTGCAATTGCAACATTTCAGTTGGTTATGAATATATAAGAATATTCTCGTTATCCATGCGGAGGTCTCACTAGCTGACTAGCTCTTGATTTCGTGTAATAAGCTTTTTTTTTTTTGTTCAAGAAGAGAGTTTGCTGGTTTCAGCTATAAAGTTCGATACTAATCCTAGTTTTGAGGCTCGTATATAGTGCACAATTGTACGCTATGTTGGCTGGTAGAAGATACGGTGCAACATGACAATGTGTATATTGCCAACAACTGTTAAAAATCCCTGTTGCCTCCCATCACTAGAACCTAGCTAATCCTGTCAACGTTGCAATACTACGGTAGAAGGTGGACCTTGCTACGCTAATAGGTTCATAGGCTGTAGCCTCAACGAGTTGACAAGTTGACAGGTTGCGAGGAGATATATACTACTCGTCAAGATATTTCTGTTTTGTTTTGATTTCAATTGCTCTGTGTCGTCCCTAATTTTTGGCTCAATGCTCAATTGCGTCCTCAATTTTCGAAAAATCCAATCCATAGTCTGAATTTCGGTTGGCAGGCTCAAATTCGTCCCTAGTCCGCTATGACTGTTGGCATGGATTCTAAATTTCAAAATGATTTTTCTCTTGAACCATGTCGTGGCACTGCTTATTCATCACTACTCCTACGTACTCCTACGTGGCTGTGAAATTTGGCCGAATCAATGGACATGGACCTGCTGGCATCTGTACTTTTTACATGGGACTGGGCAGCACCAAAAGCTGGTAGCCTTTTTGGGTGGGGGAGCACACGTTGATGTTCGGTTGGCTCGACCCCCCGCCCTTCACATTCAGAAAGCCTGGCACGATCGCGACGACCTGAAACTGGCATGGCGCATCCGCGCATGGGGATGCACGTCGTACAGACTGCAGCCACCGTGCTTGGTTGGTTCGCCGGCGCCGGCGTCCCGGTCTCCTGCGCCGCTGCGCGCGCCTCGGCATCCTCTGGCCCGTCGTTCGCGCACGCATCCAGATTAGAACCGGGGCAGGAGGATGAATCCTCCGCTGCAATTTTCTGGCTAAGACAAGGCACCCGTGATCACGAACAGAGGTTTCTTCTTGCATTGGATTTCCGTGGAACCGCGAACAGAGGGAAGAAGAGATCACCGACGCTGGGCTTGGGCTGATGACGCGACGAAGCGTGCCGGGGTAAAAAGACGGAGGAACTAGCAGCGGGGCCCGCGTCGTCAGCGACAGGTCGTAAGCTGACAACTTTGGTGTCGGACCACGCACGGGACGGCTTGACCGCCCGCCCCCCACGCGCGCTCGCGAGTCGAACCAAGCGAAACCCGTCGCGTCACCTTTCCCGCTCGCTGTCGGCTGGGCCCGCCAGTCTCCGAGGCAGCGATCGCGATGGAGAGGGCGGGGCCCGCACCGGAACCTGCTACGCGCGGCTTCGAACCACCGTCGCAGTCGCGCGGCTTCGAACCACCGTCGCAGTCGTGGGAGCTTGTTGGTTTCATTCACTCTGCAAAACCGTTTTTATTTTTGAGGGCCACTCTGCAAAACCTTTAAGAGCACGAAGGACACCGATAATTCTTCCAATTCACGTGGATTTTTTTTCCTTCAACATTGACCTGCAATAGTAATCTTGATCTCTGGAATTGCCATCGAGAGATATAGTAATTTTTTGATATCTGGAATTGCCGCCGCAAAGATAGGAATTTTTTTTCCTTGAACAATGAGAGCAACACACGGATTTTGGACGAAAACACCAATTTCTCATGTCTTGCTTTGTTTAATCGAGCTGGCGACCAGCACTTCTTTCTTTTTCCTTTGACGGTCTGGCCTAAAGCCCGCGACCTGCCCGCGCTGCCACCAGCCTGGCCCCGCCCCACCCGCACCCGCACCCCACGCCGCCATAGCCGAGCTTGTCGAGGAGGAAGAGGAAAGAAACCATTGGGTGCGCCCGCGCCATCACAGCTAACACGGTGCTAGCGGTCAGCATCTCGCCGCGAAGCACATATTGATGCTTGAGGTTGAAGAAGAATGTGAGGTACGCTGAATGTAGCCAGCTCTTCCTATCCAATTACCGGTAGCCCGTTATTTGGGTCCTTGTTTAATGGCCCAATGTGAAACTACAAGGGGGCCATCCCCCCCCCCCCCCCCCCCCCTCCTTTTTTTCTCTCCAGGAAAAAATATACTTTTTGAAATTGTTAAGCATGTACTCCATCCATTCTTTTCTTCATTGTCGTTCAGACAAAGCTTGGTAGTTTATTTGTAGTTTATTATTATTGTCTGAAACGACAACCAAAAAAAAGAATGGAGGATGTATTACATTCCATACATATTGTTTTCCTTACAATTTTAATAGAGTGACAGATTGTTCATACAAGGAAAAAGTCCATTTTACTCCCCCAAACAATTCACTTTATCTGTTTTACCTCCTAGACAAAATCATGAGCCAAATTACTCCCTCAAACAATTCATGTTGGTGCAATATACCCTCTATCATGATTTGTCTTTTTTGTTTCTCAGTGTACAATTTGAATTTGAAGCTCAAATTTTGTTTAATGCTAATTAACACAAGAACCTATGTTAAAATAATTATAGCATATTTTTGGATACTATTTACATAGTCTAATAGAAATTAACGATAAATACATACAAATAATGTTAGAAAAATATGCTATATTATCTTAACATAGCTTCTTATGTGAGCTATCATCTTGCAAAATTTCAGCTTCAAATTCAAGTTGTACTCGAGAGACAAAAAAAGACAAATCGCAATAGGGGGTACATTGCACCAACCTGAATTGTTTGGGAGAGTTGAGTCATGATTTTGTTCAGGAGGTAAACCAGACAAAGTGAATAGTAAAATGGACTTTTCTCTACATACAATTGTGCTTAACACACGTATTGATTAATCGGTGTTCTATAGTGTATTTTCAAGATGTTTCTTATGGTTACTTTAACTTTGTAAATACTCATCTCTCAATAGATGAAAAGGCTACGCAAACATGGTCTTGAAAATATCAAAGAGTATGTAAAGCCCCCCCCCTCCCTCTCTCTCTCTAAAGGCAAAGAACAAATAATTGTAAAAAATAAACATCTTACTAGCATGATTGAAAGCGGTGCCAAGCAAACATTATCACTTCATGATTAATGGTGCAATGGCAAAAGTGGAAGCAAAGGGAAGCAAATCACAACGAATTGCAAAATTTGGGTCTGCAAGGAAACACAATGCAACGCGAGTTCCTTTCTGGCTTATACTGGAAAGGTTCTACACTTTTTGGCTTTGTACTCAATCACGCCAGGTGGCGCTTCGATCGGTTTGGAACAGAGAAAAGAATGGTAGAGCTTCGCTGGTGCTCCCTAATCCAGTCCCAGATCAAATCATACCGTCGATCAATTCCATGGGCAATTTAACTCCTTTGTCGCTCCTGGTATAATAATTCAGAGCTTCACTGCAAGTACTCCTGCGATCCTGTTCAACAATCATTGACATGTGGGCCCTACTCCTGCGTACGTGTCAGCTTATCATTTGTTGGTGCAGTGTCTATACGTGTGTGCAAATTGGTTTGAGATTGGAGTTGAGCCACCAAACACAGTGGCATGGCATCCTGTCGTTACTACGATCTGTCAGTAATTTGAAAAATGTGGGGCGAGAACACACCAACTCAACTATAGAGTATTTTGTGAGGTGTGAATTATGCTTTTGGTACTTTGTTGTTTTTGTGACACCAAGTCTTCGAATCATTGGAAGCATGTTGAAGCAGAATACTCTTTCTGGGAGTCGTACTACCAGAGTATAATTTTCCGATGACGGTCTTGTGACTCCTGTCTTCTGTACCTCAAAGTGCAATGGACAAGATGACACAACCTGTGGCATAGCCATGTGCAAATTAGAAATTATTACTAGTATAGCATTAGCTCGAAAAATACTCTTAAGCATAAAAAATATAAATACTGAAATGATACGGATGATCCTAAATAGGAGTATATCAAATAGTAAAGGATGTCAAGTACTACATAAACTTTGTGGAAAAAGTAATACAGTTTCACCAAATTAGTCACTAGAAATCTTATTAAAGACTCAAAGGAGCTTTTAAAAGTGGTTTAGTTCTTGTCAGAACATTGGAAAACACACTCTTTCGAAAATGGTCACTAAGTTTACTTCCTTTGTCCCCCAAAAAATATCTTTATTTTCAGAGTTAGTCAAATTTGACCAATTTTATAGAGAAGATTACTACCATCGACGATATTAGATAAGTGCACTATAAAAATATAACTCATGATATATCTACTAATACATATCTATTGTTATAAATATTCATTATTTTCTTATACAAGTTTGGTTAAACTTAAGTTAGTTGACCCTGACATATCATAGAAATAGTCTTTTGAGACGCACGGGGTACCTGTAAGACTGCCTTGCGGCAAATTCAAACTCCGGTATGTACGTAAATGCTTGTCAAATGTGTCTCCAAAAAGGCATGTGATTTTTCTTGCATAGAAAACAAAACCCTTTTAACCTAAAACGCATTTTGTTTGACCATTTGATTAAACGCACAATCCGAGCTCACGATGTGGCGTAGCCTCCGTTTATGCAAACTCTAAATATTGCCATAAACTCTCTCTTGTTATGTTTGAGATTCTGGGTTATTTGTTGTTCCCGTACACTTCCCAGAAATTCCCTGCATTTCTTTGCATCATCAAGTATTTGAGAGAGAAGATTGGTTGGCATTAAACATTTTGATCAATCTTCACTATTTAAATTTCTTCATGTGAAGAAGGTCCTAGCTTCTAGTTTGGTAAGCTAATCCTCTTCCTCCACTCTCCATAGCCATCTTACTATAATGATGTAGTCATGTAGACCATTGTGTACTTGCGAATAATTGAGCTAGTAGCATCTTTCCTGCCTAGCTAATGTCGCTCCAAACTAAGTGCAAGCCTTTCCTTCCTGAAGATACTTGTTTAATGTGCTTGTGTTTGACACTTTAGTCAAACCTAACATCACTCTTGTCGTAAACAAGATCATATCAGTCACGGATGACACCTCAACGAGCCTGATGCATGTATGTGTAACCTGGATGTGGATGCCATACACTTTTGAGACATAGGTCAACTCGATCAACACAAATACAATACGGTAGCAAATAAATTAGTACTACTTTCTGGAGGCAAAATGGCGTGCAAGAAAGGTGCCTCCGGTCGTAGCTATTGGACTGGGTATAACAAATGCTACCTGCTGCAACACTTGAAATCTGCAATAAAAGCAGGTTGTGTTGTGTTCGTGTAAACTTCCACTCTCAAGGTTTGCCAAGAATAAAGGCACTGGTCAACGGAAACATTAGCATATATGGCCAAGGCTATCTACTGAAGTGTTGTTCTTAACTATATTTTGTTTCACCAAAATCCATTTAGAAAAGAGAGAGACTTCGAAAACCACCGCAATACCAACCAATAATGTGGCGAATTTTGTAGTACATATATGCCTCACTGCAGAAACAATCAAGAAAACGCACATGAATTAGGCCCATGCATGTGGAATGATACATATAGTGCTTGGGGGCAAATGACAAGGCACCAACCCGGCTGATTGATCCTAACTACTTCTACCCATCAGCCAAAAAGCAGCCACTCGCAATCTCGAAAACGATCCAACTCAGGTGGTTTTTTTTACCTCGAACAGGCTGCTGTTTCTAAACAGACGCTTGATGGTTCCACGCGACGGATGCGTTAACAGCTAATTAACCCACGGCTCACTCAACCTTTCCCATGGTTTTGTCCCAAGGGATCTTACTGTTGTTCCGATGCGAGATCGATCTGTCGGGGAACCAGAGAATGATCAGAGGCTTTTCTCTTCCCTTTGTGTGTCGCATGCTGATGGGCCGTACCACCCGCTGGGGACGCGGCCCCCCTGCTTGGATCATCCGGGTGTTCTTGCATGGATTCAACAACGGCCAGACAGCGACGGCTTAACCGCAAACACTTTTGAGTTGTTCGGAAAATCTACTGGCTAGGATCGTCTCTAAGTTGATTATTACTCGTGATTGAAGTTGGTTACAAAACATGAATTGGATTCCTTCCTCTGGTTGAAATGCAGGTTGAATTAAAGGAAAATTCAGTTTCTTCTTGTGTGTGGAATATGCTCTGACTTCCAGTTCCCTCCGAATCTTCCTCTAACTATGGTGTGTGTGTGTTCGTGATGCAGGGGCCGTGGTGTCGTTTTCTTATGGTTACTGTTGCTCATATGAGCAGAAGCAACAGCACGAGCAGGTGTTGTCCACGCTTTGGTGATACAACAACAGTGACTGCGCATTGCCGGACGAAGAATTATGAACAGAGTTTCGTACATCAAAAGATTCTTGGTTGGGACAACGCCGTATATTGAACAAAAAGGGTCTCGATAATATGATAGCTGAACTGGTAACACGAACCAACAAAGATAGACCAAATTCAGTATCATCTTGTTTTGCACTGTCCAAATAAAAGGAGTATTCTTTTCCCAAAAGAAGAAATAAAAGGAGTATAAACAAGGTGCTATACTAAACTTAGATGGTTAAATACTTGCTGAGTTGAAAATAAAAATGAATGATGCATTGCTACAATTGTGAGTGATATGGACATTATGTTGGTCATTTCTGAGGAAGAAGCCATTTCAGATTACATATGCGGAAGGCGGTAGATGATGATCCAACAAGCAAGTCATGCTGACATTCTGATGCATTTTGTCGTCTGATGCCTGAACAAACATCGTTGCAAATAATCTCCCACTGCCAAACGGGACAATGACAGGTCTTGATCGAAGTTTGGCTTTCATTGACTGAATTTTTTCTTATGCTTGCAGTTGCAGAACGCAAATTTCGTACGTATCCGTTCGTAGTCAGCTCAAAAAGGAATATCAAGCGTGCACTCGATAAAATAAGACGCAATGTTGCTGTGCATGTACTCCCTCCGTTCTTAAAATGATGTCGCCGTTGACTTTTTGAGTTACGTTTGACCGCTCGTCTTATTCAAAAAAGTTTAAAAATTATCAAATATTTTGTTATAATTTGTTTTATCACTAATGAAATTTGAAACATAACTTGTAATTTTGCATATTTGAGCTAATATTTTGAATAAGACGAAGGGTCAAACATAACTCAAAAAGTCAACGGCGACATCAATTAAAAAACGGAGGGAGTAGGACTTAAGGACAGAAGTAGCGACACCAAAACGTGTTGCGTGATCTCGACTGCGATCGCAACATTGACAGGTCTTGCAGCTTGCAAGATTATTGTTTTCCATTGGATCATGGTAAGCTTAATTGCGATTTTGCTTGTATGAACTGCTGGATTTGGGTACAAAACTATTTGGCAGTGTCAGTAGTTTAGGATCTCACTGTTGAACAAAGTAGCAGTCTCCCTGGTTTGCCTTGCTGGATTTGTCCTTTGCTCTAACTTCATGCAGCAAAGATAAGAAATCTGATCGTCCAGAAAAGAGAAAAGGAAAAATAATCTGCTCAGAATACCGGCACGACACGACATACTGGCACGACATATCAAGTCAATTTTCACATGCCAAACATTTCCGGTGATGAATGCTAAAATTCGTGCCGCATTGTGTGAACTAGACTACTGAACTGCTTATTCTGCAGATGATGCCCTTTTACATTTCTTGAGGATTATCCGAGGCAAAGTCAGGCAAGCAAGCTGGTAGTAAAAGAAATGGAAGTCTCCTTCTGACAGGGATTGTATTTGCAGAAGGCTTATTCTTAAGTGGTAAATAACATTCAGCAGGTAGTATCTATTTGCATTGCTGTTTCACACCTTGAATGGTTTGAACGTTGCAGAAATGCCAGCTGCAACGCTGTTTTGACCAAAAGTATGAATTCTGATAACGTTTCGGCCACCTTGACTGCCCAACATAACGTTTGATGAGCATCTTCAGAACTCTGACTAAGTGCATATACATATAACATGCAAAGTCAGATATGAGAACTACTCTAGGAGTAAAACAACAGGTGAAACATACACACACATATGGTGGCGATGCACTTTATATATCTGGATCTGTCTCTTGCGCTGGCTCATGCGGCAAACATTTCAACGCTGATGCGTGCAGTGCACACGGCAACCGAGCATCTCTGCGTGCTCAGCTGATAGTCTATTCGAGTGTCAGCAAAAGTCATGGGTTAGATGGACAATATTGGCAGCATCGGCGTTCATGTCCAGCAGGTGAGACGAGGCCACTGAAAGAAACGCCGCGTGCGGACACGGCTCGAGCGCAGCAAGAGACAACATAGGACAGGGGAGCAGAGGGAACCGATGAGCTCGTCTCGTCGTCTCGTGAGGTCAGAAAGTCTTGGCTGACAGCACAGTGCTGATACTATAATACCTTTAACTATTGTTGTTATGCATGGACAAGAGGTAAGTAGCATGAAGGCAAACAAAACGTCGTGATATAACAAGAGATCATCTTAAATTAACCTTAATACACTGAGCTTCTGTTTCTTCTTAAAAAAATGGCCATGATGACTAGAAAGTGAGAAACTTGCTACAACTGTTAATGCCTATGCCATACGGCGCAAGCGTCGCGCTTGTCGGCAACCAATTTTTGCACCTTGTGCGGGTAGAAGGGGTTCGGAATGCAGTTTATAGTTCCGGCGAACAACTCCTTGCCTCAAGGTCAACTCTCGAGGTGTACCGTAACCTAGCACCAGTCAACGGGCTAACCGCTCGCGCTGCATTGATCGCCTCTCCTTGACTCCCTCTCGGGCTCACCTCCCAGCCAGCCGACGCGGTGAAATCGACATTTGACGATCTGGTGATGGGCCTGGTGGCCCGAGAGGTGCTTGTATGTCCAGGTATGAACCGCACGCGCAACGCGGCGACGGTAACAAGCGTGGCCGCCGCACGACAGATTTTGGCCTCACGACAGATTTTGGCCTCACGCTAGAATCGTCAATGCCCTGACTCGAGGGCTCCATATCGGGCGTCGCGGTCCCCGACGACAGATTTTGGCCGGGAGAATCGGTCACGGGTGAAGCGAAAGGACGCGATCGAGGGCAATTGATCTTGGCGTCAGTCGCATCGCCATCAGTAAAGCAACCGCATGCAGGCGCGGCAAGGGAGATGATGAGATGACGACCGGGATTCCGGGTAATGAGCGAGGCAGGCAGCTTGCGAGACCTAGCTAGCTACACCATTCCAACAAGACGTGTCACGTGTGCTAGCTAGCCTTCAGTTACGTTGCAGATCAATGCCCGTGAGGGACCACGACACGACACCGGTACGCTAGACAGTCGCGCGTGCGCCGGCCCGTCCTTATCCCGTTGCCTTGCCGGCAGCAGTGCACGCGAGACTGAGTAAAGCTATTAGGACCTGCGGCGAGCCAAGGAAGATGGGTGTGAAAGGGTAGATAGTTTAGGGATAATCACAAAAGGTATGCGTATATAGGCCTTGGCCTTCCCGTCTATCACCTACGTACACGGTATACGCGAGGTGGAGGCGTCCATGATCGGCGTGATATGCCGAGACGTACATGCACACGTACACGACATGCTAATAACAGTACTCCTCCGCAGATTGGCACTAGTTCAGTGTACGTGCAGACTCAACCAAAACAAATCGTGGCCGAGGAACACGTACGTCATAGCCCGAGATGGAGCTTGCCCTCGACCGCGCGTCACTTGACAGCAGGCGTTGCCCCTCCACTGACAAATGAAGGGCTCCAACTAGGCATGCCAATAATGGAGCTAGCCGTCGACATCTCTCATCATCCAACACAAAGCCCCCCACACGTTTAGTAGTCATTCTTCTGAAATCGAGCGATTTAGTAGCCTTTCTTTAGCTTTTTTTTTTGTTTCCGTTTCCTTTGCTATTCTAGGCCTTTATGTGTTAGGACAGGCCGGATGCTCCTCTGACAAATTAGGCTGTAGATGGGAGACAGCTTTAAGATGTTGATTTGGGACTCTGTGAACTTTTTTGTTTTGTCTCATTTTCTTCTGCTATAACGAAGCCGCAGAGCACCCGCCTTTATACGGAGAGCGCAACGAGGGAGAAAACGCAGAGTGCAAGGCAAAGGAGTAGCGAAGAGAGTCTGACAATGGCGTCACCGTGCGATTTGCCTTTGCCCTAGTCCTGCTCCGCCCCTCGTCCGGTGGAGAAGGCATCGACGGCGCCCAGTCTGAGCTCAATTCTTTTGGAGATTTTGAAACGAATGGAGCAACCGGCCGTCAACGATGAGGATCGATTAAGCTGCCCACCAACTAGCGGTTCTCAGCATATAAGGATGGTCCGTCTCTTGTGCCAAATATGGTAATTACAATGCCCTGGTTGTTGCCTACATGGATTGCAGCCGCAGCTGCTGCGCAGTCGGAAGAGTCTCTTCCGACCGCGCCTTAGACTAACTCCAACAGACGACCTATTTGCCACTTTACACACAAAATGGGTCTTCAAAACTCAGAAAACATCCTCCAACAGACGACCCAAAGGCGGAACCCATTTTTCTCCCTGCTCCCTCCGCGACCCACAATTGAGTCTCCTCCCCCCGTGACCCAACCGTCGCGCTCTCTTCTTCCTCCAACGCCGCCTGCCTCCGCGTCGCCCCCTCCTCCCCTTCCTCCGGCGGCGGAGCGGGCGCGGCCTCCTCCCCTTCCTCCGCGTCGCCCCCTCCTTCTTCCCCTACTCCGGCCTCCTCGCCGAGCTTGAGCCAATCTCGCCCTCCTTCGTCCTCCGCGTCTCTCCTCTCCACCGCGGGCTGGCCCCTCCGCGACTGCCGCAGGCCGTCCCGGCGCGGCCCCTCCCTCTGCGCGCCCCGGCCGGACTCGTCCCGACTGAGTTGCGCCCGCCTGCTGGTGGGGAAGCGGCAGGGGACGGCGACCGAGCGAGCGAGCGCGCGTCGACCGCGGCAGCTGCTGCGGCGGCCGGGCGAGCGCGCGACGGTGGCTGCTGCTGCGGCGGCGCGAGGCGACGGCGGCCCGGCGAGCATGTGACGTCGGCAGCTGCGGCAGCGCGAGGAGACGGCAGCGGTCGGAGCGCAGCAAGGCAGCCGGATTTTTTGGATATGGGGACTCCGTTTGGAGACGCACGTTTTTGCGGCTCCTCTGTTCACGCTCACGGACACCTATTCAGTCATTTGCGTCTTCGATTTGGGTGAGCACCGTTGGAGACAGTCTTATAGGAGCATGAGTTGGGCCATATGCCCGCCCCCCCCCCCCCCCCCCCCCCCCCCAGCCTTTTTACGTTGTGTCTTCTATTGACAATGTTTCTATTTTTATTATCAATTCAAGCAGCCCAGCCAATTTGTAACTTCAAAATTAAGAACACGTTGACTATTATGTCTTCTTTGGTTCTGACCTACGGGCAAAGTTTAGGTTTGAGTACCGTGTCTGAAAATCACAGATGGTCACGCACTTCATCTGGATCATTTGTCTCTTGCATTGTCGTACCCAGCACAATTAAATCGTATATTTTTGTGCAGCTCACAGCACAATACTTTGTGTAGTCTGTCGGTAGTGTAACGGGAATGCAAGCAGAGTCATGGGTTAGAAAGATAAGACTAGTATATTTGGTACTTCACTTGCTTGTTAGTACGAGTAGCTGAATCTGGCATTCAGATGGAGTCAAGCAGGTCGGACGAGACCGCTGAAAGAAAGGCAGCGTGCAGCCATGAACGGAACGCGGCAAGAGACAAGGGCAGCACAGAACAGGACACGGAGCTGATGAGTTTGTCTCCGTCGACGTCTCGCCCTCCCGTGAGCTCAGGCCTGACTATAACTGACTGAGCACTGACAGTCACTTATACTAGATGCCTTACTAAGTACTGTTTTTTAAGGACGCGATCAGTTGATGCCAACTGCTAGCTTCCACGGTTTCGATTTGAAAACCTGACAAATTGTCGCCGAGCGTGCTCACTTGGTTTTAAAATGGATCATATGATGTTTCCGCAAGGCTACAAAATTCTGTTGATTAATTACTGCGTGAATTTGTCACAGCGCGACTTGAAACTGGAGTGCTGGAGTAGTGCATCATTAGTCTGTCCGAGAACTAAAGTTCGCAGTGGTGAATCTCGGATCAATGAATCGCGGCCGGACGATTTGCGCACGCATTTTTCACTTTGCCACAGTAAATTCGATGCCAACGAACAACACTTTAGTCCAAAGATAGAGCCTTGCTTTTCTTCTGATTCTTATTCAGTCCAAAGATAGAGACAAAAGAAAGGTAATTATTGAATCGGACTTGGCTTATGCTTGTTTTAGCTTATACCCCTGATCCGTATATCTGCCTTGGCCCCGCTTTGCATTCATGAATGTCACTATTCGTGGAGTGCTTCCTTGCCTGTCTTACATCAATTTTCCCCCATATCTGTCGTCCTGAATGCAGCAATGTCAACGCCTCTGTGCTGTGCCAGAGTTTGGTCTCTGATTTCCTTTTTCTTCTCGAGGAATCTGCATCTCTCTGACTTATCGGCTCGATCCTTGTCACGGTTGAGCTGCCCGGTACGTACTAGCGGACACATGCGCACAGCACCTCTCCGGCGCGGCATGCACCGCTCGGTACGGTCGGCGTTCAGTTCCACTTCCCTTTCAGCCAGCCGGATCCCAACGCGTTCAGCGGCTGCCACACAGTCACGGGGCAAACTGGATTTCATTCGGGCACCTCGACATCGACCGCCGTCACAACACGCATGCACGCGCGCTGCGGAGGCACGCACGAGCCCGACGGAGGAGATGTCGATGCCCAGCCAGCCGCATGCATGCGGGCTGGGTCGTCGTTCCATCCATCGGCAAGGGACAGGACCGTTCCAGGCAGGCGCCGCGAACCGGATCATGAACAAACTGCGGCTGTGCCACCGCGCGCCGCGCACGGCAGCAGCCAGCAGAGGAGCGATCACGTAACTGAGCCGCGACACCGCGTCGCTTAGCAAGAGGAGTACTACTACCTCTTTTCTTTTTTACTGGGCCGGGGAAGGCGGGCGATACAAGTGCAGATCAGATTCACGCGTTCGTCAGGGGCTCACACTGTCACACAGATTCATTCAACAGCAAAGAGTGAGGCCCAGCAACGCATGCATAGGACTGTACGGTATACTGTATCTGTTATTCTCAATTCTCACTTGCCCGTAGCCGCACGAGATGGTTGGTACAAGATGATCTGCCGCTGCTGGCTGCTTCCTGGTCCCTCGCTAGTCTCATTTGCGTTCTTGCATTTTCCACGGATTGCGCGCGTGGCGTTGTACTGTGGTACAGTAACGTAGAAGCATGGTTCCCTTGCTTTGGAAATCCGCTGTGGTTTCTCAGAGTCTCGGTTCAGGCGTTCAGCTTGGATTAACCGCACATGGGCGTACGCGTTATGTATCTGCATGCATGCATTGCCCTCTGCCAATGTTGGTTGCAAGCTTGGTTGCTTGCCACCGTGTGAATAAGGTGTGACCAGGTCGAGCCGCAGGACTTCTGGAGTAGGAAAGGAAAACAAGGACCAGGTGATTCATTCAGCGAGGCGGTTGGCGGACGGGGTTGCGCTGCTGGACCAGCAAAGACCCGAGACGAGACGAAACGAACGAACGGCATTTCTGTTCCGATGACGCACACCATTCCTCGGCGATGGATCGATCGAGGCGAGGCGGACAGCGGCTACGAATGCGTGACCCGCGATGATACGAGCTGGCATGAGCGTTCGTTCTGCTGTGCTGTGCTTTTTTCCATAGGAACCGGGCCTTGTCTTCCACAAGCTCTCCAAGGATTACTTTATTTTGGCAAAATTGGCAATAGCACATAATAAGAAAAGTGTGGCTTTAGGCACAACACACTCCAACTTCAGCTAGCTGCACGCGGGGCAGGGCCAGTCATGGGATTTTTGGAGCCTGGGACGAAACTAAAAACAAAGGCCCCTCGATATGAATGTCAAAAGTATCACATTACATATGTAAATACAGTAATATCAACAAACACTTTGTACATCCAAAAACCCCATTCATATAAAACTTTTTTCCCACATGTGTTGATTTAAGTTTCTTCTAACATTTCAGATGTGAATTAATCATTGAGAGTGATATCTATCAACATAAACCATTTCTAGTATCGGTTTCCTCTCAACACATGAAGTGTTCAAAATTTGAAGAACGATTTTTTTTTTGAGCATGCGAAAATATTTAATGGTTGCCAACTAGTGCAGAGAGATTATTTAAGACCATTTGGACCGAATCCATCAAATGGTGTCCATGTGTTTCGGCCTTCTATGGATCGGCCCACTCCAAGTCCTTTTTGGACATGTTCACACGATAGAAAATAAAAGTATATTCAAAATGTTAATAAACAATATTTTTAAAAGTAAAATATCAGTGGTACTAGAACTTATTCGGCAGTGTCATCTGGGTCCATGAACTTGCAAGTTCGAAGAAGCGCATCTTTAAACTTTTCTTGTAATGCCATCCAAGTCCATGAACATGAAAATGCATATCGCATCCTTAAACTTGACTTGTCATTCAGATTCAAATCTCCATTTAAATGCAGAATCCCGGCCTGAGACTACTTTTGACTAGAAGTAACGGGAGAATGCTTCGACGCGAGGTTACAGGTAGTCAATGGGGAGTGGTAGGGAGCTCGCCGTGGATCGAACTATGCCCACGTAGGTGCATTTGAGCTTCATAATGAAGATTTGGACATGGATGACACCACGTGACAAGTTTAAATATCTACATATGCAATTTGCAACTTTATGAACTAGAACAACAAAGCGGGATGAGGTTGAGAATGTGCTTATGCAAATTTGAAGTTCATAGAGATGGCATAAGGAACAAGTTCAAGGACTGCTAGTGTATTTTCAGTCTTTGTCTGAATTAGCAAAGTCGATATAGTCCACTAAATTGTCAGAGTTCTTGGTGATACAAGTCAATGACGCTTGACGTCAGTATTTCAGTTCCAGATTTCTGTGTAACTCTTAGGTGTGACAATATACATCAATTTAAAGATAGTAAAGTGTTCGACTTTATATTCTGCTGTCAGCATTATCACTTGCCTGACTTTATACAAGAACTGCGAGATTTCTGCATTATCGATTGTCCTAACTTTTGGTAAATCCTGACGAGTGACGAAGAAAGAAGCAATGCTTCTGCCGTTCCTAGATAAGCTCAAAAAACCAGAGGATCCGCCCATTTCTACATCTGATGTCCAATGCGCAAATAATTTCCTGCACTGAAACTGCTATATCCATATGAACGCACGTTTGAAACATCCGGTAAGCTCAAATTCGTGAGCGTATGAGCACCTCTGCTGCTTCTGCTCAAGTTCTCTGATCTATGAAATAGGCAGCACATCGATATTTATTTGCTTTTCGACTCCATTTTTGATAATTCGTCCTACCCTTAGCTTTGCTACTTGACTCGAAACATCGGTTCGGAGTTCGCCAGAATACCACAGACATGCTGAGTTCTAACGACTATAGGACAGTTCGACAGGGGCGTTACAACAAGTATGACAACAGAACTACGGTGGATTCTGATAACCTAAAATGCCGATGCATCTGACAGAGAAGAAACTAGAGCATGAACCGAGAACTGAATCAGTTGTCCAGAAAGACTGACGATATGACCGCGGGATAATACAAGCTAGGAGTATGTCACAATTTTCTGCATACCCCGTCCTCACATTGTGTCGTCAATTTTTCAGGATCAATCTCTCGAAAATAAAAGACAACTTCTTTGAAGCAAACTTGCCACATGTTTTCCATTGATCTTTTAAACATAATGAACTTGTGCCGTGCACTCGTTCACTGTCTTGCAGTGTCCGAAAGCAAGTGGTGTTTTAGCAGAAGCAGATATTGATCTGCATCACACCGTCAAGGTCTATGTGTTTGCAACCTAAACCTCTAATACGTAGTGGTACACTGGTACTTCATGGTGACCAAAACTTGGCAACCACTTTGTGCAGAGGGTAGTAGTTCTAACAATCAACTCCGTCTGGCAGCTGCAAGGTCAATGGCCGAGGCGTACGGTCCCGGGTATACACGGGCACAATGCGCTCCCGTCAACGAGTTGGACCAACATGACAGCTCGCGCTGAATCGTGTGTAGCTGAGGCTTTGACTTCCCTCGCATAGGTGAACTGCCCAGGGACAGGAAATTACGGATGTCAGCATCTGCAATGTCTATCCTGGACTGCACCCTGCCCTTCGCGGCGCCGAGCAGTTGGCCGTCGGCGCATGGCAAAGGCAGCAACTGTACCCTCCTACCTATGGTCCTATCATTCCCGGCGCCATGCGCACCGACCTCCATGCATCCGCGTACAGCGTCAATTCCACATCCTATTTCTTTCTCCATAAGGCTGACTTCAACAGCTCATGCATCCGGTTATGCAAACGCGAGATGGCTCTCGGACGAACACTGTTCACGATTGAAACCGTCTCCAACAGAGGAGGCAACCGAGCATCCATTTTGCATGAGGAGGAGAGAGGGAAGCTAAAATTTAGCTTCCCTCTCTCCTCCTCATGCATCCTCTCGGCCAATCGCGAGCTCGGGCGCGGCGGGGAGAGCTCGGGCGCGGCGCGCGACAGGGGAGAGCTCGGGCGCGGCGGAGGCGAGCTCGGCGCGTGGCGGGGTGAGACGAGGGCGAGCTGCGGCGCCGGGGGAGGGCGGGATGGCGGCGAAGCCGGAGGAGGGCGGGACGGCGCGTCGAGCGGCGGGGCGCGGAGGTGGTGAAGGCAGAGATGGCGGCCATCCACGACGTGCTCAACTGCTCGAGGACACTGCGGCCATCCACGACGCGCTCGAGGACACCCTCACGCTGCCGCGCCGCTCTGCCACACCCTGCTCGCCGCGCCCACTTGACGATGACGGACATGCCGCCGGCGACGAGTAGGACGGCGAGGTGGTGAGCGTGAGGCCTCTTCTGCCGCACCTTGGTGAGCGTGACCCCGAACAGCGCGGGCCGGAGCGCGGCGGCGGGGGACGAGCACGACGGCGTGCGGGCGTCGCGGGCGTGCGCTGCGGGCGCTTCGGCGCGCGGCGGTGGGGCGACGGCAAACGACGCATTACGGCTGAACGGCGTCGAGGTAGGGAAAACGGTGGGGAGCCACGTGCTGAGGATGACGAGGCGACCTCGAAGCACTAACACATGCATGTGCACGGTTGCCGGAGCACGGCCGACGACGAGCGGCGCTGCGGCGTCCTGGCGGCTAGGGTTGCCAGCGACCTGAACTTGCGCGAGCCTGAGCACCTACGAACCAAGGAGAATCTCACTGTGGGAAGTATGGACGTGGAAGATGGCTGGAAGGTCGAGTTCGCCGGAAGGGCGGTGCGGTTCCGGCGAGCGGCGGCGGGGAATAAGCTATTTCCGGCGGGCTCGTCGGCGTTTCTGCGTCAAGAGCAAGTCAGGTGAGTGCGCGGTGGAGTGGGGAGTTCTCCTGCGCGAGGAATTGCTGATTGGATCACCGTGCGGTGCGAATTTGGCGGCGACGTCGATGGTGGTCGACGGTGCGATGCGAGTCATGGCGTTGAGGAACAGAGGATTGGCTTTGCCTTTCGTTCGCTGTTGGAGAAGCCAAGTTTTGGCTGCGGGAAGCTTTTCCTGTGCACAAGCCAAATCGTATAATGGCTCTGATGTTTGCCTTCGCGCTGTTGGAGTCAGTCTAAGGCTATCTCCAACGATTATTGAGACCCAAACCCAATTGAGTGTTGAAAAACTTCAACATTGAAGACCCAAAAATTCCTATCTCCAACGATACACCCCAAAAGGTACTACCTTCTTCTTCCTTGCCTCTTTCCTCCTCTGGCGACGAGCATCCGGATCCGGCGGCCCGGCCGTTGACCTTGGTGCGGCAGTCCTTCGCCGGCCCCGTGGTGGTGAGCGAGGCAACGCGATGGCCCGCGCGCGGCGGCGCGAGAGGTCAACGGTCCCAATCCCGGTCGCCTCCCTCCCCTCCCCCCCCCCCCCCCCCCACCCCCCGGTCTTGGTCGTTCCCTCCTTCTCCTCACGGTCGTGGTCGCCGGCTCTGCTTGGTGCCGGCCGGATCCACGTGTATGGTCGCTAGTTCGGCGCGTTGTGGCCGGATCTGCGCGCTGGAGGTCCATGGAGGCCAGATCCGGCAAAGTCTCCCTCTTCAACTGGTCGTCATGGTCGGGCATGGCACAGGTCGCCGGCTCGCCGCCCCTCCTCCCAGCCCTCCTCGCAGCCGCTGCCAACTTGCGCTGCTGCAGGGTCGACGGCGGCGGAGCTTCTCGCGGGTCTTCCCGGTCGCCGCCGCCATCGTCGGCACGCCTCGCTTCCCTCCCCGCCGGCCCGTCCTCGGCCTCCCCAAGCCTGCCGCGCCTTAGAAGAGGAGGGGGTCGGACGCGACCTCGAGGAGGGGCTCCCACCGCCACCGCGCCTTGGAAGAGGCCGGATCCGCTGGGGATAGACAGGAGAGGAGGGGGAGACGCGGCGTCGGGAGCGATGCGTCGCAGGGCGATGCGACGCAAGATGCGTCGCGCAGCAGGGGACTCCGAAAATGGGAGGGTCTTTTGGGTCTTCCGTTGGAGAGTGTTTTTCCCTCTTTTAGGACCTATTTCGTAGGTAACTCCCAAAATAGGCTATCCGTTGGAGATAGTCTAACCGTATGTAGATGACCAATGGTCCACTGCAACTAACCTTCTTCACTCTCCAGCTTCATTTCTCCATGCTCGCTCGCTGTTACTGCTTGGCATTTCCTTGATTTATTCTCAAGCAGAAACAAAATCCTTCAAAGTCAAATTGGGCCCCACGACCTAGTCTTGAAATAAAATGTGTACAGGATTTTCATTTCAATTCTTGGGCTATACTAGCTCACATTCGAAAACTGCATCCATGTTTATTCAATACGTCGGGATACAAAGCATCCGTTTACACTTTTACACCCGCGACAACTGTAGTGAGGCTACCCAACAATAAAGCGCAGGCATGAGATTTTTCTGTCTGCGAGAAAAACGCACCGGACCTGAGGCAAGATAATTATACTATTGTATCTACTACTGGTCACCTAAGGGGTGGTGGCGCAGTTGGCTAGCGCGTAGGTCTCATAGCTACTTGAGTAATCCTGAGGTCGAGAGTTCGAGCCTCTCTCACCCCAACAAATAATCAAGTGATGATGAAATGCTTGTGACAACATGGGTCGTCACAGTCATCTGAACAAGATGATTTCAGCGCTTCCTGAGCTTAGATTATCCCTTTTTTTTTGTTTGTATCTGCGAATGTGCCGACGATCAGTTCATCACCAGTTTCACCACTCAAGTCGGATTTTTGAGATTTCATTCATGCCCCTTTCACAGGCGAGTTCGTCGCTCCTTGTCCTCCGCGCCATTCAGCCTATGACGGCCCAGTGTTCCGGCCGGCCCAATTCTTTCCTCTCTCCATTCGGCCTGCTCTATTATACTGAGACAAGTTCACGAGGCCCAAAGAAGCCTCGATCCACTTCACATCACTCAGTCGACACCCCGTCGCCCCATGCCGCCGGCGAGGAGCCCGGCCACGGGCCTGCGGCGGCGCGGCATCCTCCTCCCCGTTCTCCTCCTGCTGCTGCCTCTGCTCCTACTCCTCCACCATCTGACTTCCTCGCTCCGCTCCATCCCCGCGCTCCGGAAGCCCTCTCAGGCCTGCGACTACTCCAACGGCGAGTCGATCCCCGACCCCTCCGCGCTTCCTGAGCTTAGATTATCCCTTTTTTTTTTTTGTATCTGCGAATGTGCCGACGATCAGTTCATCACCAGTTTCACCACTCAAGTCGGATTTTTGAGATTTCATTCATGCCCCTTTCACAGGCGAGTTCGTCACTCCTTGTCCTCCGCGCCATTCAGCCTATGACGGCCCAGTGTTCCGGCCGGCCCAATTCTTTCCTCTCTCCATTCGGCCTGCTCTACTATACTGAGACAAGTTCACGAGGCCCAAAGAAGCCTCGATCCACTTCACATCACTCAGTCGACACCCTCGCCCCATGCCGCCGGCGAGGAGCCCGGCCACGGGCCTGCGGCGGCGCGGCATCCTCCTCCCCGTTCTCCTCCTGCTGCTGCCTCTGCTCCTACTCCTCCACCATCTGACTTCCTCGCTCCGCTCCATCCCCGCGCTCCGGAAGCCCTCTCAGGCCTGCGACTACTCCAACGGCGAGTGGATCCCCGACCCCTCCGCGGGGTCCTCGCTCCGCTACGACCACACCTGCAAAGAGATCTTCAAGGGGTGGAACTGCATCGCCAATGGCAAGGCCAACGGCCGCGACCTGCTCCGGTGGCGGTGGAGGCTCTCCTCCGGCTGTGAGCTCCCTCGGCTCGACCCGCTCCGGTTCTTGGAGCGGCACAGGAACACCAACATTGGTTTGTTTCTCGTTCCCGTCTCGTTGTGCGTCGCAACTTCTTGAGAGGCTGAATTGATTTGATACTTGCTGGTGAAGTTGTGTTGTGGCCTCTTAGTTTTAGTGGCTGTTGATTTGGGAGCTAGGGTTCTTGGGCGAGATTGACGAAACCTGTGTAGAATGTATCCTCCTATGCATTGTTACTTTCTCTTTAATTCCTTCGTTCTTGATAGATCAGCACGCGAGAAATATAGTTGTATGGTGCTTGCCTTGTTTGCAAAATGTGGTGACCGCTTGGGGACGGAAATTGGGTTGAAGTTTATACGTGCTTTTTTGTTGATGGTAACCGGCACACCTTTAGATGCTTATAAAATGAGTGCCATCTTGCAATGTGGTGACCTGAAGGCATGTCCAAGTGTTTCCATTCTTGCTTCACACTTGTGATTTAAATTGCAAAAGGAGGATACAGTGATCTTGATGCAAGCTTAATAATTTGGAGGCAATATGTTCTAATTCACGGCTTTATTCAGCTTTATATCTCAAGAGCCACTGGATCTGCCATTTTGTCGTGGTGATGGTTGTTCAATTCTTTGTTGCAGGATTTGTGGGCGATTCGTTGAACCGTAATATGTTTATCTCGTTGGTCTGTATGCTTAGGGGAGTAAGTGGGGACGTTCGCAAATGGCGTCCTGCGGGTGCAGACAGAGGTTTCACCTTCCTACGCTATAACCTCACTGTGGCATATCACAGGACGAATCTCTTGGTACGCTATGGTAGGTAAGAAGTGCCATTTGGATTATGCCCCAAATATGGTTGTTTGGTGTATGGGTTGCTTGTATTGTTTATGTGAACTATCCTTCTGCAAATTGGGAGGTCTGGCTTGATGTTTCGCACTCTTTGAGTAACTTGGGAGCATTGAACTTTTTCCCAGCAGACCATTCTTGCTACCTGTTTTAGGTTACTTCAATAGACATTCTCTTATCAGTCCACTATATTGTTTTTTATTTCCTCCGTTTGATTCCTTGGGCTTTTTGTTGTTCCCTACGGTAGTTCATAACTTTTTCATCATTGACAAAAAATCATATCATTAAATTGTAGGTGGTCAGCCAGTTCAAATGGAGGTCCTCTAGAGTCTCTTGGATACAAGCAGGGTTACAGAGTTGATGTGGATGTACCTGACCAAACATGGGCAGAGGCATCTAACTTCCATGATATTCTTGTTTTCAACACTGGGCATTGGTATGTAAACAGGGTCATAATCCAGATAAATAACAATTTATATTCTGAGGTTAAATTGTCAGGATATTATGCTTAAGTGTTGTCAGTTAATAGCCAAGTTATGTTTGTCTTTCGTTTAAGTATTGTAGTCACATTGTTTTAAGTATTGTAGTCACATTGTTCGGTTAACTTACACTCAAGTAGCTATCGTTCACAAATCTATCTTAATATTCTCAAGATATTATTAGCCAATAATACGCATGATTTAGTAGGTGCTACTGCAGCCGAAAGTTTGCTTATACCTTATTAGTGACCGAAGAGATGGTAATGTTGTCAACTATTCAGTTGCTTTGTATCTCCCAGAGAGCATTGCTGTTGATCGCAACTAGACATGTTAGTTTCTGGTTGCTTCGATGAACTATTTTTGTTTCTGAACTAGTGAAACTGGTGACATAAACACTGAAATAATGAGGACCAACTTATCGCCTCTGCCACCCCCTATTTTCCTGAACCTTGTTTCTCTTGTCTAATTGTAGCGTTTAAAACATCTTATTATTGGTCTTATGTTGCTTATTCTTTACACATAGGTGGTGGGCCCCTTCAAAGTTTGATCCAACACAGTGGCCAATGCTGTTTTTTGAGAATGGAAAACCAATTATACCTCCTTTACCTCCACCCATAGGACTGGATTTGGCTCTTAAACACATGGTATGTACATAGATGCCTTTCTTCCGATTTCTGATAACTTCTCTCTTGATACTAGTTATCCATGCTTGAACTCAAATGTAACTAAGTCTGCAATTTCTCTAGATGTGGATGGACGGTAAGTGGTATGTTTTGTGAAACAATACATTTCCTGTTGACTGATATTTTACTATGTGTATTTTGGCCAGTTTTTTTTGAAATATTTTCCGATATGTGCATTTGATTTGACTGGCCCTCTGACTTTGGTATACCTAAGACAACAACCATAACAATAAAGACTTTCAGTCCCAAGCTAGTTGGGGTAAGCTAGAGATGAAAATTCCCATCTACTGGCATACCTCTATGTATATCATAATGGTAATTATCTTTATCATTATTTTAATTACCAATTTTCAACAGATAACATTTGTGAACAAAGCAATGAGACCAAATGGTGTGAAATTCTTCCGCACTCAGTCTCCTCGGCATTTTGAAGGAGGTGACTGGAATGAAGGTGGATCTTGCCAACGTAACAAGCCCTTGTCCTCGAAAGAGGTATTGAGACTAAAGTGCATTAAATTTTTGAAGTAACATTCTTTTTTCAACTTTTCTTGCATGCTTCTGTTTCCCCCCTTTGTCTTTGAATATAGCGCATATTGTCATGAGTCATGACATGGATTTGTGTGCTTTGCTGAAATAATTACCTTTTTTCAACATCAAATCAAGTGTTATTGGGTATGAACATTTGTAATATGGATGATGAGGAAGTGCTCAAATCAGAACTCCGTAGTCTTGTTTCCCAAAATCATGTGCTTAACAATGGATTTGGTTATTGAATGTAGCTTTAAGCCCAATAATGCAAGTGGCTGTGCCACCAACACTGTTTGAGTAGACCTTCTATATTTGTTCGGCAATGAGGAGACATTCAAAATTTCCTAACATAAGAAATAATAATCTGAGTATTCTGATTGCATGAACTCGGACCTCATGTTGAAGGGCTACAATTATTGTCGGCCGATTGCAATATTTTTTGTCCCATAAATTGTTTAAAATAGCATTTCAAGTACGACTTCACACTTAGATAAAGAAAATTTATATCCAATAGAGTATCATCCAACACTGTTCATCTTATCCTCTGCTATCATTGATGTCAGAGCAAGATCGCATTGGAAGTTGGAACATAGTATATTTACAGATGAGCTAATCCAGCTTATAAGATTGCATTTGCTTCTTTTTATGTAATGTTATTCAATTCACTCACTTCCAGTTTTCAAGGTGATTGAATGCTAACTGTTTCAGTGTTGTCGCCACAATCTGTTTTTTCTTGTCCAAACTCGAAATATTTAGCTCTCTACCAAACGTGGTGATATTTGAACTTTTGATGCATCCGGCCCAGGTGGGGTTGGCCGAGGCCCAATAAATTAAGGTTGCCCGGACCCCAACAGTTCTTATGAGCACCCACTCGGGGAAAGGCCCAATCTCCCTAAAAGACTAGTCCGATAGGGGAGGGGTGGCTCTCCCTTTTAAGGTGGTTTCCTCCTCCCAAGCTAAGCAAGGTGGGATTATTCTGAGGCTCACACGGTCGCCGCCCGACTACAACTGAACCACTAGGGCCTTTCTTTGTTGCGTCTTTGCCAGCGGGTATTAGTGGAGGATGTCCTCATCATTCCCACCCCCTTAAACAAGGGCCCAGCTCTGATACCAAATGATGCATCCGGCCCAGGTGGGGTTGGCCGAGGCCCAATAAATTAAGGTTGCCCGGACCCCAACAGTTCTTATGAGCACCCACTCGGGGAAAGGCCCAATCTCCCTAAAAGACTAGTCCGATAGGGGAGGGGTGGCTCTCCCTTTTAAGGTGGCTTCCTCCTCCCAAGCTAAGCAAGGTGGGATTATTCTGAGGCTCACACGGTCGCCGCCCGACTACAACTGAACCACTAGGGCCTTTCTTTGTTGCGTCTTTGCCAGCGGGTATTAGTGGAGGATGTCCTCATCAACTTTTGTATTTTTAGTCAACTCTTATATTGAGATCAAACTTGTTCAGGTGGAAGAATTTTTCTCTTTGGATAATAATGGCACAAATGTAGAAGTGCGCTTGGTCAACCAACACTTGATGAAGGCTCTTGGACAGTCTACTTTCAGAGTTTTGGACATCAGTCACATGAGTGAATTCAGAGCTGATGCTCATCCTTCAACGACTGGTGGTAAAAAGCATGATGATTGCATGCATTGGTGTTTGCCTGGACCAACAGACACATGGAATGATTTGCTAGCAGTAAATCTTGAGGCAATTGAGAGCTAGAGCGAGAAGGGGTTGAGAACTTGTCACGGATTTCTAGTTTTGACACAATTTCTTGGTTATCTGGATGTGAAGCATCAATTTATTATACTATGAGCTTTGTACGTAGTACCAAGTTGGTATTCTCTGCAGCTTCATTTCTTCCCCTGATATCCTCAAGCCTGTAAATTGAAGCATACTGAAGAGTGTTGCTTGTATACAAATGATAGTGTAGTTTTAATTCATTTTATTTGTTTGAAGACTTTCTGGGAACTGCAAGTGTAACCTGATGAAATGGAAGACATTTAGCTTCCGAACGTTCTTTGTAATTGGTATTTCAGTGCACTGGAAATAGTTAGGATTTGGATGGAATGGGAGTATTCCATAGTACTGTTTTGGAGACTGTTTCAAAGTTTAACCGGAAACATTTTCCACTGAGATTCATCTCCTTCAGACACCTCTTAAGTATCTGGTCTGTACTATTCTCCTCGTTTCCTGTCCTCTTCAGGTGTTGGGTAGCATCCGAAATGTATACCTAAGTTATTCTGGGGAGATATATGGAGACACATCGGAGCCAACAGCCGATAGGACATTGTGTACTGTTATCTGCTTTTGACTTCTGTTCTGATATGTGATATACCACAGCTCCATATGCAGGTCAGAAAGTATAGTTGCCCACACGATACCATACTCGCAGGATCCCCCGACATGCGAAGCTCAACGAAATTCATGCCGACTTGGTTGACCATCGTCTATTTTATTTTATTTTTGGTTGCGGAATCAAAATATCAAATGTTTAGATTTTGACATATGCTAACCGCAATTAGGAATAATTCGATTAAAGTAGCACCTCCCATACGTGCAAGCCATTTCAGTGTGGAGACGTACGTGTTGCTCCTCACGTCGTTGTAAGCTGCTCATACGTGCTTGCAAGTACGTCCAACCCACCAGAACAATGCTATATAAGTGACCCGCAATATATGCAACCCACCCCAGGTCAATCCACTGAGAAGAGAAACCTCAAGTCCCAGCTGCAATATTCTCCGAAGATCAAGATGAGGACCCCGGCGGCCGTCTCCTTGGTTCTCTCCGTCTCGTTGTTCGTCCTCCTCCTCGGCGCCCCGGCGTCGGCGGATGGTGGGTATGGCCACGGTGGTGGCGGCGGCGGCGGCAAAGGTGGCGACGACGGCCACGGCCAGGAAGGCGGCGGCAGCCACACGACGCCGGCGTACGACAAGCCGGTGGAGGGCCTGGACGCCGGGTACTACAGCAAGTCGTGCCCGGAGATGGAGGCCATCGTGCAGAAGGCCGTGAGGAAGGCCGTCAAGAAGGACTACACCCTCGCTGCCGGCCTCATCCGCCTCTTCTTCCACGACTTCGCCGTCAGGGTACGTATATGATTTGCATTCGTATGATGAACGAAAGCATTTTTTCAAATTTGTTTTGCAAGAATTTGAGTAAGAACTTGGCCGCGGCAACAAGCAGGGCGTGGACGCGTCGGTGCTGGTGGACGCGCCCGGGAGCGAGCGGCACGCGGACGCGAGCCGGACGCTGCGCGGGTTCGAGCTGATCGAGGCCATCAAGACGGAGATGGAGGCCAAGTGCAAGCGCACCGTCTCCTGCGCCGACATCCTCACCGCCGCCGCCCGTGACGCGTCCACCGCCGTCGGCGCGCCCTACTGGTCGCTCCGGTACGGGCGCAAGGACGGGTCGGAGTCCCGCGCGGAGGCGGCCGACACCTACGTGCCCATGGGCGACGAGAAAATCACCAAGCTCATCACCTTCTTCGAGTCCAACGGACTCAACATCGTCGACCTCGTCGCCCTCTCCGGTGCGCAAGCAGAAAAATTTAAATCAAGTTTCCTTGCTCGTCGTCGTTTCAGGCGTTGATTGACACGTACGATCCAAATTAACCTTGCACAGGAGCTCACACGATCGGGCGCGCCACGTGCGGCACGGTGAAGCCGGGGCTGTGCCAGCGCAAGCGCTCCGGCCTGTTGCTGGACCGCCAGTACGCCGACTTCCTGACGCGCAAGTGCTACGCCGGCGGCGACGGCGAGTACCTCGAGCTCGACGGCGTGACGCCGACGGCGTTCGACAACGTGTACTACAAGAACCTGTTGAGCGGGAAGGGCCTGCTCGCCACGGACCAGAGGCTGCTCCAGGACTCCCGCACGGAGCACTTCGTCACCTTGTTCGCCAACCAGCAGTCCGGGATCTTCACCAACCAGTTCGCGCAGTCCATGCGCCGCCTCGGCGAGGCGCAGGTGCTCACCGGCGACGAGGGCGGCGTCCGCGGCAAGTGCTCCGTCCTCGACTACTAGTTGACGGCACGTATACCCGTTGATCTCGGCATGCGTGCTTATGTATTCGGCTCTCAACCTTCCATTTTGGTTTCTTGGATCAGATTGAGAAGAATGGCTGTGCTTTTCATTTTTCAATTTTAACTTTTTATTATCCTTTTTTTTTGTAACTGATGTTTGTTATGTACTCGGTCGCATACACATTGGCCCCATATTATTTGGCTTTGAAGCTAGCCATGCGTAATCCTCTTTGTGTCACCTCCTATTTATTGGGTCTTAAATGATGTAATTAAAAATCAACCACACTTTGTCGTCAGTCAGCAGTCAACTTCTATTGGAGCGGGGAAATGACTCCAACAATACAAATGGGCCTTTTAATTATCAAATGTTAGGATCTCATGGGCCACATACTACTACAGGCCCATTAAACGGATGGATCATATATGTAGCCCGCTTTATAAAATCTTTTCTACATAACGTTTTGAGATTCGTGCAGAGGGAAATCCAACGGCTCAGATATGCTGCGGGCCGAGAAGAGTAGACGACATGGCGCGTTCTGATTGGGGCGGATGGAAGGAGGGAGAAAATGAAACATTTTTCAAACTTTAAATGTATTTTTTTCCTAAACCGTAATTATGTTTTTAAATCTATTTGAATCTCATGGGCCACATACTACTACAGGCCCATTAAACGGATGGATCATATATGTAGCCCGCTTTATAAATCTTTTCTACATAACGTTTTGAGATTCGTGCAGAGGGAAATCCAACGGCTCAGATATGCTGCGGGCCGAGAAGAGTAGACGACATGGCGCGTTCTGATTGGGGCGGATGGAAGGAGGGAGAAAATGAAACATTTTTCAAACTTTAAATGTATTTTTTTCCTAAACCGTAATTATGTTTTTAAATCTATTTGAACATACGTGTTTGTTACAATTAATTCTACAAAACGACATCCAATTTGATTTTTTTTAATTTAAAAATTTTCATCAACATTTTGAATGCACTCTGTCAACATTTGCACTACGTCAACATTTTAGATGTGCTATGTTAACACGAAAATGTTGACTCTAAAAATGTTGACATAAGCTTACAAAATTGTTGAAACTGTTGTTTGAAAATGTTGATGGTCAGTTTGTAAGCTAAGTTGTCTTAAGTAGGCCGAATTTAATAGGCTATTAGCCTGACCTACAAGTTGAATTCTGTAGGTCGCTCTATGGAAAGGAGGTCCCCATTAAGCGGTAGTGCTGTGGTCTTCTCGTTATAGCGTGTTAGCGACAAGTGAAGAAAACAACAATAGCAGAGCTCAGAAAATCAGGAAAGAGTTTCCAGGTGTGATGAAAAGGACCGTAATCCGACTAGTACAAAATTTGATACATCAGGATGGGACACTTCGGCAATCTATCGAGAGATCAAGCGATGAGGAGGATCAATATTATATATTCTCGTAACAAAAAGATAACAATAGATACTAATAGATAGATCACGGGACAACAATTCAGAGACGATGATACAAAAAGTGGGTTATGACGCTTTGTGTAGCTGTAACAATGGGGCCGTCATAGGACTAGTAACGAAGGGGGGGGGGGGGGGGGGGGGGGGGGGGGGGGGGGGGGGGGGGGGGGGGGGGGGGGGGGGGGGTTGCGCCCCCTAGTCTCTCATTAACAAAGTGAGATGGGACCATCCTTGTTTTTTTTGCAAGATGATACAAAGTAGGTATGTGGCCATATACTCTCGGACCTAGAAGTAGGTGCGCACTATTGAAACGGCGTAGAGTTTTTGTTTATGAAATGGCGATTAGAGAGGTCATCGACCGTTAAAGACTGGTAGAGAGGTCCTCGCTGGTATCTGCCGAACGCTACCTCATATTTGCCTTGTCCTTTGCGTGTTCTTTTTCCTTTTGTTCCACACAACGAGGCAATACAAGTCACACTACACCACGGTTCACTATTAGCGATTTGTGAATAGATGTTAAAAGAGGCTTTACCGAGACATATATGCCGGAATAAATCTTTACAAGAGGGAAGCGGTGACTGCAACCAACCCGAGCTCCTCACCTGGCCCGTCACGAAGGTGTAACATACTCACCCGCTCAGTTTTAGGTAATGGCTTCATCCCGGACTGAGAGAATATTTCCTTATAGATTGGTTGGACTCATCTCTTACCTGTCTCCCAGTGAACCCCCCCCCCCCCCCCCCCCCCCCCCCCCCCAGTTATTTTGATAGGCACCGCAAGCTGCTTCTGTTGTAAACAGGCCGGGAGCGGCCCGATGGAGCAATCTTCTGCAGTGAGGGTCTTTTTCAAGTGGCAGGCTCTTAAGAGGGGAGTCATAGTAAATCAGTCATCGGTGGCAGCTTTTTTAAAGGCTCACCACTGGAAATGTTGGAAAGAGCTAAATACGGGTCCTTTAACAGTTGTGATGATTTTTATGACGGTCACTTAACTTGCCAGCCGCTAGAAATGGGTGTCATTTCCAATTCTTCAGTGGCGGGCCACAAGTGAGTGACGCCTTTGGGCCACCAAATTGGTATGTTTCGGCACGATAATTGGATACCCGCCACTTAGTGAATTTGTGTGATGTCACTACAAATCGATTTCGTAGCAGTGTGGTTAATCTTTGACAAAGCATAGTTATCCAAATTTACGAAGCTCTGGCCGCACTCACAAACTGAGATACGCAAAACATTCTGCGGGAATCAGTATCAAAAATGAATCGGACAGAAACGTGGTGACAAGATGAGCGAACAGTACCCTGGCTCCCCGAAAGCAGCCTGGTTGCCGGGCGTGGGGAGGGAGGCACGCAGCGTGCCGCGACCGGGTGGCGGGGCCCGAGCCGGCGATGCTGCCCAACGTCGCGGCAGAAAGGGACCCGATCCAAGCCCAAGTGCACTCCACCTTTCCGCTCCATGGATCGTCGCATGCAAAGCATAGTGTTGTTCTAGTATTCGTTGTCGGTGTGGCCCCAGCCGGCAACATTTCATATCTAAGCATCCGAACGATGGCTACGTTGCCACCACATGCGTTTTTGCTCATCATCTCCCGTTTGCCAGCGTCCTCGCTTTCGATTATCGAATGATGATTAAAAGTTTTTGGGTATCGATTACCTAGTTTTAGTTGGTTGGTGGATTATTTGGATAAGGCCCCAACGTGGGCCCAAACCAGAGTACTTTCTCCGTATAAGATGCTGATGTGAGAATGTAGCGGGCTGGTCTGAGAAGCAGTATCTTAGAAGTCAAGTGTATTGTATTTTTTCCATAAACTAGATAAGAGGAATTTGGTGACTCAGTTTTGACCAAAAAAACCAAGAAAAAGTGTGCTCTGAATATTTCCACACGTCATGGGTGGGGCGGCCAGAAAATACTTAACGGTGGCAAGATGCTCAAAAATATTTCCCATCACACAGCCCAAAAAAAAAAAAGAAAGATATATGTGGGTTTCACAAAAAAAAAAGAAGAAGAAGAAGGAAGATATGTATGGGTTGTAGGTGGGGAGGATGCACCGCATGCGACGAATGCTGAGGCTCAAGCCACCCAACATTAGAATCGGTTCCTCTACGTTAAAATCAGGTCAACATATTCATCGACATGCAAGGTTTACAAAACCACGGTAAACCAGACCGGTTTTCACGAAAACCGGAACCGGTACGGTCCGGTTCATCCGATAGTCCAGTTTTCGAATTCAAAATTCAAAAAATATTGAAAATTTGAAAAATTTGAAACAAAAATATGTAAATAAAAACTAGATGAAATTTGTAGCACAATGGTGGAACAAGAACACGAAAAATCGATCGTTTGATGGGTCAAAAAAATCAAGTAAGATTTTCTGGGTTGAAAAAGGAAGAAAAAAAAGAAAAAACTTTTTTAAAAAAGCAAATTCTTTGAATTTTTTGACCAAGCAAACAATCGAATTTTCATGTTGTCGTTGCAAATTGCAGTTTTTTTACATATTTTTTGTTCTTTTTTTTGAAATGTTCAATTTTTTATATTTTTAAAATAAAAACCAGCGAACCGAGCGAAAACCGGAC
Organism: Eragrostis nindensis; assembly: GCA_012490785.1. NCBI lineage: Eukaryota > Viridiplantae > Streptophyta > Magnoliopsida > Poales > Poaceae > Eragrostis > Eragrostis nindensis. Next base: position 587,906 of record JAAXCT010000093.1, read on the forward strand.
CGCATCAGTTTTCTGTTTTATGCTACGGTTATTTGGAAATGGTCCGGTTTACCGCGGTTTATCGGTCGGTTTGAAAATTTCATATTCAAATTTTAAATTTTGAATTTTGTCTGGCTTTCGGACCGGTTTTTCTAATTTTTGTGAAAACCGGAAAAACCGGTCGGGTCCGGTTTGAGCGGTGGGAACGGGATTGTAATCCTTGTCAACATGTGAGCTGAATCTCAACCGGTCTAGTGGTTGAACATGGCTATGAACAAGCAGCACTAGCTATGTTTGCTGGTAGCCAAAGGGAAATGACCACCATTCGTGTCTAGTTGTTGGACGGACCTAGCTCAGGACCTCAGTTCACAGCCCAATGAAAACAGGGGAGAAGCATTTATCCATGGGAGCGCGTAGTGCATAGTATTATCCTCATCCTTTTAGCAGACGCAAGATCTAATGATTAATTATCTTCGCAGTGGTAGTTCGGTCTTCCCTTCGCCCTTTTGTTCACCTTTTCCCTTTCTGCCATGCTTATGGCTTGTAATAAAACCTTGTATTCTGTTCTTGTCCTTAATGAAAATCATGCTAATTACGTTCTGAAAAAAAAAATCCTAGCAAAAACCAACAGAAAGAAAACGGCAAACATCTCCATGTGATCAAACCTTCTCTCACGATCAATGCCACTAGTGCTGGTCTGGGAGAGGTACGCGGCTGCGACTGATGTGTTTCTGGAAGGTAGCACCCGTCCATTTGTCCACTCCTTTTTTATTTTTCTTCTCAAATAGACAAATACCCTACTGCATTCATCTGCCATTTCCATCTATCGTGAAGCAGGCAATAAAGCAATAATTTGCGCCTTAAACGTTTTCTATTGTCAAACACGTTTCAAGTGCATTGACCAGCAATATCTTCACATTTATTTGCCCATAACTCCGCAGCCACATGCAAATCCAATATATACACGAAGAACTGTGCAGACCGCATTATTTTGTTCTATTTCTAGCGACCCCAGCATGAATCTCACAAAACAGGATCGCCAGCCATCTTTTTTTTTGCAAGGGCGCCAGCCATCTTGGACATCAACAGAAAAGTAGTACTCCCTCCGATTTTTTTTTTTTTGATGTCGTCGCAGTTCATCTCAAAAGGTGTGTAAATTGTTGACGTCGCTAGTACAATGTATTTCCATCTTCCCTGTCTGCCCCTGTCCTTTTGCTCACCCCGAAACCAGAGCTCCTCTCCACCAACGCGCCGCCGGCCGCAACCGAGACGCAACGACAGCAGCGGCATTCTCCCCGGGGAAGCGGCACGCGAGAAAGCGGAAAGCACCGCGCCGCTGCACGACCCGGACCCCGTCGACGTCTCGCTCATGTTCTCCGGCGAGGTGACCGTGGAGCCTTGGATGCCGAGGCCCCCGGCCCTGTCGAGCTCGATTAGATCTCCAAGCTCAACACCGTCCGGCTAGCCGACGAATCCGTCCTCCCCTCTGGGGAGAAAAGTTATACAAAAAGAATAGCTGTGTGCTCCTTTTTTTAATCTTGTTGCATAAGAGTGCATAAGACAAGCCCAATAGTTGAGCCAAGCACTTGTCTTGTAGACAAGCAAATAGACAATTCATACAACCAATTTGTCTCAACATCAAGTGTCTGGCCCACCAGCAGTGCCTCAGTCTGACCCAGTCTGACCCAAGCAATGGGCGCTTCAGTTTGCGCTAAGCTACGTTCTCTCTCTTACCTTTTCTCTGCAAAGTCTGACACAGCTTGGCTACAAGCCCACCGTTGGGCTTGCTCTAATGAGTAAAAACGTTTGAACTCATCCTATTTATGTCCCATTTGAAACATGGAGCTAATTTTCTTTACATCCTGTGTCCTGTGGGAGTCGATTTGATTAAACCTAGAGATCCTTACATTCTTGGGCGGGGCAACTATAATCATGACTGGATGCATTTTTTGTTGTTGTTGAATTCTTTTCTAAGATTGAGAAAAGGCGATCGAGAGACATTCTTAAGAACCTGCATGCTAATGATCAGACCAGCAGCCACACATAGATCACGCGTTAATTAGCTAGTACTCTTTCAGAAGGCAGACCTACTTTGAATGCTAATTAATTCTGCAAATATATGATAAACAACATCTGGCCTTCGATCGCCTAAATTGTCTAATGATAAATAAACGCACCGCTGCGCTTAAAAGGTGGGGCAGGATTCAAACGTTATCATGCTTCTGGATCTTGACTAGAAAGTGTATTCATGCAAGGGTCCGCCCAGCGCCCAGCGAGAAAAAGTAGAAAAAAAAAAGATGGTTCGAGCAGTGTTCTCGCCTTAAAATGCATTGCACCTACAGGAGCTAGAGAAATCCAGTCCTAGGTTCTACTAGCTACTCCGTCTTTTCAAGTACTAGTAGTGCATCCAAGCTGGAGCACTCGCCGTGAAAAGGCGCTACCGCTATGTTCCATGCATATGGGCACATAGCACGTAGTCAGATTACTGCACCGCATAAACGGAGCTTTTTGCCAGGATCCTATTGGCCGTTGCGCGAGAAAGCTATAGCTATGCAGTAGTACTACAGATTGTCAAACGGCTGCCGGGTTAGGGCCTGATCCAGGCACGATTCTGCGGCTCCCGGTCTGGTAGCTGAGCACTTGGATCTTTCTTCAGCGCCGCGAGCCTGCAAGTGAGCGCCACTTGCTCGGAGGCCCCGGACATGTCAATCGGCACGGCGGCGTCCATTTTGTTTGTACTACTCACGGAGTACGAGCGAGTAGCAGATAATAACCGTGCAGTAGTGTTGGTAGAATGAATAATCATGCTACGTACGTCGCGCGTGAGCACCACCGAATTTATCGATCGCTAGCTTCCTCTCTCATAAATATCGCTAGCTTCCACCCTTTGAATTTCAGGTTCCGGCCACACGATCGAGTTTCGAAAATCAAAATCGCCTTGGCTCCAAATAGCAGCAGCAGTCCTCTGTTTTGGGCACCACAAGCCGACGACCGGATCGGACTGCGTGTCCAGTCCAGCCATGGTAGCAGTAGTGGTTGAAGCAGTTGCTTCTTAAATGTTTCTCCACTCATGACGGTAGAGGAGCCTACAGATTGATAAGCTAGTTTTTGAATGATCGTTAAATTTCAATATTGATATGTATGCATGCGTGACCTACATTTCAAGATTGAGGGAGTAACGTGCAGTGTCCGGGAGATCAATCCGTTCCGGAGATCGTCAAGAGTGGCAGTAGTAGTTCTTTCCACGGTTTCATTTTCTTACAGATCACATACCATGCACGCTGCTATATGTACACTCGACCGCGTTGTCGTAGCCGGCAGTACGACCAGCACGCATGGGCAAAAGTAACAACAGCCGATTAGTGACGATCACAAATCAGAAGCGGCATCAAATCGTTGGATGAGCAACACATATCGGTGGTACAACCGGGTCTGATGACCAAGTCGTACATGCATGAAGCATCTCCGATACAAGAAAGAGGGGCTCAAAAAGGAAAGGGAAAATGCTAAAATCAATTGGTAGCATGTTGGAACTTGGAACCGAACTACAATACTAACTTTGTCAAAAAAAAAGTTATTCACGGGTTTAGTCAAAGTCAAAAAAATTTAACTAGCCAAATAGAGAAAGTATTAAGATTGAGAAGTTGAAAGTGATTCACTGTAAACTAATTGACATAAAATGTACTCATTTTATCAAAGTATTTTATTTTCCTAGATATTGTCGATCAAAGTTGAAAAACTTTAAACTCTGACCAAAATCCATGAATGCTTACATTGTTGCCCCAGTCTCTTTCGGGAGACTTTTTGGAAGATTTAACTATGCTTTCCGCAGTCCTGAAATAGCCAAACAATTTCTTGAGCTTACCGAACGTTCTGTTATCGGAACGCAAATGATATTAAGGGAATCAGAGTACAATACTCCTCGCAAAAAAAAAAATCAGAGTACAATACGTACGCACATGTAAGCATCACCGCATCAGCAGCGTTGTTGTTGGGCTCAAGGACTGAACTGGTCGTGACTCGTGAGCTGACCAGATGTGTATATTCCCGCAGCACGGGCCACTATACGTACGTTTAGGTGAAGCTCTGACCTGCGAACTACTCCAGAAATCCAGCAACACGTAATACGAGTGCTGCGTTTGGTACGCAGAAATGAATTCATGTGATTTTTTTATTACTTCCTATGAACAATAGCTAAAGAGTGTTTAATTTCATGACCCTCCTGCACCTTTTACACAATGCGTACAGTTGAGCAAAAAGATGGTTACGTATACGTGCATACTAGCGTGCGAGGGCGTTTCAAATTTCAATAGTAGTAGTAGTATTCTAGACTGCTCGCATTGTAATTGGCCTCTTAATTTCCGTCAGCCGATCATGACTCGCAGCTTGACAAGTTCGTCCGGGATGTGGATTTGACCGTGTACTACGTGGTACGTTACCGTCTTGATTTCTACTGCGTTAATGAAATGGAAAGCGGCGTTTTTTGGGGGATTTAATTACCGACTAACGCATCTCGAGCCACGTCAATGGCACACTTGTTTCGAAATCGGCGTAATCTGATATCGATAACTACGGGTAACGTCCAGGATACGGCGTAGATACATAGGAATTTTTCTTTTCTTTTTTTTGGACAAAATGTAGATACATACTAGGATTACATGGACAAATCCACACGCGTAGTTAAAAAGCCTGTGATGAGCGCCCTGGCCGAGCACGATACAGATTACAGAGTGGGGGCGCAAGCGCAGACGTGCAGGTCTCACACAGCTGGAAAAGGAGGAAATACCGTTGCTTGGGGAGTTGAGAAAGGAACAAGCAAAGCAAAGCTGAAGCAGCCAGCCAACAACTACTTTCGAGGCAGGCGACTAGTAGCTGGGGGCTTGCTTGGTAGCCGTAAACATCCGCGACGTCTGTCCATCGCCTGGTTAACACGCCGCGATAGACAGTCGTAGCTGACGCGTACATTCCTCGCGAAAGCGAGAGAGATTGCACGGCCGGCCCCGGCCGTATCTCCTCCCTCACCCGCCGGCAACCTGCGCCACAGCCTGTGTCCCGCGCGATTCATTGTGTACGTACACACGGCACGACGCGCGGGAGCACGGACACCACACCCACCCGGGCGAGGCCCGAGGGCGCTGCGCCGAGGAGGAGACCGGCAGGTTTGGTTTGGACGTGAAATCTCACCGAAACCACGTGGAAACCATCAAACCCACCAGCCCAGCGGCGCTAACGCCGCGCCGCGCCGCGCCGGAACGTTTCGCGCAGTTCGCTGCTGCGGCGCTAAATTTAGCAGCCTGCCGAGCCGAGCTAGCCACTCCCGCCGCTGGAGACCAACGGCTCGGCGCCCGCGCGCCTGCCGTTTCAACCCGGGTCCCCGTTCTCCTCCGCGAAAATCGCAGCGCGCCAAGAGGGCCGCGGTGCCCGCGGTTATATCTAGCACCGCACACGCGTCCGCCCGCGGCCACTGGCCGCTCCCCCGGCTCGGCCTTCCCTTCCTTCTCCCTCCCTCCTTCCCATTTTCATTTGGGTCGGTCTCTCCGGCCATGGCCTCTTCTTCGGTGGCCGCCATGCCCCACGAGTCCGCCTCATGGAGGGACCCCTCCCGCCCCACCCCGTCCCGGGGCTTCTTCAACATCCTCGTCCCGCCGCAGCAGCAGACCGCCGCCGCCGCCGCGTCCTTCTCCTCCACCTCCTCCTCTTCCTCCTGCCCCGACGCCGCCACGTCGGCCTCGATGCCCAGCGCGCCCACGCCGCGCCGCAGGCGCCAGATCCTCGACCGGTGGGCGGCGGCCGCGGCCGCAGCCGTCACGGCGACCGCGGCGCCGCGCCGCGACAGGGAGGCCGAGCTCTCCGCGCTCGCCTCCGCCACGCGCCCCGTCTCCTCGCGCGCCGCCGTGTTCCGGGAGCCCTCCCCGGCGCCCTCCGACGCGTCGTCGTCCGCGACCGCGGCCGCGGCAGCGCCCGAGCTGCCCCCCGCGGGGCCGCGCGCGTCCTCGCTCATCCAGCGCTGGCGCGAGATCGAGGCCGTCGGCCCCGCCACCCCGCGCGACGCCTCCGCCTCCGCGGCCTGCTCCGACTCCGAGAGCGGGTCCTCCCCCCCGCGCGGCCACCGCGTCGGGTGCATCGTCAAGAAGCTCAGCGGGGCGTCCTCGCTCCCCGAGGAGGAGCTCGACGACGACGCGTCCGGGACGCAGCCCGCCGCGCTCTCGCAGTCTGCGCCGCCCTCGCCCGCGCCCGTGCGGGGCGGCGGCGCCTCCGGCATCAACGGCCCGCGCCCGCCGCAGCTCCTCGTGCGGACCGTGCGCGGCCGCCGCGCGATGGAGGAGCTCGTCGCCAAGATGGCCCACCGACGGAGGCGCGAGGTCGCCGCGCTCGCCGACAGGCACGTCGTGTCGCGGTTCGCGCACAAGGGCAGGATCCAGGTAAAAAAAAAAAAACACTCTCTTTCTTTCTCCCCCTCTTGTCGCCACATGGGTGGTCGCATTCCGCATTGGATCGAGTTACTGGCTGGTGTGTTCATCAATCATGAATTAGTGTACTTTTTATATTTATTAATTAATTAATCAGTGGGATATTGCTATGTTTCATGATCCGTTGAGAATTTGCTAGTAGTTATTTAAGGCGATCCAAAAAAAAAAAGTGAGCTGTTGATTTTGACCACCCAAACAACATGGGGTCGGATGAGAGTTTGGTAGATCGGCTTCCCAACTTGCGTTGCTGATCAATGTCATGTGCAAACTCCATTATCACGCTTTGTTTCGGGCGAGTCCGTTAGCATGTCAATATAAAGTGAACGGAAACGAATTGGAATTGAACAAAGGCTTAATTTTGACAGTTACAGGTGATTTGCGTTTTTTGTCTTATTCATTTCTGAGTCGTTACTGTGTTTTTCCTCAAAAAACAAAAAAGTTGTGACTCTGGTGCAAGTGTAGAAAGTTCCACCAAAAGACCATCGATATTAAATCGTTTTGCGACTTTGTGGCCGTACTTCACTTTTACTGATCTGCTAGTTAACTTAGTACTCGTGTCATTATGAACAAAAAGGCGATGATTAAGAGGATGCAAATTCTGCATAGTATACTTTGCATGGTCGGTTATATGCAAGTGACCTCAGAGAAACGTGAGGGAACCAGTGATCGGTGTTTGAATCAAAGACTGTTTTTTTGGCTCTACATATCTAGTGGATTAGATGTCTCGGGCGAATAACATCTCGCCTTTGTCTGTTTCTTCTGAATCGTCCAGAAACTGGCGTCTGATGAAAGCGTGGATGTTGTACGATTGTGGTCAAGGGGCACATAAACCATACCACATGCTTTCACTGGTTGCTTGCTAGGATGTCATGTAGTACATGTGGTGCATAAATATGAGTAATGGCTGTGTGGTTTGTTGGGCAGTACAATGCAACTTTCAACTGTTCTTAATGCCATTGTCTTTTAGGCCGGCTTAGTTGTTACCGTCCCTACAATTACTTCGGAGCACTTGTTGTTCTTACTCCGGCTCCAACGAATATTGATGTGCATGGTACCTAGGAAAGCTAAATTGCTGGGAAGATCAGTGTGCAGATTCGTTGGCATGTCAGATCTTGTTTGTTGAAGTATCGGTCCTGATGTTAAGATTGTTCTTTTCTTTCCATCAAAGATGATTCTTTCCTCTAAGACAAAGATTGGTAGAATAGTGCTCCGCTGATTCTGCAATGTTCTGGTGTAAAATGCATTCACCTGATATGGTATAACCATGGATAAATTCCTTATTCTGCCACTGGAAAGTATAATCATCATTACTTTGGCTGCAAATATACAGGTGTTTATTTTTAAGCATGTGTTTGTAGAACTGGGAGGTACCGGCAGTAGGCGAAGTAGTATTTTAAATGATTTTGGCTGGATTTCGCTGCAGTAATATTTTAAAGCAGCTTTATGTAGTGTTCAATTGTCCCTGATCATCGAGTGCTATTTCACACCTTTCAGTCCATGCTTCGTCTAAGGCTATTGCGCCAAGGAGGTACAGTTGAGGATGATGCCTGGACACTTCTCAGACCGGTCAGGCCACACCAACTAAAACATGTGCCCGAGGATAATAACATGAGGTATTATCTCATTCTTCGAAAACAATCCTCCCTTGTAGATGAATATAGGAAATTTTGCTGTATAAAAAGAGAGGTTTCTTGTTTGTAACACATTTATGTTTACATGTTGACTAAGCAAAATGGTTTCTTAGACTAAGCAAAATGGTTTGCTAATGTTGTGACATGGGGAAATGAGTAAGAAACTACTGAACCATTAATTGTCAAAGCTTCTTATAGCTAATTTTTATATCTCCAACTAAAATGGACAGGAACAACTGTGGGAAATCTGACTTAGAAGCAAACAATTGCAGTCAACATAATAATGGGTAAACAATTATCTTAAACAGATTAAGTACAGCATATTATCGTTTTTAACAATTTATCGTTTTATCTTTTATATTGTTAACCTATACCTAATATTAAACTTGTTTTCAGAAATTGTGGTGCTGATGAACAACAACGTGATGATAGAGCTCCACCTGAGGAAAAATCTATTGGTGTATGTGTTGAAAGTCTTGTTAACTCTGACGGTTCTGGAAATCTACAGTGTGATGAACTGATGAAGACTGATGGCAATCAATGCCAGAAAGATTGTGCAAACTTTGGTGTTCATAGTCAGAAATATTCTGAAGCAGCATGCTTTGCAAGGTATGGTGAGCATAGCACTGTCGATGGCAACCCATATGTGGAAGATGTCTCCCCAAGCACAACAAGCACATTGCGTGAACTGGAAACTCCATCGTCCAGAGGTGATAATGTACGAGAAGACAACCTAAGCCTCAATGGCTCCTGGGAAGAGAGAGGATTATGGATGAACAGTCCTGGTTGGCCTGCACCAATAGATTCAATGAGTCCGGATAGCTGGCATCAGGGTGCAATGGGGGATATTGAGAACCAAAGTCAGATTGAATTTAATGATCGCCCCTGGATAGACTCCCCAAACTCCTGGAGGTCATTATGTGTTACCACACAGTTAGACTGTCGTGCTTTGTCCCGCAATGCTGATATCTGCAACCTTCTTGAAGGGTAATGCTCATTCAAACTTTTGTCACATATAACTGCGATAGTTTATTCTTTTTTGCTGGGTACTGGTGAGATGTGAACATCCCATGCTACTTTGCCTAGTTTATTGTTACTCTAATGTTAGTATATCAGTACCTTTGTTATATTTGCCAGCTTATTGTCTACTGTTCAAACATCAATTCGTTTTGCCACCTTGTTAAGAAGGGTTACCATTGTGTTCTAATAACTTTGCATATGATTGTCCTATTTTTACTAAGAACTCTACTGAATTGACACACTATATACCTCTTCCCTGCAGCAAAAAGGTCTCAAAGTCTCTTGAGAGTGACTTTAGTAATAAAATGAACCATCTCCTGCGAACTGTCCTTCACAAACAAAGACAACAGCGGATTATGGACGATTTTGGAGGATACTACGATGAACCGATGTACTGGAGACAGAATGATCAGGTCCAGAATACTGAGCATGTGACATCTGCACCATGTTCTTTAGCTCCGGTTTCACATCTTGCAGCTCATCAACAAGAGAGTTGGCAGCATTCTTCATTTGGAAGTCAACATCATGACAACCAAAATCTCCTTGTAAGTGAGCTGCTGTTTTATTTAATATCTGCTGGAGAAAGTTCACGTTCTTACTATATTCTGTTATATAGGAAATGGAGGTCAGGGTAAGGGGTGAAGTTTCTCAGATTCATCATGAAATATATGAATTACGAAAGTTGGTGGAAAGTTGTATTGCATCCCAAGTAAAGATGCAGAACTCCATTAAAGAAGAGGTGTGCTGTGCTCTTCGTGAGGCAGGTGAGTTGTGTTGCAATTTTGTAAATCTGCATTTTCTATCTGCAATAACTAAAAAATTACTCCAGAGTATGATGTACTTCTAGCAATCTAGTTTCCATATAGGAAGTTGGGGCTATCTGCTTCGAAAAAGAAAAGAAAGAAAGATAGAATATGGAAATGGATCCTCAGTCTATTCAATATGCGATGTTACATTTGACTTTTAAGGCAACACCTCTCTTTTTTGATCTGACACTGCAAGTGAAGTGAGCTAGGTTGCCTTAAAAGACCAGTCAGATGAAATCTCAAGAAAAAGGCGACAGCTATGCTTGGGTTGACAATATTTAGAAATAGTTGCTCTAGCCTTTAAAGTGACACTATGCAGTCTTGTCGCTTAAATCTTAGCTCGATACAGCATACCTTCCTTTTTTCTAGGCTTTGCATGTCACCTTTTGGCGCTTTGCTGAATTAACTGATTCAGTCATGAAGCTTATATGCTACTTTATGAACTTTGTGTAGTTATCTTTCCTAGTGTCCCACTCTGCACTACTACTACCATCGTGTGCTTTATTTGTAATCATCAGACCTTTGTACTCACTTCTCTTTTTCTTGTGCCATTTTTTTGAACAGGGTTGATGACAAGCCAACACGACAGCACAACAAAAAGGGTCAGTTGCTGCATTTGCCATCGAATGCAGGTTGACTCTCTACTTTACAGGTAATGATTTGTAGGGATAGATCATGTACTTAGGCTCACTCTAATGAAGAAGCCATACCTTATTTCTTACTAACTTGTGAGCTGCAAATGTAAGTATGCTTTTACAATGCACAATGGTTTGTGGAAGAGGAATACTGCTAACCGAGTTTCTTATGATCCACTTAGGTGTGGACACATGTGCACCTGTTTCAACTGTGCCGATCAGCTGAAATCAAGCAGCAGGAGTTGTCCAATATGTCAATCTCCTATCGATGATGTTGTCCGGGCGCAGATGAGTTTTTGAAATTTAGGATTTAGGAAAGAAAGACAGCCGGCACTCCCAGCTTTAAGTGTGGAGTTTATGAAGCCCTGGTTTTGAGGTGGCTTCATACCTTTTGTTAACCATCACTAAGATATACGGGCGTAGTTCTTGGAGAAATGTAAATATGTTTTTGCGCAAGAGCTGTGTGCGTGTATTGGCTGAAAGGGAAACAGAGTACTAACAAAATGCTGATCCTGCTTCTGATGATCTTCGTATCTTATTCCGAGCTGTATTTTGTGTCTTCCACAGTGCGAGTTGTTCATTTTTTTAGAAAATGGAAACAGTTTCCCGCCTCTTTGTTTTCGCACACAGCATTCAGTGTTTAGTGCGAGTTGTTCATGGCCGGAATATAGTGTTTCTGCTTCTGTAGAGCATTGAACTCGCAGAATTGCGAGAATATCCCATGTTTTGGTCGAATTGAATCTTCGGAACGCCTACATATTCAGGCATGTAATGGATATGAATCGTAAGATCGTTGAAAACTGAACTCCAGTTGTTGGATCGCATCATGCTAATCAGCCAGTAAGCAGTTCATGGTACAACACAACTGCACACCGTTCTGTTTGATCATCCAAAGCTAGTTACAGATGCTCGACGTCGACGGCGGGGGCGTCTACGGGAGCTGGTGGTGACCTCGACTTCAAGGAGACCCGACCGTATCGGGCCGACATCCTGCCGGACGCGCCCGTCGACGCCCTCCCCAGCGACGGACGCCGGGCTTCCACACCATCCGCGATCCTCTTCTTGAGCACGCTCTTCCGGACGCCGTCGCTGTCGAACACGAACGCGGCGCACACCGGCATGTCGGCCTCGTCGCCGTCGTCGCAGCCCAGGATGAGCTCCAGCGGCAGGTCGAAGCAGGACGAGACCTCGCCGGCGCCGTCCAGGTCCAGGTCGCCCCATGACGACGTCGACAGGGACCCGCAGTCGAACCGCTCGAGCGACACGGCCAGCGACACGGTGCTCTGCCGCGCCGTGCAAACAGCTGGGTCCGTGGCCGTGTCTTCGACCGCCGCGTACCGCTTCTCCGCGGCGGCGGCGGCGAAGCCGAACGCTGCCGTCCCTGACGACGACGACGACGAGCGAGCTGGCGGCGTCGGCGGTTTGCTCCTCCTTGACAGCCCCGGGACGTACATGCAGCAGCTGAACGGCGCGTCCCCGGCGTGCCTCGCCTTGCCCCGCCCGTTCTTGCCTCGCGCAGCGTTCGGGAAGGAGTAGCCGGCGGAGTCCTCCTCGTCGGCGCGGGCGGCCGCGATCAGAGGGACGTCGCTGCCCCACCGCTGCGGCTCGCTCGCCTTCCGCCCCGACGACGAGAGGGCGACGTCGAACCCGCCGTCGTCCGCCAGCTCCTCCGTCTCCCCGCCGCCGGCGGAGGACAGCTTGCCACTTGCTGGCGGCGCCACGGCGGGCGCCGTAGCCGCCGCGCGCGCGGCGTCGTCCCATCCGGTGGCCTCGGCCAGGGCGTTGAGCCGGCCGGCGATCGACACGCGCGGGGACGACGCCGACGAGAACGACGCGCTCCCTCTGCCGAACCGGGCGGGCGACACGTGCGGGTCGTCGACGGAGACGGACGGGATGGGCAGCGGCCGGTCGATGTCGAGCCGGGAGAACTGCCGGAGCGAGAAGGGGTCCACGGCTATGTCCCTCTCCTGCGGCTCGTCGGGACGCTGTTGCTGCTGCCACTGGAAGGCTTGGACCTGGCGCATGGCGTCCCTCGCCATGAGCGCAGAGCGCGCGCGCTCTTGCGTTTGCCTTGGCGGAGACGCGGGAAGATCAGGCGACTACTAGTGGTTAGTCTGAAGCAAGCTAGCTAATGGCGATCGTGTTTTGATACTGAGTGGAGTGGTGGATGGCACGCCTGTCGATCCCAGGCGCGGTAGTGGCTGCGGCGTTCGTGCCCACCCATGCCTTTTGCGCCCTTGCGTTGCCTTGGCGCGCAGTATTCAATTTCTCGCGACGTTCACGAGGTCAACGACCTGCTCAGCGTACAGTACAGTACTGGGCCGGCATTTGTGAGACTTTGTGGATTGCATGTGTCCTCGACATGGGCCTATTTCTCGCTCGTCCGCATCGGTCGTTTCTCAACAACAACACCAACACCGGCCTGCTTTGGAATTGGTACATTGGATGATGATGACACGTTCAAATTTCAGGGTCGCAGTGAAGCTCTCGCTGTCTCACTCACATCATGGACAAGGTATAAAGTTTCAAGACTTTTGGAACAACTTTCTCGACTACTACATCACAGATTCAAGGGATGTCCAAATTAGTTTCGCAAAAAAAAAAAAAAGAGAGAGACGTCCAAATTACCAAGCCTATACTTTTGCGATTACTGACATATTTCCTGAACCAGAGGATTTTACATGAACCATTTCGACTCGTACCAGGTTTTGAAAATTTCTCGATTTTCAAACAGACCAAAAGGTTTCAAACCTTCCGAACTGACATCTTCGATAACACTGCTGCAGTGCAGCAGGCAGACGTTTGTAGCACATATATTTTTCTCTCTTTTCCACTCGAGTATGTGTTACTAATAGTTTTCTAAAACATCTTTGGCAGAGTATAGTTGTCTATGGGAATATTTTTCGTGGTCCAGTGATATGATAACGAGGGGTACGACGTGGTTCTTAACTCTGATTGGCTAAGCCCTACTGCATGATTGATTGATTGATAGCTGGTTGAAAACAACCCAAGTAAAAGCAGCGGCCTCGTGTACCATGTGATGCACATTTTTATAGCCAGAAACGAATTGGTCTGCAGAGTTCACACCCATTCATTCGTCCAGAGCGTCGTTTCCTCCGAGTTGACACTGTACAGGTCACAGGATGCTAGTACTAGCTAATTCGTGGATAAAGTAGTATGAATCTTATCAACTGCAGGGGAAAAGATCACAAAAGCTTAATTATCGGATATAAAATCCGTTCACGAAAGACTGTTTCTCATGGCGAGAACAGTTAATCTGTACTTGCTGCTTTGCCAAAGCTTGTTTCATCAGACCAGAAAAAAAAAATCAAAAAAATTATATCCTTGAGTCTACGATAGTGATGGTTCACGAGCTGCACAAGGCCGCAAAAATACACAGCAAGTCGTCGTCGTCCTAGCTGTTGGCCGTACGTGTACACATGCATGGCAGTGGCTTCGATCCGACGGTCAGAATTATCTATTGCGAGCGGTTGCAAGGTCAAGATCCTAGCTGGCAGTCTGGTTGAATGAAGAACGGCACACAGCTCAACTACCAGTACGTAACATGCAGAGCGTGAGGTCGCGAGTGACAAGTGGCAGGTCGGGTGAGCTATCCGGGCTAAAAATTCTGAGCTCGGGGTCCGCGTGGAGATAAGAATATTAGGGTAAGGTTATCCGGGAGATCGTACCGTGATCCTAGTAGAAAATGACACTGCCGAGCTCCTATCATTCAGGGTTTGTCATGTAGCATGCATGGCTTACGTGTTAAAGGTCATGTTCTATTGTTCTTCTGGTGTGTTATTATTTTTGGATGTTCAGGTGTTAACATTTGGGTCACAGTTTTGTACTCTCTCTCCATCCTCAAATTGTTAGTGTTTCGGTCCCAACAACAACAATTTATGTCTGGAGGTAGTATTATTTGTAATTATCTCTATTTTGTGTGTGCAAAGTAAAACTTATGGTTCTACAAAAGGGTCGTTAACGCAGTTTGTTGGTTCGTTCCTACTGGAAGCATGACTGTAGTCTCTATCATTGGCGGACCTAGACGCAAAATGCAGAGGAGACCGGTTCGGCAAGGGCCCCCAAAAGGGCTAATCTTAAATACACCAAATGCTGAGTAAAAAGTTTATTTTTAAGCGAGTCCAATCTGAGAGCTCAAAATGTAGTAATTCTGTAATTGGGTCAAGCAGAACAATGAACTAGTCATGCCTCGTGCGTCCTGAACATCCAAGTCGTGGTAAGAAACTTGTCTCAAACCTTGTTGGATCATGAGGCCATACGTACGCATGCAGTCTTCAGAAGGTTTCTCATGCCCACCTTTTCTGGCTCTGCCAATATATATGATCGCTACTATGGTTGATGAAGATAAATGCTCTTGGTTCTAGAAAAAAAAAACACAGTTTGAGTCACTTTTTCCTTCATACACTTAACAATTTTGGTTCTTTATATGCTTTTGGCACCATCTGCTTGTGCGATTACAAACCAATCAACATGTCGCCGGCGACCTGTTTGTGTTTCAGGGCCCTATTCACCAACCTCGCATACCCGCGTGATTACCTGTTTCAGAACGCTTTCACCAACCCCTGGACGATCACAGTTCTGCCCCGTCTAGCACACCAGATGTAGATCACTAGTGAGGTTGGCGCGCTCCGCCGCGCCCGCCCGACCACAGATTCAGGGGAAAAAAAATATTAAGCAGCTCAATCTAACATTTTTTTCATTTGTTCAGACAGCTCAGTATCTTATTTTTCCCCACTGGAATTGGTTTTGCCGGAGGGATTTTCATACTTGGACGCTGGAGCCATTTCGGCCGTGTAGCATTTCAAGGTGGAACTATTTTATTTATTTAAGCACACGTGGAGGCAGTCTCTCCACTTATTTGCCAGCACTGCTCACACGTTCTTATCCTCTCTCACAGCTTGCGTCCACTGCTCAGCCGTTGCTCTCGCCGTCCTTGTTCTCTCCGCGACTCCGCCTCTACTACCTTTTTAGCACCGTCTTCTCCATTCTCACATGCAGAGAAGGCCAGCCGGTTGCTGCCGACCACGCGCACCCCAGCCTCCGCCCACACGCGCCGCCCCCGGTCTCCGCATCCCACACGCTCCTCCGCCCCCAACGCGCGCACGTGAGCATCCGCCTCCACGCGCACCGCCGCCCCTTCCTCTCTTCCCCCGGTGCAAGCGGCAGTGCCGCCCATCCCTCTCCACCCGACGCGCGGCGGCATCGGCCGCTCTCCTCGGCACGTGCGGTGACGCCACCCCTCTCCCCCCTCCACTCGCCGGTGGTCCCTGCCCCTTCCTCCCTTCACGCGGCCGCCTCCGTCGACCGAGATCCGTGTCGGCGGACTCGATCCGCGACGATGAAGGAGAGGACGCCGATTTGACGGCCCGCAACGGGCTACTTCGTCCTCCCCGTCTTAAGCCTCGGCCCACGGCCCACGAGGAGCACCGACGGTGAGGCGACGATGTGGCCATCGCGAGCGGCCACCACGGGGTCGGGAAACGCCGTGGCGCGCGCGGAGGCGGGCCACGTCGCCCCAAATGCTGTGGGGGGCGGAATCCCTCCCGCTTTCAGCTATAGAATATATGCACGAACTAGCTGTGTATATGCACGTTAGAGGGAGCAACACGTCACTGCCTTTGTTTTGTATTCATCGCAACCAACACATCCAATTTTCACATGTATATATGTGCAGAAGAAAATGATTTGCTGGGGCCTGATCCTGGTTCCTTGGCTATTTGAGCTTTTGGGTTACCTAACGGATTTGGAAAATTGTACTGAGGTACACGCTCATGTATCTTAACGCACATGATGAATAACCATGGAGAGATCTGTCTGGATGCAAGTAATAAAATTTGCGAATAAGTTTCCTCAAAAAAAATTGCGGATAAGGACAAAATGTGCAAATGTGGATGAAAGGAAGATGCCGTTCTTCTTATATAAAACTGTTGGAAAGAAAAATGTTTTTTTATGTGACATTGAACAAAATTTCTATGGCAGCGAAGTCAATTAAACCTGAATGATAGTTGTCGATGAGCTTTTGTTTTTAATGAAAGCTGTCGATGAACTTACACGACGCTTCAATCATATGTATAGGTCCTATTTTTTCACTAACTATTTTATGTCTACTGTACAATTTTTTTTTTAATTTGGTGAAAGTCTACTCTACACATAAGAAACATAGCTTTGGGAAAGCTAATAAAATCATTGGCAAGGTAGGTGAAATTACGATGGCAGCCCCGGCAATAATGCATGGTTTTTGTGACATTGAATGAAAGTTCGATGGCATTGAAGTCAATTAAACCTTTTTTTTTGCGAGGACAATTAAATCTATTGATTAATACCATTTCCTCATGGTAGCTGTCGATGTACTTACACAAAGCTTCAACTTTGCATACTATAAGTCTATAAGTCATCTTTTCCTTTGGATTCTACTAACTATTTCTGAGGTAGAGGAACTACAGATGGATGCCGACTTTACACATAAGAAAGCATAAAGCTTTTGGGAAAATTGCAAGTAGGTGGTATGAATCTGCAAAAAGGCATAGTTTTTGTGACCTCAAATTTTAATGGATTTAGAATTCGCTTCGACATCAATAATACCAATACCATTTCCGTGAAAATAGCTGTGATGTTTTTACATGATGGCTAAATCTTTGTATCAAGGATCACGTCAATTTCAGCTGTCTGTGTCACCAAAAAAAAAGTTATTAGCCTCAGAATTTTTACCACGAGCCAGTGGCTCGAGCAGGCCACGCCGCCTATATAAGCCGGCGCCGGCCGCCTGCCGTTGGCCGCATCCACCCGACCAGCCTCCCTCGATTTCTCCCCCATTCCCGCAGCTCGCTCTCCCCAAGACCAGAGCGTGAACCGCCACCGCACCGGGGGATCGATGGCATCGGCGTCCAAGGAGGAGGTGATCGGGAAGATCAACGTCCGCGTTGTGCGGGGCAGCAACCTGGCCATCTGCGACCCGCTCACCCACACCAGCGACCCCTACGTCGTCCTCCAGTACGGCGCCCAGGTCCGCCGCCGGCCGCCCTCACCCTGCTCTCCCCTCTGTCCTTTTTTCCTTTTTGGTCTCCGCCGGCCACCGCAGCATTGCTCGGATTCCCCGTGATCGGCGTAGCGGGGCGGCGGTCAGGTCACGTACATGGGCCGTGGTCAACGCCACGGCGTTCTTGGGGAATGGGAATCGTGGATTCGGCTGTGCCGGTCTTCCCCGGTCTCCTGTGTATCTGAACTCTGAGCCGTGAATCTCCTTTATGTGCCTGACAAAAGAACGTTTTGTGTGTCACTCTGGGTAGCAGGGCCTCACTCTCATCGATCCCCAGGCACGCACAGCCGGTCTGTGGATTGCTTAGCAAGTTATCCATGGGGGATGGGGTCTCTGGCTAGATGCTGAACCTGAAAACACGATTCCATACTTTTCCTGCTGCTGTTCAGGAATTGATGGCAGTGGTTCGTGCAACAGGGATTGCAAAACCGACGCAATTTGCCGTGCTCCTTGAATGGTCGATGTTAGTGTAACGTTGAACTATAGAGTGCAGGGCCATATCCTGCAATTAGTTTGCATTAAAATGATAGAAAACTGAGCTGACATATGGATGGATACTGGACAAGCAGAGCAGAGGAATTTTAAGCAAGGCAAGGGATAAATCCCGCACAACGATACAAAGATCAATCTGAACCTGTGCAATCTGTACATTTTTTTGTCTGCAAACGAACTACATATCAAATTTGCATATTTCCCATGGCATTAGTGGTTCTCTGTTTTCATGGTTGACTAATGATATTTAGCTGACATGACTCTCCTTTCTGTCATTCTTCTATGTCAATTTTCTTTTTTAAAAAATAGAGCAGAATTCTTTTTTTTCTCAGTTTATTACTTTAAAACTGTCATAGTGTTTTCAAGGACTTGATCTGTTGTAGCTGCATCACACATGATTACCAACTCAATGCATAGTAGTATAACTCAGTAGTCTACTTTATTCAGCTGATTTCAGTTAATACACAACATGAATGCCTATCCAATCTCTCTCTCATTAAAGTTATCTTTTTGCTGATGGCACAGAAGGTGAAGACTAGTGTCCAGAAGAAGAATGCCAATCCAGTATGGAATGAAGTACTGCAGCTCTCAGTCACAAATCCTACAAATCCAGTGCACCTTGTAAGTTTGCTATTTTCAATTGCTTCATCACAGTCTGCTCTGCGAAAACATGGATGCATCAATACGTATTACAAGCTTAATGTTGTATGACCAAGTTGAATATGGTACTGTTGATTTCTTAATCTGACATGACAATTGAACGCATAAAAAATTTCTCTTCTGTACAAAATATAAGCATTAGTGAATTATTTCTGCCATGGATTCACTGATATAAACCAAATCGACCAGGGAAAGGATTCCTTATTTCTGAATTTCTCATATTACACAGGAAGTTTTCGACGAAGACAAATTCACAGCAGATGACAGCATGGGTGTGGCTGAGGTTAACCTGACTGACATATATGATGCAGCAAAGTTGGACCTGAAGCATGCCTCTAACGGGACTAGGATCAAGACCATCTACCCAGTTGGGGTAAACTACCTTGGCGCTGAGAGCCATGTTACATGGAAGGATGGCAAGGTTGTCCAAGACTTGACCCTGAAGCTGACGAATGTTGAAAGCGGCCTGATCGTGCTGCAGCTGGAGTGGGTTCACGTTCCTGGTGTCAAGCTGTGAGACGTGTCTGAATGAAGGTAGCGGTTGCCCTGATGGAGATGAGTTGGGTTCCTGTTATGAGTCTCATTGTAAACAGTGTGCCGAACGTTATGATTTGCAGGGCATATGTGATATGGGCGTTGTTGGTTTGAGTGTGATGTTTACATTGCAGTACATTTGAGTTACTTCCTGGTGGGTGTGGAAGTTTGTGTTTCAGCAATAAGAACCGACCTGTTGATATCAGCTGGAAGGAGGTGTAAATTAATAACGGAAATAGAAGTACTGGGTGTTAATTGCTTTGCATAAACTTTCAGGTGATGTTGGTAAATGGGAAATGAGGTTCGAGTTAGGGAATGGTAATAATTCCTGAGGGTTGGACAGCATACAATCAAGGCCTTCTATGATGGCATACAGTCAAGGCCTTCTATTCTCTCTCTTAATGGGCTAACATGGGCTGACGCTAAAGAGCTCCTCAGAGCTCGAGCGATCAGTCCGAGTTGGAGCATTCGCTTATAGCTTTCTCTTCTCTACTAGCATGCCCAATGGTTAGAGATAACTGCTTGCTTTTGCATGAGTTTATTGTGTGTGTGGGAGCCACATTCTATTGTCTCATTTATGCTAAGAGCTAACTCATGAATGAAAGCTAGCAGCACTTCCTCTCTTTCTTTTTCTCAACAAAATACAATTTTTTGCTAGCTCTTAGATGCCCTATTAGGGACGCTCGTGTCCCGCTCCTCTCTTGGCTCTCAGCCTCTACATATATGATGCGGCCATATCTGATATGGCACTTGTAGCAAGTGGTACTAATGATGTTCCAATAGCTGTAGGCAATGTTTTCGAAATTACGAACAAGAAAAAGAATGAGGTTCAAAGATCAAACAAGTTTTAGTTGCCCCTTGCTGCAGAGAATTATTTATCCAACAATATCTCAAAGCCGAGGACGGCTTTGCTTCAAGGAAGCGAGGATGATGGGCCCATGATCTCCTATATTATTTCAGCTAGCATATCTGAAAAGAAGTGTGATTCTACACATATTTCAAAAGGTAGTACTTCTAAAAATTACATCATTCAATTTGACACCATTTTAATATTATGAATGATAGCAAGAAAGACAAGTTTCTATCAGCTTGTGATGCTATGATAAGCAACATTTTTGGCAAATGCAAAGTAGGACCCCAAGGGGTAGGCGTGGCTGCCGCTGGGCGCCAGTAAATAGAAGGGGGAAATTCAAGGGAGAAAAGGAGGCAAAAGAAAGAAGAGACAGGCGCGTTGGCGCTGAAGATTACTCTAGAATGAGGTAGCTTTTTGTCTTCGTCAGTTCAATTCTATTTACAATTTGGACGTGAGATGTATTCATAAGAGAAAGACAATGTAATTGCAATTACGAGCTTTTGAGAAATTAGGATTGTGAAAATGACATTCAATAAAGCGGGATGAACTTGTCCCGTCCCGACCCTCTAACCAGACACGTCCCTAATATGTACGGCGCGCGCAGCGCTTTAAAACCACCGCATGGTTATAAGCAGCGCAGCGGCGAAGCTATATGATGACTACTGGGTGCAAATGCACCCACAAAATTAAAAACTTCACATGTAATTGGCAAATTTTCACCATATATGCACCCTCTAAATCTGATGTTATGCACCCATGGAGAGCTAAATGAGGTGGTTTCTCTACGTATTGTGAAGGAATGCACCCCCACTACTTTTGCTCTAGCTTCATCACTTGTTATAAGGTTCTCATATTGAAGTTATTGTTTGTTCCTTTGGTCCCGTTGGGTTCTTCGAATTATTTTTCTTTTGCGTGAGAATAATTTATGATTGATATTTATATGTGATACATCTACCCAATATAAAGATTTACCCCCGAAAGCTCATATCAATTGCCATTTTATTTAGCATAAATGAAAAATATTCTAAAGCGTTAACAGTTCAGAGTAATTTATAAATATTTCACAGTATCATAGATATTTATAGATAATATATTATATAAAAGTTTTTTTATATCTTTTACGCTAGTTATATATATAACATGTCGTGTATTGCTCACTACTACTTCATTTCTTACGATTAGTGAATTGCTCTTACCTAACTCTTTATTACTCATCATTTGGCCATTTCTTTCTCCATCATTATTTGTTCAAACAATCGAATCACATGCCATAAGTTTAAAATGATAACACATCTATAAAATTTTTGTTAGTCAAAATGTGAAATTAAAAGTCTAAGTTGCTGTGATGAAATAGAGGTATGTAGAATATTATAAATTAAAATAATATGTATTAGAACAAATGATACATATAACTATATATAGTTAGTCGTTCTACCTAAAATTATAGGCTAGGTCCGACAATGGTCGCAGGCTCTCTCTGAAACTAGGTTATGCTCAAGCATAGAGGCCCAAGATGGCATCTAACCCAGGTAGACCGAACATCAATGCACGAGAGAAAAAAACATAAATTCATTTTATTGCAGCCTGAAACACAAAAAAACTCTTGCCACAATAAAAACACATTACATACACAACTCTAAGGCTAAATGCCCAGAGGGAAGGACTTAAACTAAAACAATGTTTACAAATCTTTTCATCCAATTTTGCTGCTTTCTATAAATACGAGACCCTCTTCAACCTGAAAGAAATAAGTTCTGATAGGAATACGTTTAAAACACATATAAGCACCATAAAAATAAAATGAAAAGAACGCTGTCAAGAGTGAGTGTGGCGTATTGTGATATTGCTCGACTTTAGCAAACTCCTCCTCAGCACTGAAGTACTCATCTTCATCGATGGCATCAATCTTGATACTTTCATCCATGTGCTGTAATGTGCTGTAAAGAACGCTGTTTGTTAATCAAGAGTGAATACACCAATTTTAGGAAATATATGCTAATACCTTATTATAAATGATGATGCTCATTCTACCATTCTTAAAAAAAAAGATGCTGAGATGATTTTTCAGAAGAAAAAACAAAAGGGATGTTGTTTCTTAGGATCTGATTGGCATGGCTCCATCTCTTAGATAAATGCAGGACTTGGAATTTGAAAATAGGTTAACATATTTTAATTTACTAGTTTTAATTTTTAGAAAAGAAAACAACTCCAACAAAAGATCCTTAATTTATCTATAGATCAACTCCAAAAATTTCTAGAGTTAGCTATGAGCAGTTCCCAAAACTCCATGAAATTTTTTGCAGCTGGAGCCATGCCGAACACCCACTTAACCTCTGAAAGCACAAAACAATACAAATGTTGTGAATTACTAATAAGATAAGAGAAGCAAATCTTTAAATAACATAACAAGATTACAAATTGTCTAAATTTCTAAATGCCCGCACTAAGAGCATCTCTAAAAGAGCCCCAAAACCTCTCCTTAAAATAAAATAATGGGATTCAATAAAAAAAACCATCTCCAACAGCACCTAAAAACTACTCCTAACTTTTTCATACCCCTAAACTCCTCTCGTTTGTAGCTACAAACAGAAAAAGAATTGGGATCCCTATTCCTTCTTCTTTCACTAGAATTAATGATTTTGTAGCCTCAAATGCTGACGTGGCCTAATCAAAAGTGTTTGATCCACTTTTAGAGAGGAACTGTTGGAGAAGGAAAGAAAAATTGCCCTGTATAATTTTTTAATTACTTTAAAAACAAGTTTATAAGGCTAATTTTTTAGTAATCTCTTGCAGATGCTCTAACGAAACAAAGCCCAGCATTTCCACCGGGAATTTCCCTCCCCACGTTTCGAAA
This sequence comes from Eragrostis nindensis, assembly GCA_012490785.1. Taxonomy (NCBI): domain Eukaryota; kingdom Viridiplantae; phylum Streptophyta; class Magnoliopsida; order Poales; family Poaceae; genus Eragrostis; species Eragrostis nindensis. The sequence goes on from JAAXCT010000093.1 coordinate 610,897, forward strand.
AGGGAAAAGGAAAACGCCGCGTCCCGCCCATCCGAAAACTTCGCCGCCGCCGGCCATGTCCCGCTGGAAGGAGAACGCCTGCCCTTCTCCCCTCCACCCCCGCGGCGCGTCCAACCCATCCTCCCTCCTACCCTGCAAGCGCCCCCTGCAGTCCCCATCCCCATGCCCGCCGCCGCGCCGGCCGCTCGCTGACGTCCCCGGCAACGCGCTGGAACAGCGTTCCGGCGGGGAGCGGTGCGGGTACGGGTATGAGTACAGCACTCCCCTTCCGAAGGCTCCTAGGGTGTGCGGGTTCCTTGTGGAGGAAGACGACGACATGGACGAGGCATTCCTACAGGAGGTGGATGCCATCTGCGAGGAGCACGCGCGATCTGCGGCGTCGAAGGAGAAGGAGAAGAAGGCGGCGGAGGGGGATCGGGAAACAGTCGGAGGGTCGTTCGCGGCGTCGACGATGGACAGCGCCAGGCCAGATGTCGCAACGGTAAGATTTGATTTGGTTAAGTCCCTCCAAATAGGGGTAGAAATCGTGACTGAGTATTTCATTCCCAAATTCGCGGCTATTTAGTCGTAAGGAAACGATGAGAGTTGAATTACTTGTAGAAATAGTTGTTTCTTGAAATGTTTTGTATATGAGATGACAAAGTCTGTTAGTGATAATTTTGAAAAGGAACCCACATTGTTGTTTCCTCATTTGGGTTTAATTTAGATCGAGGACGCATTCTGGGAGGAGGTGAATGCTGCTTGTGAGGAGCGTGATGCCCATTCTGCTGTGAAGGGCCAAGACGGACTGAAGGAGGCAGAGGAAGGGGAAGAGGAAGAGGAAAGCTTCGTGCTGTCGTGCGATGATGCTTTGCTTCCTCCTGCTATTTCCATCACAGCAGATGGAGGGGAGGTATGCGAATTTTATTGTATACATAATTCTCATTTCTGGCTACATGGATCAGGTGGAGGGAAATGGAGAGATTTTTTTCTTTAAATACGTTGAACAGTTGTTGACATGGAGAGAATCCAGCTCCTTCACATTGGTGCATTGAAGTAATTTTTTAGAGTCGTCATGATGTTGCTTAAAATCTGTGAAGCATAGCAAAGTACATGTTTATTGCTCTGTAACGGGGAAGATTGAAAAATGAGTGTTAACAATTGTGTAGTCATTGATTTTCCTTGAAATTTTATTGTTATTTGCTTGAGGTGCCTTAAAATTTTAGAGGACCTCATTGTGTTCAATTTTTTTTGTGAGGAATTTAGTTCGAAGACGTGTTCTGGAAGATCAATCCCATTAGAGAGGAGCACCGTACCAAGTCTCCTGCCAAGTATCTGGAGGTTACTGATGAGTTGGAGGCAAATGATAGCTTGGTAGCATCATGTGGTGGTGTTTCAGATTCCCCAGTAATTTCCATTGCAAAAGAGGGCAGAGAGGTATGGATCAATCTTTACAGAAAGCAATTTTGAATAGTTGTAGGACATCATGTGGTTCTTGTTTCCTATAGCTGGGAATGAGAATCAAGGCAAATTCAAAATTGAATTAAATAGGCTTGGTTTGAAATCAAGATTCTAACCCAGCATTTAATTTATATTACCTAACTTTGGAGATATTTAGCTCGTAGATGAACTCTTTGGGGATGTTGATGCCGCCATCCATGAAGGGCATGCTGCTCTATCTGTCGCCAAGGACCAAGAGGAGCTGCAATATACAGAACACGATATCAAGGATGAGGAGGGGTGTGCTCCAAGCAAGTACCATGAATATTTGCAATCCTTGAATGATAGGCAGAGGGAGGCTGCATGTAGTGATGTGAACGTTCCATTGATGATTGTTGCAGGTCCAGGAAGTGGAAAGGTACATTGCCTGTCTGTTTTATTTTTGTATATATAAACATTCAGAGTGTATTGAGTATTGGTTCATATCATGCTATATTATGAAATATAACCAAGTAAACTCTTGTTGATTAATTGCCTCAACTTCAGTAGTTTCTCTTATCAAAAGACATATCATTCCACTTGCTTGGGTCTTAGTTTTGCGCATGATTTAACATATATATTGAAATCCTTTTAGTGGATCAAGGGCAACACAAATTCTGATAAATTCATATATTTTGTTATTGTAAACTACAAGTAAACAATGATTCCAAAAGTGTTCAACCTGAAAAAGCATACAACCTCCGGTTCTAAATTATTGACGTCCGGAGTGCTAAGTCAAATTTGAACTAATTATCCTGTCAGGACGTTAACAAATAAAACATGGAGAGGGAACTAGACAGGGGAACTATATTCCCAGGGTTTTATGCTTCCCAACACTAATACGATTGTAGACAACTGAAAATTAAGTTTTTTTTTTTTCTTGTCATGCTTTTTAACGGTATTGTTCATGAAAGTGTGCAAGTGCTAAACTTTTTTACCTTTCCAAAATGGTTGCATGTATTTGGATTTGTCATAATTGTTCCATGTTTTTCTATATGCTGATTTTCCCCTTTGTAAACTGGCATGGCTCAGACTTCAACAATGGTTGGTAGAGTGCTCACGCTGCTTAAAGAGGTATGCTTTGATGTTCCATTTCAATCACCATTAAGGTAGTATGTAATTATTATTGAAGCTCACATGGTCAGTTGTCTCTTATCCTTCTTATAACTAGGGAATTCCCCCACCAAACATTCTCGCCATGACATTCACAACAGCTGCTGCCTCAGAAATGAGAGATCGAATAGGGGCAGTGGTGGGGAAGGCAGTTGCCAAGGAGATTCCAATAAGCACATTTCATTCTTTCTGTTTGCAGCTCTGCAGGACACATGCTGAAAAGTATGTTTCTTTCTACTTAAAGATTATAATTAAAGTTCACCGAATTCCAATAAGCTGCTTGACATACTAAATTGCTGCATATTAAGAAAATAAGTGCTTTAGAAGGCTGGTTTTGAACAGAAATATGGAAGTATCCAGATGATATGGAGACTGAACACATGTTAACATTTATTCTTTTTCTAGAGATTAGCTGAGATTGTTGTTTTAAATTATTTTGAATAGTTATTAGAAGTCCGAGGTGCATGTACCAACATGATCTGATCTCTGAATTATTAAAGTACTCATGATATCCACCTTCACTCCAATTGGCAAAGTCGTTTCATCTTTATACTCTTGCTTCAGTACATATGCTCTATCTTACAGTTTATCAAGTGCAATAATTATCGCAGATAGTTGGAAGGCTAGATTACGTTTACATTCTTTAGTAATATCAACAAATTTCATTTTTAATCCTTGGAAGGCTAGGCCGCACATCTGAATTCGTAATCTACGGACATGGACAACAGCGAAGGGCTGTTATTGAGGCAGAGCGCTTATTGGAAAATGGGAAAAACAATGGTCTAGGAGATACAACTAAGCAGCATGATGGCGACATAAAAAATTCTTTTAAAGACAAAGCAAAGAAGTGGCTGAAATTTATCACACAGGTGCCCTCTACTTCTGATGAGTTCATCGCAAACATTTGTTTCTTCTCAATCCTCTCTTTGCATTAATGCACTGGAGCCATACAAGTGGACTAGGCAGTCACTTTGACATTTCCTTAGTTTTATTGCCTTAAAGTCGCACAAAAGGTTTGCATCTGCCTAAAGTGTTTTAGTTCTTAAAGACTATATGCTAATTCCCGCCTTGCTGCTACTGATTCATAACCAAAATCAGTTGATCAGCGAACCTAATGTGCATGAATCACACTAAATCAAGAAGATAAATTATATAAGTACTGATTTATTAAGGTATAAATTGATATTGCAAAAACACTGCAATAGAATTGCTGTACATATCTGAACTAGAAGGTTAATTCCAAACTGTCTGAAAGCCAAACAAAGATGATAGAAGTACAATTTCTAATATATGCCTACAAACAAAACCAGATGTGAAGGCTTTTCTATTGTATGGCATAATTGCATTAATACCAGATTACCATTTGACCCTAACTCGCAAAATTCAGCATGCTTTTCATTTTCACACTAAGTCCATAGCAGTTCCTTTGCTTACTATTAGAACGTTTTTCATGCTAACTCTTGTTCTTGATCAAAACTAACACCTTTGGCTATGTAGAAGTAGTTCTCAAGAGTTTTTTCAGGAAAAATAGATAGGTATTCACAACATTGAATGATTTATTACCATGCAGGCCTTTCCGCTATCTGCATTTTATTTTCTCCAAATTTTTGTATCTCTTTACAGGCAAAAGCTTCAGGTATAACTCCAGAGGAATATGAAAAGAAGGGTGATTTGACAGGAGTAAGCTGCTCTTCGGTGCAATTCATTTTTTTTCATGATCATTGCAATGACCAAACTGACTTTGCCTATATATATATTTTTTGAGTAGGCTTCAGTTCTTCGGCACTATAATGAGATATTAAGGTCATGTAATGCTCTTGATTACCATGATTTTATTAATTCGTCCATAACCCTCCTCACGAATTTTCCTGAAGGTAGTTTCAGTTTTAATCTCCCAATACTGTTGACTTTGATGGTATGTTGACTAACAATGGTTGGTCCGTGCCTGTGCAGTATACAACGAGTGCCAGGATATGTGGCAAGCAATTGTAGTTGACGAGTTTCAGGATACAAGTGCTATGCAATATTGTCTCCTTAAGATCCTTGCGTCCCACAATCGTATAACTATTGTTGGTGATGAAGACCAGGTACGCAAACACATCCATCATCCTAAAACATTAGCGATTTGGTTTCTAAATTTCTTTTGGTGTTAACTTTTCTTGATGTTGTATGATTAGTCCATCTTCAGTTTTAACGGGGCCAATGCTTCTGGATTCGATTCATTTCGTAGAGATTTTCCAAATCACATAGAGGTACTCGTGGGACATGGGCATTTTATGTAAGATGCTGTTTTATCTCTTGATATCTGTTATAGCTTGTTATGCTGATGGTTGGCAGATCAGGTTGAGCAAGAACTACCGCTCCACACGGGCAATTGTTGAAGCAGCAACATCTGTAATTCACAACAACACTAAACGGCATCATCATAAACTTGTTGAGACTGACAACCCTTCTGGTAATAAGGTATCCTTCTAGATGACACAAATTAATCACCGCAATTTGTTCTGGAGTCCTTTCATTTGCTTATCTAACTCTTAACATTTGTGCAGATCACTGTCAAGGAGTGCTATAGTGAAGATTCACAGTGTGCATTTGTTATTGATAAAATCATTGAAACTACGTCTAGTTCAGCTGAAGGCTGCAACCTTGGCAATATTGCTGTCCTCTATCGAAGACAGGTTGGAAAGTCATTTGCTCTATGTGTTTTGGACCATCTCGGTATGCTTGCGACCTGATTTTTATCTTATACAGATTACTGGCAAAGCATTCCAAGTGTCCTTCCGCAACAGGAAGATTCCTTTCAATGTCCATGGTGTGGCTTTCTACAGGAAAAAGGTAGTTCAATTAATTTACATATGATATTCGTTGGGATTAGCGATTTCTTGTGATTGTCGTTCTTCTATAACTGTCAGTGTTATATTCCTTGGTAACAGCAACATTTTGAAGTTTGAAATATCTTATGCTTTCCATGTTAGCAATTGCTTGTTTTTCTTAGTGACAGGAACTTGTAACTGAAATATATGACACAATCATACACTATTTTTTAGTGCATGATGCTTAATGCCTATTAATTGTATCCTATACTTCTATATTGATTGGATTAATTTTTTTCTTCGCTGAAACAGTAGGAGAGGCTCGCACTGCATTTTATTAAATATTTAAATTAAGTTGAAAACTGTACAAACTAAAGGAAAAAAAAGAGAAACTATACAGCAAGGCATAAAAGAGCCCCTAAGAAACAGGAGTACGAACTGAATCAATCCAAGCTAAAATATTATCTCTAAGGTTATCTTTGATTCTGTCATTAAATATTTAAAGGGAGTACAGCGCATAGTTACAGTATATTGTTTTTTCGTCACATTTTTTTTAGGAAGTAAAAAAAAGGTGGCTCAGCTGTTACCTTAACGTTTTTTAGAAGATGAGCTGGCATGAGCTTGGCAATTTGTTTTTCTTACCGAATCTAAAGTTTGTCTCACCTTTTCTATTTTAACTCTACATTTAGGATGGAAGGAAGCAACAATATTGTTGGTGCATTCACTGTTGGATTTGCTTATGACAATACAAAATATCATTGCATTGCATCACAATGCGACGAGTGCTTAACCCCACAACTATTTTAGGTTATCAAAGCTATCATGGCAATACTTCGGACCACATTACCCGGCTGTGATGATGGCCCATGGCGTCAAGCCTTCAAGGCCCTTCTGCCTAGTGACAAGGAAGAGAAGAAGAAGGTTTATTTTTTTCTTGTTAAGTTCTTTCTCTCTATTTTTTTTTACCCTTTTACGTTAACAAGCTGCTTATTTTTGGTAATTTGTATGCTCTGTAATCATCAGATTTTGGATCACATTGAAAAGATTTCGTTGGCTAGAAAGTGTAGCTTTATATCTGCAGCTACTGACATCTTCAGCGCCAAGGTCTCTGGTACCTTTAAAAGGTTGTTCCTTTTTACCTTGTCTAGCTTACTGTTCTTGAACATTCATACAGACACTTTTATATCATGTTTTTTTCTCTCAATACGATGAACAAAGTTTTGGCTCCTTCCTTTATTTGCTCGGGTTTGGAGTGATAAACTGCATGTGGGGTGCTTGACAGAAAGCATGAGATGCATACATTACAAGGATCCAACTAGAACATTAAGCAGTTAGGTTACATGCGTTTGCATCCTTAAAGAAGACAATGTCTATTTGAAATGAAACCTGTAACAAAAAACAATAGCATGCATGTTTTGACTGTTACATGGATTGATTATTGTATATGCATGTGCTCGAGAAAGAAGGGGAGCCCTGGCGCAGCGGTAAAGCTGTTGCCTTGTGACCATGAGGTGATGGGTTCAAGTCCTGGAAACAGCCTCTTGCAGAAATGCAGGGAAATGATGCGTACAAAAGACCCAAAGTGGTGGGACCCTTCCCCGAACCCTGCGCAAGCGGGAGCTACGTGTACCGGGCTGCATGTGCTCGAGAAAAATTGTATTGAGCTGCACATCGGCTTCCTATTTGATAACCACCCTTAAACAATTCCCGTTTTAGTCTTAAATCCGAAACCTTTTTTTCTTCATAAGTTGTTATTGCTGTTATTTCCAATTTTCCATGATAAAGTATGCAGTTTCCGATTGTCTCATTTTCTTGGCTGCAGGGCCCAGATTACTCAAGGACGTAAGGTTTTATCTACCTTGGATGGCCTCTCAAAACTTGTTGAGAGGGTATGCACTTGTTGCACTCGCCATTTTATACAAATGAAGGCCATATCTGAGTACATTATTTAACCGCAATGTCAGTGAATCTGTGACTATGAAGTACATGAACAGTTCATTAAAAACAGTTATGGAAAGCATACAAAGATAATTAACTAATAACTTTGAGCTTTCATAGCCTGCTATGTCAGTAGGAAATAATATTTTAATTCCTGCAAATTACCACAATCTAGTAAACATTATATCATCAGCACAATGTGTACTACTGGGGTGACAGTTGATATTGAATAAACCATGCCATTGAGTAAATAACAATATTTGATTAGCATACGCTTTTATGCTGCGAGCAGTTCGGCTTTGATATAGAGTTTACGTTAAAAGTATGCATTATCTTTGTATAGTTCTTCAAGAGATATAATTATTTTTTTTTAACTTTTTGGCCCAGGAACAATCAGTTTCAGTCATCATTTCATCTGCAGGAGATATGCTACCTCAGGTTTTGTTAATTCCTTGCAATTGTATAATTTGGCAACTTTGTTTCAGTGTTGTCACTTTCAAGTCTGATATGTGAATCTTTGGTATATGAAAAGTTTCTATAAAGCAACAGTCATTCTTTTGTTTTAAGAAATACACTTTAAATGCCTATTTGGCTTGTGTGACTGAATAAGATCAAATTACACGCCTTGGTTAAAGAACAAGCTTGCATAACAACTTGTGGAATGTACATATGGTCACAACTTCGGGCCCAATAATGTACCTGGACAGAAACCATGATTGGAAGATATTGTAATTGCTATCCCTTTGAAGGATTCCCATTCTACGTGTATTCACAGGAGCTACTACATATAGCAAAGTGGCATGTTCCTTTATAATCTTTTCACATTAATCATATCACAATGATGTGCGTTTCTTTCATTTTGCATTGTTATATACCATGTTTTGTTTGAAATTGATTTCTATGGTCAAATCCTGCTTGGTACCTAATGCGAATTATCGCACGTAACAATTTACAAAGACATGCATGTCTAGATGTTTTTATTTTGGACCTGTCCAGCGGAGGCCTCCCGAGGCGCCGGTGTGTAAGGGGGGTGGGGGGGGGGGGGGGGGGGGGGGGGTTATAAAGAGAGGTAGAGTAGAGGTCGACCTTACCTGACTTGGGACCAGTCGGTTAAGAGGGACCTGAAGAAGTGGAATATCTCCAAGGAATTAGCTATGGATAGGAGCGCTTGGAGACTCGCAATCAACGTGCCTGAACCGTGATCCTTTATTAACTCTAATTCTACTTTTTTCCCTGTGTCTTTTTGTGTTTCTCTTGTCCTTGTTTCTTGTGGGTTTCATCTCTAGCCTACTCCAACCTGCTTGGGACAAAAGGCTATTGTTGTTGTTGTACATGTAAACTATTCATAAATATCCTTTCTATGAAAGTGGACATAGATGTAGGTAGTGGTTGAATACATGGTTGTAGAATCCCTAGTCCTTCCACAAAATTTGCACAGTTCCTTCATATGCATTCCATTACTAATATTCAATAAATATTTGCACTCATACTTTAATTCTTATCTTTTGTGTGAAAGCTCTGTTCTATTTCTTGGCAGAAATATCTTCTTGAAAAGCGTGCAGTTGTTGATGTTGACAATGGAAAATTGTTAAATGAAGACAATGATATTAGATCAGTAAGTTCGTACACTATTGATGCAATTACGTTTGGATATTGTAAAGAGAGAAACATAATTCTGAACCGTTCTGGATATAGCTTATACAGGAGTTGACATCAGTTTTTGTTTGATCTGTGCAGGTCCTTCAGTTCTTAATGGATGATGTGTCTGACTTCTTGTCAACACATTTTTCTAGTTCAATAGAGAGAAGCAAGTCTGAGGAGAAAGGCTGTGCCTCAACACTTAAAGCTTTTATTGATTATATATCTTTGAGAGAAACTGAAAATTTCCGATCCCGGAAAGAGGAAAATAAGAATTCCATCACATTAACAACTATCCATCAGGTTTTTTCCCCCATCTCTTGACTGCAATTAAATTTTCGGTTGTGCCATTTGGCAAACCTGTGATACTAGGAATCATGATCTTCCTTTTTTCTTTGTAGTCAAAAGGTTTGGAGTGGGATGTTGTGTTCATTGTGCAGGTACCTTTTTTTCACTCTTGACAAGATGTTTGCATATAACTACTATTACTATGCAACAGATGTAGTCCTACGCTGGAAGCCTGATGGCACCTAACCGATGAGGCTTGGAAGATAATTTTTTAAACAGTGCATACATAACTGTTATCACATATAAATGGCTAAGGCTAATGTCTGAACTGCTAGAAAGTTAATTTGATTTCCCCTCTAGCACATGGCAATAGTTGAAGGTGAATAATGACGCCAGATAATTTATCAATTTCTGGAGTTATAAGAAAAAAAAAATCCATGCATACATAGCCTTATTTTATACTCCATTAATTTGTCAAGCAAACAGTGTTTTTGACGCCAATACTTGTTTCATTGCACAGGCAAACGATTCAGAAATTCCTTTGTTGCATGAGTTCAATGGCACAGTAAAAGAAGCTGGAAGCACACTGGAGGTTTTTTTTTGACAATATTTTCTTCCGTCATTACATACCCCCTCTGTTTTTTAGTTGATTCCGTTAGGAAAACATTGTAGTTCATTTTTGAACTGAAAAAAGTTTTCCTATCGGCATCTGCATCCGGAGGGAGTAAGTTCATAATGAACGTTACTTGATAACTGGGGTCTTAATTACAGGAGGAGAGGAGGCTATTCTATGTTGCGATGACGCGAGCTCGTAAAAAATTGTACATCTTGCATGTTACAGTTGGTTCTAATCGTCAGGCAGGTTATTTTGTGTATTCATTCTTATCCTTAATACTGTATCAAGATTTTTCTAACTTAAACTATTGGTTTACAGCTTTTGCAACCATCACGCTTCCTCAGGGAAATTCCTGTTCACCTTCTCGAGGTGCAGGTGAGAAACACCATTAGATCTCGTTTTAGTACGTTTATCCTTTTTCTTTGAGTGCGATATTCCTTTTTATTTTTCTAGACTAATAGGCCCACTAAAGAACTTTAAAACTATTTTATTAATGGCTTAAGGTAAGGATGCAAGTGCGTTGATCTAAAATCCACTCCATTCAGCTTTCTACTTAATTGGTAGCTCTCTTGTACATATGAGTCAATGTGTTGACTTGACTTGCCCCATTGTTATCGCTAGCTGTAGGAATTTTCTGAGTTGAAATTTTTATTTTTGTTTAACTTGTATAGGGTGAGGAGACTCTTGGAAAAATTCCTCAACAACCTTCTGGTGACATTCCTTTTGATGACCCGGAAGGGAACACAACATGTGAGAAGCCTAATTCGTTGCAGACAGAGACTTTACCTTACCCAGAACTGGCTCATGGATGCCTTGCTAATGATTTCTTGAAAAGGTAAATCATCTTTGAGTGATCTGACGTCTTTTGCTTTTAATACTGTTTTCTAGTGGTGCAGATAAATTAATTCTGTATGCATATTTGCTATGATTTCTGAAGAACAGACTCAACATACTCATCCATGCAAGCTGCGCTTGACTATTTGCATCCGCTGGACTACATTTATTCACCTGATCCTTCATTCTTTTTTATAGATTCGATATTGATGATAGATCAGTAGTCTCACATATATTTCATCATTGGGCCAAGAAGGTGGCATTTCAAAATCCAAAGAGACTACTTGATAAGGTACTGAGTTCTTCACTCTAAATAAATAATGTCGTGGCCGCTCTACAGAACTGAATGATGTTAGCTATCAGCAGGCAAATTTATGTGGTTCCTTCCATTTTCGCAGTCAAAACTCGAAAGCTTTTCTATTGTTATCTCATCTGTGTTGGATGTATGCTTGATTTTTCAGATCAGTTTTGTTATTGATGAACGCATACGAGGTAAAGGATACAAGCGCAAGGTGACTTGTCCTCTCCCATCTCATCATTTACCATATTGATTATACTTTTTCATATTTATCAATTATTTTTCATGTAATAGTTAAGGTTCAAGTATCTAATCAATTTATACATTACTACATTTTGTTTGGACATAAGTTCTCCTTTCCTTTTGAGAGCTTAATCATGAAACTGATGGCAAATTTTTATCCAGGACGTCTTGCGCAAGCTGAAGTCATTCCTAAATGGCGATGAAGCAATGGGTTATGCACAATATGTGAGTTTAGTTATCATTTTCTTGGAATTATGCCTTGTTCATCTTGTTAGTTTTTCCTTAGTAAATACAATAATTAATTTAATACTGCCAACCAGGTTATCAAGTGGGAACAGATTCCAGTTGAGAAGCGGAACCAGTTGAATAGAGAAAGACAGGCAAGTTCTTGGACTATCACAAATATCTTGATTATTTAATTGAAGGAAGCAACAGTTTCCGGGGGCGCTCTGTTCTTCGTAAGAACCTTGCTTTGTGGCTTTGTTTCAGGATCATTTCCAGAAGCAGAGGATAGAGAATTCCATGGGTTCCTCAGAACCTACTGTTAAACAGGTAAGATATCTCAGAAGTCTCTGTTCTCGCTTCATTGCTCTAATATCCGCTCAATTAGATGTATCAACACGTTAGTTTGTCAGAATTCGTCATAGTTCTGCTTTTAATCTTTAAGCCCGTGTTCATTTCCATGATCCAACTGAAACTGATCTCCATCCCTTCGTGTCGGACTACAGATATCATACTTACGGAACCTGGGGTGCACTATCACACCGACGTCTCGTCTACACGCATCGCATCTCATTGAGAAGTACAAATCACTCTGAGTTGTCTGCTGCTAAGATTATAACAGCGGCAGGCATGAAGCAGAGGTGCCTAGACGCTGACAAATTTGTGAAAATATTTGGGATCATGGGATGTGGTTGACTTGACTGAAAAGTTCATGGTAGAACTTACCTGATGTTTTGTACATGTTGTTCATATAGATGTAGTGTAGGGGCTTTGTACATATTGGACATATCAGGGTTATATATGAGACCCTATGTTGGTAAGAGTTTGTGCTTCTTGAGTCATTGCACAATTAATCGTTGCAATAGATTACTTTGGTTATTACTTTTCAACTGTTACTGCCGTTGCTATTTCTTTTTTATACTAACTAACACATACAAATATCATATGTATCACAATACATACTATTCTGGTGGCCGTAGGAATTATTGGTGATTAACTTATTGCGTATACAACATACACTCTCGTGACCATCGGACTGTACACCGACCGAGTGGCACTCACTACTAAAACATGTCACCAATGAGCAGTTCCCTATCATCATATTTTGAACTCTTGAGTGAAATAAATAAATTAGAACAATTGCAGTTACTTATTGCTCATTGCTAAAAGACAAATAGTTCCGCTTTCCTATAGGTATTAATAGGAACAAGGTGTACGAGCTTGCATTCGTTGAGGTGATTGTATGTGGAAGTATGTGAGTGTTCATGTCTGTCGTGCATTCTTTTTTTTTTAGGGTCCTATTCCTGTTTTAGTCGATGAACCCCCTAGGAATATCCTAGAATTTATGGTGAACGATGTAACTATCTTCTCAAATCAATAAAGAGCGTCAGATGGCTTCCCTAAAAAAAAAAGCGTAGGACAATAGATATCTGTATTGGTGTTCAAAATTCTAGATCCAAGACGCGTCAGAAGTTTGAGTTAGTAATTTCCCTCCAGGCCGCTTGCGGCGTGCAGCACGATGGTCTCAATAGTGATCCCCGGTCCAAACGCCATCAGACCCCCCACTCCGGTGCTTCCCCCTCCTCTGCCTGACGGCGGCGGCGGCGCAGCTCATCGAGCACGAAGATCACCGTCGCGCCGCTCATGTTGCCGAACTCGCTCAGCACCTGCCGGCTCGCCGCCAGCTTCCCCGCGTCCAGCCGGAGTAATCCTTCCATATGGTCCAAGATGGCGCGCCTGCCGGGGTGGATCGCGTAAAAGAGGTCGTTCCATTTCCGCCCGGCATCGACAACGACGCCGAGCGACTCGAACGCGTCGGCCAGGCAGCGTTCGACGCTGCAGCCCAGCAGTCGGAGCACCTGCCTGGAGACGCGGAAGTCGAGGCCGGCGTTCGTGATCCGCATGGCGATCGCGTCCTCGGTCCCCGGTACGGTGGTCTGCGAGGCGAAGGCCATCTCGAACAGAGGGCGTTCGACGGCGCCGTCGCCGAAGATGCCGTGGCCGAGGATGCTGCTGCTGCTGCTGTAGAGGCCGCCGAGGCGGCGTCCCTCCTCGTCGTCCTCGTCATCGGGGCCGTGGAAGGAGACGAGCGTGAGCTCGGAGCACGCCACGAGCACGCGCGCGCCGCGGTTGTTCTCGGCGAGCTCCTTGGCGAGCTGCAGCGCCCTCCCGCCGCCGGAGCAGCCGCTGAGGGTTAGGATGGTCCGGCTGACCGTGGCGGAGGCCGAGGAGAGAGGCGAGGCGGAGGTCGGCGCTCGGGGCGCGGAAGCCGGAGTAGGTGCTGAAGACGAGGTGGGTGATGTCGGCGGCCGGGCGGCCCCACTCGGCGATGGCCTTCGTCGCGGCGCGCGCGGCGAGCTCCGGGACGGCGGCGGAGGCGAGGTCCGCGCGGGCGTCGAGGGACGGCTGCGCCCGGTCGGCGAAGGCCGGGTGCGCGGCGAGGAGCTCCTCGTCGAGGTGCACGTGGCGCTTCTTGATGCCCGATTTGTCGCCTGGAACGTGTGTACATGCATATTTCAGCCTTCATTTGCATATTTTTTGCATGATGGCAGTGACAGAGAAACTGGAAAAGAAAAATGGAAATGAACGGTGGCTTTGTGACTGAGCAGAGCTGCATGCATGAGGATTTGTGGCAGTGGCGGACCTAGGATTTTACCAAGGGTATGTCGCGACAAAATTTTCATACTCAATTCGGTATGATCCATATATAAAAAATAATTTTGTCAAAGAATTCGGTAAATAAGGAAAAAAATGAAACATAAAGTGTTAAATCCAACAATTAAGTGCAAAAACTGTATATATTACAATAAAAATAGTTCAATCTTTTTGTATATATTGGAAGGATCGAAGGCTTCACGGCTTCACCAGGCTGATTTCATTAGTGATTAGTGATTTCTACTGACAACTGCGATATTGAGTAGAGACTACATACAAGAATTGAAGCGGAAGCAATACTGTATCGAAGATTGGACCTGCCTTGTCTACATACTAGGGTGCTCGATGTGTTAACGATCCTGATTGTACCTTGATCTGCAGTTGAGGCATCGAGCACGACGAGCAGCACAGCAGAGATCGCGCCGGAAGCAGCTGCGATCGACCCTGGCCGCGCCGTCCGCGTAGCTCGTGCGCCCGATCAGTTGCGAGTGTTGCGAGGAAGGCGGCAGGTCGTGTGGTAGCCGGACCAGGCCTTAGTAATCAACTTGGTAAACATATTAATCAATGGGTCAGGCCGTTTTTAGTCTATGCCCTGGCATAGACGGCATGTACTGTGGGTCCGCCCCTGATTTGTGGGGCTGCGTGCTCACAGATTCTGGTGAGCTTGGCCTTGAGCTCGGTGAGATGCTCGCTGTTGGTGACGCGGAAGTAGTAGTCGGGATACTCATCCTGGCTCATACTCGTCGGCGGGTTCGCCGTGCCGATGGCGAGGATGGCGGCCGGCCCGTCTGCGCGCTGCGCCCGACGGATCTCGTGAACGTTGGCCGGGGCGCTTCCCATGGTCGTAATCGAGCTCTTAATCAGCTGGCCAGCTCGTTTGCTCAAAGAGAAATACTACTAAATTAGCTAGGAACTATCTGCGTGGTTTGGATGATGAGCTGGTACGTATGGAAGCTGCGCTACTTTAATTAAGTGGTATATATGGCTTGGTTCACCGCACGGCATTCCGTTCGGCGTTGGTCACCACGACGTGAATGCGTCCGACGACTGGGCTAACATACTGATCTCATCATGTCGTGGAACGGTGGACGTGAACCGGCAAGTGACTTGAACTTGAGCCGGTCAAGCTTGCACGGATCAGGGAGTTTGACGTACGTGGGCACGATCCGTCGATCTCTGTCGCACGGCGTCCTTTGCATGAGTGCTTCTTGGTGTGCCCGTGTACGGTCACGATCCAATCTTGCTGCAGGAAAAATCGTGCTTCTCTCTCTCACATCAGCTTAGTCGCCCCTCGCCCGTCGTAACTGAAACTGTGTAAACGTACGTCCAGCTAGCGGCTTTCTTCAAATACTCTCTCCGTCTCTAAATGTAAAAGATTGTTGACTTTCGGACATCACGTTTGACCATTCATCTTATTCAAAATATTTATAAAAATATAAAAATAATTATGTTATATTCAAAATATATCTCTGATGAAACAAATCATAAGAAAATAAATATTATTTTTATAATTTTTCTCAATAAAATGAATGATCAAAGGTGATATCTGAAAGTCAACAATCTCTTATATTTAGGGACGGGGAGAGTAATAAAGGAGCAGGCGCGCTTCGAGTAGTGGAGGGTGGTCGGTAACTGCAACATAGAACTCATCTAGTATTTGGTACAGTTTCAATATTGAAAATTTGAACAATATTAAATCGATTTATTATGCATTGAAAACAAGTCTATGCATAGCTCTAAAAAACAAAGGATTATTTTTTGCATTCAATACTCATGGTTCATGTCCCATCGAGATAATAAGATCACGCATATTTCCGTCCAGTTGCGCTTGAATATTTTTTTAGTCAATATAATAATTTAGCTGTTGCTGAGGCTACTGGAACTCAGAACCAAAGTCAATGACAGCAGCATATGTATTTATTCAACTCTGACTTTATTACACATGCAGTCAAACAAGCTGTAAAGTCTTACTACAAGTACAATATTTTACTACTGCCTCCGATTGTTTTTAATTGCTGCTGGGAGAGCCAATCTCAGCCCTTCCAGTTAACGTCAAGATTGATATTATAAATTTTACTGGTGCTGGTAATATAAAATAAATTCAGATAAGGAGGGAGCTGGATTGCTTGCAGCCAATGGGAAAAAAATTCAGGTGTTACTTGCAGTTATGCAATAAAACAGGGCCTAATATGACTACACTTCATGTTAAAAAGGTTTCCACATCAAATGCTTTATTTAACCAATTTATATACACTACTTAAATAAATTCGATACTGGCTAGTTGAACATGATGTAAAGTTAGTTGAGATAATTTCAGAATCTTAAAATTGGTAATTCAGTGGAGAAATTTGCAACAGCGTGCAATCTCGGACGTCCTTCTCTGCATGCAACAGCGTCCGGGGCTGTTTCGCTTCTGACCGGGCCAACCTGATCCAACAAACCAACATCATAAAACAGAGCTTGAACAGATGCAGAAGTGCAGTTTCCTCTGCTTCGCCAAGTCCATCCGAATGGCGATGGAGTAATTCCACCACTGCTGTATGTACGTATACACGACAAGCGCAAGCAGGACGGCATGGGCGAACACGCGCTGGCTGCAGGCGTTCACGAACTGAATGTCGTAGACGCGCACCACCGGCGGGCAGCAGGTGCGGCTGTAACGCCAAGGTAGTAGCTCTCGGCGAGGGACTGCAGTTGAAACGCACACCACACGGCGTTGCCGATCAGAAGGAAACAGTCCTGCGTGAGCCCGACGTGCTGCTCCACGGCCATGCTCTGCCCGTTCAGCGCGCGGACGACCTAGCAGGAGGACCGGGTGAAGATGACGGCATGGCAATGTCGACAAGTTTCGCCACACAAGTCCCGCGACGTCGCGGCTGCTGATGAGGTACATCCGGCCGTCCTGGGATCGCGCGACAGGGGTTTCAACTTTCAAAAGACCGTGAGCTTGGCGGACACGTAGGTGCTCTCATCTGGACGCTGTGGATAAGAGTGTCTAACCGTGGTGTGTAATTCCCGTCCACATCTGGACGCTGTGTTCAATGGCGCCCTTACTATTTTTGAAAATAGTTCCATATATTTCCTACTATTAAAATTTAGGATTTATTGTTTACTAATTAAAATAGGGTATATTATTGGTACAGTGTTTCAATATTGAAAAATGTGAACGCCCCCTCAAAAAGCAATTAACTGAGCTCAGGTCCATAAAGAATAGAATAGAAAAATCGCAATAAGAACCTCTGCGAAATGAGGCTTATTTTAATATTCCATCTTGTTTGTTAGCTGACAACTCCATCCATCTTGCCTGTGCATGCAGGTGAGGCGTCGGTCACACTACTATTAGATTACAGTTGATAAACTGTAAAAAGAGAATCCATTTTAACTTTTTAATAACGCGTTGGAAACAAATCTATGCATTCAAACAAAGGATTATTATTTTTT
Organism: Eragrostis nindensis; assembly: GCA_012490785.1. Taxonomy (NCBI): domain Eukaryota; kingdom Viridiplantae; phylum Streptophyta; class Magnoliopsida; order Poales; family Poaceae; genus Eragrostis; species Eragrostis nindensis. Next base: position 628,454 of record JAAXCT010000093.1, read on the forward strand.
GCATGAAACACTCTTCGCTCTTGGGCCATCCTGATGTTCCGAAGCTGATTGGGCCGACCAAGCGACGTATGCTTAACGTCAGGCATATGCATGGTTGCGCTTGAATATTTGTGAATCCCTCTAAAAAAAAGAGAATATTTGTGAATCAATATAATTTAGCTGTTGCTTAGTCTACTTGTGTTCAGAACTAAAGTCAATGACAATGACGTAGGTATTTATTCAACTCTGACTTTATTACACATGCAGTCAAACAAGGTGTAAATTAAAGTCTTACTACAAGTACATAATCATTTATTAGTTGATGCTGGGAGAGCTAAATTCAGCCCTTCCAACGTCAAGATTCAAAATCCGGGAATAGTAGCACAGTACGCTGAGCACGACTATATAGGAGGACTATGCAACCCTGATCCAACAAAAAAAGAAAGGCAAGCCAATCAAGTTTCTAGTCAACCGGGGCACCTGCGCCATGTGTCTCAAGCCACATCCACCTTCTCGATGCCGCCGTATGTCGCAACGGTGCAACACCATCGTCTCAACTGTAAGCCCGGGCCCGAACGCCATCGATCATCAGTTCATCACCCCCACTCATTCAAGGATGAAGATCACCATGACGCCGAGCATGTTCCTTCATGATACGGTACTAAAAGGTACATAAGCCAGTGAGGCAAAATTAAGCTACAATAAGACATGCCAAACGGCTCCTATTTGGACAGTCGACGTTATGCTTCCCGAATGGTTTATAGGAAGTATACACGCGTTTTTTCTGCATGCATAGATGGGCACTTTTTTATAAGGTCATGCATCTTCCCATACGCTTGAATATTTGTGAGTCTAGCTAGCTAGCCATTTCTTTTTTTTCCTCTCTAAATCCAATTTATCTGTTGCTTAGTCTACTTGTATTTAGAACCATAGTCAATGACAATAACTTATGTATGTATTTATTCAACTCTGACTTTATGATACAATGCAGTCAAACAAGTAGTAAAAGTCTTGCTAGTACTATTTTATTCCAACAATATGTTGAGTACGAACCCTGATCCAAGAGATTGGTAACAGCTGGGGCAGCTTCGCCGTGTGTCTCAGGCCACATCCACCCGCTCGACGCCGCCGTGTGTGGTGCAACGGTGCAACACGATCGTCTCAACAGTGAGCCCGGGCCCGAACGCCATCATCACCCCCCACTCAAGGTCCTCTTCTCCCTTCTCCATCCGACGGCGCAGCTCGTCGAGGATGAAGATCACCGTGACGCCGAACATGTTCCCGTACTCGCTCAGGACACGCCGGCTCGCCGCCAGCTTCTCGGGCCTGAGCTTGAGCACGGCGTCGACCCGGTCCAGGATCGCCGATGAGCCCGGGTGCACGGCCCAGAACATGTCGTTCCATTCGGGGCCGACGCCGCCGAGCGGGCCGAGCGCGTCCGCCAGGCACCGCTCGACGTTGTCGCCGATGAGCACGGGGACCTGCCTGGTGGAGATGTTGCCGCCGTAGCCGCCTTTGGTGAGATGCATGGTGATGGCGTCCTCGGAGTCCGGCACGATCGCCTGCGCGGCGGCGGCGATCTCGAACAGGGGCCGCTCGCCGGGGGCCAAGAACGGGTCGGCGCCGACGACGACGGCGCCGGCGCCGTCGCCGAACAGGCCCTGGTTGACGAGCGTCTGGAAGCAGCCCTCCTCGGGCGCGCCGAACATCAGGACGGTGAGCTCGGCGCAGACCACGAGCACGCGCGCGCCGCGGCCGCCCTCGGCGAGGTCCTTGGCGAGGCGCAGCGCGGCGGCGCCGGCGAAGCAGCCGTTGAGGTACAGCATGGTGCGGCGCACGGTGGGGCGCAGGCCCAGCAGCGGGACCAGGCAGAGGTCCACGCCCGGGATGTGCGCGCCGGAGTTGGTGGCGACGACCAGGTGCGTGATGTCCGCCGCCGGCCGGCCCCACTCGGCGATGGCCCTCCGCGACGCCGACGCGGCGAGCTCCGGCACCGCGGACTTGACGATGTCGAGGCGCGCGTCGAGGGACGGCGCGGCGGGGTCGAGGAACTCTGGGTACGCGGCGAGGAGGTCCTCGGTGTGGTGCAGGTACCGCCTCTGCACGCCTAGCTTCTGGCCTGGGATAGGATTGTACAAACAGAGTGTCACGTTGTTGTTGTTGTCCGGTAGAGGCTTTGATCAGTTTTGCTTTTGTATGTATGTGCATGCTCATGGATGGCAAACAAAATATACATGCTACGAAACGAAATGAACGGGTAGAGTTATATATCTGAGTGCTTACAGACTCTCTTGAACTTGTCCTTGAGGCCGGTGAGGTGCTCGCTCTTGGTGACGCGGAAGTAGAAGTCAGGGAACTCCTCCTGGGTCACGCAGCTCGCCGGGTTCGCCGTCCCGATGGCCAGCACTGCCGCCGGGCCGTCGGCACGCTGCGCACGCCACATCTCTCGAACGGTGGTGGCCGGAGCGCTTCCCATTGTTGATTTATGCAGAGCTCTTCTGAGTTCTTACTTCACTACTTAGAAGAGAAGGTTGTCTGCAGAAAGCAGGCATGGACGTCGCAGCGTTTATAGAGTCTATATGCATGACTGGGTCCGCGTTTATTGAGCCGGGGCGGCGGTGAGATGTGTGACGCGGTCGTTGCATATGCCCGCTGTGATGCCAGTGCACGGTCAATGTTTGCAGCGTTGAAGCGTATGCGTATGCACATCTGGAATCCCATGGCTGACCAAATTGCTGCCGGTGCGTGTCGTGTCGTCTAATCCCATGGCTGACCAAACTGGGTTCATTCAGTTTGGCCAGTGCGATGGTTCTCACCGTTTTGATACTCTGTACCAAGTTTACGAAATGTAATGAATGGCTCGTTGATATATAAACCTTTGGATGAGTTTGAGCTATAGTGTCATAAATCAAGACAATTGACCCCAAAACCCGGTCGGGCTTGTAATTTTTTGCTATCCAAAACACTCACTGTAAGTAATCTACTTATTAGTGGCGAAAATGCCGTGACGATTAGAAAACTCGTCGGAGATAGTAACGTTTTTCAAAACCAATTGTCACTAGGTCGAAAACATTTTTGACGTTTTCTTTTATGGCAATTAGGGACACGTTGCACAGCAACAAAAGTTGTGACGAAAAAAGTCACAGAATCACGTCACTGGAAAACAGTGATAAAAACATGTCACTATAGCTTGATCCATTGTTAGTTAGCACATATCATTTCTGGCAGATCAGGATATGGATAAATGGTATGCATGAAATTATTCGTCGCTAGTACTGTCAATAAAAAATTGTCACATTACGGGTCTGTTTGGCAACATCAGCTTCAGCTTCGGCTGTTCCTGACACACGTACTGTAGCTACAGTAGACAAGCTAAAAAAGCTTCCAGCTACACCGGCTTCCTTAGTTTTTGGTTTCGTGAATAGTAAATACTCTGTGGTTACGGTGCTCAATATGCAATAGCCGGTGCAAAAGCCTCACCAAACACATCCTACGTTTTAGTCAGCACATCGTGGGTTCCACTGGTCACAATATCCGAAAAATAGATACCAAATGCCATAGTGGGCCAAATCATCCTCTGGCCCAACTCCCACCTTTCGTTCTCGGGGCCAAATCCAACTCTCAAATACTTTCTTTGGCGGCCCAATTGTGGCCCATCAATTATTGGGAAATGTTAAATTAAACAACATACGGACTCAAATTTTCCATAACAATCTTATTTGTAAGATTGTGTCCCTAAAATATTGGGAAAGTACAAGCTAAAGAGAGTATAGAAATGACTAGGAAAAGAAAAACAAACAGCATAAGCACATCTTTGATACAAAGAACAAAGGATGTGCATGGACCTGATTGCTATTTCTTCTTGACGAAAAGACATAATCAAGTGTAATGCTTCTCCATTTATTGATTTTATGTAACCAAGTACGTTTCTTCAGCTGATGGTTGTTTCCCTTCTTTTGCCCATGCAGCGGTGCAACACCATCACCTCAATAGTGAGTCCCGGCCCCGCTGCCATCATGATTCCCCATTCAGGTGTCGCCTCCACGTCCTTCTCCATTCGACGCCGCAGGTCATCAAGCACAAAGATCACAGATGCACCAAACATGTTCCCATACTCCGTCAGCACATGGCGGCTCGCTGCCAACTTCCCGGGTTTGAGCTTGAGCGCCACCTCGATATGGTCCAAAATTGCTTTTGCACCAGGGTGAACAACCCAAAACAGGTCGTTCCATTCGGTATTGATGCCTAGTGGCATACATGCATCCGAAACCAGCTGTTCTATGCTATCTCCGATGAACACAGCGAGATTAGTGTCTGTCGCGAACCCACTAATCCCGACATTTGTTAGTCGCATGTTTAAGGCGTGTGCACTATTGGGTATGACATTCTGTGAAGCTAACACCATCTCGAAGAGTGGGTGTTCAACGTGTTCTATGGGGTCAGAACCGATAATGACGGCCCCTGCGCCATCTCCAAACACTGCCTGGTCGACGAGGCTCTGAAGGCAACCATCCTTGGGGCCTCTAAAAAGCATAATGGTCATCTCAGCACAAACCACAAGGACTCTTGCTCCACGATTGTTCTCAGCTAAGTCTTTGGCAAGGCGCATTGCAGCTCCACCGGCGAAGCAGCCATTATGGTAGAGCATCGTGCGGCGGACCGAGGGTTGGAGGCCAAGAAGCGGAATCAAGTTGAAATCGACTCCCGGGACATGGGCTCCTGAGTTGGTGGTAACAACGAGATGGGTGATGTCGCTAGCTTCTTTTCCCCACTCAGAGATGGCCTTCTTTGCGGCTGATGCAGCGAGCTCCGGTATGGCTCTGGAGACAATGTCTAGCCGTGCATCGAGGGATGCTGATGTGTGGTCAAGTAATTCAGGGTGCGCATTTAGCAGATCCTCAGTGTGGTGAAAGAAGCGTCTCTTGGCGCCAAGTTTCTCACCTGAAAATGCAGTACATAGGATCATGCATATCCGGTGAAAAAATCAGACAAAAGTTAGAAACTTGAAAACTCCGTCAAAACACATAGTTACAGGTTCTCAATTTTCTTTTGAAAAGACTAGCATCCATAGATGATGAAATATTATGGATACAACCAAAATTTCAACACCAAACTCAAAATCGTTTGCAGGATATAAAAATGAGAAATGTGACAGATATGCCCTAAAAGATAGAAATAGTTTATTTTGTCCTTTAGTGCATCTAACACTACAAGAAACTGATTCTTTCTCGACAGTTTTTCTTGCAGTGGCCAACAGTTTTGCTTCTCTTTTGTATTTTACACAAATGGCCAACAGTTTTCTAATACAATTTTGTATTTTTCCCAACAATTTTGTTAATTACCCACAATGTCATTCCCCATAAATTCATCACCTACATTTTTCAAAATAGCTAACTAAATATATTAAAAACTGTTGGCCACTTTCAAAGAACTGTCGGGAAAGATATTCATGCTTGTAGTGTAAACTCCAAATTTCTCATTTTTGTATTTTGCAAGCTGTATGGACTTTGGTGTTGGAATCTAGGTGCATCCATAATATTGCATCAGCTATGGACAATAATATTTTCAGATTTTTTTTGAGAACCTATAACTCTGATTGTTGATGGGGTTTTCAAGTTTCTAACTTTTGTCTATTTTTCACCGGATACGCACCCATTATATATCATATATGTTATTTTCTCTTCAATTCACTAGTCATTTATGTGAGTATGAGATAAATTATTTAACAATGAATAACACAAACCTAATAATATTGTGATAGTCATTGTGAAATCTCAAACGATACTTTTCAAATATACTCCCTCCGGTTTTAAATTGTTGACGGCATGGACTTTTTTCGTTACGTTTGACAATTCATATTATTCAGAATATTAGTTCAAACATGCAAAGGTATATTTCAACTTTCTTTAATGATAAAACAAATAATAACAAAATATATGATATATTTTTTAAAATTTTTATAACGAAAAAAATCAATGGCGTCAACAATTTAAAACAGGAGGGAGTAGATTGGTAGTCTCCAACCTACTCTTCAGTCTGTAAATATTGTGTTTTTTTGGTGTATCCTAGGTGCAATCTTTTCAACTTCCAGTTATTCGCATGACTGTTTTGTCCTCGTCTTTTCAACGTCACTTCTGCTCCTATAATTGCCCATTCTCCCTCGTACGAGGAGGATGCATAACTAAATAATATAAATATCTCATTTAACTTTGTCTCTCAGCAATAAAAATAATAATGCTTATACCATGTTAGTATATTTTCTATTTGAAATAGTTTATTTTTGTAGGTAGTCTTAGTTAAAGTAGCATATCCCATGTCTTAAAGTACTGCTCATACCAGTGGACACAGGGAGAGTAACAATTTCTTGATAGCTTGCCAAAGACAATTAACTAATGGAAGTAACCGTGCCTATGATGACCCTGTGATCCAAATGCTCACTATCAGACCATGCAGTTGGATAAATAAGGGCAAACTATTTCCTTAGTAGTAGATTGTAAAACTAGACCCTACCCTAGGGAGAATTAAGTGCTTTTTCATTAGGAAGGAATTAGGCACCCAAATCGGTGGTAAAGGTATATGAGCACACCTCCCCTCCTACTTCCTTCTGGGAAGCCTAAAAACATGTCTAAGTTCCACGTAAGATACAAACAATTCTTACTCCATATTTTATTTCATAAAAGGTCGTTCCTGACATAAAATAATTGCTACTCTACTGATGAGCCGAATGAAAGCGGAAACGTTTTCAGTTGACCAATCTTCACCATAGGATAACAATCCGACGAAAAGTAGTTCATCTTCTATCTATCGATCGCTAGCAAATCCATTTTCTCTCTCCGCAACCATCAGCAGCCGGCTTGTGCTTCATCGACAACGCTGGCCTCTTCCCACCCCGGCCTATGCCAGGCTCTCTCTCTCTCTCGAGGAGAGAGATCAGAGAGAGAGAGAGAGGAGAGAGAGAGAGAGAGAAGAGAGAGAGAGGAGAGAGAGAGAGAGAGAGAGAGAGATCTCTCTCTCTCTCTCTCTCTCTCTCTCGCTCCTCTCTCCTCTCCCTCTCCCTCTCCCTCTCCCTCTCCCTCTCTCTCTCTCTCTCTCTCTCTCTCTCTCTCTCTCTCTCTCTCTCTCAGGAATGCAACACAACCCTGGCAACCCCACCAAATCCGTAGCACCCTAAAATCAATGTATTAGGAGCAGGCCAAACATTCAGACTATTTCACCCTCACCGTTACAATCACGAGCTGGTAAAATAAGAAGAAGAAAAAATGCGAGATTAAGGTCCATGCGTCTGCTTACTTATTGTTCTGAGCTTATGTTTGACGTCAATAAGGTGCTCGCTCTTGGTGACGCGGAGGTAGAAATCGAGGTACTCATCTTGGAGAAGGCAGTTCGCTGGGTTCGCGGTGCCAATAGCGAGCACGGACGCGGGGCCATCTGCGCGCTGCGCGGCATGGATCTGGTGGACGGTGGAAGGAATACTTGCCATGGTATTGGTGGCCAACCTGTGTTAGCTTGTGGCTGATTCGTATGTCTGTTTCGATCGAGGCACAAGTGTCATATACTTATATACTGACGGATGCAACCAAGGTTACGAGTACAAAGTATCAGAAAATTAATATTTCCTTGGCAGGTTTGTTCGCTACAGACTCATGTAGTACAATTCCATGCATTCCGCCGATTGGAAGAGTAGCACATATGACTTTGTGCAATGTGCGCAAGAATGAGATGGGTAATTTTGTGGCAACTCAAGATATGAGAATACCTATTTATATGCTTCAATATTAGTGCAATTTTTGTCTACAATGTTTCCACTATAGATACAATGTCATAAGAAAAAAGCCACAAAAAACATGGCAAATACCTTGGACGAACAATGTTCTTATTGCAGCTATAGTACCATAAAATGCATAACCCCGAGAGCCAAAAGCCACTATAAGCCGTGACAAATGGCCCCTAACTATTGCCTTTTTTCCTTGACCTAACGCAGATCTTGATTATCTCTATATCAACTAGTCAACTAGAGACTGCGAACATTTCTAGTGTTATCGCGGGTTGTGGTGCTACCATGCTACGACGGTAGCATGGTCATGTTCATAGACACCATTGTCCTCTACGTTGCTGCAAATTTTCATGGTGCAACTCATTTTGTTAACAATAACAAAAAAGAGAAATCAACCCGTGGATTGCGGGGTTTTTTTGTGAACAATTGTACAAGAAACTATGTGCAAGATTCCTCTTTTCTTGTTTCTCATTTCTCATTGTACATAAACTTGCTGGATCTCATATTTTGCATATTTGTAGAAGATTACATGATCTATCCATCCATATTTTTTTTATAGTTTGTTGATGACTTTTATGGTGCTACAGTGCTACAAGTGTCCATTGCACCCGATCTTCTCTCACTATATGACAACTGGCTGTGGTGGTAGAATCTAATGGAGGATCTTGGGATTGGAGTATAGTATCTATGGAGATAGAGTGTGGATAGGGGAAAAAGTCACATCTGTAACTATAAAAAAGTGTCACGAATTCAGGTCCTTAATTCACGTGCACCCCTTAAAATTATGACTTGCTTCATAAGACAAATATGGATCTGTTTATTCCCGCAAGGAATCTCGGTGAACATCCAAGATCAAACCATAATATACAATTAATGTTGGTTAAAATAATCAAATAAAGTAAAGCAACTTTCTCACATTTATTATTTGTGTGTGTGTGTGTGTTTTTTTTGCGAAAGAGAAAGTTTTATAAATTAAAGCACAACTTCATTACAACCACTACTGGAGACGCCATTAGCCAACAACGCTTCGAGTCTACTAGAGATTTAACACACAAAGGGAAATCAAAACGTTTGACTACAAGTTCCTTCCTCCTAATGGCTTTTTGTGCTAGATTATGCGCCACCTGATTGGCCTCTCTCTTGACTTTTTCAAAGGTGCAGTCCGGGATCAAAGCACTGGCTGCATGGATGTCATTTAGAACTCCAGTCCAGCTCGCACTTGTAGGCGCTGCAGATCGCAAAGCGTCGAGCAATGCCGTTAGGCTAACCCCTTCCAAGCACACCTCTGCTTCTGCCTCCTCTACTGACGAGCTCCGTCGTGTAAGTCTCCATGCCGTCAACATTATTTGTCCCTTGCGTCCCGGACAATTACAACAGTGCTTGCTTGCCCTGACACTTCACAATAGCCTGCATCAGTGTTTACCTTGACCGGTGCGTGCGTTGTATCGGGATACGGTTTTTCTAATGAAAAGGGCAATCTCTCTTTTCCAAAAAAAAAAGTGTTTACCTTGACCCAGCCAAATGGAGGAGGCTCCCATTTCCGCGCCGTGGCAGAAGCACCAATATCTCACTCCTGCAGTATGCGACTAATGTCGATCCCCTGCATATAACTTCTCTTTCCCCTTCACATGTACAATATTAATCTTGTTTCGGACGATATGCAGTGACTCGCTGTAGCTCACCAGAAAACGTGCAGAGCCAACGATAGTCCCGGTACCTTTGCCGTGTATTATATCATTTCTTAGATGCCAACACGCCATAGCATAAGAAGTATACAGGCTCCTGTTTCTTTATCCACAGTTTCTAGGAGAACCAACAGCCAGTCAGGTCCTGTATAGCCAAACTGTTCCTCGCCCGGCACGTCCCAAGTCTTCCGCAGTTCATGTCGTAGTGGCACGGACTTTGTACAAAGGATCACATCATCACTGCATGATAACCACTCTCGTCTTCCATTCCACAAATTTCCCACGTGCCCTTATTCGTCCGTTTTCAATTCAGTTCAGTGGCTAGCCTGTCCTGCGATAAACGCCATGCAAACACTCAAACCTTTTGCGGTACTGCAGAGGTCCAGATTCTATTAAAGCGATCGGCTTCCGTCCGCATACGCACTGCTACCTTCTTGTTTCTGTTCCTCTTGATCAATTTGCAGCACCAGTTTATAGGCGCTCTTTTTTTTTTTGCTTTTTTTGCGAATGGTTTATAGGCGCTCTTCACTGTGAACATACCAGTTTTTTCATAGTACCAGTACCAGGAGATCACATCCTCAGCAGCATTATCCAACAGGCGAATCCTCATCCTTCATCCACGTCCATAGGATATAGACAGGATTAAAGCATCTTAATGTCCCATTCCCTACGACCACTTTGCATTAGTTGTGACACCACCCATTGGAGCCCGGACCTTCCTTTCTTTCAGGCTCACGTTCAAAGATGGTGGACGTGGGTATCCACGAATCTCTCCAAATCTGATTTTTTTTTTTTGACCCAGGTCCAACCCGCCAAATTATGCCTTGATTTAGGAGATCCAATCTATATTCAATAGCTCTCCATGTAGGTGATTATTAGTGTGTTTTTAATTGTTTACTATTGGTGTTAGTGGGAGACGGTTGTCAGCTTGGTTTGGTGAGTGACTGCATGGTCGGCATCTATGTTTTGACCGCCGCTGCAGATGGTGTTTGTATAGTCTCGGGCCGTAAGATAAGAGCCCACCACTACTCCACTAGGGATAGTCTCTGTAGTGGCGGGTCCGATAGTGTCAAGCAGCTTGCGTTGGCGCCCGCCACTAACAATAGGGTATTTCTGGCGACACTAAAATAACGACGGAACGGAAGATGTGCCCATCGCTGTAAAAACTTATGGTCCGCCACTCCAATACTTTTTTGTATGGCCTGGGCAAATAACCTCTAAGGTAAATGCCTTTGTATGGAAATTAGCCGGTGATGCCTTGTCAACGAAATATAACAAATTTAAAAGCGCAATTGAGGTAGATGATTTGTAATCTGTGCGGCATGTTGGTATGGGTGCAGAAGATAGCCACATCATGTTGTTTTGAATTGGCCCAGTGCACTCTCCGCCATGCTACGCCGGAATATATATGCCTTTTTTGCCGACCTTCCGAACGAACCTGTAGCAAGGTAGTAGATCTGCAGTTCAGAGGAAAATTGATAGAAATTTAAATTGAGGCATATTGATAGAATCTTAAATTATCGAGGCATATTGACAGATCACGTTTTTCTTTTGTTGCATTCTTAGTAGCAGAAGAAACCAATCAGGACAGAGGAGTAATACCACTAGTATATACTGGTGGTATAAGGCACCGTAAAACTTCTCCTGTCAAAACGCCCTGTTTCGGCGTCTAGTGAACCTTGGCGTCAAAGCAAACATTCTTATGGTGACCACCGGCATGGATATCAGTGGAAGCCTCGTCGATGTAGCTATGATCGTCTACTCTGGCCGGGCATGCAGACATGCCCCTAGGCATCGACTACCATGTGTACACGAAAATGGAAAGAACTAGGGGTACTGTTAAGAGAGAGAGAGAGAGAGAGAGAGAGAGAGAGAGAGAGAAATGATTCTCAAACCAAGATTCGGTGTGACATCCATCCCAGGAGATACCAATTCAACTGCTGGCCACCTGCTGCATGTTGAGTTATGATCCAAATTCATTGGTACTTTGGAGGCCGACTTCTGACGGAGCGAAGCGGAGGCCCGTCGTCGTACGGTACATATACTCGTTTAGGGTTCCACCGTGATCATCATCTTCTTGTAAGCCGCCGTTTGGCATTCTTGATAGTGAATTGTTGCTGGCTGGCGCCCGTGGTTTTTCCCTTCCGCATTGGGAGGGTTTTCCACGTTAAATCCTTGTGTCCCCTGTGGTTTGATTTCTCGTTCTTCATCGTTGTTTCGGTCATCGGTTTATAATACTGCATCGGATTACCTGCTGCCTGGTGCTACTATGCTACCTGCTCGCAGTAGCACTACTAAAATTGCATAAAAAATTGCACAAAAAATTCATGTGCATAGACAACATGTTCATCAACATTGCTGAAACTTTCCGTGCGCAACTAGTTTTGTACATCGATAACTAAAAGAAGCAATCAACGTGTGGATTGCGGACTCTATGTGAACAGTTCTACCTACAACTAAAGGCATGATTTATCTTTTCCTATTTCTCACTGTACATAAACTTGTTGGATCTCAAATTTTGCATATTGGTAAAATATTACATGATCTATTCATCCATATTTTCTTTTATAATTTGTTTGATGACATTTTGTGGTTCTACAGTGCTTGGAAGCACGGTAACACTAGATCTCTCACTAGAGACCATACGTACGACAAAGGGAAAACGGGCATAGAGAAGGGGAGATCTATATATGATAACTGGCAGTTGCAGTGGAATCTTTGGAAGGATCCTAGGATTGGAGTTTTATGGAGATAGAAAATGAATATGGGAAAAGTCACAGTTGTAACTATAAAAAATGTCACAAATTCAGGTCCTTGACGGGCACCGAACCTGAATGCGAAATAATATTCGCTGTAGTTTCTCTCTTTTATTAATAGTGTTTGATGTTATATCGAGAATATGACTCCAACAAAATTATTCCATTATGGCGCTTATGCGGCAAGTCATGTTCCTACTTTTCAGATTATTCTTTGAAACCACAGCCTCAGCACCTTGCGATTTCTTTCTGTCAATTATTAAGCATGTAAGTCCATCACTCTTGGGATTATGGTTGGATCCAAATTGAAAAACAAACTTATAGTTTCACATCATGAACGCAGTCAGCAAGTCAAACATATTAACTTCATAAGACAAACGCGGATCTATCTATTCCCACGAGGAATCTTGATGTGCATCGAAACATCCAATATCAAACCTCAATATACTACTAATATTAGTTAAAATAATCAGAAATAAAGAACAAGCCGCTTGCCACTATACGTTCTTAACATTTCCTCTAGGTGTTGGTGGGAGACGGGTCGTCAGCTTGATTTGGCGAGTGACTGCATGGTCGATGTCTAAGTTTTGACTGCTTGCAGCCGGTGATGACAAATTTTGTCATTCGATCGAACTGATACTTTTTTTTTCGAGAACGTCCGGAGCACGTATTTCATTAAGAAGGAGAGAAAGTGATACAAAAAATCATTACATGCCTCAAGGCAAGACAAAAAAAACTTTCGGCGACATATATCGAACTGTTAAGTGATCACTGGATTGAACAATGACAGAATTAGCGTCAATGGCCCGTGCATAAATTTGGGCAACATGGACAATTACTAAACTTGTCCTATCAATCAACGATCTGATTACCTCTTTCCCTACGATAGTACAATCCACCGTAATGGTTGTCATCAAGAAAGCTCACGTTATCAACCTCACAAAAAAAAAAAAAAAACTCATATGATGATGTTTGCTGCCAGACTGGAAAATGTCACATGTGCGTCACAAGCGCTAACATGTACAGTAAACAATGTCATATAGCTGCATATAAAGGGCAGCAAGTAAATCAACAACCACCAAACACCCAGAACCAGTTCGTTCAAGTAAGGTAGCTAATTAAGCCTAGCTAAGTGCCTGAGCATAAGCCCAAAACTCATAATGGCCGTGCATTCACAAAAGAATGCTCTGGTTAATGGCAAGTCTAACACCGAGATAGCAGTCGACCTGTCTCCATGGTTGGTCAAGTACAAGGATGGCCGTGTAGAACGGCTGGCCGCCAGCACCTTTGTGCCGGCCTCTGAGGCGCCAGGGGCTTTAACCGGTGTTGCAACGAGGGACGTTGTCATCGACCCTTCCACTGGCGTGTCCGTGCGCCTCTTTCTTAATGTTGGTGCAGCCGTGCCAGCTGGCAGGAAACTCCCGCTCATTGTCTACTTCCACGGTGGCTCCTTCTGCACCGGGAGTGCCTTCTCCAAATTGTTCCACCGTTATGCCACCTCCCTCTCTGCGCGTGCTGAGGCGCTCGTCGTCTCCGTGGATTACCGGCTGGCGCCTGAGCATCCCATCCCAGCGGCCTACGAGGACGGTTCGATGGCTCTCCGATGGGTGGCAACCCTCTCCGACCCATGGCTTGCCGAGCATGCCGATCCCGAGCGCGTGTTCCTTGCCGGCGAGAGCTGCGGTGCCAACATCGCGCACAACGTGGCTGCCCTCCAAGATGGGAACGTCGACATTGCCATCGAGGGACTGATTCTGTTGCAGCCCTACTTCTGGGGCACGGAACGTCTGCCGTCCGAGACAGGCGAACCCGAGGGTATGTTCACTACCGAGAAGGTGGACAACCTCTGGCCGTTGGTCACGGCAGGCGCCGCCGGCAACGACGACCCCCGCGTCAACCCGCCGGCGCACCTGGTCGCGTCGCTTCCATGCCGGCGTGCGCTGGTTGCTGTGGCATCCAAGGACGTCATACGGGAGCGCGGGTGCGGGTATGCTGAACTTCTGCGCAAAGCGACAAGTGTCGGGAGGTGAAGCTCTACCGGCCGGGACTCGCAAGCGCCGTAGAATTCATGAACAGCGTCGTCGACTTCATCAACACGACTACACCGGCGCCGATCGTCAGTTCCGAAACAGAGCTCTTCCACGTTGCCAGGACGCATGCGCATGCGCGGGAGGCCGCGAACAAGGTATGCAGGGCCGTGCTAGGGCGGCCGAAACCACCCAAATCGCGTTTTGGGCTCGTATTGGGTCCGTCGACTTCTTTCAAGATGGTTCAGAAGGGCATTGTTCCTGCAGCTCTTGGGGTACCGTGGCTCAGAGCTCATGGGTCACACTCTGATCTCAATCTGAGCTACTAAGTAAGCATCTCGTATTCCTCAAATGGAATCTCTAGTTATCTTTCGTTGAATAAAGGGCCTCCTCGGGTCTACTAATTAGTACTTATCATTGTCTGAACTGCAAGCGGAACCCGAGTTGAGTTTTCATGTTTCATCATATATATGTGTGTGGAGTCATTTTGTTTCAGTTGTATGTGGAGAAGATATTATATGGAGCTCGGATGTGATGGAAGCTGATCCGGATGTGGACAGCATTCCAGAATGTATCAAACTTTTGGTTGGCCGCAATGCTCTGGCACATGGTTTAATGTAAGTTTAACTAGCAAGATGGACCGCGCATATTGCGCGGCTAGATCAAAATACTTATTTTTTCACTACATACCTTGTAATTCTCATCTGCAGCATACGGTGCACCTGGACGGCCATCGAGCTCCTCCTTGAAGCTTAACTGGTTATCTGCTCCTCGACCACTCTGATGCTTGATGCGATTGAAATACACATTGAGTCTGCTGATTCTCACATCCACACACGCTAGTCAATCAATATTTGAGCTCCAGGGCAAGCCGTGAGGTGCCCGCGAGAATCAAGTGAGACCACATCGGGATCGTCTCCTGTGTGTCAACGTCGGCACGGCGGAGCAGTTTTACTGTTCAAAATAATGGCCGTTAGTTGATCAAAACTAATGGCCATTAGTTTGATCCGACGGTATATATTTGATTTTGAAAATCCACTATTAATGGCTATTATTTTATCAAATTGAGATATCGGAAGAAAACAAAAGCGGCGGACTTGTAATAAGTAGTGAATAAAGTCACATTGTAATCTAATTAATCCCTAATGCTTATGAATATAGTAAATATTTTTTATCATTATCAATTTTTTTTGGACCTGACGTGGCAGCTATCTTTCATGACATAAAACGTAAGTTTTATAATTAATAATGTAATTACATCTTTGAACTAATAGCTATTATCAGCCTTAATCACGGAAATTCACCATGGAGGACACATGCAAAGACAATGCCAGATGTATCGACGCAGATACAATGAGAGCGGCGAACCAGTGATCCATAGCATCACGGTCTCTCCACGTTTGGCGGTGATGAGTATGTGCAGGAGCACCTGCCCAGCCGGTGCGCACCAACATGCATCGGAGCCTGCCGCAATTCCTTCATCTTGTTACTACTCCATGTCGTGAGGGAGGGACGACGCCGGCGCCCACGATCAATGCGTGCTTACCCCAGTGCCGCATGCGAGAGAAATACAAAGAGGCCATACGTGTTTATTGTGTGCTTACAAAGAGGTCATACGTGTTTTTTTTGGTGCTATATGGGATATACAGAAAGGACATAATACGCCACGGACAGTTCGTATCTGTTATTGCACGGTAGATCGAGAGAGAGGAACAATTCATAACATATACGCGAGAGAGGACGCGTGTGCCTGCTAACGCCGCGGATGCTCGCTGACAAATTAAACGATCCTAGATTGGTATGCTGGTACATAGACTTGTATGTACGTATACCCAAAAAAAAATCGACGCCAGGACGTCACCTACAATGGGATCGTGTCTATATAGTAGATGGCTTTACCTTGCCATATCAACAGTATTTTATATGACATTTTCCTACTATATGTTTATTTACTGACCAGTCGAATTCATAATAAAAATTTTATTGGTACATTTTCTTTTGAGAATGAAATGTTATTTTTACATGATTACTTAGTACAAATTTTGTATTTACTGCAGCTCAGGATGGTTGCAGGTCAATTTTTTTTTTTTTGCGAGTACAGGTTAAATGTTTGAAATTCTTATCCTATTTTACCCCTAGCGAAAGAACATCTTGCAACAAATGATAATACCTCTAATAATTTGTGCAGCAAAATGTACAGGCCAAACAAAGTACTGTATTATACTGATAGGATTTTTACCGGCTCAATAGATCCTGCATAACCTCGCTAACCATCGTGTCATGGCACTATGTCTGAGGTACTTCCTTGCTATCTTCTTGCTTTGCACAACCTTCCGATAACATCATGTTCGATGGCTCCTTGGAGATATCGCCATCCTCTCCCGTGGCATGATGCCTTCCTCCGATGCGTGCGTCCCTGAGGCCTTTCCAACATCCAGGAAGATAACCACCAAGCTTAATATCATGAATGTACGTGGTCTAATAGCATCAAGCATATTGTATCCAAACCTCTACGCACACCTACGATCACAAAACACTATCAATACTCTTGCATTCAGGTTCCTAGAATCTACAATGATCTCTCTCGCTTACTCCTTTTTAGGCATTGTGTTCAAATCCACGGCCTTTGCTTCTCGCTGTATGGCTATGCTGGGTAGTTCTAACGTTCTAGATTAACACAGGACAGCGCCCTTCCCTTCAATCTTCTTGTAGTCGTCGCGCGATGCTCCTCTGTCTTTTGTTGTCGATTGTCAAACATAATAGTTTGGTGCTGTTTCACCGACCATATGCATTCAGCAGAACAGGTCTTCTTGGTCAAGTAGCATCACAATCTTCATCTTAAAACATGCAGAACCCAAATTTTTGCTCCATCTGCGCTCCCCACAGTTAATATTACATCTTCGCTTGATGAGTCCAGCCAATTTGGTGAAGGCGGAGACTTGGAACACATCTTATGATGGACCATATGCATTCTAAGTTGCACCGTTTTCTTCATCGAGCAGAGGACAACGATCATGACTGCCGTTGCCCGGGGAAGTCACCGTGACTGGAGAACTCGAGCGGGGAGCTCGCCGCCCCTAGGCGCACCGCGCGCTCGCAATTGCTTATCGACGCAGGGATCTCCATAATGATGGTCCACGGCGGCGAGGAGACGACGTCCGCCGCGCACATTACTCCACAGCCTCGGTGACCGGCACATCGAGGACTCGAGGGACATGGGGTGTGCGAGGCTGCGAGCTGGCCGTCGCCGGGAGGCAACGGAGGCGGCGATGGCGTTGTTGAGCGGACCCGCCAGTGCGGTCAGTCGCGGCCACAGAAGATAGGGACGTGTGCAACGGCGTCTCGCGTCATTGGAGGCCAGTGTCCTGCTTCCTTACCTTGTCCAACGCGCTGATCCATGCATGTCTAGCGAAGGGACGAACGGGAGTCGCATTCAAGTGGACGAAGCGGCAAAAGTCACCGTGGCCATTGGATGCATGCAGCAAACGGCTGATATGCACGTGTGACTGCACATCGCCTGGCTGCTGAGGATCTCAATCACCATTGATGGCCTCTTTAGTTTTGGAGTCCCGTTGCATGAGACGCAAAGAGATAGAAGACGTATTTTTATTACGGATTGTATTCAATATGGTCGGCTTAGTTTTATTTCAGCTTTCAATCGCAGGGGGCGCTATTTTGTGTCTGGTGTGGACTCCTTAGTTAATCTAGACCGTCAGATGTTCATAAAATCCTACAGCTCATAGTTTTTCTTTTTTCTGATTAACGTGGTAATTTCGTGACATTGAGAGCGAACGTAGTGGCTTTTTTTTTCTCTCCAAATACTAAGATAATAGATTTTATAGTTTCAAATCTCTACTGCCTAATAAATCCGAAACCGTCGTCATACCACATCCCCCGTCTCCCCTTGATACTGCACCCCCGTACATTCTGAACGTCCATCTCCCCTTGATACTGTGCCCCCGTACATTCTGAACGTCCATTATATGCATCAGATCGAGAACCCACGTTTGATTTGTCGTTGGTAATCGATCCACGTCCTTATCATCGGAAGCAACCTCGCTCGCACACTTTTGGTCACTCATGCGCCTTTGTTTCTTGATCTGAGTGACCAGAATCGATTTCGTAGTTGGTGTTCGAGTTAGCATCATGAATTCTTCCGTATGAGACTTCCTCTAAATCGGAACTTTTGAAACGGCTTCAAACATGCGGCTGACGGCAGCAACACCACTTCTGTATTTGGTGAAGATGAAGGCGACGTGATCTTCACGATGATACACGATGGGATCAGAACCATGCGCCGCTTGGACACCCGCTCGATGAACTTGTTGCCTTGAGCGATTTACGGACTACATATATATGCGCCACACGGCTGATAGAATCGTAGGATTTGGTGAGGCCGATGCAGGGCAGTTTCTTTGATCAATGCTGGCAACTGCTCGTTGGAGGCGGCGGCATAGGCACATGCTTCATATTTTCGTTGATTGACATGACTGATAAGCAATGCACCCTACCTAGCGCTTCTGTCGATGCACGATTGAGCGGGATCAGCAGATATTTTTTTGGTAGGGTGCATTGCGTGTAGGTGAAGATCAATCAAGAGGGCCGGGGCATAATATTTATATTGATTTAGCCTTCCAAAAGGATAATAATCCTACATCTAGAATGTTGTTATATTGTCGTGCAGACAAGATGTGCCTCGTATGAGGTTGTGTGTGTCTCCTCCCTCTCTCCCATGGAAGAGGGGGATAATTGCCTCAGAACAACTGATAAGGTTGATTATCCCCTCAACATCATTACTAAGCATGCCTTTTCTTCAATATCACCTATGAGTGTACCTCTCCCTCCAAAACACCAACATGCTCCAAATCCCATATTTATCTTTCATTAATTTTTGCCCCTGTGAACACGAAAGCGCTTGTGAAATCAAAATCAAAACAGATCCAGCGAGGGGATCCCATCGAGCGAGCAGGCCGGCAGCGCATTTGCATGGAGACGTGGGGATCCCTTCAGAACAGCATGCGAACGAACTCGAAAACGGGAGCTCCAAAATCCAAAATCCGACCAAACGACCTCCACAAATCACGAAATTTGAACCATAGGTGCGCCATAAGATGGGAAATCTCATCCAAAAGGATCCATCTCAAAGACCCCACAAAATCACCACGAATTTTTTGGATCAAACGAGATGAACTAGAGTTTGGAGGAAACTTCACAAATCCATGAAATCAAGGGTACTCGTGCCTTGATTCGATCAAGGACCTATCAAGGATTGTTCTAGCACGTCATAGGCTCATAGCACCAAGATCCCCCAAGAAATCCATCCCAAAACGCATCACACAAGGCGAATCAAAAATCAACTGAAAATAGCTCCGAAAATGAGGAAAAAAGAGAAATTCGGGAACTAGAAGGGGAGAGCAACTTGAGCACGAATTTGATTCCACCAAAACTCAATCCATTGATACAAGAATTAAATACAAAGGTATATTGCTAGGACGCCGCCCACATCCTCCCTCTCTTGTGAAGAACAAAAGAAACAAACTCTCACCTCATCTCCCTTTCTCTCCTTTTCTCTTTAGCTCTCTCCTAGCAAATCCTATCACAAGATGCAAAGTGGGAGGGGCTCAAGTGGCTGCAATATCTTGCCCTCCCTCACCTTATCTATCCATTTTTCTTTCCCAACATGCCCTCAAACATGCCCTAAAAGGCATAACACACTCCCATCTACTACTAGGGCAAAACCGTCCGACTTTTCTTCCTTCGCCTGAACGCCATCGAGCCCTTCACGACTTTGCTTCGTCTCGACGAAACCTTTGCGATAGTGTCACGTGCACCACCATCCGCCGTCGCCAGTTTTGAGGCCTAAACCGCCGGGAAACCGTCCTGCACGCTTCTCAAAGCATGATCTCCTCCGCTTCTCGACGTCGACGCGTGTCACCTTGTCCTGTGATCCTCTTCGCCGTCAAGTCTCATCGGCTCCCAGCCCGTCGTGACCCTTCACTTGACTCGACCCCCCGTTCACCTTAACTCAGCCTGCTGTCTTCATCACCTCCACGGTTCTGAGGGCAAACCGCGAAACCCTCTGTGCTTCTTGTCCGCTCCACGTGTACGGTGTGGATCGTCGGGCCTCAAGCCTCCCGCTTTGGTCCTGATCCTCCCGCCGTTGACAATCAAGTTGACTCCATTGACCTACACATCATTCGACAAGCAAACACATTTCTTCTTCTCCTCCAATCTTACCCAACTCCTTCACCAACTCCGGTTATCCATAAACATAATCATACATGCTTATGCAACCCTCAAGGTCCTGCATTTCAACCCAAACTCATGTCTCTCTCAAATCAACACAATGGTCAATTACTCATCGTCATTGTGAACCATAGCACATCTCAACATGGTTCCTCACGCTCCCAGCCCGCCCCCGCCGCAGTCCATCGCCTTCCTCCTCTCCCTCCACCTCGCCTCGCTCCACGCCGCGCTCCCATGCCTCCATTGGAAATGGCGCGGAGCCGCAGCAGCATGGGTCGTCGTCGTTGGTGATGGCTACTACGTAGCATCTTCAGCTTGGTGACCGTGATGGCGGAGTGGCACCCAGCCATGGCGCCGTCAAGCCCGGGCGTTGGGTGCTCGCTATCTCCGCCCTACTGCGGGGTGTCGGGGCGAGGGCGGTGGAGGCGAGGAGCGTGGGACGCGGAGGCGAGGAGAGTGGGACAAGGAGGCGCTTGATGCTGTAGATAACGCCTTTGGGCCAGAGCAAGGCGTCGGGCTTGGTGATGGTGGCGTGGGCCGCGTGGCCAACAAGCATGGCCTCCCCGGCGGCGGCGGAGGCAAACTCGACCTCGTCGCCGGAGCGTGGGGTGGGTGGCATTCGGCCATGACTCTAAGGGCTGATGCATGGATGGAGAGGCAGGGGAGGAGGTACGGGAGCGAGGGGCAACGAGGCATCGCGGGCAGCTTCATCTGTTGGAGACCTGTTTTTACACGTTTACAATCCATCGCCATTGGTCGCTCTCTTGGTCGCGGCCTAGATGAATCCCCACAATGGGTCCTCCGCAGTTGGTCGCTCTCTATCTATTGGTCACGGCATAGATGAATCCCCACAATGGGTCTCGGTTTGGGTCATCGGTTAGAGACCTGTTTTTACACCTTTACAATCCACCCAATGGGCCTCATGGATGGTATTGAGCAGAAGGGTTGCTTACGTATGGTGTTGTGGGGATGGTTACCCTTATCAGTGGTGCCGAGGCAACTATCTCTAAAGAGATTTGGTTACATTTATATGCGGATGTTACCCCCTTTATAGGTTAGGGTTGAAGCATATGTGCGGATATGGAAGATCTTCTTTCTTAAGTAGATCTCCTAACCGACAATGCCTCCACCGCACGTTCGGTATCCTAATATCTCTGAATTTTATGGCATTTGACATGTATTATCATTGTACTTGCCTGCGATACAAACATATGCCCTTAACTCGTTCCTGGAGGAGCCTTACGTGGGGTTTTCGTATGGGTCGATCTAGGACAGATTATCAGGCATCACGCCCCATGTAGACCTGTTGTCTCAGCTTTTCCCGAGTGGTGCTACGTCAAGGGATATGGAGCTTCTGGATGGATTGGAGACGTCGATCGTCTCTTTTGTTTTGCCTCCATGTGATAGGAAGACTCTGTTAGTAGGGGACAGACGTCGGAGGTAGGGATGAAAACGGACAGAAATGATCGGAAAAATGCCCAAATCATTTCCGTTTCCATATTTCCTTGATCGGCCGGAAACGGAAACGGAAAAGTCGGAATCGGAAAACGGAATCGGAGTGATCGGACATTCGAAAACGAACAAGTCGGAACGAAAATATGTCGGAAACGATCAGTAAATAATATTTCAAGTCGGAATATAATAACAAAGAACAACATACTCGTAGCTTAACGTCAACATAGAACCACATACAGATGATGTCTTATAGTCAATTATACACGTGCGTGAGGTGTTCAGCACATCACGAACGACCCTGTATTTGTGCGTAAGGTGTAATTGTGCTAGGGTTTGGAAGGGTTTGAGCCCTGCTTAGGCTGTTGGGCTGCCTAGGCTATTCCGATTGCTTTGAGTTCGGAATAAAACGGAATAATTCCAAACAGAATATGATAATATGAAATATGATCGGAATAATCCTTAAATCATTTCCGATTCCAATTCCAACCACCCTGTACTCATTTCCGTTCCAATTCCGTTGAAATTCCGAATATTTTGGAAACGATCGGAAGAATACGGTATTCGGAGCGGAACGGAACGGAATTTTACCGTTCCGTTTTCATCCCTAGTCGGAGGTGCCCTGACTATACAATATCAAAGGGAACAAGAAGAGCCACGTCGATGTGCGTCCCTGACGCCTGTAATGATTGGATTGCAGGCGGGAGACATGCATATTTGCGGTTGACGTACGCATGCTGCGCGGCGGAAGCAGATTCCCGTCGATAGGAGGCAGATCTGTCAATAAACAATCTTATATTTCCGCGTGTATATAGATAGGAATGGCACTGCTGCCAATCCCAGAACGGGTTGCTTCAAGTAAGGTAGCTAGGCCAAGCTAAATCCCAGAGCATATAAACACGAAAAATAACCTTGGCCATGCACTCAAACGACAATGCTTTGGCAACTCACAATCACAAGTCTGATGACGAGATCGCGGACAACCTGTATCCGTACCTGCGCAGGTACAAGGATGGCCGCGTAGAGCGGCTCATTGTCAGCGCGTTCGTGCCGGCTTCGGAGGTGCCAGGGGAAACTGGCGTGGCGACGAGGGACGTGGTCATCGACCCTCGCACCGGCGTGTTCGTGCGCCTCTTTCTTAATGTTGCTGCAGCTGCGACTGGCAGGAGGCTCCCGCTGGTTGTCTACTTCCATGGTGGCTCCTTCTGCACCGGGAGTGCCTTCTACAAGTTGTTCCACCGTTACGCCGCCTCCCTCTCCGCGCACGCGGAGGCGCTCGTCGTCTCCGTGGATTACCGGCTGGCGCCGGAGCATCCGATCCCCACGGCCTACGACGATGCCTGGACGGCGGTCCGGTGGGTGACAACTCTCTCCGGCCCGTGGCTTCAAGACCATGCCGATCCCGAGCGCCTGTTCCTCGCCGACGAGAGCTGCGGCGGCAACATCGCGCACAACATGGCGACGCGAGCCAGCACACCAGACGGCGACGGCATCGACATCGAGGGCCTCATCCTCTTGCAGCCCTACTTCTGGGGTACCGAGCGCCTGCTCTCGGTCTCGAAGACAGACGGCCCCGACGGATGTCACGAATCCATGTTCGCTCCCGAGAGGGTGGATAAACTCTGGCCGTTCGTCACGGCAGGCGCGGCCGGCAACGACGACCCCCGCGTCAATCCGCCGGCGCACCTGGTTGCGTCGCTTCCATGCCGGCTTGCGCTGCTTGCTGTGGCATCCAAGGACGTGATGCGGGAGCGCGGGTGCCGGTACGCTGCACTTCTGGGCAAAGGCGACAAGTGTCGCGAGGTGAGGCTCGTGGAGTCGCAGGGCGAGGACCACGGGTTCCACCTCTACCGGCCGTCCCGCGCCAGCGCCGTGGAACTCATGAACAGCGTCATCGACTTCATCAGCAGGAGTGTGCCGGCGCCGGTCGTCGATTCCGAAACAGAGCCCTTCCATGTCCCCATGAGGCATGTGCATGCGCAGGAGGCCACGAACAAGGTATGCAGGGCCGTGCTGGGGCGTGCAAAAATCACCCAAATCGCGTTTTGGGCTCGTATTGGGTCCATCCACTTCGTTCAAGCTGGTCCAGAAGGGCCCATGCATTGCACCTGCAGCTCTCGGCAGAACCGTTGCTCAGAGCTCACGGGTCACACTCTGATCTCAATCTCAGCTAGAAACTAGTAAGTATCTCGTATTTCTCAAATGGAACGTCTAAATTATCTTTTGTGGAATAAAGGGCCTCCTCGAGTCTACTTATTAGTACTGTCTTTGTCTGAACTGTAAGGAGACCCCGAGTTGAGTTCTCATGTTTCATACTAGCTATGTGCGTGTTGAGTCACTTTGTTTCAGTTGTATGTGGAGAAGATACTTTTATGTAGTTCGGATGTGGTGGAAGCTGATCCTGGTGTGGACAGCATTCCAGAATGTATCAAACATTGGGTTCACATTTGGTTCAATGGAAGTTTTTTCAGTTTCACAACATCTCTAGTACTTGATAAATATAAAATCATCATCTGTACACGCTCGCACGGTGGCCCCTCCCATAATACGCCTGCGTCCCCCCTCTCCCCACCCCCCCCCCCCCCCCCCCCCCCCCCCCCGGCTGATACTGCACCCCCCGCACTTTCTAAACTTCCGTTATATGCATAAGAGAACCCACGTTCGTTCGTCGTTGGTATGCAATCCACGCTCCTAACATCCAAACGCAATCCCGCTCGAGCGCTCGGTCGTGCATGCGCCTTTCTTTCGCCTTTCTTTCTTGATCCGACTGACCAGGATGGATTCATAGTTGGTGTTCGGGTTAGCATCACCAATTCTTCCGCATGGGACTTCCTCTAGATCGGAACTTGTATCAGCTTGAAACATGCGGTAGCCGGCAGTAACACCGCTTCTATATTTGGGGAAGGTGAAGGCGATGTGATCTTCACTATGATACCGCAAAGGAATCAGAACCATGCACTGCTTGGACACCCGCTCGATGAAGTACTCGCTTTGGGCGATTTTCGAACCATATGCGCCACATGGCCAATGGAATCATAGGTTTCGCGAGGCTGATGCGGGGCAGCTTCTTTGATCAACGTCGGTGACTGCTTATTTGGAGGTGGCAACACAAACACATGCTTCAGAGTTTTGTTGATTCGCTTGACGGATCTTCAGCAACGCGTGCTACCTGGTGCCTCTGTCGATGCACGATTGAACGGGATCGGCAGAGATTTTGTTCGGTAGGGTGCTTTACGTAGGCGAAGATCAAAATAACCCTACATCTAGTGTGTTATTATATTACCGTGTAGGCAAGATGTGCCTCCTATGAGGTCGTGTGTGTCTCCTCCCTCTCTCCCCTGGAGAAAGGTGGCTACATTTATAGGCAGATATTAATTAATCTCTTTACAAGTTAAGGTTAGAGCATATATAAAAAAATATAAGATCTTCTTTCTTAAATAGGTCTCGTAACTGACAAAACGTCCACCGTCAGTAGAGTCCAAATCTGACACATTAAGTAGATACTATCTCTGAATTTTATTGCATCTGACATATATTATCATCGTACTTGCCTGCGATACAACCGTATGCTATATTAACTCGTTCCTGGAGGAGCCTTACATGGGGGTTTCATAGGGGTCGATCTAGGACGGATTATCAAGCATCAGCCTCTTGTAGACCTGTTGTCTCAACTTGTCTCTCGAGTGGAGCTACGTCAAAGGTTACGGTGCTTCTGGATGGATTGGAGACGTTGTGTCTTTTGTTTTCTTGCCTCCACGTGATAGGAAGACTCTGTTGGTAGGGATCAGAGATGTCGGAGATGCCGTGATTATACAATATCGAAGGGAACAAGAAGAGCCACGTCGACGCGTGTCCCTGGCGTCTGTAATGATTGGATTGCAGCAGGCGGGGACATCTCTTCGGTTGACATATATATGCTACGCGGCGGAAGCATATTCCCATCGATAGGAGGTTTTTCTCCCAGCCTGGCGTTGGATCTGCGTACGTGCCTATGATGCTGCAAGTTCCTTCGTGCTTCGATGTCGGCCGCACGATTGTCGTGTTAATAAGTCCGTATGATCGTGGGATTTGAGAGACAAACGGGGTAGTAATAACTTTGAACTTTCTTACAGCTCATGGAATTTGTAAGTGATACTAAAACTATAATTCGACGGAGAATCGCAACAGGCGAGGAAGGGCAGGCAGGCTCAGAGCATCAGAAGCGTCGGTTCGGTGAGCGAACGGTGAAAAATCGAACTCTGCTATCGTTCGATTGCCACAGTATGAACATCGTTTGGTGGATCCTAGTTTCTGATTAAAAAACTGTTATCTCGTTCTCTCCCTCTCAGATGCATGCCCCCATCACACACGGGCTGCAGCAGCAAGCGCTTTGTGTGTGCATTGTTTATTCGGCACCGTTCGAACCTAAAAGAAGCGTCGAACTTTTCCTCTGCGCGCAGGGTTCGATGTTTGTAGTGTGCTCCGTTCGATTATCGAACTGACAGCACGGATGACGGTTCGTTTTGAAGACACACTGCGGCTGCTCAGTGCAGGGCAGCTCTGGCTGGTCAGCACGCCCGAGATTCGGTACCCTCGCCTGCTTGTCTCCCCACCAGGCGGTGGAGGAGCCGAGGATGATGAGGAAGAGGGCACCCCCGCCCTGCTCAAGCGAGTTTTTTTTTTATTATTTAAACTCTTTTCAACTAATATTTTAAAAATAGACGGCCGGAAATTTTATTTCCAAGATCTAGACTATTTGCTCACGCCAAACGGATTAGAGTGACCGAGACTACAGTCACGCCAATCCGATCGGCGTGACCAACTTCCACATCAGCATGGATCGCTACGTTGGATTTGTTGAAAACGGGTTGACCAGCCGAGTCACGCCAAACCCCTTGGCGTGACTGAACACTGAGTCACGCCAAATGGTTTGGCGTGACCAAAGCTTTCCTCTGCTGTAACATCCCGGCCCCCTAGGCCGTCGTTTTTAAGAAATCTAATCATTCATTAACATAAGTTACGAAAATTTAAAATGACGTAGACGGTAAATTCATTAATTAAAATAATAACTCGATCCATTTTGGTGTTAATAAATATTTTGTTATGAATCAATCTGAGGTGTTCTTATTTGAGGTTGAAATGTTTGGAGTTGGTTTTCATGTTTGAATTTTTGTATTCGAGTAATTTCGGGAATTTTCAAACTCATACATGCATGACATTCATGTGTGCACCGAGACTGTTTGAATTTTTGTGGGAAATTGGTTTTACCAAAAATTTCTCAAAATTCATCATAGGCCGGATTCACAGAGATTTAATATCTGTGAATTTTTCATAATTTTTGGAATTCGTTTGTTTCATCTAAAAATTCGTAGAAGTACCAGCTAGTTTGAAAAATACAAAGAATAATAACTTGTTAACTTGGGCTCGGCCCATTTAGGAAATAAAAGAAATAGAAAAGAAAAAGGAAATCTTACCTCGGTTCGGCCCAACCCGACGTAGCCCAGCTCGGCCCAACTCGCGAACCGCCTGAAGCCGCGTCGTCTTCCTCCTCTCGCTCGTCAACGCCGCCGCACCGCCCGACCACCACGGCCTCGCCACGCACTCTCTCGCCCTGTGCGCCCAGGCTACGCGGCACGCTCGTCACTCCTCGGCTTCACTTGCACTACCTCGCGCCTTCCAGAGTCCCCTCTCATTTTCCTCCTCTCTCCCTCTCTGACAGTTGTGGTCACCGGCGAGAAGAGTCTCACCGGGCACCGCCTCAATGCCCTATAAATACCCAAATTGAACCATCTAATGTCTTCTTCTCCTCCTCCTTATCCTCTATCACTGGTCCTCATCTACATCCATTGCTTGAATTCGACGAATTTCCAACTATCCCCAATTCCGGCCGCGCCACCATTGCCGGCGATTCTCCTCCCTCGGTGAGCTAGAGCTCAATTCCTTAGGTATTTACAACCTGTACATCTTACTGATGCCATTTGTGCACTTGGTTGCTTCCATCTAGGCCCGTACTGCCCTCTTCGTAGAAGTCGCCTCTGCTCCGCCGCCGCTGACCGATGAGCCACCGCCTCCGACCATCAGAAGCTCGACCGACAGCTTGGTGAGCCTCCCTGCACCTCGTGGACTCGTAAAAGGCCACATAAACACGTCGCCGTCCTGCCTTTTTGTATCGCGATGTCGCCCTGCCGCCGCGCCGATTAGGTCGCCGCCGTGCCGCCGCTACAGGGCGTCTCCGTCGACGAGACGACCACCGGACGGTTCCTCTTGAGCTCGCGCATCACATGGGCTAGCATGTCGTCGACGTCCGGCTTTGGTTTGCCGCCGGCGAGCCATTTTCCCACCGCCGGCTACTGTGCTCACGCTAACTGAGTTGATTTAAGCTTAACCCGCCACGTGCACGCGTCCGATTGGTCAGCTTAGGTTTAACCGTTTTTGACTCGAAATCAATAGGAAAATAATAGGGAAAAATTTGGTAAAAATGTTAGAATAATTCCTTGCTATTTTTAGGACTTTTTGGCACTGCCCATCAGAAATAAATTGTAGAAAAATTTGCTAGAAAAATTTGATAACTAGTTTGTCCATATTTTTATAAAATAACTTATTTCTTCATAGGAATTTATTGGTTATTTGCGTAATAGGAAAGCATGCAACTACTATGATTAAATGTGTAGGTTTTGCCCCCTTTTGCATGCACTTAAAATAACATAATTATCTTATAGGTCATGCTACTAGATATATTAGGTGCACACCTATTTTATTTGCTTAAATCATTAGATGGTACTATCTTTTATAGATACAATTTCATAAAATATATGAAACTATTAGATTGTTTCTTAATGTATTTAGGGGCATTCTCTGCTGCTTTCCACTAATGAACCATAAGATACACCACTAGATAAATATTTGACTTAATGCATACGTGCTTTTCATGAAATTGCATATTTTCTCCTATTAGGAATAATTTGGATATTCATATGGCATTTACGCATATAATTGTTATAAGCAAGATGTATAGGTCTCACCCTAAATATATGTAATTATTAACATGGTAATTCTATATAGGTTCAATTGTACAGTATTAAGTTAATCAACCTAAGTAAATGAACATCTCATATATGCATGTGCATATAGGTTTATTTACATCCCATGTTCATGGATATATGTTGCACATCATAGGCATACATGTAGCCTTACATAAGTGATTTAATAAAGAATGATGAAACAATAGTAATTATATCTAGTTAAAAATATGCATATACAACATATATGTTTTCCATGCACTCTTGCTTTACTTAAAAGTTATATAGGCATATAGTGCCATATTCATGATATCTAAATCATCTAAAATGAATCCTTAGAACATGTCATATATAAATAATTTTGTTTAAAAAGAAACACTTCTTTAACTATGTCATATATAGACATAAAGGCATATAAATACTTATAGAAGATAAGTTAAGAAATTAATATATAGGAATGTTTTCATATGCATTAGAAGCATGTAACTTCATTTTACCCGTAAAATCATTGTAAGAATAATTGCTACGTAAATTTAGTTTATTTATGTTTGTTTGAACAACGCCATGTTCAATAGTAGAAATAATTATGGATTTAATATAATAGATATGCACGCAATCACCATCAATAAGCCATATACATCTTATCATCTTCACCATGAGGATTTGGTAAATAAATGTCTATGCATGCCATCATGTTAGCTTTATATCAATCCATTTGAGTAACACATGCATGTTTCTTTTCAAGAGAAAATAAACAATAAATAACTTGTCTAGGTGAATATGGCCTTAATAAGGCCAGGAGTATTTCTCATAGCAAATAATCACCATAGAGGAAATGGAACCACATGAACCCTAGTTATTTTATTTCCTATTTATTTATCGATAGAACTCGTTCACGTGTAGTTCCGTTCATACGAACTCCGAATACATATTTATTTTCATGAAATGCATTCCATAATCATACTCTTTGGTTTTCATTCAAAATATTTGTATTTATTATTGTAGATTTTATTGGATCTTTTTGGATGGCTTTATTTGGATTTCTCGGTGTTTACCGATCGCGGATTGATGCGCACATGAGTGAATCGTCGGAGGACCACATCATGCGAAGATCGACACTTGAAGATCGTCATGTGAACTATGTATATAAAGGTGCGAGGCAAGCACACCCCTTGATCATTTTGATCCTATGTTTGCAAGTGCATTTAAATGCTTAATCTGTAGGATTAATTTGTGCATAATTTATATCATTAAAAATGTTTACTTGGGAAATGGTAGATACTACCTATTGATTTTATCCCCTTTGTTAGAATATATCATACTCCCTTGTAACCATAGGTTGGGCTATCATAATGGTCATATGCTCTAAGCTTCATGATATAGTTAATTACTAATTAAGCTTGCTAAAATGGAAGGCTATATTTTGTATAAATGTAAGTACATGTATAATCATTAAATTTACGGATTATGTTGATGGGAAATCCTTGTTATTGACATATGATGATAATTTAGATGTTGACGGGTTTTGATGTGATAATGTTAAATTGGATTAATGATTGTTTGATAATCATGATTTTGGAGACCCGTCGCATCGCATAAGGACCGGTACATTTGTAACTTGATTTAAGGAAACATCGTGCGGCCATGGATGCTGGTATGGGACGGCCATGGCTAAGTAATTAGTTGAATGTTGCCTTGCCTTCTAGAAGTAGAGAATGTATGGATAATTTTACCCGATCTGGTATTTATTCAGAGGGACCTCCATCACTACGGTTTTGGGCTCAAGGTTTACCAATACAATGAATTGTACCCTTTTAATTCCTGCCTAACTATCCATATTTGAAGGAGGGGATAAATTGTACCTCTGGGATGTTAGTTGGTAGGTACGGAGGGATTGTTTACAATTTAGGGAAGGCAAGGTTAGCAAACGGCTAATGAAAACGTCATGTGTGATACCGATGTGCACACTTCGTGAGTGCACGGTGCTTGCAACACCACAGACGGTCACTCACTGTCCATGGGTACAGCGTACAAACTCTGCAGAGTCATAATCCATTCGAATGGCCGTGCTTGCGGTCTCAAGCTCCTTAATGATAGGTCTTTGTTTAGAGAATGGTTGGGATTAAAATTGATCATAATGGTTATTGATATATGAATTGGTATAGATAATGATTTTGTAGGAACTTGACATGGAAGTCAAGTATGTCCCTTTATTTATATGATATTTACTTGTACTTACCTTTATGCAATTTATATTCAAGCAATTCAATTTAGTAATTATTTCAGTAATTAAGTCTAGATTATCATATGCTCATTTATGCAAACTTAACCATATTATGCCTTCCTTCATTTGGCCTTGCATATGATTTTGCTATTATTCACCCGCATTGCTTGCCTCCGATAACTTGGTTTCAGAGATGACGAGGATTTCGGTGAGGAACGATGCCGTTCTTTCTAGGAGTTCAACTTCCAGTCAATTGCCTGTGGGATAAACATGGGCCACACACTGGAGATTTGAATTTCTTTGTG
Source organism: Eragrostis nindensis (assembly GCA_012490785.1). Lineage (NCBI taxonomy): Eukaryota > Viridiplantae > Streptophyta > Magnoliopsida > Poales > Poaceae > Eragrostis > Eragrostis nindensis. The sequence goes on from JAAXCT010000093.1 coordinate 659,900, forward strand.
TTTATTTCGTAAGGTATTTCGTCGGCCATTGAGCCAATATTTTGTAAATTTCAAATAAACTTGATAGTTAAATTTTGATATGGCTATGATTCCACTGTGATTATCGTGTGTACTTGTCATTGATCCTGGGGCAAGTACGGAAAACACGGAGTTTCGGGTGATTTAATTATCCGGGACGTTGCAGGTGGTATCAGAGCTATATTGACTGCAGGTTGACCCTAGATAGATTGGTCGTTAGATTAGATTAGTAAATGGAAACTATATTTTCAAAATTTTCAAATAGATTTAAGAAAATATACGGATTTTGCTCTATCTTTCCTAAGTCTTAGTCTCTTTTCTCATCTATATTTTCACTTGATTTCAAGAAATTATTCATCCTCTCTTATCTCTTTTCTAGTTAAGGAGAAAGAGAAGAAGAAGAATGTTGCTTTCTTCCCTCAACCCTGATCCTAAATAAGTTCTCTTGTATCTCATCTTGATATTGATTCTATTTTCTTCCTAATCTTATTTCTTCTATATCTATCATGAAACAAGGAAGAAGATGTAGTGAGAATTCGATGGTAAAATTTGGATCTCTTCTCTTATTCTTCTCAAAAATTATTAGGAGGTATAGATATATAGGCCGTAGAAAGAAAATATTAAGGTAGGAGTATATGGCATTTTAAAAGTGCTATGCCATAAAGACCTATGGACATAATTATTAACAAGAAAACTGTTTTCAAAAATCTCGGAGGTTCCATTTGCATTTGATTTACTCGTTCTTTTTGACTTGGTGTTCATATGAGGTTTTGGAGTTTCCTTTTCTAAGCATAAAACATATATTAAAATAAGTAGTTTAAATTTTGCTAACTTTCCTTTAGGATAACATCCTACTAATTTTGACTATAACATACGTTGACTCTAACATCTCGTACTACCTTAATTGCATACCTTTCACTTACTTAATGTATTAAACATTTCTTTGATTCATTTCCATGCATGACACCCATTCCGGGATAAAGATCATATTATATTCTTTGTTAACTTCATAACAATTTAATCCATGTTTCCATACTCATTTTAGCATCGATCTTGCATGCCAAATATTTTTCCTTGGTATTTATGTTAATATCCCACGTATGTTGTCATCATTCCTTGTAGGTTCTTTTGATTTCAAAAAGATTCCGTGATCTCACATGTTCCCTTCTTTCATAGTTTGGCATACCTTGACTCTTTGATTCATGAAGACTTAGTTTAACATATAGCATAAACAGTGCATAATTATCATATCTTACCTCTTTCATTCAAAAATAATTTATTTTTCTCTTTCCATTTTATGCGAGATCATTAAAAATTTGATTTCCATCATTTTTCATCCCAGATGGAAATACTCCTATTGCCACTTGAACCTTGTATCACGTTTTGCATAGGGTGATGATTTTATTCAATTAATCCCCTTTGAAAATGTACTAGTGTGAAGAATTTTCGTCAATATCTTGCCAAAACCCGTTTTACTACTCCTTGATAAATCAATAATCATATTTCATTATTCAAAAGAAGGATAAAATTAATTTCTATAACCATGATATCTTGTTTTCAAACTCTTTGACTTTTATCATGGTTGCTCTTTTGCACCTCTCCACCATATGAAATTTCCATGAATTATCTTTTGTTTCCAAGTCAGTCAATTTTTCTTTTATTCATAAAATATTTGTGCATTCCATCTATTTTAAAACTTGAATATCCTTCACTTTTCATATAAATGCCCATGATCATATTGTTTCGCATTCATGAAAGTTTTCCACTAATCGAATCATCTTTCCATATGAATCATGTTAACCATGATCTTTTATTTAATCATCATTGTTGAATTCTATGACCTATCGTCTATGAGAACATTTCCTCACTTGACTACCCATCAACTTTATAATCCTTGATCCATGAGGAAAAATCTCAAGATTTTAATTCTTATCTATCCTACTAACTATCGATTTTCTAGTAGCAATTTGCTTAAAATTCGGAAATCATGCTTACTTTAAGATCTTAGTTTTGCTAACTAATGATCATTTGTAAGGTAGGTCTAATTGCTACTCTAAGCCTCCTTGCTTTATTTTTGAATAAACATACCCTATTGTCATCTTCTATTAAAAAGAAAAAGGGAAATGAGAATATCATATCCTCTCATTTCTTAACTTTCCTATCTTGTTCACCATTTGGTAAAAATTGAAGGTATGACCATCTTCGAATACCTTCTTAAAGCATTTCAATGTTGTCTTTATATGCCTAATTGTTTTGTCTAACTATTTTACCTTGTAATACTATTCCCTTATTTTATTGACTCGATGTCCATCGATTTGATACCCATTAATAACCTTGAATTGAGAACAATATTTTCCTTGAATTGTTCAACCAAGAGATCACTTGATTTATATTGATGTACTCTCTAGAATCAACCTTGATTTTTATATGCTTCAATGAAAACCTTAATTTCCATGATTCACGAAACATAGAAACCTATTGTTCTATGTTAACCTGATTTTAGAAATTTCTTTAATCTGGTATATTCTAAGGTAATCATCTTGAAAAACCTTGGAATAATTCCTTATACTATTCATGAATAAACCTTGTTGTCATGAATTGTTCACCATCCTTACTTGAATGTCAAGTCATTCTACCATTTATTACCAATTCGCTAATCATACTTTAATAATTATTGTATCACATTGTTACACATGCCCATATTGTCATATGTCGCATTGATCATATATTTAGAATCCCTCATTATTTAAATCCATATTGACTTACTCTAAAATTTGTTTTGATCTTGTCCTAAAGAACTTGCCTCGTAAACCTTGGAGTAGGTTCCTAAACCATCCTTGATGTTCCCACTAGGTAATTTTGGTTGCAAGGATTGGTTGCCATTCTTCTCGGATGGCAAGTGTTGTGCTCATATATCCTTCAATGACCAACATGCCATTCGAGTCATTTAAAAACCATTCCTATTGATTTTACTTTGTCTTTGTAAACTCATCCGTTTTCCCGAGGTCAAATTCCATTGGAACACTAGCCTATTGATTTTGACTTCTATTCTTTGGTAAATCAAAATTCATAGAAACATTCTTACGATTTGAAAACCTCATGTTTCCTTGAACATAAGAAATTTTCCCTTATTCATTTATTGGGACTCGTGGCATTCAAAATTATTTCGTAACCAATCCTATTAGTTTTGTTTCACCATTATAAATCCATTTGCTTACATGATCCTAAAACTCTATTGGATTACTAGCCTACCACTTTTGACTCCATTCTTCAATAGATGATTTTCATCAAAACTTTCTTGTGATTTCGAAAATATCATAGTATCGTTGGTATAAGCATCCACTTAAATATTTCTCTTACTCCCTAACCTATTTCTGAAAGCCTTTATGCATTATGTTGAATAAAATAAAATTTTCTTCTTTAATCATATAGGTGCTTGCTAACTTTCGATAAAAGTTAAAATTAGAAAAATATGTAATGCTAACACTCATGGTGAGATAACACCAAAGACGAGGAACACTAATATGTAATTCGGAGTTTTCACCTAACATCGCCATAGAAGATCAAGTATTTTCTCAAGATAGAGGAAAGGGACTTCATGAAGATAGTTGAAGGACAAGAAAGTAGTGACTACATCAGGAAGGAAGCAAGGAGAATATAAGAAGATGACTCATTGCTACAAAAATCTCGAAGATAAAGGAACTAACTTTATATGTTGTGCATTGCATTTCAAGTGTCTTATGAATGATAGGTTAAAATTTATTTAAGGGGGGTAGGACGTAAGATATATCTAACTCTACTAATATTTTGAACATACGAATACTAACTTCTTTTATGAGCCGAAGAAAAATTTTTGCAATCTTTACTAACAAATGTTAACAAAACCCCGAAGATTTCTTTTAAAGGATTCCTCTTTCTCAAGATACCAATGTTCACTAAGCATGACGGACATATATACTACATCGAAGAACAACCTCAAGAAATCTACCATATCGAAGAAGAAGTAAGAGGAATACGTGAAGATTGTTCCCTACGCGTGGCATGCCAAAGACAAAGAACTAATAACCATAACAATTAATTTCAAAACCATCCTCCATTAACTCTACGGAATAGGGATACGGCATATGAAGAATTTTCAAGAAAGTAATCACGTCAAAGAGGGAAGCAAAACCAGAGCGTGAAGATCATCCTCACATATGGCGTATCAAAAATCGAAGAACGTCCCGCCACCTTAGAACTAACTTCCGTAAACATCCACACTAACACCTCGCGGAATCTCGAGGACGAGATTCTTTTTAAGGGGGGTAGACTGTAACATCCCGGCCCCCTAGGCCGTCGTTTTTAAGAAATCTAATCATTCATTAACATAAGTTACGAAAATTTAAAATGACGTAGACGGTAAATTCATTAATTAAAATAATAACTCGATCCATTTTGGTGTTAATAAATATTTTGTTATGAATCAATCTGAGGTGTTCTTATTTGAGGTTGAAATGTTTGGAGTTGGTTTTCATGTTTGAATTTTTGTATTCGAGTAATTTCGGGAATTTTCAAACTCATACATGCATGACATTCATGTGTGCACCGAGACTGTTTGAATTTTTGTGGGAAATTGGTTTTACCAAAAATTTCTCAAAATTCATCATAGGCCGGATTCACAGAGATTTAATATCTGTGAATTTTTCATAATTTTTGGAATTCGTTTGTTTCATCTAAAAATTCGTAGAAGTACCAGCTAGTTTGAAAAATACAAAGAATAATAACTTGTTAACTTGGGCTCGGCCCATTTAGGAAATAAAAGAAATAGAAAAGAAAAAGGAAATCTTACCTCGGTTCGGCCCAACCCGACGTAGCCCAGCTCGGCCCAACTCGCGAACCGCCTGAAGCCGCGTCGTCTTCCTCCTCTCGCTCGTCAACGCCGCCGCACCGCCCGACCACCACGGCCTCGCCACGCACTCTCTCGCCCTGTGCGCCCAGGCTACGCGGCACGCTCGTCACTCCTCGGCTTCACTTGCACCACCTCGCGCCTTCCAGAGTCCCCTCTCATTTTCCTCCTCTCTCCCTCTCTGATAGTTGTGGTCACCGGCGAGAAGAGTCTCACCGGGCACCGCCTCAATGCCCTATAAATACCCAAATTAAACCATCTAATGTCTTCTTCTCCTCCTCCTTATCCTCTATCACTGGTCCTCATCTACATCCATTGCTTGAATTCGACGAATTTCCAACTATCCCCAATTCCGGCCGCGCCACCATTGCCGGCGATTCTCCTCCCTCGGTGAGCTAGAGCTCAATTCCTTAGGTATTTACAACCTGTACATCTTACTGATGCCATTTGTGCACTTGGTTGCTTCCATCTAGGCCCGTACTGCCCTCTTCGTAGAAGTCGCCTCTGCTCCGCCGCCGCTGACCGATGAGCCACCGCCTCCGACCATCAGAAGCTCGACCGACAGCTTGGTGAGCCTCCCTGCACCTCGTGGACTCGTAAAAGGCCACATAAACACGTCGCCGTCCTGCCTTTTTGTATCGCGATGTCGCCCTGCCGCCGCGCCGATTAGGTCGCCGCCGTGCCGCCGCTACAGGGCGTCTCCGTCGACGAGACGACCACCGGACGGTTCCTCTTGAGCTCGCGCCTCACATGGGCTAGCATGTCGTCGACGTCCGGCCTTGGTTTGCCGCCGGCGAGCCATTTCCCCGCCGCCGGCTACTGTGCTCACGCTAACTGAGTTGATTTAAGCTTAACCCGCCACGTGCACGCGTCTGATTGGTCAGCTTAGGTTTAACCGTTTTTGACTCGAAAACAATAGGAAAATAATAGGGAAAAATTTGGTAAAAATGTTAGAATAATTCCTTGCTATTTTTAGGACTTTTTGGCACTGCCCATCAGAAATGAATTGTAGAAAAATTTGCTAGAAAAATTTGATAACTAGTTTGTCCATATTTTTATAAAATAACTTATTTCTTCATAGGAATTTATTGGTTATTTGCGTAATAGGAAAGCATGCAACTACTATGATTAAATGTGTAGGTTTTGCCCCCTTTTGCATGCACTTAAAATAACATAATTATTTTATAGGTCATGCTACTAGATATATTAGGTGCACACCTATTTTATTTGCTTAAATCATTAGATGGTACTATCTTTTATAGATACAATTTCATAAAATATATGAAACTATTAGATTGTTTCTTAATGTATTTAGGGGCATTCTCTGCTGCTTTCCACTAATGAACCATAAGATACACCACTAGATAAATATTTGACTTAATGCATACGTGCTTTTCATGAAATTGCATATTTTCTCCTATTAGGAATAATTTGGATATTCATATGGCATTTACGCATATAATTGTTATAAGCAAGATGTATAGGTCTCACCCTAAATATATGTAATTATTAACATGGTAATTCTATATAGGTTCAATTGTACAGTATTAAGTTAATCAACCTAAGTAAATGAACATCTCATATATGCATGTGCATATAGGTTTATTTACATCCCATGTTCATGGATATATGTTGCACATCATAGGCATACATGTAGCCTTACATAAGTGATTTAATAAAGAATGATGAAACAATAGTAATTATATCTAGTTAAAAATATGCATATACAACATATATGTTTTCCATGCACTCTTGCTTTACTTAAAAGTTATATAGGCATATAGTGCCATATTCATGATATCTAAATCATCTAAAATGAATCCTTAGAACATGTCATATATAAATAATTTTGTTTAAAAAGAAACACTTCTTTAACTATGTCATATATAGACATAAAGGCATATAAATACTTATAGAAGATAAGTTAAGAAATTAATATATAGGAATGTTTTCATATGCATTAGAAGCATGTAACTTCATTTTACCCGTAAAATCATTGTAAGAATAATTGCTACGTAAATTTAGTTTATTTATGTTTGTTTGAACAACGCCATGTTCAATAGTAGAAATAATTATGGATTTAATATAATAGATATGCACGCAATCACCATCAATAAGCCATATACATCTTATCATCTTCACCATGAGGATTTGGTAAATAAATGTCTATGCATGCCATCATGTTAGCTTTATATCAATCCATTTGAGTAACACATGCATGTTTCTTTTCAAGAGAAAATAAACAATAAATAACTTGTCTAGGTGAATATGGCCTTAATAAGGCCAGGAGTATTTCTCATAGCAAATAATCACCATAGAGGAAATGGAACCACATGAACCCTAGTTATTTTATTTCCTATTTATTTATCGATAGAACTCGTTCACGTGTAGTTCCGTTCATACGAACTCCGAATACATATTTATTTTCATGAAATGCATTCCATAATCATACTCTTTGGTTTTCATTCAAAATATTTGTATTTATTATTGTAGATTTTATTGGATCTTTTTGGATGGCTTTATTTGGATTTCTCGGTGTTTACCGATCGCGGATTGATGCGCACATGAGTGAATCGTCGGAGGACCACATCATGCGAAGATCGACACTTGAAGATCGTCATGTGAACTATGTATATAAAGGTGCGAGGCAAGCACACCCCTTGATCATTTTGATCCTATGTTTGCAAGTGCATTTAAATGCTTAATCTGTAGGATTAATTTGTGCATAATTTATATCATTAAAAATGTTTACTTGGGAAATGGTAGATACTACCTATTGATTTTATCCCCTTTGTTAGAATATATCATACTCCCTTGTAACCATAGGTTGGGCTATCATAATGGTCATATGCTCTAAGCTTCATGATATAGTTAATTACTAATTAAGCTTGCTAAAATGGAAGGCTATATTTTGTATAAATGTAAGTACATGTATAATCATTAAATTTACGGATTATGTTGATGGGAAATCCTTGTTATTGACATATGATGATAATTTAGATGTTGACGGGTTTTGATGTGATAATGTTAAATTGGATTAATGATTGTTTGATAATCATGATTTTGGAGACCCGTCGCATCGCATAAGGACCGGTACATTTGTAACTTGATTTAAGGAAACATCGTGCGACCATGGATGCTGGTATGAGACGGCCATGGCTAAGTAATTAGTTGAATGTTGCCTTGCCTTCTAGAAGTAGAGAATGTATGGATAATTTTACCCGATCTGGTATTTATTCAGAGGGACCTCCATCACTACGGTTTTGGGCTCAAGGTTTACCAATACAATGAATTGTACCCTTTTAATTCCTGCCTAACTATCCATATTTGAAGGAGGGGATAAATTGTACCTCTGGGATGTTAGTTGGTAGGTACGGAGGGATTGTTTACAATTTAGGGAAGGCAAGGTTAGCAAACGGCTAATGAAAACGTCATGTGTGATACCGATGTGCACACTTCGTGAGTGCACGGTGCTTGTAACACCACAGACGGTCACTCACTGTCCATGGGTACAGCGTACAAACTCTGCAGAGTCATAATCCATTCGAATGGCCGTGCTTGCGGTCTCAAGCTCCTTAATGATAGGTCTTTGTTTAGAGAATGGTTGGGATTAAAATTGATCATAATGGTTATTGATATATGAATTGGTATAGATAATGATTTTGTAGGAACTTGACATGGAAGTCAAGTATGTCACTTTATTTATATGATATTTACTTGTACTTACCTTTATGCAATTTATATTCAAGCAATTCAATTTAGTAATTATTTCAGTAATTAAGTCTAGATTATCATATGCTCATTTATGCAAACTTAACCATATTATGCCTTCTTTCATTTGGCCTTGCATATGATTTTGCTATTATTCACCCGCATTGCTTGCCTCCGATAACTTGGTTTCAGAGATGACGAGGATTTCGGTGAGGAACGATGCCGTTCTTTCTAGGAGTTCAACTTCCAGTCAATTGCCTGTGGGATAAACATGGGCCACACACTGGAGATTTGAATTTCTTTGTGTTTATTTCGTAAGGTATTTCGTCGGCCATTGAGCCAATATTTTGTAAATTTTAAATAAACATGATAGTTAAATTTTGATATGGTTATGGTTCCACTGTGATTTTCGTGTGTACTTGTCATTGATCCTGGGGCAAGTACGGAAAACACGGAGTTTCGGGTGATTTATTTATCCGGGACACCGCATCTGCTTTGCCTGTTCTGACGCTCCGGTGCTTTTGTCTCTCACATTTGATGTGACCACCGGTGTTTTTACTTAGCTGGCGCATAAGACAAATGGTATGGCCATCGGCATGAGGTAATGCATGCATGTGAGGGGCTATTCTGTCCGAGGAGTATGATGCATCAGACAAATGCATGTATGCAAATGATTTCCCAAGGAGTTACATCGGACCGTGTACTGATGTGAGGGGCCATCCTGCCCGAGGAGTCCGACGAGTTCGTTCGAACCAACCCGGTCCGCGCAGACTGATTTCACTAGTCACACTAGACTGATTGAAGTTTAACAGGATTGGTTCAAAAGTCAGGAATTGGTCACGCCGACCCTATATATTTTAGCCATGAGATGTCATAAAAGCGTAAAAATTATCTTGCGAGTTGGAATCCGCATGGGGTGTGAGCGAGTTTGAAACCGTATTTTAGGCCTGAGATGTTTCATCGACGCAATCAACGTTGTGGAAGACGAAGTATGCGAGGTCCCTGCCCCTAGGCGAGGGGTGTGCTTGTTGATGTATGTAAACTTTGATTTTTATTACAGCAAAGAAGATGTCGATTTTTATGAAGAAATTTATGTCAATTTTTATGAAGATGCACGCACACTCGCTCCTATGAACGCACATAGACAGACGCCTCGCTGTCGACGGCCACGTTGCCTACTGCTGAAAGTATAATATTGTTAAATCCTATAAAATCGCTCCCACCAGGGATCGAACCTAGGATCTTAGGTGCTCCTAAAACTCTTGTAACCACTAGGCTACATGCCCTTTTGTAGAGAAATCTATTCTACCTATCTTATTTAAATTTTTGTCTATACTTGTATATGCGTTGGGATAACCAAAACTTGACAGATACTACTGTAATTTATAATCCTACTTGCATTGGCTTATAAATACAAGCTGGAATGATGCATTTGTTCTTATTTTCTTTTTCTAATTATCTTATTTTGAACTATTCCGTTTGAAGGCCGGATTTCACTGCTTCAATAGCACAGCCGAACGGTGGGCCAGCTTGGTTCTCGTTGAGTTGCACCAGCACATGCAGTTCGCATGTTCCTAAAGACGGTCAATGGCAACGCAGCGGCAGTACACAGTTCAAAAAAAAAAAAAAACCGCAGCGGCAGTACTTGCATCTCTCTCTCGGTCGCCTGGCTTCCTTTTTTCTCGACGCGCGTGCCATGCAAATCTTCAGCAGAGTCGCGCCTTGGACTGAAGCACCGGAGCGCGAGATAGAACAGGCAAAGCAGAGGAAAGCTTTGGTCACGCCAAGCCATTTGGCGTGACTCAGTGTTCAGTCACGCCAAACACCTTGGCGTAACTCGCTGGTCAACCCGTTTTCAACAATTCTTACGTGGCGATCCATGCTGATGTAGAAGTTGGTCACGCCGATCGGATTGGCGTGACTGTAGTCTCGGTCACTCCAATCCGTTTGACTAAATGGTCTAGATCTTGGAAATAAAATTCCCGACAGTCTATTTTTAAAATATTAGTTGAAAAGAGTTTAAATAATAAAAAAGACTCCTGCTCAAGCTAGCACAACGCTCTTCCCACCTTCCGTCCACTGATTCTTTCCTCGGCTCGTTGGGCATGGGCCAGGTGACGGCACACGAGGCGAGGGGCACAGCGAGCGGGGCTAGGAGGTGGCTTGCGGGGCAGGGCGAGAGGGGCTAGGCGGCGGGTGCGGGATGCTTTAGAGGAAGGTGCCGGGTGGGGATGGGAGTGGATGGGAGGAGCGCATTAATCAGGGGCAGCAATGTCTTTTTCCTTTTTTTTTTTGCATTGGAAAACCTCCGTCATATCATTGTTGAATGGAGAGAGTATTATTGTTAAAAAATTATGCATGACATCCTAGACAACACATTGTCGGTTCCATCTCGGTCAGGGTATACAAAAAAAATAAACAGAAATATTTATCACTATGCCATCGTGGACCAAATCTTCCTCTAACACAACTCCTCCCTTTCATTCTCGGGTTCAAATCGACCCTCAGACACTTCCATCGGCGGGACCAATTGCGCCTGTCTATGATTAAGAAAATATTAAATTAAACAACATAGAGATTCAAATACCCCATAACACTTAATGCCTTCTTATTGGTAGATTGTGTCTCTTATAAAAATTGGGGAAGTACAAACTGCAAAAGGAAATATTGAAACGAGAGGGAAAAGAAAAGAAACCACTTGATACAAAGAACAAAGGATGGGCGAGGACCTGATTAGTATTTCTTTCTTATAAAGGGCCTGATTCATTTTCATTTATTGATTATCTGTTACTACCAAGAACGTTCTTCAGCTGGCGGTGGTTGTTTCCCTTCGAAGTGTTAATTGCAGCGGTGCAACACCATCACCTCAATAGTGAGTCCTGGACCTGCTGCCATCATGATCCCCCATTCAGGTGTCTCCTCCATGCCTTTCTCCATCCGACGTCGCAAGTCGTCAAGCACAAAGATCACAGACGCGCCAAACATGTTCCCATACTCGGTCAAAACATGGCGGCTCGCATCCAATTTCCCAGGATTGAGCTTGAGCACCACCTCGATTTGATCCAAAATTAGTTTTGCACCCGGGTGCACAACCCAAAATAGGTCATTCCATTCTGCATTAATCCCAAGTGGCTCACATGCGTCCAAAGCAAATCTTTCTAAGTTATCCGCGATGAACATACTGAGAGTACTGTCTGCCGTGAACCCACTAATCCCGACATTCGTTAGTCGCATGTTTAAGGCATGCGCACTATTGGGTATGACATTTTGTGAGGCTAACACCATCTCGAAGAGAGGGTGTTTGACGGGTGCTACGGGGTCAGCACCGACAATGACAGCCCCTGCGCCATCTCCAAACAAAGTCTGGTCGATGAGGGTCTGAAGGCAATCCTCTTTTGAGCCTCTAAAAAGCATGATGGTCAGCTCAGCACACACCACAAGGACTCGCGCCCCACGATTGTTCTCAGCTAAATCTTTGGCAACGCGCATCGCGGCTCCGCCGGCAAAACAACCATTATGGTAGAGCATAGTGCGACGGACAGAAGGTTTGAGGCCAAGGAGTGGAATCAAATTGAAATCAACGCCGGGGACGTGGGCGCCTGAGTTGGTGGTAACAACGAGATGGGTGATGTCGGAAGCCTCTTTCCCCCACTCAGCGATGGCCTTCTTCGCCGCTGATGCGGCGAGCTCCGGTATGGCTTTGGAGACAATGTCCAGGCGTGTATCAAGGGACGCTATTGCGGGGTCGAGAATTTCAGGGTGGGCACTCAGCAGATCCTCTGTGTGGTGACAGAACCGTTTCTTGGTGCCACATTTCTCACCTGAAGAACACAGTACGTGGTATCAATTATATCTCATAGGTTATTTGCGCAAGGTGATTTAGCATTTTTGTTTTTCGTGCGCAGACTGAAAAAGGACATATTGGCATAAAACTAAAAGGATAGTTGCTAAAATAAAATGAAAAATGCGTGGTTAAGCTCCAACCATATGCTTACTTAATGTTCTGAGCTTGTGTTTGACGTCGGTGAGGTGCTCGCTCTTGGTGACGCGGAGGTAGAAATCGAAGTAATCATCCTGGAGAAAGCAGTTTTCTGGGTTCGCAGTGCCAATAGCCAGCACGGCCGCGGGACCATGTGCGCGCTGCATGCAGCGGATCTCGTGGACGGTGGCTGGAATACTTCCCATGGTATTGGGGACCGACTGCTAGGCTCTTGTGATAAGTTGTTTTGTAGATTGTAGGTTTCAATTGAGGCGCCGGTGCCATACTTATAGATAGACGGATGCTACCAAGGCTAGAGCAGAAACTCCTAGAAATATAATATTTCCTTGGATGTCTGTTGATTTCATACTCGTGGGTTCTCTAATATGCACATACATATATCAGCCGTCCACTAGTCTCACTAATTTTAGGGCCTGTTTTCTCTAGTTGTCCTGCGCCACGCCATAGAACCTAGAGAGGTTGAAGAATAATATTCTTAAATTCAAGTAAAACCATTGTCATGGCAACAAGGAAATGTCTATGTACATTTTTTTTTTTTGCGAAAGTCTATGTACCGGGTATAGCCGTGTGATGGTACATTACTCTCGACATGCTCCATATGTTTCACGAACTGGCGCACATTTCATGCCAGGATCATGTGCTTTTCAGATAAACATGTACCGTCAAATATGTGTTTCATGCTGCGATCAGGATAGGAATTCACTCACCCTGTTACGCTTAGGATCACATTTCACCATCACACTATCACAGTAGGATAACGCTGCCCCATCACACTAGGATTTTTTTTTTTTGCGATTACACAGTACAACTCAGACACTCATAACGCACACACACTCACCCCTGTGAACGCACATACGTAAACCCTACCCTTATGAGCATCTTCAAAGACTGAGCCGGCAAATCCTCGAGATTGACGAAGTCACCACTGGCGCCTCGCTGTCAACGGCCACGTCGCCTCTCGCTGAAAGCACAACGTCGTTAAATCTTAGAAAATTCGCTCCACGGGGAGTCGAACCCAGACCTCAGGTGCCATTGAGGCTTTGTAACCACTAGGCTACAGGCCTTTTCGCATCACACTAGGATTTTCTTTGATGCGAAAAAACAAAACATAATGTTACATGGTTATTTTTTTTCCTCCAGTGTAAGATCCAAAAAAGTTTGAAAGAAAATCTGCCTACCATTATGCGCTTCAAAACAACAAAAAACATATGGTAGCGATCTACTAGCTAGATAGTCCACAATTATTCGAAGATACTATAAAATTTGTTGTTATCTGTTGGTCGTTTGTACGCACCTACTTATATACCGCAAGTGGACGGTGTACAGTTGTCGCACTTTTTCCCTTAGAGTATTCCAAGGTTTAATACCGAACCACAGAGAACAAGCGGGACTTAAACTATTATTTAAACTACTAAATTAATATAGCAAAAGTGTGTGTGGAAAGGATGGTTAACAACTAGAGATAAAAGAGCCTGCTGTAACAGCCCAAATTTCAAATCAAAATCAAAATGGAATAAAAATCACTCCGATTTTGAATTTTGTTTATTTCTTTCCTCCTCACCAAATTTTAGAAATAAAACTAACAAAAGTAATTCAAACCTAGTGGAATCTGAATTTCAAAATATAAAATCTATGCTCAAGTGTATGTTTACATTTAATATTCACTAAAAGTTTGAACTTTGGAATTACGACAAATTAAAATAAATGTATGTTAGACAATTCATCTTGAATATAAAAATAATTTAAAATTTGCACAAATATCACCGTATGCATTTTTGGGTTCACTGGTTTTATTTGGAATATTGGTTGAAGTTAATTTCCTATCCCAAATTTGAATTCCATTCAAATTTGAAGTCTCTCAAAATCCCACAAAAGAATAAACCCTTTTCTTTTCCCTAAAGCCCTTGGGCCGACACCCCTAATCTTTCCCTCACCGGCCCAGCCCGCATCTCTCTCTCGCTTTCTTCTTTTCTCTCCTCTCTCGGCCCGTTGCAGCCCACCACGGCCTGGGCGAAGCCAACCAGTCGGCCCACTCTCTTCTCCCAGTCCACCAGCCACACCGGCCCGCCTCACCTCTCCTCTCTCGCCGACAGGCGGGACCCGCCTGTCAGCGTCTTCCCCAACCTCCAGCTCGGCAGCCACCTCTGCGCCACGCCGCCGCCCTCCCTCACCACCTCTCTCTCTCCCCGGTCGCTTTCTCCGCCTCTGTAGCCACTCCGTCGCTCGCGTCAGCAGGACACACTGCCCATACCCCTTCCTGTACCGCGCCCATGCCGCCGTACGCTCGAGGATAAGGTCGCCGCCGTCATCTTTGACCGGCTAGATGAGATCGCCGGCGTGGCCATGGATAAGGCAGCCCCGACCTTATCCCTTCGCCTCGGGGCGTTCCCCTCTGCTTATTTAAGCCGCCCCCTCTCCCTCTGCGCAGTCTCTCTCTCCTTTCCCCAAACCCTAGCTCAGGGCGCCGCCGCGCGCCATTGCCCTCCTCGCCGACGGCTTCCTACGCGACGAGTCCGACAACGCGAAGGCGTCGAACAGCTTCGCCTTGACCTCGCACTCCTCCCTGACCAACAAAATCTCGACGCGGAGCACTCCTTCCCCTTTCCCGCCAAGCGTCGCCGTCGAGCTCCGCCAAGCGCCGTCGCCAGCCCACCTCGCTCGCCATTGGCTTCGCGCGACATCCGAGGTGAACTCCCCGTTTCCTCCTCTCTCTCCCGAGCCTCTCCCCTCTGTCTTTGGCGCACGGGATTGCTGGATCGGCGAGCTCCGGCGAGCCCCGGCCCTGCAGCCGCCGCCGACCACCGCGCGCCGCCCCCTTCACCCTCCGCCGTCCGATCTCAAGCCGACGGCCTAGATTAGAACCACCCATACCCCTTCGTTCATTTAAATCCCAGCCGTCCATCTCCCATCCAACCGTCCAGATCGATCAGTCCACCATAAATCCCCGTGAACCACTCCCATGGACACGGTCCATAGATCCATGGACCCGGTCCATATATTTCCAGTACAAAAATAAATCCCAAATCCCCTAGAAAATTCCCAGATCTGGCAATTTTACATATAAGCCCCTCTAGTTTATTCTATTTCTGTTTAGGTCCTGAAATTTTACAGAAACACCCCTATACTTTCCTATAGTTACCTTTTAGCCCCTACCTTTTTACACCAAGGTCCCTAAACTTTTCCATAATTACAGATAGGTCCTAGAACTTTTTTGTTCTTGCAGATGGGTCCCTATAACCTTTCTGTAATTGCAAACAAGCCCTTAGAATCCTTAAACACCTATATCTTTTCCATCCGAGCTCCGTTTTGAGCGATTCTTACGCTCACGCGTTCGTAGCAACGCGTAGTACCTTTTGGTACTGCTTTTAGAGCTCCACACCAGATCTACAAATCATTCATACCCTAAAGTTTCCCTCTCGCCCGATAAATCCTATTTCGACAAATCATTCTTCTCTGATCTCGCATAGCGCAACTGTTCTTCCACCTGTTAGTGTTGAACCTAACCCTTCTTGTTGAACCATTCCACCTCTTCTCGTCGTACCGTCCCACCTCAAGTATAGTAACCTCTTTTCATCACGACCTAGCTTTAACCCTAGCCTAGCTCAGTTATCACTTAATCAAAACCTAATCCAATGTCGTCCTCGCTGTTTATCTAGTCTATTGATTTATTCACCCCTTTTATTTGGTGTCAGTTATTTGAGAATTTTATTGGTATTTCATTCGCTGTTATTTGATGTTATTCTTTATTCATTACTTTGTAAATGCATGTCATGGCTTCAGCATGTAGCTTTGCACCATCATGCACTAATTCTTATGCATTTGCACATCCTCTTTTCGAACCACCCATGTTCTATAATAGAAATAACTTAAAGTTTGCCTAATAGATATGCACGCAATCACCATCCATAAAGCATGTGCATCTCATCATCCTTACCCTAAGGTTTTAGTAAATAAAGTTTCCTGCCAAACCCTGCACCCTGCTTCTTCTAAGAGAACTTAGATAATTAATAGTTTATCTAGGTGAAGATGGCCCTTATAAGGCCATGATTAAAACTTGTAATAAATAATCTTTCATAAATAAATGTGCATCGCATGAACATAGCCATTTCTCTTGGAGTTTTATCGATTCTATTGGAGTTAATTGGATCTTGTTGGTTCTTTTCGATCTTTATTTCTTTTGCGGTAGTTGTTTATACGTAATATTTCTATGCGCTAGCTTACGCGAGATTCGAGGAAGAGCCAGAAGAATTCAAGGAAGATCTAGAAGATCCAAGCTTCAAGGATGAGTTGAAGAATCGAAGCCCGAGGACGAGTCAGAAGATACAAGCTTAAAAGAAGGATTTGAAGACATCAACTTCGACGAAAGATCTGAGGACCAAGAATCGGAGGAATAGGATAGCGTTTTCAGGCAAGCTCTACTTCTCCTTGATCATAATTGAACCTACTGTTTTGCAATGCACCTATATGGCCTGTTCTCGTAATATGCATTTACTTGTTATTTTACTGATTGTGTAGTTATTGCCCTACCTGCTTAACCGATATTGATGCCACCTACTTAAGCATTAATATCTGGATCCTTGTTTACCCTTGAAATACCTGTCACCTTGATAACCCTAGGATAGTTCCATCGTTTCTATGATGGCACGTTCACCTTGCTTCTAGAACTGCTTAGGACCCCGCAATGTTTCTACATTGCCACACCGTACTCATATATTATGCTTTATAAATGTGTTAAATGAGTTTGGTGGTGTGCGAGATATTAGGTTGGGAGTAGTACAACTGTGTTAGGTGGTGATGTTGGTGACGGTGATGGGATGGTTGGATTGCGGGCAAGGCCATTAGTAAGTGAATGATGATGTGATGGATTGTGTGATAGTCCCCTAGTGCGGGAGACATGGTGCCTGCCCGGCCACATAAGGACCGGTTCATTCAACCTTTAACAAGATGATTCTCGTACAACCACGGAACCTGTATGGGAAGGACTTACCCTACCTTCTTGGTGCCTACCACTTTGATCCACCTGGAGGGCAGTAGCGCAAACGGACAACCAGGAGAAGACTCCGGAGTTTGTATTGCTTAGGAGATCTGGCCTGTGATCCGCACATCAAAGTGCAGTGGGTCTGCATGATGACTATTGTAGTCTCATGAGAAGCCCCTGGGTTGGTTCGTAGGTGGCATTGTGTGTGGTACTCGGAGAAGATGGACTAAGCGTTATGTTACTCTCCGATCAAGAGTGCATAGCCCGTGGGAAAAGATGTACAACCTCTGCAGAGTGTAAAATTCATCCGGATGGACGTTGTCACGGCATATGACACATCTATGTTGAGCTCGATATGATTAGCCACCTCTCATTCCTTGAAGTGTGAGTGAGCAGTAGTCTGCTCGTGTTTTGGAAGTGATGGCATGGATGCCGGGTCGGTATGACCATTGAGGTCAGAAGGCCCAACTAAAACTTAGGAACTGGCGGGAATGCCTCATACTCCCCCAGGGCCAACCAACTAAAATATTGACAGTACTTCTCTGCTTTATCTAAAAATTCCTTCATATGCTTTAGTGAACCTTGCATAAAACTTGCTTGCTGCAAATGAACTATACAACCTATTCCTTGCTAAGACCAAATATGCATGTATATATACCCTTGTGTAGTGTAGGGCTTGCTGAGTACCTTATGTACTCACGCGTTTACAATTGTTGGTTTAGTAGGAGAAGACTTCGTAAAGAACGACGACGATTGGGTTTTCGGTTCTACTTCTCAAGTTTGCTTGTGGCGTTGGGCCATGGTTTCCGCTGTCTGCTTCACCGTTAGTTGGCCGTATTGACCTGGATAGTTTTGAATCCTTGTCGTACCGCCACTAAGGGTCTTATATCAGGTATCCTACTTATTTACCTATTCGAAGTATGCTTTTGATTATCATATCTGTGTTCTGGTGCGTATCAGCTACTGATCCAGGGACTGATACAGATTGCACAGTAGATTCCAGAAATGGGGTCTGACACCTGCGGTTGTAACAAGGTTATGTAAAGGATTCTCTCCTATGGTTTGAGGTACTGGCATGCAACTCTAATTAATGGTCGATTGATAGGTTTAGTATTCTACAAGACATGGTGGTTTCGTTCTCCTCTCGCCCTGTCACGACAAGGGTTAATAGCTCCCCACTGGTTTCTTGCACTATGTGATAATAACGTATTGATCAGATACGAAATAGAAACATCACATAGACTGAACACATCAAAGGAGTATTGTAAGTGTGAGAGTTACATAACCAGATTTCCCTCGCCACGGAGAGAATATGAGATCTACTCACGCATCATACTGCAACACATGAACATGGCTACAATAGGATGCGGGATTTTGGCGTGGTCCCACAGGTGCCGATCGGCACGGCAGTGTGCCGGTCGGCACAATCTTCCTTTTTGGTGGTGATGATCGGTGATCGCCGTCTTCGCCGCCACAACCTTCAACCTAGGTCAAAACCTCTATCTGTCTGTCGTCTCTCCCTTGTTTCGCGACCCCCGATCTTATCTTTATAGTTCCTTTCGATTATGGGCTGGAGTTTCTTCATTCTTCGGGTCTCCGGCAGCTCTTTATCCGTAGTCTCTTAATTTTCACCTATTTCCTGCAAATACTTCCAAATACACAGAAACTACGCATATATATAATAATAGGATTAATTGTTAGCAATAATGACATAAAAAAGTATTAAAAACACTATATTTGTCATATAAAATGAATACCTAAAAAGCACCAACATTATCATACCTCCCTTATCTTGTAAAAGATCATATAGATCTGAGCCTTTGTGTAGGGAAGCCACAAGTGTGGTACTTATATACCGGGGGATTAGCCAAAACTGCATGGCAACGTACGCATGCATGTCCATTGGCGTGTTGCTTCCAGGAGGAGTCGTGTGACGACGGAAGTCTGAGTGCTGCCACTGTGCAGCATTCACGCAGATGATCCTGAATTTCTTAGCTACAATATCAAGAGGAACAAGAAGCTCCGCGTCGGTGTGAATCCCTGGCCTCTAGCTGCTACACGTGCTAGCTTCGTTAGCTTAGTTCAGCGTCACATATTTGTGGTTGACGTATGCGGTGGCCACGTACACAAGCACGAGCATGCGCGCAAAGCTTCTAGGAGGCAGTGTTGAGCCAGCGGCCGTGAATCATGGTTCGTTTACTCGTGTGACGACGGATTTCTGAGTGTTGCCGCTGTGCAGCATTCATGCATGCACAGAGATGTTTCCAGAAGAGCAGTGTTACTGTTAAAAATAATGATCATTTGTAATTGCACTATTAAGTGGGAAAATTATATTTTATATACCACGGAAGAACAAATAATAATGAACAAAATATTTACTAGATCAATAAGCATTAATTAGATACTTTCTCCGTCCCAAATTACTTGTCGTTTTAACTTTGGGCACAGGAATTAAGGAGAGAAAAAGATAGGTGTGAAGGTAACGAGGAGGGGAGAGATAGAGACAGAGGTATATTGGGAATAGGAAAGGTGCATTGGGATGCGAGGATGACAAATAAATTAGAAAAACTGGATGAGTGTAGGATGACAAGTAATATGGGACGGAGGGAGTATTAATCAGATCACTAATTTGATTTTATTTATGAAAATACAACTATTTATTACATGTCTATCACACTTATTTTTGCCATACTATTCTCAATTTGATAAAATATTGACCATTAGTAATGAATTTCAAGATCAGATATATACCTAGGATCACATTAGTTTTGGAGAACTAATGGCTATTTGGACGATAAAAAATAATGTTCTTCCGGGAAAGGGTAGTGCATGGACGTTCCGACCCGCTACATCAGTCCATCGCCCAACATCATCATAAACTAGTTAACATCCGCGAATTTGAGAGTCAATGTTTGCTTTATGAAACGAAAAGGTACCAGATGCTATTTAGTCTGTGTACCTTATGTTTGAGGCAACATAGCAGCCTCCATTTATTTCAGTATCACTGCAGCATACCAAACAGTATAATGCTACAGTAAACATAATAACAGCACAATATTTTTATTTTTACTTCGCTTCGCGATTAGAGTTGTTAATGCTCTCGTGTTGACTGTAGGTTCCGAATCAAAGGCATCTCGAAGGAAGCTGATCCGCATATGTGATCACCACACCCCCATGTACCTACAGATGAGAGCTCCAACGCCTGTACAATCATGTGGGAAGTGCATCCTGCACACTAGAAAGTCAGTGGTGTACGCCACACCCCCTCCCTCTGTGAGCGTTGCTAGAGTTACGTAATAGATTTAAGCAAAATTCACGAAATCCTTACGTGGCCATAAAGATTGGTTGAGCATCAGTTGGGATTCCTGAAATCCCACGGAGTACGGCGTTGTTATCACCTGACACATCAGTATTTCGTGAATTTTGTGTCAATTGGTTTATGTAGGTCTAGCATTTCTCTCCCCCTGTACCTACAGCCATTGAAACGTGTATTGTCTGACAATCTCCGACGCGACGCGCAACACCCCATGCAAATCTCTAAGACCGATTGATGCGCTTGCAATTGGAACATTCGAAAACTCACAAGAACTCAATAGAAAATAATCTATGTTGAGATATGGGAGTGCAATGTCCAAATTATCAGGCGAGTGTCTTGATGTACCAGTAGGCAGTAGGCCAATTAGTATATATGTTACAACTTACAACCTAGTGATTTGTGATGATGTACTCCAGGTGTTTTAGAGTTACAATGCCTCTACCTTACCTCTAAGAAGTAAATGACCAATTAAATCAGAGCCATTGACTTTCGTAGAAAGAAAATAAAAAATAAAAAGAACAAGAAGTATCATAATAGGATTTCCGCATATCTCACACTAATGGATGTTTTAACCGACATTTTTCAGGCGAGGGCAAAACATAACATACGTACACAGGTATTATCAACGTGACTGTCCCTTAGTTTAGAAATGTTTCACACGCGCTTTGTCAACTTAACACATCTTTCTAGCTAGGATCATGTGCTTTCCAAAAGCATGTATCATCAAACATGTGTTTCACGTTAGGATCGTGCTAGGATTTTATTTACTGAAAAGGTCACATTCCACCATCAAGCTGTGACACTACGATCATATGTTTCACCGGCACATCATCATGATAGGATCAGTTTTTACCTGATAAGAAAAGAAGTATCACATTAAAGCAACATGCTTCCCTTGCAAAAAAAATAAAATAAAAATAAAAATAAAGCAACATGCTTATTTTCTCCGGTTGAAAATCCAATCAACTTTGAAAGAAAATCTACCTAAAACTCTAACTGTCATAAGGTAGCGAAATTCCTTGTCACGTGCTTTCAAAACACAAAAAGAACTATGGTACCAATCACGTTTCAAAATCACGTTTTCTCCTTGGGAGGTGAGCTTATGGTCTGGGGTTTTCTTGAACAAAAAATGCTAATGTCCATGGCATTTTTTTCCCCCGCATATTTTGTAGGGGGAGTTGGTAATGCAAGCACAAATTAAACGAGGGTGCTACTGATTAAGCGGAAGATTACGCACCATATGTCTTTGATGGAACAATGCTAGTTTAATTTTCCGCTTAATCTTCCGCTTAATCAAAAATTAAGCGGAAGATTACACACCATATGTCTCTGCTAACGAGTGGCCCAGAAAGGGAACTGATTTGGGGCCTCAAAAATTTTGGGCCCTACGATATCGCCCCACTTAAGCATGCCATTATGATACGGCCCTGTGAATAAACAATGTTATATCGCTGCATATATATGGGAAATGCCACTGCTGCCAAGCCCAACCAGTTGGTTCAAGCAAGGTGGTAGCTAAGCCAAGTGCCAGAGCATATATAGGGTGTGTTTGGCAGCTGCTTTTGCAGCAGCTTCACCAACAGCTTATAGGAAAAAGAGGAAAAGCCATGCCAAACGTTTTTGACAAGAACGGCTTATGAGGAATTGAAGGAAGAAGCCATTCCGGAGAATGAACTAGCAGAAGAAGCCCAAAAATGTGGCTCATTTCGGCTCATTTCTGACACGTACCTTCATTGTCCCGATTTGCCCCTCGCGCGTCGCCCCAATCGCCGGCCCTTGCCGCCACTGCCCCACGTGTCGTCGCGGTCTCGCGCGCCAGCGTTGCCGCTGCCCCGCGCGCCCCCATGCGGTCGCCGCCCGCCTAGGCGCTGCGCGGTGGTCGAGCCACTCGTCCATGTGCGACGCCGCCGTTCATCCGATGCAATGCCCAAAACAGCGTTGTTTCCCACCGGCGGCCGTGAGCAACGCCGCCGCCGTTCTTGCGCGGTGCCGGGCTTGCCTATCCCCACCGGATGTAGTACTTATGGCCTGGGCAAGACCTCCTTCGGTCAGCTATGGTGGTTGATTTGAGTATAGGAGCACTGGAGCAGAAAGAAGCAGGGGAGAGAGGACCAGGAGCGACGGCGTAGAAGAAAACGAGCGAAGACGATGAGACGAGCGACGCCGACGCTAGCAGATAAGGTAAAGGACGAGTTGGGCTATGGACTTCCTGGTGGGCTGAGCTAGTCCAGCTTATTTCCTCTCCCTTTTCTCTTTTTTCTCTTTTTTCTTTCTTTTTCTTTCCTTTTCAGGTGCTATACGTAATTACTATATACCAAAATTTTGGGTTTTTTTATTATTATTTCTTTCATTCCACGTAAAATGCGTCGGACACATCAAATGGACGGGGGCGCTATGGACATTTTGGCAGGATAAGCTGTTTTCAGAAAAGACAGGATAAGCTGTTTTGCCAAACAGTTTGACTGGATAAGCTGTTTTCACTGATAAGCCAGAATGAGCCAGAAAAACTATTTTCTCCGATAAGCCATAGGATAAGCTGTTTTCAGAATTAGCCCAAGCCCTGCCAAACACACCCATAAACTCAAAAATCATCATGGCCACGCATTCAAACAAGAAAGCTCCGGTTGACCACAAGTCTGGAGCCGAGATCGCGGACGACATGTACCCGTACCTGCGCAGGTACAAGGATGGCCGCGTGGAGCGGCTCATGGCCAGCGCCTTCGTGCCGGCCTCTGAGGCTCCAGGCGCAACTGGAGTGGCAACGAGGGACGTTGTCATAGACCCTCGCACTGGCGTGTCCGTGCGCCTCTTTCTTAATGTTGCTGCAGCCGTGACAGGCAGGAACTACCTGTCATCGTCTACTTCGAGGATCCTTCTGCACCGGGAGTGCCTTCTCCAAGTTGTTCCACCGTTACGCCGCCTCCCTCTCTGCGCGCGCCGGGGCGCTCGTCGTCTCCGTGGATTATCGGCTGGCGCCGGAGCACCCGATCCCGGCGGCCTACGAGGACGTTTGGGCGGCGCTCCGTTGGGCGGCAACTGACGAGGTTTTAGGGCCTCGATAGATTATAATGGGTAGCGAAGGAACCAAGAATACGATGGTGAATACGAGACACAAGGTTTAGACAGGTTCGGGCCTCCCGGAGGATAATAACCCTACGTCCTGTATGTTGTGGTATTGTATTGGTTGTCTTTAGATGGAGCCCCTGCCCGCCTTATATATCCGGGGGATCAGGGTTACATGGAAAGTATCCTAGTCGGTTACAACTCGGAATTACTTGGAGTACAAGACAAGAGTCCTGATTTATCCTGCCGACTAGCCGCACCTGCCTTTTAGAGTCATGGGCTATTCGGTTTCCTCTGGGCCGGACCGACTACCCTTGTCAGGCTACTCGGCCCTGCTGGTCATGAGGGTACCCGGGGGTCATGGTAACGACAGTAGCCCCCAAGTGCTTTTTGATTGATCCTGATTGCTTCCCAACTAGGCTCCTCTCCATGTACGAGTGAATCTTCAGGTTGACTGATGAATTAAAAAGGACTTCACCTGAATCAAGCCTGTTGTAAATTGAGATACCTGGCCCCGAGTGACTCAGGGGCAGCAGGGCCTTGAATTAGGCATGTTAGCGATGGACACCCAATACTGAACTGAGTCAGAGAATTGAATGAATCGGAAAAATAATGGCCGACGCAGTCGGTTGCAGGTTCATAAGAGATCCATAAAGGAATTTATATAAAAAGTCAGTTCTTAGAACTAACTAGATCCATAAAGGAATTAGTGAATGAAATGCAGCATCTGACTCGGTCAGCTAGGGCTGTAAAAGCATGCTAACAAATCAAATGATGAATGCACGTAAGTGCATCATATAGATGTAGCCCCCGAGTTACTGTGTAATTCATAGAATTGGACAGAAACTCAGAGCAAGCATGAACCAAGATATACTGTCCTGGTCCGAGTGAATAAGAGCATCATATAGATGTGACGAAAAATTGCATCTATTAGACGCTGAACTCCCGATCTCATGTGCACAGAACTGATTAAACAATCGATCAAGGTGAGTCTTAGCCAAGAACTTGTCATTCCGGACTAGTAGTCTGGGTCCATCTATCTCAGCTCAGCCGAGGATGATTACAACCCGTATGTCTATCTGATGATTCAGACGTAGCCCGCAAGCATTTTCTCAACGAAAACAATTGAGAAAAGGATGAGGAAATTTCTAGGTAATCATCCGACAAAAAGTCAAGGACGAAGCAACCCGTGTGCCTAGCATAAAGCCAAATAATATAATGGAACTCACGCAAGTGAGTCCATATGGACTAGCCCCCGAGTCTGTGGATAATTGGAACAATCATATACAGACTCAAAAGAGACTAGAAAAGCTGGAACATAAAAAGCAAAGCCAAAAAAGCCTGACTGATAAACAGCCGAGTAGATTTGTTGGACTCACGCAAGTGAGTCCATATGGACTAGCCCCCGAGTCTGTGTATAATTAGAATAATTATATACAGACTCCAAGGAAAAAAAATCGTTGTGTGAAAAAAAAGTATGTAGGCAGAAATCAACTCCACACATCATTACCGAGTGATGAGAGGGAGGATTAAGTGCCACAGTTTCCGAGTCAGCCGGAGCTTATCCACCGAGTCACAAGAACACTGTGTAACCGAATCGATTCCATCAGTATTGTCTTCACGCCACAGAGGGAATATGACCAGTTTGCAGGCGCAGCACCGCAATCGTCAGGCACCCCGTGACCATCCGGATTCCAGCGCCTCGGCCTTAAAAAGACCGCAACTGGATTGGAGCAATCGCGAGCTTACCACCATGGCAGGCAAGAAAGTGAGCAAGAGAGGTTCCTCCTCCGCGCCAGCACCACCTGGAGAGCCAATCCCCCCTCCACCAGCAGCCCCCGAGCTGCTATTGCTGCCGCCGCCGGTAGAGATGCCGCCGGTGATGGATCTGGTGCCGTACGGCGCACCACCGCTGGCGATGATGCCGCCTCCACCAACGGCGCCGGCGTTGCCAGAGCTCATCGTCATCACCTCCTCGGATGAGGAGGACGGTGAGAACCGCCGGAGGTGGCCACCGGGTCGGCATGACCGCCTGGACAAGCCATCGCGTGTGGCGGACCGCACCAGGAGCCGTCGTGGAGGGTGAAGCCGCAAGGGAGCGCGGGGAAGATGCCGGGCGCCCAGATCCAGGGGAGGTCTGCTGCTGATGGTGCCCGAAGAGGAGTCTCATGTCTGCATCTTGTGTTGTATTCTTGTTGTCGTGTTGTAGTTCTTGCATCAGTTCTTGTTGTGCATTGTAACTCATCCTGTTCAGTGGAATAAGAGACTCCAGCATTCATGTGTGCCGAAAATGATCTTTTGCCGACTGAACTTGATTTGTAGATATCGGCCGAGTCAATCAAAGAGACTGGCCGAGTAGTCACGCCCGAGTAGTCGAAGGGGCGCCAGTTTTCCCGCGTTCAGAAACCCTAACGAGGTTCCGTACCGGGGAAGCCAAACGGTTAGGCTTGATCTGAACCGTAGAGGCAAGATAAGGTAAATCTCAGCCGTGGAGGCGCATTCAGTTTGGAAATAAAAGGAACTGCCTCGCCGCCGTTAAACCATTTCACATTGCAATCGCATTCCAATCCTCAGATCCCTCAATCCCCAACACCAAATCAATCCATGAAGAGTACTGAAATGGCGCGCGTAAAGCGTACCGCCGCTCCGGTCACCGGCACAAGCAGTGCGGGTGGAGGAAATGTGGCCGGAGAGCAAGGGAGAGGTGCTGCAGATGCTATGGTCGTGGCCGCCAGAAGTGCGGGTGCAGAAGTTGTCGCCGAAGAGGAGTATGCAGTCGCGTGGCCACAATCCGTTACCACGGACACCCGGCTCCAAACCTTGGTGGATTTGGGTCTGCTTCCGCCAAAGGAAATCATCGGGTGGAGAGCAGCAGAAGGTGAAATCTACCCGTCCCCTGGTCCAGGTGAAACAGTTGTCTTTGAATCATTCTTTCGCCGTGGATTGGGGTTGCCAACGAGCAGATTCTTGAGATCGCTGCTTTTCTTCTACGGCATTGAATTATGCCATCTGAATCCAAATGGGATCCTGCACTTGTCAATGTTTGTGACATTGTGCGAGGTATATCTGGGGATTGAGCCCCATTTTGACTTGTTCAGGCATCTGTTCTTCCTGAAGCCGCATCCATCAGCCGATAGCCCAGCCACCGTTGGGGGAGCTGGGATTCAACTCCGCAGGAAGGACAGATTCTTTGACTACGAGTTGCGGACCTCAAACAAGGGCTGGCACCATGAATGGTTTTACTGTGCTAATGTTATACCAGCTCTGCCGAAGTTTGTTGGCAAGGCTCCGACTTATAACTCAATCTGGAAGAGTAAGCCAGAGAAGGACATGACGTCCGAGTTGGATGCCTTAGTAAGGACTATTGCTGAACTGAAGACCCCTGACTTTGGAGTCACTGGTCCAGCTATCGCCATCAACTTTTGCATCAGAAAGTTTCAGCCTTTGAAGGCAAGGGTTCGACCTGCTTGGACCTGGAAGGGTCCAGGAGACAAGGATCAAGAACCTATCCCTGGAGGATATCAGGAAGCGCAGAGGTTCCGAGTGATGGCTCGAGGTCAAGAATTCTTCACCGCCAACTGCAATGTAACCATGTTGAAGCCAGATGGATCAATGCAATGGGTAGGTTACTGGAGGAAGATCCCCAGACCTGCGGTAAGTGATTCTGCCGAGCTTAATATTGAGATACACAGCTTAGCATAATAGCTAAATACTATCCTTCTCTTTCCTTGTGCAGGAAATGGAGAGGTACAAGAGTCGAGGACTGGAGCCCCCTGTAAACGATGACGGCTCTTTGAGAGCCCTGCCGGCAAGGGACCAAGATTTGGTCTTAGCCGAGGACGATAAGACGGACAGTGACCTGAGCGCCCTTTTCGCTTCACTTCCTGACTCGGATGATGAAGCAGCGGAGAGTGACAGAAGGGCAGATGACGAAGAAGTCCCCGAGAATGAAGGGAACTCGGCTGCCGAGTCCGACATTCCGAAGGAGCCCACGCCCAACCCAGCCGGTGAGTCACTTCGTTCCCGAGAACGGCGAAGCAAAACCAACCAGGACCGTGACGCTCGTCGTTTGGGCTTGGAGCATGCTGCAGGTCAGTCTTCTCAAGGCGAGCGACCGCCGAGAGATGGAGCCTCTCAGAAGAGGAAGAGAGCTTTAATTCTCTCCAGCTCTGAGAGTGAGGGCGAGGCTCTCAACCCATCGACAGGGAGGAGCAAGTCGCCTGAGAAACTGGCGGAGCCAGAACCCAAAAAGGTCAAGAAGACCAAGGATCAGGTCCGGCGTCCAGGGTTATATCCCCAAAGAGTAGAAAAAGTACTCAGTGTGCATATAGAACTTTCTTTTATGCACATTATTCACCACTAAGGGTTCTTGTTTACTTGCAGG
This sequence comes from Eragrostis nindensis, assembly GCA_012490785.1. NCBI lineage: Eukaryota > Viridiplantae > Streptophyta > Magnoliopsida > Poales > Poaceae > Eragrostis > Eragrostis nindensis. The sequence goes on from JAAXCT010000093.1 coordinate 688,255, forward strand.
AAGCCGCTCCGAGTCATTCGGACGTCATTCCTGAAGTTGCGCCGACTGGCGGTGGGGGTGTGATTCCCATGGAGACAGAAAATGTCTCGGTCGTCTCTGGTTCAGCCGATGCTGGTGGTACTGAAGCGCCAAATCCTGAGAAGGACACGACAGCGAGCCATGAAGGCAATGTGTCTCCTCCTCCTCCGCTGTCACCTCCGAAGGAGATACATAAGAAGAAGAAGCAGCCCGTGATCAGAATCCGGGTATCTGACGTGTAAGTATTGATATACTCAGCAATGTTGACGAATATCGGCAATGTGATAATGACTATTATGTTGATGGCTTTTGCAGCCCTCCATCTCAGACGCTGCCTGTAGAGAAAACTGATACTGCGGCACCGAGTGACAAGTCGGCTGAGGAGACTATTTCAACGCCACAAGCCCCCGCGACTGAAGACACTCAAGCAGTGGTGCAGCAGAAGGCTCCGGCAAGCGAGTCAACTCCTCAGCAGGCTGAGGGGACACAGGGCCCGAGTCAACAGCAATCCATAGCAGACCCTAAGTCGGTTGCTACAGAACCTGGGACTCAGCTTGTCACCGGTCCGAGTCATCCCCCTTCATCTCCAGAAGAAGAGGTCCAGAGGGGCCAGTACAGCTTTGAGAGGAGAACTCCTAAGGGCTCCTTTTCTTTCAACTTCAAAGGAACTCAAGTGGAGATCAACGAGAAGGAAGAGGAAGAGCAACAAGACACGCTGGAGGGCATGATGTTCGACATGATGGAACTTCAGCGAGTAAGTTACGTTCTGGTGCTTTCCGTCAACCCATAAGTAGAATGCTAATTGCATCCGGTTCTTGTCAGAAAATTACTGACGCCAACAAGGCCAAGACGAAGTTCTTGAAGGTGCTGAATCCAGCCGCCGAGTCAGTGTATAATGCTTTAGCAAGCAAGAGTGCACTGATAGGCAGCCAACAAGACAGCATTGATCAGCTGAATCTTCAGCTGGCCGCACTCAAGGAGGAGAACGCGACACTCGAGGAGACCATAGCAGGTATAAGTCGAGTCAAAAACTGTCATGTTTGTCCTTGATGTTTCTGACAGACGTTTGATGTTGTTTCCAGCCCAACCCAAGATGACTCAGGCGGACATAGAGGAGCTGGCTTCTTTGAGGAAGAATGAGCCACTGCTGAGAGGCAAACTTGAGGAGCTGAGAGCTCAAGCGGCCGAGAGACAGAAGGAGACGCAGGCCATCGTTGAGGAACGAGACCGGCTACAATCTGAATCAGCTGCACTCAAGTCCGAGTCAGATAGGTTAGCAAAGTTGGAGGCAGAACTCAAAGGTAAGTGTCTCCATACTTTGCAAAAACCCTGTTGCTGTTTAGCCGGGAGAATCCGACTTATTGTAGTCCTGCAGGTGAGCTCGGCACCTTGAAGACTGAAAATGCGGCCCTGTACCAGAGTTCAAATGAAGTGTTCCAGTACGTGTGGCCTGATCTTGAAGACAGACCTAAGGGTTCCGTGGCTGAGACGCTGAGTCAGGTGCCACGGGCCATGAAGGCTCACTGCAAGCAACTGGCAGAAACTGCTTCTCGCCATACCCTGAGTGTGGTCAAGTCGCACTTCCCGTTGATGGACCTGTCGAGCTTGCAGCAAGGGTTTGCCCTTGGGACTACTCAAGAGAAGGCACTGGAGCTGATGAATGAAGCCACAAGGTGTGGTGAAGAACTGGTAAAGGATCTCTCTCTGTCACCCTGAGGCTGGACCGAGTGAAACTCCTGTAAAGATACAATATAATGTACATAAGTAGGAATATATGATAATCGACAAACGAACCTATGGGTCCTTTGTGAATATGATATTTTGTTGAGTCGGCTCAGCCGCTCTCGTTCGATCTCAAGAAAAGAATGGCGTCTTATGTTTATGCACTCAGTGTTGTCAGCCAGCCGAGTAGTGTTGGACTGTGAGTCGGCAGACACGTTCGGGCGATGGCGTTAACGTTTGAGCTTCACAATCAGAGCAACCATCTTAACTCGGGGATCTATGAGATTGACGTAAGTCAAGAAATTAAAGGTGAGTGACAGTCGGACGAGTCTCTTTGGACTGTTTTCAGAGACCAGTTGTCGCCTTATGTTTATGCACTCTCGGTGGAGCTTCACAATCAGGACGGACAAGGCTTACTTAGTCGGCCAGAAGAACTCGTGACATAACTCGTTAATTATGAGTGATATTTAGCCCCCTGGCTCTGTAAGCAGTAAGGCTGTTACTGGTTACAGAGTCAAGAAAAACTTGTAGGGAGGAAAAAGGCACTTTATTGCGGTGAGATACACAAGGTAGTTACAATATAATATAAAAATTAAACAAAGAAGCGACGTAGCTGAGTTATGTTCCACGTATTTGGAAGGAGTTCTCCGCTCTCACGCCGCAGGCGATACGATCCAGGACGAGTGACTTCGTGGACGATAAATGGTCCTTCCCAGATAGGCGACAGCTTGTGTCGGCCGTCTGTCGTCTGGATCTTCTTGAGTACTAAATCCCGGCCTGAAAAGCCCGGTCACGTACCCGGCGCTGGTGATAGCGCCGTAGTGCTTGGAGGTATCTCGCCGACTTCCTCCGCGCGTCATCCCTCATCTCCTCGAGCTGATCGATGGACTGCAGGCGCTGATCTTCTGATGACGCGGCCTGGTATGCTGTGACTCGCGGAGAGCCATACTCAAGTTCAGAGGGAAGAACTGCTTCGGCGCCGTAGACGAGAAAAAATGGCGTTTGTCCCATGGGTCGAGTGGGAGTTGTCCGAAGCGCCCAGAGGACGGAAGGTAACTCGTCGACCCACCGGGAAGCATATGATTTGAGCCTGTTGAAGAGACGTGGTTTAAGTCCTTGGAGAACCATGCCGTTGGCTCGTTCAACAGATCCATTGCTCTCGGGGTGGTACGCAGAGGCGTGGCAAAGCTTGATGCCGACGTCGTCGCACAAGGCGGCGACTTCCTTGTTCTTGAAGTTGGTGCCGTTGTCGGTAATGATCCTGTTAGGCACGCCAAACCTGAAGATGATGTCGCGGATGAACTGGACTGTACGACCAGCTGTCTGGTCGCGAATGGGTACAGCCTCAATCCACTTGGTGAACTTGTCCACCATGACGAGTAGATGAGTGAATCCACCTTTGGCCTTCGTGAGAGGGCCAACCATGTCAAGCCCCCAGACAGCAAACGGCCAGGTCGGAGGTATGGTCTGGAGGGCTTGAGCCGGCATGTGTATCTGCCGTGCGTAAAACTGACAACCTTCACAGGTGCGAACGATATGCTCAGCATCAGTGACGGCTGTGGGCCAGAAGAAGCCTTGGCGATAGGCTTTTCCGACGAGGGAACGAGATGCTGCGTGATTGCCGCAAACGCCCGAGTGAATGTCCTGGAGAAGTTGCTGGCCTTCTTTCCGAGTAATGCATTTCATGTAGACGCCGAGTCCTATGATGTCTCTTCTGTCGGCGCTTTTTCGGAGGAGTTGCCCGTCAACGACCTTGTATGACTTGCTCTTTCTGTGGATGGCTTCGAAGTCTTCCTTCTTGTCCGGGAGCTTGCCATGTACAATGAAGTCGATGTAGGGAACTCGCCAGTCTTCTTCTTCCGGGGTCCCGGGGTTGTCTACGACCATGGCTTCTAAAGCGTCAGGCCGCGGCTGCAGTGACTCGGCCGGTTGAGGGCCGGGTTGCTCCTTTTTGATGAAGGGTGCAGAGACGATTTCCATGAAAACGCCGGATGGTACGACGCTTCTGCTGGAGCCCAGGTTGGCCAGCATGTCAGCTTTTTTGTTGAAGTCACGGTGGATGTGGAAATAATCCAGACCATCGAACTTTTCCTCAAGCTTGCTGGCTGCTTGGACATATGCGATCATGTCTTCATGGACACAGGACCACTCTTTCTTCAGCTGGTTGATGACGAGTTGAGAATCGCCTCGCACGATAAGATGCTTGATGCCGAGTGACACGGCAATGCGTAGGCCGTGTAGGAGTGCTTCGTACTCGGCCGCGTTGTTGGAAGCCTTGAAGTGTAGCTGTAGTACATAACTCAATTCATCACCACGAGGGGAGACGAGTAGGATGCCAGCGCCGGCGCCTGAGAGTTGAAGAGAACCATCAAAGTACATGACCCACTCTTCAAACTTCTCGGGCTCGGGAGGGACCTGTGTTTCTGTGTACTCAGCAACGAAGTCGGCCAGAGCTTTAGCCTTAATAGCCGTTTGTGGCTTAAAGGTGAGATTGTAGGTACTCAGCTCGATGGCCCATTTTGATATTTTGCCGGTGGATTGCCGGTTATGCAGAATCTCGCCGAGGCCATAAGACGTCACCACGATGATCGGGTGGTCTTGGAAGTAGTGAATCAGCTTGCGTGATGCCATGAGCAGGCCGTAGACGATCTTCTGGATATGGGAATATCCGATCTTGGATTTGGTCAGCACCTCGCTGACGAAATAAACTGGGCGCTGAACTTTCTGTATCTGGCCCGGCTCTTGTCTCTCAACTACAAGGGCGGTGCTGACCACATGAGTGGTGGCTGCGATGTAGAGGAGAAGAGGTTCTGTTGGCTCCGGAGGAACCAATGTGGGGGGTGAGCTAAGAAACTCTTTAAGCTGAACGAAAGCTTTTTGAGCTTCCTCGTCCCACACGAACTTGTCTTGCTTCTTGAGTAGCTTGAAAAACGGTAGGCCCTTCTCACCGAGTCGTGAGATGAAACGGCTGAGGGCTGCCATGCATCCCGAGAGCTTCTGAACGTCTCGCTGACACTTCGGGATTGGCATCTTCAGGATTGTTTCGACTTTTTCTGGGTTAGCCTCAATTCCACGGTGGGTGAGGATATACCCGAGTAGTTTGCCAGAGGGTACGCCAAACACGCACTTGTCCGGGTTGAGCTTCATGCTGAAATTGCGTAAGCAATCAAACGTAGCTCGGATGTCGTCAATAAGGTCGTCCTTATTTTTGGTCTTGATGACCACGTCGTCGATGTAAGCCTCGACTTTCCGCTTCTTAAGAAGGCTTTCCAGACACTTCTGGATGCAACGCTGATACGTTGCTGCAGCGTTCTTAAGGCCGAAAGGCATTGTTAGATAACAATAAGCGCCGAAAGGAGTAATGAAAGAAGTTTTGAGACAATCCTCCTCTTTGAGTCGGATCTGATGGTAGCCGGAGTAACAATCAAGAAAACTTAATAATTGACAACCGGCAGTAGAGTCTACAACTTGATCAATCCTAGGGAGCCCGAAAGGATCTTTCGGACAAAACCTATTGAGATCTGTGTAATCGACGCACATGCGCCACTGCTTATTCTTTTTCTGAACAAGAACGGGGTTAGCCAACCAGTCGGGGTAGAAGACCTCCTTGATGAAACCAGCGGCTAACAGTTTTGTTACATCAGCCCTAATGGCCTCCCGACGATCCGGGGTAAAGCGACGAAGCCTTTGCTTGATAGGTTTGGCTGTCGGGTCGACACGTAGAGCGTGCTCGGCAAGATTCCTGGGAATACCAGGCATGTCGGAGGGTTTCCAGGCGAAAATGTCCCGGTTTTCCCGAAGAAACTTGACGAGCGCGAGTTCCTATTTGTCGTCCAGGTCGGTCCCGATGTTGGCCGTCTTGGACGGCTCAGCCGGGTCCAGTGTGATCTTCTTGATCTCGGGGTCAAGGTGCTTGACCCGGAGCTTGTACTGCTTCTTCTGCGGAGCGAGGTCATCGTCTTGAGCAGCGTCTTCCTCGATCTCCAGCATGGACTTGCCTTCTGCAGCTTCTTGGAGCTGAGCAAGCTCAAGGCTCTCGGTCTCGCAAGCATAGGATTGCTTGACGTCTGCCCGGAGCGTGAGGACTCCCTTAGGAGCTGGCATCTTCAGAACTAGGTAGGTGTAGTTCGGAATAGCCATAAACTTGGCCAACCCTGGCCGGCCGATGATGGCATGGTACGCCGACTCGAAGTCAGCGACTTGAAAGCAGACATACTCCTTGCGATAGTTGTTGGCGTCGCCGAAGGTAACTTGCAGGGAGATCTGGCCGAGTGGAAGAGCAGAGCGGCCGGGAATAACACCATGGAAGGGAGAGTTACTCGGCTGGATGCTCGACCTCGGTATCTTCATCTTGTCAAGTGTCTTGACGAAGAGGATGTTGAGAGCGCTACCGCCATCGATGAAGACCTTGCTGAGTCGGACCTCATCAATGATGGGCGAGAGGATCAGTGGGTACCGACCCGGCTTGGCGATGAAGTCGGGGTGGTCATTGCGATCAAAAGTGATGGGCACTTCTGACCATGGGAGGTAGTGAGGAGCGTCGACCGTGACAGCGTTGACTTCTCGGAAGGTCAGCTTCTGCTTCCTCTTTGACTCGTACGCGTCAGGGCCACCGAAGATGTGAAGGACAGCTTTGGGCTCGCGGTAGTCGTCCTGGTCCTTGTCGTCCTCCGGCTTCTTGGGCTCTTCTTGCTTCTTGGACGTGTATGTCATGAGGCCTTTGAGGCGCATACAGTCGCGGAGCTTGTGAGTAGCTGACGGTCCGCCATGGAAGATGCAGGGTTCGTCGAGCATTTGCTCGTAGTTGGCCGGCGCCCTGGGGCCACGCTGTTGTTTCCTGAACTTGGACTTGTCGGCGAGGGCGACCATGTTGTCACCCTTGCGCTTCTTGTCTTTGGAGCCCGAGTTGTCGTTCTCCTTGGACTTGCCCTTGTCTTGCCGTTGGCGGTACGCGTCGCGGTTCTGCTCGGCGCAAAGCTCGTTGCCAGCTGCAAACTGGTCGGCGAGCGCCAGCATCTCTCGGACAGTGGCCGGGTACTCCTGGCCGAGTCGGTGGACGAGGTTACGGTCGGTGCATCCTTCGATGAAAGCTGCGATCACCTCGGAGTCCGACACGCTTGGAATCTCATTCTTCTTCCGAGAGAAGCGTTGAATGAAATCCCGGAGGGACTCGTTGTCCCGTTGTTTGACCTGTTTGAGGTCTCTGCTCTTTGCAGGTCGGTCAGCAGTTGGCCGATAAGTGTCAATGACTGTGCGGGTGAGTTGATCCCAGGAGTCGATTGACTCGGCAGGAAGGTTGGTTAACCAACGCCGAAGTGGAGATGACAGCATGAGGGGGAGGTAACAGGCCATGACAGCTCTGTCGCCACCAGCAATTTTGACGGCGAGCGCGTAGGACTCAAGCCACTCAGCTGGGTCAGTCTTGCCGTCGTATTTCTCGATGTTTGTCAAGCGCATTGACTCGGGGAAGCGTGCCGAGTTGCGGAGACGTCGAGTGAACGAGCGAAGGCCATCTATTGAAGATGGATCTCCGTCGAAGTTGTGATCTCTCGGGGGAACACCGGGGTGTTCGGGCCGATCGAAGTGGCGGTCGTGGTGACGATCGTTGTCGCGGCGAGGAGGAGTGCGGCGACGGTCGTCGTCACGGTCACGCCGGTAGTCGTCGTGGTGACGCCGTTCTTCGTCACGGCGCCTGTCGTCATGTTGACGTCTGTCGTCTTCATGACGCCTGTCGTCGTTGCGACGCCTGTCATCATCGCGACGCCTGTCGCCATCACGGCGGCGATCGCGGTCGTCTTCCTGGTTCTGGTTTGCTCGGGGCGGTGACGGCGGTGGTGACCCGCCTGGAGGAGTCCGCCGTGGAGGAGCACGTCTCGGAGGAGACCTTGACGGACGGCGCGGAGAACGGTGGCGTTCAGGCGAGCCGCGTCGTGGTGGAGATCTCGAGGGTCTTCGGGGAGAGCGTGAGCGCCTGGGCGAGTTGCGCCGATGTGGGGATCCCACACCGAAGCGATCCCAGTCATCCCGTCGGGCACGTTCCTGGTCTTCACGTCTCTCACGGCGCATAGACTCGATGTGGCGCCGTGCATCGTAGTCGGGCCATGGGTTGGCCTGTCTGTTGACGTCCGTGGGACGGTTGGCCGGGTCTACCCTGTCAGGGGAACGCTGACCAGTCGGGCGGTCGGCGATGGCCGGAGTCGGCTGCCGAGGACGGTCGCGATCCCGAGAGTGGGTATGAGAGCGACGGCCGCGTCTGTTGGACGAAGATGAGCTGGCCGTTCGGGCAGAGGAGTAACTCTTCTGCAGAGCTGCTGCCTCGGCATATCCTTTGGCTCGCTGGATGAGGGCCGCAAGGGCATCTGTGGTGACTCGGGGGTCACGCATCGCAACCTCAACTTCATCGAGGATGGTGCGATTGGCCACCATGTTCTGTTCAGGGGTCCTGAATGCTTGGAGGCCGTTGACGTCGACAAAAAGACTGCGCTGAGTCGGTTGTCTCCGTCGGTGAGGCCGGCTGGCGTCATGGGCGTCTTGAGGTACGTCTTCTCCCTCCGGGATGGTGGAGAGGTGGCCAGCACGGTTGCGCTGCTCTTGAAGGGTCCGGCGTGCACCAGCCGCTGACGACTCGGCGAAGCCGGCACCGACTGGTGTAGTGACCGCCGCCGCGTCGGCGATCGCCGCCGCTGTTGTTGGTGTAGGAGCGACGGCGTCTGCCCCTGGAAGAGGCGGTGGCGGAGGCGGAAGATGAGCCGGAAGTGGTGGTGGTGGAGGCAGCTCTCCGTCGTTCTGCTCCTGGAGGAGGGCAAAACACTCGTACCGCTCCGGCGATGATGAGCCGCGGGAACAGTAACCAGCTTCTTGCTCCAGGATGTGGTGCAGGGAGTCGAGATCTGACTGGCTGTCTTGGAGACAAGCCACCAGATTGAAGGACTCGTCGCCTGGAGCCGCTAGCAGATCCTGCATGTCCCGTTGGCAGATAGCAGATGCGTTGTTGAAACCGTAAGGGAACATACCAGGAGGCTGAGTTGTATAACTCGGCTGGACAGGGTGAAGACGAACGTTGTCCAGGGCAGACCGGATCTCGGCTAGCGAGTAGTCCGAGTAGGATCTGACCCGGAGTCTGGAGAAGCCGAGCTCCAACTCGGCGAGAGCAGAGTCCGGCTCGATCTCAACCTCGTGACTCGGCGAGTCGGCGAGGGTGAGATTGCTGGTGATGTCGGCGACGAACTCCAGGCTCCCGAAGCGGATCCGAGTGCCTGGAGCGAAGTTGTTGATGAAGCGATCCATCGTACTCGACGAACAGGATCCCGACGCTCCCCCTACCTGGCGCGCCACTGTCGAGGTTTTAGGGCCTCGATAGATTATAATGGGTAGCGAAGGAACCAAGAATACGATGGTGAATACGAGACACAAGGTTTAGACAGGTTCGGGCCTCCCGGAGGATAATAACCCTACGTCCTGTATGTTGTGGTATTGTATTGGTTGTCTTTAGATGGAGCCCCTGCCCGCCTTATATATCCGGGGGATCAGGGTTACATGGAAAGTATCCTAGTCGGTTACAACTCGGAATTACTTGGAGTACAAGACAAGAGTCCTGATTTATCCTGCCGACTAGCCGCACCTGCCTTTTAGAGTCATGGGCTATTCGGTTTCCTCTGGGCCGGACCGACTACCCTTGTCAGGCTACTCGGCCCTGCTGGTCATGAGGGTACCCGGGAGTCATGGTAACGACAGCAACGCTCTCCGACACATGGCTTGCCGACCATGCGGACCCCGCGCGCCTGTTCCGCCGGCGAGAGCGGCGGCGCCAACATCGTGCACAAGTGGCAGCTCGGGCCGGCACCCCGGACGGCGACGGCATCGACATCGAGGGCCTGATCCTCTTGCAGCCCTACTTCTGGGGCACCCGGCGCCTCCCGTCCGAGACGGAGTACGACGAGGGAGCACTGGACGCGCCGAAGAGGGTGGACACCCTCTGGCCGTTCTTGACGGCTGGCGCGGCCGGCAACGACGACCCGCGCGTCAACCCGCCGGCCCACGTGGTGAAGTCGCTGCCGTGCCGGCGTGCGCTGGTGGCCGTGGCGTCGAAGGACGTGCTCCGGGAACGTGGGTGCCGGTACGCGGCTTTGCTTAGCCGCGGCGAGAGGTGCCGTGAGGTGAAGTTCGTGGAGTCGGAAGGCGAGGAGCAAGGGTTCCACCTCTGCCGGCCATCGCGCGCCAGCGCCGTGGAACTCATGAACAGCGTCGTCGACTTCATCAACAGGAGTGCGCCGGCGACGGTCGTCAATTCCGAAACAGAGCTCTTCCATGTCGCCATGAGGGATGTGCAAGCGCGGGAGGCCACGAACACGGCATGCAGGGCCGTGCTTGGGCGTGCAAAACCAACCAAAGCGTTTACTTGCGCGCTCATACCGGGTCGCTCCGCTATTTTGAGGCTGGTCCTGAAGGGCCTATCTGTTGCTCCTGGCGCTCAGGGGAGAACCATGGCCCAGAGCACATGGGTCAGACTCTGATCTCGATCTGAATTAGTAAGGGTCTGGTGCTCGAGGTTTTGAACATATGCATAAGTGCAATTCCATCCCTTGAATCTAATGTAAACGGTTCTTAAAGTGGAAAATCTTTCAACCCACGCAAGTAGAATGCAAAGTTCTTCAGTTCAAAAAAAAAAAAAAAAGAAAGAAAGAAAGAATGCAAAGTTCTTGTGGCCTTAGTGGGCTGGGCTCACCTTGGACCGTTAAGATTAGATTGAAGGGATCAGGTCCTTAATTTGTGCATATGTCACTATAACTCTTTAGTGCATCTGGTATTTCTCAGATGGAATCCCTGTTTATCTTTTGATGAATAAAGAGCCTCCTAGGGTAACGACAAGTGTCTGATGTGCTACCATATCGGAGAGTTGATTAGGTTTTTTTTTTAACCAATCCACCCGGATTTAAGTCTCAGACTTGGCAGGGAGTTTGCATCTTTACGACTATTTATTCTTTCAATAGGAGGCGACGTCCTCATCGACAGTAAGACGCCTGTAATAACTTCGTGAATCTTAATATCAGTCGGTCCAGTTTTTCGAATGTGCTCATAAAGATAGGAATTGTGTGCCTGTTTATAAGGGTGAGTGTTCGGATGTGTGTATGTGTGTGTGTGTGTGTGTGAATGTCTGCATCTGTGCTGTGTTTAGAAAAAATGATGTGCCAGCAGATCCTTAGTTGAGTTTTCATGTTTCCTACTATGTTTCAGTCCTCTTGTTTCGGAATTAAGTTGAGAAAGATGTTTCCCAAACAGAAACATATGTCCTTCTGTTTGATTTCAGATGTGTATCAACCGCGATGTTCTGACATAGTATAACTTCTTGGCTAGACATTTGAAGTATGGGTGGGATGCATGGGGACCGATCGGGTTCGCCGGCGGGAGCGGATCATGAAAAGCAGTGAGCTGGAACAAATTTAGGGACATGAAACAAACACGCTTGGAAGAAATTATTTGGGAAGCCAGAACAGATAACTCGTATACATTTTTTTTTTGCGAGAGAGATAACTCGTATACATGGAACAAACTATTTAGGGACATGAAACAAGTCATCTTCATGCTTGGAATAAATTTGTTGGAAAGATGGAACAAATTAGTTATATATGGAACAAGATCTGTAAAGAGGTGGAACCGTTGGACACATAAATTGTACTCGTGGAATAAATTTTCTAGAAAGGTGGAACATAGTTATATCTATGGAACAAAATCTGTAACGAGGTGGAACAAATAAATTGTACCTGTGGAACAAATTCTTTGGGAAGCCAGAACAAATAACTAAGTTTCAGGGCGACCTATGTGTGCAACCGCATAGGGCCTCCATTTTCAGGGGCCTCTGAATTACATAGTCCATATATTCCTATTTCTTTGGCCCATTGAAGCAATTTCTCTTGTGTTGTGGCCCATTTTCAACGCCCAGGCGGCGGCCTGGCCACCAGGCACCGTGACTCTCGATCAACGGTGATCAACGGGGAACAAACAAGGAAGCCATCGCAGATCGCTGCGGCATCACCTATCGGCCATCGCGATCGCAATCGCACAGCAGGAGCAGCGCAACCAGGTGCCCAACGATACAACATCATCCCGTCAGAGTAGCCGAAGCCGGTACGTTCTTTACTCTTCGGTTCTCTTTTCTAATCTGTTGCAAATTGTACTTCACTGAGTGAATGAGAACGAATGCATTGATTAGTGACATGCTGGAGAAGATTTCATATGAAAACATCGCCGCAGATTTCATTTCAAAACGCACCAAAAGGATGATGTTGTTCAAGTAAAGATTATATACAACCGATATTTGAACCGGCACATTTCTTTAATTATCCCATTGCTATAAACTGCATTGCAACCTATCTAGTTTGTTTTACCATACTGCTAGGCCTCATTATAGATTTTCGCACATGGCACCCGATTTTGTTGGAACGGTGCTAAGTAATTTAGATCATGTTAGATCTAAAGGCTATTGTATATCTTGCTTGAATTTCTGCGCTGGATGTTTTGCCTTTTCTTTTAGAATTTTTAGTAGTTTCATTTGATTAATGTAAAAGCCTCAGAAGGAGACCACGTTCCGGTGTGGCCTTGCAGAGCTTGGTCTTATCATTCCTTAAGTCTACTAGGAAGAATGGCACGCTTTGCCGCGCCCATTTGGCTAACACATGGATAGATTGTGAAGAAAAATATATGTTAAATCACTCTCATGTCTATTCATTTTCATAGATTAAATGCTAAAAATATTGTTATCAAAAGATAGTGTGTATATTTGATAAAGGTAGGGAGCTGGACCATAAAAGTGCAAGTCCAAAATAATTGAAGCTGGAAATACAACATAAGAGCAGGGGTGTACATGCAAATGACCCATCCTTATCCTCTCTCCACGGGAACACCACATGACCACACCCTTCTCTTCTCTTCCGCTTTCTTCTCCTGCTCCGATCTTCCTTTCTCATCTTCTCTCTCCCATGCAAGCAGACGGAGGACCGAGCTCCAATAGACACATGTGTCACCAGAGGGACGGCACAGGGTCACCTATGAAGCAGCGTCGCTCCCATCAAAGTCGCTCATGGCGGCCTCCTCTCGCCTCCAACTTTAGCTTTTTTCTTCTCACAGGAGCATCGGGACTGCGGCATTGGGGCTCCGATTCGGTGCCTTCCAGGATCGATTTGCACCACCCTCTTCTCTTCTCCACGCCCTCACCTGACTCACCTCCCATCCCGGCGCTGGCTTCTTTTCAATTTTTTTCCCGTTTCTAGGCAGGCCAAGGAATCTAGCGCCTTCAAAACGGTAGTCGGGCACGGGCTCATCTGCTAGAGAGGAGCAAGAGCAGCACATAGTGGGGCCAAGGAGGGCGGGAAAAGGGGTAAGGCGGGGAGCAGGTCCACGTCGCTGGGAATTGACGTGCAGTCACAGGAAAGCTCCACGTCGCACGTCGGCTAGAATGCTGTGAGGTGCCTTAGGCTTTATCCTATCAGAATATAGTTATTGGCGTACTCAGCTGGATGGACGGATGGGCCGCGGCCCACCTTGGATTTTGAGAAACATCATTTTTAGCATTGTAGCATGTACTTTAGCCCGCAAAAGATTCACGGCCCATTTTTTTCCCTTTGCGGCCCACCTTGGCTCGCCACCGTAGCTACGGCCACTGCTCAAGTCCCATCTCAGGATCCTCATAGCTGATCCTAATTTCTATCCCTAATTGACTCAATCACGAAGAGAAAGACATAATAAAAGATGAAAAGAAAGGATTGATTATCTTTTTTAAATCAAGAAAAGAAAGAGATAGTAGCTAGGATCTTTTTTTTTGACATCAAGGTAGCTAGGATTCGTCTCTCAGCCGAAAGGGGTAGGACTGACTCTGACAAAACGTTATAGAAGGATGATCTCCAAATCCCGAAAGAAGCCCTGGGTAAAGCTCGATTATAGTTCATAAAAAAATGAAACATTCCCTCCCCGGTGCAGAGGAAACTCCCCTGCCACTCTTACGAAGCCATTAAGGTAGACTTTGACTGGCGATCAGGGTGGAGTTGGGGGAGGCCAGACTAAGCACTAAAATAGCAACTTAATTTGATAATTTCTCGCAAAAAAAAAGAAGTTAATCGCTTGTAAAACAATAATTTTGAACGATTGTTCTGTTTAGCGTATGAGTTGTCATGAATTAATCTCTCTCTCTCTCTCTCTCTCTCTCTCTCTCTCTCTCTCTCTGACAATCTCAGCTGTGACAACCGTAAATGATTCTTAAACCGCCATAGTTTAAAAAATTGGTAATGGACAACATGCATTTATAGAATAGTTGTGTAACATTTTGCCGTTAGATCATCACCAGAATGATGCGGGCTAGATGAGCTCCAGGAGTCTTATTTATTTGTTTCAGCAAACAGTTTTGTAACATTAATGCATTTGATTATTGTTCAGTTCTTATCAACAAAAATTACTTAACTCATGTTGATGCGCTAAACAGATGGAAGAACATATACTCCTATACTATACGTGTACATCACACCTTCCACTTCAATCCAGCTAGGCTGGTTGAGTGGCGTACCATAAGGACGCCACAACTACTTGTGAAATTAATTGTCATACTACGGGGGTGTTCGTTGAATTGGGTCTAAACTTTATAGGGTTTTTTCAATGAATATTGTGATTACAAATAAAGTTTAATTACAAAACTAATTTTAGGACTCCGCTCGAATTCGCGAGACGAATCTAATGAGGGTAATTAAGGCGTGATTAGACGATGGTTACTGTAGCATCACTGTAGCAAAACATAGATTAATTAGGCTCATTAGATTCGTCTCGTGATTTAGAGGGGGGGTCGTGACATAGGTTTTGTCATTAAATTAATAAAAATATATTTAAATAATAAGATTCTCTTTGATGTAACAGGTGTTAAAGTTTAGAGGGGGGTAAACGAACACCACCTACGTCTGTTTTCTATTTAATTGTTTTGAAGAAAGACTGGAAACTAATAACAGAACGACTTATTCATATATTTGCCCAGTCCCCTGACCACGTCTTTATGTAATTTAAGGAAAGGACTACGGCTGGTAAAGTCTTCACAAATAGTGAGAAAGATATGAATCAGAACGGAGGAGTCACGACTCACGAACCAGACACGAACATTGAGGACGGAGGCAGTAAGGTAGAGTTTGTTTCATTTTAGAGGATGCTGTAGCAGTCACATCAAAGATGTCGGCACGATTTATGTGTACTAAACAAAGTCAAATTACAAAACTAAGTCCAGGACCCCTCTCTATTTCGCGAGACGAACGTAATGAGGGTAATTAAGCGGCGATTAGACGATAGTTACTGTAGCATCACTGTGTCAAAACATTGATTAATTAGGCTCGTTAGATTCGTCTCGAAAAATAACGCACGTCTGCAGAAAGGTTTTGCAAAAAAAATTTATTTAGTGCCCCTAAATAGTAAGATTCTTTTTTACTTTAGAGGGTATAAACTTTAGAGGGCACTTTAGAGCCCTATCCGAACGCTACCTAAGAAGCAAACACATTGCTTATGGGACGGATATGAATTCAAAAGAGAAATACGTCTGGCTTAAAAAAATGAGTTGAGCGAGGTGTTAGGTAAAAAATTAAATTAAATGCCAACTCATATTTGCTGTACTTTAGCACATCCTTGTGCGCAAACTTTACTTTAGTTGGATAATCATAATTATTTTTTCATATTTCAAGAAGCAGAAGGAGAAACATTTTTCAATTAAGACTAAACTATGTTAAATCCTTACACAATATAATATGACTATTTTTGTGACATCTTTAACCCAGTTCAAATTAATATGAAATACTTCTTTTCATCCAAACTTAAGTAATTTCAGGATTCATGTCAATCATTGTTTTTGGACCTCAATGCTTTAACAATGTATGATCAACATTACCAGAATGATTATGAAGATAATTTCATATATAGAAATAATTAGTATAAAAATTTAAATAAACTTTCAAGGTATCTGGTCAATGTCATAAATGACTTTTATTCTGAATAAACAGGGAACAAAATGTATCAGCCACAAGAAGGCCTTAGGTAGCATGGGGTACGAGCTCATTTACGTGACACTAGGAGAACATGCATCGCCGCGATCGAGAGAAGAGCCAACACCAAGATTGAGCGGCATCTTGCGGCTTTCTGGTGATGATCGATGCATGATTCATTAGAACATGGCTTGTATATGTTTGTTTAATTATGAGTATTTGGTAGTAACTTGGTGCTATTTACTAATTAGCTAGTTTAAGTTAGAAGAACAAGAACGATCAATTTTGTGTGATGGATCTCGGTCTCACACGTATTAATGAGTAGGCTTTTATATATGTACGATGAAGTATCATGATAGTTTTGTGCAAGAGAGAAACTAAGTTGTCTAGTTACCATATAGAGTAGGGTAATTGAGGTTGTTTAAATTTACTTGGAGCGCTCACACACAGGCGCACTGCACAGCGGTGCAGAGAAACTTAATTAAAACATATATCAATTTAATACTCCGGCTGGCATCGACCAGTTCCTTACCTAGGCCTCCATTAACCAGGGGAAGTACCACCTTGTACACACCGAAAAAGATCTTGTTTTATAACCCTCCTCCGTTCTTAATTCGTTGATGCTAGTTCTTAACAACTTCAGAAGGGATTATGTACATAAAAACAAGCATTTAACTAGCTAACCAAAGCAGAGCGCTGTGAGCTGCTTCAAAAATATTCTTAAGAGCGCTGTGAGCTGCTTCAAAAATATTCTTAAAACGTACTACCTAGTAGCGACTAGCTGGCGACGCCCTCTTGTTGCCTATAAAATGCACCATTCTGCCTTCCCAGGAAGTCACGCACACCCGCAATCAACTGCCATCACCAGCAGCAGCAGCTCTCTTGAGTTTCTTATCTGCAGTGGAAAGCAAGGATGGCGGAAGCCATCGTGGGGCCGCTGGTGGGGAAGCTCCAAGAGCTTGCGCTGAACGAGACGAAGGCACTGGTGGCCGTGACTGGTGACATCCGCAGCCTCCGGGAAAGGCTCATGTGGATGCAGACCTTCCTGCGACATGCTGACCCGAGGCGGAGTGACACCTCCAACGAGCTCATCAGGGTGTGGATCAAGCAGACCCGCGACGCTGCCTTTGATGCCAAGGACGCTATCGACCACTACTACCTCAAGGTCGACCTTTCGAGGTATGTTTATGCACATTCGCAACAAATAGAATCTAGTCAAAGCTCCTTCCGAATCAAATTTGCTGTATATACTTTTATGTTGGACTACTTTGGCGGTGATCTAATAAAACACTAATATAAGGACCCTTTTTTTAGGAGGAGAAACTTCTTAACTACAGCTAGCCAATCGAGTCACATAATTGTAAAAATTCAAAACTGAATTAATCTGGAATTGTGAACGGATGAAAGCATATTTCCGAAAGAAAGTGTCCATCGTATTATACTACACTAGGTGAAAACCCCAAGCATTGCTGCGGCGCATCAAAACATATCGTCACTTCGTGGTATTGGAAAAGTAGCTACTGGTTCAAAGAAACTTTCTGGTTTCAGGAAAGTTTTGTGGAAAAATATTTCGTGTGCACTGGAAAGACTGCGGAATATTAGAATTAGCATATAGATCATTGTGGTAAACTTACAACGTAATTTTTTTTGAAGCAAACTTACAACGTAATTAGGTACCAGGATTCAATAATAGCAACAGAGATTACAGTGACCCCTTTAGAGAATTAGTTGTAGAGGATATTTTGTTTTAGGTATTGGGATTGCCTTTGTCTCACAGAGACTACAGTCAAAGTTTAGAAAAGATGGGCACCTATTTACTTTTCATAACTAAAACTGGTCTGCTCTTGAATCATGATATTGCTGTAAGGTTACAGGATCTTAACGGTGCTCCTAGAAACCTAATCATGGTCATGACAGATAAAGAAACAATAGATGCCTGCTGCTCTTCTGCATATTTCAGCTAAAACCGAAAACAAAAAAAAAAATCCCATAATAAGATGCTTTCGAAACATCCTCCATCACCGAGCCAACTAAGACAAGCTTAGCTTCCTACATCTCCCATTATTTTGTAACCATTATTGCTTACCAGTTGCTTGCTTCTGTTTTGGGGGGCATTAATGTGTTGATCATGAGGTGGAGACTTATTACATTAATAAAGAAAGTTATTAACTATATTTTCAAACTAATACCTTATTGATTAAAGTGAATTATTTTATCCTACTTATGTTTTGAAAAAAGTAGGGAGGATACCACACAAATATGAGTACCACACACACACACCTTGTCCATATAGGGGTCCTTTCCCCTCAAAGTTTGTTGTGTTTCTTCTTTTTTAAAGGGAGATACCAAAGGTTGTTCAGTTTGTTGTCTCCCGTATTTCTGAAATATATCTTAATCTGTTCATGAATGTGCATGTTTTTTATAGAGAAATAGCCTCACAGCCCTTAATTTTTAGCTTATGAGACCACTGCATCACGAAACAACGAAATTTTTCTGTCATCTATCTATCCCCCTCTTGCTCTTTCCATATCATGAAATATGTTACGTGGTAAGTATGAGACAACCAAATGAGACTGCTGACATATAGTAATATTATTTTCTCTGAGGTGATGTTTCATCTGGATAGAATTCCTTTCTAGTAAACCTGAACACTGGTTTATTTGTTGGGTTACTTAGCTGGGAAGCACATTGACAAACCAAATGGAAATAGGTTGCAACCTTTATTTGATCGTGCGTATACCTGGCGTAATGTACATGTATTTTAAAACGTAATTGTTTTGATGAAAATGAGGAATATAATGAAATTGAATTTGACACAGTGTTTCTTTCTGTTTCTCAAGGTATCCGGGCTGGACTCAATCCATCATTAGGTTTCTTGCTGGATTCACTACACAAATAAGCATCCGACATGACCTGTCGAGAAAGATTGCAGAGATCAACATAAGGCTTGAAGATATCATTAACAATAAAGAGAAATACAAGATTGATGATGCAGCTAGTAACTCTACAATGGTGCAATGGAAACCTTCTACTAACATCTCTTCTGCTGCCATAAATTTGTAAGCATGCATGACTCAAAACTTTCACTTTCATGTATATCAAGCTTTATTCAGAGGAACAATTAATTGTTTGCATAAATTCATTTTGTTTGTGAACACTTTTCGCTTTTAAACAATAGACCGGTACCTGGGTATATCATTATTCCAAAGATTATGATTGAAGGAGAGCGTGGAGTCATGATTTAAAGAATTTTTAGGCTTATGTATGCTGTTCCATAGTTATATGATCATTTTTCAGGTGTTGCATTCCCGTTGATTGGAAGTACGTAGCAGTCTATTTTTCTAATGTCAGCACAAAAATCAGTTACATACTAGTAAAAATAAATAATTGTATAGATCATAAAAAAATAAGTATTTGCAAAAGGAAGACCATGAGTATTCCAGTTTCCAGTAGTGGCAAGATGATCTGAGGTTCAGCAGCGGTTGTGTGCTACGAACCACAGAAATAAGTGACATTGGGCAGTGCCCAGGTCTTCCAAATCCTCTCCCATGGCTTGACAATAGTAGCACCTAAGAAAAGATTATCGTAGGCTGATTTAGCTAAGTATTGCCCGCTAGTTGATAGTCTCCAAATGTGCGAGCTCTCCACATCCGGCTGGAGCTCTAACTCATAGAGAAGGTTCCAAAGCTGAATGTACTCGAAACCTGTGGAGGTGCTTTTTAATGTCAAATATTCAAAACCTGTGGAGGTGCTTTTTAATATTCTGTGCAATAACTAATGACATAAAATTGCTATTAGTGTATCATTTTGTTATTGTTATTATCTAGTGAAGAATAAATTTATAGGACAGGTATAAAGAAGTAAATTAACATATATAGGAGCATAAAATACTTTTAGATATATATTACTTGGTACAGCTCATACACATGAACTTAAGACAGTGGTATTAGTGATTCCTATTAAACAACATATTCTCTTACATGTGACATGTGAATTAAGTATGGAACCAAGGAATTGGGTGAATTTTCAAAATCTCTAGTTGGTTTACACTCTAACTCATTGTTGATGCACAGAGATGATGTTCATATACCTGTAGTCAAACGTAAGAAGAAGAAGGAGCTTGAAAAAGCATTTCAAGAAAACCAAAAGGGTCAAGTGGTGATCTCTGTGAAAGGGGAAAGTGGTGTGGGCAAGACTACTCTAGTTAGAGAAGTATATGAAAAGTCAACCACCAAGGCACATTTTGATGATCAAGTTTGGGCTAGCTTCCCACCACATCTGAGCGCATCAAACATCCTCCAAATATCAGAAATTACAAGGAAAAAAAACTTATCTAAAAATGACGACATGGAGAAGGATCTGAAAAAAACATTGCAGAAAACGGATTTCTTGTTGGTTATTGACGGTGAGGTTAGCAATACTGATTTGAGAGCTATCCTTGCTGCCTTGCCAGACGAGAAGGACAACAAGGTTGTGGTTATCTGTATTAAGGACGGCAATCATTCAAGTGGAAGTATTTTCAAGGCAAAATTGTCTGGGACATACTGAGAAACTGTGGTTTCGTCCATAACACACCAACAAAGTCGAAATTGTCTGCAGCACACTACGATTTTGGAAACTCTTGTCCGTGACACACTATGACCATTTCATAATTGTTTTCAACTTTTTTATCTCAATTCGTAGCATGCATTAGAATTTGAAACTTGGCAACAATGTACATTGTTGGATTATCTATCATTAAAAAATGAAGCTAGATTTTTTTTGATTGTTTGCACCGCGTGATCATTGTTTTAATATTTAATTTGTCGATCAAATCATAAAAAATGGAATAAAATCTACCTCCATTTTTTAATGATAGATAATGCAACAATGTACATTGGTGTCAAGTTTCAAATTCTAATGTATCTTATGAATTGAGATAAAAAAGTTGAAAACAATTGTTAAATGGTTATAGTGTGTCATAGACAAGAGGTTTCAAAATCGTAGTGTGCTGCAGACAAATTTGACTTTCTTGGTGTGTTGCAGACGAAGCCATCGTTTTTCAGTGTGTCTCAGACAAATTTGCCTATTTTCAAACATCATATTAAACTTAGCTGTTTTGACAAACCAACAACTATTGATCTATTCATGAAAATGGTGGAGGAGGAGGAAAAAAACTGAAGATCAAATATTGACTACTGAAATACCTTGGAACAATATAAAGATTGATGACATTTTTATAGAGAATAAACTGGTTACAGAAGGAGCTGATGAAAAGCTTGGCCTAATGTTATACATTATATCACTAGAGGCCGTCCACTTGCCATTGTTCTTCTGTCGGGCCTTGTGAAAACTAAGGAATATCCAAATGAGTGGAAAGCAGTATTCAAGCACCTCATGTCCAAGCAATCAAAGCGACTTGATAGCATGCTCACCATGTGTTTTGATGACCTTCCACATGACTTAAAATCATGCTTCCTCTACTTTGCTGCATTGCCTGTTAACACACCTATTGAGACTCGTAAGCTGGTATATGTGGATGGCAGAAGGGTTCTTGACACAAAAGGATGGGAAAACAATGGAGAGAGTGGGAAGAATATACTTGAAAGAGTTGATTACTAGGAATCTAGTGAAGTTGGTAAAGAATGATGACACCAATGGCGATGATGCTGAATTGGTGACCGTCCACCACAAAGTTTATGAATTTTTACAGGTTGAAGCACAAGAGGCTAATTTTGTGGATATCCATAATGGTGACAGTAACCATTCTTTTACGAGAGCCCGTCGGCTCTCTCTACAAAATTACACAGATAAACTTTCTGCTCCGAAAACTTCTCTACCCAAGCTACGGTCTATCTTGTCTCATTTTCAGAAAGAAGAAGAAGAAGAAACTGATTCAGAAGATGAATATGATGAGGACGAATATGTTGATGAATATCAGGATCAAGACGAAGATAGAGGCACAGATGAAGACGATGAGATTGAGCATATAGAAAGGACATACTTAGGAGAGTTGGTGATCAAGAGTTTGAGGTAGAGGAAAAGAAAGAAAGTGACGAGAATGTTGAGGAAGAGGAAAAGAAAAATGGAGATGATGATGGAGAAGATGAAATAGTAAAAGATGAGGGAGATCAAGACAATGAACAAGAGGGCATCTATGAGGAAGACAAAAATGAATGAGGAAGGTGTGTAAGATGCAAGTCAGCAACAAGAGAAAGATATTGCGAAGTCTACCATAATGCCATGGTCAGGCTTGTCACGATGCTGGGGAAAAGGAGTCACCACCCAAGATAGTAACAAGTCATACATAAGAAGGATGTTGAATTACTCCAAGTTTCTTCGTGTCATGAATCTACAAGGCATTGATATTGGTAATGATTTACCAGAAACAATAAGGAATGTGGCTCATCTGCATTATCTTGGTGTCACTGCATGTCCCTTGAAATATATTCCGGCTACAATTGGGAAACTTCAAAATCTTCAGACCTTGGATGTTCGGAACACATCCGTTCAACAGCTTCCACTAGAATTTTGGAAGATTAGAACACTGCGACATGTATTTGGTGATTGCCTTATCTTGCCAAAACGGGTAGGGGACTTGAAGCGTCTACAAACACTTGAAACTATACAACCTGACATGAAAAATGGTTGGGACAGTAAGACTTTTGAAAGAATGAAAAATCTTCGAACGTTAAAAATTTGGGACATCTCTGAAAATAGTGCAAATGCTAAGGCTCTATCTGCTGTTATGGAAGGATCTAATGTTCTTCAGTACCTTGAGACCATGGAACTATGTACTGTCAGTTACAACATTCCTCTAAAAGTGTTTACTAGCAGTTCGAGACGCCTTTCTACTTTGACATTAGATGGCGTGATGGAAATGCTTCCAAAGGAATCCAAATTTCGTGCCCCTAACCTGACCTTTCTATGGTTGGAAAACACAGAGGTAACACAAGACTTCATTGACAAGCTCAGTAAGCTTCCACTCACTACCCTAATATTGGATACAAAGTCCTATGTTGATGATCAAAACAACTTGTGTTCAGCGCTAGTGGCTTCCAAGGTCTAACGAAGCTAGAGCTCTCTGATCTAGAGGACTTGAGAAAAGTTGAGATCAACAAGTTTGCACTACCAGAGCTCAAAGATCTGGTGGTTGTATGTTGCCCAAGATTGTAGTTCATGGTGAGCGTGAGTTCGTGAAGAAAATCCAGGATGAGGATGAAGACCTTTTTAAGTGTATCACTATTGCTCCAAAGAAAACTGCTCAAATTCTTACATCAAAAAGCATGAAGCTGGTGGAAGATAAAAGATAAAGTAAAATGAACATACAACCACTGGCAATAATATGATATTCCATAAATTAATGTTGATATTGTGCTCATGACTTTATTTGCTGGTCTTGCAATTTGTTTTTGCGTGTTGTATGTGACAATTATTTGTCTTGTTTTTGTGTCATGTTGAACTCTCTCATAATTGGAATTGTAATAAGTGTGGATTTTGTGGAAAATTCACATTTTAAATGGTATGATGAGCTAGCTACATGATGTATCATTATTACCGATATGAATGTAATATGGAGTGTATATTACAATAATGTTGGAAAATTGTTGACTACAAGGTCATATCTAAAGAAGGATGTGTTTTTTAATATATGTTTTTTAATATACTCATGAAATGTTATCCTTTAGAACTTCTGGTAGAAAACTCCTGACTCTTTTTTGGCTGAATGAATGAATTTTTGGTCATGAGTTTGGGGAACTCTGACTTCAATATAGGCCAATCCCCATTTTTCCACAAATACCCCCTTCACTATCCATGCCAACATTTCAGTGACAATTTTAAACAGCAGTATCTCTTGAAAACAAATGACAAGTTGGAAACTTGAAGATATGCGATGTGAGCCATTAGATGTTGCACCCATGATCAATATGGTGCATGTGCAATGACACACTCCATATTTTAGTTACTTTGCAATTGGCCCCTTCAACTGACGAAGTCTTGGACTTTAGGGCTTTTACATGTGTAACATCCAGGTTCCCACAACATGGCTGGGCCCGCTCATATGTTGTGTGAACCCCACTCGCCCGCTTCGTTTCACGTAAAAGGTTAACCTAAGGTGGTGGATGTTGGACAACCTAGGCTTATATGTTGGCCTTTCTCCCACTAGACTAGCAAGGTGGGACCAAACTCCCACCTCCTTATGCACACTAGTGCACATGGGCCACTCCGGGTCTGATCACAATGGGCCGGATGTCACAACATGCAACATCTTGACGGTAGATGCAACCCAACGGCTGTAGGAAGTCACATGCCGCAAAATGCTATGATACATTAATATACTACTAGGAAATCACTTGTACTTAACTAAAAAAATGAAGGCCATATATATGTAACACATCTTGCTGTTGAAAAAAAAAAGAATACTAATGTCGATTATAGCTAAATAACCGAGCGCATAAAAATAAAATATTGTCGGTTAATGCTCAAAATCCCACTGCATATATTTATAGTGTCGGGGGTTAAATTTGTCAGACGGTTGTTTATAATACCCAGTGAAAAAGAAATAATCTGTTTTCTAGTGATTTTGCTGAATTTCAAACGTTGTTTGTGTATGTGATTAACCATGAGTTGTAGTTAATACAATGTACTGTCTTTCTTTGTCATGTTATTTTCACGGATTGTTCTTAAGGACCTTTCTTAATAACAAATTCTTGAAGGACCTTTCTTGCTTTGTCTAGTAATTGATAACAAATTCTTGAGGACCTTTCTTAATTGTTTTCACGAATTGTTCCTTTTCATGACGAAAGCTGTTCTTTAATTACCTTCTTAACAATAACCATCAATGATATGAAAAGAAAAGTTCTGAAGCAAACAGTGTCGTCGACGTCAAGGGTGGGCTTTGTTTGAGTGAGAACCATCAAGGAAAATAAATATCAGCACCACGGTGGTGCCCATCCTATCGTAGCTAGGGGCGCTGACAAGACAATCGTCCTTGCACCAGAGATATTAGCAACGTCCCCCGCAAAAAAAAAATGTATTAGCAACAAGCGTGGATATTTGGGCGGGTCAATTTGTATACATGCATGCCCCAGCTCCCAGAGTTCGTACGTGTCGGTTTAAGGACGATATTTTTCTGTCAGCACGTGCAGTTAATAATCTTGTGCGGAACTACGTCGGAGACCTCGATCGATTTGTCTCATCCAACTCATCCTTTGTACGACGATAGATATTCCTGCCTGCCAGAGGAAAACGAGTGGCCCGTGTGGCTAGGGATGAAAACGGACGGAAACGGTCGGGAAAACGCTTCATCAGTTTCTATTTTCACATTTATTTTGCCGGACGGAAACGAAAACGAAAGAGGCGGTAACGAAAACGATCGGTAATATATCGGGAACCCGAAAAAGGGCATAATACGGACGGAAATATGTCGGTATCGGTCGGGAACCAGTAATTCAGATCGGAAACATCAGTCATAAACCATGTGTTAAGAAAATTGGTTCGCACAAATAGATTAACCGATCGTTGGAGATAAACCATACTAGATAATAATTAATAAGTTTTTGACCATAGACACAGGAACAATTGTCTTACACACAGTTTCACATCCAAACGGGCTTAGCTGCAGCGCAACGGCCCAATGTTCTTTTTTTTTTCTGAAACCAGCCCAATGTTCACTGATTCACGTGGTGTCCTGCAATCTTATCCTCTCTCCCGTCTCCACTCACCTCTACCGGTCAATCTAGCTTGCCGCATCTCTCTCTCTCTCTGTCTCGCTCATTCATCTCTCTTCGAATTAGTTCACGGGAGCGCAGGGAAAGGAGCGCGGGGTGAGGCGAGGTGGCCTGGCTCGCCGGCCGTCCCGGGTATCCTTCTGGGTTCGCTTCGCGTTCAAGCTTAGGAAGTGGTAATGGAGGAGGACGGCTGGCAGTGGCCGCGTCGGCGCACTGGCGTAGGACGGCGGCTTGCGTTGGGTGGGAGTGGAGGTGAGTATCGGCTCCATATTTCCCGGATAGAGATAAACGGGACTCAAAAACGGGACCATCCCGTCTAAAACGGGATTCCGACAAAACGGACGGGAAACAGCTTCCGCCGTTTTCGATCCCGCATCCGGATTTCTTTTTCCGTTTCCATCCCGTTCCTGTTTGACACCCGACAATTCGAAAACGAACGGGAAAAATTCACTAAAACGGTGCTACGGGAGCCGGTCGGGACGGGATTTTCCCGTCCCACTTTCACCCCTACGTGTGGCAGGGGAGGAGAAGAAAATAGCTGGAGCAACGACGGGTCGGAGGCAGGTAGCCGCACACGCATGCGCGCCCACGCATGCTACCCGTTCCCGCCTTTGCCGTCCAGCCCTCGCTTGACGTGAAACCGGGAGCTAGCTTTGTCTGGCTGTGTCCCCAAGTTTTATCTCCTCCGTTGTTTGTTGCGCCGCGCTTGTCGTCGACCTCCATTGACGTACGGTCGGGCTTAATTCTCTTTTGCATTTCCGGGGGAGGCGTGCGTGACCGGAGAGGAGGGAGGAGATCATGGAGTGCTTGCTGGGGCTGCTCAAGGTGCGGGTTGTGCGAGGGGTGAACTTGGCCATCTGCGACCCCCTCACCCACAGCAGCGACCCCTACGTCGTCCTCCGCCTCGGATCGCAGGTAATCAGATAATTCTTTTCATCTATCCTTCGTTTTTACTGAACAGTGTGCTACATGTAGATTTCCCTAAACTATGACATACATCTTTGTATCAACAACATGAAACGAATACGCAGATTAGGCACGCCCTTAATTAGCAACGGTACCTCGATCCAATGGACATGTGGCGTGTGAAATATGATACCACCTAGTATTTGAGGACTGGAGAAGGCAACGATCAAGGAGGCGGGAAATGCTGTCTGTTGTCCAGGATAAAAGTTTGGATCATTGTTGAGATGGGGCGCGCGGCTATAGAAATTGGTTGATTGAAATGGTTAGGGCTGGTCAGGAGGAGAGGCATCAAGAGCGTTTCCAATTAGTGGAAAGGGAGACGGGGACGGCTAAGAAAACTCTATCCTTCATTTCATGCGCTCAGTTGTCGTATGCGACATGATAGATGATGCCATTATTCATTCATAATTTTGTCGCAATTTTTTGTGCATTCGTTGCAGTGCTGCCGGAGTTGTGAACACGGTATGATAGCACTGCAAACCCCGGTAACACTACTCTCATTTTTGTCCCGTGAAATGACTGGTTCCACCGATTTCGGACTGTAGCACTATTAAGTTTTTTTTAATCCACTGTTTATGTTTTTCTGTCTCCGCAGAATTTCTTTTGCTTGTTTATCTACTCCTACAGATATTCTTGCATTGCCACTTTTTGCCTCTTAGTCTTACTTTGTTATGTGACCATATGTTTTTATGTGTGCAGAAAGTGAAGTCGAGTATAAAATATCACACAATTAACCCAGAATGGAACGAGGAACTTACCCTATCCATCACAAACATGATGCTGCCGGTCAAGATTGTAAGTTCATCACCATCTCCACGATCAAATGCCACAACCTTCAGCATCTCCCACCTGCCTACTTGGCCTCCAGGATTTCAATAACTTGGCACTTCGAATTTCAGGAGGTTTTCGACAAGGACACGTTCACCAAGGACGACAGCATGGGCGACGCCGAGTTCTGCATCCTGGATTTCGTGGAGACCGCCAAGCAGGACCTGAGCCACGTCTCCGACGGCACCGTGATGAAGACGATCCACCCGGACAAGGCCAACTGCCTCGCCACTGAGAGCCACATCACGTGGAAGGACGGCAAGGTGTCCCAGGACATCGTCCTCAGGCTCAGGAACACTGACACCGGCGAGCTCGTCCTGCACCTCCAGTGGGTGAGCATCCCAGGCATCGCCCGGTGAACTCGTGCACGGCCGCGATGGCTCGGGGCGGTGTAAGAAGCCCAGATGATTTATATGATGTAATGTTGCTCCGTTTCCAAGATGCGGACTCTGGACAATAACCAGCATCCTGAGGAGATCCTGGAATGTGCAGTATGTAAGGCATGCCGCAGTCTTGCGTGTTAATGGGAGTGAATCTTGTTTTCAGACTTTTGTTCCGCAAAAGTATTTTGATCAGTCAAGATATTTGATCTGAAGGAATGGAAAACTGTATTTCATACTTCAGTGTCATGTCTGAGTGTCTCATGAACCACATGTATAGCCATTTATCGTCAGGTACCAATTTAGACGAAACTATTAGCAGTGACATTACAGATCAGATGAAAATCAAGATTTAGTCCAGCTCCTGATACAATGCAGGTGGCAAAAACTTCAACTTCCGTGAGTACAAAACTGAACAACGAAGTAGATCATATACCTCAGTAGCGCGAACAGCAAATAGACGAAATTGGACAGTTCCACTCAACTGAGAGTCCTCCTAGGCTGAATTTCGGACCGACAGAATGGAGTATATACACCATAGCTGACCTAGTATGTACAATTCTGTTTTTCAAATCTGGGGCTCGAACATACAAAGAAGAACGGCAGATTGAAAGCCAAGCTACCAGTACCGCAGGCTTTCAACTAGTTAGAAGAGAGCGGCGAGCTTTCGTTGTTGCTGCTTCGAGAGCTTTCATGTGGGCGCTGATGTTTGGCCATTTGCACATCCCGCGTGAAATGGGTCCTTGATTTTGCATAGGGAGCTTCTCTTGCTGCAGAAAAGGTCAATACAAAAAGTCTGTTACAGCCTGAAACTTTGTACACCTTACTTTCAGATTAGGCAATTGTTCACGTCTCTTACCTGCAGCTAATTTTTGAGCACGGAGAATGTTCTGCCTTCTCTTCCACCAGCACGCTGCAAATACAACTAGAAACAGAAAAGACAAAAGCACCCCGAAAGCCATTCCAATCTTCGCAGCCACAGATAGATGAGGGCCACACTCACGTAACCCAGGAATTCCACATAATCCAGCATTATCTGTGAAGCTACAATTTTATAGCAGCACTATTGAGTTATCTTACCATTCAAGTGTATCCAGAGAAATGTAGCTCAGGTATG
Source organism: Eragrostis nindensis (assembly GCA_012490785.1). NCBI lineage: Eukaryota > Viridiplantae > Streptophyta > Magnoliopsida > Poales > Poaceae > Eragrostis > Eragrostis nindensis. The sequence goes on from JAAXCT010000093.1 coordinate 716,996, forward strand.
TATCTAGATTGGTATAAATGATATTATGTGTGAGGAAAATTTGGTAAGGTATGCATTATGTACAATGCTAATATGATAAAGAGAACATTTCAAAAATGAGGGATTTCTTACTTGAATCGAGCTCTGTGCAGAGGCCTTCCTCCCAAACTGGCTGGAACCTTTCCCGACAGATGATTTCCATTCAGATTTCTAAATAAAGCAGCAGTTTCAGGTCAAGAGAAATAAAGCACAAGTGTTATTCCGAACGAATAACATGTATAACTCGTGCACTCACAGAATCTGTAAAGACGTCAGCTGGCCAAGGCTCTCTGGAATAGATCCATTAAGTTCGTTGTATGACAGATCCCTAAGAAGAAAGTTATAAAATAAGTTTCATGTGAAACATTTGATCTTAGTGAGGGAAAACAATATTCCAGTTAAAGACAATTTATCCCAAAAAAAAGAAATCAAAAGCATTGAATGCCAATTATATGATATGAGTCTTAAAAATGCGATAGCATTTTAGTTTTCTGATTGCAATGAGCCACAAGATGCTTTGGGGAAGACGAATTCAGGCCTAAGAAGACCAGGTAATAAGCAGCCAGAAAATTCCCAATTAATATGAAGTACCAGGGATTTTTTTTCCCCTCGAATGTGCACGTACCAGGGATATTGACAATTTTAATTTGACAATGCAAGAACTAATCGCCACAATTACTTTTTCTGATGTTATGTATCCTTCTATTACTAAAAGATAGAACACTTCAGCCAAATAATTTTGTTTCGTGTAATCATCAACCCAAGATCAATTAGTATCACATTTAATGAAGCTGGAAACCTAATGGATATGGAATACAATGTAACATTTGTACACTCATCTTTTCAGGCACAAAATGGTATTAAAGTGCACGTACAGTACTTGCAGAGCAGAGATGGTGCCCAAAGAGGTTGGAATGTTTCCTTTGATGCTATTGCCGCTCAAGTTTCTGGACAACAGGAAAGGAAGCAACTTCTGTCAGACTAAATAGAAGTGTCAGTACACCCTTATGCAGTAAGAAATATTGTTGGTCGAAATGATGAGCACAAAACGATCTGAGTTGCGATATTCTGGTGTATAGAATAAAGATTAAGAAATAATCCAATCAGATTTAACTTCTTAAACAATACTGGATTACTTTTGCATTCAATTCAGCCATGTCACCATGAACCGTAATACAACCAATTCTAGTATCAAATAAATATTCTAGTTTCATGTTGTAAATGTTTATGAAATTGCACATATCAACAACAATTGCGGCTAACAGTGTAAAACCGTACTGGTTTTTAAGAGAACATTTTAGAAATCTCGAGTAAATGAATAAATGATGTTGAGGAAACAATGAAGAACTTGAGCATCCCATCCAATAAAATTATAAAAGGAACCAATCATTCGTCTAGACTCAGCTAGGTCCAAAAAAAGGACACATAATGCATAGTGGGATGCAACTTTTCCTAGTAAAATCATGTTAACTACATCCTACAACCAAGGTCTTTGCCCTGATAATACCATAGTCTTTCGGCACCAATAACTTCACCTAAAGCGGTTCAAAAAAATAACTTCACCTAAAAGTATGTTAGAACTAGGAAAGCCAGGTGGTATGCTTGAACATATATTGAGAGTTATATTCCAAATTTGAGTAAAATCCTTTCAAATGGTCATAGACTCATGTCTGTGTTCAACATAAAACTAACATGTTTTCCAGATGTTGCAGCTTGGATATGTCACCAGGTATAACCCCCCTCAAACCTTGGTTGTCCAGACCTCTGCACAATTAAGGGGTAGTGTTAAATACATTACACAATGAATTATCATCCAACTATCAGAAAAAGTATTAAATTTTAATGCATATAGGGAAGAGAAATTGTTGAGGTTAACCCCCTAAAACATGATAAGACTATAAGAACTAAGAAAAACATTGAAACAACTGAATTGTGTAAAATTAGACAACTCTACAAGAAAACTTAAATTGTCCGAATCAACTATGTCACCAGCTATCACGCTTAAAATTTCAAAGAAAAACTAATGACTGACAAGAAAATGAGACATCTCAGAGTTAAAAAAAGGGATACGTTATACAAAAAGATTATGCTCCAATCTTCGGCAATGCTTTCTCCAATTTTCATTCGAGAATAGCTTATAATTTCATCTTTAGTACACGGAAGTTAGGATATTATTCAGTCAAAGAGTAGTATGTTCATTGTTCAAATTAGTTCTTTCAATCCTTTTTCCTTTGTTGGGTTTACTATCTAGCTGGGGGTCAGTTTAATCTTGTATGTGTAGAATATACCTTTATAATAGTTTCATGTCAGTTAATGCAGCAATTACATACACAGAAGTTTCAAATGAATATATAAGTCTTTAGTGGTATCGCGTAAACAAGATAAGGCACAGGTTCTTTTCAGTTTCAAAGAACCAGTATATAGAAAGCACTCCAAGCATCTAGCAGGCGAACAGTAAAAACTACTCTCCAAACTGGCATGATATAGAGAACTTACAATCCATCAATGACCCAATTGCCTATGGTGTTGTCAAACTGACAATCAATTCCATTCCATGGATGCTGTTGAGGAACACAAGGGTCACCATTCCAGCCAAATCGAAGAGGAAGACCAAGTGAACTCTTCAAAGTCCGCAATGCACTCACTATAGGAAGTTAACAGAAAATTATTACACACAAGTAATATCTAATTAACTATTGTTCTAAAGCAGCAATTCGTAATGCTACTTATTTATAGTAGGTTCAACAAAAGAAACTTCTTCAATAATAGATCTCCATGAATTAGTTACATGCCCGTTTGAACCTTTTCCATAGCTAGATCATCCTCTGAATTCGAAATAAATGAGAACTCGAAACATTAAGTTTGGTATTGCTAGAAACAACAGGAAAATGAGTTTGTAGGATGTTAACAACCTTCTTGAGGCAAAGTCTTATTTTCGGCTGGGATTATCTCAAACACCTCAATGGCATTAATAATGGCACGGTTCCCTTTCACAGGTTGCAAGATGATTTTTAGTGTTGTCCCGCTGACAGCTATCGTTTTATTCAGAACAAGTGCAGTAAAACGCTCTCCTGTCATGCGAACTATATCAACATCCTTAAATGCAGTGTCTCCATTCATGAGTACATCAAATACTCTTTGTTCTTCTGCAGTGACCCCATTATCAATCTCTGCAAAGTGAAGCCATACAGAATAGTTCTTGTTTGGGGTAACATCCATTTCAAAAGATAAGCTCGGTTGCCTGTCAGTGCCCACAATAGCTGATTGGTAAATGCTCTGAGGATAAAAATTTGGCGCGAGCAGTGTCTCTGCTATAACATTCTCTGTTGAAATAGATTGATCATCAGAACTGGATGATAAAGTTTTCAATCCTAACCAGAATCTGTCCCCACCCCAGCTGATGCCATTCAGATCTTCATCAAAAGCAGGCTTTCCAGCACCACATGTCAACCTTTTGGCTGTTCTGAGCACTGTCCCCTTTCCCCATGGCAGGCCAAAGTTGTAAGCATTGTCATCTATTTGGAGAACTTCAATAGAAAGAACCGATGGATCTCCATGACCAGTGCTGTGGAAGCAAATTGATAAGCTTGAGTCCTGAACAAAAACTAAAGCTTCCGCAAATGTCTTCTCATCATCGCTGCTCCAGCCCAAAAGCACAGAACTGAACAGGGTACCCTCAACAGATACGTCAAAAATTGGCTCGCTATCAAGATTAGGATTAGCCACTAGGGCAAAGAAGATCCTAACTTGATAGTGGCCATTTGGAACATTGTTGATGTAGTAACAGTTTTCAGGACCATCAGATAGAGGAAAATACCGGAGTGTTTTCAACGGAGGGATAATAAAACTCGGGCGTGTCGCATTCGCAAACCTGCCTCCTGTATAACCAAAGTCTCTGTACCACAATGTATTTGTCGGTGCTGTGCGGACATCATCGAAACTTCCACAGCTTATACGGATGGTAAATGGTTCTGGAAATGAACAGATTATTAGAATTACAGAGAATCAATGCAGCATGTGAGGTAAACAGAAAGAGCAAGAAGTTATCTAGAAAGCCAGGCTTCCATTTTTGTTTTCCTTTCCTCTGCTTAGAAACATGCCACCTTCCGATTGTAAGCTTTACTTAAAGTGTCATGTTTAGAAAAAAAAAGCATGCGCATGGGAGCAACAAAGGACCGTAACTGTATTACTAACAAGTGGTAGCAAAGAATAAACCGATATGACATAAAGTGACCGATAAACGAATTAGTACTTTAAGTTTTTCAATATGGACCAGAACCAATTCCTCATTTCGTCAGCGGCCTCAATTGCAAGAAATGAAACTGGCTAAAAGTACAAATTAGAAAGTTTCTGTGCTGAAACCAAACAACTAATTTAGCCACAAAATTAGAGCACAAAGGACCTAAATATCCAAGAAAACTCGGGGTAGTTAGAATGACTAGGTTTCTGGATGAGAACAAGAAAAAGGCAAAGTGGACATAAAATCAGCAATTATTGAGACCACGAAGTGTAGATTTGGCAACGACTGCAATGCCATCAGCATTCAGCGAGACTTCAGCAGGAGCGCCAAATCTCTAAATAGAAGGAAGCAAGCAAGGAAGAACAGGGGAGCCCACCTTTGCTACCATCAGCCGCGAGAGCACCAAGGAACGCCGGCGTCGCGGAGAACGCAAGCAGAGCCAGCGGGAGCAGCAGCCGCAGCACGGTAGGAGATCTCAGCCGCATTGCGCCTCCGTCCCCCCTCCACCTCTTTCACTCACTCTCTCAAAGTACGAGCCTTTTCTTTCGCTTTGGACGGGATTTCCCCTTTCGGCCAGTCCGACGAAATCTACGCGCAAATTCCACGGAAGTAAGTCGATTTCCGAGAAAGCTTGCAACCTCTTCCCCGCTTAGCAAATAATCCAAATTTGATAACTTTGAGAACAGAAACGAGGGAGGGGGATAATGGCGAATTAATGACAGTACCGGTGCTGTTGTCTGTTGATGTGGTCTCTTGAGTTCTCTCTTTTCTTTTCCCAATTTATTTTGGGCAGCTCACGTTCTCGGTGACAGACTCACGAGCCACCACCCGAGGATCGGACGGACTCTCGTCCGCACGGAATGAATGTCCAGCATAGATGCATAAAGAAAGCTTAGACTTGAAGGAAGTGCCACGACGTGGCCGTGTCATTTCTGGGTGCGGGGTACGCAGGCATGCCGAGATATCCAAAGCTAAAGCTTAAGACAAATTTCACAGGATTTTACCTCGTCGCTTAGCCATGTCGCAGCTGGGATTTTATCACATTCCAAATCTTAGCGGACTGTTTTTTTTTTTTTTTTGCTTTGGTTACGGAGGAAAAAGGGCGATGAACAAATCTAGCGGGATGCGGATGCCCGTTTTGTCTTGCGAGTGGTCACGTGCGAACAGGAGCGGGGCACAGCCGGACACGGGCGCCGGGAGCGTGGCGCCCGTCACGTGCAGAACGGCAAAACCTGACGGATGCATGCGGGCGGAGCTTGCGCCGCCGGGGCAGTTGGCCGTGCCGAGCTGGTGATGGCGTCGTCCGCGCCGGCATGTGCGCCCGTGCAGCCGCCGGCCGTTGCGGCGAGTTACGCGCGTCCGGGCCCCGGTGTCACGGGGTCGTGCGGCGTTGTGCGCCTCACGATTTCAGATCGGCGATTAGGCACTAGGCTTAGTAGTAGGGCACGCCAAAATGATGCATAATGCGTGCCAGTTAGGAAATATGTGGATTATTATATTCCCTCCCGTCAGGCCGTCAGGAAATTTGTTCTGCCCTTCTGAACGGAGCGAGTAGTCTTGTGTGCGGACCAAAACTCTCTTCGCCATTTTGTAGGATGGAAATGTCCCATGTCTAGAAGTATGTGTCATGTGCTTCAGAAATCTAACTCTATCAAAATAATAATAATAACTCACATCTGGTGAAGGAAAGACTGCCGTTACGATATTCAATTAAGAAGAGCTCAACTTGCCTTGCCAAGTAACAGTAACCCGTGCTTTGAAGATGAGCTCACATCTCTCTCATTTGTAGCCAGATATTAAAAAATATTAAAAATACATTATTTAGATATATTTTTAGTGCATCCTTGAGTGGTGTCTGTTACCCGCGTGTAAAAAGGAAATTAATTATAATTATCTCGGGAAGTTAGGAAAACACCCTCAATAACTACCTAGATAAGTTTTCTAGAAACTTAACTTTTCAAATAAGTTATGAAAAGGTTAATATGGAATTCATCATGTTCTGAAAATGCTTTCGAAAGTAAGAAAGGGGGAGGAAAAGTCTTACCGCTAATGAATAATTTCTTCAGTACCATTGCAATTTGGCCTTATTCCTAATATACTCACGCAAACAACTTATCCTGTAGGTGCCATGAACTTGCAAATTCTTAGCTTTATTATATGCCATCATAAATGTGAAAGGACAATATTAGCCTTGTCTTCTTCCTGGTTGGACAAGAGGAAGTGAAAGGTTGAAGATGAGGATAGTTGAGCATTTTGCAAAACAAATTCTATGAAAAAACAAGTAGAAGTGACGTGCATTGCATGAGGGGCTAAGAAAACACAATGACACGAGGGATAGGTGATTTTGTGATGACGATCCAGAATTGATGAAATATGCAATGGTAAATAATAAATTTACCCAAAAGAAAAGGAGGTGGGCTGTCATAACATGCACGACTCAGCTAAGCCGCGAGCGTGCCCGAATTAGCAGCACCAGCATTCTTGTCTGGCTGAAAAAGTCTGGCTGAAGAAGTATGTACCCTTGCGACAAAAAAAGACAACATCATTCGGAAACGGACTTCGTTTTAATGGGCCAGTTTCAAGAAAGAAAGTATTACCCATCCAAATTGGGCCAATGGGCCTGAACTGCCAGCGGAACCATCATCAGCTGCTTCGACTCCTCGTCCCAAAACAAAAATCAAGAGTGCCCTCAAAAAAAAAAAAACACACACAAAAATCAAGAGAACGAAAAATGCACGAGTTCCTAAATGAGGAACAAAATCACAACAAATCGACCTCGACTGTCAGATTTAGTTTTTAGGAGAAAAAGACATTCAAGAAACCAACTAGTACTGAATTACCGTTACGCACATCTCGACGGACTCAAGATTTACCTCATGCAGCAGCGTGATTCCAAGTCAGAAACAAGGGCTGTGCCCAGGGCACGAAAGCATCCAGCGTCAACACCCTTTTGTACAACGCTCAGACCAAAAAGCAGGACTGAATACTGGTTGCAAGCAAAGGCATACCACAAAGGGCTGGAAAACGATTTCTCAGTGGGATACTTGATACAATAGTTTGTACAACACAAGACCTCTTGAAATCAATAACATGAAAACTTCTCTACAGTCATCTAGATTGCTTTTGGTTGCAAGCCTTGCTTTATTGCACCTCAATCCCACCTAAATGTACAAGGAACAGAAAAATGATAAATTGTTGATTCAGAAACTAGATTTTGAGGAAAAGGAACAGAATGTTGTATTACCTTGTATAAACTGAGCTACCTATGTCTTAACTATATGGTACAGAGCAATGCTTCTCTAAGCTGGCGGTAGGGAACGCCTACAAGTGGGGCACTCCATCTTTATGTCCATCCACCGTTGTAAGCAGCCTGAGTGGAATATATGCTCACAAGGTGCCACCTGCATGAGAAAGGATAGTGAGCACTCAATAATAGCTGTCTGCAACGTCAAATGCCATATATACTACACAATTACCATATATTCATTTGTTCTTTGGGTAACATCGATTGTAGTCATGCAAATAACGCAATCGATGGGCTGATTTGTACTATCATCTACCTTCCGGTGGTAGCAATATTTCTCAGGCAGGATCTGAAAAATAATAAGCAATGAACGGAAATATTAAATAACACTGATACTAAAAAAATGTTGAGAGAAACCGAATTAAGGAATTAGCAGCATGGACGGCAATTAGATGCATATAACAAGCACAAGAACCAAATACAATGTACTCTGTAACATGGTATATTGTTACCTGGCGCGGAATAAAGCAGCGAGAACCAAGATAGTGCTGAAGCAAGAGCACTGCTGCCTGGATACCCATGAATACTGTCACAGCTATACACCATTTCTTGTCGGGCTCGATGCGCATGAAGTTACTAGGGCAACCAAATATATACAGTGGAATAGCAAGGCGGGTAACAGTCATGCCAATGATATACTGTGGGTGCAGAGGTTTTCTTGTATCCCGGATGACATTTGTGATAATTTGAGGTACCCAGAAGGAGTACATCAGGAAAAGAAGTGGGCGTAAGAAATTGTGCAACTCATACATGAGAAGTATTCCTCCCAAAAGAATGCCATCTGCAGACCACAAATTGAAGAACATCTTAAAGTTGGTAGAAAAAGCAAACACTGATACAAGTATGTGAAAAATGCCAACTAGGTTTCGCGTTTATTGACATACTCCTTTGAATAAGACAAACAGTCAAACGTAACTCAAAAAGTCGAAGGCGACAACAATTTAAGAACGGAGGGAGTATATTGTTTTTAACAAGAGAAATGGCCATTCTAAGAGCACGTGTGGAAGTTCTTTGAGGTGATTACGATAAAAAACAGTTTATTTTTGATACAGCGTACAAGATGAGTGCTTATGTGAAGGAAATAGTGCTCAAGTTTGCACCAGGCACTTAAGGTGTGCAGTATAGCGAGTATACCTATTAAGCACACCTTTACATTGTATTGCATAAGAGAGTTTTCATAGGGGTGCTTAATGATGTGGGGACATTTCTCCCCTTTTGAGCACTTTCCGAAGAACCTAGTATTGTGCATAACCTAAGGGCTCCAATAAAATCACATTCAGGATTCCATTTAATGGCCCAAATCAGATAGTTTGTATATTGACTTACACACAGGGTGCGATTTCACCTGCCACTAGATGCAGCAGGTACATGGAACAATAATGGTACGTTAGAGACAAAAACCAGAGAACTGGGCAATGGTCACTTGGGCAGTAGGGCGTGGAACCGGCAGTCACAGTTTGGTGAAAACTGTTGGTGTAATCCCTGTTGGCTGTTTGTTTTAGTCGTGTCAGTGGTGCGTGTGCATCAGAGTAGGTCAGCAGGTGCATGCGCAAGTTTAGTCTGAATTGCATGCAAGTGACTGCATGCAGGTGCTCGTTGCCGAACTTGGCGGTGTGGCCGAGTCCACGGCGAGTGGTTCAGCTAATACCCCCCGCATGCATCTGTTAGTGGTGATCTGCATGCAAATAGGATTGTGCCTTGCATGTAGGAATTGATTAGTGAAGCAAGGGAGAAGGGGGAGGAGTGTAGTGCCCCAGTGTTTATCAGTTTTGCGAGTGAAGCAAACTGATCAGTTCGTGAAGCACAGAGTGTGTGCTTAGTTAGTGATTAGCAAACAGCAGTAGCACCGACCTACTAATAGGAATATTGTAGAAGAAGCTGGTAGAGTGTTTCCCGGAGTCTAGTAGAGTATGTTCCGGAAACTTGTGGAAGTGCTACTGTAGCACCGATCTACTGTAGCTGCTGGCATGTTCCGGAAGCTTGTAGTAGCAGCAGCCAGCCAGCTCCCAGATGTACTATAAATAGCACCTAGTGTTCATTGTAATGAAGTGCCTCAGTTTGCTAACTCGCTAGCTGATGTCCAGCACCCAACAAAAACGGCAGTCGAACCGGCAAGTCAGTTGAGATTTGAGAACTATGTTTATTGTTCGATGTATAGAGCTACTGAGAATTGCCGGTTTGGCTGCCAATTTATTGAAACCGGTGCGAATAGCCCTAATAGTGAGTATCAGATCCAGTACCTATGCTGTATTTCTCGAACAAGAATGTACAAGTTCTAATAGCAAGAAAGAGAGCAGGAAGCATGCTCAACAGATTAGTTGGAATTGATCGACCCACTGGCATGGTTTTTAAGAAAGTATGAATAAACCGAATGAATGGTTAGCACTTACAAAAGCGACTGTATAGAACAGACAGCTCTCGCCTCATTATTTCCCAACCTTCTCCACTGTTCAAAGGTCTGCTTGCTTTCCATATAGCAAGGAGATACCTCATTTCAAATATAGAAAATACGACAAACTTGAAGAATGCAGCTGTTGCGAAGGCATTAAAGAGTGACTCTGTAGAAAGTTGAACATGTAAAAGAGGAAAGTAAATATCATAAGTTTCATGGTAATGACATTGGCAGAAATTTAGAAAACAAACTGGTGTAACATAATTCAATCTATAACCAGAACACAGAAATGGTAAAAGAAAACATAAACTATCTATTCGTTAATATCCTTAACAGCACTGGAGGCTGACGTTCAGACATCTCAACAGTCTGATAGATGGACAGTACTTCGCACTGTAGGCAGTTTGGAAGGTATTTGATATTGTCAGTCTGATATGAGTTTGGGAAAGCTAATGTGTAAATCATTTTTCCATCTCCACTACGTATATATCATATATATTTTTTTGTAAACTAAATACAATATAATTGGGTCATATTTCACTTATATTGCAATGATATTCGAACAAGATATTAAACATGAAATGACGAAAGGGAACTGATATATTACAGAATTTAGAAATCAAATAGTCCACAAATGATGAAAAAAAAGATGAAATCCTAATAGGCACACTTCAGTTTACAATCAAATAAATGCAAGCACTGGCAGATGTCAGAACGGAATAGCAAACAGAAGTCATAAGACTCACCAACCAATATCCCAGCAGTCAGATGAAGTAGACAGAGATATGCATCCATGATAGCTTGTTGGCCAATCATTAGAATAGAAACCTTAGCGGCTCCCTGTGAGGAAAGCATATGCACCCGGGTCAAAAAAGGAAAGCAGATGCTCATCAAGCAAATGGCAAAGCAAGGGGAAAAATAATGCTTACAGATTGAGTGTTGCTGTGCTCCATTTGCCTAATCAGCAACAAAACTTGGAGGAAAGAGATCTTTCTAAAGTTAAGGATTGAACGGAGTGATAAACCAATAAATATAAAATCAAAAAAAGAAAGCTACAGTCACAGAGGATACAAAAGTGACCATCAGCGTGTAGTTGACTGCTTTGTTGTAATACATTTCGACATTCAAAGATGTAGCATTTAATAAGAGAGGGGGGAAGCACTCTCCGTCATCATTGACAGCTGGGCTCTCCATCAAACCCTCCAAACGGTACTTCTCATGCTCACCTTCTAGTTAATAAACGAAGTATTTACAGAAATCAGCAACTGCTTTATATGTTAGTGAAAGGAAATTAATTACTAATTGAAGACTAGTATAAGCACAGGTTAACTCCTGAAGAAATTAAGTACCATTCAGGTTTGATGACACACGAACCACCTTAGCAGCTATTTCTGTGTTACAGTGTTTCTCCATGTCATATGTAAGAGCTGATAGGAGGAAATAGCACACATAAAAATCACATCATATGGTAGATAGTATTCAAGGTACCGAAGATATCTTACAATTCTTCCTCCGGTTCTTCTCTTCAGAAGATTCCTGGAACACTTGGGAGGAGAAAATCCGCAGCTGTTTGAAAGCAAGAAGGTGAAAAGGGTATTTTCATAAGCATGCTCATTAATTATAAGAGGTTTATTCTGGGTACGTGCACATCTGAAGACAAGTAATATTAAAGGTCTTGGGAAAGATCAAGAGGCAAATGGAATTCTGCGTGATGCATGACAAAATAATAATATACATGTTAAACTAATAACAAGTCAAATACATTTGCTTACCAAATGGTACGGATTCGACAAAAAGTAATCCTCTTCTTGAAGTGGCTCACCATCTGCGCCACTAAAATAAAGACAGCTGCATTACGTCACATGGCAAAGGAGAATGCACAAAATGCTTATGGTAAACAAATTTGCATACATGAATGAGATGCAAAATGGACCTTCAGTTACAGAAAAAAAGAAGTACAAGACAGCTACCTGTTCGCTACCATTCGAAGTTGTCTGAAAGGCCAAATATACACTCCTTCTAACCTTATCTGAGCAACTCCACGATCATGACCATTGTCAATGACATCATGGAATGTAACTGATCCCTGACATTCCATAGTGCACAAAGCAATCAGTATAGCATGTAGGAAGGCATCAAACTTGCAATAAATTTCATTAATATAATCAACACAGGTTTATCATGGTAGAAAATGTGTAAATTTCTATAAGGCCAAAACTGGAACAACATACATACGAATTCATTGTAATCAGATTGGTCATAAACAAGATAAATTAGCAGGTATAGCCATAAAGGTAGTAATTAATGTGTGACTTCATGTTGGTCCAGCAGACAGCATGTTGGACATTGCCTAGTCGCATGGAGTACAGTCTGCCAGCCACTACAGCTTGGGGGGCTCGGTATCTCTGATATCAAAAATATGATATGGGCGCTTGAGAATGACTGGCTGCAAAAGACGGAACCTCAGCGACCTTGGTCGGCTCTGCCAATACAAGTACCAGCATAGGTCCAAGCCTTCTTCTCGACCGCCCTGAAAACAGAGGTAGGCGATGCCTCACATACACTATTTTGGACTAATAGATGGATTCATGGAAAGTGTATTGCTGATTTGGCTCCTCGTTTATTTGCTATAATACCAAAGAAAATAGTTCAGAGATGTACTGTACCAGAAGGCCTCGCCAACCGCACTTGGGTTTCAGATATACAGGGAACACTTAGAGGAGGAGCTATAATTGATTACTTGCACCTTAGGGATCGTTTAGCAGATTTCACATTACAAGTTGATGTCAAAGATAAAAATATTTGGCAATTCTCTTGAGTGGACAACACTCAGCCAAATCTGCCAATGAGAGTCTTTTCTTAGGTGCTATACAGTTCAGGCTGTGGGAGGGAATATGAAGGAGTTGGGCACCCGCCAAATGTCAGTTCATTTTATGGTTGGTTGCTCACAATCGCTGCTGGACAGCGGATCGTGTTGCGAGGCAGGGATTACCTAGACCTGAACAATGGCCATTGTGTGATCAAGAAGAGGAAAGTATCAATCACCTCCTCACATCCTGTGTCTTTGCTTGCCAATTTTGGTATATCTTGCTTAGGCAGGTCAGGCTCACTCTCTTTCTCCGCAACCTGCAGATCACTCGTTTGATGCTTGGTGGGAGAGAGTCAATGAAGCAACCAGTGGTATGGTGCAGCGTGGGCTCAATTCTCTGATCATACTTGGCGCTTGGATCTAATGGAATCATCGAAACCGCTGTGTTTTTGATAGCACGACTCCTAGTGTAGCTCTAGCCCTGACTTGGCAGGGGAAGAGCGTCGGCTTTGGTCTATGGCAGGTGCTACAGGGATCTCCTTCTTGACTGCCCACATGGCGGGGACATGAGTGTGTTGTTTTTTAGATGGGTCGTACTTTGACAAAATGTAAACGGCGCGAATGTAACTTGTAACAATGTGCGGCGTGTGTTGTAACTGGGCTCTAGTCCCTTTTTCTTGTTAGTATATAATGAAGCGCAGTTCTGCTTTTTCAAGAAAAAAAAAAGGTTTGTGCTTATAGGTTTTTTTTTTTTTTGGGTAACAGAGTCATTAGAAAACAAGCTGATCTACCTGAACATAATGGACCCCGCTTATCTTTGTTGGAGTGCTCAACAATTCCAAAACCGAATCGCCTTTAGATTTCACAAACTCAAGAAATCTAGATGAACCATTTGAAGCACCAGCAAAGCTCCAGCTCCCTGAACCATAAAATGGTGTTGTTATCACACAAATTGCATACAAACCGACTAGTAAGTTGTAATCATTACATAGCAAAGTAATAACTGATTCAAGAGGGATCAGTTGTGTGTGTGTTGTGTTAAAGTTACTTCAAAACAATATTTAAAGACGGCACTGAGCAATAGTGCACACAATATACGGAATTGAACTATAATGTTAAGTTGTTAACAACACTGAACATTTTTTGTGACTAAGGCTGTATTTGGTTTTACTGAGGCTTTCCAAACTCAGTCCTCTCTATATTTGAATTCCTCAAAACACCTTAAACCATTATCACAAAATCTTGAAGAAATGTTAAATATTCCTATTGAGTAACTAGATCCCACAATGTTGCACAGCACAGGACAGCAACCACAGATTCACCCTAGGAACCAAGATAGCTCCAGCCTCTCAGTAGTACCGAGTCAGTACTACTATACTAAAAAATGAGAAATGCATTACGCACAAGGAAGTCTATTACACAACACTGGAGTAGGTGCCAATTTGGGATACCCGGTAATGCTGCTAGAAAGATATAACGCCAATGAATTGTATGGAATAGCTCAAAGCAAAGGAACTTTTAATTTTATTTCTAAAAAATAAATCAGCAACGCCGAAAGGGAAAAAAAAATCCTGGTCCCTAAAGGAAGACTGCAACATAATCATCTTCAGAAATTTGGAGACGTCCTCCAACAAATTCGGAGTGACTATTTGTGTACCACCCAATGATGTATTTTATTTCTAGAAATATGGAGGCAGGTAGTTATCCTAGAATATGCAGTGGAATACAAGGTTGTTCATCTTGAAGTAATTTTAAGTCAAAGGGGAACCAAGCTAATTATACAGCACATTATGATGGATAAAGGAACTTCTGAAAAACAATTTAATGTGTTGTATAAACATCACAAAATATTGGAAACAAACATAAGTTACCTTTGTAGGTTCCTGTAATATTCCATGAATACGGGCTCAGGTCATTCTCATCCCTCTTGAAGAAAGCATGCTGCACAAACACACAGATCATGACTAATCAGCTCCATTGCGCACATACTAGAAGAGTTAATAGATCAAGAAAAACATATCAAACTAGTGATCTCTTAATCTCATGACTATAATCGGCTATGTCCGCGCCGGCCGCCACGTTAAATGAATCGCACCAAATAAAAGATAGCATTCAACTAACTTATTTTGAATCATTAAAGAGAAGAAATGTCAATACCACTTGGGCATTCCCTACTCCCTGGACTCCCACATTCGCTTGGGTCAATTCATACAATTGATTTGATGCATAGCATATCCAGTTCAAATGGCCATCGAGTTTAGATAAGGCTAACTTGACACCCCAAACATTAATTTTCGCCATTAGAGCACCACACCCAAAAAAACAAGTACCTATGAGTACTTGTTATCACTGAACTTCAGAGTAAGGGAATAATAACTGGTGTAAACCCCAAAATTGATAAGCAAAACCTAGCATCGTCTTAGCATCATTCACTTCGATTGCTCAACCCTAAGCTGCCGATTCGCCCAAACCCCATGCCCCGTGGTAAGGGGAAATGGGGAGAAAACGATGAAAAGGACTCCCAAGCCCACCAATCGCAGCTCAGCAGAACCGTTCTCACCTCATCGCCCCACGAGCCCGCGGAGGCGGCGGCTCCCACGGACGCGGCGCGCTCCCGGAGCGGCCGCAGCGCCGCGGCCAGCGGCGGGGCCAGGGCAAGCGCGATGACCGCCACGGCCACAACCACCGCGGCGGCCCTCATCACGGCGCCGCTCCTGCTGGCGCCGGCGGCGGGACCCATCAATCCTCCGATATAAACCGCGCGCGACACCCTCACGCCGACGAGGGGGCAACCATGCGGGCGCGAGCAACTGCTCTCCGGTTGGCGGCGCGGTTGCGGGGGTTCGCGCGAGCTAAACCTAGGAGCGGAAGGAGGGGGCGGGGGCGGAGGAGCACGAGGCGGACGCGGAGGCGGAGGCGGAGGGGAAAGCGAACGGGGGATGGGGTCAAATGACGCGCGGGCGTGGGGTGGGAGAGGGGAGGTGACGGCGGAGGCGGGGGAAGGACGGCGACTTTTGTTTCGGCGGACGCCAAGCAACGCTTTGCGGGGATTTTTGCCGTGTGGTGGGGGTGGTTGGCGCGGCGGGGCTGGAGACTGCCTGGAGTGACGACGGGCCGACGGCTCGGGCGCGGCCGCCCACAGCTAGGGCCCGCCTGCCAGCGGGTGTGAAAGGGCTCACGTGGACCATTCGAAAGTTCGCACACCAGCGAGATGAACTTTTTTTATACGTATCTAAAGGCTATCTCTAACTGTGGACGTGACCCAAACCTATTTTAAATGTCCATTTCTTTCAACATAAAACTCAAAAAACTTGCATCCTTAAAAAAAACACCCAAAAACAGCTTACCTTCCTTCCTCGCCTCCATCCCGGTCGCGCCGACACGCCGGCGCCGCCACCGCCGCCCCGCGCCGATGCGCCGCCCCTGCACCCGCGCCGTTGCGGCCGCCCCGCGCCGACGCCCCGCTCCCGCGCCGCTGCGCCGACGCGCCCCCGCTCTGCCGCGCTGCCCTGCGAGCCCCACCTCGTGCCGCCGTCGCCACAGCCCCGCCTCATGCGCTTCGGCACGGGGAGCTCCGCGCAGGCCCGCCGCCTCGCCGCCCCGCTCCGCGCAGATGGGAAAGCGGGGAGGGGGGAAGAGGGGAGAGGGTTGGCGGGCGAGGTCGAGCCGGCGACGTGGAGAGGAGGCGAGGCTGGGAATCGAGCGGCGGAATCGAGCCGGCGACGAGGAGAGGAGGAGAGGGAAGAGCGAGAGAGCGCTGCGTCGCGCGGCGTGGAGGACGCATTTGTGCGTCGCGGCATCGACGAGGAGAAAAATAGGTAGGACCTTTGGATGTTCCGTTAGAGAGGTGTTTTCTGTGTTTGAGGACCTATTTTCGGACTTAAGTGGAGCAATGAGCATCCGTTGGAGATAGTCTAACTGATCAATCTCCACATTGGAGCTTGCAACTATAGTATTCAAGGTGGTACCTCAAGAAACTAAAGTCTTCAATTTTTTGTTCACATTTTTTGTAAGTCCAGTTGCTGGTTGCTTTTGCAGTTCAGTTTCATTTTTATTTCAGAAAATGATACCTGCTAGGCTGGCTAGTTCCGTACCTCAGCTGGTAGGTCTCTTGTTGTGTCCATCAAGGTTCAAGTCTTAGACTTGGCACGGTGCTAGCATTTACAGCTAATTATTTTTCAGTCAGAGGCGGCGTCTGTCATCGAGAGCGAGGCGCCTATAGTGACTCCGTGAATCTTAATATGAGCCGACCCACTGATACGGATTAGTACATGGATATACTCAACAAATTAAAAAGACTAATGGTGCATCTAAAGTTTACATATATCCGTAATTTGTAGCACTAACAATGGGACATTGAAAGGATCAAGGGCACCGAGAGGGGGGGGTGAATCGGTGTGTCAACAATTTCTCCCAAACGTACTTTAGGCGTGAAGCTAGCAAGACTAGATATGGTGATGACAAAAGCAAGCGATGCGCGCACACAATCTAGTCTATGCAACAAGCAACACCCTAGCAAGCAATTCTACCAAGTAGTAAAGAGACAACCTATCAAGCAATTCTACTAGCACAAGAAGTAAATGCGGAAACGTAAATGCTAGTATGTAAAGGAGATAGGGATAGGAATGCTCATGATTTTTCCCGTGGTCTCGGAAGGACGGCGCCTTCCCCTACTCCACGTTGGGTCACTCCCGCCGGAGTCTCGACCCCGTCCCTCCGCTCGATGCCGATCCCTCCTAGAGCACACTTCACCCTCCGAGTGAAGTCGCGGGCACGTCCCGCCGGGCTCGATCCCGGGTACTCTTCCGGAGGTAAGGCTCCGCACGTGATGCGTGCCAAAGGGCGCTCCACTAGTGATGCTTCTTTCGCACGGGAAGCTCCAAGACCGTGTACAAACTTGTGTTAGCTTCCACAATCTTCTTGGACAGCTCAACACCAACGCCTAACCGGTCTAGGCCTTGCCATAGACCAAGAGTAACAGCTCAACTTGACTCTCTCAAGCACTCCCTAGCCTAGAGATCAATGGATGCAACTTGTTACTCTCTCAAGCACTAGGATCACTCCAAATCCTTCTCAAGTGCTTCCTCTTCTTACTCTTGGCTTCTCCCTGTCTCCCTCAACTATTCCAGTGGCCAAGAGACCCTCAAAGGGGTAGGTAACCAGCTATATATAGGCCTCCAACCTCAAACTAGCCGTTACCAAAAAGCAGTCTGTCGATACAGTCACCGTAGTAACCACCGTATGATACGGTGACTGTAGCACGGTATCATACGGTGACTCCTTTCTCACCTGCCAGAGCAACTCCATTCTCTGGTCTTCCATCTTCAGGTATCACCGTATCATACGGTGACCCCCACCGTATCATACGGTGGCTTCGTCTTCTTCAGCTTCCAGCAACTGCCAACTCTCTGGAAATCATACGGTGACCACCGTATCATACGGTGACCACCTCACCGTATCATACGGTGACTCCATCTTCTCTGCCAGGTCATCACCTCATCTGGACTTCTCTCCTCGCAGTCACCGTATCATACGGTGACTGGCACCGTATCATACGGTGGCTTCTGCTGAAGCTGATCTTGATCTCCTCTTCGATCCTCGACTCCAACTTCATCCTTCTTGGTTCCTTCACTTCTTCCCTTCTACTCCAAGTGTCCGAGAGACTCACATTTGCATCCAAAGATCTCTACACTATTGAGTACCCAAGAGAACCAACTTGAACCCTCTTGATAGTCCGGTTTTTCCTATGGACTCAAGCTATCATCTAACCAAGCAACACTCGCTTGGTCTAGCATGTCCTTAGCCTTGATCCATACATTCTCCGCGACTCCATCAAGTCCGTTCTTGTGTAGATGAAGGCAACCAATCATCCTTGACGTTTGAATTAGGGTGTATCGGCGTACACCACCAACGGACGGAGCTTTCTTCATATGTGACCATTGATCAATATCCTACATGGAAATGTTAGTCACATACATAAGGGTCATCCAATCACCAAAACATTCATACTTTTGGGGTTTCCAAACACTCCAATGGCCATGAAGCTTACAGACACCTACAGAATAACAAGCGACAAGATAAATGTTTAAAGCTATTAGGAACAATAACATATTTGTGTGCACTATACACATCCGGCCTAATTTATGTCTGGAATAGAAACTTAGCTTAAGTTAAGTACATGTGGCTATATCTGGGCATCTGGGCAGGCCAAAATGGGCTGCACGTGGCCCAACCAATTTGGCCCTGTACGGGTCGTGTTATGGGCCATGGCCTGAGCCTATGGTGGCACACGGCACGCAACAAATACTGCGTCGGCCCGCCAACGGCCCAAAAAAATAAGGCCACTCCAACGCAAATGCCACCTAGGCAGCTCAATATGCCCACTCCACATATAAACTTGCCTCTCCCAGAACAAACCCTAGCCACCTAACCGTCTGGGCCGCACACGCCGCCGCCGCTATCTTCATTCCTTCTCTCTTCGTCTCAACGCCTCATCGCAGCGCCACCTCCTGACCCGCCATGCCCCTTCCCATCATGCCACCATCTCCTGCCTGTGCCTCCCTCCCCTCCTCGTCACTGCTTTGATGCGCCCTCCGCGTCCGCTGAGCCGCTCTGCCTCGTGCCCTCGCTTGTCCCTCTCTAGTGCCCCCGTGTTGCTCTCCTATCTCATAGCGTGCCGTCGCCCTCGATGACTCGTTCTCCCCCATCGCTCTCTCTCACCCCTCCTCTGTAGCCATCGTTGCTCAGCTCTGAGGCTCTGTCCTCCTCGTCTTGCTGTCAGGCCAGATCTGCTCGCCTCGCCCACCTCAGGTTGTCGTCGGGAGTAAGATCTACTCACCTCAGCTCGCCATCAAATCCTCACCACCTCATCTTCTCGCCTTTTTATTTGACTCTGGGATTAGACAGTGGTCTTCCTTTGGGCCACTGTAGTTGTGGGCCATTTCTCCTCCATCAATCGGCGGCAGCGGACACGAAGCAAAGGCATATGTCCGTTGCACTCAACTGGAGTGCATAAAAGGAAGTAGATGGTGACTCACATCAGGTGAGCCGAACTCATTGAGAGGAGTATCTTCTTCTGGTCAAGGTTTTTCCTACGGTCTTTTTCCTTATCTCGCTTTTTACAGATCGAGAGGAATTTCTTCGTTCGATCCTCCAGAAACTCAGGGTTCCTAAGTACCATCACATGCATTTCCAGGCAAGTACTCGGCTGCTTCTCTCGATTTCAGCCCTTCTGGCCATGGTGATGGTCACCAGGTCCAAGAGGAGGAAGCTGGAGGAGGGAATCCTGCCTCCCTCCGGGACGATGTCCTCAGCTACATTATCACACTCCTGCCGACCAAGGACAGTGCCCGCACTCAGATCCTCTCCTACTGGTGGCACCTACTCTGGCGATCCACTCCTCTCAACCTGGAGACCAAGTTCTACTCCTGGACGTTGGATATGAACATGGGCGCCATCCTCAAAGCACTGCAAAACAATTAAGGTCCTTTTTGTCATGTCTCCGCATAATGGCAATCTCCGTATGAGTGTGTGACCCCTCTCCAAGATCAACTCTTTAATTTGATCCTATCCGACATGCTCGACAACCTATAGGAGTACTTTGAGCTATTCGTCAACCTAAATGGTGTTGGATGCCCTTCAGTTCTGCAGTCTGTGCTCCGATTCTCAGCTCCCTCCGTGTTCTTTGCATTTGCTCCTTTGTAAGATACTCATATTTCCTAAAGACATTGCTTGCACGCTCCATTTCCCACTCTCAAACAGCTGACCCTCGCTAATGTCAACATCTCATAGAGCGTTCTGCATAGCTTGCTGTCGAGATGCTCTGTTCTGGAGACCTTGACGTAGGTTATTGTTGTCTCCACATCAGTTCACCGACCCTTCGGAGCCTTGGTGTGTCAGATATATATGAGTGGCACAAGAGAAGAAAGCTTGACGAAGTCATTATTGAGAATGCCCCACTCCTTGAGAAGCTTATCCCCTCCATTTTGAAGTGTGATGGTATTGTGATTCGGGTTATTCATGCACCCAAGCTGAATACGTTGGGTTATCTAACTGATCAATCTCCACATTGGAGCTTGGAACTATAGTATTCAAGGTCGTACCTGAAGAAACTAAAGTCTTTAATTTTTTGTTTACATTTTTTGTAAGTCCAGTTGCTTGTTGCTTTTGCAGTTCAGTTTCAATTTTTTATTTCAGAAAATGATACCTGTCAGGCTGGCTAGTTCCGTACTGAGGGGCTCAGCTGGTAAGGTCTCTTGTTGTGTCCACTCAAGTTCAAGTCCTAGACTTGACACGGTGCTAGCATTTACGGGTAATTATTTTTCAATGGGAGGCGGCGTCCGTCATCGAGAGCGAGGCGGCTGTAGTGGCTTCGTGAATCTTATGAGCTGACCCACTGATAACTGATTAGTACATGGTTATACTCAACAAATTAAAAAGGCTGATGATGCATACAAATTGATATACATATAGACATGCGTAATTTGTAGCACTAACAATGGGACACGTACAGAATAATAAGCGACAAGATTAACGTTTTGCAAAAGCTATTAGGAACAATAACATATTTGTGTGCATTATACACATCCGGCCTAATTTATGTCTGGAATAGAAACTTAGCTTAATTTAAGTACATGTGGCTATATCTGGGCACCTGGGCAGGTCAAAATGGGCTGCACGTGGCCTAACCAATTTGGCCCTGTATGGGTCGTGGTATGGGCCATGGCCTGAGTCCATGGTGGCACACGACACGCAACAAATAATGCGTCGACCCACTAATAGCTCAAAAAAAGAGGCCAATCCAACGCAAATGCCACCTAGGCAGCTCAATATGCCCACTCCAAATATAAACTTGCCTCTCCCATAACAAACCCTAGCCACCTAACCGCCTGGGGTCGCACACGCCGCCGCCACTATCTTCATTTTCTTCTCTCTTCGTCTCAACGCCTCTCCGCAACGCCACCTCCTGACCCGCCATGCCCCCTCCCCATCGTGCCACCATCTCCTGCCTGTGCCTCCCTCCCTCCCCTCCTCTGCTTTGATGCGCCCTCCGCGTCCGCCGAGCCACTCCGCCTCGTGCCCTCGCCTGTCCCTCTCTAGTGCCCCCGTGTTGCTCTCCTCTCTCATAGCGTGCCGTCGCCCTCGATGACTCGTTCTCCCCCATCGCTCTCTCTCACCCCTCCTCTGCAGCCATCATTGCTCAGCTCTGAGGCTCTGTCCTCCTCGTCTTGTTGTCCGGCCAGATCTGCTCGCCTCGCCCACCTCAGGTCGTCGTCGGGAGTAAGATCTACTCACCTCGGCTTGCCATCAAGTCCTCACCACCTCATCTTCTCGCCTTTTTATTTGACTCTGGGATTCGATAGTGGTCGGCCTTCATGCCGCTGTAGTTGTGGGCCAAACAGTCTGGCAGCACACATTTTCTCTTCCATCAATCGGCGGCAGCGGACACGAAGCAAAGGCATATGTCCGTTGCACTCGACTGGAGTGCATAAGGCTCTCCGCACTCATGTTCCTCTATTTCCTTCCTCTAAAAGGAATATTCTGTTCTAGTCATCAAGATTCTTTTCTCTATACCAATTTCTCCCGCACCCATCGTTCCTCTATATTCTTCCTCTATCCCAACTACCACATATTTTATTCAACCATCTCCAACTACCAACTCATTTTAACAAATATATTTATTCATACCATATCATTTATAATAGTTATTGTAAATACAAAAATATTGTAGGGGTCTTTTATAAATTTACAAGACATAGAAAAATCGTAAAAAATTACAAGATAGTACAAGGACCGATATGCAAAGTTCCTATACTACTTCTTCCACCGCCATCTCGATCTCCATCTCCTCCGCCGTGACGCCACCCCCCCCCCCCCCCGGGCCCCGACCCCGCTCGCCCTCCCATGGCCCGGCCTCCTCCTCCCCGGCGCCATGGCCCGGCCGCCCCTCCCCTTCGCCGTGCTCCGCATCCAGCCCATCGAAGATCGCGTCTACTTCCCCAAGCTCTACCTGCCCGGCGGCCCGAGGAGCGCGCCCGGCGGCGGCTGCCCCGAGTAGCACGCACGGCTGCTCGACGGCGCCGCGGCCGCGGCACCAGACACGGCGGAGGTCCTCGCCTTCGAGGAGCTGGCCCTGGCGGCGGCCCAGGTGGAGGCGAGGCGAGGCCGAGGCTGAGGGCGCAAGATGCGGTGGGCCAGCGGCTGGTGGGGGCGCGGGTGGCTCGGACCGCGCGGCGGCGCGCGTTCTCGCCGGCGTGGACGAAGGGGCACTCGGTACGTGCTGCGCTGGGAGGACCTCGCCGGCGGCGGGTGCTTCTCCGGCGCCGGCGGGTGCGGCAGCCGCGAGTTCCGCCGGCTGCGCCACTCCATCGGCGACCGCGGCTCGGCGGAGGCGGGGGGACGGGCAGAGGCGGCCTGCTGCGCGAGCGCGTTGCGCCACCGGGGAAGACACGCTCCAGTTCCAGGCGGGCGCGGGGAAGGGGGGGTGGGGGGGGGGGGGGGGGGCGCGGGCCCGGCGTGGGGTTTGGCGTAGACCCGGGATTCCTCTGAAAATAGCGTGAACGGAGGCGCTCCTCTCCTTTAGCGGAAGGCTTGCGGAGACCGGTGCGGCAACCTATTACGGTAAACGTTACTGGAGGAAAGTTTACCGTGTCCCAGTGCGGAGAGCCTAAAAGGAAGTCGATGGTGACTCACATCAGGTGAGCCTAACACATTGAGAGAAGTATCTTCTTCTGGTCAAGGTTTTTCCTACGGTCTTTTTCGATCCTTATCTCGCTTTTTACAGATCGAGAGGAATTTGTTCATTCGATCCTCCAGAAACTCGGGTCCTCATCACATGCATTTTCCAAGCAAGTACTTGGCTGCTTCTCTCGATTTCAGCCCTTCTGGCCATGGTGAATGGTCACCAGGTCCAAGAGGAGGAAGCTGGAGGAGGGAATCCTGTCGCCCGACCTCCCTCCCAGACGATGTCCTCGGCTACATTATCACACTCGTGCCGACCAAGGACAGTGCCCGCACTCAGATCCTCTCCTACCGGTGGCGCCCACTCTGGCTATCCACTCCTCACAACCTGGAGACCAAGTTCTACACTCCTGGATGTTGGATATGAACATGGGCGCCATCCTCAGACCACTGCAAAACAATTATGGTCCTTTTTGTCATGTCTCCCCATAATGGCAATCTCCGTATGAGTGTGTGACCACTTCTCCAAGATCAACTCTTTAATTTGATCCTATCCGACATGCTCGACAACCACCAGGAGTTTGTTCGTCAACCTAAATGGTGTTGGATGCCCTTCAGTTCTGCTGTCCGTGCTTCGATTCTCAGCTACCCTTCGTGTTCTTTGCATTTGCTCCTTTGTGAGATACTCATATTTTCCTAAGGACATTGCTTGCAGGCTCCATTTCCCACTCTCAAGCAGCTGACCCTCGCTAATGTCAACATCTCAGAGAGCGTTCTGCATAGCGTGCTGTCCAGATGCTCTGTTCTGGAGACCTTGTTCCTCGACAATAACGTAGGGTTATTGTTGTCTCCACACATCAGTTAACCAATCTTCGGAGCCTTGGTGTATCAGACACATATGAGTGGCACAAGGGAAGAAAGCTTGAAGGAGTCATTATTGAGAATGACCCACTCCTTGAGAAGCTTATCCTCCGCAGTGTGAAGTGTGATGGTATTGTGATTCGGGTTATTCATGCACCCAAGTTGAAGACATTGGGTTATCTAACTGATCAAATCTCCACACTGGAGCTTGGAACTATAGCATTCAAGACACCTGAAGAAACTAAAGTCTTCAGTTTCTTTCACATGTTTTATAAAGTCCAGTTGCTTGTTGCTTATGCAGTTCTCAATTTTTTATTTCAAAAATAGTACCTGTCAGTCTGCCGAGTTTCGTACTAAAGCGCTCAGCTGGTAAGGTCTCTTGTTGTGGATCCTGTCCCTCTAGATTCAAGTACTAGACTTGGCAGGCTGCTCGCAATTACAACTAATTATTCTTTCAGTAAGACGCGGCATCTCGTGAATCTTAAGATCAGCCGGCCCAGACTGATAACGGATTAGTCCATGGTTATACTTAGCAAATTAAAAGGCTGACAGGGTAAGCACAAGATGTCTAGATTAATTATCTTAGCATCAATTAAGTTCCATTCTTAAAAAAATACTGACCATGCATCGAAGTTGTTGTACATAGACATGCGTAATTTGTAGCACTAACAATGGGACACGTACGGAATAACAAGCGACAAGATAAACGTTTTGCAAAAGTTATTGGCAACAATAACATATTTGTGGGCACTATACACATTCGGCCTAATGTCAATAGCATATTTGCATGGGCCATAGAATATAACACTGAGCAAAGTGCTATATACACATCCCAAAGGCAAGTAGCGATTACAACCTAGACCGTTCAACAGGTATCAGTATATAGCCAAAGACGCAAAGTTAATAGCTCTGAAAGAGTGGATAGATAGTTGTGTAACTTGTAGTTTTTGCTTTGGGACATACTGTCCTTGTAATTCTTTTTTGCTACTGAACAGTTTTGTATATAGTTAATGGAAAATGAAATCAGTAGGGGCTTCCCCTCCTGTTTCGTCAAAAAAAAAAAGGTTAGACATGCATAATTTTAATCTCCGTGCATGTCTATAGAAACTGACGATACGCGAATCCACTAGTATGGTCTCTAGGTATCCACGCAAGCCCCTGCATTAAAGGTATATAGGTAGGCATGGCTTCCATTCGGCTACAATAAGCTACGGCTCGGGTCACGAGGCGGTCCCACCAAAGCTGGCCTCTATCACGGAAGGCCCCACATGAAGCAAAGCAAGCAAGCGAAATAGTGGTAGAACATCGCCGACTCACGCAGAACCTGAAGCTTTGCAGCAAATGCACCATTCGTCATACCCAACAAGCCCTCATGAGATTCATGATGTGATAGATGCGAAAACTGAGTGCAGTTGTGATTTTTTTTTTAGTAGGATATCGGATGAACGGAGCAAGAACAAGCAGATCTGGTGGCTAGGTACATCGACTCTCGCCTGGAAAAGCAAATAGGTCTTTGTCGAATTGACAATGCAGGAGAGAACAGGCGCAATAAACTGGAGCGTAAATCAAACTCGAGTAGGAACAAAACAGAGATGTTACTCATCAGCATAAATCTAGCGCCACTACCTAATAACAAGCGACAAAGAAATTGAGATGATGGATTTGGTACGAACCCTGCTATCAAATCTGGCTGGGTACATCGACACAATGAATCGATGAGTTGTCGGCCTCACAAAATCCATGGATTGATGATGAAAGGGCTATAATAGATCTAGAAGCAGAAGTACGGAGAACAAATCTAGCCAAAAAGCGGGCGATGAAAAGGGACAAGAAGCAGTTGGGTTCTTACATGTTCCACAACAAATGGCATCGGGACCTCTGCAGACCAGATCACGGAGAGGTGGAGGCAGCTCCCTATCAAAGCTGTGGCGGCTGTATCATGAATTTGGCCAGGAGAGAGAGGAGAAAGGTGCCTATTTACACTACAAGAAAAACACCCCTATCGATACGCTTTATTTACATGTTAGATACGTTTATTTCATCTCTATTGGAAAATAGATGCGTTTTCAGAAATCGTGTTGGGGGTGTCTCCGCACGTGCCGTGTCATATGCCTGTAGAGATGCATTTTAAAAGCGTGTCTAGCGGATATAACACGATTCATAGCTACGCTAGATACGTATCTATAGACTTATACACGCTTTTGTAGTTACATTGATGTCACGTATCTATTAATTTAGCAACGTTCTGAAGCCTTGCTATTTAGAACATTGCACAAAAAACATATTTTGTTCTTGATATATAGGAAGTATTATTCACGCAATTCGTAGGACTTGAACCCATGACCTCTTCATTTCTTACAAACTCACTTAACCAACTCATCTCATGTGCAATTATGACTAGAGTAAAATATGTATTTCTTTTAACTCATGCTATCTAAATGTTTTGACATCTCTAGCATTCTAAATAGCGTGTCAAGAAGCGTCTTAAGATGAGATTACATACGTTTAAAGCATGGCTAATATCATATCATTTTGATGCGTTTTCAATATCGTGTCATAAGCGTGTTTACGTGAGATACCAAGGGAATGAAAGCGTGTCAAGTATCATATAATTTTTCAATGCGTGTCAAGAAGCGTCTTTAGAGGGCTACTGACATAAAAATCATGTCAAAAACATGTTTATTTTGCTATTGACGTTCAAAGCATATCTTATAACGTGTCAAATTGACGTGATCTCAATACCGTGGCAAAAAACGTCTTTAAGTGCTGGTGTATTGACGTTTATAAAAACGCATCAATACAAGCGTACTTAATTAGAAGGCTTTTTTTTTGTAGTGTTAGGGTTTGGATGGGGAGAGAGAGAGAGAGAGAGAGAGAGAGAGAGGGGGGCTCTACTGAATTGTGTCTTTGTTGATAACCACAAACAGGTAAAAGTGTTTGGGATTAAATTCTCAACGCGGGTATAAATAAAGAGACGGCAGTGATCTCATGGGGCTCTACTGAATTAATTGTTTCTTTGCTAGATATAGAGTGGCACAGATACAGCATACTGGTTCTGATTACAGTGTGTGCCTGTGTCACAATGTCCATGCATGTGTGTTCTCGAAATTACAGATAGTAGTAGCTGTTTAAGGGTAAACAGGCCATTCAGCTAAACTAAACTATGACAAACCAATTAGCTCAACGGCTTGCTAAACATGCTATATATACTACTGCATGCCATGCGAGCTAACAAGGTAATACAAAAACTTACATGAACACAGAAAAGATTACAGTATGGAAAAATGATTGCCCTGCTGCTCTACTTGTCCGTCATCAGGTTCAGCAACTGCCTCCAGTGCTCCAGTTCTTGTTGCAGCCGACTGGTTCATTTGCTACAAGCAGAGCAGTAGGACCTTGGCAGTTGAACGTCAGTCCTGTGATGTTGCACTGGAATGAAGCACCACAAGCATACCTGCACACACGACAAACATTGCATGACTCATCATAGATGTACATCCTGGTTCATCAAAACAGAAAGATAGCGAGGCTGAAACAAAGGAACAAAAGAAAGAAGCTAGCAAAAAGAATGGCCCCTGCATTCATGCATATACTTAGCTCATAGAATAACACTGAACAAAGTGCTATATACGTATCCCAAAGGCAAGTAGTGAAAACAACTTAGAGTCTTAGACCGTTAATTACTTCTTCAGCATGTATCAGTATTTATATAAACCAAACACGCAAGTCAATAACTTATTAGCTAAGCTACAGATAGGCATGCATAATTTTAACCTCCGTGCATATCTATGGAAACAAAGTTACACTACCACAGAACAGGGCTTTAGTGACGCGACAATAGTGACGCAGAACTAGAACACGTCACTAGGACTATAGTAGTGACGTGTTTTTCTAACTGCGTCACTGCAACTCGGCTTCGGGCCAACAAGAGTGACACACTTATGAAAATCCGTCTCAACTAACAGTTACAGTGACGGTTTTACGATACACATCACTAGTTGAGACACGCTTAGAGACGTGGTTTTGAAACCACGTCGCTAATGGTGATGACTATTAGTGACGTGTTTTTAAAACCACGTCGCTGGTAGTATTAGAGATGTGTTTTTTAAACCACATCACTAATAGTAGTGAGCATTAGCGACGTGTTTTCTGAAACCACGTCACTAATAATAATGAGTATTAGTGATGTGTTTTTAAAACCACGTCGCTAATAATATTATAGATGTGTTTTTAAACCACGTCGCTAAAGGCGATGAGTGTTAGCGACTTTTTTTTAAAACCACGTCACTCTAAAGGTGATTGTTAGCAACGGCTATTTAAAAAGACGTCAGTAATACACGAGGTTACGGTTGTCGCAATGGTTGAGATACATAATATTTCCTGACAAGTCTCAGGCTCGATTCACTTGTCACCCAGATTTTCCCTTTTTTTTTTTTCCTTGAGGACCATAAAAATATGAAACGTTGTGCTGGCAAGGATCGAACCAGGAACCAGCGATGAAAAGGTCGAACGACCTAACCACTTGTCCATTTGTTCCTATGTTAGACGAAGCAAACAATTGAAAGATGTTACTGTTAGCGCCCCACAAGACAACAGGCCCAGCCCAACTCTTTTTTTTTTTGAGAACAAGGCCCAGCCCAACTCCCTTGCATATACACCCGATAAACCCTATAAACGACGTCTTCTCGCTCGCCTCTCCCCACCGCCGCCGCCCTTCCCTCTCCTTTCTCCTCTTCTCCATCCCGCCGCCCTCTCCCTCGCCTCGTCCTCATCCGGCGTGACAAGGCAAGCACGCGGCTACCTTAGAGGGGCGACCAGCGACCGATATAGCATCGCATCAAATCCTGCCTGCGTCGACCTCCCCACGCCTCAGATCTGAGCGCGTGAGGAGCGAGGCGACTTGGCAACGGGCACGGCGACCAGCGGCAGGGAGGAGAGCATGGCGACCACGGCGCAGATCTGGTGGTCGAGGTGGACTCATACGACTCCAACGGCGGGGAGGAGAGCACGGCGACCAGCGGCGGGGAGGAGGGCACCGCGACCACGGCGCAGATCTGGTGGTCGAGGTGGGGCACGACTCCAACGGCGGCACGGAAGCGCGAGAGGAGCGAGGCGCTCCGGGCCCCAAGCAACGGGCACGGCGACCTGCAGCAGGGAGGCGACCACGGCAGGCGAGGTGACCATCCCCATCCCCATCCACCACTCGTCTCCGGGACACGCTTCTCCGCCTCGTCCTCAGTTCCTCACGCGCCCGCCTGGCTCCGTCTCGCCCAATTTGATGTCGCGTTCAGTTCGCTGCTCAATGCTTTGGTTGAGAGGTACAACTATGTTTTCCTACTTTGCTCTGGATTTGCGATTCAGTTATTGTGCTAATGCTTGGTCACATCCATCGATGCTCATCTGTTTGTGACTAATTTTTCATGATGATTGATTCAAATAGTACCTGCACAACGAAGCCATTAATTGCTTGATTAGTCCTGAACAATACATAGATGTAAGCATGACTTTGCAATTATTTCTGACATTTTATCTTCTGATCTGAATTAATAGCAATCGCACAAGTAAAATCAGCATGTGTCATTGCTTGTATGGTTCAATCTTTATATGCTACCTGTATCATTTTGCTAGGACAGTAGCTGTATGAGCCTTTGGTTGTCAGTCACATAAAGGGTTATATGTTGGCTATATCACTGGTTAAGATCGAATTGGACCACTGCTTAAACTTTTTGCTCGCTATATCCAGTTGATGGGATTAAGGTGTCAGCTTAATTACTTAGCAAGCAGGTTTCAGATCCTAGTTGTATATACGTCAAATTATTCTCAATATATGAAAACATTGAGATGCCATTGCTAATTACAGTTAAATGGATTTTTAAGATCAATAATCTGAAGCAGTAGTGGTACTTGGTTCTTATAGGGCTGTGCAATGCTCTCAACCACAAATTAGGTGCACGAGGTTTATGTATAATATTGCATCTTGCATTTACTCATGACATGTTGGCAATGCACTTGTTGTGATCAAACTCAAATGCACCAATTGTTCACACTTCTCTGTTCTGCCTCGATGGCTTGATGTGAAGTGCAAAGACAATGCCGTCTTGCTATTTACTTAGATGTTTCGCATATCTATGCTCACTTTGTTCTGTGACATAAAAATCTAATCAATCTAGTGATGAAATAAACCTTGATTGTATCATTCTTATCCATTTTAGCAACACGAGATTGCTGAGACACGATGTGGTAGGAGATGACTTTATTGTTTGCTTCTGAATTTTTGCATTTCCTTTCAGTGTGAAGTGGGATGACTAGGTAGGCGATGAACCTAGAAAGAGAAGCTGGGATTCCACCACCAGCAGGGGTAAGGTAACCTATACTTGCAACCTTTACAACAAATTTGAGTTCCAGGCAAGTGTAACAGTTAGTAGCTGCAGTTTGGCATATGTTATCATGTGCTAAGCATTTTGGAAGTGAAGCGTTTACAATATCCGTGACTTCACTTTCTTTAAAGATGACTCAGGATGTCTATAATCTCTTGTGGCATTTTCTTCATAAGTAGATGAATGTTTAGGTCATATTATCCTGAAACCAAACATGAATTTTTTGTAGGTAGGAGTGCAGATGGGTTGATGGTGTACAAATAAAGAAACCCATAGGTAGGGACATTCAAGTCAAGAATAGCACCTTCAATTGTAAGTTTGAGCAGAACTTAGTATAGGTTGATTGCAAGACTGAATGGTGACTTCAACCTTGCATCTCTTGCAAACAAGTTTGATGCAAAGGCACTAAAATTTAGGTTGTTTATGGATGATGGCATGTTAACTTGTATATTCTTGGGAAAAGTGTATATTGATTGGTATATGTCATGTGGATCGATTTCATTTTATAAATTGTAGTACATGAGAATTTGTATGTGGAGGAATCTGGGCCAATGTGGGATTCAGTATTTAATATTTTGGGTACAAATATTGTAATAGCTCCAGATCCTGGAATAGAGAAAAGAGGCACTTCCGGTGTAATTTTTTTTTATTTCTATATTCATCATTAGTGACGGGGTTTCTTTCTGCGTCACTGGGCATTAGCGACGGGTTTGGGTGTACGCGTCACTGGGCATAGTGACGGTTTTGGGCGTACGCGTCACCGGGATTTAGCGACGGGTTTTCTCTATGCGTCACTGTCGCCTTTAGCGACGGGTTTTCTGTACACGTCACTGAAGGCTTTAGCGACGGGTTTTTCTGGTCGGGCATTAGTGACGCAAATTTAGCGACGGGGACAGTTTCCGTCACTAATGGCCTAAAAACCCCGTCTCTAAAGGCCTTTTCTGTAGTAGTGTTATGCCCTCTCAACGGATTAATTCTGATACGCGAGTCCACTAGTATAGTCTATAGGAATCCATGAGGGCCTATTTTTCTCATGGCATGAAATATAGGTATAGGCGTGGCTTCCATGGGGGCGCAATAAGCTCTGGCTTGGGTCCCGAGCGGGTCCAACCACAGTAGGCCACTGGCATGAAAGAAAGGCCCACATGAAGCAAAATAGTGTGGCGGGTTCAACCATAGTAGGCCACTGGCACCAAAGAAAGGCCCATATGAAGCAAAATGAGCAAGCAAAATAGTGTAGCAGTGCATCGTCGATGGACCGAAACCCTGAAAAGCTTGGTAGGGAATGCACCACTGACTAGACCCAACAAGCCCTTGCAAGATCAACGAAATGCAAAAAATTGAGTGAAATTGGGATTTTCTTTTTTTCATAGGATCAGATGGAAGGAGCAAGGGCAAAGTGAATATGCATCTCTTTCTGGTCCACCACTATTCATCTCGAAACAAAAAAACTATTTGCCTAATCGGGAAAGGCCGAAAGGGTGCAATTAACCTGAGTCCATATCGATCCAGGAAGGCCACATCGTTGGAGTGAAAGAAAAGTGACAAGAACACGAAGTAGCATGGTGCTTACCCGATCGATGTTCCACGGCAAGTGACCTCGAGACCTCCGCAGGCTAGATCCCGAGAGGTGGAGGCAGCTCCGATCCCTATCAAAGTTGTGGTCATTGCGTCACAGATTTCGAAAGGAGAGTGGGTGCTCTTCTACAGATATATTGACACAACGAAAATATACACGCTGATCATTTGACTATATCTCTCTAGATATATTTGACTATACAGACAATCATGCATGCAATAAAAAGGCGAACTGAGTACAACTCAGATGGTTAGGTTCCTTATCGTGGAGCCAACCCACTCGGATTCAAATATCTGATTTGACATGAGTGTTACATTTACGATTAATTATTCTTCAGTGAGAGGCGACATCCCCGTTGATAACGAGATGACTATTATGACTTCGTGAATCTCAAGATTAGCCAGCCCAATCTCTCATAGGCGATCATAGGTGTGTGTGTGTGTGTGTGTGTGTGTGTGTGTGTGTGTGTGTGTGTGTTCATAGGGGTGAGTGATCGCATGTGTATGTGAGTGTCTACGTCTGTACTTTGTTTTGTATGGAAAAACAATAAAGAAAGAAAATGTTCAACACATTTCTGCAGCAATAAGTAAGCAAATGTTCAACACTCTTCTACGAACAATAAGGAAACAAAGGTGTTTAAACCATCCTCTTACAAACCGACAAGAAGAAATGCATGAATCTGGTAACAGTTACAGAATTGTGCATAATAATCTCTTCAAACTTTCAAAGGTTGATCATATACTCATTCTTTTCACTAATTGTAGTAAAATCAGCTGGATTTCTGTTAGTCTGGCAGATATCCTTTCTGACAAGCCCCGAAGCATCAAGTGAACCATCCTTGGCAGCTAATCGAGCACAATCTTCTGCAGTTATCTTGAGTTGAGTATGACTGGTTTCCAAAGAATCAGCATCAGTCATCAGTTGTCTCTCATGATGGAGTCTGGCAAGAAGTTCAACGACGTCCATGGGGATGTCATCTGTCTCAGTTTGTTTCTCAAGCATCTGCACCTTCTGTTTCTTCTTGTTCATGGAAATATTCTGATCATGAGTGCCAGAAACACTATGGGTATCACACTTACCAAGAGAAACCTGATATAATGAAAGAAATAAATGTGACTATTTAGCAATGTCCGCCAATCGGGATCCATGTAAAAGAGCATATGGTAATTTTGCAGAAAATATACTTGTCCTACAATTTTCTTAAAGATCGAAAAGAACAAACATCCTAAACTAGACGCAAATTACTATGCCTGCTGATTAACCATGAGAACAACAAATCTTATGTTTAAATGTAGATAATTCCCATATTTTGTAGCCATACTTTGTTTCCCCCAGCAATATGTTCCCCAAAACTGAACATTCTAAAACTAAAGAATTCAAATACACATTGGTACCTTCGACAGACTTCTCGTTTGAGTGTTTTCAGATGTCATTTGACCTTTAGGATCTTCCTCGAGCCTCTTTGCAAATCTATTCTCAGATTTTGCACTACCATGTGTGGCATTCACAGGAGTGTATTTATTCTTCTCCACCAATGATATTTTGCCTTCCTCACTTTCATAGATATCATCAACTCTTGCATGATCAGCATCATCAATGCAGTTTGCAGGACCCCCTATCTGATCAGTTTCGATCAGTTCTGACAATAGCCGCGTCCTTTTACGCTTTCTCTTGGATTCATTATTTTTCTTCTTACTGCTTGATATTATCTGAGGGCTTCAGCTGAATCATACATGGGAACATCATTATAGATATCGGTCATCACATCAAGATTGCGAGGAGATCCCAGCAACTCTGAGGATATACTGTCACATTAGCATATTGTATATTGCATACAAGAAAAATTACCAGATGCTCGGACTGATAAATTTAAACGATACCTTTTTTGCCATTTTCTGTTGTGATCGATATCATTTGAGGAATGTCTGGTAAAATTGAAGCATCCATAGAAACATCATTTGATATATTCTCCACTCCATCAAGATGACCAGGCGCCTCCTGTGACTCTGAATATACCGTTAGCATATTGTATACAATGAATAATTACTAGTTAATCAAGAACTCGTTTAGTTCAACCATACCTTTTATTGCCGGATCAACATTCATCTCAGTCAGCGCTCCTTTGCAGCCAAGAGACTTGCATTTTGAATTGCACTCCTGGGTACTCCTAGGAAAAGATAATCCTCCCGCTTCATTACCTTGAGGTGATCGCTGTGTGTAAGGAAACTGCAGTCCTGTGTAACCAACACTTGTTGGTCTTACATTCCGAACAAAAGAAATGGAGCACCCCTCATTGTTTCCATTCCGCTTTGAAGGTACAATTGTAGATGCAATTCCATCTCCAATTTTCACTTTATCCAAGCAACCTGGGCAATTCCATAGTCGAAACTTCGGCACCGTAGCCGGGCACAAGTTGTGATGCTCATCTTGCTTTTGCTGTTTACAGAAAATCTGAGACAGAGAGTAGAGTTCTGGATCCTTCTTCTGAAGCAAACCAACATATTCCCTGACAAGAGCATAAATCATCAACAAGATGCACAGCATATTCTATAATGATGTTTATCCTATGAAAATACAGGGGCATAAATGCTTCAAAATACAAAAATAACATATCGTGAAAAATTCATGCACTCACAATAGCTTGAACAGAGACCTTAATGTCTAAACAAGGGCCTTTATTAACATGCAAACATCTGTGCAGTAACTGCTGTAATGGTTGGAAGGTTTCATGTTCTAATATGCAGTAGTAGCTAGTATCTACAACAAAAGTACATAAGGTAGACATAACTTCCTACAATCGAAGTATGCATGTCCTCGTCTTGTGAGTGGGCAATAATTAAAATAAGAATAGGGCATGCTACTGCATATTAGAACATGAAACTAACAAACATGTGTAAACAAGAACTATACACATTCAAGCCTAATGTCAATAAGATAAATGTTTTGCAAAAGTAGTTGGCAAAAATATCATATTTTGTGTGCACTATACACATTCAATCCTAATGTCAATAACATATTTGTGTGCATGCATGACACCCCGCCCTATCTTACATGCTGAACCAAATGCTTTAATGCGTGCCAGTGTCACAATGTCATGTTTGATCTCTCAAATAACAGATAGTACTAGCTTTTAAGGGTGAACCATTCAGCTAAACGAAACTATGACAAACCATGCTCCACAGCTAGCTAAACATTTTTCTATCCTAATGCATGCCATACGAGGTAACAAGGTAATACAAGAACTTACGTTAACACAAAAAAGATTACCTTATGGAGAAATGATTACACTGCTGCTCTACTGGCCTGTCATCAGGTTCAGCAACTGCCTCCATTTGCTACAAGCAGAGCAGAAGGACCTTGGCAGTTGAACGTCAGTCCTGTGATGTTGCACTGGAATGAAGCACCACAAGCATACCTGCACACACGACAAACATTGCATGACTCGTCATAGATGTACATCGTGGTTCATCGAAACAGAAAGATAGCGAGGCTGAAACAAGGAGCAAAAGAAAGAACCTAGCAAAAAGAATGGTCCATGCACGCATGCATATACTTAGCTCATAGAATATAACACTGACCAACGTGCTATAAACACAATCCCAAAGGCAAATAGTGAATACAACTTAGACCGTTAATTAATTCTCCAGCATGTATCAGTGCATATATAACCAAATACACAAGTTAATTACTTATTAGCTAAGCTATAGATATATAGGCATGCATAATTTTAACCTCCATGCATATCTATGGAAACAAAGTTGTGCCCTCGACGGATTAACTCTAATTTGCGAGTCCACTAGTGTGGTCTATAGAAATCCATGATGGCTTATTTTTTGTTTTCATGGCATGAAATATAATATAGGTAGGCGTGGCTTCCATTGGGGTGCAATAAGCTATGGCCCGGGTCCCAAGCGGGTCCAAGCGAAATAGTGTATCGCTGAGTAAACCCAATGAGCCCTTGCAAGATCAAAAACATGATAGATGTAAAAAAAAAACTGAATGAAATTGTGATTTTCTTTTTTCATAGGATCAGATGGAACCCTTTCTGGCCCACCACAACTCATCTCGAAATAAAAAAAATATTTACCTAATCAGGAATGGGAGCAATTAATCTGAGTCCATATCAAACTCAAGTTGAAGATATAATCGAGCCATGAAGACAACATCTCTGAGTGAAAGAAAAGCGATAGGAATAGGAAGTAGCGTGGCGCTTACCCGATCTGCAGGCTAGATCCCGAAGAGGCGGATGCAGCTCTGATCCCTATCCAAGCTGTGGTGGTCGCTCACGGATGTTCGGAAGGAGAGAGGGGGAAAGATTCCTATTTAGGGTTTTGGCGAGACATCGATTGGTTGAGAAAATCCACCATAACGAAAGTTGTAGAGAATTCGAAAGCATTTGCAAGGAGTATTTTTACGTATTCTTCTGAATTTTCCATCACATTTTCACGTCAGTTTGAAACTGTACAATTTCAGTTACGACTTCTAGTTTAGGGCATCAATTTACGGATTCTTAGAAGCCAAATTTCACCAAAGTATGAATAAATTTTTGTATTCTTTGTTTGATCTTTCCAGGGAGTAATTATAATCTTGATTGAGTGTGGTAGATTGAGAGATATGGATTTTCAAAGTCAGCATCCCGACTAGTGTCGTGCTCATCACTTACATAACTTTTGATCTTGCTTATTTATGTTAGAGCAACTACAGCAGTCTCCCAATCCCCCTCCCAATACCAAAATAACTTTCATATTGGGAGTTTTGGGAGGCAAAACGAGCTCTAGTAGTCTCCCAAAAAGTTCCCCACTTATTCTCACCCTCCCCAAATCAGCCCTTTCCTCCCCATATAGTGGGAGGCTCTCCTCCCCCTCCCAATATCGGTTACTGGTGGGCCCCACGGCTTCACGGGTCGTGCGCGCAACCTTCTTCCCGTGCCCGCTCCTTCCTTCTCCCACGCCGCCACGCCGCGACCTCGCCAGAGCTAGCGCCGCCCCCTCCCTTCTCCGGCACCGCAACCTCGCCGGAGCGCCGCTCCCTCCCTTCCCCAACGCCTCCTAGGATGTCGTCGGCTTACCCAAGGATGGCGATGCGCGCCTGCTCGAGGATGCCGATGCCGCGCCTCGCCTGGATCTCGCCATGCTTGCTCGAGGATGACGCCTCCGTCGCTTGGATCTTGCCGTCGCACCTCCCTCGCCGTGGACGCCAGCGTCGATTCGAGCAATGGGGAGGGGAGAGGAAAAGGGAACGAGCTCCCGAAGCCACCATGGCGCACCCCTTCCTCCTCGCTCCGCGCGGCATCCCCAGTGCCACAATCGTGCGGATCTCGGCGCCGCCGTGGAGCGCCCACCCGTGGTCGCCATGGAGCGTCGCGCCCCCGCGCTCGGCCTTCGCCTGGAGCAGGCCTTCTGTGCCCGCCGCCCTTCCTCCTCGCGGCCACGTCGCCATGGAGGAGAACCAAAAGTCGCCGCCGCCGCACGCCTGTATCGCGTGCCCTTCCTTGCGACAACGTCGGCGGGCACGGGCGGGCACGGCACTGCTGCTGTGGGAGAGGCCGGCGTGGTGGCTGTGGCCGAAGCAGGCAAGGCGGGCATGGCTGGCGCGAGCGAGCGAGGAGGATGCGGCCATGGCGTGGGAGCGAGGTGCTGGTGGCGAGGGAGAAGATAAGGTGGGCCCTATGAGCAACTGAGAGGAAGGAGGAAAAGAAGAAAAAAAGACCCCACATGTCAGGTTAATGGGGATGGAGCTATTGGGAGACTACCTCCCAATATTCTGAAAATTCTATTGGGAGGCTCCCTAAAGAGGATATTGGGAGGCAGTTTATTGGGAGACTGCTGGAGTTGCTCTTAGAACTAGCATTTGCTGGATTATTTCTTCTAGGGAAAAAGCAGTTTTATCGCGTAAGCGTGATGTCGTGCAGATGCAATAAAGAATAAATAAACAAAACGATTCTGCAGGCCCATGAGCCGATCCCATAGATCTAGTCTACGGGTCTACGGTGAGCCGGTTATGAAGGATCTAGTTCTGGCCGCTGATTTGGAAACGGACAGCAGGGAAGGATTTCGGTCGAGTTCGGTCGAGGGCGGCGGCGGCGCCATTGCTGACTTTCCGGAGCTCGGCCAAGTCGAGCTCCCGAGCGCGGTTCGGGATGGGGAGGGCACAGAGAGAGAGAGAGAGAGAGAGAGAGAGAACCTCACCTTGGTGTCGCAGCACTGAGCAGGTGAACGGGAGTTCGTTGGAGGGGAGCGGCGGTTCGTCTTCGGCGGCGGCGTATGGCGATGTCGAGGCTTTGGTCTCGACGGAGAAGGGTGTCGGGGAGGCGGTGCGTCACGAGCAAAGGCAGCGTCGAGTCGTCGTCGTCATCTGGGGCATCGCGAGGCGGCTCGCGGTTGCGGTCGACCACTGGAGCTCGGGAAGAGACGGTGATGGCGCAACGCACTAGGGTTGACGCTTGGCAGCGATAAGGGGGGAAAGGAGGTCCCGGAAGGGGTCCACTCCCTTTTATAGCGTAGAGACCGAGGGGAAGGCTAGGTGGAGTGCGGCGTGCGGTCGGCGGCGCGGCTAGGGTTTGGCGGCGGGTGGTGGGGTCAGGCTGGCTCGACGCTGGCGGGCCGGGATGAGTTGTGTGCGGGCGAGCTGGGCCAGGCGGGAGGCTAGGCCGAGCAGGGAAAGAAGGAAGAGAAGGCCAGCCCAGGCGGGGAAAAAGAAAAGAAAAGAAAAGTAAAGTAAAATAGGCTGAGGGAGATTTGGCCCAAGCCTCACAGCCATTTTCCTATTCTATTTCCCATACTAAACAAAAACATTTTCTACTTGATTTTTACATACATTTTCCACACCATAAATTCCCTACTGCAAACCACTACAGCTAAAATGCAACAAACAATTATTTTTATTAACTAATTTAATTTATTTATTTTAGAAAATAGCTGTTAGTAATAACATCCTAATTAAATAAGAAAACTAGTATGGCTGCCGCTAGATTTTTTAAGCTATTTAAATTATTTTTATATTATTTTTGTAGTTCAAACATAATTTATTAGTTTTTATAGTAATAAATTTTTAACATAGTTAAAATTGATCGTAGAAATTTCTCACCGAGCCAAGTGTGTAATGAGTCATCATTTACTTGAATGCCATATATACGTTATCTTTTTTAATAAGCACTCCTTCCTTCCTTTTTTATGACGTTCTGACAAAGATTTTAGTTCAAAATTGAAGTAAAATCTTTGTCTGAACATCATAAACAAAAAGGGCAGTAGCTTGTAAAGATCAACATTGTGGCAACTGCCCAACAAATACATGGTTGAAATAGTAAACATGTAAGGGATAGAATAAAAGCTGAATCATGAAAACAATATAAACTAATAGATGTGACATGATCTCAATCATAACAAATGTGTATCCTTTATTACACCAAGAAAATTGAAAAGAATTGATGCTTTGCTATGCAATTTTAATAATCCAGAACCCCCAATTTTTTTATAATTTGTTTCGTCATGCTCCCCTGCTTATTTTGAACTTCTTAATTTATGTTCACATCTCATGTCTCTTGCACTTTTAAGCTCTTTGCAACAGCACGTGTTTGCTACAGTGTGACATCCAAGCCCATGGCTTAGTAGGATTGATAGAATACTCATACCTACAAGTTGCAACTTTTTTTTTGAAGCTCATCTCGAAAGAACTCTGAGGTTAAGCGTGCTTGGCGTGGAGCAATTTTGGGATGGGTGACCGACCAGGAAGTTCTCGGTTGCGCATGAGCGAGGACAAAGTGCGCATAAAAGACTTGTGTTGGTCCGTGAAGACTCTCATGAGATCCTAGAGAGCTGTCAGGTGTATGCGGACCCGGCTCAGGGAGCGGGACGTACACACAGGAGACCTTGCATGGCTGAATATTTTGTGTTTTGCATAATTGTTTGTATTTTCAATTTGATAGTCTTGTCTCTTATTTCTGTTGATGTGAAACACATAAGTGAATTATCAACGCGTGTTCCATGCTTTATTATGTGGATCCATCTTCCGCGGTGCCTAATTTGTATCCTGGTATCACCATTAAGATACCTTGTTAATTGCGTTGTCATATGATGTTCTTCTGGTCAAACATCGATTACGGCGCTCGAGTGCACATATACGTGTATATACAGCAGATAGCCATGGCTCAAGGACCTCATATCACATGCGGTTACGCATACCTTAGGATTAGGGCTGGAAAAAAAGCTCGAGGCTCGCAAGCCAGCTCAGCTCGATCTTAATTTTGGCTCGGCTCGGCTCGGCTCGGTCGTCTTAATAAACCAAGCCGAGCCTCTAAAATAGCTCGTTTGTTAACGAGCCAGCTCGTGAGCTGCTCGCGAACAGTTCGATTAGCTCGATAGGCTCGATCATATAGAAATGTCAACTTTAATTCTCTAATAAGATGATAGTTTTATGTTGGGTGAAACTCAATTTATCATCTAAAAAATAAACCAAGTTCAATATAGATAAAAATCATATTAAATGTTGGACCATCTTTTTATTTTCATTTATTTTTCATCTTTATTGACTTAGATTGATATTTTTTCTATAATATTGTGTTATATTATGATTTTTGTGTTGTTGGCACATGCTACTATTTAAAAACCACTTAAAATCACCTAAATTTTTGTCATAAAAGTTTTAACATACTTGGCTCGTGAGCCTAACGAGCCAGCTCGATCTTTCTAAATGAACCGAGCCGAGCTTCTATTTTAGCTCGTTATCATAAT
This sequence comes from Eragrostis nindensis, assembly GCA_012490785.1. Classification (NCBI taxonomy): domain Eukaryota; kingdom Viridiplantae; phylum Streptophyta; class Magnoliopsida; order Poales; family Poaceae; genus Eragrostis; species Eragrostis nindensis. The sequence continues at coordinate 757,985 of JAAXCT010000093.1, forward strand.
GAGCCGAGCCGAGCCAGCTCGTTGTCAGAACGAGCTTTAATGAGCTGAGGCTTAACGAGCCGAGCCGGCTCGTTATCCAGCCCTACTTAGGATCCCAGATCACGTTAGAAATATAGAAGTTCTGCACGCTCCCTGTTGGCTGCTGATTCCCCACACGTGCTGCAGTTTGGGCAGAGGAGAAACAAGGAGAATCGAAGGGGGTGGGAGCGTGCAGGACGACGTGATCTCTTATGATACGTATCGTACCTAATCGATCCTTCTTCGTTCCATAGGTGGATCAGGTGGTTTAGCTCTGGAAATAGGGAAGAATCACGGTGGAGTGGAGGTTGTGCTGGTCGTGGGACCAACTTGCTCGACGGAAAAGGGTAGGCGCTGCAAAGCTGCAGAGTATATGATTTCAGATTAGACGACTGATCTTACTCCCAAATCCAGTCCACGATACTCATCACACTCTGAACATCTCCGAAACCACCTACAATATTATGCGCAACTGAAAGCGCCCGTGCTCTGCCCTGCGCGAGTGGCACGCACGAGTCTTCAGTTGTTTCTCGCCCACCGACTAAGGAGTTGCGCTGGACTGTGCGTGCCAATTATGCGACGTAGTTGGCCTTCTCCTCCTGCATGGCCTCCGCGAGATTGGACCACTTGGTGCGGATGGTGATCACCAGCAGCGAGCACGCCTGGCACGTCAGCCCGCAGATCAGCCCCGCCCAAAGACCCTGCAGAAAGATATTTACGAAGTTCAGTCAGATCTGACAGCACCATTTGCCGTTGTCCAAACACTGAATCGCATACGCTCGCAGAGTTGCCGATGAATGATCACTGCTCATCACCGACGACGTTTCGCATACGTACCTTGGCGTAGAATTTGAGCTTGAAGGCGAAGAGGATGGCCAGCGGCATGCCGACGAAGTAGAAGGCGACGAGGTTGGTCACGGCGGCGAGGTGCTGCCAGCCGCACCCCCTGGCGACGCCCGACAGCACGCCCTGCGCGGAGTCGAGCACGATGGAGACCATCATGAGCGGCGCGATGGCCGCGAACTCCGACGCGATCACCGCGCTGCCGCTGAAGAGCCCCGCCCACAGGCCGTGGCCGAACGCCAGCAGCAGCACGAAGGAGACGGCCAGGAACACCGACAGCTTCATCGTCACCGACACCGCGTTCTTGGCGCGGTCCACGTTCCCGGCGCCGATCTCGTTCGACACCCGCGTGCTGCGACGCGTGCACAGAACTCATCAATCAGATGAAAAAACAGGGCAGGCATTATTCAGCAAGTAATAACGCACCTCACGGCGGCGCTGAACCCAAACGTGATCATGTACGCAATCGCCTCCGTGCTAGAGCTGCACGCGTCAAGTTCGTCGATCAACTCATCAGTTTCACAGTTTGAATGATGAATCATATGAATGGCATACTTCTATCTGATGGAGCAGCAAATGTTCCTGCTATCCTAGTGAGATATCATAAAACAGAGCTTCAGTCTGGAGACAACGTACCACATGGCGATCAGCGACGTGCTCACGGTGGAGTTGGGAAGCAAGCCGGCGATCAGGACCATTAGCTCGAACGCCCAGTATTCCAAACTGCAGACAAAGATTCAGTACGCGTTAATATTTCACAGCTGATTATTCTACGTATGGGTACACAGAACAAGGAATGCGACGTGCAGGAATTCTCATACGCACCAGACCATGATGGCGGACGGCGTGGCGAGCTTCACGATGGGCAGCACGTACTTGAACGCGTCGAGGGAGAACCCCCTCCACGTCTCCGCGAAAGCCTCGGACCGCGTGACATAGGCGAGGAGCATGAGGCAGGAGACCCAGAACGTAGCCGAGACGGCGGCGCCGGCGCCGGCGAGCCCCAGCCCGAGCACGTTCACCAGCAGGTGCGTCAGCGCGACGTGGACGGCGAACGGCGCCACGGAGCAGACCACGAGCGGCACCACCACGGACTGCGTCTGCATGTACCGGAGCAGGCACTGCAGGAAGGAGAAGGCGAAGAGCCCCGGCACCTGCGCCGCGACGAACGACGCCGCGGCGCGGGATACCTCCGGGTCCTGGCGGAGCCACACCAGCACGGGCTCCGTGTAGCACCAGAGCACGGAGATGAGCACGGACACGGCCGCCGACATGATGAGCGACGACTGGAGGTACAGCCCCAGCATGCGGTACAGCCGGGCGCCGTACGCCTGCCCGCACAGCGTCTCCAGCGCGCCGCTCAGCCCCGTCTGCATGCAACAACCATGATCACAGATCACATCACTTGAGGATTTTCCATTTTCAGTTTATAATGCAACTTTTTTGCAGTAAATCATGGTGCAGAGCGGTATGATCTGTACTCTGTGCTAGAGCGTACTAGAGCGCTTAGCTAAATACAGAATGCCAAAAAAAAAAAAAGAAATGGACCAAATGAAGCGAATCATCAAATTTACGTTCCAAAGTGGCGATCTCTTCAACGAAGAGGCCAAAAGTATTGTTGCAACTTGGCAGAAGTACTTCAGTCAAACATTTTAGAGCAGAATTAATCATTGAATGTGTTAGACAAAAGGTGACCCTAAAGATAGCTAAATCTCTTGGTAGTATAGTGTTGGTATACATTGTGACGACTGATATAAGCGTGTGCTGGACTCATAACGGAACAGTTGAATGCTCGAGTTTCGTTGGTTCCTAAACGTCAACGCTCGATAACTAAGATTTGCATGGGTTGCTTATCACAGCTTATATAAGTAACCTACTTGAACGTTTTTACGCGACCATGTAAACGAACCCCCTTTAAAATCATCGACAAAAGCTTGACCATGACTGAGTTGCAATCTGAATGAATGAAAAACCGCAGTCGAAAGTCCAAACCGGAAAACAGGCCGCTCCTGTCTCATCAGTGCCGCCTGTGGCTTCCATACTTCCTGTACCGTAATGGCCCCCCGGCCGTGCAAGCACGAACGCTCCTCTGACGATTTTCTTGTGAAGGTGCGGAAAATTCGGACGCGAGGAAAAATACTGTGACACATCTCGCACCACTCCACTTGTACCACCATCGTTATCTTGGGATTTATTATTAAAGCGGTCGGTCCCTGACTCCGGATCTTCCAGGCACATGGAGCACGCGTTCCTCCTGCATGCGCGAAGCTCTGAGCCTCTGACCCGGCCACCAGTCCCGCTCCAGTTTTTAAGTCCCCGATCGACGTGGTCGTGACTCGTGATCGATCGATCGATCGCTCCACCGACGACGGCGATCGACGAGCCGGCCGCCAGCCGTGCTAATTAATTAATCTTCTCTGCGTGCGTTCTCCACCAAACGGGCCGAGACGAGGCGACGCGGCAACGCTCGCTCGCGCGGACACGTCGCGCTCGCGCTAGCTGCGCTCGTAGCCACGACCACACCAGAGTTGCCGCGCCCATCCACCACAAGCACATGACATGATGCAGCGCGATCGACTGGTGGCGAGCGAGGCCGGACAAGAGATGGTTCCGGACCAGTCACGGATGGATGGCCGTACACGAAGGCGGTGGTGGCGGCCGCATGAAGCGCGGCTTGTCTAGACCGCAGAACAGGAAGCCGCCGCGCCGGCGGCGTAACAAAGACGGGCCATTTTGTTTTCTTCCCCGTCTTTCTTGGCAGCGAGCGCGCGGCAAGGGATTGGTTCAGTTCAGAGAGAGGAGAGGCTGCGCTGCGGAGCGAGCGGCTCGGCGTGACCCGAGACAAGCGGGCCCGCCCGCGCGCGAATGGGAAATCCGCGGCGGAGGCGGCTGGCTTGGCTCGTTCCACGTCATTTCGTTCGCGCAACTCTTTCCAATACAACCGGTTACTTCCTCCCTTTTTTTTTACTTGTCACTGAATTTTACTGTAGCAATTTTGACCGTGCTTTTTTTCTGAAAAAACTACAAAGATGTGCAAAAACATGTAACGCTAATAAAATATGTTGTATGATACATCTAATGATATAAAAGATTCAAATGTATACACATATTTTGTAGGAAAAAACAGACGGTCAAAATTGCTACAGTAAAAGATAGTGACAAGTAAAAAAACAGAGGAAGTACATTACATTGGTCCAGTTCAAAGGAATGTCCCCGCGGTTATTACTACCGAGCACGTAAATTCACATAGCGGCGAACGACCGGGCTCTAAATGTCAGCACGACATCGAGCACGAGCGTTGAATATGTACACCAACCGAAACCGATCCGCATCTCTCTCTCTCTCTCTGCCTATCCTATCCTATCGCTGCTGCTATCGTGTACTGAATGCCCACAGGGCCACACAACGTCAAACAAAACAGCCACCGTTTCTCCAATTCTTGTCCTTAAAGAAAACCATGAAAATCGTGACTGTTACGACTGCCGAAATGGACGGGGTCGAAATGCATGTTTTAATTATTGGGTTTAATTTGAATGGGGGAGTTATGCAAGCACGTGGCAGGCAGGCCGGCAAGCAAGATCGCTGCCACCACCACCACCACCGTGAGCCCTGCGACCGGCCGGGTGCACACATGCCGATCGACTTGCTTGCACGAACGCGGCAAAAATCCAGGGTGAAGAGTAGTATCAATGGCAGATCGAGTGATTTGGCAGGCAGGAGAGAATTCATTCGATTAAGGCGAGCGATCGGCGCGTATGTACGTACCACGAAGGCGTAGCCGGTGACGGTGGCCCAGGAGTTGCCGAGCGTGGCGCCGGCGAGGTGCACGTCGCCGAGGTGGCCCGAGAACATCACCGACACCAGCGGGACGCTGTAGTAGGCCATGCTGGTCAGCACCATCGGCACCGCGAACCCAAGCTGCGCCCGCGCCTCCGCCGTGTCCACCACGCGACCGAGCCACGTCGTCGTCGTCGACGGCCGCCGCTCCTCATCGCGCTGCTTCTTCGCGCCGCCGGCGAGCAGCGGGGCCGAAGACATGCTGCCGTCGTCGTCCGACGGCTGGGAGAAGCCGGGGTCGGCCAGCGATTGGATGACGACGATCGAGCTGGTGGCTGGCGACCGATCAGGAAGCTGGTGTGGTCGTGTCTAGAAGCTATATATCGGGAGGGAAGCTTTTGACCCCTCTTGGTTTGCCTGCACAGCTCCCTTCACGGCTTCACTCTCTCGCTTCTGTGTCTGGGGAAACGAGCCAAGCGTAACTCCCAGCTCTTAACCCAGGAATGGAAGGAGGCCGCCCCCCGGTGCTATTTGGAGCGAGGTTGAATCTGGCAGCAAAGTGCTTAAATAGGCGGATTAGCGGAGAGCGCCGTCTTAGTAATTAATAAAGCTGTGTTGTATAGTTGTGTTACTGTGCGCTCGTCTATGTGATCTCAGTAGAGCTGCAAATAAGTGCGCCTTAATTAGAATACCTCTCTTTAGTTCAACCAAATGAAAAGTTTTTTTAAATGAGCTCTCATTTTTAAAAAACTAGTTCATTTGGTTCAACTAATTAAAGAGGATTGGAGGCAACCCTAAAAGTCGCCAATTTGCACCTCTAGATCTCAAAGACCAAGAAAAAAAGGAAAAGAAAAGAAACCAAGCGTGCTGGCAACTGGCTTCACCATGCACATAATTGTTGTTCAAGTTTGAAACATCCATCACTTTAAGAGAGAACGTCAGAAGATAACCTTGAGCGTTGACATGGCCATGTTGCAGACCAAAGCCAAAAAATATCCCTGTTGCAAGCTATGTATTATTATCTCCGCCGTGATGATTGACCCAAAAGGACAGTTTAGATGCAAGGAAATGGTGATCACTAGCCTGTGGCTTGTTAACTGGATCTCCTTTTTCTTTCCCTGCTTCAGGCCCCTACGAAGTGCCAGTCATGCCTCTTGATAGACCAGATGTCAATATGGTTGCCACACAAGTGCTCGTACAAGAACCGCACACTCCAGCCTCAAGACAAACTGAAGATTTCTGCCATTCTGCGGTATACTCTATTCTGAATCTATTAGGCGACGATGAGTCGTCCTGTTTTTCAGAAGGAGGAAATTAGCTGGTGAGCCCTGACCGATTCAAGCCTCGAGCGCCAACGGTCTTCAGGATCGATGTGAGGCTATGTTTTCCAATTCCACTCCAAATAATTCCCATTTTCTGAGCCCTGACATCACCAATTTTACTACGATTTTTCTTACATGCAAATAATTGCTTCGGTTTCAGGTTCAACGTACGAGACGACTGACCGATGACTCGCGGACTCTGATCGCTCAACCGCCGCCGGCGCCGCCGACGAGACGGCCGGCTCGCTGCATCTATACGCGACGGCACCACGTACGCGATCGTGCCCGTGCTAGCTAGGCTAGCACGTGTTTCATTTATGAGCCCGATCGAGACAGCTACTACTCGGTCGTGCCCGCAGCGGCCGGTCCCGCCTGCACCGGCGCCGAGCCGTGCCTCGCCGATCTAGCCGCTGCATGCAGCCTGCAGACACGAAACGGCTGGTGGCGAGAGGCGTGGGTGAACTAGTAAAAAAGCATGGAAGAAGAGCGGACGCAACGGAGACTTGTTCCGGCCACGGAACCATCATCTGTTGGTTTCTGGTTAGGATTTGGGGGAAGAAGAAGAGGTCACGAGACGGGACGAAACGACGTACGGCTTAGAAGCGACCGCCCAGTTGGCGAGCAGAGAGGACGAACTAGTCGCTTGGCCTGGCATCGCTCTAACGCTTTGTGGTGTACTCAGATTTGAGTTAACGTGCGTCAAGGAAAAGGAAAGCATATATATAAGGAGTACATCTGGATACAAACAGAGCCAATCGAGCACACAAAACTTTAAAATATACATGTGTGTCGACCTTCACTAGCGAATATTCCCGCGGCTATTATTGCTACTTCTAAGCACGTAATAGTATAGATACGGAGAAGTATATAATAGTGAATTAGTGATTGCGCTCAAAATGGCAGCACGACATCGAGCACGAGCGTTGAATATTACCCGACCGACGCGTCACCCTGTCGACGTTGCTGTGCAGTGGCGCGGCCGTTTACCGACGACAAGCACACACATCATCACACAAAACACTATCGACACTAGTATGAGTAGTAGTATCATTCTTTTTCTTGTCAACAAAAACTCTAATTTTTGAACTCGCGGCTGCTATCGAATGCCGAAAACGGAGGCGGTCGATTGGCTCATTGGCATCATCGCCACCGTCCTTTTAATTTACGCCTATTTATGAATGCAATGAGAGGTATGCTTGAATGTAGTGGCAGGCGGTTTGGTTTATGAGCGAGCCTAGCCTGCAGCGATCGAGTAAGCAGCATGTGGCGCCCAGCGAGGGTAAGAGCTAAGATCAAGTGGCAGGAAAGTGGGTGGCGCGCGCATGTACCATGAACGCGTAGCCGGTGACGGTGGCCCACGAGTTGCCGAGCGTGGCGCCGGCGAGGTGCACGTCGCCGAGGTGGCCGGAGAACATCACGGACACCAGGGGGATGCCGTAGAACGCCATGTTGGTCAGCACCATCGGCACCGCGAACCCAAGCTGCACCCGCGCCTCCTCCGTGTCCACCACGCGGCTCAGCCACGTCGTCGGCCGCTCCTCGGCGGCGTCATCTCCCTTGGCGCCGGCGCCGGCGCCGAGCAGCGGGGCCGAGGACATGCTGCTGTCGTAGTCGGAGGAGGAGGAAGAGGAGCCGGGCTGTGGGGTGGTGCCGGAGCTCGCCGGCGGAGGAGGATGACGGGATCGGTCGCGGCTCCTCCTCGTGCCCGCAGCTACTGTTGCTGTTGGCTGGCTTCCGGTCAAGAAGCGCGGCCCGGTGGTGCTTATATCGTGCAGCAGGCGGCCTCGGGCTCGGCGCGAAGCTCTGGCCCCTCTCTGTCGTGTGAGGAGGTGTTCGTGCGGACGAGCGGGGTGGAAAAGGGAGGGCGCTGCCGCGAGCATGTCGTGCGGTGCGGACCGACGAGCAGAAATGAACCAGCAGTGCTCTACAAGGACGGGGCAGTATTTTATTGCTAATAATGAATGATACTAGATCAGTTACATGCCCAAAATATGTCACGGTTTCATTGACCAATTCTCCTGTCAACAATCAATGGAAACAAGAGAATGAATGTAATTTCTATGACAAACATATATATTATCGATAACGTATAGTGAACTTGATTAATACTTTTGGCACACACTGATCATAAAACTTAATTTCAAAGAATTGAAAATTGACACAACTTTGGTTTCCTGCCTGCCACCTAGACATATGTCCGGTTAACTATACCATCTTTTTTTACATAATCTAGTTTGGTATGGAAGCTTGAATTGCTCAACTTCACATATCTTAATACGGGCATGTTTTTTCATCTCGTGAAGAAAGGCACATGGTCTCTAAGGTTGACATATCGCAACAAGCACATCCGTACATACATGTGAGGTGCTAATGGTTGAGAAGTAGAGCCACAATAGATAGAGTTTGAGAAAGATGTACATTTTAGCACAAATGGCAACTAGGAGATAGATTATGATGTACATGTAAGTCATACCTATACGTACGGAGGTACGCTTAGCTTCACCGGCTTTATATAGTAGGTAGTACTAGGTACAAGTTGATAGTTTCCTGCCGCACAATGATAGCAGGAGCCGTACACCAGCGATCCATGAGTGTCGCTGGCCTTAGAATATCTCCAGCAAGGGTCCCTAGATCAGAGTTCCATGACGGTATCAATGCTTCCCCAGCATGCATGCCTCTCGATCTGGCCAATTGTGGTTCAGCAACCGCAACGCTTAGAGTACCACCGCCATGTTATGTTACTCATCATTTGTGGCACATGTCTGTGTAAATAACTATGCTTGACCAAACATGGATGATTGAATTGAGTTTTCGCATTAAAGGATAAGTGTAATTCAGTGATCCTTCGACCAGAATGGGTGGGAAAGGTAACATTTTGTAAATGCAATAAATGACTTGAACTATTGCATCGATTTTTTTCGAACATTAGTCCTACTTTTGTTCTGGTACGTACTCCCTAATCCACGACACCAAAATAAAATGGAGCAGGTAATTTTTTGGACCGTTGCACAGGAATACTCACAATTTTGCTTGTTTATTGCGTTGTAATTAAAAGGTTCTGTTGCAAGCCTAATTCTTGTTGTACCACTTCATAAGTTCTCTTTTTTTTTTTCTGGACGAGTCAAATGTTTGACATCTAGTTAGAAGTTAGACCGAATGTAGCATGTCATGGAAATAAGAGTCACAAACTTTTGGCTTGGACCGATCCACCCCAATATGAATTTGTATATATAACTCATCTTAGTAAAGCTAGCATTCTATGATATCTCTGGCCAATAAGATGGCCTATATGAGAAGGTCTTCTCTCGTAAAAATTAAGCCCGGGGACCTTCATACCCTCCGCAGGTCGAGTTTTTTTTTTCCTGTTAACCTTCCAAACCATCGCTAGCTAGCTATCCCTGTTGAGTCAATTTTTCAACTAAACTGGAGATCTTGTTGCGATATGTGTCGTCTACCGAACACAAAGATGATTTTTCAAATAATTAAAATCTTAACTTTAGTCTTTAATTAAGTTTGTGAGTCCTTGTCTATGAAAACTTTGCCACATGTGTTGCAAGTATTTTTAGGAACTACGTTCTGCATATGCGATTTTTACCTTTGACTTAATTGCAATGGCATAAATATCATACGTTTTGTAATCATCTTGGCAGATATATACTTTGCTGACGAAGCATAGGTTGCGCAGAATTCTTGTCCCTTGGGTGCCGAAGTCAAATGTCAAGTTTGGAAGATATGATTATGAATGCATGATGTGAAGGCGACCCTAGCTCATTTCTTACTCCTTTCAGTTTTTAATGGTCTATATCAGTACAATATTTTAGTTTTGAGTTAACAAAAATCTCTTAATGCCATCAGTTAGAAACCTGTGTGGGTAGATTGTGATATACTCAGCTCAGGTGTGAGGTGTGCTCACACCAAACTATTCAAAAATAAACTACCATAAGCAAGTACTAAAATACGCAATATGGGCTGGCATCTCAAGAGCTGCCTTGAAAAATTCTAGCCCATACCAATTTTTGGCTTTGGTGAATATTCACCATAGACACCGGCCCTTTCCTTCATGGACTTGGACTGAATGTACGTAAGCGGTAAGCCGAAACATTCGCATATCTACTACTAGTCCCTTACTCATATTTGTGATTTGTCCGCGTCTTGAGATGATAGCTCTTTTTTTTAAAAAAAAAAAACACATACTCATACACTCACAAACACGCATGATTACTCATTACCAAGGTTTACGTTATTGACCATACCGTTCCAACCGAGCCACACCGATAAGTCCGGTTTGACCGGTAACTAAGGTAACCGAACCGATAACGGACAAACGTCTGAAAATCAAAATTTGAATTCAAAATGTCGATAACCGACTGGTTTGGGTCGGTACCCGCCGATTTCGATCGGTAACCGAGACAGTGAGCAAAAACGCGAAAAAAGAGGCAAAAAAATATTGGAAATTTTGGCATGATCTTTGCTAAATATTCCCAAATTCTTAGGCACATATTCGCAATATAGAATGCATAAAACATAGCACTAATCCCATTCATCCAACATACCACAATTCGTACCAAGTCCAACATAAATTCAATGTCACAATTGGCGATCATGTTTGATCCATTCAGATAAGTAAGACACATCCTCTATAACCGGCACTGCACATCACCATTCATTCACATGCCATCATATCGAGTGAGTTTGTTCCTATGAGCGCCTTCGAAAGACTAAGACGGCTGATTTTGAAATTCACAAGGTCACCACGGATGATTCGATGTCGATAGGCAGGCAGGTGAAACAAACTCACTCGATTTCAAGTCCTAAACTTGACACGAGTGTTGCACCTTTACGGCTGAGCGCCTCGTTGTCGACTGCGACAACGCTTGTTACTGAAAGAATAAATAGCCGTGCAACATCGTCTGAGACTTGAACCCAGTTGGGTTGGTTATTAAAAAAACGTAACCAGCTGATAGCTACGCTCGCTCCGCTCCTAAATCCTAATTTGTAGTATTTTTTTCTTTTACTTATTTGACATAGTTAATCTCAAATAGAAAAATTGCGATTTACTTCAAGCTTTCTGAAAGGGATCCTTTCTGAAAATGCATCTTCAGAAAACAATAGCCAAGTGATTTACAGGTGGCAAAACGAAAGAGAACTTAAACACGTGATTAAAAGAAGATTACCGCTTCCTGATGTACATGCATCTGAAACAAAATTTTCCCTCGGTAACACAAGTTTACGATCCGACCGCTTGCTGATGTTACAACGTGCAGATTACGATCCGACCGTGTACCCTGCCGTTGGTCCGGCGTCCGGACCACGTCGGTCCGAGAATCGGACACCAACATGGAGTCAGCAGCATGCTGACACTCTTTGCCTATTCTCAGGGAATCCTTCTGCAGGAAATGGATAAGGTGACAAGGTGGCTGGGGCCTGGTTCTGTTTCGGACAGGACATTACTAGTCATTCTTGGATTTCGCCATGAACATGTGACCATTGGCGAAAAGGCTTCGGCTGAGTGGTTAAGCCGTCCAAGTAGCAACTCTCACGTTCCGGATTCAAACCTCAGTGTGGGTTTTCTCAGCTCATGAGAGGAGGTCGACTTTTTCTTAATTGAATGCCGGTGTCGCGGTCATAGCTCCCGGGTCGAGTTTTTGACACATCAATTTGCCGGCAAGACGCGCCAGCTTGGAAATGGCGAGAAACACGTGGCGAGGCGAATACTGTGGCAAGGATGCTAGTGCATGACTGGCTACGATGGATCAGGAATCGCAACGGGCCTTTTCCTGATGACGTTACATAAAACATTGATTCCTTCGATCCTGTTTTGTTTGCGGCACACATCTACCACTGGAATTTGTGTCATGACAGGAACCTGGACAGGTTGCTCCTGTTTGCATGCTAGTATATCGTATACTACAGGAGGTCAAGAGTCAGCAGTGTGTGCCCGTCTGGTCGATAGCTCGATATATACACCCCTCCGGACGCTTGGATGTCATGCATTTTGCTCGGTGAGAATTAAGCTTTTTGTCAGGACGGTGTGTGTGCGCGCGCAAGTGCAATGGGCAGCGTTAACGTCCTCCTCCTCCCCGAGCCCGGCTCTGGCCACCTCATGTCGCTCATCGAAGCCGGGAAGCGGCTGCTGGGTCGTCACGGCTCCGGGGACGACCAAGGAAAGCCGTCTCCGATCACGGTGACCGTCCTCGTCCCGCGCCCAGCGACGGCGGAGTCGGCGTCGGAGGTGGACGCGAACGTCCGGCGCGTCGAGGCGTCCGGCGTCGGCATCCGGTTCCACCGCCTCCCGCCCGTGGAGCCCCCAACGGACTGCGCCGTCCTGCAGGAGTTCAAGTCGCGCTACATGGAGCTCCAGAAGCCGCACGTCAAGGCCGCGGCGCGCGAGCTCAAAGCCGCCGCGATCGTGGTCGACTTCTACGCCACCACCGTGGTCGACGTGGCCCGCGAGCTCGGCGTGCCGGCCTACGTCTACTTCACCTCCGCGGCCGCGCCGCTCGCGTTCATCCTCAGGCTGCCGGCGCTGGACGAGGAGGTGAACGTCGACTTCGAGGCGTTCGAGGGCGCGGTGGACGTGCCGGGCATGCCACCGTTGCCCGCGGGGTCCATCCCGGGGTTCCTGGGCCGCAAGAAGAGCCCCAACTACACGTGGTTCGTGTACCACGGCCGGCGGTTCATGGATTTCGACGGCATCATCGTGAACACGGTGGCCGAGCTCGAGCCGGGGCTTCTCGAAGCCATTTCCGAGGGCCGGGTCGTGCCGGGACGCGCGGCGCCGCCGGTGTACCCGATCGGCCCGGTGATCGACCTCGGCGTAAAGGAGAAGGAGTCCAACGAGCAGTGCGTCCGGTGGCTGGACGCGCAGCCCCCCGCGTCGGTGGTGTACCTCTGCCTCGGGAGCCTGGGCTATTTCGACGCGGCAAAGGCGCGCGAGGTCGCGGCAGGGCTGGAGCGGAGCGGCCACCGGTTCCTGTGGGTGCTGCGCGGCCCTCCGGCCGCCGGCTCGCCGCACCCGACGGAGGCCGACCTCGAAGAGCTCCTCCCCGCGGGGTTCGTGGAGCGGACCGAGGACAGGGGCCTCGTGTGGCCGAGGTGGGCGCCGCAGAAGGCAGTGCTCGCCCACGCCGCCGTCGGCGGCTTCGTGACGCACTGCGGGTGGAATTCGACGCTGGAGAGCCTGTGGCAGGGCGTGCCGCTGGCGCCGTGGCCGCGGTACGCGGAGCAGCACCTGAACGCGTTCGTGCTCGTGTCCGTCATGGGCGTCGCCGTGGCCATGGAGGTGGACAGGAAGCGGGACAACCTCGTGGAGGCCGCCGAGCTGGAGCGCGCGGTAAGGAGCCTGATGGGCGGCGGCGAGGAGGGGAGGAAGGCGAGGGAGAAGGCACAGGAGATGAAGGCCGCGTGCCGGAAGGCCGTGGAGGAGGGTGGGTCGTCGCACGCGTCGCTGCAGAGGCTGCGTGATGCCATTCGCCGGAGCGCCGCAGCGTAGCTCTCGTTCGTCACTAGCGCTCCCGTGTATCGTCAAGTGAACGTCAGGCAGTGTAACCCGTCACTAATTCCCATGTATCATCGCCTTCTTCATGAATCAATAATTTTAGTTTTTGGCATCTTCTCCTTTTCTTCCGTTTCGTGAGTGATTAATCGAATGGTCCACATGTTCATGGGGATCCAAGACAGGAGAAGATGCCCAAAACTAAAATTCTTGATTCATGGCGTCGCCCTCGCCAGCCTATCGCCTTGTCCATTTCCTGCAGAAGGACGCCATGACAAGAGGCAAAGAGTGTCACCATGCTGCTGACTCCATGTCGGTGTCCGATTCTCCAACGTGGTCCGGACGCCGGACCAACGGCACGGTACACGGTCAGATTGTTATCGGTACGTTGTACTATAGGCAGATAAACTTGTGTCACCGAGGGAAACATTTGTTTCAGATGCATGCAATATCACCAAGCGGTAAATCTTCTTTTAACCATGTATCAAGTCATATTTAAGTTGTTTCGTTTTGCCATCTGCAAATCACTTGGCTATTCTTTTTTTTCCCCCCGAAGAATCATTTTTAGAAAGGATTACTTTCAGAAAGCTTGAAGTGTGGCCACCAATCTCTTTTTTTTTTTTCGAGGTCAACTATGTGAAATTCTACAGAACGTCTATTTCGTGCTTTCCCCCCTTGGAAAGTGAGAACTGCAGTTCGCGTGTTCTTGTCAAATGAGCAAATCGTCTCAAAACGTGGACAAATCACAAAGGGGCTTTTGCAAAAACGGTGATGGCAATTTCATTATAAATCGGTCTTCTTTTCTAGACTTGGGTGTGTTTGGTTGTGCAGTTGCTGTGAAAAAAGTTGCTGTGGGCGGTGAGTTATGGACAAGCTGAAAGCCGTTTGGTTGAAATGAGTGTGGCTTTGAAAATGACTGTAACGCCTCTAAATGAATGTCTGAGGAACAATTTATATGAAAATTGATCGTAAAACTCTATCCTATTCAGATATTAGCATATAAATGACCATTTTACAACGGAAATATCAAATATTTTAAAGTATTGCATGCACCTTTAGCATTTGGTCCACATAAAAACAACGATGGCATTATACAAAAGAAATCTAGTTGATACAAATATCCTCTGACAACATAATTATCTCCCTCTCGCCCTAACCAGCACATCAACTATCCTACAAAAGAATGGTATTCATGGTATGCTTGTTCTCCCCATCTGCATTCTCATCTCCTTATGTTCCTAGCTATTGTGGCACGTCGTAGGTACTCCTCATCTGCATCACATCTATCAAACCCCTTATAATTCAAATTGATGTCACCAACAAAATTATGCAATGCTATACAAGCTAGAATGATATGCTTCTGAGTACGAATAGGGAAACTTGGTATGCCCTTCAAATACGCCACTTCTGTTTCAAAACTCCGAAAGCACGCTCAATGACATTTCTAAGCGATGAATGTAAGAAATCGAACATCTCGTACTTCCCTTTAAAAGGGACAACATATCCAATTCGGTTTGGATAACCAGAGTCGACAAGAACATTTTCCTATACCAAACCGAATCAACGACAAATGTAAATAGAAGTATGGCATGATGGAATCAATAGGACTGATGGAAATAGAAGTACTGACAATATGTATTTTGTAGCTTGGACAATATGTTACGAAATGGGCAAAATTCACTTTATCATTCTTGGAGCTTAGACAATTTGGAAGCATCGCAACCGCTGTGCTTTTGATGGAGTGAATCCTAGTATTACTGAAACATTGATTTTGGCTGGGGAAGAGCGTAGGTTATGGTCGATGGCAGGGGCTCGAGGTGTATCCTTCTTGACTACCCAAGTGTCGGGTGACTAGATGATGGTGTGTACATATAGGTCGTTGAGTTTTGTAAAAGGCGCGAATGTAATCTTTCAAATCTTTTAGTGCATGTGAGGTGTGTTGTGCTGGGCTCTTGTCTCTTTTTCTTCTTAATATAATGAAGTGCAGCTCTCCTGCGTTTTCGAGAGAAAAAAAAAGATGCTTTGTACCAGGAAGGAAATATATGCTGCCATGCTCATTTTTTTATCTTAAATCCCCTCCGAGCTACCGCTCACCAGTCACCACTGCCCCAGATTTACTGAATTGCAGAATTGGAGACCAGTCACAAATCAACATTTGGTTAGACCCATGGATTCCGAATGAAATATTCAGAAGACCAATCAATCCCCGAGGGCAGATTTTATTATCCAAGGTCTTTGAATTAATCAATCCATTGACTGGTGACTAGGACAAGTGTCGTACCCCATTTCGGAAGTACATAGTGTTTACCGCATCAGTCCCTGGATCAGTAGCTGATACGACACTTTCACAGAATGCTTCACAGCGAATACTTTATTTATATTACCAAGAGTCATTACAAGCCTTTTCATACATAAAGGTCTTTATACAAATGAGGCGGGCGGCCTCAACACACACAGACATCACGCTCAAAGGCTGACGCAGCAGCCAGAGCTAACACTAATGCTAGCGGAAGACGACAGGGCTCCACTCCTACAAGCACCGCTTGAGCGAAGGCCGAACTCTACTCTTCATCACCATCAGCTTGAAAGTCATACTCGGGTTCTTCTTCTGAAGGATTTAAGCAAGGGTGAGTACTTAAGGTACTCAGCAAGCCTAACACGAGGGGTATGATTATGCAAGGGATTATCAAAGGATTAGGCTTATGGTTAGAGACAAGGCGAGAAAGCCAAGTTTATGCAAGGTTGTTTTTGAAAACAAAGCATTTCGCAATTCTAATCAAATATCTGTAGAGATTAAGTGGGGTTGGGCGGCCCCGGGGGAGATGCAATCCATCCCGCCAGTTCCTCAATTTTAACACTGGCCGTCAACCAGCACACGGCTCCAAACCGGCGTTTTCCAAAAACACACCAAGGAAACTCACGCAGAAAAATCTAATCATAGTGTGGCCGATGCTTTCGCGTTGTCCAATACCGTGGAACACGGCTTTCCGGAAAGTTTCTTAACCTTGGCCAAGGGTGCACAAATTTCCCCACAAGGTGGTCCAGTCCTCCCTATCGTCATAGTTTGGACTGTCCCACTAAAGGTTCCATACCTACTTCGTACCACCACGGCATCCCCCACGGACATCACCAGGGGCTTCACAATCATTAATATGGCCAGTCATAAATGCCGGATCTCGAACACCCACCAACGAACGAGTCTTTTCCTGGGACTCCGTTGCATCTCCTGCCTCCGGGGGGTACCGGGTGAGTACTAGTAGGGTGTGGTTCCAATTCCGCGCCCATTCACGGCTTGTGGCTGCGCGAGGGGTGCTAAGCAAAGGCGGCACAAGAACCGGTCCTTATATGACCGAACCAGGCATCTTCAATAGCCCTTTCCACAAGTGGAAAGGCGTCCCAGAGATAGCCTCCCCGCTGAGGACTACCTCGCCTGATCCCGCCAAAACCATCCCTCACTAGGGTTGCACTTATTATTATACCACCCAATTTCACATTTACACACACCACCGAGACACACGCATTTACATAAAAATCATGTGAGCAATATTAATTATACACATGTGAAAGTCCTAAGCAGCGAGCATATCAACAATTCATTAATTAAATTAATGACGTTGATTCCTAGGGCTAACAAGGATACAGGATATAATCAAGTCAAGGCAGGCAATCAAATATTGCATAGGACCATTCTAACATTTAAATTCATTTAATTACCGTGCAATTTATTTATAAATAGCTCTAATTAGGATATTTGCAATCATAGGATCAATATGATCAAAGGAAGTTAGACTTGCCTTCACCAAGCTCTTCTTCCTCTAAATTGTCGTAATCAGGGTCCTCAGCCTCTTCGTCTTGATTATCTATCGATTTACAAAAGAATAAATCTACCGCTTACAATCAAATTAACAAAGCAATAAATCCGAATAAAATCCAAATAAAACCAGATGGGAGTTGATTTTGGTGGAACTGGATAGATTATGGTTTTTGATGAATCTTGGCGCAAGTTTCGCCAAAATTGGGTTTAAGATGAAAAAGATATTGATTTTTGATGTAAAAGAAAGGAAATTGATTAGGATGTGATTATCATAATTAAGTATAACCATCATCCTAATTTTCCCGTGGTTGACAAGGGTTGCAAAATGGTTAGAATGAAATACTGGATTTTTGAGGATTTTTGGGAATTTTTCTGTTATTGGAAATGTGGTCGAAATGATTTTCCGTGTACAAATCCGGGTGCGCGTAGCAATTTCCAGCGAGTTGTTTCACTGACTGGTGGGCCAAAGGGCCCAGCGGGGTCCGCGCGTTACTGTTCTGTGAGCCAGGTCTATAGAGTGGTGGACCGGGCGGCGTAGAACGGCGGGTCCACGGTGCGCCGGGTTTGCCACGCGTGCAGGGCGACCGGGTCGTCGCGGGCCCACGCGCTGGCGTGGCAGCCACGCTGGACGGCGGCGCTGCTGAGTCGGCACGCGGCGGGGGACGACGGCGCGCGGCGGGGTCTCGCCGGAACCCTCGCCGGCGGCGACTACAGGCGAAAGAAGGGGGCGCGAGGCACACCCACAATATCTACGCGCGACGGCGGAGATGGCTGGGGGTGATGTCGTCGACGCAGTCGACGAGAATGGCGGCGCGGCATCGCCGGAGATGGCGGCACGCCGGCGAGCGAAGGGGAAACGGTGTATGTGGGCTCGGAGCGTGAGTGTGAGTGGTCGGGGATGTGCGCGCGAGGACGGTGAGTCGCGCGGAGGGGTCGACCGGGCCGGAGAATGCTCACGGCGGCCGGCGGCGACAGAAAAGGGCGGCGGCCATGGCAGCGCCCGGTGCGGAGGTGTCGCGGGAGTGCGAGAGGGGAAAAGAGAGAGCGCATGAGAGAGAGGGAGACACAGCGAACCGAGAGGCGCCACACATCGACGAGAAAAGGGGCCGGAGCGGCGGCACGAGCTCACCGGAGCTCGGCGGCGCGCCGGAAAGAGAGAGAGAGAAAGGGCTAGGCGAGACGAGGCTCGAGGTGATGTACGCGCGTGAGGTGCGCGAGAGCAGGGTGAAGCTAATGTGCTACTCTAACGGGGTCGAGCGCGGCCAGAGCGAGGCCGGCGACGAACTCTAGCGGCGGCGATGACCGGAGCTAGAGAAAGAGGTACGCGCACTGGCAAAGGTCGACGAGATCATGCGCAAAAGAGAGAGAAGAGCTTGGGGGTGCTCACCGTGCTCTCGGTCGAGCGAGAGAAAGAACGGAAGAGTGCCGGCGACGGAGACGGCGGACGGCGGAGCTAGGGTTCAGTCACTTTCCACCTGCAAGCCACGGCTGCGCCAAGGAAGGGCATCAGCGTGTCGAGCGCGGAAAGGAGATACTAGAAGTGGAAGAAGTTGACGTCGAGACTCACCGGAGAAGAGGGGAGAGCTCACCGGAGTTCTCGCCGGAATTAGAAAGGAAGGGGAAAAGAGCAGTAGAGAGCTCGGGAGTGAAATGAAATGAGAGAGGAAAGGAGAGGGTCTGCCCCTTGCTTTATAGGCGGCAATGGCGGTTCGGAGAGGCGGTTTCGCCGGCGAGAAATATCTCGCCGGACTGGAGCTCGACATGACGCGCAATGGCGGTTCTCGTTCGCCAAGGACAGGAGTGACGGCGGCGCGGAGCTTGAGCAGTGGCGCGAACGAGACAAGGCGAGGGAGAGAGCTGCTGTGGCTGACGACGGAGGAGTGGGGCTCGTCGGGTTTTGGGAAGCTTGGCGCGTGCGTTAAGTAGAGGAGAGGACGACGATGGGACTGGGCAGTGGAGGCGGTTGAGCTGCGCGCGAGCTTCACGTGCGGTTACTGGCGCTTGGAGGTGACGGAGGCGGTTCGCCGGCAAGGAGGGATGGGCGGCGGCGCAAATCGCGCCGGGCGCGAGGTGGGAGACGACGCGGGTGCGGGCCCCACGCGTCAGCGACAGAAGCGGGAGGGGGAGAGCAGGCCGGGCTGGCGCGGCGATGCTGGGCCGGGAGCGGACTGGGCCGGACAGGCTGGCGCGGGAGAGAAAAGAAAGAGGGAGAGGCTGGGCCGGTGGGAGAGAAAAGGAAAGGGGCGGCCCGATAGAAGAGAATTGATTTGATCTTTTGCTGGGATTTAAATTTGAATGAATTTTGAATTCATTCGAAAGGAGGGATTGAAACCAACACTCAAATAAATCAAGAAAGACACGAAAATGCTCATGGTGACTTTTATGCATCGTTTAAAATTCAAAAACTTTTGGTTTTGCTACTAACTAAAGCTAGCAAATTGATTTTAATTGAAAAGTTCAAAAAAGTTCAAATTTTTAGTGATTTTTGACAACGAGCAAAAACGCGGGTCGCTACAACCTACCCCACTTAAAGAGAATCTCGTCCCCGAGATTCCGGCTCTTTCTCGAAAAGGTAAGGAAACTCTCGCTTGAGATCATCTTCTCTTTCCCATGTTGCCTCTGCTTCGGTGTGATTACTCCACTGAACTCGACAAAATCTTATTGCATTCCTTCTCGTGAGTCGAGTGGCAACATCCAAAATTCTTATCGGCCTTTCCTGATATCTGAGGTCAGGCTGTAAGTCCATCACTTCTGGAGGGACTATTTCTTCTGGCTTTCTTAGGCATTTCTTTAACTGTGACACATGGAAAACATCGTGCACGTCTGACATTTCTTCGGGAAGCTCGAGGCGATATGCCACGGCTCCTACCTTCTTAAGTACCTTAAAAGGTCCAATATACCTCGGTGCCAACTTTCCTTTTATCTGGAATCTCCTGGTTCCTCGAATCGGTGACACTTTGAGATACACATAATCTCCAACTTCGAAGCTCAAATCTCTGCGTCGGGTATCAGCATAACTTTTCTGTCTGCTTTGAGCTGCTTTTAGATTTTCCCTGACCAGAGCTACTTTCTCTTCTGCATCTCTGATTACTGCAGGTCCAAAGAAAGAACGTTCCCCAACTTATGACCACATCAGCGGGGTTCTGCATTTTCTGCCATACAGGGCCTCAAATGGTGACATCTGTAAACTGGCCTGATAACTGTTGTTATATGAGAACTCTGCAAAGGACAAGCTTTTCTCCCAATCTTTTCCATAGGCTAGCACACATGCTCTTAACATGTCTTCCAGAATTTGATTCACCCTTTCTGTCTGACCATCGGTTTGCAGGTGATATGCTAAACTATAATCCAGCCTTGTTCCGAGCAATTTATGCAAACTTTTCCAAAATATCGAGGTGAACTGTGTGCCCCGATCTGATACTATTCTGCGAGGAACTCCATGTAGCTTGAGCACATTGTCTATGTACAACTGGGCATAATGATTTCCCCTGTATACTGTCTTCACAGGTATAAAGTGTGCCACTTTTGTCAGTCGATCCACAATAACCCATATGGAATCATATCCTTTTTGGGTACGGGGTAACCCTACGATGAAATCCATACTGATTTCATCCCATTTCCATTCTGGAACATGGAGGGGTTGTAACAGTCCTGCGAGTCTTTTATACTCTGCTTTTACCCTACTACATATATCACAACGTGCAACAAATTCTGCTATGTCTCTTTTCATTCCTGACCACTAATATTTCTGCTTTAGGTCCATGTACATTTTGGTGCATCCAGGATGAATCGAATATGCCGAATTATGAGCTTCATCCATAATCAATTTCTGATATTCACCAGTTTTTGGTACGCAAATTCTATCCTTGTACCATAAGGTGCCCTGATTATCTATTCGAAATCCAGGGGCTTTATCCAACCCTGTCATTTTCTTTAGCTCATTTATTTCTTCATCTGACTCCTGTGCTGTTCTGATTTGCTTTTCCAGAGTTGGTTCCACACATAAGGTATTCAGACGGCCTGGTTTAGCAAAGTGAAGATTTAATTGCTTGAATTCTTCTGCGAGCTCAGGGCTTCGTCTCCGCATTTTAATCCCGTTATTCTGAGATTTGCGGCTTAATGCATCTGCAACCACATTTGCCTTTCCAGGATGGTAGTGAATTTCTAGGTCATAATCTTTTATTAATTCCAACCATCTTCTCTGTCGAAGGTTTAAATCCGGTTGTGTGAAAATATATTTCAGACTCTTATGGTCCGTATATATATTTCACATTTATTGCCAATCAGATAATGCCTCCAAATTTTGAGAGCATGCACAACTGCTGCTAGCTCCAAATCATGAGTGGGGTAATTTTGCTCATGCGTTTTCAACTGCCTTGATGCATATGCAATAACTCCGCCATCCTGCATAAGCACACATCCCAACCCTTGTCGAGATGCGTCGCAATATACGACAAAATCTCGGTGTATGTCTGGCAATGTCAACACTGGGGCAGTGGTTAGCCTTTTCTTTAACTCCTGAAAACTTCTCTCACAGGCTTCTGTCCATTTGAATTCCTTTCCCTTCTGTGTCAAAGCTGTCATTGGTCTTGCTATTTTTGAAAAACCTTCGATGAATCTGCGGTAGTAGCCAGCTAGACCAAGGAAACTTCTGACTTCTGTCACAGTGGTTGGTTGCTTCCAATTAAGGACTGCCTCAACTTTGGCTGGATCCACTGATACTCCATCTTCTGTCAGAATATGACCAAGAAATGCCACTTTATTTAACCAAAATTCACATTTGCTGAACTTGGCATATAGCTCATGAGCTCTCAATTTTTCTAACACAATTCTCAAATGCTGCTCATGCTCTTCTGCACTCTTGGAGTAGATAAGTATGTCGTCAATAAAGACAACGACAAACCGATCTAACTCCTCCATTAACACCTTATTCATCAAATTCATGAAGTATGCAAGTGCATTTGTCAATCCAAATGGCATCACTGTGAACTCATACTGACCATATCTGATGACGAAAGCTGTCTTGAGAATATCACATTCTCTGATTTTTAACTGATAATACCCAGATCTCAAATCAATTTTGGAGAAATATTTGGCTCCTTTCAGCTGATCAAATAAATCATCGATCCTGGGCAATGGATATTTATTCTTGATGGTGACTTCATTCAAGGAGCGGTAGTCTATGCACATTCTGAGACTGCCGTCTTTCTTTTTAACAAAAAGAACAGGTGATCCCCATGGTGATGAACTTGGTCTGATAAATCCTTTTTCCTGCAACTCCGCTATTTGTGCTTTCAATTCTGCTAGCTCATTTGCTGCCATTCTATACGGTCTCTTTGCTATTGGGGATGTGCCGGGTATAAGGTCAATGATGAACTCTATGTCTCTGTCAGGTGGCATGCCTGGCAACTCTTCTGGAAACACATCAGGATATTCACAGACCACTGGCACTTCCTCCAACGGTCTTGCTTCCATATTATGAACCATTGGTGCAACTTTTGACCTTTTTGGTTCACACACCACTTTAATTCCTTTGTGGTTTACCAGGGTAACTTTCCTGGTGTCACAGGCTATAATGCCTTGGTGCTTACTCAACCAGTCCATTCCAAGAATAACGTCTATCCCCTGGGATTCTAGGACTACTAAGTTCGCTAGGAACTCTACCCCACTTAAAAGGATCTTAACCCGTGGGCAGCCCAAATAACTTTTGGCCTCGGCCCCGGGAGTCCGAATTATCAGGGGTTGTTTTAGCATGACAGTTAGCAAACCACTTGCAGCAACAAACTTCGAAGAAACAAACGAATGCGAAGCTCCAGAATCAAACAGAACGGTTGCAAGAATGGAGTTGACAAGATACTCACCAAGAACAACATCAGGAGTGTCCTCAACTTCATCTGCATTAATATGGTTGACTTTTCCTCGACCGAAGGATTGATTAGTCCTCCGCTGCTGTCCAGAGGGTTGCTGCCTACCACGACCATTTCCAGAAGCTGCAGTTCTGGCACTGTTTGGTTGGTGCTGCTGAGTGGGAGCATTATTTTGGCTCAAGTAAGGGCATCTAGCAATCATGTGACCAGGCTCACGGCAGTGAAAGCAAGTCCTTTTATCATTGTTGTTAGGTTGAACAACACTGGAACTGCTCCTCTGCTGACTACCAGAATTTTGATTGCGGTAGGACGGTGCTGAGCTTGGTTGATTGGACGCTGAGGTCCTATACTGCATGGTGGACTGATATTTTGACTTCTGAAAATTATTATTAAACCTTGGCTTCTGATTTCTCTCCTGCTGCTTAAACTTTTGCGCATTGAATTTGCGCTTCCTATCATGATCAATGTGAGAGCGGGCATCTTCCAACAAAAGTGCACGGTTCATAAGAGTGTTGAAATCCAGATAAATATGAGTAACCAGCTGCACTTTCAATCCAGGATTAAGTCCCTTCCTGAAGCGATCCTGCTTCTTCTTGTCAGTATTAACATCATCAGGGGCATATCGGGCCAATTTCATGAATTTCCTGATATATTGATTTACTGTCATCGCCCCCTGCTTTAGAGAGCGGAATTCATCAGCCTTCATTTCAATTACACCTTCTGGGATGTGATACCTTCTGAACTCCTCCTGGAATTCTTCCCAGGTGATAGCATCTGCATTCTCTGCACCCTCACGGTAATTATCCCACCATTCTCCTGCTGCTCCCTTGAGCTGATGAGAGGCCAGAAGGACTTTTTCTCTGTCATCAGCATTCACCAAGTGCAATTTCTTGGTGATATCACGCAGCCAATCATCAGCTGCCAGAGGATCCTCCTCAGTACCCTCGAAGGTCGGGGGCCTGAGTCTCATGAATTCTGACATTTTGCTCTGCTGGCCTGGAGCTCTGTCCATGAGTCCCTGTGTAATGATCTCCATTAGGCGGGTCTGATTATCCATCACAGCCACTAGGTTGGTGACTGGTGCTGCGGGTATTCTTCCACCTCTTCCACCACCTCTTCCACCACCTCTTCTACCTCCTCTACCCCGGTTCTGCTGTCCTTCACTTCTGTTCTGGTCATTGTTTTCCCCAATCTCATCCTGTACTTCCTGCTGATTTTGACTCACTTCTTCTTCCTGGTAATCCTGTTCATTGTCATGTCTGCCTCCACCTCTACCTCCTCCTCTACCTCTGCCACGCTGATTATTATTTCTTCCTCTACCACGTCCACGCCCTGCACTGAGGACGTCATCATGGTCATCATCCTGAACGTTACGCTCTCGGCGCTGGCGCTGCTGAATTCTGGCAGATCTTTTGGGAGGCATCTGATGGATAGATTAGCAAAAGGTGAGATAAGATACTCAGGCGATTAACTAACTACGAGGCGAAGCTACAAATCTACGAGGCAAAACAAACAAGATAAATGGAAAAGAAATTCCAAAGATCTTGCAAACATACATACAAGATAAAGCCAGCATCATTACATCATTACAGCAAGCCTATTCACAATAACAAGGTTCGATCATACATACCCAAGTCCTTTTATTTATATACAAAGACTCGACGATCTACGACTCGACCATAGGGCAACTCCGACTCGCAACTACTGAGACACACTACTAACACGCCCACCACTACTAGACACCACGACTCAGGGCAACGGCTGCCACTACTAGCTAGCAAAGGCTACTCCACGGCGCCAACTCTGCTGCTCAGGCGTCGAGGCCACGGTCCTGGCGCCACTCTGCGTAGAGGTCGAACGGGTCCTAGGTGAGGTCGACGGTGCCAGTGCTGATCAGCCTGTAGTACTCGTCGAGGTCCACGTCTCCAACCAGGCGAGGTCCTGCTGGTGCCTGTTGGCGGTCGTTAAACCGTGTTTTGACCGCCACCCTACCGGTAAATAAAAGCATAACACCAAGATTTTGTGCATAGTAGATAGGAATAATGCTACTCCACAAGTTTTGGTGAATATTTGGATGCAGGAGGAAATCCATTGAAAATGGGAGCAAAAGCCTACCGGCCGGCCCCATCATAGGCCGGCCGGCTTATGTTGGATCTCAACATGGTCCAGCAGTCCCAGGCATCTCCCAATGGGCTAAAACATCAAGGATCAAATGGCCAACAAATATTTCCCAGCCCGGAGTATCGACCACTGCACAAGGCCCAACAAACAAGCCCATCAACCACTCAAAAAGGCGTCAAATCACCGGGCAGGACCGTGGATCTTAATGGGCACATCATGAGAGGCCAGCCCACAAAAATTCGAGGCATTCGGAGAAAAAAGCCCGCCGGCCGGTCTAGGCCTAGGCCGGCCGGCCAACTATTTTGTCCGAATCGGCCCATCTTTTTCCAGTCGGTTCCAGAGGCGGTTGCAAGCTAAATTGACGCGCCGACTAAGGAAGGAGACGTCAGCAAGTGAGGAATATCCACAAGATTCTCCAAGACCTTCTCCACTCTCCCAAGGCAACTCATCTATAAATAGAGGACCTCCCCCTCACTTCCAACCTGCACCTTCACACTTGAGAAGAGAAGATCCAATGTAGGGTCACGCTCTTCTCATGTGATCATTCCACTTGTGTAGTTTAGAGTAGGCTAGTTGGTCATGGGAGTTAGAGTAGAAGTGAGAGCTTCGCTCGGAGCTTTGGAGTTCTCTTCGGAGTTTGGGTAAAGTTCTCGTGTATCTTTTCTTTTATACTTTCTTTAATATAATTATTTCTTATTTATTTTCTTATTTATTTAATTTAGTTTTCCTTTTAGTTTATATTTATTTAAGTAATTGTTATAGAGAAATTCCTGTGTTGGTTCCACGTCTGTGTATGGTATGTCTATCTGCATGGGTTGTTTGCACCGCAAATGCTTACACAATCCACATAGATTTGTTATGCATGGTTGGCTTGCTCTTACGCGTAGAGTAAGTTATCTAGGATATTTGCTTGCATGGTGCGAGGAATTATTCTAGACGTGAGTTTGCTCTACACCCCACTGAGGATGGTAGCCGCGAGTACGTGTGACAGGCGTACCGGTCTCTGTAATCCACCACGTCCGGGTGATGGTTTTAGTAGGGAGGTCAATAGCACGTAGTTCCCCAAGGTAGTTGAACCTAATTCTCGGGTTGCTGCCTTGGCATGCGTGTGCCCCGATATGCAGGAACGTATCTGTAATGAAAGCTTAAGCAAGTAATTGTAGACTATCAGGAAATACTAAATGCTAACCCCTAGGCTGATACCCTTCTTCTCGTTGTCCTCCCAGTTGACTAGTTCTATCTCTTTATCTTCATATGGAATCCTTGTGTGTGTTGGCTTGCCACCCATCATATCTTTCAATGTCTACCCATGCTTTGGTCTAGTTTGCAAGTTATAAATAATAGATGTTTCCTTGTTAATTCATGATATTCTTAGCCCTGCTTCCCTGAGGAAAATATAAATACGATACCCTTGGAATACTCCTGGGTGAAATGCTACAACGGTGTTCCGTGCGCTTGCGGAGTTGATATTTATCTCTGTGCGTAAGAAACGCCAACAAGCATTTCTGGCGCCGTTGCCGGGGAAGCAATGGTTTAAGATATCTATGATTGACATCGATTATCTGTTATGTTAATTTGCTGCTAGACTAAGCATCCACCTGCATTTTGTTTGAGCATATCACCATCGCATTTGCATTGTTTTCTTTTCAATCCATCTGCATATTTAATTTCCCTCCATCCCACCCCGCTGCATTTAAAAAAAAAAAACCGAGTGCCCAATCATAGGCCTTGGGCTTTCGAAAAAAAAAAACCCCAGTGCCCAATCATAGGCCTGGGATTTTGCAAGAAAGGTTGGATTTTTATGACAGGGAGAAGGAAACAGATGTGGCGGAACCAAGACGTTCAATTAAATCTATAGCTTAGCCTTGCATTCGATTGCAAAGGCTAAGCTTGGGGAGGGACCGCCAGGTGAGTACTTCTGTATACGATATTATACTCTTCTTGAATTGTGCCCTTTCTTAAAAATATATATATATATATAAAATTATAAAAAAAATATTAGGTTCTCGGCAAAGCCCAATAGGGGCTAGCCACCTGTATCACCCTCATTCTTTTTGCAGACACAAGAAGAATGGAGGAAGCGGCCTATTCAAGCTTAAGTCTTGCAAAGACTCAAGCTTGGGGAGGACCCCCAGGTAAGTGTTTCTAAACTTTCCTTGAATAAATAAACTCCCTGTTTCGAATAAATGCTAGAATCTTAGTGTTATGCAACGCATAAGGGAAATGATGATCGAGTTACAAATTAGCCTCCCATGTGTCGCATAGATGCAACCTCTACTCCTGACATATGTGTTATTTTTATTTGAGCATGATCACATCATGAGTTTTGCTTATTTTCGTGGGTTGCATTTGTTACACCAAGTCTGAGCATTGTGGATTGTGATATGGCATGATTAGGACTTGTTGCAATTTCTTTGTATGGTTTCATCCAGAGATGTTTTTCTTGAATTGCTGCAAGTACCTAAAACCCTTCTGTTTTGGCACACTTCTCTTAGTGTGAGATTTATTTACCTACCAGAGCCATATCATAATATTCGAAACAGCCCCACTCATAGCCAATTGTTTATGTATTGAGTTTTGTTAAGGTTTGATGTGCTCTTGAAACTAAGCACTCCTAATTTTGGTCATAATTCCTTCGCGTGTGTTTTCAAAAATCTCTCTCCACCAAATAAAAAGAGGAATGTTTGGATAAATCAACCAAACATTTTTCAGAGTTTGCAAAACTTTGGTCCATCCAAAAAAAAAAAAGCTCAAGAATATTTCAAAATGTTTCCTTTTGAACCATGCAAAATTTATGGCCCCTTGCACCATGGAGTAGTAAAAAAAAAAAAAACCTCCACGGTTGCATGACAAAAGTCAATAGCTATATTGTTCTTATCATAAACATCTTGAGCAAAATAAAGGACCAATGTTTTCAAAAACCCCCTTCCATAAGTGTGAGTCCATTTTCTCCCCCTCCATCACATCATTTCTTATGACCAAAATAAATAGAGTTGCTATGTTGATTGAGACTCATTCTTTAGCTTTACAATATATGCATGGCATTTGCGCATTCCTTACCAAGCTCCACATACAAAGCCTCAATTTGGTAGAAGGTAGGATGAGTGAAGCTTGTAGGAATAGACTCACATTGGCTGGTAAGAAAAGTGCCTGCCAAAACGAAGGAGAATTTTTGCACCTTACCTTGCAGCACATAAAAACTCTGGATGCATACCTGCCAGAATTGTTTACTTGTCCAAAAGTGCCGTTCTAGTCTTCAATGCTGCATGACAAGGTGTAACATATAAGCCCCACGATTTTTGCAACACTCATAAATATTTTGTGCTCTCGTAAACTTACCACTGTTTAGGGAGTATGTTGTTGCATCTTTATTACCCATGGGGCGCTTCTTTGTAACTCCTGATCCGCCGGTACCCTGAGTTGAGTTTGCTCGGGACGAGCAAAGTTTAAGCTTGGGGAGGTTGTTGGCGGTCGTTAAACCGTGTTTTGACCGCCACCCTACCGGTAAATAAAAGCATAACACCAAGATTTTGTGCATAGTAGATAGGAATAATGCTACTCCACAAGTTTTGGTGAATATTTGGATGCAGGAGGAAATCCATTGAAAATGGGAGCAAAAGCCTACCGGCCGGCCCCATCATAGGCCGGCCGGCTTATGTTGGATCTCAACATGGTCCAGCAGTCCCAGGCATCTCCCAATGGGCTCAAACATCAAGGATCAAATAGCCAACAAATATTTCCCAGCCCGGAGTATCGACCACTGCGCAAGGCCCAACAAACAAGCCCATCAACCACTCAAAAAGGCGTCAAATCACCGGGCAGGACCGTGGATCTTAATGGGCACATCATGAGAGGCCAGCCCACAAAAATTCGAGGCATTCGGAGAAAAAAGCCCGCCGGCCGGCCTAGGCCTAGGCCGGCCGGCCAACTATTTTGTCCGAATCGGCCCATCTTTTTCCAGTCGGTTCCAGAGGCGGTTGCAAGCTAAATTGACGCGCCGACTAAGGAAGGAGACGTCGGCAAGTGAGGAATATCCACAAGATTCTCCAAGACCTTCTCCACTCTCCCAAGGCAACTCATCTATAAATAGAGGACCTCCCCCTCACTTCCAACCTGCACCTTCACACTTGAGAAGAGAAGATCCAATGTAGGGTCACGCTCTTCTCATGTGATCATTCCACTTGTGTAGTTTAGAGTAGGCTAGTTGGTCATGGGAGTTAGAGTAGAAGTGAGAGCTTCGCTCGGAGCTCCGGAGTTCTCTTCGGAGTTTGGGTAAAGTTCTCGTGTATCTTTTCTTTTATACTTTCTTTAATATAATTATTTCTTATTTATTTTCTTATTTATTTAATTTAGTTTTCCTTTTAGTTTATATTTATTTAAGTAATTGTTATAGAGAAATTCCTGTGTTGGTTCCACGTCTGTGTATGGTATGTCTATCTGCATGGGTTGTTTGCACCGCAAATGCTTACACAATCCACATAGATTTGTTATGCATGGTTGGCTTGCTCTTACGCGTAGAGTAAGTTATCTAGGATATTTGCTTGCATGGTGCGAGGAATTATTCTAGACGTGAGTTTGCTCTACACCCCACGGAGGATGGTAGCCGCGAGTACGTGTGACAGGCGTACCGGTCTCTGTAATCCACCACGTCCGGGTGATGGTTTTAGTAGGGAGGTCAATAGCACGTAGTTCCCCAAGGTAGTTGAACCTAATTCTCGGGTTGCTGCCTTGGCATGCGTGTGCCCCGATATGCAGGAACGTATCTGTAATGAAAGCTTAAGCAAGTAATTGTAGACTATCAGGAAATACTAAATGCTAACCCCTAGGCTGATACCCTTCTTCTCGTTGTCCTCCCAGTTGACTAGTTCTATCTCTTTATCTTCATATGGAATCCTTGTGTGTGTTGGCTTGCCACCCATCATATCTTTCAATGTCTACCCATGCTTTGGTCTAGTTTGCAAGTTATAAATAATAGATGTTTCCTTGTTAATTCATGATATTCTTAGCCCTGCTTCCCTGAGGAAAATATAAATACGATACCCTTGGAATACTCCTGGGTGAAATGCTACAACGGTGTTCCGTGCGCTTGCGGAGTTGATATTTATCTCTGTGCGTAAGAAACGCCAACAAGCATTTCTGGCGCCGTTGCCGGGGAAGCAATGGTTTAAGATATCTATGATTGACATCGATTATCTGTTATGTTAATTTGCTGCTAGACTAAGCATCCACCTGCATTTTGTTTGAGCATATCACCATCGCATTTGCATTGTTTTCTTTTCAATCCATCTGCATATTTAATTTCCCTCCATCCCACCCCGCTGCATTTAAAAAAAAAAACCGAGTGCCCAATCATAGGCCTTGGGCTTTCGAAAAAAAAAACCCCAGTGCCCAATCATAGGCCTGGGATTTTGCAAGAAAGGTTGGATTTTTATGACAGGGAGAAGGAAACAGATGTGGCGGAACCAAGACGTTCAATTAAATCTATAGCTTAGCCTTGCATTCGATTGCAAAGGCTAAGCTTGGGGAGGGACCGCCAGGTGAGTACTTCTGTATACGATATTATACTCTTCTTGAATTGTGCCCTTTCTTAAAAAATATATATATATATATAAAATTATAAAAAAAAATATTAGGTTCTCGGCAAAGCCCAATAGGGGCTAGCCACCTGTATCACCCTCATTCTTTTTGCAGACACAAGAAGAATGGAGGAAGCGGCCTATTCAAGCTTAAGTCTTGCAAAGACTCAAGCTTGGGGAGGACCCCCAGGTAAGTGTTTCTAAACTTTCCTTGAATAAATAAACTCCCTGTTTCGAATAAATGCTAGAATCTTAGTGTTATGCAACGCATAAGGGAAATGATGATCGAGTTACAAATTAGCCTCCCATGTGTCGCATAGATGCAACCTCTACTCCTGACATATGTGTTATTTTTATTTGAGCATGATCACATCATGAGTTTTGCTTATTTTCGTGGGTTGCATTTGTTACACCAAGTCTGAGCATTGTGGATTGTGATATGGCATGATTAGGACTTGTTGCAATTTCTTTGTATGGTTTCATCCAGAGATGTTTTTCTTGAATTGCTGCAAGTACCTAAAACCCTTCTGTTTTGGCACACTTCTCTTAGTGTGAGATTTATTTACCTACCAGAGCCATATCATAATATTCGAAACAGCCCCACTCATAGCCAATTGTTTATGTATTGAGTTTTGTTAAGGTTTGATGTGCTCTTGAAACTAAGCACTCCTAATTTTGGTCATAATTCCTTCGCGTGTGTTTTCAAAAATCTCTCTCCACCAAATAAAAAGAGGAATGTTTGGATAAATCAACCAAACATTTTTCAGAGTTTGCAAAACTTTGGTCCATCCAAAAAAAAAAAAGCTCAAGAATATTTCAAAATGTTTCCTTTTGAACCATGCAAAATTTATGGCCCCTTGCACCATGGAGTAGTAAAAAAAAAAAAAAACCTCCACGGTTGCATGACAAAAGTCAATAGCTATATTGTTCTTATCATAAACATCTTGAGCAAAATAAAGGACCAATGTTTTCAAAAACCCCCTTCCATAAGTGTGAGTCCATTTTCTCCCCCTCCATCACATCATTTCTTATGACCAAAATAAATAGAGTTGCTATGTTGATTGAGACTCATTCTTTAGCTTTACAATATATGCATGACATTTGCGCATTCCTTACCAAGCTCCACATACAAAGCCTCAATTTGGTAGAAGGTAGGATGAGTGAAGCTTGTAGGAATAGACTCACATTGGCTGGTAAGAAAAGTGCCTGCCAAAACGAAGGAGAATTTTTGCACCTTACCTTGCAGCACATAAAAACTCTGGATGCATACCTGCCAGAATTGTTTACTTGTCCAAAAGTGCCGTTCTAGTCTTCAATGCTGCATGACAAGGTGTAACATATAAGCCCCACGATTTTTGCAACACTCATAAATATTTTGTGCTCTCGTAAACTTACCACTGTTTAGGGAGTATGTTGTTGCATCTTTATTACCCATGGGGCGCTTCTTTGTAACTCCTGATCCGCCGGTACCCTGAGTTGAGTTTGCTCGGGACGAGCAAAGTTTAAGCTTGGGGAGGTTGTTGGCGGTCGTTAAACCGTGTTTTGACCGCCACCCTACCGGTAAATAAAAGCATAACACCAAGATTTTGTGCATAGTAGATAGGAATAATGCTACTCCACAAGTTTTGGTGAATATTTGGATGCAGGAGGAAATCCATTGAAAATGGGAGCAAAAGCCTACCGGCCGGCCCCATCATAGGCCGGCCGGCTTATGTTGGATCTCAACATGGTCCAGCAGTCCCAGGCATCTCCCAATGGGCTCAAACATCAAGGATCAAATGGCCAACAAATATTTCCCAGCCCGGAGTATCGACCACTGCGCAAGGCCCAACAAACAAGCCCATCAACCACTCAAAAAGGCGTCAAATCACCGGGCAGGACCGTGGATCTTAATGGGCACATCATGAGAGGCCAGCCCACAAAAATTCGAGGCATTCGGAGAAAAAAGCCCGCCGGCCGGCCTAGGCCTAGGCCGGCCGGCCAACTATTTTGTCCGAATCGGCCCATCTTTTTCCAGTCGGTTCCAGAGGCGGTTGCAAGCTAAATTGACGCGCCGACTAAGGAAGGAGACGTCGGCAAGTGAGGAATATCCACAAGATTCTCCAAGACCTTCTCCACTCTCCCAAGGCAACTCATCTATAAATAGAGGACCTCCCCCTCACTTCCAACCTGCACCTTCACACTTGAGAAGAGAAGATCCAATGTAGGGTCACGCTCTTCTCATGTGATCATTCCACTTGTGTAGTTTAGAGTAGGCTAGTTGGTCATGGGAGTTAGAGTAGAAGTGAGAGCTTCGCTCGGAGCTCCGGAGTTCTCTTCGGAGTTTGGGTAAAGTTCTCGTGTATCTTTTCTTTTATACTTTCTTCAATATAATTATTTCTTATTTATTTTCTTATTTATTTAATTTAGTTTTCCTTTTAGTTTATATTTATTTAAGTAATTGTTATAGAGAAATTCCTGTGTTGGTTCCACGTCTGTGTATGGTATGTCTATCTGCATGGGTTGTTTGCACCGCAAATGCTTACACAATCCACATAGATTTGTTATGCATGGTTGGCTTGCTCTTACGCGTAGAGTAAGTTATCTAGGATATTTGCTTGCATGGTGCGAGGAATTATCTAGACGTGAGTTTGCTCTACACCCCACGGAGGATGGTAGCCGTGAGTACGTGTGACAGGCGTACCGGTCTCTGTAATCCACCACGTCCGGGTGATGGTTTTAGTAGGGAGGTCAATAGCACGTAGTTCCCCAAGGTAGTTGAACCTAATTCTCGGGTTGCTGCCTTGGCATGCGTGTGCCCCGATATGCAGGAACGTATCTGTAATGAAAGCTTAAGCAAGTAATTGTAGACTATCAGGAAATACTAAATGCTAACCCCTAGGCTGATACCCTTCTTCTCGTTGTCCTCCCAGTTGACTAGTTCTATCTCTTTATCTTCATATGGAATCCTTGTGTGTGTTGGCTTGCCACCCATCATATCTTTCAATGTCTACCCATGCTTTGGTCTAGTTTGCAAGTTATAAATAGTGCCTCCGGTGCAGGCGAGTCAATCACCACGAACTCGTCCATATCCATCTCATCGTCAGTGCCAGTGAGATCGACGACGTTGTCCGCCACCGACTCACTCCCTGACGAGATGTCCACGACGGGCTCGTCCTCCATCAGCTCCTCCTCGGAGTCTCCAACGGTCTCAAGGACGGCCTCAAGCTCTGCTGCCCAACGGGAAAGCTCCTCTGAGTCGTCTGGCTGCTCGACCTCAGGGGAGTCCACGGTAGTGTCTGAACCTGCAAGTGTAGTGGAGTCCTCCTCCGTGTCGGTCGGACAAGCGTAGTGGTAGTGTCCGTGCGGTCCTCCGGTCCTCACCGTGAAGTGGCGGCGGGGTCCTCCGTGCTCCTCGTGGCAGTACCTGTAGTGGCTGTTGAGCTTACGGATCAGGTACATCGCGTCCTCCTCCCAGAAACGGCGGGTGTAGTCCAGAGTCCACTGCAGGCGGTCTCTCTCAGCCTGACAGGCGGCAAGCTGAGCCTGTGCCTGCGCAAGCTGAGCTCTGGTCTCTGCAAGGCGACGCTGGTCCTCACCCCACATCTCGGCGGTCTGCTCGAGAACGCGGGCAGTCTGGGCGCGCTGCGCCTCCAGCTGGTCCAACTCCTGACGAAGGGCCTCCATCTGTTCAACAGGATGTTGAAAAGACGGGTAAGTACCGGTGAAAATAATTTTATAAATAGAAATAAGGTAAGGGAGATTTTTATAAAATAAATCTTTACAAAATATCGCACTCTTCTCACTCGATTTCAACCTATGGTTTGGCCTACGGGCAAGCATTGCTCTGATACCACTCTGTCGTACCCCATTTCGGAAGTACTTAGTGTTTACCGCATCAGTCCCTGGATCAGTAGCTGATACGACACTTTCACAGAATGCTTCACAGCGAATACTTTATTTATATTACCGAGAGTCATTACAAGCCTTTTCATACATAAAGGTCTTTATACAAATGAGGCGGGCGGCCTCAACACACACAGACATCACGCTCAAAGGCTGACGCAGCAGCCAGAGCTAACACTAATGCTAGCGGAAGACGGCAGGGCTCCACTCCTACAAGCACCGCTTGAGCGAAGGCTGAACTCTACTCTTCATCACCATCAGCTTGAAAGTCATACTCGGGTTCTTCTTCTGAAGGATTTAAGCAAGGGTGAGTACTTAAGGTACTCAGCAAGCCTAACACGAGGGGTATGATTATGCAAGGGATTATCAAAGGATTAGGCTTATGGTTAGAGACAAGGCGAGAAAGCCAAGTTTATGCAAGGTTGTTTTTGAAAACAAAGCATTTCGCAATTCTAATCAAATATCTGTAGAGATTAAGTGGGGTTGGGCGGCCCCGGGGAGATGCAATCCATCCCGCCAGTTCCTCAATTTTAACACTGGCCGTCAACCAGCACACGGCTCCAAACCGGCGTTTTCCAAAAACACACCAAGGAAACTCACGCAGAAAAATCTAATCATAGTGTGGCCGATGCTTTCGCGTTGTCCAATACCGTGGAACACGGCTTTCCGGAAAGTTTCTTAACCTTGGCCAAGGGTGCACAAATTTCCCCACAAGGTGGTCCAGTCCTCCCTATCGTCATAGTTTGGACTGTCCCACTAAAGGTTCCATACCTACTTCGTACCACCACGGCATCCCCCACAGACATCACCAGGGGCTTCACAATCATTAATATGGCCAGTCATAAATGCCGGATCTTGAACACCCACCAACGAACGAGTCTTTTCCTGGGACTCCGTTGCATCTCCTGCCTCCGGGGGGTACCGGGTGAGTACTAGTAGGGTGTGGTTCCAATTCCGCGCCCATTCACGGCTTGTGGCTGCGCGAGGGGTGCTAAGCAAAGGCGGCACAAGAACCGGTCCTTATATGACCGAACCAGGCATCTTCAATAGCCCTTTCCACAAGTGGAAAGGCGTCCCAGAGATAGCCTCCCCGCTGAGGACTACCTCGCCTGATCCCGCCAAAACCATCCCTCAATAGGGTTGCACTTATTATTATACCACCCAATTTCACATTTACGCACACCACCGAGACACACGCATTTACATAAAAATCATGTGAGCAATATTAATTATACACATGTGAAAGTCCTAAGCAGCGAGCATATCAACAATTCATTAATTAAATTAATGACGTTGATTCCTAGGGCTAACAAGGATACAGGATATAATCAAGTCAAGGCAGGCAATCAAATATTGCATAGGACCATTCTAACATTTAAATTCATTTAATTACCGTGCAATTTATTTATAAATAGCTCTAATTAGGATATTTGCAATCATAGGATCAATATGATCAAAGGAAGTTAGACTTGCCTTCACCAAGCTCTTCTTCCTCTAAATTGTCGTAATCAGGGTCCTCAGCCTCTTCGTCTTGATTATCTATCGATTTACAAAAGAATAAATCTACCGCTTACAATCAAATTAACAAAGCAATAAATCCGAATAAAATCCAAATAAAACCAGATGGGAGTTGATTTTTGGTGGAACTGGATAGATTATGGTTTTTGATGAATCTTGGCGCAAGTTTCGCCAAAATTGGGTTTAAGATGAAAAAGATATTGATTTTTGATGTAAAAGAAAGGAAATTGATTAGGATGTGATTATCATAATTAAGTATAACCATCATCCTAATTTTCCCGTGGTTGGCAAGGGTTGCAAAATGGTTAGAATGAAATACTGGATTTTTGAGGATTTTTGGGAATTTTTCTGTTATTGGAAATGTGGTCGAAATGATTTTCCGTGTACAAATCCGGGTGCGCGTAGCAATTTCCAGCGAGTTGTTTCACTGACTGGTGGGCCAAAGGGCCCAGCGGGGTCCGCACGTTACTGTTCTGTGAGCCAGGTCTATAGAGTGGTGGACCGGGCGGCGTAGAACGGCGGGTCCACGGTGCGCCGGGTTTGCCACGCGTGCAGGGCGACCGGGTCGTCGCGGGCCCACGCGCTGGCGTGGCAGCCACGCTGGACGGCGGCGCTGCTGAGTCGGCACGCGGCGGGGGACGACGGCGCGCGGCGGGGTCTCGCCGGAACCCTCGCCGGCGGCGACTACAGGCGAAAGAAGGGGGCGCGAGGCACACCCACAATATCTACGCGCGACGGCGGAGATGGCTGGGGGTGATGTCGTCGACGCAGTCGACGAGAATGGCGGCGCGGCATCGCCGGAGATGGCGGCACGCCGGCGAGCGAAGGGGAAACGGTGTATGTGGGCTCGGAGCGTGAGTGTGAGTGGTCGGGGATGTGCGCGCGAGGACGGTGAGTCGCGCGGAGGGGTCGACCGGGCCGGAGAATGCTCACGGCGGCCGGCGGCGACAGAAAAGGGCGGCGGCCATGGCAGCGCCCGGTGCGGAGGTGTCGCGGGAGTGCGAGAGGGGAAAAGAGAGAGCGCATGAGAGAGAGGGAGACACAGCGAACCGAGAGGCGCCACACATCGACGAGAAAAGGGGCCGGAGCGGCGGCACGAGCTCACCGGAGCTCGGCGGCGCGCCGGAAAGAGAGAGAGAGAAAGGGCTAGGCGAGACGAGGCTCGAGGTGATGTACGCGCGTGAGGTGCGCGAGAGCAGGGTGAAGCTAATGTGCTACTCTAACGGGGTCGAGCGCGGCCAGAGCGAGGCCGGCGACGAACTCTAGCGGCGGCGATGACCGGAGCTAGAGAAAGAGGTACGCGCACTGGCAAAGGTCGACGAGATCATGCGCAAAAGAGAGAGAAGAGCTTGGGGGTGCTCACCGTGCTCTCGGTCGAGCGAGAGAAAGAACGGAAGAGTGCCGGCGACGGAGACGGCGGACGGCGGAGCTAGGGTTCAGTCACTTTCCACCTGCAAGCCACAGCTGCGCCAAGGAAGGGCATCAGCGTGTCGAGCGCGGAAAGGAGATACTAGAAGTGGAAGAAGTTGACGTCGAGACTCACCGGAGAAGAGGGGAGAGCTCACCGGAGTTCTCGCCGGAATTAGAAAGGAAGGGGAAAAGAGCAGTAGAGAGCTCGGGAGTGAGTGAGGGAGTGAAATGAAATGAGAGAGGAAAGGAGAGGGTCTGCCCCTTGCTTTATAGGCGGCAATGGCGGTTCGGAGAGGCGGTTTCGCCGGCGAGAAATATCTCGCCGGACTGGAGCTCGACATGACGCGCAACGGCGGTTCTCGTTCGCCAAGGACAGGGGTGACGGCGGCGCGGAGCTTGAGCAGTGGCGCGAACGAGACAAGGCGAGGGAGAGAGCTGCTGTGGCTGACGACGGAGGAGTGGGGCTCGTCGGGTTTTGGGAAGCTTGGCGCGTGCGTTAAGTAGAGGAGAGGACGACGATGGGACTGGGCAGTGGAGGCGGTTGAGCTGCGCGCGAGCTTCACGTGCGGTTACTGGCGCTTGGAGGTGACGGAGGCGGTTCGCCGGCAAGGAGGGATGGGCGGCGGCGCAAATCGCGTCGGGCGCGAGGTGGGAGACGACGCGGGTGCGGGCCCCACGCGTCAGCGACAGAAGCGGGAGGGGGAGAGCAGGCCGGGCTGGCGCGGCGATGCTGGGCCGGGAGCGGACTGGGCCGGACAGGCTGGCGCGGGAGAGAAAAGAAAGAGGGAGAGGCTGGGCCGGTGGGAGAGAAAAGGAAAGGGGCGGCCCGATAGAAGAGAATTGATTTGATCTTTTGCTGGGATTTAAATTTGAATGAATTTTGAATTCATTCGAAAGGAGGGATTGAAACCAACACTCAAATAAATCAAGAAAGACACGAAAATGCTCATGGTGACATTTATGCATCGTTTAAAATTCAAAAACTTTTGGTTTTGCTACTAACTAAAGCTAGCAAATTGATTTTAATTGAAAAGTTCTAAAAAGTTCAAATTTTTAGTGATTTTTGACAACGAGCAAAAACGCGGGTCGCTACAACAAGACTTAGTGGAAGAGTTATTCTGGGAAGAGGATGTGAAACATATACTAGCCACCCCTATGAGACCGTGCAGACTTGTTGGCTTGGCATTTTGACAGCAAAGGCTTATTCTCTGTTAAGTTGGCTTACCATGTACTAGCTGATCTTTGATGAGCTGAAAGCAAAGAAACATGTAGGGGGGTCATCGTGTCCTGCACCAGGCCAATCGCAGTTCGACTGGAAGAAAATTTGGAAGACAGGTATGCCAAAAATCAAACAATTCTTGTGGAGATTTGCTCACAATAGTTTGCCCCTCAGAATTAGCATTCGTAAAAGAGGTATGGATGCTGACACCCGTTGCCCAGTTTGTATGAGACTAGATGAGGATGGAGGTCACTACTTCTTGAAGTGTAAATTGTGAAAAGGTGCTGGCAAGCATGAATCTGGATCATATAGGATTACACCTTGTATCTCTATCACCTAAAGAAGTTACAGATCATATTTTGATTTATGAAGCCACAAGATGAACCTGGCAACACTGTTAAAGCCACCAATTTTCCTCTCCAATGCTATGGTATGTGTTGTTCTCTAGGTTATGAATTCAGTGTGACGGCAATCCAAGAATTGTCATTGCCTACTGAATTGTCAATGCTTCTCCACCTCCTCTTTCCCCATCCATAATTCGAGACCTAGGGAACAAGTTCTGCAAGGTGGCGCCTGGTGCTCTATCTGATGAAGCCTTAACCAAGAAGAAGAAGAAGCCTGCTCCAATCAAGAAGCCTGAGAGCAAGCCAACAAGAGCAGGGAACAAGAATGGTAAGGCTGGAACAGAAAATGGTGACCCCAATGAATCCAAAACCAAGAAGAAGTCAAAGCAGTAGAAGGGAACTGCTCTTAATCCCTTCAATAATGGTCTGCTTGTTATGGCAGAAATGGTTCCTGTCCTTTATGCTTTTATCTCTTATGAGAAGTCACATGGACTTATTTATTTTGAATGTTAGCTGTCGTATGTTACTTGAACCTGGTTATATTTGGCTATGGAATTATCTGTTCTTGGACTTCTTCTTGATCTTTAATTATCAATGGATTTTATGCATCTGGTCCATATCCAGACCTTGTGATTTCTGGTCCTTCTCCAGAACTCTGGATTGCTGGCAGGCTGGTCCCTCTCCAGCTTTCATGGTGTCCGTGATTTTTACCTGTCATGCTTGTGATAGTGAAGAATGCCTCGGGACAATGATTTGTATGCAGCAAATGCTTGTTACTGTTCGGCCTTCATATTGTTATGGGGCCTCTTTGCAGTCTTTTCATAACAGTTTTCAATGGATATACAAAATAATAACATGATGAGGGACTGGAGAGTCCTATGCTGGAATATTCGGGGGATTAATTCGGATGTTAAATGGAATGCCATCAGAAATACTGTGCAGCAAACCAAATGTGATATTATTTGTATCCAAGAGACAAAAAGAGAGCATTTTGATACAGGTTACATAAAAAAGTTTTGTCCTGCTAGATATGACGTGTTTGAATACATTCCCTCAATAGGGGCTTCTGGTGGCTCTATTATTATCTGGCAGAGCACTAAATTCAGTGGGCATCTCATCTTTCAGAATGAATATGCACAGTCAGTCCAATTTATTAATCTCTTGACCTCTGAAGAATGGGTTCTTACAAATATATATGCACCTTGTACCCCAGAAGGCAAAGAATTGTTTCTCAACTGGTTCGAAAATGTGGAAATGGATGACTCAATAGATTGGCTAATCGTTGGAGACTTCAATCTCATCAGATCACCCAGCAATAGAAACAAACCTGGTGCTAATACAGGGGAAATGTTAGCTTTCAATGCTGCAATCAGTAACTTAAGGCTGGTAGAGATACCCTTGAGAGGGCAAAAATTCACATGGAGTAATAAACAGGAAAATCCATTGCTGGAACGACTTGACTGGTTTTTTACTTCTGCAAATTGGAGCATTCAGTATCCTGGAACAATTGCAAGAACTCTTACTAGGGACACATCTGATCATGTTCCCTGTATTATCTCTGTTACAACATCAGTGCCAAAGCCAAAAGTATTCAGATTTGAGAATTACTGGTTGGAGCATGAGCAATTCCAGCAAGTGTTTAACCATGCATGGTCTCTACCTACAAATCAAATAGATAAAGCCAAGAACCTGGTGGCAAAGCTGAAAAACTCTAGGAGAGTTTTTAGAGCTTGGCATGCTCAGTTGCCAAACCTCAACTCAACAATTTTAAATGTGAAATTAGTCATCTCTCTCCTGGACATGTTTGAAGAATCAAGAGACCTTATGCTAGAGGAATGGAATTTCAGGAATATCCTTCAGAATCATCTAGAAGCCCTCCTGAAACAACAGAATCTATATTGGAAGCAACGAGGTACCATCAAATGGGTTAAATTTGGGGATGAACCAACAAGTTTCTTTCATGCAAATGCTTCCATCAGACATAACAGAAATTTAATCTCAAGTTTGAAGGATGAGAATGGACACATTCTGACAGATCATGAGGCTAAAGCTAATTTGCTTTGGGGGGCATATAAGGAAAGGCTTGGCACCTCTGAGTTTCAAGGCATGCAATTTGATCTGTCAACATTGCTAGAACAAGGTGACAATCTGGGGTGGCTTGATGAACCTTTCAGTAAGGAGGAAATAGACAAAGTCATATCTAATCTGCCATCCAATAAATCTCCAGGGCCAGATGGTTTTAATGGTGACTTCCTCAAAAAATGCTGGGCTACAATAGCACCTGATTTTTATGCTCTATGTGAGGCATTTTATCATGGTGACATATGCTTGAAAAGTATAAATGGATCTTATGTCACCCTAGTCCCAAAGAAAGACAATCCAGAAGGGGTCAATGATTTTCGCCCTATCTCTCTGCTGAATTCATGTGTGAAGCTTCTCACCAAGCTCCTGGCTGATAGACTACAAATTGTAATCATGAGTATCATCCATCAGAATCAATATGGTTTTATTAGAACAAGGACAATTCAGGATTGTCTTGCCTGGTCTTTTGAATATCTTCACCTATGCCATAAGTCAAAAAAGGAGATTGTGATCTTAAAACTGGATTTTGAGAAAGCTTTTGATAAAGTGGAGCATCAAGTAATCATTGATATACTTAGACATAAGGGCTTTGGAGATAGATGGATTTCATGGATTCAGGGTATTCTACATTCTGGTACGTCATCTATTTTGTTGAATGGTGTCCCTGGGAAAACAATTCACTGTAAGAGGGGAGTAAGACAAGGAGATCCTCTTTCCCCTCTCCTGTTTGTACTAGCTGCAGATCTGCTCCAGTCAATTGTGAATAAAGCCAAGGATCAAGGGCTGCTACGACTGCCTATCTCTAGAGCAGGCACCGACTTCCCCATAATACAATATGCTGATGACACTCTTCTGGTTATGGAGGCTTGTCCTAGGCAACTTTTCATCTTAAAGGCACTGCTAAACACCTTTGCCTCATCTACAGGATTGAAAGTCAATTATCAAAAATCCATGATTGTCCCGATTAATGTCAGTGATGAGAAAATGCATATTCTGGCAGGCACCTTTGGCTGCCAACAAGGCACATTCCCTTTCACTTACCTGGGTTTGCCCCTAGGTCTTACTAAGCCAAGGGTAGAGGATTTCCTGCCTCTAGTGCAAAAGGTTGAGCGCCGTCTGATTTCCACTTCTATCTTCCTTACTCAGGGGGGGAAGCTTGAAATGGTAAAGTCAGTTCTTCTCTCCATGCCAGTCTTTGTCATGTGTACAATCAGAGTTCATAAGACAGTGATTAAACAGATTGAAAAATACTTAAGGCACTGCATCTGGAGGGGTTCTGATATCAATGCCAAAAAGCCTCCATTGGCGGCTTGGGACATGATTACTCGACCTAAGAGCGAGGGTGGACTGGGAATAAGAAAGCTAACAGTGCATAATGATGCTTTGCTCATGAAGTATCTACATAAATTTTTTAATAGAGCACCAGTACCCTGGGTGGAACTAATCTGGAATAACCACTATGCAAATGGCCAGCTGCCTTCTGCAAGAAAGAAGGGGTCCTTTTGGTGGAAGGATGTGCTAAAACTTCTGGACTTATACAAGGGAATATCAAAGGTGACTGTCAGAGATGGAAGAACAGTCAGGTTTTGGGAAGATATGTGGGCCAATGTAGTCCCCATTCATCAACTTCAGCAATTGTATTCCTTCACAATCAAACCTCAGATTTGCTTACAAGGTGCAGCTAGTTTGGACCCCTTCATCAGATGTTTCAACTGCCTCTGACTGAAGAGGCTTATGCTCAATACCAGGAGATGCAAGGGTTGCTTCAAACTCTAGATTTCAATCAAGACAAAGATATTTGGACCTATATCTGGGGATCAGCCGAGTATTCTTGCTCAAAAGCCTATAAGCACCTCATGGGTCATGTTCATGTGCCAGCTCCCATTAAGTGGATATGGAAGTCCTCATGTCAAATGAAGCATAAAATCTTTTTTTGGCTTCTCCTAAATGATAGACTCAGCACCAGAGGCATGCTACGTAGAAGGAATATGGCTCTCGATTCCTATACTTGTGATTTGTGTATTATTCAGAGAGAAGAGACTTTAAGACACTTGTTCATGAGATGCTCTTTTGCTAGAGCATGCTGGAACCTCATTGGCTTGCAAATCCCAGTAGCGGCTATGCCCACAGATACTATCAAGAGGCTGAGGAGGCAATTGAATGTCCCTTTTTACATGGAAATCATCATACTTATGGCATGGAGCATATGGACAGTGAGAAATGATTGGATTTTCAAGAACATTGATCCAACTCTGGAGAGATGCAGAAATAATTTCAAGACGGAGATGCAGATGGTTGTCCATCGTGCAAAGAAAAAATACTTACCCCATATTATCCAATGGATAGAGCACTTGTAACTTTTCTGTTTTTTATTTTCCTTTACTTCCTTTTTTTTCCTCCTTAAGAGCTGTCTGTAACCCTTATTTCTCTTTTTATAATATATCTAATCAGTAGAGGCGAGAGCCTCTCCTGTTCTTTCAAAAAAAAGTTAAGCTCCTGACATTTCTCGCCAAGCTGATGCATGTACGCTACCTCTATGGAAGACAACCATTTCTTTATTTGCTTTGAGTCATTCTTTTATACTTGCAGAGTTTAATTTTTTTTTGTTACTAAATGTAGAAATTACTGGTTTCGTTCTAACCACATTGTATGGGTCTCAGTTTCCTGTATTTTGGCATTTGTGATCAGCCCGTTTGTGAGCTTTAATTTTGTTCTTGCATTCTGGTTTGATACGATGCATACTAACGGCCCTTCATTCTGGTTTAATTTTTTGGACTTTTTTGAACGGAACTACAGCAAGAGCAAGGAGGCCCCTACTGTGTAATTTTATTGCTTGTATGAAAAAAGAAAAAGAAAAAGAGAGACTGTACAAACGAAAGGAAAAGAAAACTTTACAGAGCAGCAACAAGTACAAAGAGAGGTCTAGCCAAGTTGTAAAGGTTTGTAAGTCAGCCTCACTGAAACGGTGTCCCTGAAGAGCAGCAACAATTACACTCATGTTTTTGTATAACTATTGTTTGTGTCTGTTGTATTATGAATTTGTACAATTTTTATATTTTTTAACAAATAATTTTTTTATATTGTATAATTTTTGTTCGTGTCAGTAATATATTGTTTTTTCATGCCCGTGATATTTGCGTTGAACAATATTGCAGCATCACGTGCTGCGCAATGCAAAAGGAAAAGATGCCCAAACAAAACTTATTGATTCATGAAACAGAAGGCGATACATGGGAAGTTGGGAACTAGCATGTTACAATGTCTTTTTTTTTTGCGAGGGAAAAGGAGGTTTATCGATTATTAAAGTGGTTCTTTATTCTTTATTGATTATTACAATGTCCGACGTTGACTCGACTTGCTGATACACGGTACCAGTGAAGAACGAGAGCTACGCTGCGGCGCCCCGGCGAATG
Source organism: Eragrostis nindensis (assembly GCA_012490785.1). NCBI lineage: Eukaryota > Viridiplantae > Streptophyta > Magnoliopsida > Poales > Poaceae > Eragrostis > Eragrostis nindensis. The sequence continues at coordinate 802,689 of JAAXCT010000093.1, forward strand.
GCGTCACGCAGCCTCTGCAGCGACGCGTGCGACGACCCGCCCTCCTCCACGGCCTTCCGCAACGCGTCCTTCATCTCCTTCGCCTTCTCCCTCGCCTTTCTCCCCTCCTCGCCGCCGCCCATCAGGCTCCGCACCGCGCGCTCCAGCTCCGCGGCCTCGACGAAGTTGTCCCGCTTCCTGTCCACCTCCATGGCCACGGCGACGCCTGTCACGGACACGAGCTCGAACGCGTTCAGGTGCTGCTCCGCGTACCGCGGCCACGGCGCCAGCGGCACGCCGTGCCACAGGCTCTCCAGCGTCGAGTTCCACCCGCAGTGCGTCACGAAGCCGCCGACGGCGGCGTGGGCGAGCACCGCCTTCTGCGGCGCCCACCTCGGCCACACGAGGCCCCTGTCCCTGGTCCTCTCCATGAACCCCGCAGGGAGGAGCTCGTCGAGGTTGGCCTCCGTTGGGTGCAGCGAGCCGGCGGCCGGAGGGCCGCGCAGCACCCACAGGAAGCGGTGACCGCTCCGCTCCAGCCCAGCTGCGACCTCGCGCGCCTTCGCAGCGTCGAAATAGCCCAGGCTCCCGAAGCAGAGGAACACCACCGACGCGGGGGGCTGCGCGTCCAGCCACCGCACGCAGTGCTCGTTGGACTCCTTCTCCTTCGCCACGCCGAGGTCGACCACCGGGCCGATAGGGTACACCGGCGGTGCCGCGCGCCCCGGCACGACCCGGCCCTCGGAAATGGCGGCGAGGAGGCCTGGCTCGAGCTCGGCCACCGTGTTCACGACGATGCCGTCGGCGTCCATGAACCGCCGGCCGTGGTACACGAACCACGTGTAGTTGGGGCTCCTCTTGCGGCCCATGAACCCCGGGAGGGACCCGGAGGGCACCGGCGGCATCCCCGGCACGTCCACCGCGCCGTCGAACTCCTCGAAGTCGACGTCCACCTCCTCGTACAGCGCCGGCAGCCTGAGCGTGAGCGCGAGCAGCGCTGCGGTGGAGGTGAAGTACACGTAGGCCGGCACGCCGAGCTCGTGGGCGACGTCGATCACGGTGGTGGCGAAGAAGTCGACCACGATCGCCGCGGCTTCGAGCTCGCGCGCCGCGGCCCTGACGTGCGACTTGTGGAGCTCCATGTAGCGCGACTTGAACTCCTGCAGGCCGGCGCAGTCCGTCGGGGGATCCACGGCCGGGAGGCGGTGGAACCGGATGCCGACGCCGGACGCCTCGACGCGCCGGACGTTCGCGTCCACCTCCGACGCCGACTCCGCCGTCGCTGGGCGCGGGACGAGGACGGTCACCGTGATCGAAGGCGGCTCTCCGTTGTTGGCCCCGGAGCCTTGACGACCCAGCAGCCGCTTCCCGGCTTCGATAAGCGACATGAGGTGGCCGGAGCCGGGCTCGGGGAGGAGGACGACGTTGACGCTGGCCATCGCACTTGCACACACACACACACACCGTTCCGACAAAATTTTCACCGAGCAAAATGCATGAGATCCAAGCTAGCGCCCGGAGGGGTGTATATATCGACCACACTACTGGCTCCTCTGGTCCTCGATCTGGCAGTTACCACACATGTTATGTTTTCTACATAAACACTACTCCTACGGAGCATGCAAACAGAACTACAGAAGCAACGGACGGTCGCCTGTCTAGCTCCATGTCATGTCATAGCACAAGTGTCAGTGGCAGGTGTGTGGCGCAAACAAAAAACGCGGGTCGAAGGAAGCAATGTTTTATGTCACGTCACGTCAACAGGAAAGGCCTCTTTCGGTTCCTGCTAGCTCGTATACAGAGTCGGGGCCGCCATGAACGAGCATGGCCATATGTGTCGGCACCGCGTCCTTCCACTATAATCGCCACGTGTTTGTCGCCGTTTCCAAGCTGGCGCGCTGGTGTGAACGGCTTCGACTTGCTTGAGCCTAGCGACCATGCATGTTGCTCGGGGGAAAAAGCATCTGCCCTCGCCTCGCGGCGGCCCTACAATGGTCCATGGGTCAAGGGTGAGACCCCCACCGTTTTGTACGCTTCTTTGATATCTTTCTAAGCATTTTTGAAAGAACCGATCGGTTGATCTTGAGATTTACGAAATCACCATGAGCGTTACCTGTCGACGGAGACGCCATCTTCCAGTGAAAGAATAAATATGTTGAGCGTGAAAGTTGTCATTCTAATGTGCGTTGAGCTTCCATGGTGCACTTGCCCCAGGGTAGAAAGAACATTTAGTCTTATTAAGTAGCTTATTTTAACCAGCTAAAATTGAACTGTTTGTTTACAAATAAATAAGTATTAATGTATTATGCTCTGCACCAGCCTCACATTCCCTAGCTAGCTTCACCAATGCCCTCATATTGGCAAAACCACGTTCAATATCTGAGGCAGAACAAACTTTTTTTTTTGCAAGGGGGAGGCAGAACAAACTTGGCCTCTGCCTCAGCCGGAACGACGTTTTGAGTAAGTGCTCAGGATGGTTGCGCCATCACTTTCACTATTAGGTACGTACGTGACAAAAAACAAAGCAGTTGTATTTGGCTAAGCACCCGTCCAACCGCTGGCATTGGATCAGAGCGCCAATACTACCTCCGGGCTCCGTCTGGGTATGCGGCTATGCGCAAGGTCCCACCTTGATCTGAGTACGACCGTCCCCGGAGAGGCGGAACTGGGTGTAGCCACTTCGGGGAGATGCTTGGTTCCGATAATCTGTATCGAGGCTCCGATCGTTCCAAGTCGATTGTCGACGGCGATACAATTTGTAGTGTTCTAGCTAGAAGAGCGCACGCATTGTTTACATAATACTCCCTTCGGTTTTAAATTGTTGACGTTTGACCATTTTTTAGTTACGTTTGACCATTTGTCTTATTCAAAATATTTTAAAAGTTATCATAAATCTTGTTATCATTAGTTGCATCACTAAAAAAATTAAAATGTAACCTATAATTTTCCATATTTAAACTAATATTTTGAATAAGACGAACAGTCAAATGTAACTTAAAAATAGTCAAACATCAATGATTTAAAACCGGAGGGAGTAATTCAATAATCGCTATCCTGGGGTCATTATTAGTAGGATAAGGGCGCACTACAATTCAATAGTACCTGCCATCAGTTGGCAAATTGACTCTATTGTGTTGCTACAACAAATTTGTGGTACTCTATTGTGTTGCTAACAAACGAATATGTGGCCTGCACGGCTGAACGTAATATAGAAACGACGACCCGGATCGAACTACCTACCACCTCTTCGCACGACCAACCGACTGTGGCGGAGCTTTGCGAACGGCCATGTGGTAGTTCTACAAGACTCGTAACTCTCCCAACAGTTTATGACCAACTGTTTTTTGTATATTTTGTAATGTCGACCATGTGTTTGTAGGGGAAAATATGGTTATTGGCAGTGCGATTGTATAAATATGTACCAATTTTGTATTAGGAAATAGTCGGTCACTGGCTTAAAAGAAATAGTCGGTCACTCAAATAATACTAGTCAAAATGCACGTGCGCCACGCACATGTCCGACCAAATGACATCACTTGGCAGGACTTTATCATAAATAAAAATAATATGATGTACCGTGTACGTATCATAAAAAAAACACATCTGACACATCATTGCATTTAAGTACCATAACGACATTAACACGACAAGCTCAAGAATCTGATAAAATAACGACTTTGTTTGAAATTAAAGACGCTAATTGACTTTGAGATATAAAAGACATGACGTGGTGCATAGTTCTTATTCAATGATGGTAACGATAGCGAATAAATAATTGAAAGTCTTTATTTGAATGCAACCTCAAAGCACATTCATATCTTTCAGGCAGACACGGCCAAGCTGACGTGCTTGATGAGGCGCATTTGTTAGACGCGTTTGAAATCCTTCAATTTAATGAAGAAAAAAATCAACGTCAATTCAATTGTAGGTTACATTAAACAGATCAAGATCAACAAGTGGCAAAAAAAAAAAAAGAAGTCCCAAAAGCACTTCAACAAGAATTGGAAACATATAAGCAAAATTAGGTGAAACTCCATATTTCAAGGCTTTTATTTGAAAAGCTCCATATTTGAGCCAAACCAATGTTTGTATTACTCAATTAACATGGCCTACCCAAACAGGCTTTTTATTTGGTGGGGAACATCGAATTAGCGTAAAGTAGCACATTGCAGATATGGGGTCATTGAAAAATACCTAAGAGAAACTGCAAGTACGTCTTCAAGATCTGCTGTCTCACAAGTAGAAGGCCATGAAATAAATGATACAACCCTTCTATCCAAACCAAAATGACTCAATCCATCCTGTTTGCATGACCAACCGATTCTAGTGCCTAAGCAATAAAAAAGTAAGCGAGATTCAGTTTTGTCAGCTAGCTTGAAACAGGTAATAAACAAGTAAGCAATATTTTGTCTGATTGCATCTAATCGATAATCTGCATAAAAGTTAAAAACACCATTCAGCTAGCATGTTGTAGATCTCAGAGGAGCATGCACTGGTTTACTGAATGTACAAGATTTTTAAGTTGAGAATATTATAGAGTTGCATCTTTACTTCATTTAAGTACTCATATAGAATATGAGTTAATGCAGATTAAGTTTCAGCCGTGGACCTGTCACTGTTCATGAACCAGTCTGCAATAGGCAATAGGCAAAAAAAGACCTTAAGTTGTTCTAAGCATGGCATTCCATCCAGAAGAATTTTTTAAGCAAACAAGGTGTTTCAATACTCTTAATGGGCATCAAATCCTACGATAGAGTATTAATACTGTAAGAGTCAACATAACGGCAAACATATGTTGAGTATAGAATCACATCCACTCACCCAATGAAGTTGCCTGCTACAACATGTCCAACATCCCTCAACTCAAGTAGGCCTGCAACAAGATTCACATATAACAGGCTTCATTTTTTGTTTATTATCACATTTAAGTGATAGCTCCAGTTTCGCAATTTGAAAGAAAAAAATGTATGTTGGCCCACAAGTTTACATCAAAATCAGGACCAATAAAATCTATCATGTATAACTGAATCTTTGATCAATGGTTTCAGGACAATGTGCTTTATATCAGTGGAAAACAACTTCTTTAGAATTACATTGCTCAAACCAAGACAATCAGACACTACTGGAAACCGAAATATCGTGATGGCCAGAAATATTTCTGAAGGTTATTCGGAAACACACAAAATTATTATTATTTTCCTATGTATAACACAAAGGGAAATGATGCCATATGTTTATTCAAACCAACACATTCAGAGATGGTGGCATATATTTATTCAAACCAGCACATCCAGAGATGATGTCATATATTTATTCAAACCAGGACACTCAGGTGATATGTTAAACGGGATCCAAAAACCTTTACAGTGGCAGATAAGGGAATTCTCTATCTTTCAATGGTACAGAAGGAACTCTTTCATATTTTTAACACGGCATAGTTTGAGGTGGTTCCATAACATCACGGTTAAAAGAAAAACAATAATAAAAAATACATATAATTATATTGTTTGAATAACGAGATTAAATTGTGATCCTTTTTAAAGATCTGGCAGCTGCAAATTCAGAAAATTCGCAAGGACACAGCTAGTAAGAATTTCAGAAAATTCCAAACTGTGGTATGTTTTTCATCTCTTGCGTGTTCGAGAGAAACAAAATAGATGTCTCTCACCTACCCACTATATTAACATGATCCCTACGAGCCACATTCTCAAAGAAACTACTTCTGCAGGGGGGGTCCTATTTATCTAGCATATGTTCCATGAATCAATTTGATGAATACTTCAAACATATTTACGTTATCAATTTTACTCAGTGCACGAGGAGTTATACCAAATGCAACCCCAATTTATACAAGGACATGTATTTTTCGATGGTTACTTGAATAATCCTAAATCTGCTTTAATTATCCCTCTACTAATGCGTTCAACTCCGGAATCGTATAGTTGAAAGTGATATTGTAAAAGAACATGCTCAGTGCTACTCCCACAGATGGCCTAAAATAAAAAAAACACAAGTACCCTAACAATTGAGAAATACGGATTAAACCAATAAGAACAAGCAGGAAGGAGTCATTTATGGGTGAAGATGGTCACGTACCTTGGTTTATGCTTGGTGCTGGCCTGTGGAGATGAAACAGCAGCATCCTCCTCCATGCTATCAATGACTTGTACACGTTTGAAGCGGCGATGAGGTTGTCTGAGAGGGAGCAGATCAGCTGCTGACGGCGAGTCAGCGACACACACAAGGTTCAGGGATAGAGCAAAACAAACAAATCGAATTTGGGAATCGAGAGTAGAGCCGCAATGTACCTCGATCGGTCAATCCCTTGGTGGACATGTCGAGTGGATTCCTCCCTTCATCCCAGCGAGAACGAATGGCAGAAGACATCTGCTAGGAGCGTACCTCAAACTACAGAGATGTCTCGCTGGTTCAATCACACATGGCTGGAGAAAACACAACGAGCGGCGCAATGGCGCGAGGTGGAGGGCGACGCCATCGCGCGAGGCGGGGGTGGGCCTGGCGGCACCGTTGCCCGTGGAAGACGGCGGCGTCTGCATGTGGAGGCGGCCATGGCTTTGGCGTCTGGAGGCAGGCCCCGGCGACGTCCGCGCGTGGAGGGCAACAGCATCGAGGGGGCCAGGGCGCAACAGCAGGGCAACAATGGCAGCGGCAGCTCTGGTGACAGAGGCGGCGAAAGGTGCGGGTTGGGGGCATCGATCCCCATCTCACCTTGCGGGGTCCCAAGCGAGGAACAAGGAAAAACATCAAGCAACAAAAGGAAAACAATAATTGTCATCGGTAATCAAGGCAGGTGGAAATATTGTCATCGGTAATCAAGGCAAGTGGAAATAATACGCGGGTAGCAAAACGGCAGGTGAGAAAAATTCGTGGATCGTCATCGTAGTTGTACTGAGCGTGATGCAATGTCCCATGATTTGTCCCCCCTTCCGCGGACCCGGGCCCATTATAGTAGGATCTAATGGTAGATCAAAAGACTTTAGTTTTGATCAACGGTTAATATATAGGTGGGGTAGATTCTGGCAGGTCAAAACTATTTTTGTCCCAACTGGTTCTTTAAGGGTTTAGATTTCCTACCGAAGAATTAGAAAAAAAAAGTTCCGGGCCACCAAAAAAAAAAAACCCTGTAGAGAAATGTTGGGAATCTTGTAATAGCGAGCCGTCAAGCTCAGCACTACCAACTATTTGTGGGCTGGTTAGCCCAGTCCCATCTTTTTTTTAGATCAAAGCCCAGACCCATCTGCCCGTTGAATAGATGCGTTGTCTCTCTTATACAGCCCAAGAGTATGTATTTTTTTTCTTCGGCACCAAAGGGTGTTTGAGATTCATGCATGGGGGGGGAGGAACGGCTGCGATTCACATGGGAGATAGAGTGGTTGTGGTGGAACAGGTCCGCTGAGCACATGATTTGTTGGTCGAGGTAAGTTTGAAGTCCATTTTACAAATGTATTTTCGCTCAAATTATAAACTCATTTTTAAATCCTTTGAATTACAATACTGTTTAGAATTAATGCAATGATAAAAGTCCAATGAGTATTTTTTATAGAGAGATTTCCTTATTTACCATCCAATATTACACTTGTTAATTTCTTATTTACCATCAAAATTTTAAGTTTGCCTTATCTCCATCCAATCCGAAAATGATTCCCTTTGTACCATCCTTGTAGGCTGTAGCATTGCTGGCCACATTTTTTCTGATAATGGAGAAAATAACCCTACCCTCTTTCACGCACCCGAACCAAATTGAACTCGAGTCATTCGCATTACGTTGTACTCGAGACCGGTCATGAACGCGACGCCGCCCCGTGCACTCGCTCCTGTGCCTCCCTTCTCACTCGCTTGCACGCGTGCGCCACAGGCCACAGCCTCCTCTTCCCTCTCCCCGTTGCGAGGTGCAGGCGGCGGCAAATCGGACGTGATGGAAATTTCTCTATTTTATAATCTTGTTTTTAATTGTTTTTCACCATTTTGAATACACTAACTCAACATTTATGGAAAACAATTTCAACGTTTTCATAAAATGTTGAACTATATTGTGAAATGTTGAAACATTTTTTTCCGGAATGTTGAACGTACAGCAAATAAGAAAAAGTGGAAACAAAAAAAATGGAAAACTGACATCTGTGTGGGCTGTATGATGCTTTGCTGCTGGGCCACACGCTTGCTTTGGCTGGGTGAACGCTGCTGGGTCGTTCCCGGGCATGTGTGCCTTGCCGGCGTCCGGCCGCCTCCGGAGTTTCCGCGGCGGCGACGATAATGACGCGCAGACTGAATGATCACCCCTACCTATTCCGTCGAAGAGCAAGCAGTGTGCAGAGAAAACATACCACCTGGTCGGTTGCCTGGTAAACTTTAGGATGGTGAGGACGAGAGACAAAAGTCACTACGGTAAAACGATAATCACTGCGGCAGGACAGCATTGTTAACTCGGCGAGTGTTCTGGTCTAAAAGTAAACTGGAGCGGCGTCACTAGCCCGGCATCATTTACCTTGTTGCAGCAGCGTTGAATTCTGATGCCCCGCTGCGGCCAGCATCATTTGGGCTCACAGTACCTCAACCGGATAGACGGATAGGTACACTAATTAATCTTTTATTGAAAATATTTTATTTTAAATAAAAGATTTTTTTTCCCTCGCAAAAAAATCTTTTATTTGAAAATCTCACTTCGTTTATTCTGCGGATAAATTTTTGAATGGGCTTGTTAGGATTGGTGGAGACTGGAGACATCATGACCTTATCAAAAGTTCAAAACCACGTGCTTCTGTACCGAAATTCCTATCTCTCGGTTTCGATTCCTCCGTATCAAAACAAGATCCGAACAAATTTCTTCTAGGCCGTGGAAAATGTCCATATCATTCGATTGAAGAAAGCAATTTTCTGCACGGCTGTATCCAGAGTCTCTGCCAGTCCCTGTCTATCGCTTGCACACTTTAACTGGCGCTAGTGCCACGGTTCATGTGACGAAAAGCAAAAGCATCGTACTCGACTATACGTCCTCAGTTATAATCAATCACCTGGAAATTAAGGCCCAGCGGTGTAGCTAGTGTTGAGCAAGATCAACGTACAAGAAAAACCATCGAGCTGAGATTGATTGCAATGACAGGCGCGACGGCGACGCCAGCGCTGGTGCTGCTGCCGGAGTGGGGCTCCGGCCACCTGATGTCCATGCTCGAGTCCTGCAAGCGCGTGCTCCTCCACGGCGGCGGCCGCGCCTTCTCCATCACGCTGCTCGTGATGCGCCCGCCCACCGCCCAGGCCACCTCCGAGGTGGAGGAGCACGTCCGCCGCGAGGCCTCCTCGGGCCTCGACATCCGCTTCCACCGCCTCCCGCCCGTCGACCCGCCCAGGGACGCCGCGGGCGTCGAGGAGTTTATCTCGCGGTACATCGGTCTCCACGCGCCGCACGTCAGGGACGCCGTCGCGGGCATGGCGTGCCCCGTGGCCGCGCTCGTGCTCGACTTGTTCGCCGCGCCAATGGTCGACGTGGCGCGCGCCCTCGGCGTGCCGTCCTACGTGTTCATGTCGTCGACCGGCGCCATGCTCGCGCTCATGCTGCACCTGCCGGTGCTCCACGAGACGGTCACGGTGGAGTTCGACGAGGTGGACGAGGTGCACGTGCCGGGCCTGCCGCCGCTGCCGCCGGCGGCCGTGCCATGCCCCGTGGTGGACAAGAAGAGCCCCAACTACACGTGGTTCGTGCGGCTCGGGGAGCGGTTCGTTGACGCCACGGGCATCATCGCCAACACCGCGGACGACCTAGAGCCGGGACCTCTCGCCGCCGTCTTGGACGGCCGGTGCGTGCCCGGCCGCCCCACGCCGCCGGTGTACCCGATCGGCCCCGTGCTGTCGCTCGGTAGCAGCGGAAGCAGCCATGCCAAGAAGGATGCCTCCGAGCCGTCGCACGAGTGCGTCGCTTGGCTGGACGCGCAGCCGCCGGCGTCGGTGGTGTTCCTCTGCTTCGGGAGCATGGGCTGGTTCGAGCCGCGGCAGGTGGTGGAGATCACGGCCGCGCTCGAGCTGTGCGGCCACCGCTTCCTGTGGGTCCTGCGGGGCCCGCCCTCCGCCGCGTCCGGCGCCGGCGCGCCGGACGGGTCGGAGCACCCGACGGACGCGAACCTGGACGAGCTGCTCCCGGACGGGTTCCTGGACAGGACGAAGGGCACGGGCCTGGTGTGGCCGACGTGGGCACCGCAGAAGGACATCCTCGCGCACCCGGCCGTCGGCGGCTTCGTGACGCACGGCGGCTGGAACTCGGTGCTGGAGAGCCTGTGGCACGGCGTGCCGATGGCGCCGTGGCCGCTGTACGCGGAGCAGCACCTGAACGCGTTCGAGCTCGTGGCCGACATGGGCGTCGCCGTGCCGCTCCAGGTGGACCGGAAGCGGGACAACTTCGTGGAGGCCGCGGAGCTGGAACGCGCTGTGCGGTCACTGATGGGCGGCGACGACGAGGATGGGAGGAAGGCAAGGGAAAAGGCCGCGGAGATGAAGGCCGTGTGCAGGAAGGCCGTGGAGATGGGCGGGTCGTCGTACGCCGCGCTGCAGAGGCTCTCCGCGGCGCTGCACTACGGCGCCGCGCTCCCGAAGAAGTGAAGTGTCCTTAGATAGTGTGCGGTCACGATGTATGCATGGACGGATCATAAAAGTCTCTTGTTTGTGTTCAATAATCTGATCATCAGTTGCTTAAAAGCCATCCCAATTCCTAATTGCTTTGTTACTGGCTTTGCACCTACCATCTTGGGTTCGATGCGCATCACTTTAGGGCACCCACAGTGGTACAGACAACTGCTGTCTGTAAGTGTCTTAATTGTCGTACACAAACGGCAAAACAGACAGCTAGTATATGGCTGCAAGGCTCGTTGTGCTCCGGTTGTTACTGCCGCACCCTCCTTGTTACATAGGCTAAACGTTCGTCGTGAACGTACTAAGGAGATGCGGATATTGATTATGGTGCCCAGTTTGCTTACACTCGCCGGGCAACGTGTTGATAATAACATGCAACTTTGGGATCTATTATCTTAGTATTTGAAGAGAAAAAGAAGCCACCACGTTAGCTCTCCACGAAATTACCACGTTAATCGGAAAAAAGAAAAGCTACGAGCCGTTGGATTTTATGAAGATCTAACGGTCTAGATTAAACAGCATCCTCATATCAAAATAATTCATAAAAGAACGATTTCGGAGTTAAAAACTATAGAAAAGTAGTAAGCCATGCACACGGTAGACACGATCCTATCTCTGTGGAAGAGTCCTAACGTCCTTTGCGATGGATTTTTTGAAAGAAAAACCCGGTCAGAGAAAGACTTGCATCTATTTTGCACGCAACAAAGCTGGACTTCAGAGTCCTAATCGTAATCAAACTAAAGTATCCTATTATAATATTCATTGCATGCATGCATGATTGAAAAGCAGGAAGGGGGTGTTTGCGGCAGCACAACAATTTTTGGCTTCTTTCATCTCCAGGAACTGCTGGTCTGTGTCTTGCTCAACCAGCTCAATATCAATGCATCTCCGCTGTCAAGATTCGTACAGGTTGAAAGGCAATGGCATCCCATATCACCTAGAATGAAACATGGTGTATTCGGGACAGAGGGATGGAAAAAGCAATACTCAGTGGCATGGATCAGCAAAGAATAAGGTCGATCGTGCATATGCGGATACACATCAGCTGCATGTGTCGAATTTGAATTATTATTTGCTGATTTTTCGCTTTTCCTATCCGATGAAAGCAAATCATGGGTTCATGGCGTCATGTAGCCTTCGAATTACAAAGTTACTGCAGCGACACGAGGTAGTCGAGCTGATGCACATACATATAGAGGTGCCATCGGAGACAAATGTCCTCAACGACTGAGATGATGATAATCGAAGAAGATGGATCTCAGTTCTAAGAGTATCATGCATAGTGGCCAGGACTCAGTTCAGTTGACCTTGCGAGATCATGAGAGAAAATAGCAGACGGCAACTGCATGTAGATGACTATATTATGATTCAAGTGGCCGTCTTCGGAGGCGACACCGCAGCAGCCTGAACTGAAGCCACTCACGCTGACATCAAGGGCAAGCATAGGTATCACTGAAGGTGCCGCACAGCTAATAGTGCCACGTTTAGCGTCAGTAAGGCGCAATACTTTGAACTGTGAGGAAAATGGTAACCGATATATTTTGCATTAAATACTATATCATGAAGTTGATAGTACTGGAGAAGGAAGACACAAATTTTAAAGAGGCAATTGCATATCAACCACACTTCAAAACCAATTGTGAAACAAGCATCAATTTTCCGATTTTGTGGTTTCCCCACTGATTTTCAAAAAAAAAAGACGATACACATAGTGGTCTGATACTTTTTCTTTTAGATAATGGATTTTTTGGGGGGCCTTTTACATCCTTGATGCATAAATCCCATGGTTACAACATTCTTACAAGGTTCCAGGATAATCAAAACCAAGTCGAATGCTCATGGAATAAAAGCATGTTAGTAAAGTAAAAAAAATGTTTTTAGTTAACTACTAGCGTCCTATCTTTTTGACGTTAGTAAAATTTTGCACCAACCAACATCATTAGAATAAGAATAGAGGGAGTATCAAATAAGCTGTATGTGTCATGATAAATAAAGCATTCAAATCTAGCCGCGCTATCAGCGCGGGTCACCTTACTAGTTATTAAGAATGCGTTAGTTGTTGTTAGATGATGCTATATAAGAATGCATTATACAATCTCTGTATTGCTGGAAGGCCACAGCCTGCAGGTGTTAATCCTAACTGACCAGAGCCACTAGATGTTAATCCTGGCTCAAAAATTAAAAATGAATATACCGTACAGATGAAGGGAACGTATCTGGTGGAGAGGTTGGTTTCCACCAGATACGTTCCCACAGGTGAAACTCAAGTTCTTGGATAACTCTTTAGCCTAAGTACTTGAATTCCCTGCTAACAGAAAGTGCATGTACGGAAAAAACCAATAAATCAGTCAGAGGAGAGAGCGGCTCAAGAACTTGCACATTTAGCACGGATTTCCTATATGTAGCGTGTTGCCTCTCTAGCACATTGAGATTGGTATGAAGTGGGAACAAACGGTCCTCATGCCGGGTGGAAGGGGCAATGGAGCGACGCATGTCATGTTTTCATTGGCGCGAACAGATTAACTTAGATTCCAAACTTCTAATCTATTTCTCTCAAACGATAAGTTCGTTTTTTACAAACATTCTTGTCTTTTTATAATTAATGTCACGAAACAAGGTCTCCGAAGGATATACATTTTTCTTTCAGTTTTTAAATAATCAATATTTTGGTAATATCAGTTCAATAGTTTTATTTACTATTTTTATATTTTATGAAAGTACTGAAACTGTATATTAGAAAATATTAATGTAGTTACCATAAAATGTTGAATCTAGTCATCCATAATGTTTGAAGATTAATGCCGATCCGGGTATTAGGCATTCGAGGTGTTGTAAGTGCATTATTGTCCTCAAATCACTAGATGCAGTTTGTAGCACTTAGTGTCATGGTTGGCCCAAATGTCAAGGATGTAGAAACACTTGAAGCCATGGAATATGGAGAGACATGGAACATAAGTTACAGAACATTTTCGTAGCCTGGTAAGGTGACTATGAAATAGCTTATGTCCATGTTTGCAGCATGGAGAAGGTGATGAAAGTGTAGTCTAGCAGCTGGTGGAGCTAGGCCGTTGATGTGAAAAAATTTGACCTGATTTTTGGGATCAAAGGAGAAGACAAGAGGTGGTAGGTGGGACCTGTGCCCCCACCCCCTTCCTTTCTCTTAAATGCTAGGTGTCGAGGTGTGGAAACCACGGCAAATGGGGGGCCTAGCACGGCCTCCCTTTGAGATTCGGAGGGGAGCGAACGGTTCTAAGTGTTGGAATCGCGCACGAGAGAGAGGAAGGACACGAGCAGTTTTACCCAGGTTCGGGCCACCAGAGGTGTAAAACCCTACGTCCTGCTTGTCTGGTATTGCTCAAGTGTTGTGTCGGTTTCATGTACAAGGCACTCCCTTTTATAGTGCAAGGTGAGGCCAGTCCCGTTCATGGGCCGCTATGGGGGTGCCGGCTGGCGACCCCCCCTCCACCTGAGATGCCGGGCGTCTTTTCTGGTGTCAGCGGGCTTCGCTCGCCTGCCATCATTACTCGATTGACTCCCGTCGTCTTGTCCCATCGCTCGTACCGCACGCGCGCCGCACCCGGAGCGGTGAGGCGCGGAAAGGGGGCCGGATGCGCCGGATGACCCCCCGGTCCAAGCGACGCACCGTACGGTGGCAGGCGGCGCTCGTCAGCCCACGCCCCCCTGCCCGCCGAACAGTGCGCTACAGGGCTACGACTGGACGGGTCACGTCCGTCGGTCGCGGCCCTGCGCGACGTGCGCGCATTGAAGTCCAGCGACACGCCCGCGCGGCCGCGCGGGCTGTCGCTGGCAGGTGGGACCCCTTCGGGAGGAAATCCCCGCGCCCCGGATCCGCGCGCACTGTAGCCGCACAGAATCCGGGGCGGCTCATCGAGGCGCGGCGCGGTTAAGGCGCCCCGAACCTCCGCCGCCACGTGCCGGGCCCCTGTCCGCGTCACGCGGCGGGTCGCGGAGGCGGCAGGGTGTAGCCACGTGGCTACGCCCCACGGCTCGCGGCTGCGAGCCGTGCGGGAGCCCGACGCTCCGCGCACCCTTGCCGGGCCGCTTCGGCCCACTTGGCGCGTGGTTGTCTTCCTTGGCCCAAGACGGACTTGGGCCGGCCTTTTGACGGGGGAGTGGGGACCCTGGTTCCCAGTACACCGACAGGAGCCCCCGCCCCGGTGGACGCCACGCGGGACGCTGGGGTCGATCGGGGCCCATTTGTCTGCCTCGTTGGGTAGGTTCCCGTGCGCGCGCCGTTTTTCCCTTGGGAGGCGAAACGCCGCGGCCCTGGCAGTTGCGCGGCGCTCGCTCGCGCAGATAGTGGCGGGGCCCACGCAGACTTCTGTCGTCTACGGGGCGTCGTTTCGCCTGCCGCGTCCTGATAAAGGGACTGGCGCAGCGTTCCGACTTCTCCACTTCCACACCCTTCTGCTGCGGTTGCACTTCTCGCGCTCTCCGCCTTCTTGCTCCCTTGCATTCCAGGGTTTTCGTGAGTTCTTGCTCTTCCCGCTCCCGTCGCCGATGGCCGGAGACAAGAGAGCTCGCCGCCGCCACCGCTCGACGTCGGCGCATCCGGTCCCTCCGCCGGTTCCTCCGCCGGTTCCCCCGCCTGCGGCTGCAGCGCCGGAGGAGCCGGCTCTGCCGGTGTCGAGGTTTCTGGAGGAGGGGGATCTAGAGCAGGTGCGGCTGCACCTGCCGGACCCCGAGGGGCAGGATCGCGTCACGGTGCGCGCGGCGACCGTCGACGTCAACCCGGACCATGATGGAGGGGAGATCGTTTCCTTCCTCTCCTTCGTTCTCGCCGGGGCGATTCCGCCGTTCTCCCTCTTCTTGATGGAGGTGCTGCTGCAGTACAAGATCAAGCTGGCGCACCTTACGCCCAACTCCATCCTGATCCTGTCCGTGTTCGCGCATCTCTGCGAATCTTTCGTGGGAGTGCGCCCTTGCGTCGAGCTCTTCCGGCGCTACTACCGGCTTCGCCCGATGGGGAGGGACGATCCCGTGGGGAGTGCCCGCTTCAGCCGCCGGCCCGAGGGCGAGTCCGAGTCGTACATCGACTTCACGCCCAGGGCGCGGTTCGACCATTGGCGTAGGGATTGGTTCTACCTCCGTAGCGGCCAACCCTTCCGTCGCCTCTCCTTCCCGCGGTCCGCGCCAACCGAGTCATCGGAGTACTGGGAGAGCTGCCCTCGCCTTCCTTCATGGCTCGAGCGGGTGACCAACCGCATTGCCATCCTCGCCGCTGCCGGCCTCCACGGGGGGATCGTGATCCACGACTTCCTGCGAAGGCGGATCGCCCCGCTGCGGGATCGTCCCCAGCTAACGTGGAGGTACTCCGACTTCAACTTTGTCGGTCGGACCCGCCGGGGATCCGATTCCGATCTAGCGCCGTCGGAGGAGAGGGCGGCGTACAATGCGCTGACGGACACCAATCCCCCGGATACCTTGAGGTATCCGGATGACGCGCAGCCGCTGCATCTGGACCCCCGGCGCCGCGACATTCTGGCAGCCATGCCCAACATCAACCACGCCGGGCTGATCGAGACTGCGGCGCCGCAGCAAGCCTTCCGGGTCCGTGACACCACCGGCCCTCCGCAGGGTTCGACGGCGCGCCCGGAGCCGCAAGGGCCCGCTCCAGCCGCCGGCGACAAGGGGAAGAAGCCTGCCGCGCCGAGCCCGCCGTCCTCGACCACCACCGGCCCGGTCGCCGCCCGTGGGGACGCCGGCGACACCGGGTGTTCGAAGAGGGGCCGGAGCCCGACGCCTCCTCCCGTCGTGCTACAGGTGCCGGACGTCGGAGTTCGGCCACAGTACAAACGCCTTCGCCGGTAAGCGTTGCATGCTTGTTCCGGGTTTTTCTTTTGCCCTAGATCTGGTGTGCATTGGGCTTGAATTTTTCCTGCTTCTGTGTCAGGGGACCGCGCCCGAGCCCGGCGACTGCCGGTGGCGTGCCCCGGTCTGGGGGCGACAGCCAGGCGGAGGCCGGCGACGGGTCGGGGGCGGCGACGCCACTGTCCGCGGCCGCGGACGCCCCTTGTGTGGAGCCCACCTCCCGAGCCGAGGCGGAGCCTCAGTCCGAGGCGTGTTCCGGTGCCCCCAGGTCGTCGGAGCCGGAGGAGCGTCGTGCCGCTTCGCCTGCGGCACGGCGTGAGGAGGAGAGGATACCGTCGCCGCTCCGTCCCGTCTCGCCGCCTGCGTCAAGTTCTGGGCCGGGGGTCCCGGACTCGGAGGCACCACCGTCTGCCCCGGCGCGCCCGATCCCAGCTCCTTTCCGTGGCTCCCGCGGGCTGCCGTCGTCCGGCGGTGTCCCGGGCCCAGCGGCGCCTTCTCCCGAGGCGCGCTCGCCAGACCGAACTCCGCCGTCGTCTGCTCCCGGGGGTGGTCCGCGCCCATCGCGCGCGGCGCATGGCGCTCGCGGCTCAAGGCTCGCCACGACCTCCGCGGCGACCGTCGTCGAGGAGGTGGTTGCTGGTGGGGGCAGACCGGTGCCGCCCATGACCCGCGTCGTGGCCGAGGCGCTGCGCATGGCCGAGTCCCTCCGCGACGCCGCCGAGAACGAGAGCAGAAGACTGGCCGAGCGCGAGGCCGCCGTCGCCGCCGGCGAGGAGGACCTCCGCCGCGCTGTGCGTGCGGCCCAGTTCCAGCACCGGGAGAGCATGGAGGAGCTGTCCCATGACCGTGCTGCCGCCGAGGAGCTGCTCCGGGAAAACAGCCGGCGGGCGACCCGCCTCGACAACCGTGAGCAAGTCGTGAAGCTCTGCGAGGACAAGGTTCGGCGCCGCGAGGACCGCGCTCGGGAGCGCGATCAGCAGCTGAACGCCCGATCCGCCGACCTGGACGCGCGTGAAGGGGCGCTGGCCGCACGCGAGCAGGCCATCGCACGGCGCGAGCAAGGGCTGGACATTGCTGAGGCCGGCCTCGACGCCCGGCGCGAGGAGCTGCGGCGTGAGGAGGAGCGACTGACCGCCCGGGCGCGGGACTTGGGATCCCGCGAGCACGCTCATGCCGCCACCGTCCGAGCCCACGAGGAGTCGATGAAGACCCGGGAGGACCGCGCGCAAGCAACGTTGGAGGAAGCCCGCGGGTTGGCCAGCACGCAAGCCGTCCGGATTCGTGCGGAGATGCGGGAGGAGATGCAGGGCTCGATCAATCAGCGCGACGAGATCATCCGTCAGTCGGCCGACCGCATCAAGGAGCTGGAGGATCGCGCCAAAGGCTGGGCGGCGCGGGAGAAGAAACAGCTGGAGCGGATCGGCGAGCTCGAGGCGAGGGCGGGAGCGCTCTACGACGCGCAGATCAAGATCCGCGACCTCACGGTGAAGGTCCAGGACCTGAACCAAAGGTTGCGCGACTCCGGCGCCGCTTCCAGCGAGGCTACTCCGCCCGGGGCCGTCGCTGATCCTGAGTGGAACTCGGAGCGCCGGCGGCTCTCGGCGATGGCGCATGACATCTTCCGCCGCATCAACGGCGGTCTGGAGAGGGCCAACATGGATCGGCTCCGGACCGGGAACCAGGAGCCCTCCCTTGGCCAGATCCTCCTCGCGCTGATGCCGCTCGCGGAGTTCTTCGAGAGGCTTGGTGCCGACGTCCGCGGCCGGCTCGCGCAGCAGGGCGAGGCCGCCATTCGAGCCGTTGCCTCCGATCTTCTGACCGTCGTTCTGGAGCGCGTCCCCGACTTCCCGACCGACCTACTCCTGGCCGGCCCCGACCCCGCCGAGTCGACGCGCCATCAGGATCGTGTGGCGCCGGTGGTTGAGGAGCTGGTGAGGGCGTACGTCCCGGACCAGGACGAGGGGCCTGCGAGCCCGACATAGGGGAGGTGCCCCATGTAATAGCTGACTTCCGCTTGTTCCTGCAACAACAGAACTGGTGCCCCGGCAAGTAGGGGGCGGTGATGACTTTAAGTGTGTGTAAATTAAGTTTCGTGGTTTTCTTCCTTGCTCCCTGTGTTTTTGCCTATCTCGTGATGATCCGTTCTGCTTTCGGCTTTGGTTCGAACATCATCATGCTTTCAATCTGTGTTTTGGTGATAGCTTGGGCCTTTTGCATCCGCGTTTTTTGGTCGGGGGTTGCCCTCCCAAGTGTTTGCAGGATTGTTGGCTGAGCCGATCGACCTTGGCACGAGATTTCCGACACGGGTGGTGTTCTTGCCATGTTGCCCGCAAAGCGTAGGCTCATCAGCGAGAGAAGGTTATGAACAGAGAACCAAAGATGCATAGTAGGAGAAAACGAGACTTTATTACTAGCAGGAAATCGTAGAAATAACGATACAAGGAGGATACGAGTGCGATGCCCCCGGGCTCACTAGTGGAGAAGCAAAGTGTCTCCGGTTGTGAGCCGCCGAGTGAGACATGCACGCCGCTAAGGGTAAAACTTGTGCAGGAGCTGGATGTTCCAGGCGCTTTGCTCCGGGCGGCCGTCTTCCGTAGCCAATCGCACCGCGCCACCCCGCGACACCCTAGTCACCAAGAATTGACCTTCCCACATCGGGGACAGCTTGTTCTTGCCTTTGCGGTCGAGCGCGCGGCGTAGAACTAGGTCGCCCAGTTCGAGGGATCGGGGGCGGACACGGGATTGGTGGTATCGACGTAGGCCTTGGAGGTACCGGGCATTCCGGATGTTAGCGCGATGCCTGCATTCTTCCAAGAAGTTGACGTCGTCCATGCGATGCTCATCTTGGGTTGCTTCGTCGTATAGGGCAACTCGCGGAGCCGCGAATGCCACCTCGGCCGGTAAGACTGCTTCGGCGCCGTACACCAGGAAGAAAGGTGTTTCGCCGGTGGCGCGGTTCACCGTGGTCCTGAGAGACCATAGCACTCCGGGTAGTTCAGCGGTCCACTTCGATCCACGTTTTTTGGCGGGTCGAACGCTTTGGTCTTGAGGCCGCGTAAGATTTCGGCGTTAGCGCGCTCAGCTTGACCATTGCTTTGTGGATGTGCCGCAGAGGCGTAGCAGACTTTGATGCCGATCTCCTCACAATACGCCTCGAAGGCATGGCTTGTGAATTGGGAGCCGTTGTCAGTGATCAGTCTGTTCGGTACACCAAAGCGTGACACGATGCCGCGCATGAACTTGACCGCGGAGTTCTTGTCGATGTGGACGACTGGTTCTGCTTCAGCCCACTTGGTAAACTTGTCCACGGCGACGTAGAGGAACTTGTGGCCTCCCACAGCCGCGGGAAACGGTCCCACGATGTCCAAGCCCCAGACCGCGAACGGCCATGAGAGGGGAATGGTGTGGAGTGCTTGCGAGGGTAGGTGCGTCTGCTTTGCGTGGAACTGGCACGCTTTGCAGTGTCGCACAAGCTCGATAGCGTCCGTGAGGGCTGTCGGCCAGTAATAGCCTAGGCGGAAGGCTTTCCCGGCCAGCGTGCGGGAGGCCATGTGACTCCCGCACTCGCCCTCATGGATGGCATGGAGGATTTCCTTGCCCTGCTCCGTCGGGATACACTTGAGGAGGATTCCGTTCGCCGCCCGGCGGTACAGCTGCCCGTCTACAAGGGCGTAGCGCTTAGCTTGCCGGGCGAGGCGTTCGGCGGGCTCGTCGTCCTCGGGTAGGACTTCACCGCGGAGGTACCCCACAAGCTCTTCCATCCATGGGGTACCCGGGTCGTCCATGGCGAGCACGTGAGGCTCGTCGGTTGGCGGCGGGCCCGCGTCGACCGACGCAGGCGGCTCTGCCGCAGTGGCGCTGTTGTGATCGGCGCCGTCCGCCATGTCCGGGACCGATGCTGAGGGCTGAGCGAGTTGCTCCACGAAGGTCCCGGACGGTGGGTCTTGTCGGGAGGAGGCGATCCGCGACAAGGCGTCGGCTTCGGTGTTGTCGCCCCGCATGATGTGGCGTGTTTCGAAGCCGAAGAAATTCTTTTCTAGCCGCCGGACCTCCGCTAGGTACGCCGCCATTTGGGGGTCCGAGCATTGGTACTCCTTGGAGACTTGGTTGACGACAAGCTGCGAGTCGCCCTTGGCGAGGAGTTTCTTGACGCCGAGTTCCGCGGCGATCCGCATCCCCGCGATCAACCCTTCGTACTCCGCCATGTTGTTGGTGGCCTTGAAGTGCAGCTGGATGGCGTAGCGCAGCTCCTCTTTGGTAGGAGCCACCAGCAACACTCCTGCACCGGCGCCTTGTAAGGTGAGGGACCCGTCGAAGTATACGGTCCAAATGTCGTTGCCTTCACAAGGTTCGTCTTTGGCTGGACGCGCGGTGAGCTCTTCTCGCTCAACTACAGGACCGGGCGTCCATTCTGCCACGAATTCCGCAAGGGCCTTGCTCTTTATTGCGCTGGAGGTTGTGAACTCGAGCTCGAACTCAGACATCTCCACCGCCCACTTGACGATTCGCCCAGTGGCCTCGCGGTTGCGTAACACCGTCTCCAGCGGGAAACTGGTGACCACCCGGATTGGATGGTTTTGGAAGTAGTGTCGCTGCTTCCTTGACGCTATGAGGACCGCGTAGAGGAGCTTCTGCACTTGGGGGTAGCGCGTCTTGGCGTCGCGCAGGACCTCGCTGACGAAGTAGACAGGGCGTTGCACCATGCGCTTCTTCATCTCGGCGTCGCCCGTACTGACGTCGGGCGCGAGAGCTGCGTTGTCCGTTGACGTCGGAGCCGGAGCCCCCGGGTCGGCCGTGGGCGCAGCCCCCGGGCGAGCCATACTGCTTGTCGACGTCGGAGCCGGAGCCCCTGGGTCGGCCGTGGGCGCAGCCCCTGAGCTTTCGTCCGAAAGCGGCGCTGCAGCCCCCAGGCGAGCCATGTCGTTGGTCGACGTCGGAGCCGGAGCCCCCGGGTCGGCCGTGGGCGCAGCTCCTGAGCTTTCGTCCGAAGGCGGCGCTGCAGCCCCCGGGCGGGCCATGTCGTTGGTCGACGTCGGAGCCGGAGCCCCTGGGTCGGCCGTGGGCGCAGCCCCCGGGCGAGCCATACTGCTTGTCGACGTCGGAGCCGGAGCCCCCGGGTCGGCCGTGGGCGCAGCCCCCGAGCTTTCGTCCGAAAGCGGTGCTGCAGCCCCCGGCGAGCCATGTCGTGTGGTGACGTCAGAGCCGGGGCGTCGAGGACGGGCGTGGGCGCAGCCCCCGAGCCTTCGCCTTGGTTCGGCGCGGCGCCGACTCGGTTTTTCTTCCGCCGGGATTCGTCGAGGATGAACTCTTCACGTTCGGCGACGAGTGCAGCGCTGACCACGGCCGGTGTTGCCGCGATGTAGAGCAGGAGCGGCTCCTTGTCCTGGGGCGCGACCAAGATGGGAGCTGAAGAGAGATAGGCCTTCAGCTCTTGAAATGCGGCCTCGGCCTCGGGAGTCCATTGGAAACGGTCCTTCCGCTTCATTAGCTTGAACATGGGCAGAGCGCGCTCGCCCAGTCTTGCGATGAAGCGGCCGAGCGCGGCCATGCAGCCTGTCAACTTCTGGACGTCCTTGAGGCGGGTGGGCGGGCGCATGTTCTCGATGGCCTGAATTTTTTCTGGGTTGGCCTCTATCCCCCGGTGTGAAACCAGGAAACCGAGGAGCTTCCCTGCAGGGACACCGAACACACACTTCGCCGGGTTGAGCTTGACCCGCTTGTCGCGTAAGTTGTCGAACGTTTGCTTCAGATCGGACAGCAGGGTCTCACTCTCACGCGACTTGATCACGATGTCGTCGACGTAGGCCTCTACGTTCTTCCCGAGCTGCTCATCGAGTGTCTTGCGCATTGCACGTTGGAACGTAGGGCCCGCGTTTTTCAAACCAAAGGGCATAGTCACATAACAATAACACCCCGCCGGGGTCATGAATGCGGTTTTTTCTTCGTCTCCCCTAGCCATGGGGATCTGGTGATACCCAGAATTCGCATCTAACATACAGAGTAGGTCACAACCTGCGGTTGAGTCAACTACTGTGTCTATGCGTGGCAGCGGGAACGGATCCTTGGGGCACGCCTTGTTGAGGTCGGTGTAGTCGACGCACATGCGGAGCTTGCCGTTGCTCTTGGGGACGACCACCGGGTTCGCCAACCAGGTGGGGTGTAGGACTTCTCGTATGAAGCCGGCCTCGAGAAGCCGGCGGATCTCCTCCCGGATGAACATCTCTCGTTCCGGGGCTTGGCGCCGAGCCTTTTGCTTCACCGGCCGAGCGGCCGGGTTGACCTTCAACTCGTGCTCGATCACCTCCCTTGGTATGCCGGGCATATCGGACGGCTCCCAAGCGAAGACGTCCGCATTCTCCCGAAGGAAGGCGACGAGCGCGAGTTCCTATTTGGGGTCGAGCTCGGCCCCAATGGTGACGGTCTTGGAGCCGTGCGCGTTGACGGCGACCTGCTTGGTCTTCACCGGCTCGCCGGCCGTCATCTTGGAGCGCTTGGGGGCGGACTTGACTGCCTCCGGGATGCCAGCAAGCTCCGGATCCGCATCCGCCGCCCTCTCGGCCGCCAGGATCAGCTCAGTGCACGCGATGGCACTCTTGTAGTCGGCACGGACGGTGATTACGCCCTTGGGCCCCGGCATCTTCAGGGTGAGGTAGGCGTAGTGGTCGCACGCCATGAACTTGGTAAGGGCCGGGCGCCCGATGATGGCGTTGTACGGGAGGTCGATGTCCGCCACGTCAAACACCACCTTCTCCGTGCGGAAGTTGTCCTTGGTGCCGAACGTGACCGGGAGCGTGACCCGCCCCAGGGGTTGGGCGCGTCCCGGAAGGACCCCGTGGAAGGGCCTCGAGGGCTCCAGGTCAGTTTTGCTGCCCTGGAGCATCTCGTACACCTGCGGGGTGATGAGGTTGATGCTCGCGCCGCCGTCGACCAGCGTGCGAGCGATCCTCTTGTTGCACACCGTCGGCGCGACGATGAGCGGGAGTCGGCCGTCCGAGTTGTCGGGGCCGACCAAGTCGCTTCGGTCGAAGGTGATCGGGACCTCTGACCACTTGACAGGGCGGGCGAGAGCCGTCCCCGTGCTGAGCGCGCACACTTCGCGGCGCAGGAGTTTCACCTGCCGCTTGGAGGTGATGGGCGCGGAGCCGCCG
Source organism: Eragrostis nindensis (assembly GCA_012490785.1). Taxonomy (NCBI): domain Eukaryota; kingdom Viridiplantae; phylum Streptophyta; class Magnoliopsida; order Poales; family Poaceae; genus Eragrostis; species Eragrostis nindensis. The sequence continues at coordinate 826,286 of JAAXCT010000093.1, forward strand.
CAGATGACCGCGACGGTGTCCTCGTGGTCCTGGAAGAGGAGAGCCTCCCCGTCCTCCTGGGACCCCTTCTCGTTTCCCGCGCGCTCCTCTCTGCGCTTCTTGCGCTTTTCCGCGTTGGCGAGGATATACTTGCACTCCGTTTGGTCGTGCCACGTGGAATCGTGGAACGCGCAGAACTTCCCCGTGGGGGGAGACTTCTCGCCGCCTTTTGCCGCTTTCGGAGCCGCGGGGGGTTTGCCCCCCTTGGCACCCGTCGGCGCGGTGGCCAGGACCTCGCCCGCCTTCCGCTTCTTGGCGAGCTTCTTCTTCTGCTTCCGGGACAGAGGACGGTCGTCATCCTCGTCCTCCTTCTCCGGGTCGGAGTCGTGCCAGGCCTGCGCTTCCTGCCGGCGCGCGCACCGGTCCACCAACCCGAAGAGCTCCACGACGGTTTGGGGCTCGTGGACCCCGAGCTCGCCCAACACGTCCTTGTCGCGCACGCCGTGGGCGAACGCCGATATGACCCGCGCCGGGTCAATGTTGGGGATGGTGTTGCGGACGTGGCTGAAACGCTGCACGAACTTGCGCAGCGGCTCGTCCTTCCGCTGTATGACCTTGTCCAGGTCGATTTGCGTGCCAGGGCGCTTGGCGGTGCCCTGAAAGTTGACGATGAAGTCGCGGCACAACCCCTTCCAAGACTTGACTGACTCGGGCGGCAGGTTCATGAACCAAGACCGCGCCGAGTCCTTGAGCGCGAGGTGGAAGTAGTTGGCCATCACGTCCTCCGAGCCCCCGGCCGCCCGCACCGCGGTGGAGTAGATCTGCAGGAACTCGGAGGGAGGCGCCGTCCCATCGTACCGCTCTGGTATGTCGGGGCGGAACTTGTTGGGCCACGTCACGGCGCGCAGCCTCTTGGAGAGGGCCGCGCATCCACCGGAGTACGCGACGCGGCGACTTTCGCTCTCCGCGCGCCGCCTCCTGTCCGGAGACGGTGAGGCGGACGAGCCGGACGACGGCGCGCGCGTCGAGCGGGACGACTGTGCGCGGTGCCTTTCGTGGCGCCGCTCCCGGGAGCGCTCGATGCTGATGCGAGCGTCTTCCCCGTCGCGGCGGCGTCCCCCCAGCTTCCGCCGGAGGTCGTCCGGGCCACGACGGGGAGTCGTCACGGAGAAAGAGTAGTCCTCCGTGCCCGTGTGCGTGCGTTCAGTAGGCACGTACGTGGGGCCCTCCGAAGAGGAGTTTGTGCGCGAGCGCGACGGACCCGACCTGGATCTCGCCTGTCGCCGCGCCGTGTCCACCATTTTGGCGACATCCCGGAGCCAGGGCCCAGCTGGCGAGCCCTCCGCCAGCTCCGGTGGTGGGTTGCGCAGCAGGTCCCTCGCCCGGTCTAGTGCCGCTGGTGGGGTCAGGCTGTCGAAGGAGAGGCGCCGCGCCGGAGCGCGGCGCTGCTCATGCTCGGGTGAAGCGGTCCGTCCGCTGGGCGGCCGCTGGGAACCCGTCTGCGAGCGAGTGCGGCGTTGGGGCCGCGCGCCCTCCGCCCCGCTCAGCCGAGCAGGTCGGGGAGGACGCGAGCCCTTGGCCGCCTTCACCGTAGGCGGCTGGTCCGCCATGATCTCCTCGTCCACCGACTCCGAGACGGAGCGGCGTCGAGGGTGCACGTCCTCGCTGCTCGAGGATCTGCGACTGACTCGCCCAGTCATGGCGAGGAAGAGCGAGCGCGAAGAAGAACACAGGAACTACGACGCCCCCCTACCTGGCGCGCCAAATGTCGAGGTGTGGAAACCACGGCAAATGGGGGCCTAGCACGGCCTCCCTTTGAGATTCGGAGGGGAGCGAACGGTTCTAAGTGTTGGAATCGCGCACGAGAGAGAGGAAGGACACGAGCAGTTTTACCCAGGTTCGGGCCACCAGAGGTGTAAAACCCTACGTCCTGCTTGTCTGGTATTGCTCAAGTGTTGTGTCGGTTTCATGTACAAGGCACTCCCTTTTATAGTGCAAGGTGAGGCCAGTCCCGTTCATGGGCCGCTATGGGGGTGCCGGCTGGCGACCCCCCCTCCACCCGAGATGCCGGGCGTCTTTTCTGGTGTCAGCGGGCTTCGCTCGCCTGCCATCATTACTCGATTGACTCCCGTCGTCTTGTCCCATCGCTCGTACCGCACGCGCGCCGCACCCGGAGCGGTGAGGCGCGGAAAGGGGGCCGGATGCGCCGGATGACCCCCCGGTCCAAGCGACGCACCGTACGGTGGCAGGCGGCGCTCGTCAGCCCACGCCCCCCTGCCCGCCGAACAGTGCGCTACAGGGCTACGACTGGACGGGTCACGTCCGTCGGTCGCGGCCCTGCGCGACGTGCGCGCATTGAAGTCCAGCGACACGCCCGCGCGGCCGCGCGGGCTGTCGCTGGCAGGTGGGACCCCTTCGGGAGGAAATCCCCGCGCCCCGGATCCGCGCGCACTGTAGCCGCACAGAATCCGGGGCGGCTCATCGAGGCGCGGCGCGGTTAAGGCGCCCCGAACCTCCGCCGCCACGTGCCGGGCTCCCACAGGCTCGCGGGGCCCCGCCCCTGTCCGCGTCACGCGGCGGGTCGCGGAGGCGGCAGGGTGTAGCCACGTGGCTACGCCCCACGGCTCGCGGCTGCGAGCCGTGCGGGAGCCTACGCTCCGCGCACCCTTGCCGGGCCGCTTCGGCCCACTTGGCGCGTGGTTGTCTTCCTTGGCCCAAGACGGACTTGGGCCGGCCTTTTGACGGGGGAGTGGGGACCCTGGTTCCCAGTACACCGACACTAGGTGAACTACTGTAAGGATTACAAACTTTCACGTTTCGACTACAATTTCAAATGGTCCCATAAAGACCTATTTTATTGCTGCTTGGCCTCTCCCTCCTCATCCTAAATTTCTAGCATCGCATAATTTGACCCGAGTTCAAGTTTCAGACTTGACATGATGTTGAACATTTACGGTTATATATTCTTTCAGTAGGATGCGACTCCTCTTTGACAGTGAAGTGTCTATGTGACTTTGTGAATCTCAAGCTTAGCCGACTCAGTCTTTTAGAGGCTCTCGTAAAAGGATGGGTTGCGTGTGTGTTCATAGCGATGAGTACTCATACATAGTTGTGAGTGTCTTCGTCTCTACCGTGTTTAAGATAAAGTAAGGAAGGAGAACCAATTAAGGAGAATGAAATAAATAAAAAAAATGGAAGAGGAATGAGAATTTTGCAACTAATTATATCTTGCAACTCCCTGTCTTCTCGTGAGGGGTGAAGACATTGTGTGACTCTCGTAGGGATGAAGAATATTTGCTACTAATTTACCCATATTTCACCATGTATTAGTTGGTAATTTAAACTTTTGCTGCGTAGAATCAAGTGTGCACCACCATAGTTCCTGCTGTCGTAGTAGAGCAGTAGAGGGTCTCTCTGGTCCCTAATCCGACAATAACGTCGTAGTAGATTTTTATTGTGTTCTGATAATAGCCGCACGTTCGTGGTGCCGTCACACGGATCACAGCCTGGGGGATCGGATCGGATGACGCTCGTGCTTCGCGCGATCGACGACTTTCCCCGAAAGCGACACCGTCTGCCATCGTGCTTGCACGCAGCACAACGCAACCTACCACTCGTACAGCTCATTGCAAGCATTGAGTTCCGAGAAAGCGGGGGGCAGCTGATCTGATTCATCCCCTTCCATGGCGACCCCGACCGTCGTGTTACTCCCGGTGTGGGGCGTTGGCCATCTCATGTCCATGCTGGACGCCGGCAAGCGGCTGCTCGCCCACAGCGGCCGGGCTCTCTCCCTTACCGTGCTCGTCATGCAGGCGCCGACGGAGCAGCTCGCGGCCGACGTCGCCGGCCACATAAGCCGGGAGGAGGCCTCCGGCCTTGCCATCCGCTTCCTCCACCTCCCCGCCGTGGCGCCCCCGACGGATTTCCTCGGCATCGAGGAGTTCATCTCCCGGTTAGTGCAGCTGCACGCGCCACACGTCAGGACGGCCATCGCCGGCCTGAATTGCCCCGTGGCGGCGCTCGTCCTCGACTTGTTCTGCACGACGATCCTCGACGTGGCCCGCGAGCTCGCCGTGCCGGCGTACGTGTACCTCACCACCAACGCCGCGATGCTGGCGTTCTTCCTGCGCCTGCCGGCTCTCCACGAGGAGGTGTCCGTGGAGTTCGAGGAGATGGAGGGCGCCGTGCGCGTGCCCGGGCTTCCGCCGGTGCCGCCGTCCTGCCTCCCGGACCCCGTGACGGACAAGAAGCACCCGAACTACACGTGGTTCGTGTACCACGGCCGGCGTTTCGCGGAGGCCGACGGCATCATCGTCAACACGGCCGCCGAGCTCGAGCAGAGCGTGCTCGCGGACATCGCCGACGGCCTGTGCACGCCCGAAGGAGTTCCTGCCCCGGTGGTCTATCCAATCGGCCCCGTGATCCCGTTCAGCCCGGCCCCCGAGCAGCAGCCGCACGAGTGCGTGCGATGGCTGGACGCACAGCCCTCTGCCTCCGTCGTGTTCCTCTGCTTCGGGAGCGGAGGTTCCTTCACGGCTCCGCAGGCGCACGAGGTAGCCCGCGGCCTGGAACGCAGCGGGCACCGCTTCCTCTGGGTGCTGCGCGGCCCGCCGGCGCCCGGCGAATGGAGCCTCACCGACGCCAACTTCGACGAGCTCCTCCCAGAAGGTTTCCTGGAGAGGACCAAAGACAGAGGCCTCGTGTGGCCGACGAAGGCGCCGCAGAAGGAGATCCTCGCCCACGCCGCCGTGGGTGGCTTCGTGACGCACTGCGGATGGAACTCGATCCTTGAGAGCCTGTGGTTCGGCGTTCCGATGGCGCCGTGGCCGCTCTACGCCGAGCAGCACCTGAACGCGTTCACGCTGGTGGCCTACATGGGCGTGGCCGTGGCGATGAAGGTGGACAGGAAGCGGAATAACTTTGTTGAGGCGGCAGAGCTGGAGCGCGCGGTGAAAACACTTATGGGCGATGGCGAGGAGGGGAGGAAGGTGAGGGAGAAGGTTGTGGAGATGAAGGCTGCGTGCCGGAACGCCGTGGAGGATGGTGGCTCGTCGCGCGCTGCGCTTCAGAGGCTTTCCGAGGTGATGCAGAAAGGCTCTCAAGTGGTCGATGTTCAGAAATGAGGTTGAGGGATCGTGCCTCCACCCCTGTTATGTAATCTTGGATGCACCCATTGTGTCATCATCATCATGGTTGGACTTGTTCTCGAGTAGTCATGTCTGAAAAATTGGTTCCATGATGAAATTGAAACCTCTGTCATGTTTTCCATCCAGCCATCTTCTTCTCCGTTAAAGCCTCAATCCGTCTTCTCCATATTTAGACCTCGACCGCCTCCATGGTTCCTCTCAAGTGAACACCAATATGCCATATTACACCTCCGCCCGGTTGCTGCACCCCAGGCTTCATCATCCTCTCGCGTGCTACCAAGCTGCAAGAGCAGTTACAGCACAACAGGTGCCGCTAGCTTCAGCAGCACAATGTGCACACAGGACCAATCAAATCGATATGTTATCTTTAAAAATGATCTTTAATGTTTTGTTTACTTATGTATGCTAGGCTGGAGCCGGTGTGAACTTGGTTCCTGTAACCTATTGGAAAGAGCTGCAGATAGGCTCCACTGTATCCGGCTATCTCCAACACAGGACCCAGTTTCCACATTATGTGGAAAATGGGTCCTCAAACACTGAAAATCGTTCTCCAACGGACGACCTAAAAGTGGCACCCATTTTTCTCCCTCCCCCCTTCGCCACCCACAATTGCGTACCTCCTCCCGCGCGACCCATCCACCGAATCGTTTTTTCCTTCGTCTTCGTCGTTCTCTCTCAGCTCTCGCTCTCTCTCCGCTCTCTCTCTCTCTCTCTCTCTCTCCGCTCTCAATCGCGGGCCGCGGCGGGACGGCGGGGAGGAGCCTCGGCGGGCCGGCGCGGGGGATGCAGCGCAGCGCGGGAGAGGGCTGCAGCGCGGCGTGGGAGGGGGCGCGAAAGGCGGCGGCGTGGGAGGGGGCCGTGATAGCGGCAGCGCGGGAGGGCCGGGGCGGCGGTTGATCATGGCGCCGATTGGGGGGCGGCGGCGGCGGCTCCATGGGAGGTCGATTCGACGACCATGGTGTCGATTGGGGGCGGATGACGTCGATTTGTCCGGGGAGGCGTCGCAGGGGAGGGAAGAAGGAGGAAGAAGAGACGGCGGCGGAAGCGGCGGGGTGAGGAGGCTGCGGCGACGCGGGGCAGCGGCCGCTGGCGCCGAGGAGCTCGACGAGGAGCGCTGGTCGCGCCTGCTGCCGGAGCTGCTCACCGAGATCGTGCGCCGCGTCGACCCGGTGCCGAGCACTGGCCGCCGCGCCGGGACGTCGTCGCCTGCGTCTGCCGCCGAGGTGAGTTCTGCGCGGACGCTGGCGCGGCGGAGGTCGTCGGCGGGGGTGCGGGTGAGCTCTGCGCGGACACCGGCGCGTCGGAGGTCGTCGGCGGGGGTGCGGGTGAGCTCCGCGCGGACGCCAGTGCAGCGGAGGTCATCGGCGGGGGAGGCGGGGCCGAGACGCCGACGAGGCGCTTGGCGTGCTCGCGGGCGGGCGGCGATGGATTGGAGCCGGGGCGCTGTGGCGGAGGCCGGAGCCGGGGTGCGCGGCGGCGGCGGGGGCTGGAGCCGAGGTGCGCGAAGGTGGCGGGGCGCGGTGGCGGAGCGGATGCTGGGCACCAACGACGCGAGGAAGGAGGTAAGTTTTTGGTGTTTCCTTTGGGTGTTATCTTTGGAGGTGCAAGTATTTTGCTCTTCTATGTTGAACCTTTTCATGACCCAATTTGAGGTTTAGGTCGTGGGCTCCGTTGGAGACAGTCTCAGACACTTTTTTTTTTGGGTAGAGGGAAAGGATCTAATGCTTGTTCGGATCTTCCACTGATTAATGTATTTGCTACTTGATATTGTTCATTGATGAATGTATTTGGTACAAGTGATTGTTAATTGATGAATGTATTTGGTATCAGATGTAGTGCAGAGAGGATTAACTGTATCAGTCGGTGGCTGGATATTTTGTGTTTTAAAATTGGCTACAAACTAATGGGCCTACAAAAGCTAATGGAGTGGGGTCTAGAAAAAGGAATTGTCCAGAAAAAGTACAGGGCCAGAAGAGTGATTGTCCAGAAAAATATTGAGTAAAAGAATCGGCATGGAGATAAATGGGCTGGAAAAAGGCTAGACAATAATTGGCAAGAAATATATGGGTCGAAATGTAATTGGGCTGGAAAGCAAGAGGCCGTCACGTCACTTTCTGCCACATGCCAAGCTATGACTAAAAATAGTTGCACTTGGTCTTACACGATGGAAATTAAGTCAATATTCCTTGCAAATTTTACTGCTGCGATCATAAATCCGGCTTGTGTCATTACAGTAAACTTGATTGAAGTACTTAGCTATGGCTTCCAGGGGTTAAATTAATTGTCCGAAGCCTATATATTAGGACGGAGGGAATTAGAGCCTCTTTGGCGGATTCTTCAGGTGCTTTTGCTTCTGTTTTTACTCCCTCCGGTATAGAATTAGAGGTCGTTCTAGAGATTGAGCCACTTTCAAATAAGAGGTCGTTCTGGATTATTTGAGGTGGTGAAAATCACCGTCGCGCTCGAGCGGTGCGGCCACCGCTTCCTGTGGGTCCTGCGGGGCCCGCCCTCTGCCGCGTCAGGCGCCGGCGCGCCAGACGGTTCGGAGCACCCAACGGACGCGAACTTGGACGAGCTGCTCCCGGAGGGGTTCCTAGACAGGACGAAGGGCACAGGCCTGGTGTGGCCAACGTGGGCGCCGCAGAAGGACGTCCTCTCGCACCGTGCCGTGGGCGGCTTCGTGACGCACGGCGGCTGGAACTCGATGCTGGAGAGCCTGTGGCACGGCGTGCCGATGGCACCGTGGCCGCTGTACGCGGAGCAGCACCTGAAGGCGTTCGAGCTCGTGGTCGACATGGGCATCGCCGTGCCGCTCGAGGTGGACAGGAAGCGGGACAACTTCGTGGAGGCCCGGAGCTGGAGCGCGCGGTGCGGAGCCTGATGGGCGGCGGCGACGAAGATGGGAGGAAGGCGAGGGAGAACGCCGCGGAGATGAAGGCCGTGTGCAGGAAGGCCGTGGAGATGGGCGGGTCGTCGTAAGCCACACTGCAGAGGCTCTCCGCGGCGCTGCACTACGGTGCCGCGCTCCCGAAGAAGTGAAGTGCCCTTAGATAATGTGTGATCACGATGCATGGATGGACAATAAAGTTTTCTTGTTGTGTTCAATAATCTGATCATCAGTTGCTTGAAAGCTAGATACCATCCCAACTGCTTTGTTATTGCCATTGCAGCTACGATCTTGGGTACGATGCGCATCACTTCAGTATATGGCTGCAAGGCTCGTTGTGCTCCGGTTGTTAGTGCCGCGCCCTCCTTGTTAGTGTCAGCTTGTTGGCTCAGGCGTCTGCGTTGGGAATGTACTAAGGAGATACGGGTATTGATTGTGGTAGCCACTTTGCTTACACTCACCCCGGGAACATGTTGATGGGAGCGAATTTTCTAAGATTTAACGGCGTTGTGCTTTCAGCGAGAGGCGACGTGACCTCGACAGCGAGGCACCAGTCGTGACTTCGTCAATCTCGAGGATTTGTCGGCTCAGTCTTGAAGATGCTCATAGAGGTAGGGTTGCATATGTGCATTCATAAGGATGAGTATGCGTGCGTTATAAGTGTCTGAGTTATACTGTGTAATCGTAAAATAAAAAATAAAAAAACATGCAACTTTGGGATTGTTAACAACTGGGCTTCTCCGTCGCAGTAATTCCTACAATAGCTGTTATTGATGATGCTATATAAGAATGCATTACTTAAAAAAATACTGATGTAATTACTGTAAAATATTGAGTAATCGAGTCATCTATAATGTTTAAACAGATTTTGTGTGTTTACACTATTTTTTATGTTCACGTCAACACTATTTGTAAAATAATGAATTAATGTTTAGCATTGTTGAACTTTACTTTAGAAAATAAATGTTCAAAAAGTTGAGTATATAACAAAAATAGAATGAATTAATAGAATAGTAAATTGTTACAAAAATAAAAGAAAAGGAAAAAGTTATACGAGGTGATAGATTGGACTGCTACATTTACATTATTATTGGGCTGTACTACACTGAAGCTAGCAGTAGGCCAGGCTATGTATGGAAGCTCCCTTTAGCCCGACCCATAGGCCGCAATGCACAACTACGACCTACGACACATTTTGTATTTAGAATTATGCCGTACAACTCACGGATGGATACACCTAATTTGGATATGCTTTAGATTTTATTTTTTTTTTGCGAGGAGGATATGCTTTAGATTAACTAGCTCATCAACACTTGCGCCCGCACAGGCTAGAACATATATAGTTGACACATGAAATTTGTGTTATTTTGTTAAAATATGTCTTAAGATATTTTAAATATTTAGTTTTAGTAACATGCTTATAATTCATTGTCAATTGCTTTTTAATCTGGAGTTTTGAATTTTATAGTTTCCTTGAGTATTGAGAATACTTTATCTTCATTTATTTTTCCTTATTTTATATTTCATAATATGATTACTTGAGAACTGGAAAGTGTATGGGTACTTTGCCTGTTGGAGTTGCTCACATAATAACCTTGTTGCTTTATGGCTTTGACTCCGAAAGGAGTCTATAATACATTAATATATATAAGATTTATTTTTAACCTGTTAGCATTTTTTGATCCGCTAATAAAGATTTATATTAGAGTTAGTCTATACCTAAGTCTGTATAAGAGACTGATGAACTACTGGGCCAGACAGAAATACGACAACAATGCATTGATCCATCTCCTAGGCATGGTGCTTTTGACCCTAAGCCTTAGGTACAGATGTGTGGATGAAATTGATTCATGTTAGGCGAGTATGTAAAAAACATATGAGTAATGTAGTTTAGAGTTCCAGTTATTTGTGATTTTCAAATAATAATTTAACAGCACAGCTTGTTTCTATATTGCACGATATGCATCGAAGTAATATGATTGTAATCTTGGAGGATTCCATGTCTGAATCTAATATCCAATATTTGATGGAATGTAGATTATTTTGTTTTTATTAGATAGAGGGGAACCATGGTAGAAATTCTCGAAAATCATAATACATGACCTTCTAATTTTATTTAACTCTAAATCATGGTTCTCTGGTTATCAATCATTTACAATATATAATTTTATTAGTTATTCATGTTCCAACTTGTAGCAAAAATCATAGTCCCATTTTAAGTATTTATATTTGTATCTATAGGCCTCTACTGTTTAGTTATTTTATATTACTTTAAATTACTTGTTAATTATGGGCTCCTTTTTTAAGGTGTGTTACCCTAAAAATTTAAAATAAATTGTATTTCCTTTCATATGCTTTTTATTTCGAATTTTACATATTTTCAATTGAGTTTGAAATAGACTCCTGTATTTTATTTTTTATTCAATTTTTTTGAACTCATAGTGGCATGGTGCGTAATTTAGAAATACGATTAGAGGTATTTCATGCTAAATTTTTATAATTCCGAATTTAAATTTTTTTTACTCATGATGGCAAGGTATGTAATTTAGAAATGGGTGTCAGGGGTATTTTTTAGCTATTTTTATTTTTAGCTATTTTTTATAATTTTGAATATTAAAATTTTTTGACTCTTGATGACATGGTGGGTAATTTAGAAACAGGTGTTAGGGGTATTTTGGCTATTATTTATAATTCCAAAATTAAATATTTTTGACTCATAATGGCATGGTGGGTATTTAGAAATAAAGGTTTGGGGTTCTTTAAACTAAATTTTTTTGTAATGGCATAGGTGGGTAATTTAGATCATGTTAGATCCAAAGACTATTGTTTATCTTACTTAAATTTGTACAGCTAGATGTTTTGCCTTTTTTGTGTGAATTTCTAGCATTTTCTTCTGATTAACGTGGAGGCCTCAAAAGCAAACCTCCAATTAGTAAATATAAGATGGATATGCGGCTATTGGGCATTCAAGGTGTGTAGGTGTTGTATGTGTAGTGTGCTGGAATCACCAAAGGCAGTTTATAGCACTTAGTGTCATGGTTTGCCCAAATGTTAAGGATATGCTGTAGAAATTTGAAGCCATCGCATATGGAGAGTCTTAGGGCGAGCATCTTTGTAGTCTGGAAAGGTGAATATGAAAAATGTCTTGCACGTCCACGTCCATTTTCGCGACTTGGAGAAGATGATGAAAATCTAGTATGGATGGGCTCGTTGATGTGGAAAATTGACTTGGTTTTGTGGATGATGAGCGAAGAGAGGGTGATAACAATGCTAGGTGAACAAATTTCACTATTCTATTACATCTGAGGATTGTGAGATTCACAAAGTGGTAGTGGTTTCTGGTTGCATAAATGGCATAAATAATATTAAGGAGAAACCTAAGTGCTCATGTATGATTATCCTTCGAGATATTCAAGAGAGAAAAGCTCTTGATTATATACAATTCGTACATGATGTTAGGGAATGTAATGTAGAAGCTCATCATAATCTATCTAAGGTAGCATGTACAATAGATGCTCCTATATATGATCAGTGGTGGAGCCAGTCCAAATTTTAGGTGGGGCAAAGATAAATGAAAAATTTAAGCCTATTGCACGACCTGCATGCAGTGCAACAAATATAGGTGCTCGGCGTTAAACTTTGTTTTTCTGCGATGAAAATATATGAAAATGCAAGTGGAATAGCAATGGCATGCTTACGTTCTAGCTACATTATAATAGTTGCAATGCGTGGAATGCTTGTATTATTGTTGGCTTGTTGCATGCGCCAATGTTCTTTCTCCGCTCTCACCCATGCTCATAATTCCTTGCTTAACACGAGCGCACTTAACAACTCAAACATGCAACACGGCTCCCGCCACAATAAGTGTTTTCAATTCTTCAGTTTATTCAGAAGCATCAAGCGACACAGGCATCTCGTAATATTTCCAGCCCTTGCAAAGCATGCTCGTCTATGAGAAACGGCACCTAAATAAAAAATACCTCTTTTTGGTGGGGTTAACTTCACCAGAAGAATCTCTTAAATGGACTAGCGAAAGCTGAATGTACCCTTCTTCATGGAAACTATTGTTTTGATGACATGGAGCATTTGGATCGGCTGTTTAATACATGAAGACCCAACAATTAGTGGTGCTAAAATAGTCATGCAGGGTAATATGGGATACGTGGACTGACGTGGGGGCGTCCAGCGTGGAAAATTTACAATGGTTATATCTTGCAGCTCCCGGTCTCGGTCGTCAGGGGCGGCAAAGACATTTTGTGACTCCTTGTTGGGATGGAGACGAATTTTGCTACCTCCTCCGTTCCATATTACTTGTGATCTTATACTCATCCAATTTACTTGTCATCATCGCATCGCAGTGCATCTTTCCCTATCATTTTCAATACATCTTCTCATCGTTTTCTATGCACCTACATTTTTCACTTCTTATTTCCTGTGCTCAAAGCTAAAACGACAAGTAATTTGAGAAGGAGAGTACTAATTTACTCATATTCGCATGTAAATAGTTATTGTGTTTTGATAATAGCCGCTCGATCATGGTGCCGGATCACGGATCGCCTGGGGATCGGATGCCGCTCGTGCTTCGCGCGATCAACGACTTTCCCGGACAGCGACACCTCGTTTGCCATCGTGCTTTTGCACGCAGCACGACGCTACCTATACCTATCCACTCCTACAGCTCACCTCGCTATCCCTTTCTGTTCTCCATCGCCGTCGGTGCTGATCTGATCCATCCCCATCCATGGCGACCCCGACCGTCGTGTTGCTGCCGGTATGGAGCGTTGGCCATCTCATGTCCATGCTGGACGCCGGCAAGCGGCTGCTGGTGCACTGCGGCGGTGCGCTCTCCCTGACCGTGCTGGTCATGCAGCCACCGACGGAGCAGCACGCGGCCGACCTCGCCGGCCACATAAGACGCGAGGAGGCCTCCGGCCTCGCCATCCGCTTCGTCCACCTCCCCGCCGTCGCGCCCCCGACCGATTTCCTCGGCATCGAGGAGTTCATCTCCCGGTTAGTGCAGCTGCACGCGCCCCACGTCAGGACGGCCATCGCCGGCCTGGCGTGCCCCGTGGCGGCGCTCGTCCTCGACTTCTTCTGCACCACGATCCTCGACGTGTCGCGCGAGCTCGCCGTACCGGCGTACGTGTACTTCACCTCCAACGCCGCGATGCTCGGTTTCTTCCTGCGCTTGCCGGCGCTCAACGAGGAGGTGACCGTGGAGTTCGAGGAGATGGAGGGCGCCGTGCGCGTGCCCGGGCTGCCGCCGGTGCCGCCGCCTTGCCTCCCGACGCCGGTGATGGACAAGACGAACCCGAACTACACGTGGTTCGTGTACCACGGCAGGCGGTTCGCGGAGGCCGACGGCATCATCGTCAACACGGCCGCCGAGCTCGAGCAGAGCGTGCTCGGGGCCATCGCCGACGGCCTGTGCACGCGCGAAGGAGTTCCTGCCCCCGTGGTCTACTCGATCGGCCCTGTAATCTCGTTCATCCCGCCGCCCGAGCAGCAACCGCACGAGTGCGTGCGATGGCTGGACGCGCAGCCCTCTGCCTCCGTCGTGTTCCTCTGCTTCGGGAGCGGAGGGTCCTTCACTGCGCCGCAGGCGCACGAGGTAGCCCGCGGCCTGGAGCGTAGCGGGCACCGCTTCCTCTGGGTTCTGCGCGGACCGCCGGCACCGGGAGGACGCCTCCCGTCGGACGCCAACTTCGACGAGCTGCTCCCAGAAGGCTTCATCGAGAGGACCAAAGACAGAGGCCTCGTGTGGCCGACGAAGGCGCCGCAGAAGGAGATCCTCGCCCACGGCGCCGTGGGCGGCTTCGTGACGCACTGCGGGTGGAATTCGATCCTCGAGAGCCTGTGGTTCGGTGTGCCGATGGTGCCTTGGCCGCTCTACGCCGAGCAGCACCTGAACGCGTTCACGCTGGTGGACTACCTGCGCGTTGCCGTGGCGATGAAGGTGGACAGAAAGCGGAAGAACTTTGTAGAGGCTGCGGAGCTGCAGCGTGCGGTGGAAACACTTATGGGCGATGGCAAGGAGGGGAGGACGGTGAGGGAGAAGGCTGTGGAGATGAAGGCTGCGTGCCGGAACGCCGTGGAGGATGGTGGCTCGTCGCGCGCTGCGCTCCAAAGGCTTTCCGAGGTGCTGCAAAAAGGGGCTCCGGTGGTCAATGTGCAGAAGTGAGGTTGAGGGCTCGTTCTTCCACCTCTATTATGTAATCTTGATGCACCCATTGTGTCATCGACTCATCGTGCTTGGACTTGTGTTGTCGAGCAGACATGTCTGGAAAATTGGTTCTATGATGACATTGGAATCACTCTGTCATGTTTTCCATCCAGCCATCTTCTTCTCTGTTAGAGCCTCTCAATCCGTCTTCTCCATATTTGGACCTCGATCGCCTCCATGGTTCCATCTCAAGTGAACACCAATACGGCATATGCCCTATTACAACTCCGCCCGGTTGCTGCACCCCCGGCTTAATCATCCTCTCGCGTGCTACAAAGCTGCAAGAGCAGTTACAGCACAACAGGTGCCGCTAGCTTCAGCAGCACAACGTGCACAGGACCAATCAAATCGATATGTTATCCTTAGAAATGATCTTAATGTTTTGTTTACTTAAGTATGATAGGCTGGAGCCGGTGTGAACTTGGTTCCTGTAACGTGTTGAAAGAGCTGCAGAGAGGCTTAACTGTATCAGACACTTGGGGCTGAGGGGGCAGAGGGAAAGGATCTGAAGGATCGTCCATTGATTAATGTATTTGCTACTTGATATTGTTCATTCATGAATGTATTTGGTACAAGTGATTGTTAATTGATGGATGTATTTGGTACCTGATGTACTGCAGAGATGATTTAATTGTAGCAGATTTTTTTTTGAGAAGTAGATATGTTGTTTTTTAGAATTGGCTACAAACTAATGGGCCACAAAAGGTAATGGACTGGAATGGGTGTAGAAAAGGAATGGCCCAGGAAAAAATACTGGGCCAAAAGAGTAATTGTCCAGAAAAATATTGGGTAAACAAATTAGCTTGGAAATAAATGGGCTGGAAAAAGGCCAGACAATAATTGGCAAAAAATATATGTGCCAAAATGTGATCGGGCTGGAAAGCAAGAGGCGGCCATGTAGGATCCACATCGCTGCCACGTCGCTTTCTGCTCAACTATTTGTGACAAAATGAACGTCATAAAATTATGCCTTTTTTTTTTCTATCATCATGAACTTATAATGGAAATCTTAATTTCGTCACAGAAGGTAACCAACAATGCGCATTTCAGAATGAAGTTATTTTCGTCACATAATTTCATTTACGACAAATTTTCAGGTTTAGTGACATAACTAGATTGTCATATAAAACCATATTTGTTGTGGTGCATAGAGCCAGTTTCCCTTAATATATGCTATCTCTGTGACATATTGGTTTCCTGCCACATGCCAAGCGATGACTAGAAATAGTGGCACTTGGTCTTACACAATGGAAATTAAGTCAAAATTGCTTGCAAATTTTACTGCTGAGATCATAATTCCGGCTTGTGTCATTACAGTAAACTTGATTGAACTACTTGTTATGAATCGGTGAACTGGTGTGACCAGTTGGGGGAACAGGCGTGTTCCCATTCATGAACAGTTGTGACCAACAATAGTGACTCTTGGGGATGGCTTGTCCACTACTCTACCCACATGTATAAATACCCAGTGTTACAGTGCAATAAAGAATAGTTCTACAGTGTCTCTATCATTGCACTTTCAACACGTTATCAGCTTTGCCTACACACGAGCGAAAAAGATTCGGCGAGTACTGAACTCGCCGAGAAAGAAGGCCGAGAACTCGTCGAGTTCCAAAACTCGACGGGAGCGAGGATCTTCGCGAGATCGACTTGGTAAGCACCATGCCGATCGTTGACGCAATTACCTTCACCGTCCTCGCCCTCGTCCTGCGCCCGCTCCAGCCGCGCCGCCTGACGTTCCGTCGCTGCCGCATCTTCCGCGGTCGCTACGGTCTTCACTTCCACAGCCCATTCCGCCGCTCGTTCTTCCACCCGCAACGCCGCAACTGCCGTCGCCATCGCGCCGTCTTCAATGGCCGCCGTGGTGGACGCTCGTTCGCTGGTCGCCGCGGACGATGGATGAACAACCGTCGCCATGGCCGTGGCAACCGCCACCATGCCTATGGCGGACGCCTGGATCTCGGCGCCTTCCGCGTCCCTGGTGGTGATCCAGGGGCAGGGCCGAGCAACTGCAACACCAGGCCCAGGGATTCGGAGGACCGGTGGTGCCCCATCCATGGCCAGACGCGCCACACATGGGGCCCGGTAGTCCCTCCCGTCGCGCATCCCCACACCGGCACCGCCGTCTCCAAGGTTGCCCACGCCCACGCCGGACATCGAGCCCCGAATGGTGTTCGGGACTCCAGCCGTCGTTCCTCTTCGCGCATCGCTCTTCGGTCCAGAGGCGGGACCACGGAGCGCCGCCACTGCGCCGCCGTGACATCGTTCACCGCGGCGGCCACAACCTCCGTCGCCATGCCATCCACATCGGCTCAAGGCGCGGCACCGCCGCCTTTCTCCAACGACGCCATGGCACCCGCCGCCGTCGATGCCGAAGATGAGGCGACGGGATCAGAGGAAGAGGACCCGGAGGAGGAACCGGTGATCGACGGCCTCATCGACTTGACGTCGTCTTCGTCCCAGTCGGGATCGCTGCCCCAACCGCCGCGTTAGCAAAATTTGTCCTCGAATCAACTTGACGTCGTCTTCGCCCCAACACCCACAACGCCATTAATTAGGCGTCTGTAAGTTGCCACATCAGCCTAATTATCTTACGTGGAAGAGAATTAACGAGGTGAGAGAAAAATGCCGTCGCCTCGTGAGGCGACAGGGACGGCTCGTGCTCCCAAGCAAATCGCCCGCTCCACACCACGTTGAATGTCCTGCTCCCAGAGACGACGGCTCCTCTCGATTTGCTGCGGCGCAACTCGTTCTCGCGGGCTTCTGCCGATGGCAACGAAATCCCCTTCCGCGCGCCATTTCCCCCGCCACTTCCCCCGTCCTTATTCCCGGGTTCAGGTCATGAGCAGCGGCGACGGCGGTGGCATGTGACAAGGACAGCGTGATGCGGCGGCGGCGGCGCGCCCTCCCCGGCAGTGACGACGCCGAATTCGCAGTCGTGGAGCTCCTCCCCAAAACCGAATCGACCCAGATCCGCTGTCCATGCTCGGGTATCGCCGTCCAGCGCGCCACGGTGGCCAAATCGCAGTCGCTGCGTCCCAGATTGGCCAGGAGGACGGTGCCTGCCCTGAAGCAAGCACCTGACGCGACTCGCGGGAGCTGCGTTCTGGTTCTGGTGCGCGAATGCTAGGCACTCTTGATCTTGCGGTAAGCGCAAGGTCGTATTTTGCAATGATGGATATGTAATTCTGAACATGCTATCGTATTCTCACTACTACATGGATTGATGAGTGTTGAGAAGGATCAAGGCAACCTTCTAGAATATTCTCATCCTTTCATGAGTATAGATATTTACTAGGAAATATCTAGAGTCTTTTATGTCATGGCTACTTGGGAAAAATCTAGAACCTAGATATTGTTAGGGAAGAATGTAGAAACTAAATCAAGGGCTCATAGGCTGCCATGTGTCAATCATCCAACGGTGTTGTAAGCCTATAAATAGAGGAGCCCTTCCCTTACCATACCATCCATCCAATGGCATGGTGAGTAGTAGGATAGCCACCAAAAGAGTTGTGTACTACACCGTGTACTAGTTGTGTTGCTATAATAAAGAGAGTGTTCTTATAAGTTATAGTCTCCCGGTTAGGCCGTATAGTTTCTAAGTACTTAGTGCATTTGTTTAATTGTGATCCATCTGAAGGTTGGCTCTGTCACCCGGGATCACAAGGGTCTGTGCTTCATCTGAAGGTAGGCTCTGCCTCCCGGAAGCAAGCTTCATCTGTAGGTTGGCACTGCCACCCGGAAGCTAGAAGGCGGCTCAGCCGTCAAAGACCTGGCACTAAGTAATTAGAGATTAGAAAGGCTAACCAACTTGCGTGAGTTGGTTTAGCATTAGTGTAGGTCCTCAGAGTGGATATTTGGGCCATCCATTCCCAACAATTGGTATCAGAGCAGGCGGTCCGGGACCGTCGTTGGTGGAGGTCGCGGTGAGCACAAGGTGCTTATCGTGTCTGGTCTTCTATCAAGGCGCTAAGGGGAGACTCTGCCGGTGCACAGTCTGGGACTGTGAAGTTTATTATTGGTCTGGAACCAGAGAAGCTTATTGACGCCGGGCGTCAGTTACCATGGCAGATCTTGCTGGCGCAAGTAGTGGAATCAAGAAGCTCAATAGCCATAATTATGGCTATTGGAAGACCTGCATGGAGTCCTACCTGCAAGGTCAGGACTTATGGGAGGTCGTTGCAGGCACTGAGACAGTGCCTCCACCAAGGGAGACCACTGGGAGTGGTGATGGATCATCAAAGAAGGAAGATCTTTTGAGGAAGTGGCGCATCAAAGCCGGTAAGGCCATGTTCGTGCTGAAGACAACGATTGAGGAGGATCTACTGGAGCACATTCGAGATGCAGAGACACCAAAAGCAGCCTGGGAGACATTGGAGAAATTATTCTCTAAAAAGAATGAAGCGCGCCTCCAGCTTCTGGAAAATGAATTGTCAGGTATCTCTCAAGGCACTATGACTATCAGTCAGTATTTCACAAAAGTTAAATCTATATGCCGAGAGATATCTCAGCTAGAGCCAGAGGAGAAAGTGAGTGAAGCCCGTATGAAGAGGATCATCATCCACGGCCTTAGACCCGAATACAATGGGTTTATCGCCGCGGTGAGGGGATGGCCTACTCAACCTTCATTGGTAGAGTTAGAAAATCTATTGGCTAATCAGGAGGAGTTAGCGAAGCAAATGGGGAGCATCACGATAAAGGAAGAAGAGGAGGCGCTCTTCACTAACAAGAAGGGTCCATCTCGAGGACGAGAAATGTTCAAGCCAAAATGGACAGGAGGTGGCAGGTATCACCACAAAGAGAGAAATAACTCGCCAGGGGGAGCTCAAGGAAAAAGAGAAGGCCAGCAACAAGTAAAGAAGCAGAATGATGGGTGCTTCAATTGTGGTAAGAAGGGTCACTTTGCTCGAGACTGTCGATTACCAAGGAGGCGATTTGAAGGAAATGTGGCCACCACCACAAAGAAGAAAAAGGAGGAGGATGAGGCATCCATCAGCGAAGAAGAATGGGATGCTGAAGCTGGGTTTTCTCTCGATATTGGTAAAGATGAGTTGGAGGAGGACATGGAGGCCCCTGCTTTTGCAGCAACTACAAGCCTAAAATTAAATTACAAGGAAGATTGGATTGTTGACTCTGGCTGCTCCAATCACATGACTAGCGATCACAAGAAGTTGGAAGATATGGCTGACTATAAAGGAGAAAGAGTGGTGCTAACAGCTGATAACTCCAGACTTCCTATTACTCATGTTGGAAAAGCTGCTATTCCAAGGTATGGTCCTCACCAACTCCAACTCGAGAAGGTTTATCATGTCCCTGGCTTGAAGAAGAATCTGCTGTCAGTTCCACAATTAACAGCAGAAGGAAAGTATGTTCTTTTTGGGCCAGACGAAGTGGCCATATTTAAAAGATTAAAGGTGATCGGCACACCTATTATGGAGGGAAGGAGAAGGCAATCGGTCTATGTGCTCTCCGCTGAGTCCGCATATGTGGATAAAGCTCGGAGAAATGAGACCGCTGATCTTTGGCATGCACGTCTTGGACATGTCAATTACAGTAAGTTGAAGGAGATAATGAGAAGGCAAGTGTTGAAGGGGCTGCCTCATATGGACATCCGGACAGATATTGTCTGTGCTGGTTGTCAATATGGCAAAGCTCATCAATTACCATATAAGGAATCAGAATATCGGTCCAAGACACCACTGGAGCTCATACACTCGGATGTTTTTGGCCCAGTCAAGCAAACATCTCTTGGAGGAATGAGGTACATGGTGACCTTTATTGATGACTTCTCAAGGTATGTATGGGTTTTCTTTATGAAAGAGAAGTCCGAGACTTTCACAAAGTTTAAGGAGTTCAAAGAAAAGGTAGAGGGTGAGCTCGACAAGAAAATTCACTGCTTACGCACTGATAATGGGAGAGAGTATCTATCTAATGAGTTCACCACCTATCTTGAGAAGCACAAGATTAGAAGGCAATTAACTTGCCCCAATACTCCACAACAAAATGGAGTAGCGGAGCGCAAGAATCGTCATCTTGCTGAAACATGTCGAAGCATGCTTCATGCCAAAAATGTTCCTGGAAGGTTCTGGGCCGAGTGTATGAGGACAGCAGCCTACGTCATCAATAGGCTGCCACAAGACAAGTTGGGATTCAAGTCACCTCATGAGAAGCTATGGAAGGTAAAGCCAGCAGTCAGCCATTTAAAGGTATTTGGTTGTGTCTGCTATGTATTCGTGCCAGATCACCTGAGGAGCAAGTTTGAGAAGAAGGCAATCCGGTGCATCTTTGTTGGCTATGATGATGCACGAAAAGGTTGGAAATGTTGCGATCCAACCACAGGAAAATGCCACACATCAAGAAATGTGGTGTTTGATGAAGCCTCTGCGTGGTGGACCCCCGAGAGGAATGAGATACCAGAATCTCGTACCTTGGAGGAGGTTCCAGAAGAATCCAGAGAAGAAGCCGGAGAAGAGGAGTGTGAGAAGGAGGTCTTAACTCCAAATAAGGACAAAGAAGGCTCACCAATCAAAGCTAAGAGTCCTTGGAAGACAGGCGTACATCAACCAATGATGCACGAGCCTGAACCACACCAGGAAATTGAAGAACCTCCACAAGGACCGCGACGAACAACAAGGCAGCACAAGCCCAATATGAAGTATGCGAATGCTGCTCTGGTTGAAGAGTCTATACCTATTGAGCCATCTTCTTATGAAGAAGCAGCACAAGGACCTGAATGGCGTAAGGCAATGGAGGAAGAAATTAAGGCACTAAATGAAAATCAAACATGGGATTTAGTGCCAAGGCCAAAAGAAGTAAAACCCATATCTTGCAAATGGGTTTACAAGGTAAAAACTCGTCCTGATGGCTCAATTGAGAGGTATAAGGCTCGATTAGTTGCTCGGGGTTTCTCTCAACAGTATGGGCTGGACTATGAAGAAACATTCAGTCCAGTAGCAAAAATCACAACTGTTCGAGTCTTGCTTGCATTAGCAGCTTGCAAGTCTTGGAAGTTGTGGCAAATGGATGTAAAGAATGCTTTTCTTCATGGAGAGCTTGACAAAGATATCTACATGGAGCAACCGAGAGGTTTTGAGAACAAGAGTCATCCCGAGTATGTCTGCAAATTGAAGAAAGCACTTTATGGCTTGAAACAAGCTCCAAGAGCGTGGTATGGGAAAATCGGTGAGTTTCTCATACAAAGTGGTTTTAAAGTTGCTCCATCAGATTCTAGCTTATTTCTGAAATCCAAGGAAGGAAGATTGGCAATAGTCCTTGTCTATGTTGATGACTTGATCATCACTGGAGACTACTCTGAGGAGATACAGAGGACAAGGGAAAATCTCTCAGTCCGATTTCAGATGAAGGAGCTAGGAGAATTGAAACACTTCCTTGGACTTGAGGTGGAGTATATGAAGGAAGGAATATTTCTAGGCCAACAGAAATATGCCAAGGGTCTTCTTCAAAGGTATGGCATGCTTGACTGCAAACCTATTTCTACTCCTATGGATCCCAATGTGAGGCTGCAAGAAGATGAAGGAAAAGAGTTGGAGGACGTAACCATGTACCGACAACTGGTTGGGAGTCTTATCTATCTCACACTTACTCGACCAGATATATCTTACTCGGTTGGTGTGGTTAGTCGGTATATGAGTAAGCCGAAAAAGCCTCACCTTGATGCAGTCAGGCATATTCTAAGGTACATCAAAGGCACCATTAATTTTGGAATTCTTTATAAGAAGACAAAGGACTGCCAAGTGCTTGGATATTGCGATGCCGACTATGCTGGAGACTGTGGAACAAGGAGGTCCACAACTGGATATTTCTTCAGTCTCGGATCTGGAGCCATATCATGGTGCAGCAAAAGGCAACCAACAGTGGCACTGTCAAGCACTGAAGCAGAGTATCGATCAGCAGCCACAGCAGCACAAGAAAGCACTTGGCTCAAGCAACTTATGGAAGATCTTCAACAGCCAGCAGAATACCAAGTAAGGATTTTCTGTGATAACTTATCTTCCATTCGTTTAGCAGAAAATCCAATCTTCCATGCGAGGACCAAGCATATCGAAGTACACTACCACTACATAAGAGAGAAGGTCCTCGAAGGGGAAATTGAGATGGTGCCTACAAAAACCGACGAGCAGATTGCCGATATTTTCACGAAAAGTCTGAACAAGGCAAAGTTCGAGAAGTTTCGTGAGGCACTCGGCATGGTCTGCAAAGAAGTTTGCCTTGAGGGGGAGTGTTGAGAAGGATCAAGGCAACCTTCTAGAATATTCTCATCCTTTCATGAGTATAGATATTTACTAGGAAATATCTAGAGTCTTTTATGTCATGGCTACTTGGGAAAAATCTAGAACCTAGATATTGTTAGGGAAGAATGTAGAAACTAAATCAAGGGCTCATAGGCTGCCATGTGTCAATCATCCAACGGTGTTGTAAGCCTATAAATAGAGGAGCCCTTCCCTTACCATACCATCCATCCAATGGCATGGTGAGTAGTAGGATAGCCACCAAAAGAGTTGTGTACTACACCGTGTACTAGTTGTGTTGCTATAATAAAGAGAGTGTTCTTATAAGTTATAGTCTCCCGGTTAGGCCGTATAGTTTCTAAGTACTTAGTGCATTTGTTTAATTGTGATCCATCTGAAGGTTGGCTCTGTCACCCGGGATCACAAGGGTCTGTGCTTCATCTGAAGGTAGGCTCTGCCTCCCGGAAGCAAGCTTCATCTGTAGGTTGGCACTGCCACCCGGAAGCTAGAAGGCGGCTCAGCCGTCAAAGACCTGGCACTAAGTAATTAGAGATTAGAAAGGCTAACCAACTTGCGTGAGTTGGTTTAGCATTAGTGTAGGTCCTCAGAGTGGATATTTGGGCCATCCATTCCCAACAATGAGTGCACTTGAGAATATGTTCCCGTCAGTTTGGCATACTATATAGTCAAGGGCACAAGGCAAAGTGAAAAATTGCCAGATTGCTAGACTGGATTTAGGATTGGCCCCCGTTCTGTTTCTTTTTATGTGCCTGCAGTGGGCGGGCCTTTACTTTCTCAGTTAAACAAACACCAACTGACGCCCCACAAGCAAAACATCCTCTACGATGCCTATCGATTTTGTAACTATTGCTTAATCTATGCAAACAGTATCAAGTTCTGCTACCAAAACTGAATCTCATTTTAGATACATAAGAATTTGGTCCGATTTCGTTGTAAAAATTTAGCAAATCTTGTAAATTTCAATTACTTTTCCCTGTTTTAGCAACAAAAGTCTAGATCAAATTCACGTCTGATCACCCTAATTTATGGTATCATGCTTGAATTAAATAGTATATAGACAGACCATTGTATAGTGGCTTTGTTTTTCATCAGCTCCGGTTTGAGCAGAGCAGGCACTGAAAACAGAGCATAGTGACAGAACGTACGACAGAAGGCAGTAAACTCTCTGCATCAACATCTCGGGGGCAATAGAAATATCAACTCTTTTGCTGAACTCACCACGGATGCCGGATGGCTTTGAATTTAGATTGTAAAGCCGTATACCATCAGCTAACAAATTGCCCGTGCGTTGCCACGGGACAAAACCAAAAACTGTAACAATAATTTACACTAACCATGCCTTAATACTTTCTTAAATCATTCAATATTTATGTTTTTTTTAGGGCATTCAATATTTATGTTTTATAAATCACAATGGCACATAAAGAAGTAAACATGTCTATTTTATTTTTTCTCTATATACAAGATATTAGGAATTTGCGCGTGCGTTGCTACGAGAACAACATAAGCATGAAAAATTGAAGTAAAATTGCGTGTATCTACTACATCAAACATTTGGACAATTAAATACGTGCAACATGTGCATCTAGCAGTGGCGGAGCCAAACACAAAACATAGAGGGGGCCGATTGGCAAATTCGTAAAAAAATGTTGAAAAGTACACGCAAGTGAGCACACCGCCTGCCTATAGATTTTCAGACTGAATTAGGGGGCACAAACTAGAGGTTGCTCTTCCTCCACCACCTCATTTTCATGGCCGACTTCATCTCTTTTTATTTTGAAAAAAGGAATGAATTTCTTTCTGCACTATCACTATTATTACCTAATTAAGAAAATTTTAAAACTAGTTACAACGCAATCCATTAACAATCATAGGTACTTGAGGGCCCGAGATCATTAACAGAATAGAAAATCAATTTATGTTAGGACTCGGGATCAGAGTTGATGAGGAGCAATGGTTATACGAAACCCACCTAGTGTTCGAAAGCATGCGAATAGCGACGCGGCAACGAGCAGATTGCCAGAAATGGTGGATGCATATGTCAGCAGGTGTGTGACGGCCGCCGAGGATTGGTCTCCTAATCTCCGATCAGTCCGAGGAGGGATGGGTCTTCCTTCTATCACCTACTCGATTGGGTGTATCGATGTGTGCAACTGCAAGAGAAACCAGCGTCGCGGTGTCGCTGATGCCTGATGGTAGCTGCTTGCCTGCGTGATGGCCTTGAGCTCTTAATTTGGCTGGCTACTTTGATGACTGGACCTTCAAAAATTTTCCTAGGCCAAGGGGGGGCCACGGCCCAGGCTGGCCCTGCTGTGGCTCCGCCGGTGGCATCTAGCCTAATCCACTATTTCTCTTGTCTACTTACCCCTGCATCGCTATTGCTACGAACAAAATGTTAGGCTCACATTGACATAAAACCTAAACTCTAACAACTATTACTTAGTAAAAAAATTCGACGCATACAATATAACTACTCATCACAAACATATGCATGTACTATACAACTAAATAAAGTACGCATGAACCCTGGATGTTGTGTTTTATCTCTTCACTGAACACCGGATTTAATTAGCGTCCATGATTGCAGCTTGCTATCGAGCTCGTCACACGCCGCCTAAGCTCCAACAGCTCCCTAACACGGCGCATGCGGTCCATGCTCGGGCAATCACGAGCTTGCTCGCCGCATCGCCGGGGGACAGCCACCACGAGCTCGCCGCGCAGTCCGACCTCGTTCGCCGAAACTCCAAGCTCAAAGCCCCTCCAGAGCTTGCAGCGTCATAGGGAGATCACCATGGATCTTGAGCCCCGCCTCCTTCGGCCTGACAGCCTCGTCCGTTGCCGTCAACGCGCAGTGGTGCTGGGCAGGGAGTCCGATGACAAGTTGACAACAACCACCCCGAGCTCGTCGACCGGGGAGAAGGAAACGCGAAGGCCGTGGTCACGCGCCGGCGGTGCTTCTCCTTCTGACGAGGATATGGACGTACCCAGCTATTGGCGTCCACCCAGCTTCTCTTTCTACGGTGCTTCTTCTGACGCGCCGGCAAAACAAAGCCACGGGATCCGTCACGAATTGGACATACGGGCCTTTCTCCTCTTCACAGGTCATATGGGCCTTTATACTCTTCGTTTGTGCTAAGAACCAAAGCCCACTAATTGGCCTACAGCACCAAAATATGGCCCATACCTCTTCACGTGGTCTTCTTCCTCCTCTAGCCACGGAGCAGCTCTCATGGAGAAAAATGGCCTTGGCTGGGGTGATAATCTGAGGGGAGGGGGGTGGAGGCGGTGTCTGGCGATGGAGTTAGGTCCGCCTCTTTATCCGCACAGGGCAAAAAAGGAACAAAGTTGAAAAGCTGAGTTGGACTCGGAGAAGAAGACTACGAACTCAACTTTCAACTTGAACTCCAGTTGAATTCTAAACGAAAACGACATGAACACATAAGGCAGAGGTCTGAAACTGAAAAACCCGGCTGAAATTTTTGTGGCTGACGACCTCTTTGAGACTTATTAAGTAGTAGAGATCACATAAACATTCATCGCAAAAAAAAAAAAAAGTCACATAAACATGTCAATGATATCTCTTTGGAGGACACACACATTATAAATCAAGAATCCCATCGAGTTCCGGTTTGAGCATAAAAAGAACTGGAAACAAGCATGCTGTTACGCAAAAGAAACACACGGATGAAAGCAATGAACTATCTCTCTGGATCAATTTTTCGTGGGCACCGCGTCGTCCATGAGCGCCTCGCAGAGCCTCTGCAACGAAACGCACGACGACCCTCCGTCGTCAATAGCAGCTCGGCACGCAGCCTTCATCTCCATGGCCCTGTCCCTGACCTTTCTTGCCGCCTCGCTGCGGTCCATGAGAGTCTTGATCGCGCGCTCCAGCTCGGCCGCCTCCACGAAGTTGTTCCTCTTCCTGTCCACCTTCATTGCCACGGCGGCGCCCATGTGCGCCACAAGCATGAACGCGTTGTAGTGCTGCTCCGCTGCTAACGGCCACGGCACCATAGGTACGCCGAACCACAGGCTCTCGAGGATGGAGTTCCAGCCGCAGTGCGTGACGAAGCCCCCCACGGCGGCGTGCGCCAGAATCTGCTTCTGCGGCGCCCGTTTCGGCCACACGAGCCCTCTCCCCTCCGTCTTCTCCAGGAACCCCGGCGGGAGCAGCTCCGCGAGGTTCCCGTCCGAGGGCTGCTTAACGCCGGGCGCCGGCGGCCCGCGCAGCACCCACAGGAAGCGGTGCCCGCTGCGCTCCAGGGCGTGCGCTACCTCGTGCGCCTGCGGCGCCGTGAAGAAGCCGCTGCCTCCGAAGCAGAGGAACAGCACCGAGGCCGGCGGTTGCGAGTCAAGCCACCGCACGCACTCGTGCTCCTCCTCCTCGGCGGCCGGCGGAGTAAGCGGGATCACCGGTCCAATCGTGTAGACTGTCGGGGCACGGACTCCGCGCGTGCACCGACCGTCGGCGATGGCCGCGAGCACGCGCGGCTCGAGCTCGGCGATGGTGTTGACGATGATGCCGCTGGCTTCCATGTATCTCCTGCCGTTGTAGACGAACCAGTTGTAAGTCGGGATCTTCCGGTTCTCCAGCCCCGTAGGCAGGCAGGACGGCGGCACCGGCGGGAGCCCCGGCACGTCCACCCCGCCTTCGACTTCCTCGAACTCGCCGGCCACCTCCTCGTCCAGAGCCGGCGAGCGCAGCATCAGCGCGCACATCGCGGCGCTGGAGATCATGTACACGTAGGCCGGCACGCCGAGCTCGTGGGTCGCATCGAACAGCGTCGTGCAGAAGAGGTCGATGAGGACACCGGCCACCGGGCACGTCAAGCCGGCGATGGCCGCCTTCACGTGGGGCGCGTACAGCTGCGTGTACCGGGAGATGAACTCCTCGGGGCCGGAGTGGTCGGTCGGGGGCTCGACGGCGGGGACGTAGAGGGAACGGATGTCCGCGTTGGCAGCTTCCACCTGGCGCATGTGCTCGTCGAGCTCGGACGCCACATTGGCTGTCGGCGCCGGCATCATGATTACGGTGGCCGTGAGCCGGCGGCCGCTGAGCTCGAGCAGACGCTTGCCGACCTCCAACATGGGCTTGAAGTGGCCGAAGCCCCAGACGGGCACCAACACGACGGTCGGCTTCGCCATTGATGAAACCGGACCGATCTCGTTTGTATCCTAATGGTTACGATTGGCAAAAAGGAGAGGACAAGAGTTTGTGGCCTGGCGTCTGTGGTCCGAGGTTAGGGCGTGTCATGCGATGAATGCAAATATTGGACCTTTAGTATGCAACGCACGAGACTCTCCTACGGCTGGTGGCACTGGTTAGGTAAGAGAGACGGTGAGGATAACTGTTGTTGTACTGTCCCTGTCGAATCACAGGATCCGGTCCCCCGCACGATTTACTTGGGTGTTTTAGATCTACTCCCTCCGTCCAAACATAATTTTTTTTAACTACACGAACACTCATATACACGAACAAACACTCACCCTAAATAAACCTTTAAAATTTGCAGAGTCACCACCACGTTCTGTAACATTGATTGACCTTCCAAACCTTTATTGAGTTGCAACATTTAGAACTTGGTTCAGCTCCAAGTGCTCCGCTCTAACTTGCACATTGTTCCCAATCCACAGGGCTACTTTGAACGCGGAGCTGGTATCTTCGGCTCCCCTTGCTACCGCCTACAATGCTGCTACCCAAAGATTAAAAAGAAAGTGTTGATTACCCAAGTTGATCATAGACAGATTAAAATGCAATAAAGAGCCAATGTGCATTTCGATGTGAACATCCTACCTAAACCTAAAATGGTTAATGCAACAATTGGGGATGTACGTCTTGTACCTAACAAAACGAAGACACTTCAACCCACTAATTGCATCACATACTTGAAATCATGAACTCTATTGAACTCAAAATAAATAAAAAAACTATTAACATATCCAAATTTGTACGCATTATGTGGACAACAATTAATGTATCCAGAATTGTACAACATTGATAATGTCTTGTTAGAAAACAAACACGATTTTTAATATTAGGTCTAAATATGGTAAGATCATAATTTCAAAAACTTCTTACCACAATTCAAATATTTCAAATCCCTTCTTTAGTTACCATACTCCATTCTTAAAAATATGACGCTCAAGACAACAAATATGTTTTAATGAATTACACCGACTTTGTTGTCTTAACAATATTTGCGCAGGTGCACAAGGGTTGGACGGCCTTGAGGCAGTTATTCTCTCGTGTCCTGCAACGATTCTAACGGAATGCGCCACACGGTTGAAGGGGGTGATGGACTCGACCTACGTCGTCCTTGTTTTTAATAACACTCAGAGGCAAAAGGGCCATACTTCTACTAGTTTGGTTCCATGGACGGTGAGGATATGTCGTGCTACGTAGGATAGATCAACCATCAGAATCGATTCTAAATCCTCGAATATGTAACAAGATAAAACCCGGATTTGCGCAGCACTATTTTGACTTTGTTCGTCCTTCGTTTAGGCCTGTACACATGATGCAATGATATACGAACCTATTGTACAAGCGTTTTTTACATTTCTTTTAAAAAATTAAGTGCACTTCACATGCATTACACGGTTGTATTGTACCATGCATCTTCCTAACATATACTGTGTGAATTCCGTATTTATAGTGCACATCACATTAAGTATTTTTCGCTACAAATACACATATACAGGAAAGTGCGTGTTCTTGGTCTTCTTTCCCGGATTGGCTTATGGGGGGAAGCGGCCACGGATTGTAATTCCGTCTCAGTTGCTCAACAAAGCTTTTGTGATTGCTCTAAAAAAAAGGTAGAAAAAACAAATTTCTACTAAATGAAATAAACAAATCTGTTGGAACATCAACTTATGTTTCAAAATATAGTATATATATTTACAAACCCATTCTACGGAATGAAATTGTTCATAAATATTTATCATTTTCTCAATTGTAAATATTGGACACACAGCAAAAAAGTTTTCAAAATAATCTACTATCTAAGTCTTATCAAAATTTGTTAGTACAGCTATACTTTGTACTCCATGGTTTAATTTATGAGTGGAGACAATAGTAATGGTTGTTACAGATAGAGGTGAACCAAGGATAAATTAATGAAGCCAAATTAGAAAATTTATGAATTATCGATTGTTAAGCTCCAAACCCTTGACCAGATTTTTTTTCGAAAAAAGTCTATTTTACTCCCCCGAACAACTCACTTTGGGGATGGAGGCCTGGAAGATGAGTGTTTAGCCAACAGTTAAAAGGAGGCAGAAAACAACAACTTCATAAGAGATGCTGGTTGGTTGAGTCAACATCACAAGTTCACAACTACTCCAAGTCCTCTTTCTGTCTCGAAACAGAGACGATAACACCGCTAACATGGAAACTCTGTATACATGGAAACTCTTTCAAGTGAAAACCAGATAATTCAAAATTCTGAGTTCTTAGTATTTTCTTTGATATTTTCATGACCATAGAAAGAAATCAAAGAAGTGCTTAAGAAAATATTTAAAAGTTTATTATTCTTCCAAGTGTAAACAATAAAAGTCAAAAGTATAAAGTATTTTTGAAAGGAGGTTTTGTTAGATAAAATCTCGGCAATTGACACATTTAGAAAATAAATACTAGACAAAGGGGGGAATTGTCCATGGACGACGACACAATGGGTGTATCCAAGAACACAGAACAGAGGTGCAAGAACGATCCTCAGCCTCACTTCTGCACGTCGACAATCGCAACGCCTTTGTGCAGCTCCTCGGTAAGCCTCTGCAGCGCAGCGTGCGACGAGCCACCGTTCTCCACGGTGCTCCTGCACGCGGCTTTCATCTCCAAAGCCTTCTCCCTGGCCTTTCTCCCCTCCTCACCATCACCCATCAGCGTCTTCATCTCCAAAGTTATTCCTCTTTCTGTCCACCTTCATCGCCACGGCGACGCCCATGTAGTCCACCAGCGTGAATGCGTTCAGGTGCTGCTCGGCGTAGAGCGGCC
Organism: Eragrostis nindensis; assembly: GCA_012490785.1. Lineage (NCBI taxonomy): Eukaryota > Viridiplantae > Streptophyta > Magnoliopsida > Poales > Poaceae > Eragrostis > Eragrostis nindensis. Next base: position 856,785 of record JAAXCT010000093.1, read on the forward strand.
AAGGCGCCATCGGCACGCCGAACCACAGGCTCTCCAGCACCGAGTTCCAGCCGCAGTGTGTCACGAAGCCGCCCACGGCGCCTCCTTCTGCGGCGCCCTCGTCGGCCACACGAGGCCTCTGTCCTTGGTCCTCTCGAGGAAACCTTCTGGGAGCAGCTCGTCGAAGTTCGCGTCGGCGGCGAGGTGCTCGCCGGGTGCCGGCGGGCCGCGCAGCACCCAGAGGAAACGGTGCCCGCTGCGTTCCAGGCCGCGGGCTACCTCGTGCGCCTGCGGCGCGGTGAAGGACCCTGCGCTCCCGAAGCAGAGGACCACGACGGAGGCCGGAGGCTGCGTCTCGAGCCACTTACGCACTCGTGCGGCCGCTGCTCGGGGGCCGGGTTGAACGAGATCACCGGGCCGATCGGGTACACCACCGGGGCGCGAGCTCCTCCGCCCGTGCACCGGCCGTCGGCGATGGCCGCAAGCACGCTCTGTTCCAGCTCGGCGGCCGTGTTGACGACGATGCCGTCGGCCTCCGCGAAACGCCGGCCGTGGTACACGAACCACGTGTAGTTGGGGTGCTTCTTGTCCGTCACGGGTTCCGGGAGGCAGGACGGCGGCACCGGCGGAAGCCCGGGCACGTGCACGGCGCCCTCCATCTCCTCGAACTCCACGGTCAACTCCTCGTGCAGCGCCGGCAGGCGCAGGAAGAGCGCCAGCATCGTGGCGTTGGTGGTGAGGTACACGTACGCCGGGACGGCGAGCTCGCGGGCCACGTCGAGCATCGTCGTGCAGAAGAAGTCCAGCACGGCCGCTGCGACGGGGCAGGTCAGGCCGGCGATAGCCGCCCTGACGTGGGGCGCGTGCAGCTGCACGAACCGGGAGACGAATTCCTCGATGCCCACGAAATCCGTCGGGGGCGCGACGGCGGGGAGGTGGATGAAGCGGATGTCGAGGCCGGAGGCCACCTCCCGGCTTATGTGGCCGGCGAGCTCGGACACGTACTGCTCCATCGGCGGCTGTATGACGAGCACGGTGAGAGATAGAGCGCCCCGCCGCTGTGGGCGAGCAGCCGCTTGCCGGCATCCAGCATGGACATCAGATGGCCGACACCCCACACCGGCAGCAATACCACGGTCGGGTTCGCCATGGATCAACACGACGGCCTTCGGCTGCACACGGCTTTCTTGAATGCTCGGGAAGAGGATGCTTGCAAAATAGCGATGCTGATGGAAACAAATAATAGAGCGCTAAGTGTACGAGTGTATAGTTGCTGCGCAAGTACGATGACTTTTCTTTTGATTATGTAAGAATAGGGCAAGCACGATGGCAAGTCGTCGGTTGCGCCTGAAACACGAGCGGCGTCTTCAGGCTGTGATAAATGTGATTGGTGAGCCTGTACCACCAACATGGCGGCGCTATTATCAAAAGACAATGTAACATGCCTCTACTACGGCTGTACCGCTTTACGGCTGGCAGGTCGAAGCTACATGCGCTTCGGCCCCCCTTTTGGGTCCACCATTGTTCTCCTTTGGCTGCCTCGTCGCCCTGGACACCTAGCGTCACCTGATCAGCTGAGAAGCTATATCAGCCACAATGGCCTGGGGACAAGCTCAAGTCGGAAAAACCAATGTACCACCACCTCATCGCGGTCGAGCCAAACTATCTAACGATGTCTGTCCACCCCGGGCATATCGTTCGTTAAACTCAATGATGCACAAGAACTTCTTTGCGGTGCTCCCATTGCCCATAGGGTCTTTTTGTTTTGCGTTTGCATTAATAATTTCCATCGCAAGTAGCTTTCTGGATGGTAAGGTGCCAGCGAGGAGAACAGTTGACCACAGGGCTATGATATTTTTCTATTGGTCGATGATTAGAAAAACTTGAATCGGAGAATGCATCCATGAAGAATCCGATGATAATTGGGTTCATCTTGGTTGACAGTCGCTGGAACTACAAATTAATTCCCTCCGTCCTAATATATAAGAACGCTTAGGACAATTAATTTAACGCCTGGGAGCCATAGCTAAGGGCACCCACAGTGCTACAGACGGCCGCCGTCTGTAAGCATCTTGGTTGTCGCACACAGGACACCCACAGTGCAAATAAATGTGCCATCCGCAAGAATCCATCTCAGCAAACAAATCCTACGTGTACAAGATTAAATGAGAAAAGAGAGAAAGACCGTCCTCTCATGAGACGACGCCCAAGGCTCGTGCTCTCACACCAAAAGACGGCATCGAGGACGGTTGTAGGAGGCGACGCCGTCTCTTCCGGATCAAGTGAGAAGAAGCAGAAAAACTTGCCTCCCTCCGCGCCGCCACGTCGTCGTCCGTCGTTCACCGCATCACGGCCCTGCAGCTCGTGCTGCCGCACAGCTGCGTGCTTCTCGCCAGCCTTCACGACACAATCCTCTTCTCCACGCCGTGGTTTGTCTCCTGCCCGTGCCGCAGCTTGCCTCCTGCAGATGCACCGTCTGTTGGAAAGGTAGGCCTTGTAGCCAAGATCGAGCAGCAACGCGCATGCACCATGGAAGTCGGGAGGACAAGCTCCTGTTTCAGATGGAGAACGAGGATAAGGATTGGGATTTTTTTTTTTGATTTGACCTTTATCATTTTGCAAACAACCCCGTTTCAATGATAGTTAGCTTGTAGTCCTTTAGGTAAGTACAAAGTACGTAATATAAAATACAAAATCATATTCCAGCCCTTTAAATTAAATTTGGTATATTTTAGTTCTCAACATAAGGAAAAATTATGTGTTCTCTGAAGCAAGTCACAAAATGGTATACAAAGATCAAATTTACACATAATCAACATCATTCATATGTCTACTCATAAATTACAGACAACCAAATAGACAATGCATTGTACCAGTTGTCTGTTCTGCTGTCTATATACGACATTCAAGACACTTGCAGACAACAGCCGTCTGTACCACTGTGGCTGCCCGATTTGGGCCCCATCACCAAATTAAGAATCAAATAATCCTCGGAAATGGAGTAGTCGAAGTAGGGTACGGCGATCCTCGCTGGAATAGAAAGGTGGCAAGTGGTAGAGATACTTCCTCCGTCCATAAATATAAGTATTTGTTGACTTTCAGACCACTCGTTTGACTATTCGTCTTATTTAAAAGAAATTATGTAAATATTATTTATTTTATTATGACTTGTTTTATGACCAAATATACTTTAAAGATGACTTCTTTATTTTTGTACTTATAATTTTTTTTGAATAAGACGAGTGGTCACATGAGTTGGTTGAAAGTCAACAAATCCTTATATTTGTGGACGGAGGAAGAGAGTACGTGAGAGGAAGAAATAGGGAGGTCGAGTTGTCTTAACTAGTATGACTGCCAGCGTAATTGCGCGGCTAGACATACTATACTATTTAAAATCTTTCTATATTATTAGAAGTTTATTATAGTTTATTGTTATTACTTATTTTATAATTTATATTTATAAAATGATAGAAAATAGATTGTAGAATTTCTTACCGTCTCTCAAGTTGAGTGTGAGATGAGTCATCATTTATCTAACAATATATTTGATTTTATTTTAAAAGTGAGGTTGGTACGTGACATGCTAAACACCTAACATATCTCATGGTAGGAAAAAAGAATGTGTCGTGCTACAAATAAATCTTTCAAAGGAAGTATGTCATGCTAAAAATAAAAGAATGTGCCATTCTAGCTAGACATATATCATGGTGTATTTTTATAATGGTGTATTTAGAAATCGGGATTAAGTGTTTATTGGATATTTTTATTATTCTAAAATTTAGCTATTTGCTCATAATGGTATGGTAGGTAAATTAAAAATAAGAATTAGAGATATTTTTAGCTATTTTTTATAATTCAAATTTATTTTTTTTACTTTAAGACCATGGAGGGTAATTTAGAAATAGATGTGAAGGATATTTTTTGTTATTTTTTATTATTCCAAATTTAGTTATTTTTTACTCATGATGGCATAGTGGGTAATTTAGAAGTAGGTGTGAGGGGTATTTTTGGCTATTTTTATTATTTCAAATTTAGCTATTTTATAAATCATTTTAGGGGGTCTTCTGACTAATTATTTCATAATAGCAGTGGTTGGTAATTTCTCTTCTTATTTTCTCAGATTAACGTGGGAATTTCTAGCATTTTAGAATTAAGGTGGTAATTTTTAAGCCTTGAAAGCGAACGTGGAGGCTTCTTTTCGTGGTCAATTATATGAAAGGGCATGTAGCATAGTGGTTACAAAAACCTCAGTAGCACCAGAGATCCTGGGTTCGACTCCCCGTGGGAGCGAATTTTCTAGGATTTAATGGCGTTGTGCGTTCAGCGGGAGGCGACGTGGCCGTCGACAGCGAGGCGTCAGTGGTAACTTCGTCAATCTCGATGATTTGTCGGCTCAGTCTTCGAAGGTGCTCATAGGGGCAGGGTTTGCATATGTGTGTTTATAAGGGTTAGTGTGCGTGCGTTGTGAGTGTCTGAATTACACTGTGTATCAAAAAAATTATATATATAATAATATATATAATAGATATGCAGAGTACGAAAGAGGAACAGGAAGCACACCCGAGGCATCGAAGCCCACTGGGTCCGATTACCCTTCCATAGCCGCTAGCCGAATCTGAAAGGGAAAAGTCCATTTTGACTTCCTCAATTTTTATAGGAGTTACAATTTTTCCCCTCAACTACAAAACCGGGTAACCAGACTCCCTCAACTCCTTCTCTCACTTCAATTTACCTCCCTCGACGGTTTTCAGAGTGGTTTTGGCTGAGGTGGCACAGTGGGTTCCACATGTCAGATGCCACATCATCTTTTTTTTTTTTTTCCCTCTCTTCCTCTCTTCTTTTCTTTTTCCGCCACCCTAGCCGTTGCGGACAGGCTACAGGGAGCAAGAGTGAACGAACCAGCCGGACCAGATCTCCTCGCTTTCTTCGCCGCCATGGACTCGAGCTGCCCGCTTCTGGGGCGCGACGCCTTCCTCTCCTCCTCCGTCCACGCCGCCGCGGGGGTCCTCACTCCTCCTCCTCACGCTGCTCCACCTCTCCCTCTCCATTTCTCCGTCTCAGCCGCAGCCGCAGAGCCAATGCGACCCCACCTCCCCGCTCGATTGCGCCGACCCGTAGCTGTTCCACCTCATGATGCGTAGGGCCATCGACGCCTTCCCCGCCATCCACTTCTCCCGCTTCGGCCGCCCCGTCCCCGGCGACCCGCCCTCCACTCCGACTCCAATTCCCCCACCAAGGACACCACCAAGGACTACCGCCGCTTCGACGTCGCCCGCGACCCCAACACCTACGCCTACTCCGTCCTTTCCATCGGCGAGTACCACTCTGGCCCCAACGCTTGCAAGCCCCGCCGCGGTGCCACCAATGCCACCATCGCGCCTCCTCCCCGCCTGCGCTCTCCAGTGACCAGTTCGCCCGAGGCGCCTACCTCGCCTACCTCGGGGGCGGCGATCGGTGCAAGCCTATGTCGCACTACCTGCGCAGCCTCCTCTTCGCCCTCGCCGAGGCACGCTACCTCAACTGCACCCTCGTCCTCGATCTCACCCTCTGCCTTGCTGCGTCCTATGCAGACACCAGGACAGGGTGCATGGCGGAGGAGGGCAGCGTTGCGACAGCCAGGGGGTGGAGGCGACGTGGGGCGAGGCAGCACGGGGAGAGGCGACGGCGCGAGCCAGGTGGAGGCGGCGGGGGCGGGTGGCGCGAGTCGGGTGGTGGAGGAGAAAGAGAAGAAGATAAGAGAAAAAAAGGAAAAAAAAGAAAATGATGATGTGGCATCTGACATGTGGGACTCATGTGCCACGTCAGCTAAAACCACTCTGAAAACCGCTGAGGGAGGTAAATTGAAGTGAGTGAAGGAGTTGAGAGAGTCTGGTTACCTGATTTTGTAGTTGAGGGAAAAGTTGCAACTCCTGTACAAGTTGAGGGAGACAAAATGGACTTTTTCCAATCAGACAAAAGAAGTGAGGAAGTGATAGCCATGGGTCATAGCCCGAGCACCCCTCTACCAGAACCTCGAAGGCCATTTTGTTGGCCTCGTTCATGGGTTGGTTTGGGCTTCCATGAATCACGCAGCCTCAAGGTAAAACCTAGTTCGGTGTTTTCGCCATTTTATTTTTTTCATTTATCTTGTGCTCTCTTTTTGCCTTTTTATATAACTAGCCTATCCTGCTCAAAAAAAAATATATAACTAGCCTATGAACTCGTGCACCTGCACAGGCTAGCAATTTTTTTAAATTATACAGATTGATGGGAATCTTAGTTATATATGCTAACTGTTGCGGATTTCAAGAAACTTTTGTATATACATTTGTTTGTATATATAGGAGTCTTTATGAGAACACATCGCCATACAGTGCATCTACTGTATATATATATTTGACGACGAAAATGAGCCACCATGTTCGCTCTTAAGGCTTAAAAATTCCCACGTTAATCCGAGAAAATAAGGAAAAAGAAATTTACCCACCACTACCGTTATGAAAATTTTAGTCTAAATACCCTCAAACATATTTCTAAATTACCCACCATGCCATTATGAGTCAAAAAATAATTAAATTTGGAATAATAAATTATATCCAAAAATACTCTTCCCACGTGTTTCAAAATTACCCACCATGCCACTATAAGTAAAAAAAAGAAGCTAAATTTGGAACAATAAAAAATAGCCAAAAATACCTTTCTCACCTTGCCATTATAAGTGCAAAAAACAATTAAACTCGTAATAATAAAAAATAGCAAAAAATACCCTTAATCCTATTTCTAATTGTGAGTCCAAAAATAGATAAATTTGGAATAATACAAACAGTCAAAAACTACACTTAAATCCTATTTCTAGATTACTCACTTTGCCAAATTTGGATTAATAAAGAAATCTAATTTTAATATTCCAAACACAAATGAAACAATAAAATTCAAATTAAAGTAAATATATTTTCCATTAAATTGTTGGGGAAATACACCTTAGAAAAGCACATGGAAAATATATCCTTAACTAAAACTTGACATGCAACGCAATTGCATTGCCACAATGATGCTCTTTATATGCTACTTACAAAAATTGGTTATTTCAATATGACATTCATGTAAATGATAACTCCTCACACACTCAAAATTGACAGACTCGGTGAGAAAGTTTCCATTCAATTTTAGCTATGTTACAAATGTTTTATTATAAAAAAATAAACTATGCGTAACTTATACAATAATATGGAAATAATTTAAATGGTTTATATGTAGCCCTGCAAATGCACGGACAGCCATACTAGTTATACTCGTAGTGATATGTAGTACTTAAGCGTGCAGCTTGGAACTTAGAAAATATTTTGAGTGGCCAGCACATCTCCAAGTCCATTAACTTGCTACATATATAGCCTTTTACAAAATCAGGTCATGCTTCATGAGCTTACGCGCAAACGCACTCATGGTACCTTCTGGACTCAGTACATGTCACGTGGGATCAAAATATGGATTTTGGTTTGCCTAGCAAGATTCGACAGCTTATAATAGGGAGTCAGTTAGCTAACTGATTTTTTAGTTACGTGAGGACTTGGACAACAACTGATAAATATTGTAACCTTATTTTTACCTTTTTTTAGAGGGGGATGTGATCCTCCCGTATCGATCGGCACAACGGTTACATGTGTGGAAATGATCTCAAACTTCAACGATAGCGGAAATCCCAGACAGCTGGACCAGTGTGAGTACTGTGGTCCAGTGATCCATCAGCGACAGCAATGATAGATCATTCACTGTCCATCTCGTTTCGGGCATACCATCACCACCATGGATCTTAGAGCGTCCTCAATGGTTAACTCTTAGCTGCCTCTTAGAATTATTTATTAAAAAAAGAGAAAGCTGCTAACTTTTCTTTAAAAGCTAGTCCCTAAACAAAATAAAAGAATGCAACATGTGACCCATTCCTTATTTATATTTTAAGAGATGGCTGCTACCTCTTAGTTAACTCTATCATTAGAGACGCTCTTACCAATCTAATATCAGCCGTATCGCTACCTTGTTTTGCATAACTGCATATCAGCATATCTGATTCCAACAAGAAATAGTTGGACGCATAGACATTGCATTCGCTCGATCATTGGCCACCCACTCCTGTCCTGCTTTTTTTTCTCCCAATCGTGTCGCAAGAGATTCCTTCGATCCACCAGTGATGAAACCCACGGTCGTCTTGCTGCACGGTCCACCAATGCCAGCAGTGATCCACCGTCGATCTCGTTTCCGGCATGCCATCATCACCATCGATCTTACCAAACTAATGTCAGCCATATGTAGCTATCTCGGTGCGTTGTACTATATACATCTGGCTCCGAAAAGGAAATTGACCAAAGAGAAACGGTTGGGACACACCACCCACTCCAGTCCTACCTTCTGTCCCAATCGTGTCATAGGATCGAGTTTGCTTCGATCCACCAATGGCGAAACCCACTGTCGTCTTGGTGCCCGTCTGGGGCTTCGGGCACTTCGTGCCCATGCTCGAGGCCGGCAAAAGGATGCTGGAGCGCAGCGGCCGGCGCCTGACGATCACCGTGATCCTCATGCCGTTGCCGACAGCGCCGAAGCTGGCCGTCGAGATCGCCGAGCACCTGCAAAAGGAGGAGGCTGCGGACGCGGACATCCGTTCGCAGTAAACCGGACCGGTTACTGAAAAAAAAGGAAAAACGTCCGGTCCGGTGTACCCGATTTTCCGATTTTCGAATTTAAATTTCAAAAAATGAAAATTTGAAAAATTTTGAAACAAAATATGTAAAAAAATAGGTGAAATTTGCAGCGCAATGGTGCAACAATAACACGAAAATTCGATCGTTTGATGGGTCAAAAAATCGAGAAAGTTTTCTGGATTGAAAAAGGAATATTAAAAAAAGAAAATGACGACCAACAATTTCCTCGATTTTTTGACCAAGCAAACGATGGAATTTTCATGTTATTGTTTCACCGTTGCGCTAAATTGCATCTATTTTTTTAACTTTTTTTATTTTTCATTTCTTGTTGCATTTTTTTTCTATTTTTCCGCTCTTCGTCGGTTTTCCGAAATTTGGTCTCGTTTTCGGAAATTTTGTCCTGTTTACCGATAAACCGGATCAATTTTTTCGTCATTTGAATTTCAATTCGGTTTTCGACCGCTTTTCCAGTAAACCGGCCATCTCGGTCCGGCCTGGTTTTTCCAGTGAATCGGTAATGCAAACCTTGCTCATGGTAGCTTCTGGACTCGGTACATGTCACGTGGGTTCAAAATATGGATTTTATTTTTTTGCCTAGCAAGATTCGACAGCTTCTATAATAGGGGGTCAATCAGCTAACTGATTTTTTAGTTACGTGAGGACTTGGACAACAATTAATAAATATTGTAACCTTTTTTTTACTTTATTTTAGAGGGGGATGTGATCCTCCAGTATCGGCGCAACGGTTACATGTGTGGAAATGATCTCAATTAAACTTCAACGACAGTGGAAATCCCAGACAGCTGGACCAGTGTGAGTACTGTGGTCCAGTGATCCATCAGCGACAGCGATGATAGATTGTTCACCGTCCATCTCGTTTCCGTACCATCACCACCAAGGATCTTAGACTGACTCCAACTCATAATACCTAAATTGAAGACCTATATAGCTAAATAGGTACCCATTAGCCCTCAATGTACAAGATCCAAAATCATCTATCTCCAACCCAACACCAAAAGCACGACCTTTTTCTTTCCTCTCTCTTACCTCTCGACGCCGCTCCCATGCGCCGCCCTGGGGCCCCGCCCGCCGCCGCCGCGCCCCGTCCGCCGCTCGCTAGGCCGCCCCGCTGCGCCGTCGTCCCCTCCAAGCCTCGCCGCGAAGACTGGGACGACGGATCCAGCCGCGAGTACTCCCCAGACCTCGTCCGCCGCCCTGCCGCGCAAATCTAGCTCGGCGAGATGGAGCGCGACCGGGCGCGCTGCATCAGCGAGTGGGTCCATATGGCCACCCGCGACCGTGATGACGACACCGGCCGCCGTCATCCCCCGCCGACCATGCGCGCAGAAGCCAACGCGCCGTCTCCGACTTCCCCGACCGCAACCGATTGGGAGAGGAAGAGAATGAGGGGGAGATGCGGCCGTCGAGGGGGACGGGCCACGGCAAGGCAGCACGACGGAGGGGAGCGCGGAGGACGAGCCGCTGGCAGCGGCGGGGGAGAAGGTGAGGTGGCGCTGCACGGGAGGGAGGAGACGAGCGGGAGAGAAGAGATGGAGCGCTTGGGCACAGGGGACGCGCCGCATTTGTGCGTCACGCGTGTGGGGGGGGGGGGGGGGGGGCGCCGGAAAATGGGTGCGGGTTTTGGGTCCTCGGTTGGAGAGTATTTTTTACAGGTTTCAAGATCCGTTTAGTGTATGGGTCACCATATAGGTGATCAATTGGAGTCAGTATTACCAAACTAATATCAGCTGTATCCATCTACCTTGTTTGCATAACTGCATACTCCCTCCGTACCTAAATATAGAGCTTTTTAGCAATTAAACTCAAAAATAGTCTGGGTGTCAAAAGACCATCATACCCCTTATTTTACGTCAAGCCATCCCTCCACCTACCCTCCCACCAAACACAAAGTTTGTACTATCCTCAAAACGCTCTACATTTAGAGAAAAATTCAAACCTTCAAAACGTCGTATATAAAAAAGGGGGGCAGAGGTAGTATCTGATTGACTGATTCCAACAAGAAACAGTTGGACGCATAGACATCGCATTCGCTCGACCATTGGACCCACTCCTGTCCTGCCTTTTTTTCTCCCAACGTGTCGCACGAGATTCCTTTGATCCACCAATGATGAAACCCACGGACCACGGTCGTCTTGCTGCACGCGGTCCACCATTACCCGCCGATGCTAGCAGTGATCCACCGTCAATCTCGTTTCAAGCAGCCATCATAACCATCGATCTTACCAAACTAATGTCAGCCATATGTAGCTATCTCGGTGCGTTGTGTATGCATCTGGCAGGTCTATTTCGCGCGCGCGCGTGAGAAGGGCATCGCGCGCATCATCCCAACCGGCTGTCGGATGGTCTTTCGCCGGACCCGCGACATTTTCTTTTTGGCTTCTAAGCGCGTCGTCCGCCTTTTTTTAAGCTCACCGCCAGCCTTTGCCTCCCCTGCTCGCGCATGCATGCATAGGGACCAGCACCCCATGTGGCTGTAGGGCCCACGCACTTTCCTTTTTGCATACAGCTGGCGGGTCTCACATGGTGCAGCCATTTCTTTCTCTTATGTCTTTCCTCCTCCAAAAAGTTACAAAGAAACTTCTATTAGAACTTATTAAGAACAAACATCTATTCAAACATTTCTCTCAAATTTACAAAAACTAAACTTTCATTCAAAACTTTCATTTTTAAAAGTTCATTCAAAACTTTCATTTTTAAACTTTTGTTTAAACTTTCGATTTCAAACTTTCGTTCAAAACTTTTATTTTCAAAACTTTCGTCTAAACTTTCAACAAAATGTAATCACTGCGTGGACCCCGCCACCTGCTCCTGCATGCACACAGCACAACACGCAGCTCCGGCTCGAGGCAAATCCTCACTGCCCCATGTGCTAGTGGCCCCCACGCGGCCCCTGCGTGAGCACAAGCGTGATTATCTCCACTGCCTCACCCGCTGGACCCCACGCGGCCCCCACGCGAAAGCGACACGCGCGGACGCGAACGCGCGCTCGCGCGTGTGTCAGACTTTTCGCTCCGGAAAGGAAATTGACGAAAGAGAAACGGTTGGGACACACCACACCCACTCCAGTCCTACCTTCTGTCCCAATGGTGTCACAGGATCGAGTTTGCTTCGATCCACCAATGGCGAAACCCACTGTCGTCTTGGTGCCCGTCTGGGGCTTCGGCCACTTCGTGCCCATGCTCGAGGCCGGCAAAAGGCTGCTGGAGCGCAGCGGCCGCCGCCTGACGCTCACCGTGATCCTCATGCCGTTGCCGACAGCGCCGAAGCTGGCCGCCGAGATCGCCGAGCACCTGCAAAAGGAGGAGGCTGCGGACGCGGACATCCGTTCGCTCCACGTCCCTTCCGTCGATGCCCCGACCGGCACCTCCGGCATCGAGGAGTTCGTCTCCCGCTACATGCAGCTTTACGCGCCCCACGTGAAGACGGCCGTCGCCGGCCTGACGTGCCCGGTGGCCGGGGTCCTCGTCGACCTCTTCTGCACACCGCTGCTCGACGAGACCCAGGAGCTTGGCGTGCCGGCCTACGTGTACATGATCTCCAGTGCTGCGATGTGCTCGCTGATGCTGCGGTCCCCTGTTCTGGACGAGGAGGTGGCCGGCGAGTTCGAGGAGTTGGAAGGCGGAGTGGACGTGCCGGGCCTCCCGCCAGTGCCTGCGTCCTGCCTCCCGACGGGGCTGGAGAACAGGAAGATCGAAACCTACAAGTGGTTCTTATACAACGGACGGCGTTACATGGAAGCCGCCGGTATCATCGTCAACACCATCGCCGAGCTCCAGCCGCGCGTGCTCGAGGCCATCGCGGATGGGCGGTGCACGCGCGGAATCCGCCCTCCTCCAGTGTACACCGTCGGGCCGGTGATCCCACTCGCCGAACCCACCGCCGACGCCGAGCACGAGCGGCACGAGTGCGTGCGCTGGCTCGACACGCAACCCCCGGCGTCCGTGCTGTTCCTCTGCTTCGGAGGCGGAGGCTTCTCCACCGCGCCACAGGCGCACGAGTGTTGGCGGTCGTTAAACCATGTTTTGACCGCCACCCTACCGGTAAATAAATATATAACACCAAGATTTTGTGCATAGTAGATAGGAATAATGCTACTCCACAGGTTTTGGTGGATATTTGGATGCAGGAGTGAATAATGGAGAAAAGTGGGCCCAGCCAGGGAAAATCCCTGGCCGGCCGGCCCCACCTGGTGGCCGCAGGCCCCAGACTTCCTCAGGTGGGCTGGAAACTAATCCACAACGCATAATTCAAGTCCAGCCCAGCAGAATTGCACCGCCATTCTAGATGGTGGGCTATTTGGGCCTTTACTTGGCCCTCACTTCAATTCTGCCGACCCCACGAAGTAGCCGACCTTCGGACCGCCATCAGGAGATGATCTGGAGCGTTCAGGCAGAAGTGGCCAACCGACAGAAGGGACGGCCGGCCGGCCACCCCCCTAGGCCGGCCGGCCGACTTTATCGCCACCGTCTCTCCAGCTTCGGCCAGGGTGCTCCCACCGCCTTCACAAGCTATAAATTGGACTCCTCGGCCTCCGAAGCAACTCGCACCATCACACTTCATCCAAGTGTTCATTAGTTTAGTTTAGTAGTAGCTTTGGGAGAGTGTAGAGTAGAGTAGAGTGAGAGCTCTCTCGGGCTTCCGGAGTCTTCTCGGAGTTCGCTATAGTTCTTTGTATCTTTACTCTTTTGAGATTTTATTTTATTTAATATATAATTAGTTTTATCATTATTTATTTCTTTTTAGTAATTCTTTTCTATTTAGTTTATTTATTCTGTTAAGTAAGTGCTCGTAGAAGTCTTGTTGTGGGATTCGTGATTGTTGGAGTATGCAAGTACGAGAGAGTGCCTTCGTCGAGATGACGTCGTGTGAAATCTGTGCTTGTTTATTCTTAGATAGGACTGCTCCGTTGATCAAGAGTAGTTCCTCTAGGCGGGTTGTAAGCGTGGCGCTTAGATCTTGGCCTATGCACGTTTGGCACCCAGCCCCACGGAGGATGGTAGTCGCGAGTGCATGTGACAGCTGCACTGGTCTCTGTAATCCACCACGTCCGGGTTGGACTCAGCAGGGTCTTAATTATAGCATACGATTCCCTAGGTTTGAACTAGCATCATCGGTTGACCTAGCACATGTGTGCCCCGAAACGACATGACTTGTATGTGTGTGATCTTAACTAGAGTAGATAACCTTTGTAGATTAGACTACTAGAAAGAGTAAATACTAGGTAAACATACAGGTAGCCTTAGCTCTATCTCGTTGCTCTCCCAAATGTATACTACAGTTTTTTTTTATTACCTTGGATTTGAGGATGTGTGTGCCACCCATATATATCATGCCCATCTTACCCCCGTCTCAAGTATAGTTTGATACATTATTCTTTCTCTAAATTATCCAGTGCATTGCTACTGTTCAGCTCCCTTTTGCTCTACTTCCCTGCGGAAATATAAATACGATAACCCTGGAATACTCCTAGGTGAAATGCTACAATGGTGATCCGTTCGCTTGCGGAATTAATGAATTTTAATTTTATCGCATAAGAACCGCCAACAAGCATTTCTGGCGCCGTTGCCGGGGAAGTAGCAGCTAGGAAACTGAATAAATGCATTGAAGTTTGTGAGAAGAATAATTATCACTTACTTTTGCGGGCTTACCCTTGTCTTGTCTTTCTTTGTTGTGGAAATTTGAAACAGGACAGTGCATGACTGGTTTCGACCTACCAGAAAACTTCCACCTAGATCCGGAACAGTTCTTGAGAAGGGTGAGGGCCAGGCTTACCCCTCCTCCCACTCACGCTCGATCGAAAGTTCTGGCTCTTGAAGGATCCCTTCCGACGACTGTCGAGCACCCTCCATCTTCATCAACGAACAACAACATGGGTGATCCAGTCGCGAAGACGATCAACGATTTCTCCGCGCCAACTACGGAGAACATCCGCGTGGGTCCCAACCCGCGCATCACCAACAAGGACTACGAGCTCAAGCCAGCCTTGATCAACATGATCTTGGCCAGTCCTTTCTGTGGGAAGCCGTCGGAGGATGCAAATGCTCACCTCCAAAGGTTCCTGATGACGTGCAACACCTTCGTCATAAAGGATGCACCTCAGGACGCTATCCGACTACAGCTTTTCCCATTCTCTCTGTTGGGGAAGGCTCTCCAGTAGTTCTACGCGAACCAAGAGTCCCTCGACACGTGGACGGCATGCTCCAATGCCTTCCTCGCCAAGTTCTTCCCGCCGGGCAAGACGACTGCCCTGCGGAACAAGATATCGGGCTTCCAACAGCTCGCAGATGAGTCGACCGTGGAAGCCTGGGACAGGATGCAGGAGTACGTTCTCTCATGCCCACACCATGGCATGGAGGAATGGCTCCTCATACAGAGTTTCTACCACGGTTTGAGGCCGTCCGCTCGAGACCACCTCGACGCCGCAGCAGGCGGCTCTTTCTTCTCTCTTAGCGTGAAGAACGCTAAGAAGTTGATTGAGAAGGTGGCGGCCAACCAGACTCATGGTGAACGCCAAGCGGCGAGCACCAAGACCCGTGGAGTGCACCAAGTGGAGACGATGGACATGCTTGCCATCAAGCTCGATCAGCTACTCCGCAAGGTGGAATCTCCACAGGACCTGCAAGTTGCGGACTCCCGCATGACTTGTGAAGAGTGCGGCAACACAGGGCATATGGGCATCAATTGCCCGAATGCGAGAGAGGAATGTAATTTCCTCAACAATGGCAATGGGTACCGCTCCCAGAACAACTACGGCTGGAATTCCAGGCCCGACCTCTCCTTTAACAAAAATCAGGGAGGTAACAATGGTAATCTTTCCCGCTTTGAGCCCTCTATCAAGGATCTAGTTCTCGGCCAGGTCAAGATTAATGATAGCATCAGTAAGAAGTTTCTTACTACCGACAAGGCTTTAAAGAGCATAGATGCCAAGCTAGAGTCGTTCAGCACTGCCCTGCAGAATCAGCTAAGCCATAACAAAATGCTAGAAACGCAAATTGCGCAAATAGCTTCAGCTGTTCAGTCTCCTCGTGCGGGTAGACTTCCTGGGCAACCAGAAGTTAGCCCCAAGGAGAGCGTAAATGCAATAACCATCAGGTGTGAAGAGAGCGACGTGGAGACCACGCTTCCCAAGGATGTGATCCGAAAAGACCCTGGATGGCCAACCATTCCGTGTTTGGTCAATGACCGGTGTTTTGCTCGGGCACTATGTGACTTGGGGGCGAGCGTGAGCATCATGCCAAAAGCGATGTACGATGGGTTAAACCACCCATTGTCCCCAACGATCATGAAGCTCCAGCTTGCAGACGGGTCACTACGCCTGCCCTTGGGGATTGTCGAAGAAGTCCCCGTACAGATCAGAAATCTCTTCGTCCCCGTCGATTTCGTTGTGCTCGACATGGAAGTGGATGTCAAGACCCCTCTCATCCTCGGGAGACCGTTCTTGAGCACCACCAACGCCAACATCGACGTGGGGGCGGGAGAAATCCACTTGGACTTCAACGGCAGGGAAGAGACATTCAGCTTCAAGCCTAAGGTTGAACAATGCAAGCAAGTGAGGGTCATATATGGAAAGGACCCAAGGAGAGTGGAGAAGATTGAGATTACTCCACCCATGCCACAGCCAGACAAGCTTATTGCATACATGAGAGACTATCTGGAAAGAGAGAATGCAAGAAGGCTAGCAAAATATTGGAGGACTCCAAGGAGGATGCCTCAGCCGCCAAACACACCTCAAGCCCCTCTTACTCCTCCCCCGCAAGAAGGAGTAGGCGAGTCACAATCGCCTAAGAAGAGGAGAGCAAGGCGCTCAAGGAAGAAGAAGGCAGCTACGGTATCGACCGATGATAGTACAACAAAGGCGCCTAATAAAGAAAAGGTCGCCGCCACAAGTACAAAGAAGACAACTAAAGTGTGGCGGAAGAAAGACGGAACCTCAGCCCCGCCAAATTCTCCAGCGAGCGAGGTCCAAACAAATTGAAGACATGGAGAACGTCTAGCTCAAAGACGTAAAAATGAGAGCCCTCCGATTGGGGAGGCCATCCCAATCGTTATCCTAGCTAGGCCTAGCACTTGTTTTTCTTTTTCATAAACCGTAAAAATAAAATTTAAAAACAACAAAAATAATAGGAATTCCCGGCGATGCTCATTAGGGGCTAGCCACTTGTATCATCCTTACTCTTTTTTGCAGGTCAAGAAGGAGGAGGAAGAGCCTGGATCAAGCTTAAGTCTTGCAAAGACTCAAGCTTGGGGAGGGCCCCCAGGTGAGACGGAGTTCAACACTAGCTCGAGTCTTGCAAAGACTCAAGCTTGGGGAGGACCCCCAGGTAAGTATTTCTAACTTTCTTAATAAACTCCCTGTTTTGAATAAATGCTAGAATCTTGGTGTTATGCTACGCTTAAGGGAAATGATGATCGAGTTACAAATTAGCTTCCCATGTGTCGCATAGATGCAACTTCTACTCCTGACATATGTGTTATTTTTGCTTAAGCATGATCACATCATGAGTCTTGCTTATTTTCGTGGGTTGCATTTGTTACACCAAGTCTGAGCATTGTGGATTGTGATATGACATGATTAGGACTTGTTGCAATTTCTTAGTGTGGTTTCATCCAGAGACGTTTTTCTTGAATTGCTGCAAGTACCTAAAACCCTTCTGTTTTGGCACACTTCTCTTAGTGTGAGGATTTATTTACCTACCAGAGCCATATCATAATATTCGAAACAGCCCCACTCATAGCCATTTGCTTATGTATTGAGTTTTGTTAAGGTTCGATGTACTCTTGAAACTAAGCACTCCTAATTTTGGTCATAATTCCTTCGCGTGTTTTTTCGAAAATTTCCTTCCACCAAATAAAAAGGGGAATGTTTGGATAAATCAACCAAACATTTTCAAGAGTTTGCAAAACTTTTGGTCCATCCAAAAAGCTCAAGAATATTTCAAAATGTTTCTTTTGAACCATGCAAAAATTATGGCCCTTTGCACCATGGAGTAGTCAAAAAAAAAAAACCTCCATGGTTGCATGACAAAAGTCAATGGTTATATGGTTCTTATCATAAACATCTTGAGCAAAATAAAGGACCAATGTTTTCAAAACCCCCTTCCACAAGTGTGAGTCCATTTTCTCCCCCTCCATCACATCATCTCTTATGACCAAAATAAATGGAGTTGCTATGTTGATTGAGACTCATTCTTTAGCTTTACAATATATGCATGGCACTTGTGCGTTCCATACCAAGCTCCACATACAAAGCCTCATTTGGTAGAAGGTAGGATGAGTGTAGCTTGTAGGAATAAGACTCACATCAGGGTTGTAAGAGAAGTGCCATCCAAAACGAAGGAGAATTTTTGCGCCTTACCTTGCAGCATATAAAAACTCTGGATGCATACCTGCTAGAATTGTTCACTTGTCCAAAAGTGTCGTTCTAATCTTCAATGCTGCATGACAAGGTGTAACTAATAAGCCCCACGATTTTTGCAACACTCATGAATATTTCGTGCCCTCGTAAACTTACCACTGTTTAGGGAGTATGTTGTTGCATTTTTATTACCCATGGGGCGCTTCTTTGTAACTCCTGATCCGCCGGTACCCTGAGTTGAGTTTGCTCGGGACGAGCAAAGTTTAAGCTTGGGGAAGTTGTTGGCGGTTGTTAAACCATGTTTTGACCGCCACCCTACCGGTAAATAAATGTATAACACCAAGATTTTGTGCATAGTAGATAGGAATAATGCTACTCCATAGGTTTTGGTGGATATTTGGATGCAGGAGTGAATAATGGAGAAAAGTGGGCCCAGCCAGGGAAAATCCCTGGCCGGCCGGCCCCACCCTAGGCCGGCCGGCCCCACCTGGTGGCCGCAGGCCCCAGACTTCCTCCAGTGGGCTGGAAACTAATCCACAACGCATAATTCAAGTCCAGCCCAGCAGAATTGCACCGCCATTCTAGAAGGTGGGCTATTTAGGCCTTTACTTGGCCCT
Organism: Eragrostis nindensis; assembly: GCA_012490785.1. NCBI lineage: Eukaryota > Viridiplantae > Streptophyta > Magnoliopsida > Poales > Poaceae > Eragrostis > Eragrostis nindensis. The sequence goes on from JAAXCT010000093.1 coordinate 875,429, forward strand.
CACTTCAATTCTGCCGACCCCACGAAGTAGCCGACCTTCGGACCGCCATCAGGAGATGATCTGGAGCGTTCAGGCAGAAGACGGTGGCCAACCGACAGAAGGGACGGCCGGCCGGCCACCCCCCTAGGCCGGCCGGCCGACCGCCACCGCCTCTCCAGCTTCGGCCAGGGTGCTCCCACCGCCTTCACAAGCTATAAATTGGACCCCTCGGCCTCCGAAGCAACTCGCACCATCACACTTCATCCAAGTGTTCATTAGTTTAGTTTAGTAGTAGCTTTGGGAGTTAGAGTAGAGTAGAGTAGAGTGAGAGCTCTCTCGGGCTTCCGGAGTCTTCTCGGAGTTCGGTATAGTTCTTTGTATCTTTACTCTTTTGAGATTTTATTTTATTTAATATATAATTAGTTTTATCTTTATTTATTTCTTTTTAGTAATTCTTTTCTATTTAGTTTATTTATTCTGTTAAGTAAGTGCTCGTAGAAGTCTTGTTGTGGGATTCGTGATTGTTGGAGTACGCAAGTACGAGAGAGTGCCTTTGTCGAGATGACGTCGTGTGAAATCTGTGCTTGTTTATTCTTAGATAGGACTGCTCCGTTGATCAAGAGTAGTTCCTCTAGGCGGGTTGTAAGCGTGGCGCTTAGATCTTGGCCTATGCACGTTTGGCACCCAGCCCCACGAAGGATGGTAGCCGCGAGTGTATGTGACAGCTGCACCGGTCTCTGTAATCCACCACGTCCGGGTTGGACTCAGCAGGGTCTTAATTATAGCATACGATTTCCTAGGTTTGAACTAGCATCATCGGTTGACCTAGCACGTGTGTGCCCCGAAACGACATGACTTGTATGTGTGTGATCTTAACTAGAGTAGATAACCTTTGTAGATTAGACTACTAGAAAGAGTAAATACTAGGTAAACATACAGGTAGCCTTAGCTCTATCTCGTTGCTCTCCCAAATGTATACTACAGTTTTTCTTTTATTACCTTGGATTTGAGGATGTGTGTGCCACCCATGTATATCATGCCTATCTTACCCCCGTCTCAAGTATAGTTTGATACATTATTCTTTCTCCAAATTATCCAGTGCATTGCTACTGTTCAGCTCCCTTTTGCTCTACTTCCCTGCGGAAATATAAATACGATAACCCTGGAATACTCCAAGGTGAAATGCTACAATGGTGATCCGTGCGCTTGCGGAATTAACGAATTTAATTTTATCGCATAAGAACCGCCAACAACGAGGTGGCGCGCGCCCTGGAGCGCAGCGGGCACCGCTTCCTCTGGGTGCTGCGTGGGCCGCCGCCGCCCGGCGTCAAGCAGCCCTCGGACGGGGACCTCGCGGAGCTGCTCCCGCCGGGCTTCCTGGAGAAGACGAAGCAGAGAGGGCTCGTGTGGCCGAAACGGGCGCCGCAGAAGCAGATCCTGGCGCATGCCGCCGTGGGGGGATTCGCCACGCACTGCGGCTGGAACTCCATCCTTGAGAGCCTGTGGTTCAGCGTGCCGATGCTGCTGTGGCCGTACTCCGCGGAGCAGCACTACAACGCGTTCGCGCTGGTGGAGGACATGGGCGCCGCCGTGGCGATGGAGGTGGACAGGAAGAGGAATAATTTCGTGGAGGCGGCCGAGCTGGAGCGCGCGGTCAAGCCTCTCATGGACGGCGGCGAGGCGGCGCGCAAGGTTAGGGACAGGACCGTGGAGATCAAGGCGGTCCGAGCACGGCACGGCCCGGTGCATAGAAGGGCCGTGCTGGCCCGGAGCTCGCCTAGGGCCGTGCTTGGGCCTAGGTGCAAGCCCGCTGTGCCGGCCCGGCCCGTTTAGCACCAGGCCCGTTCAGCCCACCACGCGGCCCATGTAGGACGGCCCGGCACGACACGGCCCGGTCGGTTTAGTCATATTTTATATTAAAATAATTAAAAATATAGGAAAAAAATTGTATTTTTAACCTAGGGCCGGCCCAGCACGGCACGGCCCGTTCGACCCGCGGCCCGGCACGCCCCGTCTAACACGGCTAGGGCCGTGCTTGGGCTTGGCCTCAGGCCCGCCGTTCCGGCCCACGAGTCATAAGGGCCGTGCTGGCCTGTCAAAGAAATGGCCCGGCCCGTGACGGCTCAGGCCGTGTGTTGGCGATTTCTAGCATACCATTTTATATGCCAACTGCGTATATTTAGAGCATAAATGTCATCATTATAGGCCATTAACCCTTGATAATAGCACTATATTTGTATATGTCATTCTGGAGATTTATTGTAGAAACAGATGAAAAGGACGACATTCTGGACATTTTGGCTGATCTAGACCTGAAGAGAAGAAAAGCAGCAGAAAAGGCTTACTGTGCCGATCGGCACAGCCTTGTGCCGACCGGCACAGGGGACTTCAGGGCCATCGAGGCTGGCGCACCATTCAGTTGATTCTAGAAGGAAGTCATCCGAACCAATCTTGGGAGATATTCGTCACGAAGAGATAAAAGATACTCGAAGATTTGAAAGAACAATGCAAGACTTGATCTCGAAGAAAACTGACTGGAGTGCTCACATGGAAGCTACATAGGACTTTGGAACCGACTTAGAGAGGAGACCGAGTTGGACACGAGGTGTGCCGATCGGCACGGCCTCTGCGCCGATCGGCACGAGGACTCTCTTCCCGAGATCTTTTTCCTTTCCGAAGCGCAGACCTATATAAACCTGTAGAAACCCTTTCTACAGAGGGTTTCGAGATCGGCCGCTAGAGGGACAACACAGCTAGTAAGTTTAGAGCCACCGGGGCTTGCCTCGTTCTTCATGTTCTCTAGTTGTTAGATCAAGAACCGCTGGTGCTAAGAGGTGATCCATCAAGGTAGGCCTACTAGATGGTAATGTATCTTGTACTATGTATTATCAAAGTATGGTTGAATATGTGGATGAATGGTTTTGATTATTGATTGCCTGGATTTTATGGTCTTTACATGCACTTGTTCCTACGCTTAGTGACGACTAAGTATTAGATGTTATCTTAATTGTGGTGGCAATAAGAGGTGAGAGATTCAATCTCTCACTATCTCCATTGTGGTTAAGTGTTGGCGATTTCTAGCATACCATTTTATATGCCAACTGCGTCTTATTTAGAGCATAAATGTCATCATTATAGGCCATTAACCCTTGATAATAGCACCATATTTGTATATATGTCGTTCTGGAGCTTTATTGCAGAAACAAATGAAAAGGACGACATTCTGGACATTGAGGCTGATCTGGACCTAAAGAGAAGAGAACCAGCAGAAAAGGCCTACTGTGCCGATCGGCACAGCTCTGTGCCGACCGGCATAGGGGGCTCCAATGCCACCGAAGCTGGCCCACCATTCAGTTTATTCTAGAAGGAAGTTATCCGAACCAATCTTGGGAGATGTTCGTCATGAAGAGATAAAAGATACTCGAAGATTTGAAAAAGGGAAGGTGCCGATCGGCACACTGAAGAAATTGACCTCTCGGGTCTGAAAAAGGGAACTGAGAACAAGGAACACGGTCCTGCGACCTTTCTGGATATGCAGCTGCTGACCAAGACAGAAAGGATTCAACATCATGATGAGCAATTCTCCAGGTTTGTCGATATTATGAAGAAGTTATATATCAATGTTCCGTTCCTTGATGCTCTTCAAGTGCCCACCTATGCCAAGTACATAAAGGATATTATGCAAAGTAAGAAGTCCTTAGCATCAGAAGAAGTAGTGAAGATGACAAGCGAGTGCACTGCAGCTATTAATGACATTACACCAGAAAAGAAGCCCGACCCCGGATCTAGCTCAAACCTTTGAAGGGGCTTTATGTGATCTTGGAGCAAGTGTAAGTGTCATGCCTCGCTATGTCTTTGCAAGTTTGAATTTGCCAGAGTTGGAGCCTACGGCTATGTGTTTGGAGTTGGCCGATCAATCGGTTCGCTATCCCGATGGAATTGCTGAAGATGTGCCTGTCCAGATTGGTGATCATATAGTTCCTGTGGATTTTATTGTGCTTGATATGGATAGAAGGACAAAGACTTCATTGATTTTGGGCCGGCCATTCTTGAGGACAGCGAAGGCAAACATTGATGTGGGGAGTGGGAAGATAAGTTTCGACATAAGCGGAGCCTCCTACATATTCAATTTTCGCCCCAAGAGAGAAGAAAGCCATACGGAATCCAAGTGGGTTGAGAAATACAAGTCTCCGCACCATAAAGCAATCGAGGGTAATTGGAGGAAGGACATGTCCTATCATTGAAGGAGAAGAGACAAGAGAACCTTGTAGTGTCGCAATGTTTTCCCGTAGAGCGACGCTAAGGAAGTGATTTATACGGGGAGGTCAAGCTATACGACCTTTTCAAAACTAAGAGCGCTTTTTGGGAGGCAACCCAAAATCCGGGGAGCGAGTCATAGGGTGAGTCTTTGTGTGTTAGTGCTTTCGGGAGGGCAACCCGCGAATTAGAAATTTAGTGCTAACCGGAAGGGCAACCCGGCCTTTAAATTGTTTGCTTGTAATCCACAATAATGCTCTCGGAATAAAATTTGTTAGTCCAAGTGCTTGTTTTAGCTTTTGTGTGAACACCTGCGCTGTCTGTTTACTTTCTGTAGTTTTGTTTTTGTATTTCGCTTGTCCGCTAACAGCGCAGGAAGAAAAGAAGCAAAAAGAGGAAATTCTGGACAGTGCCGACCGGCACAGGTTTGTACCGATCGGCACAGGAGCAAGCACGCCAAATCGTGCTCTGCATGTTACCCCGAACTGGAGATGCAAATTAATATGGGGGTAAAATGAAGAAAATATGCGGAATATCCGAGGAAGGAAGATGCGGAAAGGTAGGTGCAATAATTGTCCCGAGAATATTTCCGTGCTTTTGGTATTTTTCTGTGTCGCAGAGATATACTGGATGATTCTTGCGGAAGAAGGAGGCACTGGCGGAAATTTGGCACAGTTGCCGACCGGCACGGTGGTGTGCCGATTGGCACAGCTTGGAAACGCCACCTCCAGGAATCTTGATACTACAGGAAGCTTGACATCCACAAAAAATTTGAAATTTTAGCGACACAAAGCAAAGAAGTTTTGAATCGGGCACGGACTCCGCTGCGCCGACCGGCACCCAGCCGTGCCGACCGGCACTGAGTCCAAGAATTCGAATCGGATCATCAAAGTCTGTGCACATTGGAAGGAGTAAAAATCACTGACACCCATGCAGCTGCCGAGCACAGGGGGAACACCGCACACCCTGCCTTGGGATGGAGCAAAAGTGCCGACCGGCGCGAGCTTCGTGCCGATCGACACCATTGGGAAAATTCAAATTTTGAATTTGCTCCCCTGTTTCCCGACATGAGACACTGTATGCAGCACGGGGAAGAGGAAAAGAAAGTGCGGAAGCCAAGGCGCCGCGGGGGGGGGGGGGGGGGGGGGGGGGAATCAGTTCAAGTTTGAATTGTGCCGACCGGCACGGTGGACGTGCCAATCGGCACATCATGTAAAAGCCAAAATTTTGCAGGTGTACCCCTGTCTCCCGACATGCGACACTGTTTAAGGCATGGGAAGAAGAAAAGAAGGCGTGGCCGCTGTTGGTATTTCTTACACCACGAATAAATCCGCAAGCGCACGGAATACCGTTGTAGCACTTCACCCGGGAGTATTCCAAGGTATCGTATTTGTTTTCCCCAAGGAACGGAGTTATCCTGCAGCAAGGTTAGTTTTACCCAAAGACACACAAGAACGATAGTAGTATAGGATTGAGAGGATGAATAAAGATCTAGTTATCCCTTAGGATGGTCGCACTCAAGCTCTACTTGTCTACTTCGGGCACTGGTATAGACCTGGTCTGCCAAGTCACGCCAGCCTGTAGCTCTACGACGAACCCGAACGTGGAGGATTACAAGGGACGGACAGGGCTGTCACCACCTGCCGCCTACCTCTACAAACCGTGGGGCACGCTGCAAACAAAGGTAACCTCTAGCCTAGACACCACGTCTATGCCGTCGATTACTACTCTAACCCCGGTCCTGGTACTGATTCAGAAGGCTAGAGCACTCCTTGCGGAGCGATGATCCCGCAAACAAGTATAACAAGAATAACGACTAGTAAACAATGCTCGCTAGATCAATATCACCACGAATACTAACTTATGAATAAGAACAACGAACGAACTATGAACGAACGACGAACGAAGAACGAACGACGAACGAACGAAGAACGAACGACGAACGAAGAACGAACGATGAACTATAAATAAGATAATATCCGCCAAGGTACAAGATTTGGGCTAAGTCCTCACAAAGGGAGGACTACCCCTCTCTTCTCCCCTGCCCTCTCCTCTACTCTACTACTATACAAGAGGCCCTTGGCCTGGATGGGAGTGGAATGACTTGTGTCTTGTGTTGTGTGTTGAAAGGAGGGGGGGTACCCCTTTATTTATAGCCTTGGTAGGTCGGTTTGGGGGTCCTCCACCGCCTTTGGGCATTGATTGCAGGCTGAACCGACCTTGGTATGACGGTGGGAAACTTCCATAAAAAGATGAGCCTTAGAGGCTAAGATACCAGGTCGGCCGACCTATGAGGTGGGGTCGGCCGACCCCACACGGCCACCTCCTGGCTCCCCTCTTCTCTGGCATATCCTCTGGAATATTCTCTTCTTGATTTCACATGCTATCCTCTGATATATTCTTGATATTATCCTGATTTGGTTCTTTGGAATATTCCTGATATTATTCTGATATGGATCCTCTGAGATATTCTTGATATGATCTGGGTTGATTTGGAGGGTCCATATATCTTTGCCATTATTGAGGATCTCCAGGAGAGGATATTTCTTCATGTCTCCTTGATATTGGGCTTTTGGGGAGATATCTTTATTCCGGGGAAAATCGGTGTTTCCAGAGTAGACCTTTTATGCTTCCTTTTCCCCGTAATCATACGAAATGCAGCTGCACTCACAAATTCACCAAGACTCGTGGAAATGATTAGTTTCAAGACCTAAGTCTACCTTTGGTGTTTGCTTAGAGGGTAAAAGGTGCAGCTAGTTGACGGTTTATTTTGGGTCTAAGAGCCGTCAACAACTCCCCCACACTTAGCCTTTGCTCGTCCTCGAGTAAAGCTGAAGGACTAAGGTGGAACATAACTTTCTTTGGTATGATGCTAGCATACAAGTTATTCCAAGCCATACCTGCACCCGTGAACTTTGATGTGTCTACCATGTCATCTTGGGCGGTTGAGGAATGGAACGGTCATGATTCAAGTCATCGTTGCTGCATCTGCTGAGTAACTTGGGTTTTTGAAAGATTTTCAAAAGTAAAAACATAGCTCATACTCCTCGAATGATAACTCTCAGATCGCTCAATGTGTATGATTCCTCACCAAGGCATTTGGATTTGCCTCTTTTCATCCTACTTCTATGTAAGGCTTTATTTGGAGCTTGGTAGGGAATGAAAAGGAGCATACTTGCATTACTTATGTTGCTAAGTCAAAAACCGGATCCAAGGAGAAAACAAGTCATACAATCTGATCAAGAGTGTGCACGTGTGTGGATAAGTGTATGATGGAAGTGAATATGGTGGTTACTCCTTGATGTGATGATGTCTCTCTCTTGGTTGATTTTTATTAGAGAACATAGCTATCACTCATTTTCTTTTCTTTCTCTCTTTTTTTTTCGATCATGCTCATGTTTGAGCGGTTCTTTCTTTATTCGTGCTCATGCATATGAGCACTCTTTCTTCTTCTTCTTTTTTTTCATTTTCTCTCTCTCTCTTTTTTTTCGATAGCCGTGTCTCTTTTGCAAGAATATTTGGAGAGAGACATCAAGAACAAATGACGGAGTATTTATTTTGGTGGATGGATGAAATGGTGTGGCTAACTTCCAGTGTAGAAGTTTAGCATGTTTTGTGGTGGTGGTGTATGTGTACGTGATCTTGATCATGAAAGTATGACAAGCATCTCTCAAGGGTCACAACAATTTGACAAAGCTCAAAGCAATAACAAGCAGCATTTGTAGAGGCTTTCAATATGATCATTATTTGGCTCTGGTGGGAATATAAGATCATTGAGGAGTGCAAAGCTATGGATTTTGAGTTTTGCAAGATAAATTCCCAAGCACTTTATGCAGAATAAGCAAGATTTCCTCTCATCCAACCATATCTCATTCGCCAACAACTTAGATAAACATGGGGTCCTATGAGATTGGTGTTCACAAGCAACAGGTGTATGATGCGAGGAATAAAGAGTATGCAGGCCAACCAGGTGAAAGTATGTTGGTTCATTTTATCTTTGAGTTAAATTTGCAAGATTATCACGAAAAGGTTATTTTAACTCAAGAAATAGGGACTAGGGGATAAGATGCGCAAACCATCGCCATGGATGAAGTGGAGATCAAGTGGGACCTTTGGGTGTTTGATCGAACCAAAGGGTTCAATCATTCTTTGTTTTCTTGTGCCCAATGGCTCCACTCAGCGTGTTGATCGGTGCGATGTTGTGCATCGTGTTGGTGGGAGATCTCGAATGTATGCGTGATGAAGACAGAGAGATCTCCCCCACACTTGTTCTTGTACCTGGCTTCTTTTTATTCAAAACAAACAAAAGAATATGAAAGCAAAAAGGACTCTACCGGGGTTAAAGACTGGGGAGCCTTAATTTATTTAAATAGAAAACCAGCTCAAGGCGCATTATGCGTTTTGAAAAGGGAAGATAAAAGCGCCTTGTTTATTCATATTTTTTTTTAAAAAACTTATTTCTTTATTTGAATTTAGGTTATTTTTCAACTTTTTATTTTATCATGTAAGGTGAAAGCTGAAGGATACAAGTTGCGATACAATTTACCTTAGTGGGGGAGGGAACCTCCCCCACACTTGTTCTTTGCTCATAGCCCTTGATTGGGGTTGAACCCCATGCGTTGGTTGTGGGTCTTGAGATTGACCGGGCTTTGTTGCAGCGCGGCGTTGATGTTGGCACATTGATCCTCAATGGTTTGCTGCCATCATGTGCCACGACGAACCTCAAGCCTCATATCCTTGCGTGGGTTGGTCCCAACCAAGTGGTACTTAGTTGTTTCCCACCCCGCTTAGATACTCATAGGCTGGGGCTGCGGTGGTGGCACCTTCATGGCTGCATTCCTCGACTTTTTCCAAGTAATCCCTGCCAAAAGCACTACTCTTGCAAGCAATCCTCATCCAGCTTGGAGAGGGATGGTTAGCTCTCATGGCATATACAAATAAAGTCCCAGGTTAGTTAACCGGATCTCATCTGTATAGCCGAGGAAGATAAGCACAAGCGAATCTTGTGACCATGTATGAGTGTGACCATAAACATGATAATCCTCATTGATAAAAGATCAGGGCTCATTGATATAAGAAACTTAAGCATTTGTAAAGCCCAGACTCTATAAGCAACATGAGCAATCAACGAGGTGCATTCAACAGGTCATGGATGCTTGAAAAGTTCTAACCATTGCAAATGCATTGCATAGGAGAGATTCTTAAGTTATAAACCATGGCAGCAGGATTCTAAGCTCATTCCTCATAGAAAGGTCAAATGATCATCTTAAGGAACACAAGTCATAGCAAGCCATTCATGCATCAAGCACAAGGTGGAATGTGATACTTTGCCAAAGAGCATGCTTGCGAAGACTAGGAGTTGTAGAAAAGCTCAAGCAAGCAATGCTTATGGAAACCTAGTAGTAGACCAAGATTGTTCCATGAAAGCACTTGATACTCATTCAGCAAGAACCGAAGAATAAAACCATTGTCTACTACTAGCAGGGTGCATAAAAACTGTATGGCAAGTAGGAGCGAACCTTCCAGCAAAACTTTCTCACCCTATGGCTTCTCATCATTGGCAAAGTTAACATTCATACCTGTCTTGTGCAGCAATTCCGCGTCACATACTCATGTGTGGGCGTGGACATGGTTCCATGAGTGTTGTAAGCTTGCATCTCCTCATCGCACACCAAGATGGATTGGTTGAGAGAGGAGTCTCGACGTGTTGTTCTCATCGTGGTCCACCTCCATGGGATACTCTTGAAGCTCTTCATGCCAACCTTCTCAAGCTTGGCATGAGCTCGATGGAGAGGTACGGATTTGTGTCACGTCGAGAGTGACTTGGTTTTGAGCTTGTCGCCTTCTTCAACGCATCGATGAGCCACTTGTTGGCCCATTTCATAGCTGCACACAAGAGCGAGAACACAAGAGCAAACTCGAGAACGGGTTATGTTAGTGTAAATAATGTGGATCACCCGTTGATTGCTCTTGCAAGGCTCTTTTTTTTTTCGCAACTCAAATCATGAAAACAAACTAAAAGAAGAAAAGGGAAATCTTTTTCTTACGTTTGAGGCAAAACGCAAAAAGGATTTGTCTCAAATTTATTTCTCCTCTTTTTCTTTGAATGATTTTCAAGTAGAAAAATAAAAAGAAGAGTTGGAACACTTCCAACAACGAAGAACTTATTTTGGGAAACTCCCCAACATGCAAATGGAAAAACCAAAAAGGGGAAAGAAAATATTTTTCTTGAACTTGAGGCAAAATGCAATGAGAACTTGGGGAAATGCCAGAGCAAGAATTTTTGTAAGGGTGCTGGAGTGAAAAAGAAATGAAATTGAAGAGTCCAAGCACCCTTGCATCCCAAAATAAAGAAATGAAGCTCAAATTGGTCACCAGCCCCACTTGGCTATAAAATGCCATAGGAGGCTGTGCCAAAATGTTTCAGAAATTTTGCTCAAAGCATTTTCCAACAAAAGAATATCTCAAATTCATTTTCCCAAAATTGTTATTTCAAAAGAAATGAAAATCTCTTTGTTTTTCAAAGAAGAAAAAGAAGAGTTGGAGGAGGTCCAACTTGCTGGAGAATTATTTTGGAAACTTCCGAAAGTACAAATGGAAAAATCAATGAAAGATGGAAATATTTTTTTTTTTTTAATTTGAGACACAATCCAATGAAAACTTTGGAGAAAGGTGTGAAGAAATGAAGTCCAATTCGGTCAACAACCCCACTTGGCTATAGACAGCCATAGGAGGTTGTGACAAATTTCCACCAAAAGTTTGCTCAAAACATTTTTTTTTTCATCAAAAAGTAGTCTCAAAAATCATTTTCCAAATTTATTCCCAAAAAAGAAATAAAATATATTTTTTTTTCATGCAAAATGCAAAGTGGTTTGAAAAATCCCAAACATGATTTGGAAAAATTCAAACATGCAAGAATGCAAGTGAAAAATCAAATATGCAGTTATGTGGAAAAACCAAATATGCAAAACAATGCATGTGAAAATTCAAATATGCATGGATGCAAATCGGGGAAAATCAAATATGCATATTGAAATGATAAATCAAATATGGAAGAAGCAAATATGAGATAACTACCGATTATCCTGTCGGCAAGGGCGTCATCATTTTTAAGTCCGATGAGCGAGACTTTTCTCCGACATGTTCTTGATAATATTGTCCCGGAGAATGATCTGCATGGTTAGTGCCACAAATGCGACCACGAGATTTGCAATATTTATGATAAATGAAAGCATCTACAACCATCCTGAAGAACAAGTAACAAAAGATAGCGTTATGGTGGTTGTAGGCCTCATGTGTGGTTTTGGAACTAACGATGCTTGACTCTAGAGATTCATGATGTGAGCATGTATCAAAAGGTTGTTCAAGGAAGAAGCTCTCATGCTCATTCAAAGATTCATCTTTGGATTCTAGAATCGATGCCTCAAGTAATTCCATGGCCGAAGGATTTCCCTCAAGAAGTTCTTGTTCATCATCAAGAATGATGCAAGGAGGGCCAGAGGGAAAGGACTCAAGTGAGGCAGAAGAAGAGGATCGTTGGATTTGAAGTGTTTGTTCCTTCTTGTCCTCTTCTCGGTTGGAAAACTTCTCATCCTCATGAAGAGCAAGATCGGGCGATATGAATGGAGATATGAACTTTACTTGCTCGAGTGGTGAATGATCGAGATGAGGTTTCACCAAAGGATTTTGAGTGGTGGTGGTGAAAGAAGTTTTCCCAAGATTTTCTTTTGGATCCTCCTTGTGAAAAGATTCTTTTGGAGGATCGGAAGGAGAAGGAGGTGGTTTCTTCACCCAAGTGTAATTCGAGGTATTCCCATAATCTTCAAAAATGATTTCCTCGAACATCGGATATCCAAAGGGTTCATCTTCTTCTTCCTCCTCCATCATCGGTGGTTTGGGGGGTGACGGAGAGGCTGGTGGTTTTTGATAGGAAGAATTCAAGGTGTTTCCATAGCCTCCAAAGATATCATCCCCAAACTTGGATGGGAACTCCAGAGGTTTTTCATCCTCTTTCATTGTTCGTGGCTTGGGTGAGGGCTCAACGGCCGAATGATATGATTTAGAAGTCAAAGGCTTGCATTCGGCAGTTGGAGTCTCCTCACAACTCGACTTGGGTTCTTCTGGCGGTTCGAAGGAAAAGGGAGTGTTTTCTACGATCCGTTCTAAAAGCTCTTTTCCTTCGGCTAAGGTTTTATGAAAGAAAGATCCGCCAGCAGCAGTGTCGAGATAAAGTGCGGTGTTTTTGCTCAACCCCGAATAAAAATGTTGCAATAAAACTGGTTTGGGGAGCAAAAGTTCTGGGCCGGAATCAGTCAATGAACAAAACCGAACCCAAGCCGCACTAAGGGTTTCTTCCTCTTCTTGGCGAAAGTTAATTATTTCCGCTCGTAGAGCAGTGATACGAGATACGGGGAAGAATGCTAGACAAAATTTGTCTCGCAGTTCTTTCCAATCGCCGTTCACTCTCTTAGCGGTGTAAGTGTACCATTGCTTCGCCTTCCCATTGAGGGAGAAGGAAAACAATGTCCAGTTTAGGGTTTCATGTGTCATGCCATTGATCAATCGGCATGCACACAATTGCTCAAACTCTCGCAAGTGTTGAAAAGGATTTTCATCTTTAAGACCAGAGAAAGATAAACCTTTGATCAAAGCAATAAAACTGGGGCAAAGCTCATAGCTTGATGATAAAACTGGTTGTGATGATAAAGGTGGCTCTAAGAGCTCGCCCCGTGGAGCAGAGAATGATTGAATTGTAGGTCGTGGCTCCATGGTAAAAGTTTTTGGTATTTTTCTTTAAGTGGATAGGTGAAGGTGTGAAAAGGATGGAAAGGATCGGTGATGGAATTTTTTTTTTAATGATGGTAAGGGAAAGAGGTAAAGGATACAATACGAGGGCAAACCTGGTTCGCAGCAGAGATAGCAACCGTTCCCCGGCAACGGCGCCAGAAATGCTTGTTGGTATTTCTTACACCACGAATAAATCCGCAAGCGCACGGAATACCGTTGTAGCACTTCACCCGGGAGTATTCCAAGGTATCGTATTTGTTTTCCCCAAGGAACGGAGTTATCCTGCAGCAAGGTTAGTTTTACCCAAGGACACACAAGAACGATAGTAGTATAGGATTGAGAGGATGAATAAAGATCTAGTTATCCCTTAGGATGGTCGCACTCAAGCTCTACTTGTCTACTTCGGGCACTGGTATAGACCTGGTCTGCCAAGTCACGCCAGCCTGTAGCTCTACGACGAACCCGAACGTGGAGGATTACAAGGGACGGACAGGGCTGTCACCACCTGCCGCCTACCTCTACAAACCGTGGGGCACGCTGCAAACAAAGGTAACCTCTAGCCTAGACACCACGTCTATGCCGTCGATTACTACTCTAACCCCGGTCCTGGTACTGATTCAGAAGGCTAGAGCACTCCTTGCGGAGCGATGATCCCGCAAACAAGTATAACAAGAATAACGACTAGTAAACAATGCTCGCTAGATCAATATCACCACGAATACTAACTTATGAATAAGAACAACGAACGAACTATGAACGAACGACGAACGAAGAACGAACGACGAACGAACGAAGAACGAACGACGAACGAAGAACGAACGATGAACTATAAATAAGATAATATCCGCCAAGGTACAAGATTTGGGCTAAGTCCTCACAAAGGGTGGACTACCCCTCTCTTCTCCCCTGCCCTCTCCTCTACTCTACTACTATACAAGAGGCCCTTGGCCTGGATGGGAGTGGAATGACTTGTGTCTTGTGTTGTGTGTTGAAAGGAGGGGGGGTACCCCTTTATTTATAGCCTTGGTAGGTCGGTTTGGGGGTCCTCCACCGCCTTTGGGCATTGATTGCAGGCTGAACCGACCTTGGTATGACGGTGGGAAACTTTCATAAAAAGATGAGCCTTAGAGGCTAAGATACCAGGTCGGCCGACCTATGAGGTGGGGTCGGCCGACCCCACACGGCCACCTCCTGGCTCCCCTCTTCTCTGGCATATCCTCTGGAATATTCTCTTCTTGATTTCACATGCTATCCTCTGATATATTCTTGATATTATCCTGATTTGGTTCTTTGGAATATTCCTGATATTATTCTGATATGGATCCTCTGAGATATTCTTGATATGATCTGGGTTGATTTGGAGGGTCCATATATCTTTGCCATTATTGAGGATCTCCAGGAGAGGATATTTCTTCATGTCTCCTTGATATTGGGCTTTTGGGGAGATATCTTTATTCCGGGGAAAATCGGTGTTTCCAGAGTAGACCTTTTATGCTTCCTTTTCCCCGTAATCATACGAAATGCAGCTGCACTCACAAATTCACCAAGACTCGTGGAAATGATTAGTTTCAAGACCTAAGTCTACCTTTGGTGTTTGCTTAGAGGGTAAAAGGTGCAGCTAGTTGACGGTTTATTTTGGGTCTAAGAGCCGTCAACAGCCGCCGAGGTACGACGGAATCCGTGAAATTTTGAAATGTGTCGGTCGGCACGGCACTGTGCCGACCGACGCGCTCCTGGAATTTGAACCGACGCGGGTTCCTTCTCTTGGACGACTTGGAGAGCTATAAGAGGGGGCACTACCTCCTCCATTTTCGCCACAACTTCCTGGTAACCTTCTCCACTCCTCCACTTCCTCCATTTGCGCGATTCGTTTCCATTCTTTCGCAGGAAATGATGGGGTTCGGTTCCACGCTCAAGAGCGCCGGCAAGAAGATTCACCGGGGGTTCAGCTCCGGCGGATCGCATCACTCCGGTGGATCGCACCACTCCGGCGGGTCGCACAACTCCGGCGATCAACAACTCCTGCAGCGACTCCGGCTCCTTCATCTCGACGCGAAGGGCAAGTTCGGCGGGCTATGATAGCCCCGAGCTCTCCGTCGAGATGACACCGCCACGAGGGCGGGATGACTTCTACATCGCCCACTGCGACATCGGCATCCCTCGAGGACCAAGGCCGCGCACGAGGAGCGCCGCCGCCGCCGCCGCCGCGGCGGGCGGATCGTCAATGGAGGCCGAGTCAAGCGAGCCGGCATATGTACCACGCGCGGTTCGGGAGGAGTTCACCCTCACAAGCACGGAGGAGGAGTTCTACTACACCAACATCCGCGGCCGCATCGTCTCCAACATCGACATGGATGAGGAGTTCCTCTCCAAGGTCGGGGTATGGCCGGACCTCCAACAATGCCTCCTCAAGCTTGGGTGGGAGACCCTCCACGATCAAGCAAGCAGCTTCGACATCGAGCTCATCACCGAGTTCATCACCACCATGAGCCGCGAGGTGGACGAGCAAGGAAACGACAAGATCAAGTTCCGTGTGCGGGACGAGCCTTACTCCATCACGATCGAGGGCATCTCCGATGTACTCGGTTTTGATAGGGAGGCCCCCGTATACGGCGCGGCAACTTCAGAGATGCTCGACACATTTTGGCGCCGCATCGCCGACACGGACGAGCGAAAGAGGGGGCACATCAAGAACCTCACGATCCAAATTCTTCACAGGTGGATGGCCGCACGCACCACCGGCCGCCTCGACACCACCATCTCCGACCCGGATTTGCATTGGCTCTACAACGCCATCGCAAGTCCGTGCAAGTGCAACCCCGTCATGATGATGGTGGGGAGTTGGTTTAGCCAAAGGGCCAACCCTAAGGTGAGACTAGCTTTTGGAGGCTACCTCCAAACAATCATCTTCCAAGTCACTGAAGGTAATCTCATGATGAAGGAAGATTGTTGGATAAGGCCGGCGCTCATCGACGAGTCCATGGTGCGCGGGAAGACCATCACGGGAAGCGCCAAGCTCGGCTACTACGTATGCGGCACCGGCATCAAGCTTCCCTACCCCGAGCTCGCCCTCTTCCTCCCGAACAAGATCGACGGAGGGAATTGGCTTGAAGCCGACCTCCGCGAGCGACACAAGGTGACAAAGACCAAGCGCGGGAGGAAAGAGGTCGTCGGGCAGTCTTCGGCGAGCGCAGCAGCGGACTGGGACAGCTGGGATGCCACGGCACCAGCTGCACCCAGCCAACCGGCTCAGCAAGCACCCGTGCCGACCGGCACCAGCACCAGGTACTTCGGTATACCCCCTGTCTACCCTCAGCACTTCCAGGGGGCACCCTACTATGCTCCTGCAGGTCCTCCGGGGGCGAACTTTGCCCCTATGCATTGATACATCGATAACAACGTTCAATACGTTGAACGCATCGACAACTTGGCGGGCGAGATGCGGAGCAACACCGACGCAATGATCGATGAGTTCGCAAGATTGGAGGCGACGTACTACGGCTTCAACTACACGCAGCCACCTCCATTCGATGGGTAGTGTGTTGTGTACGGCACAACTTGTCTCGGTTTCCCGGTTTGCGTTTTCTTTCCCTTTCGCATTCTCTTTTTATTTATTTACTTATGTGTGTGTGAGCGGGTTGGGAAACCATGTATCGGGTGTGTTTAGTTTGTTTGTGTGCTTTTATTTATGCAAGTGTGCCAGTAGTGTGATACATCATCATGTAGCCCGCGCTTTCAAATCCAATATGATGATCTGTATGCTTTATTTGAAAAATGACACGAGTATGTATGTCTATCTTGGGAAGTGTTAATGATAATCAAGCGATGTTGAGCATAAGTAAAATTTCAAACTTTCACTATAATGTATTCGGCAAATACTTCATATGTGGCGTAGTTCGTTTCAAAATTCCCATGCAAGTAATAAAAAGATCAATTTTGGATGACATGACCTAGTACCTATTTCTTTATAAAATTCAAATGTTCTTATTGTGAGCTTTAGAATTACTCCGTATCATTTGGTTATGCCTACCAATGCCAAATATATGTGACTCGATTTAAGCCTTTGCTAAGTAGAGACTATGATTGATGATTGAGCTCGGTTAAGATTTAATTCTTAGGGTATGAGACTTGAAAAATTGACCACATCTTTCGCGTATCGTGTTGATTTTCTAGCCTTATTCCCACTCGAGCTATGCAAATTGCCGCATTGGAATTATGCATAGTTCGCCGAGTATCCGATACTTGAGAACCAAATTTCTTGATTCAAATACCAATCCTTGACAATATCCTACTGTTTTCTTGGCTACACATTTGACACAGCAGTTCAAATGAAAAATCCAGAGCGAAATCGGCAGGTACAGACAATGTGCCGACCGGCACATGTTGTGCCGACCGGCACAGAAGAAAAAAAAAGAAAAAAAGAAAGAAAAAGAAAAAATATAATAAAGTCTGTACCTTGTGCTGTTTTGCTCGGGACTAGCAAAAATTTGAGTGTGGGGGGAAGAGTGAATTCCCTTGAATTCTTATCATCGATTAGTAGCCAAGAATTTCTTGTTCCAACCATGTACACAATTCTTTGCATTCGATATCCTTCGAAAATGCCAGAAAGTTTCTGATAGATATGCAAAGAAGAAAGGACAGCTTTGTCACCTGTTTAAAAAGATTACGTTCTCTACTTGTGATTGTTCATTCACACAGCTATATCCACTACTCTAAAGGTGTGAGTTTCTTTCTCAAAATTCAATTCCCAATGGCCTTTTGACAAGTCTCAGTAAAACCAATTAGAATTATTTCTTAGCTTTGCAATATGTTGTTGATTTATGTCTATTTTCCTTGAAATTCCTCACCAAGCTACTCATATGGCCTTACACATAAATATCGATAAAATAGGATAGGCTGTCGAGTGATTTTAGGTGAGTGATTGAAGTTGAGTTGTTCATTTGACCATTTGAGAAGGATAGCTCTTTTGCTCACAATGCTTTTTGGTGATTCACATAAGTGGAAAAATCATGTGCATCAAAGTTGAAATTTTTCAAGGTTTGCTTTGGGAAGTACTCTTTCGTGTTCAATACCCATTTTGTGAACATGTTTGCTGAATACTAAATTGATTTAATCTCACAATGACCAAATGCTCAGCTCGTGAAGATTTGAAACACTTTTATGATTGATGTGACTATATGCAAGTTGATTTTCATTCTTGACTTTCCTCGGGACGAGTAAAGGTTTAAGTGTGGGGGAGCTGTTGGCGATTTCTAGCATACCATTTTATATGCCAACTGCGCCTTATTTAGAGCATAAATGTCATCATTATAGGCCATTAACCCTTGATAATAGCACCATATTTGTATATATGTCGTTCTGGAGCTTTATTGCAGATACAAATGAAAAGGACGACATTCTGGACATTGAGGCTGATCTGGACCTAAAGAGAAGAGAATCAGCAGAAAAGGCCTACTGCGCCGATCGGCACAACTCTGTGCATGCCGACCAGCACAGGGGGTTCCAAGGCCACCGAAGCTGGCCCACCATTCAGTTTATTCTAGAAGGAAGTTATCCGAACCAATCTTGGGAGATGTTCGTCACGAAGAGATAAAAGATACTCGAAGATTTGAAAGAGCAATACAAGACTTGATCTCGAAGAAAACTGATTGGAAGGCCCACATGGAAGCTACCTAGGACTTCGGAACCGACTTAGGGAGGAAACCGAGCTGAACACGAGGTGTGCCGATCGGCACATCACCTGTGCCGATCGGCACGAGGACTCTTTTCCCGAGATCCTCTTCCTTTCTGATGTACAGCCCTATATAAACTTGTAAAGGCCCTAGGGTTTCAGGATCCGCCGCCAGAGGGACAACACAGCTAGTAAGTTCAGAGCCACCGGGGCTTTGCCCCGTTCTTCATGTTCTCTAGTTGTTGATCAAGAACCATCGGTGCTAAAGAGGTGATCCATCGAGGTAGGCCGACTAGATGGTGATGTATCTTGCACTATGTATTATCGAAGTATGGTTGAATATGTGGATGAATGGTTTTGATTATTTATTGCCTGGATTTTATGGTCTTTACATGCACTTGTTTGTTGGCGGTCGTTAAACCATGTTTTGACCGCCACCCTACCGGTAAATAAATACATAACACCAAGATTTTATGCATAGTAGTTAGGAATAATACTACTCCACAAGTTTTGGTGAATATTTGGATGCAGGAGTGAATAATGGAGAAAAGTGGGCCCAGCTAGGGAAATTCCCTGGCCGGCCGGCCCCACCCTAGGCCGGCCGGCCCCACCTGGTGGCCGCAGGCCCCAGGCTTCCTCCAGTGGGCTGGAAACTGGTCCACAACGTATAATTCAAGGCCCAACCCAGCGGATTTGCGCCGACTTACCAGAGGTGGGCCATTTGGGCCTTAACTTGGCCCCTACTTCAATCCTGCCGACCCCACGAACAAACCGACCTTCAGACCGCCTTCAGGAGTGCATCTGGAGCGTTGAGGCAGAAGGCGGTGGCCAACCGCCACAGGGGACGGCCGGCCGGCCACCCCCCTAGGCCGGCCGGCCGACTTTGGCGGCGCCGCCTCTCCAAAGTCGGCAGGCTTGCTTCCACCGCCTTGGCAAGCTATAAAATGGACCCCTCGGCTGCAGAAACAAAGCGCACCATCACACTTCATCCAAGTGTTCATTAGTTTAGTTGAGTAGTAGCTTTGGGAGTTAGAGTAGAGTAGAGTAGAGTGAGAGCTCTCTCGGGCTTCCGGAGTATTCTCGGAATTCGGTATAGTTCTTTGTATCTTACTCTTGAGATATTATTTTATTTATTATATAATTAGTTTTATCTTTATTTATTTCTTTTAGTAATTCTTTTCTATTTAGTTTATTTATTCGTTAAGTAAGTGCTCGTAGAAGTCTTGTTGTGGGATTCGTGATGGTTGGAATAGCGAGTACGAGAGAGTGCCGTCGTCGGAGATGACGTCGTGTGAAATCTGTGCTTGTTCATTCTTAGATAGGACTACTCCGTTGATCAAGAGTAGCTCCTCTAGGCGGGTTGTAAGCGTGGCGCTTAGATCTTGGCCTATGCACGTTTGGCACCCAACCCCACGGAGGATGGTAGCCGCGAGTGTATGTGACAGCTGCACCGGTCTCTGTAATCCACCACGTCCGGGTTGGACTCAGCAGGGTCTTAATTATAGCGGATGGATCCCCAGGGTGAACTAGCAGCATCGGTTGCCCTGGCACTATTTATAACTTGCAGACTAGACCAAAGCAGTGATAAGGTATGTGATAAGTGTGGCACTCAGGAGAACATCCATCGATATAGATAACAAGGAGTTAGCATTTAGTCTGGGAGAACAACGAGAAGAAGGGTATCAGTCAGATCTACGAGCCAACCCGAACGTGGTGGATTGCATAGGATAGATAGGGCTGTCACCACCTACTACCTACCGCACATCCCGTGAGGTTGGGTGCAGATAAAGGATGCCTAGGGGTTAGCATTTGGTATTTCCTGATAGTCTACAACTACTTACTTAAGCTTTCATTACAGATACATTCAAGTGCATCGGGGCACGGATGTGCCAAAGTAATAAACTTGTTCTGTTGCTCGAACTACCACCGGGCATAATCTCAAAAGAACAGAGGCACAGAAGTGGCCCACCCAACCAACAGAAAAAGATTAATACTCTGGGGAACCACCCGCTTTAATTAAGACCCTGCTAGGTCCAACCCGGACGTGGTGGATTACAGAGACCGGTGACAAGCACTCGCGGCTACCATCCTCCATGGGGTTGGGTGCAAACTCACGTCTAGAATAATTCAACGAACCGCGCGAGGTCGTAACAATAAGGCGATTATATTGTCCTTACTGCCTAGCTCGACAATTCATTCAAACCTATCGTACACAGACGTGGATCCAACACAAGAATTTCTCTATAATAATTACTTAAATAAATAAATATAAACTAAAAAGAAAACTAAATTAAATAAATAAGAAAATAATTATATTGAAGAAAGTATAAAAGAAAAGATACACGAGAACTTTACCCAAACTCCGAAGAGAACTCCGGAGCTCCGAGCGAAGCTCTCACTTCTACTCTAACTCCCATGACTAAAATACTAATCCTATTCTAAACTACACAAGTGGAATGATCTTCCATGAGAAAGAGCGTGACCCTACTTGGGGTCTTCTCTTCTCAAGTGTTTGGTGCAGGTTGGAGTGAGGGGAGGGGTCCTCTATATATAGTGGGGTTGCCTTGGGAGAGTGGAGAAGGTCTTGGAGCATTTCGTGGAATATTCCTTCTTGCCGACGTCCCCTTGGCTTGGCCGGTGCGTCAAGTGGCTTGTGACCGCCTCTGGAACCGACTGGAGGAAGATTGAGGCGGTTGGAGTTTGGCTCGGGCCGGCCGGCCAGGTGTTTGGGCCGGCCGGCCAGCTTTTTCCTGGATTTTCTGCAATCTTCCGCGAGGCATAACTCCTGCTCCCGAACTCCGAATTGGGTGATCCAAAAGCCCATTTCGACTATCTTGATGAGGCTTTTGACGTGGAGGGATCAAATTTCTCATTTGAATAATTATTTCTTGATGTCCAAGTCATTCCTTATTTCTTACGTCGAATGTCGTCGAGATGTCGGAGCATAGTCTTGCTTTAACATGTGCGTTTGGATATTTGCTATTTCTCCATGATTATAAGCACAATTACACCAATATTCCTATGTACCTTGCAAAACCAGATCTCATCCAAAACTTGTGGAACTTTATTAGTTTAATGCAAGAAAAATTGGTGTATACCTTTTATTCGCCGATAAGTTGACGGTCATTTTATGATTTAACGACCGTCAATAGGCTCCAAGAATCTCGATGCTACAGGAAATCTGACATCGGTGGGAAATTTGAAATTCTGGCGACACAAAGCAATGAAGTTTTATCGGGCACCGACTGCACAGTGCCGACCGGCACCCTGCTGTGCCGACCGGCACAGTGGCCAATAATTCAAATGAAGCATCAAAGTCTGCGCATGTTGGAAGCAGGAAAAGTCACTGACACCCATGCAGCTGCCGAGCACAGAGGGAGCACCGCGCACCCAGACTTGGGATGGAGCGAAAGTGCCGACCGGCACGGTCACCGTGCCGACCGGCATCACCTGGGAAATTCAAATTTTTGCAGGTGCTCCCCTGTCTCCCGACATGCGACACTGTATCAAGCATGGGGAAGCGGAAAAGAAGGCGTGGCAGCCGAGGTGCGACGGAATCCGCAAAAATTTGAATCGTGCAGGCCGGCGCGGCACTGTGCCAACCGGCACGCCCGGGGAATTTGAACTGACGGCGGTTCCTTCCCTTAGACGCCTTAGAGAGCTATAAGAGGGGGCATTACCTCCTCCATTTTCGCCATAACTTCCTGGTAAACCTCTCCACTCCTCCACTTTCTTTATTCGCGCAATTCGTTTCCGTTTTCGTAGAAGATGAAGGGGCTCGGATCCACACTCAAGAGCGCCGGCAAGAGGATTCGCCGGGGGTTCGGCTCCGGCGGATCGCAGCAATCCGGCGGCAACAACTCCGGCAACAACTCTGGTAGCGACTCCGGCTCCTTCTCCACGCCGCGGAGGGCAAGTTCGGTGGGCTATGATAGCCCCGAGCTCTCCGTCGAGATGACGCCGCCATGAGGGCGGGACGACTTTTACATCGCCCACCGCGACTTCGGCATCCCTCGAGGACCGAGGCCGCGCACGAGGAGCGCGACCGCCGCCGCCGCCGCCGCCGCCGCGGCGGGTGGGACGTCGGCGGAAGCCGAGTCGAGCGCGCCGGCATATGTGCCGCGCGCGGTTCGGGAGGGGTTCACCCTCACGAGCATGGAGGAGGAGCACATCTACACCAACATCCGCGGCCGCATCGTCACCAACATCGACATGGATGAGGAGTTCCTCACCAAGGTCGGAGTGTGGCCGGATCTCCAACAATGCCTCATCAACCTTGGGTGGGAGACCCTCCACGACCAGGCAAGCAGCTTCGACATCGAGCTCGTCATCGAGTTCATCACCACCATGCGCCGCGAGACGAACGAGCAAGGCGATGAGGAGATCAAGTTCCGTGTGCGGGACGAGCCTTACTCCATCGCAATCGAGGACATCTCTGATGCTCTCGGTTTCGATAGAGAGGCCCCCGTATACGGCGCGGCAACTACGGAGCTACTCGACGCGTTTTGGCGCCTGTTGGTCGTATCTACGCACCCACTTATATACCGCAAGAGCACGGTGTACAGTTGTAGTCTTTTTCCCCTAGAAGAGTATTCCAAGGTTTAATCGAACCACAAGGACCAATGGGAATTAAGCAAAATCATCAGTAAAAGAGTTAGCCAAGCCTTCTAGTGAGCGTGAGCGTGAATTTCAGGAAAACAGAGGGCCGTGCCGATCGGCACAGGGGATGTGCCGGTCGGCACGATGGCTAAGTTGACCGAAGGTTGTCCGAACAGCCTAGGAACTGATTAGGTCATGGGGTAAGTTAGCCAAGTCTGCTAGTTGAGATCGTAACCAAGAAGCTTAATCAAATAGCATCATAAACGGGATTACTCAATTATTGATAACCGAAGATCGGTAGGTCAAGGCCCCTTTCCGACGAGCCCTGTCACGACCAATCGCCTTAGTCGCTGACCTCTTCCTACTCTACACATCATCTCAAGGATCATCGCGTATGCATTAGCGGCTGTGGGGGTACAGAGACAACGTGCAATTATGGCGCATTACAAGATCCCAATGCTACCTTAACCACAATGGAGATAGTGAGAGATTGAACCTCTCACCTCTTTTTGCCACCACAATTAAGGTAACATCTAATACTTAGTCGTCACTAAGCATAGGAACAAGTGCATGTAAAGACCATAAAATCCAGGCAATCAATAATCAAAACCATTCATCCACATATTCAACCATACTTCGATAATACATAGTGCAAGATACATCACCATCTAGTAGGCCTACCTTGACGGATCACCTCTTTAGCACCAATGGTTCTTGATCAACAACTAGAGAACATGAAGAACGGGGCAAAGCCCCGGTGGCTCTAAACTTACTAGCTGTGTTGTCCCTCTGGCGGCGGATCCCGAAACCCTAGGGCTTTTACAAGTTTATATAGGGCTGTACATCAGGAAGGAAAGGATTCTCGGGAAAAGAGTCCTTGTGCCGATCGGCACAGGGGTTGTGCCGATCGGCACACCTCGTGTCCAGCTCGGGTTCCTCCCTAAGTCGGTTCCGAAGTCCTAGGTAGCTTCCATGTGGGCCTTCCAATCAGTTTTCTTCGAGATCAAGTCTTGTGTTGCTCTTTCAAATCTTCGAGTATCTTTTATCTCTTCGTGATGAATATCTCCCAAGATTGGTTCGGATAGCTTCCTTCTAGAATAAACTGAGTGGTGGGCCAGCTTCGATGGCCTTGGAGTCCCATGTGCCGGTCGGCACATGGCTGTGCCGATCGGCACAGTGGGCCTTTTCTACTGGTTCTCTTCTCTTCAGGTCCAGATCAGCCACAATGTCCAGAATGTCGTCCTTTTCATCTGTTTCTGCAATAAAGCTCCAGAACGACATATATACAAATATGGTGCTATTATCAAGGGTTAATGGCCTATAATGATGACATTTATGCTCTAAATAAGGCGCAGTTGGCATATAAAATGGTATGCTAGAAATCGCCAACAGCGCCGCATCGCCGACGCGGACGAGCGCAAGAGGGGGCACATCAAGAACCCCTGTTGACGGTCGTTAAATCATAAAATGACCGTCAACTTATCGGTGAATAAAAGGTATGCACCAATGTTTCTTGCATTAAACTAATAAAGTTCCACAAGTTTTGGATGTGATCTTGTTTTGCAAGGTACATAGGAATATTGGTGCAAATGTGCTTATACTCATGGATAAAAAGCAAATATACAAAAACCACAAGATAAACAAGGTCCTGCTCGGACATCTCGATGACATTCGACGCAAGAAATAAGGAATGACTAGGACATCAAGAAATAATATTTCAAATGACAAATTTGATCCCTCCATGTCAAAGCCCTCGTCGAGATAGTCAAAATGGGCTTTTGGATCACCCAATT
This sequence comes from Eragrostis nindensis, assembly GCA_012490785.1. Classification (NCBI taxonomy): domain Eukaryota; kingdom Viridiplantae; phylum Streptophyta; class Magnoliopsida; order Poales; family Poaceae; genus Eragrostis; species Eragrostis nindensis. The sequence continues at coordinate 900,515 of JAAXCT010000093.1, forward strand.
CGGAGTTCGGGAGCAGGAGTTATGCCTCGCGCAAGATTGGACGAAAACCAGAAAACAGTAGGCCGGCCGGCCCAAACACTAGGCCGGCCGGCCCAACTTAATCTCCAACCGCCTCAATCTTTCTCCAGTCGGTTCCAGAGGCGGTCACAAGCCACTTGACGCGCCGGCCAAGCCAGGAGACGTCGGCAAGAAGGGAATATTCCACGAAATGCTCCAAGACCTTCTCCACTCTCCCAAGGCAACTCCACTATAAATAGAGGACCCCTCCCTCACTCCAACCTGCACCTACACACTTGAGAAGAGAAGATCTAAAGTAGGGTCACGCTCTTTCTCATGGAAGATCACTTCCACTTGTGCCACAATGTAGAGTAGGCTAGTTAGTCATGGGAGTTAGAGTCGAGTCGAGAGCTTTGCCTCGGGGTTCCGGAGTTGTCTTCGGAAGCTCTGGTATGAGTTCTCTTGTATCTTTCCTTTTGTAAGACTTTTAGTTTATTTAATATAAATGGTATTTTCTTATTTATTTTGTTCCTTCAAGTATTTCCATTATTAGTTTATTCTAGTTGTGGAAATATAGGATTAGACTATAGTCGGCTTTTGCATTTATGCGGGTTGTGCGCAATGTGTTCATCCTCTGTTCACAAGTTTCAAGTCTAAGTTATGTTCGTAGGCGTGGTGCCTAGGGTCATAGCATTCTTGATTTGCACCCAACCCCACGGAATGTGTGGTAGGTAGTAGGTGGTGACAGCCCTATCTATCCTCTGCAATCCACCACGTTCGGTTTGGCTCGTAGGTCTTGTTAAGACACGTGACCCCTACTCGCCCCGAGTGCATCCGGTCGTTTAGGGAGCGGTTTTGGCCTGAAGTGAATAGAGATGAATGTCTGGTTTATGAACCAAAGAGAATTCCCCCGGAGGTGACAGCTCCGTCTCTACCCAGCCGACATACTCTTGATCCATAGGTTCAAGATATAATTGAGAAAAACCTAAAACAGGAATCCCAGACTTTGACTCGTTGTTCTCCCAGTTGACTAGTTCTATCTCTTTATCTGAGTGTGGAACCCTTCTGTGTGTTTGCCACCCCACCTATCATTCATCTTTACCACTGCTTTGGTTTAGTTTGCAAGTTATAAATAATAGATAAATCTTTGTTAATTAATGATATTCTTAGCCCTGCTTCCCTGTGGAAATATAAATACGATACCCTTAGAATACTCCTGGGTGAAATGCTACAACGGTGTTCCGTGCGCTTGCGGAGCTGAATTTAATCTCTGTGCGTAAGAAACGCCAACAACCCCACGATCCAAATCCTTCACCGGTGGATGGCCGCACGCACCACCGGCCGCCTCGACACCACCAACAGCTCCGACACGGATTTGCGTTGGCTCTACAACGCCATCGCGAGTCCGGCCAAGTGCAACCCCATGATGTTGATGGTGGGGAGTCGGTTTAGCCAAAGGTCGTCGGGCAGTCTTCGGCGAGCGCAGCAGCGGCAGAATGTGATAGCTGGGACGCGGCACCAGCAGCGCCCAGCCAACCAGCACAGCAGGCACCCGTGCCGACCGGCACGGGCTTCGCACCGGTCGGCACAGGCCCCGTGCCGGTCGGCGCAGACCTCAGGTACTTCGGAATGCCCTCTGTCTATCCTCAGTACTTCCAGGGGGCACCCTACCATGCTCCTGCAGGCCCTCCGGGGGCGAATTTTGCCCCGATGCATCAATACATCGACAACAACGTTCAATACGTTGAACGCATCGACGACTTGGCGGGCGCGATGCGGAGCAACACCGACGCGATGATTGATGAGTTCGCGAGATTGGAGGCGGCATACTACGGCTTCGACTACACGCAGCCACCTCCATTCGATGGGTAGTGTGTTGTGTACGGCACAACTTGTATCGGTTTCCCGGTTTGCGTTTTTCTTTCCCTTTCGCATTTCCTTTTTATTTATTTACTTATGTGTGTGTGAGCGGGTTGGGAAACCATGTATCAGGTATGTTTAGTTTGTTTGTGTGCTTTTATTTATGCATGTGTGCTAGTAGTCTAGTTTTATTTATGCAAGTGTGCTAGTAGTGTATTTAGTGTGATACATCATCATGTAGCTCAAGCTTTCAAATCCAATATGATGATGATCTTTATGCTTTATTTGAAAAATGATACGAGTATGTACGTTTATCTTGACAAGTGTTGATGATAATCGAGCGATGTTGATCACAAATAAAATTTCAAACTTTCACTATAATGTATTCTGCAAATACTTCACATGTGGCGTAATTCGTTCCAAAATTCCCATGCAAGTGTAACAATCAATTTTCGATGACATGACTTAGTACCTAATTCTTTATAAAATTCAAATGTTCTTATTGTGAGCTTTAGAATTACTCCGTATCTTTCGATCACACCTACCAATGCCACATATATGCAACTCAAATTAAGCCTTTGTTAAGTAGAGACTATGATTGATAATTGAGCTCGGTTAGGATTTAATTCTTCGGGTATGAGACTTGAAAAATTGGCCATGTTTTTTGTGTATCGTGTTGATTTTCTAGCCTTATTACCACTCGAGCTATGCAAATTACCGCATTGGAATTATGCATAATTCGCCGAGTATCCGATACTTGAGAACCAAATTTCTTGATTCGAATACCAATCCTTGACCACATCCTACTATATTCTTGGCTACAAACCTGACACAACTGTTCAAATGAAAAATCTAGAGCGAATGGGAAGGTACAGAAGCTGTGCCGACCGGCACAAAGTTGTGCCGACTGGCACAGAAACAGAAAAAAGAAAAAAAAGAAGAAGAAAAAAAGAGAGAAAAGGTCTGTACCTTGCGCAGTTTTGCTCGGGACTAGCAAAAATTTAAGTGTGGGGGGAAGAGTGAATTCCTTTGAATTCCTATCATCAAATAGTAGCCAAGAATTTCTTTTCCAACCATGTACACAATTCAAGATCAATATTTCCTTTGTACATGTCCACTATTCTAAAGGTGTGAGCTTCTTTCTCAAAATTCAATTCCTAATGGCCTTTTTGACAAGTCTCAGTAAAACCAATTAGAGTTATTTCTTAACTTTGCAATATATTGTTGATCTATATCTATTTTTTCTTGAATTTCATCACCAAGCTACTCATAAGGCCTTACACATAAATATCAATAAAGTAGATTTTTAGGCAGTGATGGAAGTTGAGTTGTTTATTTGATCACTTGAGAAGGATAGTTCTTTTGCTCATAATACTTTTTAGTATTCACACAAGTGGAAAAGTCATGTGCATCAAGTTGAATATTTTCAAGATTTGCTTTGGGAAGTACTCTTTCATACTCAATACCCATATTTTGAACATATTTACTGAATACTAAATTGATTTAATCTCACAATGACTAAATGCTCAGCTCGTATAGATTTGAAATACTATTATGATTGATGTGACTATATGTAAGTTGATTTTCATTCTTGACTTTCCTCGGGACGAGTAAAGGTTTAAGTGTGGGGGAGCTGTTGGCGATTTCTAGCATACCATTTTATATGCCAACTGCGCCTTATTTAGAGCATAAATGTCATCATTATAGGCCATTAACCCTTGATAATAGCACTATATTTGTATATATGTCGTTCTGGAGATTTATTGCAGAAACAGATGAAAATGACGACATTCTGGACATTTTGGCTGATCTAGACCTGAAGAGAAGAAAAGCAGCACAAAAGGCTCACTGTGCCGATCGGCACAGCCTTGTGCCGACCGGCACAGGGGACTTCACGGCCATCGAGGCTGGCCCAGCATTCAGTTGATTCTAGAAGGAAGTCATCCGAACCAATCTTGAGAGATATTCGTCACGAAGAGATAAAAGATACTCGAAGATTTGAAAGAACAATGCAAGACTTGATCTCGAAGAAAACTGACTGGAAGGCTCACATGGAAGCTACCTAGGACTTTGGAACCGAGTTAGAGAGGAGACCGAGTTGGACACGAGGTGTGCCGATCGGTACGGCCTCTGCGCCGATGGGCACGAGGACTCTCTTCCCGAAATCTTTTTCCTTTCCGAAGCACAGACCTATATAAACCTGTAGCAACCCTTTCTACAGAGGGTTTCGAGATCGGCCGCCAGAGGGACAACACAGCTAGTAAGTTTAGAGCCACCGGGGCTTGCCCCGTTCTTCATGTTCTCTAGTTGTTAGATCAAGAACCGCTGGTGCTAAGAGGTGATCCATCAAGGTAGGCCTACTAGATGGTGATGTATCTTGTACTATGTATTATCAAAGTATGGTTGAATATGTGGATGAATTGTTTTGATTATTGATTGCCTGGATTTTATGGTCTTTACATGCACTTGTTCCTACGCTTAGTGACGACTAATTATTAGATGTTATCTTAATTGTGGTGGCAATAAGAGGTGAGAGATTCAATCTCTCGCTATCTCCATTGTGGTTAAGGTAGTATTGGGATCTTGTAATGCGCCATAATTGCATATTGTCTCTGTACCTCAACGCGCTGGAATATGCGAGATCTTTGAGATGATGTGTAGAGTGGGAAGCGGCTACCGACTAAGGCGAATTGGTCGTGACAGGACACGTCGGAAAGAGGTTTCTTCCTATCGATCTTCGGTTATCAATAATTAAGTAAATTCGCTTATGATGCTATTTAACTAAGCTTTTTGGTTACGATCTCAACTAGCAGACTGTGGCTAACTTATCCCGTGATCTAATCAGCTTCCTTAGGCTGTTCAAGCAACACTCAGACAACTTAGCCTACGTGCCGACCGGCACACCACTGTGCCGATCGGCACATCCCCTAATTCTCCCAAAACTCACGCTCACGCTCACTAGAAAGCCTAGCTAACTCTTTTACTGACAATTCTGCTTAATTTTCATTGGTCCTTGTGATTCGATTAAACCTTAGAATATTCTTCTAGGGAAAAAGTGCTACAACTATACATCGTCCACTTAAGGTATATAAGTAGGTGCGTACAAACGACCAACACCGTGCCGGCCTGGCCCGGTCCGTTGGCCAGCTATAGCCGTAGGGCCATGTTATCGAACAAGCTTGGCGTAGGGCCTGCTGCCACTGCAACTACCGGAGGGGATGGGGACAGCGCCCAGATCCAAAAGAGTAGTCTTCATCGCTGTATGCTCCAGAGTCCAGGCCGCAGGCGCCAAGCACCGTGCATAGCCACATACAGCCATACAGGGAGCAACGCGTTGCCGATTAAGCGGCAAGTGCAACGGATGTTGTCATTCAATACCGTTCGCTCCCCTATAATAATAATAATAATAATAATAATAATAATAATAATAATAAAAAAATTCAATACTGTTCGCGCATTGATTCCCATCGCGTTAGGAACAGCGTGGCGGTTGGAAGAGGACGATGCAGGAAAGAAACAGGCCCGCAACGTCACTGCTAACCATTCTGGTCAGTTCAAGCGGTGAAAATCGATTTTCGTTAAGGTTCGTTGCCTGCAGTTGGTGATCGATTAATGGCGCCAAACAAAGCATATTTGCTTCCAGCAGTTGAAGGCACATGCGGCCATGCAAGCATGCATGCAATGTCCATATATTCTCTCCGTCCTAGTATAATTGACGTTTTAGTTTTTGACATAGAGATTAAGAAAAAATGATAAAAGTTAGATGCGCAGAAAACAAGAAGAAGAGATATAGAGATAGAAGTATATTGAAAAGAGATAAAGGTGCATCGAGAAATAAGAATGTAAATTATTTTCATAAAACTAGAGGAAGCTAAATTGTCAAATAAACTGGGAGAGAGAGATAGTATTATCTAGCTTGCCTGTGGGAACGAACACCTTTCTGCAGCTTCTTTTTGTTCTACTCAGTATTTTCTAGACATATTTTATGAAAGATTAACATAGGATCATTTAATTAGTTTGAGCTCATCAAACAATATATTCTTCCTAGTAGTCTATGTAAGCGAGATAGATTGTTGTAGGTATACCTCTCCGGATACATAGGGCAGTCCTAGATACATAATCTAAACTACCAAATATATTCTAACATCTCCCGCAGTCACAGCTGGAGCACCGCAGACGGTGAGACCGGAGAAAAAGCCGAAGGTAGAAGCCGACAGACTGACACCCCCTACAGTTGAAGCGTTGTCGCGTTGTGGATGCTGTGACTGGAGAGAAATCGACGAGTAACTCCTGCGAATGATAGCCTTTTAATCTATCAACATGTAAAAACGTAAGATACCTCATCGTGATCATGTTTGCACCTACATGGTATTACGAGTTTAAGTTAAAGGTCCTAACCTAGCTTCCGCTGCACCCGCAACAAGTAACTTTTCATCGTGGCAATGATGTACGTGCCCGGTCTGTAAATTTTTTAATGTTTTGGGTTTGGCTTGACACCTCATATTGCTACATAATACACACCTAATACATGATGCCACAGGGCATTAAAAGAAAATATGATTTATTGATTCTTTTGTCACATACCGTGCATTTGTCTGTGCCCTGCCAACCTCTTCTTAGCAAATTATATCTGGTTAGGATTGAGTTCCATGCTATCATCCACTTAAATTGCCTTCACTGGTATATTTTACGGTTTTACATGTTGATAGATTAGGTACTCGAACACTATTCTATATACTTTTATACATGGATTTCACTGAATAATGTCTCCTGCTTTCATATGTCAGTTAACACAACTGGTGTATCTAATAAATTGACTTCGTCCACTTTCTGCAACATAGTTACAAGGTATGTATTCGACCTATTGTGAGATTTCTCCTGGATGTTAGTGGTTGCCCTCCTTTTTAATTTACATTTTCTCATTTGTTAGCTCATAAATATCTTGATAAGTTTCTGCTAGAGTCTTTTCTCCTATCCAAATGCATCCTTTGTGGTATGTCTTAATATGAACAAATCGGACCAATATGTTGAATCCTTTTGTTTCTGTTTCCATCATTTTATCCTCTATGTTCAAAATATTGTTGGTTTATGTCTATTTTATATCTTCTGAGATATGCGTATAGTTGTCAACACAAAAGGTATTTAGTAATTTTCAGATAGATCTAATATAACTCATAAATTTAGGAAATGTTCATCATGGTACTATTATATTTGAATCATTATGATGCACACATGCTAATTTGACAAAACATTTACAAAGCAACAAGTTAAAATTCACACAGCACAGGGCATGATCTGTAGTGATCTTTTTTTCCTTCTACGCCACTGCATATTTAACCCAAAGCAAGCAAGGAGTGCTATTACATTTAATACTCTGATAGATCTCTCTACTACAATGCCCACATAATAACATGCTTGACATTTAACTCACATATTGAGTTGTCTTTGACATGGTCAATGGTATCAGATTTAAACGTGAATGGACTGGGCGTGATCCACTGATCCAAGGATGCACTAGCATTAACAATTCATACTAGGATAGTAAGTTGATGCGTATTATAAATATGGCAAGGAACTACAAGTGACCATACATATATAATCATAGATGACCCATATGTTGCATGAAGCGTATGATAAATGACATGTGTTCATAAATTAATGAACATTATCATTATTCCATAATTGTCCATCACAAGGTACAAGAATGTTGGTCAATTGTAGCACCTAATTTATATACCGCAAGGGCACATTGTCAATTTTAGCTTTTTTCTCAGAGTATTCCAAAGTTATATCGAATCCAAAGAAACCAGCGAGTATTAAGCAAGGTTATCAAGTTTAAACATCTAGCAATCAGTGGATTCTAATGAGCAAGTGAGGGTATTTGTGAGGAATCGGAGTTGATGCCGACCGGCACAAAGACCTAACTACCTTGTTTGTGTTCATTCACCATGCGTGATGTATTCTTCGTGTTTTGTTCACTTTTTGCTTGCTCTGGGCAAACGGAAATTCGGTGGGCCTTGATGATAATGGTATCTTTAAAAATGTATTTATTATCTGGTCTAGTGCTTCAATAAACATTGAGAAGTTCTCTGGTGCTTTTTGTTTCAAACTGGATTCACCATGTAGTATTTCTTTTGTCCTAGTGTAAAACCTTGCGCGGCAAAAGATTAATTTGATAGGCAGTGACATAAGCTTCTTCCCTCAACAACTTATATTTTTCAAAAATCCATTTTGCTGATGAGCATATTGAGAATAAACATGATAAGCCTAATCTTGGTATAAAAAAAATTAAGTGCATGTATTTACCCCTGAAAGTTATGAAAGATTTGCAGAAGAGATCAATTTTTTTGTCTCGATGAGTTAGACTCAAGCATCCCCGGAAAAAAAAGAGAGTTAGGCCCCCCCCCCAAGCAAATATTGTATATACTGTCTCGACGCGCGACGGCCCAAGCACAAAAAAATAAATAAATAAACTTCACGTATTCGCGCGCATCCGCGGTGCGGCTCCCCTGCCGAGGTCCGGACCACTTCGTCGGCCAGCCTCGACGCCCTACCACGCGATGCGCCCATCCCGCCATCCGCCGCAAGCTCGATTTGGGCGTCATGGGGCCACGGCGAGCTCGACGTGGGCGTCCATGTGGACTTGGCTTGAAAAGCTGGGGAGCGAGGGGAGGCGGCGGTGCGGCAGCTGCTAGAGCCGCTCTGGGACGGGCTGGTCAGCGCCACCACGGGCGACAACCAAGTTCGGGCTCCTAGTGGCGGGCACGCCTCCAGCCATGGCGAACAGCGGTCGGGCGTGTGCGCACAGGGGCGGGTGGCCGTGGCGGAGCACAGGGGCAGCGAGGTGGCGCGGCGCGGTGCTGGGAGGAGGCGGCAGGGGCTGGAGGATGCAGTCTCGTTGTTGATTTTTTGTTACTCGAATTTCAATAAATATAGGAGAAGATTTTATACAATGTGCCGTGACTCTCATGGGTTATAAGTAAAATTGCTTTTAAGAGATTGTGTAAACTAACTTTTAATCAACGAGTTTTACTTAATCTGCTGAAAATGCTCTTAACCGTTTCTTGGACGGGGCACAGAGTTGCCATTTGAAAATAATTGCTCTCTCATCTTCTGTGTAATTTGTCTAACTCATATTCAGACTGCTGAGGCTAGGCTCCAAAGTCGCCTGTCAGTGTAATTCGATGGAAACTGGTAACAGCACCATACAGAAGAGGGAGCTGCGTCTAGGAAATCCCAACAGATGTTTTCGGTAGAAAATGATGTTTCGGGCAATACAAATTAGCACGGCAGTATAAGATGATCGGAGCCACAAAAAGTGTGTGGACAAAATTTTGACACCAACACCCCTTTTCTGATTCTGCATGCGGAAGCAATAAATGTTCGAATTGAGTTTTGGTCCAGCCTAGCATTGATAAAAAGCAGATATTGTCTTCAAAATGAGAAACTTGTGTTCTTAATTTACTGGAAAATGAGAAACTAGTTTGATTGGAATGGCGGGTCTCACTTTTTTTTTACGTGTAAAAACAGATACGGTGTACCTCCGATAACATGCCGCCTTGTTGGAAGTGTGACACAGAAAGTGCCGGAGATAGTATTGTTGTATTACTGAAATCACTTGGACAAATGACTCGTACGCGAAAGCATTTTCTCAGAGATAGAATGCTGAGCATTCAAAGACTGAGGGAAGGGAAAGAGAGTTCTTTAGTGCCATTCAAAAGGCTTTTCTACTATGGGAGTTTCTGTGGAATGATTGGAAGACTCAATTCATACGAAGCCTGATTCACACTAAGCTGTAGGCTTAATTTTGAAGGAAAAACATATAACCATGAAATAGGCTCCAGGGCCGGCAAATAAAATGTTCTCCAGGATGCAAGTGATAAATATTCACAATGGAAAACATGTCACATACCAAAGAGACAATTATTGTCTGGTCGATTGATGCCGATAAGATCTGATGAATCTATGGCGGGTATCATCGACTAGAAGTCTAGAACAAGAGTCAGTATAGTACGTAGTGTATCGTGTAGAATTGGCTCACCATCTCTTGTAAGATAGCATAAAGCAAGGCCACCCTGCTCTGTTTCTCTGTACTGCAACAGTTCTTGGTCAGCCAAAAACGCACGGTATTGGCGAAACTCCCAGCTCATGCATGATCTATCAATGGCTGCCGCAACCGTGGTCTTCATTCCGTGCTGGGGAACCGGCCACTTCATGTCCATGATCGAGGCCGGCAAGCGGATGCTCGACAGCGGCGGCGGCGCCCTCTCCCTGACCGTGCTGGTCATGCAGCCTCCGACACCGGAGAAGGCGTCCGAGGTCGAGGAGCACGTGCGCCGGGAGGCGGCGTCCGGCCTCGACATCCGCTTCATCCGCCTGCCCGCCGTCGAGCCGCCTACCGGCTACGACAGCGTCGAGGAGCAGAGCTTCAGGTACATCGAGCTCCACGCGCCGCGCGTCGTGGATGCCGTCGCCGGCCTGTCGTCCAAGGCGGCCGCGATCGTCGTGGACCTCTTCTGCACGCCCCTGCTCGACGTGGCCGCCGGCGAGCTCGCCGTGCCGCGGTACGTGTACTTCGCCTCCACCGGCGCGTTCCTCGTGCTCATGCTCCGCCTGCCGGCGCTCCGCGAGGAACGCGGCGTCGCGCTCAGGGAGGAGGAAGAAGCGGTGCACGTGCCGGGGCTGCCGCCCGTGCCGCCGTCCTACATGCCGGTGTGCCTGGCGAGCAAGAACTACCGGTGGTTCGAGTACTACGGGCGCCGCTTCCTGGACGCCGCCGGAATCATCATCAACTCCTCCGTCGAGCTCGAGCGCGGCGTCCTCGCCGCCGTCGCGGACGGCAGCTGCACGCCGGGCCGCCCGGCCCCGGTGCCGGTCCACGCCATCGGCCCGGTGATCTGGTTCGGCGCGCGCGACGATGAGGAGCCGCGCCACGAGTGCGTCCGATGGCTCGACGCGCAGCCGTCGGCGTCGGTCGTGTTCCTCTGCTTCGGAAGCATCGGGTTCCTCGACAAGGCGCAGGTCGCTGAGGTCGCCGCCGGCCTCGAGCGCAGCGGCCATCGTTTTCTTTGGGTGGTGCGTGGCCCGCCGGCCGCGGGGTCGCGTTACCCGACGGACGCCGACCTGGACGCGACGCTCCCGGCCGGGTTCCAGTCGAGGACCGAGGGCAGGGGGCTCGTGTGGCCGTCCTGGGCGCCGCAGAAGGAGATCCTCGCCCACGCCGCCGTGGGCGGCTTTGTGACGCACTGCGGGTGGAACTCAACGCTGGAGAGCCTGTGGTTCGGCGTGCCGATGGTGCCGTGGCCGCTGTACGGCGAGCAGCACCTAAACGCGTTCGAGCTCGTGACCGACATGGGCGTCGCCGTCCCGCTGAAGAGGATGGACTGCGGCAAGGCGGACGACAACTACTCGTTCGTCGAGGCGGCCGAGCTGGAGCAGGCGGTGCGTGGCCTGATGGGCGATACGGAGAAGGGGAGGAAGGCGAGGGAGAAGGCTGGGGCGATGAAGGACGCGTGCAGGAAGGCCGTCGCGGAGGGCGGGTCGTCGCGCGCCGCGCTGGGGAAGCTCGTCCGCGAGATCTTACCCGGCGGGACGGGGTAGTTGTTCGTCTTTTTTTTTTTTTTTTTGGAAACGGGGCTTGCACCCCCACTTCAGTAAAAAGCAGGTTTCAGAGTACAAAATATCCAACTGCGAGCAGAAATTTAAAGACAACCTGGACGACGGGACTAATCTATTACATCCAAACCAGAGTTCAACAAAATAGACTACGCAAAAAAGCACACCACGCCTCTACCTGGAGTCTCCCAGCGCGCCGGCGATTCTCCTGGTAGTCGGCGCCCACCCTTGCGATCTTCTGAAAACCTTACTTGCAACTCTTCAGAGCAGCTGTTGGCGGTCGTTAAACCGTGTTTTGACTGCCACCCTACCGGTAAATAAAAGCATAACACCAAGATTTTGTGCATAGTAGATAGGAATAATGCTACTCCACAAGTTTTGGTGAATATTTGGATGCAGGAGGAAATCCATTGCAAATGGGAGCAAAAGCCTACCGGCCGGCCCCATCATAGGCCGGCCGGCTTATGTTGGATCTCAACATGGTCCAGCAACCCCAGACATCTCCCAATGGGCTCAAACATCAAGGATCAAATGACCAACAAATATTTCCCAGCCCAGAGTATCTACCACTGCGCAAGGCCCAACAAACAAGCCCATCAACCACTTAAAAAGGTGTCAAATCACCGAGCAAGACCGTGGATCGTAATGGGCACATCATAAGAGGCTAGCCCACAAAAATTTGAGGCATTCGGAGAGAAAAGCCCATCGGCCGGCCTACTCTTTTCTCCGAATCGGCCCGTCTTTTTCCAGTCGGTTCCAGAGGCGGTGGCAAGCTAACTTGGCGCACCGACCAAGTAAGAAGACGTCGGCAAGTGAGGAATATCCACAAGATTCTCCTAAGATGAAGGGACCTTCTCCACTCTCCCAAGGAAGCCTCATACTATAAATAGAGGACCTCCCCCTCACTTCCAACCTGCACCATCACACTTGAGAGGAGAAGACCCAATGTAGGGTCACGCTCTTCTCATAGAAGATCATTCCACTTGTGTAGTTTAGAGTAGGCTAGTTGGTCATGGGAGTTAGAGTAGAAGTGAGAGCTTCGCTCGGAGCTCCGGAGTTCTCTTCGGAGTTTGGGTAAAGTTCTCGTATATCTTTTCTTTTATACTTTCTTTAATATAATTATTTTCTTATTTATTTATTTTATTTACTTAATTTAGTTTTCTTTTTAGTTTACATTTATTTATTTAAGTAATTGTTATAGAGAAATTCCTGTGTTGGTTCCATGTCTGTGTATGGTAGGTCTATCTGCATGGGTTGTTTGCACCGCAAATGCTTACACAATCCACATAGATTTATTATGCATGGTTGGTTTGCTCTCTTCTAGAGGAGTAAGCTATTTAGAATAGTTGCTTGTGTGGTTCAAGGAATTTTTCTATACGTGAGTTTGCCTCCGCCCTTACGGAGGATGGTAGCCGCGAGTACGTGTGACAGGCGTACCGGTCTCTGTAATCCACCACGTTCAAGGACGGCTCGAGTAGGGAGGTCAATAGCACGTAGTTCCCCAAGGTAGTTGAACCTAATTCTCGGGTTGCTGCCTTGGCATGCGTGTGCCCCGATATGCAGGAACGTATCTGTAATGAAAGCTTAAGTAAATAGTTGTAGACTATCAGAAAATACTAAATGCTAACCCCTAGGCTGATACCCTTCTTCTCGTTGTCCTCCCAGTTGACTAGTTCTATCTCTTTATCTACATTTGGAATCCTTGTGTGTGTTGGCTTGCCACCATCATATCTTTCTCTACCCATGCTTTGGTCTAGTTTGCAATTTATAAATAATAGATGTTTCCTTGTTAATTCATGATATTCTTATCCCTGCTTCCCTGTAGAAATATAAATACGATACTCTTGGAATACTCCTGGGTGAAATGCTACAACGGTGTTCCGTGCGCTTGCGGAGTTGATATTTATCTCTGTGCGTAAGAAACGCCAACAAGCATTTCTGGCGCCGTTGCCGGGGAAGCAATGGTTTAAGATATCTTTGATTGATATCGACTATCTTTTATGATTAATTTGCTGCTAGACTAAGCATCCACCTGCATTTGTTTGAGCATATCACCATCGCATCTGCATTGTTTTCTTTTCAATCCATCTGCATATTTAATTTCCCTCCATCCCACCCCGCTGCATTTAAAAAAAATTAAGAACCCGAGTGCCCAATCATAGGCCTCGGGCTTTCAAACATAATAAAAAATATAATTAAAAAAAAAGAACCCGAGCGCCCAATCATAGGCGTGGGGATTTTTTTTAAAAAAATAAATAAATAAACTCCGAGTGCCCAATCATAGGCCCGGAATTTGTTTCAAAAAAAAAAGAGAAAGGTTGGATTTATATGACAGGAAGAAGGAAACATACGTGGCGAAACCAAGACGTTCAATGAAGAGATCTAAGAGCTTAGTCTTGCATTTTATTGCAAAGACTAAGCTTGGGGAGGAACCGCCAGGTACGCACACGCAATTATTCTCAGTTTTCTTTGTCATATATCCTCTCCTTTCAAAATAAAAAAAAAATGCTGCCTGAAACGTTCAATGCTTTATGAATGCAAAGATACTTTGAGTTGCTCTCTGATGAAAATATGCTGCATCTTTTTGACCATACCCCTTGCTCTTGAAGTTTCTTTTCTTTACATGGGTGTTGGTTGAGCTGTTAGTCATAAATCAATCGCTTGCATCTCTTTCTGTTGGCTGGGTGAAGATCACTTCTGTGCCTCTGTTCTCCTTTGAGATTATGCCCGGTGGCCGTTCAACCAACAGAAAAATACATGCCTCTATGATGCTTTCGTGACAAAAGGAGAGAATAATGTGCTCTGCTCTCCTCACATAGTTAATCGAATTAGACGTGATGTCTAGGTTGATCAATGGACCTATAGAGATATGTTCGATGTAGGCGAATGGATTTGTACTAACCAATGCAGGATCTTTCTGAGAGCAAATCCATCAGGCAACATGAAAGGCACATAATTCAAGAAGGAGAAACCAACCAGGCGGACCTAGTGCTTCCAAATGAAAGATTTAATCGCTTAGCTTTGCACCTGGTTGCAAGAGCTAAGCTTGGGGAGGGACTGCCAAGTGAGTACTTCTGTATACGATATTATACTCTTCTTGAATTGTGCCATTTCCTTCAAAAAATAAAATAAAATAAAATAAAATAGAATTAAAAAAACCTAAAAATATTAGGTTCTCGGCAAAGCCCAATAGGGGCTAGCCCCCTGTATCACCCTCATTCTTTTTGCAGACACAAGAAGAATGGAGGAAGCGGCCTATTCAAGCTTAAGTCTTGCAAAGACTCAAGCTTGGGGAGGACCCCAGGTAAGTATTTCTAAACTTTCCTTGAATAAATAAACTCCCTGTTTCGAATAAATGTTAGAATCTTGGTGTTATGCTACGCATAAGGGAAATGATGATCGAGTTACAAATTAGCTTCCTATGTATCGCATAGATGCAACCTCTACTCCTGACATATGTGTTATTTTTATTTGAGCATGATCACATCATGAGTCTTGCTTATTTCCGTGGGTTGCATTTGTTACACCAAGTCTGAGCATTGAGGATTATGATATGGCATGATTAGGACTTGTTGCAATTTCTTAGTATGGTTTCATCCAGAGATGTTTTTCTTGAATTGCTGCAAGTACCTAAAACCCTTCTGTTTTGGCACACTTCTCTTAGTGTGAGGATTTATTTACCTACCAGAGCCATATCATAATATTCGAAACAGCCCCACTCATAGCCAATTGTTTATGTATTGAGTTTTGTTAAGGTTTGATGTACTCTTGAAACTAAGCACTCCTAATTTTGGTCATAATTCCTTCTCGTGTGTTTTCAAAAATTTCTCTCCACCAAATAAAAAGGGGAATGTTTGGATAAATTAACCAAACATTTTTCAGAGTTTGCAAAACTTTGGTCCATCCAAAAAGCTCAAGAATATTTCAAAATGTTTCCTTTTGAACCATGCAAAATTTATGGCCCCTTGCACCATGGAGTATCAAAAAAAAAACTCCATGGTTGCATGACAAAAGTCAATGGCCATATGGTTCTTATCACATTATTTCTTATGACCAAAATAAATGGAGTTGCTATGTTGATTGAGACTCATTCTTTAGCTTTACAATATATGCATGACGTTTGTGCATTCCTTACCAAGCTCCACATACAAAGCCTCAATTTGGTAGAAGGTAGGATGAGTGAAGTTTGTAGGAATAGACTCACATTGGCTGGTAAGAAAAGTGCCTGCCAAAACGAAGGAGAATTTTTGCACCTTACCTTGCAGCACATAAAAACTCTGGATGCATACCTGCTAGAATTGTTTACTTGTCCAAAAGTGCCGTTCTAGTCTTCGATGCTGCATGACAAGGTGTAACGTATAAGCCCCACGATTTTTGCAACACTCATGAATATTTTGTGCTCTCGTAAACTTACCACTGTTTAGGGAGTATGTTGTTGCATCTTTATTACCCATAGGGTGCTTCTTTGTAACTCCTGATCCGCCGGTACCCTGAGTTGAGTTTGCTCGGGACGAGCAAAGTTTAAGCTTGGGGAGGTTGTTGGCGGTCGTTAAACCGTGTTTTGACCGCCACCCTACCGGTAAATAAAAGCATAACACCAAGATTTTGTGCATAGTAGATAGGAATAATGCTACTCCACAAGTTTTGGTGAATATTTGGATGCAGGAGGAAATCCATTGCAAATGGGAGTAAAAGCCTACCGGCCGGCCCCATCATAGGCCGGCCGGCTTATGTTGGATCTCAACATGGTCCAGCAACCCCAGGCATCTCCCAATGGGCTCAAACATCAAGGATCAAATGACCAACAAATATTTCCCAGCCCAGAGTATCGACCACTGCGCAAGGCCCAACAAACAAGCCCATCAACCACTCAAAAAGGTGTCAAATCACCGAGCAAGACCGTGGATCGTAATAGGCACATCATAAGAGGCTAGCCCACAAAAATTTGAGGCATTCGGAGAGAAAAGCCCACCGGCCGGCCTAGGCCTAGGCCGGCCGGCCTACTCTTTTCTCCGAATCGGCCCGTCTTTTTCCAGTCGGTTCCAGAGGCGGTGGCAAGCTAACTTGGCGTACCGACCAAGTAAGAAGACGTCGGCAAGTGAGGAATATCCACAAGATTCTCCTAAGATGAAGGGACCTTCTCCACTCTCCCAAGGAGCCTCATACTATAAATAGAGGACCTCCCCCTCACTTCCAACCTGCACCATTACACTTGAGAGGAGAAGACCCAATGTAGGGTCACGCTCTTCTCATAGAAGATCATTCCACTTGTGTAGTTTAGAGTAGGCTAGTTGGTCATGGGAGTTAGAGTAGAAGTGAGAGCTTCGCTCGGAGCTCCGGAGTTCTCTTCGGAGTTTGGGTAAAGTTCTCGTATATCTTTTCTTTTATACTTTCTTTAATATAATTATTTTCTTATTTATTTATTTTATTTACTTAATTTAGTTTTCTTTTTAGTTTACATTTATTTATTTAAGTAATTGTTATAGAGAAATTCCTGTGTTGGTTCCATGTCTGTGTATGGTAGGTCTATCTGCATGGGTTGTTTGCACCGCAAATGCTTACACAATCCACATAGATTTATTATGCATGGTTGGTTTGCTCTCTTCTAGAGGAGTAAGCTATTTAGAATAGTTGCTTGTGTGGTTCAAGGAATTTTTCTATACGTGAGTTTGCCTCCGCCCTTACGGAGGATGGTAGCCGCGAGTACGTGTGACAGGCGTACCGGTCTCTGTAATCCACCACGTTCAAGGACGGCTCGAGTAGGGAGGTCAATAGCACGTAGTTCCCCAAGGTAGTTGAACCTAATTCTCGGGTTGCTGCCTTGGCATGCGTGTGCCCCGATATGCAGGAACGTATCTGTAATGAAAGCTTAAGTAAATAGTTGTAGACTATCAGAAAATACTAAATGCTAACCCCTAGGCTGATACCCTTCTTCTCGTTGTCCTCCCAGTTGACTAGTTCTATCTCTTTATCTACATTTGGAATCCTTGTGTGTGTTGGCTTGCCACCATCATATCTTTCTCTACCCATGCTTTGGTCTAGTTTGCAAGTTATAAATAATAGATGTTTCCTTGTTAATTCATGATATTCTTATCCCTGCTTTCCTGTGGAAATATAAATACGATACCCTTGGAATACTCCTGGGTGAAATGCTACAACGGTGTTCCGTGCGCTTGCGGAGTTGATATTTATCTCTGTGCGTAAGAAACGCCAACAGCAGCCTGCTTCCCAGTTCCACCATCCTTTTTTGACTCATGTTTTGCAACAGAACCCATTTATCAAGCCATGAGCAGACATAGAAGATGAGTTCAGTTGGATCAGTTAACTTTTTATGTCGAAAGCAAGCGTTGTTTCTTGTCCTCCATAAGGACCATAGAAGAGCCCCACACCCCAACAGTATTAGAGATCTGTGCTTATTTTCGAATCTGTTTAACCAAGCCCCCATCAGGTCTTCAATACAGTTGGGGCATGAGTTAAGATTAAAGGCACATTTGACCACCTGCCAGGCATATTTAGCCACTGGGCAGTCAAACATGAGATGTTGTGTGGATTCATGAACTCCACAAAAAGAACAGTCTGTTTTCCCCTTCCATCCTCTTTTCTTCAGGTTCTCTTTGGTCAATATGCTTTTAGCAATAACCAAATGAAGACCTTAATTCTGTGTGGTAGTTTCACCTTCCACATGAAGTCGTATGGAAAAGGGACTCCCAGAGTTTTCAGTCTTTGATACAAAGAACTGACTGTGAATCCCTTCTTTCCTATTTTCCGGGACATCTTGTCATCTTCATCCTGCAGGTTTTGTTGTTCACAAATATGTGTCAGTTTCTCCCACATCTCTGCTGTCTCTCCATATAGCAACCTTCTGAACCTGATGCTGTCAACTCCTCTAGATAGTACTTGCCATACAGACACTTTCTTGTCAAAGGTCAAATTATATAGCCGAGGGAACAATTCTGCCAGTGTGTTGCTGCTAGACCAAGCATCAGTCCAAAAGCTTGTTGATTTTCCATTTTTGACTTTCCTGTTGCAATAATTATGATATGTGGGGAACACTTCCATCAGGCCTTGCCAAAAGTGAGAACTCCCCTGTTTCTGTGTAAGAAAATCAAGAGGTCTCCCCTGTACATACTTCCTCTTCAAGATTTGTTGCCAGATGCCATTGGACGTCTCCAACTTCCATAACCATTTGCAGAGCAGGCTCGTATTCATGGTGTGGAGGTCGAGGACCCCCCAGCCCAGCCTGGTCTTTTGGCATAGTAATGGTCGGCCAGTTGAGCAGGTGGTACTTCTTGATACCTTCACTTTCCTGCCATAAGAACCTGGCTCTGTAGAAATCCATCTTTTTCAGCACCCCTTTTGGTGCCCTATACATGGATAGCATGTAGAGAGGTACATTTGTTATTGTCAGGATCAACCTGTCCCCCAGAGAAAGGAATTTTCCTTTGCCCACACTCAGCTTATTCTCTAATTTCTCTTTAGTGGGTTTCCACTGAGCACTGCTGAGTCTCTTCTTATCCACTGGAACCCCCAAATATTTCAAAGGCAAATTGTTAACAGGACATGTGAAAATGTCATGTAAATGCTACTATTTGCCTCAGCCTCCCCAAAACAGTAAATGTCACTTTTATGAAAATTTATTTTCAATCCAGCCATTTGACAAAGAGGCATAGGATAAACTTCAGATTTCTAGCTGATTCCACGTTATCTTGCATCAAGAAAATTGTGTCCTCAGCATACTGAAGCATTGATACACCACCATCTATCAAGTGAGGGACTAAGCCTTTCACTAAATTAAGATCAGTAGCTTGCTTAACCATCAAAGCTAAAACATCAGCCACAATATCAAACAATAAGGGAGACAAGGGATCACCTTGTCTTACCCCCTTTTATGTACTGAAATAAGGGCCAATGTTATCGTTCATTTTAATAGCAACATTACCTCCTCTTACTACTCTCATGATCCAATCACACCACTTATCTCCAAAATTGTTTTTCTGCATAAGTTGGTATAAGAAAGACCAACGAACTTTGTCGTATGCTTTCTCAAAATCAACCTTGAACAGAATGCCATTAAGCTTCTTTTTGTGCATTTCATGTACAATTTCATGAAGGCACACCACTCCATCTAAAATGTATCTGTTTTTAATGAAGCCTGTCTGATTCTCACTTATCACTTTAGATATAATCACACTCAATCTGTTTGTTAGAATTTTAGTGGGGATTTTGTAACTCACATTTAACAAACAGATGGGTCCGAAGTTTTTCATTTCTTTTGCGTCTAAGCTTTTGGGTAAAAGGGTGATTAGCCCATAATTCAGCCTTTCAATAGGGAGAGTGCCTTTGTGAAAATCATCTAACATTTCTTTCAGATCATGTTTTATAAGATCCCAGAAATGTTGATAGAATTCAGCTGGCATCCCATCGGGGCCTGGAGCACTGTTGTGTTTCATGGAGAAGACCACCTCTTTGATTTCTTCCAAGGAAAAGGGTCTTGTCAATTCCTCCCTATCCTCTTCAGAAATCTGAGGCATGTCCATGTTATTTATGTTAATATCAGTTTCTTCTGCTTGCCCAAACAAGTCCTTATAAAAGTTGGTTGCATGTTTCATAAGTTCATCATCACCTTCAATGATCTGATCACCTTGATGTAGGGAATGTATTCTTGTCTTCCTTCTTCTGCCCTTAGCTTTTAGCAGTAAATATCTGGTGTTTCCATCCCCTTCAACTATATCCCTTTCTTTGGCTCTTTGTCTCAACTTAATCTCATCCTCTCTCATGAGGAATTTAAGTTGAGATTCACATTCAAGTTTCAACTGTCTTTCTTCTGCAGATAGACCCAGAGATTCACTCTTTATGTCTATTGCTATGATTTTATCTATTAACTCATTTCTCAGCTTTTTGTATACCCCTTCTATGTTGATATTCCAACCATTCAAAAATTTCCTTAGTCTTCTCATCTTGTACTGCCACCTGTCCAGGCTATTTCTTCCTTTGGCAGGAGCAGACCAATTTTTCCAGACCAAGTCATGGAAGTTTGGTCTCTCAAGCCAGCAATTTTCAAACCTGAAAATTTGCTCCTTATATTGTTGAGCCCCTACAGGCAACATGAGGGGCACATCCAAGATCCTACTAAATGGAGTCCCAGATTTGCTCCAAAGTCTAATTAATGATGCATACCAGAAAGGACTCATTACACTCCCTCTAGCAAATTCTTATGGGCAAAAGTATCCAATTGTTCAGTATGCCGATGATACCCTAATTGTCATGCCTGCATTTACCAGAGAGCTCTTCTTCCTCAAAGGTCTGCTACAATGCTTTGGTGACTCTACTGGACTTAAAGTTAATTTCTCAAAATCATTTCTAGTGCCTGTTAATGTTGATGCTGAGAAGGCTCAACATCTTGCTGCTACACTGGGCTGTCAAGTGGGTGAAATGCCCTTCACTTACCTTGGATTGCCTCTAGGCACCACCAGGCCAACAGTGCAGGATCTAATGCCGGTTCTAAACAGAATGGAGAGACGATTGATGGGAATTGCCCCATTTACATCCTACCAGGGTAGACTCACCCTTAATAACTCAGTGCTCACCCCTCTCTCGGCCGATATCATGGCTATTATCAAGCTCCCAGTGGATTTCATTGAACAGGTAGATAAGTATCGAAGGTACTGCTTATGGCGTGGCTCTGATCTAAACAAGAAAGGTAAATGTCTTGCAGCTTGGAACAAGGTACAAAGACCAAAAGATCAAGGAGGATTGGGCATCATTAATATTGCTGCACAGAATAAGGCCCTATTGCTGAAGCATTTGCATAAATTCTTCAATAAAGTAAATGTGCCTTGGGTTAACCTGACCTGGTAGGCTTACTACTTGGCAGCATTAGCACCTCAGGCTAGAGGGCCAAGAGGATCATTCTGGTGGCGAGCACTCTGCAGAATGTTGATGATTATAGAGGCTATGCTCATGCTATAGTGGGCAAGGGTGATACAACCATGTTCTGGCGTGACATTTGGAACTTTGGATCTCTACAGAACCTTTATCCTGAACTCTTTTCTTTTGCCAGAGAGCCCAATTGTTCAGTTGCACGTTTCTTGAGCTTGATTCCAGACTATAACAGGGCCTTTCATCTTCCACTATCTATTATAGCCTCACAGCAGCTAGGAGAACTCATGGACACTCTGAATGAATGGAATCGCCTAGAAGAACAAGATGATTCTTGGGTTTATATATGGGGATCAGGAGTTTATTCTACAAAGCGTGCATATCAGTGTATAATTGGAGAGTCAGACACACCACTCCCATTTAAATGGATCTGGAAAAGCTGTTGCCAAGGCAAGCACAAAATCTCTTTCTGGCTACTGTTGAATGATCGTTTAAACACCAGAAATTTATTAAGAAGAAAGAGATTTCTGGTCCCAACAGTAGATTGTGTGCTTTGTGCTGGACACTCTGAAGAAACATGTAAACATCTCTTCTTTACTTGTTCCTTCTCTCAGCTTTGCTGGACTGCACTCCACATAATATGGGATTTATCTTTACCTGTGGTGGAGATGGTTGAGGAGCAGAAACAACATTTCTCTCATGATTGCCACATGGAAGTTGTCATTTTGGCCACCTGGACTATTTGGACGCATCGAAATAATATTATCTTCAATGGTGGAGTACTCTCTTTCCCAAGATGGAATCATGAATTCAGAGAAATCTTCAAGCTAGCGATGCATCGGGCCAGGCCTGCGTTGATGCAAGACATGAAGTCTTGGCTTCAATCTTTGTAAATAGTAGTAGTCCTAACTGTAGCTCTGTTGTTCCTTTCAAACTAACCATGTATATAAACTTAACTTTAATAAAAGCACAGTAGGGGATTCCCCTCCTGTTTTCGTCAAAAAAAAACATGAGGGGCACATGATCTGAAATGGCTCTACTGAGCCCCTTTACAATCACATTATGATAGGCAAGATCCCATTCAGGACTCACTAGAAACAGGTCTAGTTTCTCAAAAGTATGATTTTCCCTATTGTTGGCCCATGTGAACTTCCTCCCCATCATTTCCAACTCTATTAAGCTATAGTTTTCAATGGTAGCATTGAAAAGAAAACTCCACCTATTTAGCCTGACTGGTTTGTTATTGTCCTCTACCCTTCTTAAAATATTGAAATCCCCTCCTACGAGAACTGGAAACTTGTATTTATGACAGGAAGAAGAAAGCTCTCTAAGGATTTTGTCTTTCTCTTCATCCTGAGCAGCCCCATAAACAACTATAAGGTTCCATTTAAAATCCTTTTCTTTGTCTAACAGGAGCAACCTGATCAACCTCTCACCCTCCTCTACTTCCCCTACCTGAAAATAATCCAAATCCACCCCCACCAGGATGCCTCCTGACCTACCATTAGGTTCAGTGTAGCACCAGCAGAAGTTTCTACTACCACAAAGACCATCCAGCCATGTGGACTCAAAGGAACTTTTATTGGTTTCCTGAATACCAATGAAGTTCACTTTTTCCTCCAACATCATTTGTTTTAGGAATTTATATTTTTCAGGGCTTCCCAAACCCTGACTGTTCCATATGAGGCCTTTCATTATGAAACTTTAGGTTGTTTGCCACCCTTTCTTCTCTTAATTTTAAGAGATTTGGGGGAGTTTTTCTTTTTCTTTTGTTTCTTTTGATTAACTTGTTTATCACTAGATAGACAAGTATTTTCAAAAGAAATGTCATTTTCCTCATCATCCATCATCAAATCCTGGAGTACCTCAGAGTCAATATCTGACCTGAAAGTTTCCCAGATTTTAAGTCATTAATCCCTTTTTTACTGGATTGCAGGACTAAATTAATCCTAGTTTGTTCTAGATTTTTTATCACTTCAAGATTGCAAGATTTACTCACATCATCATTATCAATATTAACATTAATCTGACTAGCAATATTTTCTAGAACAGCATTATCAGTAGAGAGAACAGAGAAAGGATTGACATTGTTACGTGGGAGAATGAAGGCATCTTTAGCTTCAGCTCGTCCTGTGGCAATGTCCCCAATCTTCTGATCTTCATACCTGGTAAGCCTGTCACTTCTTCTAACCTCTTGATGGGCTTTGCTTCCTTTGTTCTTCTTGATCACTTCAGTAAAATCTTCCCCCTGCTCATCCTGCTCTTTTTCCTCAAAAGGATCCTCTGTCTGAGCTATATCCACCTCACACTTCTGTGCAAAAGAGATCCCCTCATGTGAGTCTTCTATATCTTCCTCATCACCCTCTTGGCTATCTTCCAGTCTCACTCTTTCCCTAGAATCATCCCCAGTAGAGCTCTCAAAGATGTCTGTCTTGTCTATCATCATTGGAGTGGAGAAGTCTTGCTATTTATGTTTTAGCTGAGCTAATGAAGGAGTCTCCACATGGGGCAGACTTAATTCAATGTTTCCAACATTGATTTTTAACCCTTTTTCCTCAGCTGTGAATTTAGCAATCTTAGCCTTCTCCTCTTCTAAAGCCTGCATTTGTTCAGCCAACTTTCTATCTTTTTCCAATAACTGTAACTTCACCTCATCAGTTTCCATTCTAACCTCTCCTCCTACAGCAGCATCTGTCATTTCTGGTTCAGTGACGGAGCTTGATTTTTGTCTTTTAGTCTCTCTATTCAGGTAATTCTTATTCTTGGAACTGTATAGAGTGTCCACTGCAATTCTCTTGCTAGGATTGAGCTCCCCTTCTGCATTCCATCCCTCCTCTACTATTGCCTCAACAGTGAAATAGATGTTATAGACAAAAGGTTTCACAACCAACTCTAGCACAGGAGAAATCTTAGCCACTGTTGGTGGTTTCTAAGTACCACTTTTATATGCCCAAAACCACCAACATCGTACCATATTCCTCCATATCATCATAAGTATGTGTTATTACCTCTAATATTGACGATTTCCACATGTAGTGTTGTTTTAGTGCTATGTTGCAGAATTAGGTGAAATGACACTATAATGGCTCAAATACGAGAAGGACCGACATGAAGCCCGACTAGCCATGCAAGGAGGGCTTCCCACTAGCCCGTGGCGCATCCAAGGCACCTCTGAACATCCATGGAACCCAACATGCAAGCCCAAAGTCGTGGCCCAATGCCTAAGGATTTCTAGAAGGTTTATCGGAAGGAAAGATCAATTCGCGCAGTCCAGAAACAGCACTGTATTGTCATGCGGATTTCAAGTTCAAGACATGCTCTAATGGGAATTCAATGTAAAGGAAAGTTGTAGATCTCGTCGATAGCTTTCCAGAACATATATGGATTATCCCGTTTGGATTCTGGAGCTAGAAGATATAGGCCCTGCAAGGAAACCTGCGCAGAGGAGACAGATATTTTGGCATCGCATATTTGGGAACCAAGACGGCCGAATCTGGAGATCCAATGAATACCAAAGTTGTAAATATTTTCGAGGGCTACGAGATAGAGTGCAAGTTTGCCTCATTTAGACTCTGGACGAGGAAGTTATCGTTCGTGAAAGGCGGAGCTGCGAAAAGGAAAATCAAGTCCGAATTGGAAACGACTCGTGCCGAGCGGCACGACTTTGGTGCCGACCGGCACCGACCCAGAATTGCTTCCTTTCGCCTCCAAACGCCTCCCCACTGTATATATAACCCATGGGACGCCCTAGGGTTAGAGATCGGCCGCCAGAGGGACAACACAGCTAGTAAGTTTAGAGCCACCGGGGCTTTGCCCCGTTCTTCATGTTCTCTAGTTGTTGATCAAGAACCATTGGTGCTAAAGAGGTGATCCATCAAGGTAGGCCTACTAGATGGTGATGTATCTTGCACTATGTATTATCAAAGTATGGTTGAATATGTGGATGAATGGTTTTGATTATTGATTGCCTGGATTTTATGGTCTTTACATGCACTTGTTCCTACGCTTAGTGACGACTAAGTATTAGATGTTATCTTAATTATGGTGGCAAAAAGAGGTGAGAGGTTCAATCTCTCACTATCTCCATTGTGGTTAAGGTAGCATTGGGATCTTGTAATGCGCCATAATTGCACGTTGTCTCCGTACCTCAACAGCCGCTAATGCATACGCGATGATCCTTGAGATGATGTGTAGAGTAGGAAGAGGTCACCGACTAAGGCGAATTGGTCGTGACAGGGCATTCCGGAAAGGGGCTTCGACCTACCGATCTTCGGTTATCAATAATTGAGTAATTCCGTTTATGATGCTATTTGATTAAGCTTTTTGGTTACGATCTCAACTAGCAGACTTGGCTAACTTACCCCATGATCTAATCAGGTTCCTTAGGCTGTTCAGACAACACTCGAACAATTTAGCTCCCGTGCCGATCGGCACACCCCTTGTGCCGACCGGCACAACCCTCACTTTCGCCTTTTTCATGCTCTTGTATATGCAATGTGTACTTTATGCTAGGATTGATTTGTTAGACGAAATAGTAAACCCTAAACACGGTTCTCTTGCTGATCCTTGTGGATTCGATATAAACCTTGGAATACTCTGAGGGAAAAAGCTACAATGTACACCGTCCACTTGCGGTATATAAATGGGTGCGTATAAACGACCAACAAGGCTTTTTCTGGCGCCGTTGCCGGGGATCGGCAACTCGAACCTAGGGCGATCTATCTAGTTTATCGAACTAATCCTTATCCTTTATTGCATATACCCTGTTTTTCTTTGTTTGTGTGTCTATTGAAAACAGGTATAAGGCTAGGCACACAACCTCACCTGGAGCACGACGATGTTGCTTGCTCCATAGCAGTAGGTGCTAACTTTGTTAGTGGCCCATCATCTGCTATGGAGCCCCTCTCCGTGAAAGACTCGCTTGTGCCGATCGGTGCAACGCCCATGCCGATCGGCACCACACTGCTCAAGACAAGGTACGCGCTCTTGTGTTAATTTGTTTTGGACTAATGCTCTGCGAAGATTTGGCTTGTTTACAGCAATAGGTGATGGGAGAGAAGATTGAGGGCTATTTACCATGAAGATCGAGGATTTCAATTGATAACATTGAAGGCATGGTGGATACGTTCTTGATCATGAGTTGTTATTCTGTTTGCTGACTTCCCAGAGGTGTGCACGTCAGTACAGAGGATTGCAAGGCCTATAAATTTGATATTCTGAAAGAGCATCAAGCCTAATTTCCAACGGTTCAAGTCTCGCATTATTTGGAGTTTCCTACAAGGATTTATGGCCAAAATACGAGATGCTGCGCAGACTGTTTGGATATTTCGCGAGAGATGCAAACAATTGGAAGTTTGAGCCAAAAATGGAATTAAAGTCCAATATCCACATGATCTATGGGTTTCCAACATTTAGAAGACTTCCTTTTGATGATTGACACGAATTCAAGTCGTTCCAAACGCGGAGTTTGAATATTTGGAAGGTTTGAATTCAATTCGGATTCATCGCGAGACAGCCTGACATACCTTCAGAAAAACGGCCATATCTCCCTCATACGGAGTCCGATGAGGACGCACGAGTACTCGTTGGAAAGATAATTTGATGCCCGACGCAATGGCGCGGGTCTCAGCCTCTAATTCCTCCTGGTCGCGGCAGAAAAGCACAAATAAGTCGTCGGCTGGTACAGGACATGGCAGATTTCTTCGGAATTCTTCTCCCGTCAACTTGGTGGATCAATGGGCAAGTTTTGAGAAGTTGCATCAACCCTACATCATCATAGCTTGCTGGTGCAACATTGATCAAGATTCACAAGTCAAAGGACAAGCCGACACATGCTCTAATGCTTGAAAGGATTAAGTCATCAAGATTCTCCAGAAACGATCAAGAAGTTGAAATCATTGGTAATTCTGTAAGTTCTCCGAGCTGATCAATATATGAAATTTTTATATCTGGATAGAGCTTCAAGTCTTCTTTCCAACGCATCAAACAGTGCTGGATTTGGATGTTTCTACAAGGATTTATGAGCTAATCATTGGACGCTGCGCGAGCTGTCAGATTTTCAAACAGCACGCAGCCTTGGAGTAAAAAACTCATAAGTCCTTCATACGGAATCCGTTTGAGGTGCATGAGCACTCGTTAGAAAGATATTTTTGCTACCTACGTTATGGTACAGGTTTTAGAACCAGTTTCATTCTGTTGGTAATGCGAAATTCAGAAAGAACAGGAGCTGCAGATTATCAATGGCAAGATTAAGGAAGGAGACGAAGATGACAACAATGAAAATAGCTTGAGCGATTCTCCCGTGAGCAAATGATCAGAAGTTGAACAAGATTGAAGATTCAAGAGCATTATATCATTTACACACATTGAGCAATATGCAACACAACAAAGACGGGCTATGAGGCAACCACGACGAAGTTTGCATAGTACAAGCTGCATGGATATCATTGGGATCTTACACCAAGAACCATGGCTTCGCGACAATCAGGTATGTAAGAAGTCTAGCTATTCGACTATAACTAAAGCGCTTTTCGGGAGGCAACCCGTATTTTTGAGTCTTTTGTGTGGATTGTTTAGTGCTGCTAGGAGGGCAACCTAGAGTTTTTGCTTTGATGTGAGCTTTACCCAACTCAGTTGGTTCACTTGTGTCTAATTTGTTCTAGTTTAACTTTTTCTTTTTTTATACCACCATCATTATGTGTTTGTTTGCAAAATCATTCACTGCATGCATAATTTGTGAGCGCTTGCTTTGTTTTTGTATTTGCATAATTTTTCCGCCTGCATGCATTTAACTATCTGATTTCAGCCTACCTAAGCCTTCTACCACTCATTTTTCATCACATACCAGAGCCAAGCCCCATGTGCCGATCGGCACGACACCATTGCCGATCGGCACAAATGCCCAAATGCTTTTCTAAGCATTCCATCGACGCCGCCTGACATATTTTTATTTATTTCACACTAGCCTCTGACTTTGCATCATTTTCGCTTCATCACTCATAATAGCTTGGCTGATTAATTTCTAATGGGTGCATAAATGATTGAGTTTCATGAACTCTTTTAGCAAATTTAGGTGTAAACGTGGTGTTTATGCTTGTTTGTTGAACAACATTGGATAATTAATATGCCTTGCTATGTCCTGCATCATTTGCATTGGTTAGTTGCTACTCTTTTTCAATGCGCTATCTTTCTAGTCCAGCGGAGTTTTGCAACAGCTAAGTCATGATAAACATGGTGTTTAGACTTTGGTTGTTAAAGAATTTCGTTTAGATTGCTAGCAATCTAGTTGTAAGCATGGTGCTTAGAGCTAGGTGTAAACATTGTTCTTGTTTAGTTTCTACGCCACTAATGTTCGTTGCTAATATCATAAAACCTTTTCTTCACTTTGATAGCATTGTTTCCAGATTTGTGTTCATCGATGCACGATCTTTTAGCAATTTTGTGTGAACGTGGTGTTTAGACTGAATTGTGGAATAACATTATGGTCTTGCTTACTTGCTAGCATTGTGTTTTTAACTTCATGCATCCACACTTGTGCACACACGTACACCAATTAGGATTTTATTTTCTTTTCTCTACTAGAATCAAATTGACACAAGTGGAACTTTGAAGTTGTTGTTAGCTGGTAGGTATTCCTCTACTCCTGACCATCACCTCGGGGGTGGTATGTGTGCTTCAATTGTTTTGCAGGAATGAAAGAATCGATCTCACAAGAAGGGAGTTGAAGGAATTGAGGAGAAACAGCCGCATGAACAAGAGGGAGCAATGGGACAGCAGCTACGAGGCAATGATCGAGTTGAAAATCTAAAAACGATGCCGAGGTGGAATGTGCCGACCGGCACCACCCATGTGCCGACCGGCACCATTGTGTGCCGATCGGCACGCCGCTGTTGCCCGTGCTGTCAAGCTTTCCTCATGCAATTCAGCAACATCTTAAGCATGGGGGAGGCATGCTCCGAACTTCAATTCACTAAAAGGCGGTAACATCTCTTTGCTCCTTCTCTTCTCTAATCCTATTCTCTTCTCATTCGCTGCTCTTGCCTTTTGCTATCAACTTGGGTTTTGCTTTCTTTTAGGATGTGGTACCCTTCTCGTTTTGTTCATGCGAAAGGTTGTTTGTAATTTGCCACTTAGAATTTAGAATGGACAATGACATATCCCTAATAGCTACCTTAGGGTGACCAAATGTCATTACTCTATCTAGGGGAGCTGGCTTGTATCATCACCGCCTATGTTTGAGCTTTCACTTCAAATAATACATATTTATGATGAGCTTGCTTGAGATATGATGAAAGTTGCTATTGTTGTTGGAACTTGCATGTATGATTCGTTGCATATAATTGTCCCCCGCTGAATTTTAATGAACTTGAACTAAGCACCAATTTATGAACTCTATTTGCTTCAGTGGTGGTGTTTGTTGACAGATAATTTGATAGAGACCCCATATGATTGAATTGTTCTTCGTGACAACATGCTTTGCTCTCTAAAAAGAAAACTCCAACATAGCTTGAGTTCTTACTAATTTTTGGAAAATTATAATGTCTTATGTCTCTAATCCTTGCAAATATTGCTCTCTTGCATTGATCATACCTACCAAAGCCAAATATGCTACACCTATATAATAAACCTGTAGATTGCAACATGTAATTTGGTGAGTTGGGTCAAGTTTGTGTTCTTTTGGTATGAGACTTAGAAGCTGGCCATACCGTTTGCGTAACTATCACTTGTTTTCTAGCCTTATTCATATTCAGCATTGCCTATTCTACTCTGGAATGTGTGCATACTTCGCTGAATATTCCCACCTGTAAACCCATATTTCTTTTGGTGTTGTCCAATCCTTGTCCACAACCTATGATATGAGTTTCTCGTCGAGCCGTTGCACTATTTCTATGATTTTATGCACAAATTATCAAGATATCTTGCTCAAGACGAAGATTTTCATCACGAAACACCTCTGAAGACTTTCTGAAGCGCAAAGGATCAATTTGAGGCGAAAACGGAGAAAAGTTGGGTTTGTGCCGGGGTTCGTGCCGACCGGCACAAATTCGTGCCGACCGGCACGAAGTACAAAATTAGCGAAAAGCCCCCTGTTATCTCCAGAGATCAAGTATATGTGTTTCAGACAGTCAAGGAGAAGAAATAAAAGGGTTAACTAGTGCTTTTTCTTTTTCCACTTCCTATATGCTCGGGACGAGCATCGTTTAAGCATGGGGGAGTTGGATCGTCATCTACATTCTGAAGCACTAGTTAATGGACTTCAAAGATTGTTGATGGAAGATCAAGATTGTTTATAGTGTTATATCAAGTTGCAAGAGTGGACTTCATAGAAGATTGTGCATAAAACCAGCATATTCAAGTTAGTGCATTCGATTGGGTGAAACTCTATCCTTCCAACCATGTGCAATCCGATTTTGAGAACTTCATTTGTGTCTTGAGATCATTCTTTGCCATTTGCACATGTCCACCTTTCTAAAGCATGTGTTTTCCTCTCTTTCATCATGTTATTCCAATGGCCTTTTTGACAAGTCTCTGTAAAACCAAGAAGAACTATCTCGTGATTTGACAATATTCTAAGTTGCATTATTTTGCTAGTTGTTTTCCTACCAAGCTACACATAAAGCCTTCCACTAAATATTTGTAGATAGGATCACTTCTAGTTGTTTGGTTCGTGAGATTTGTTAGATGAGTGTTGTCTTGATTCTTTGCAAGAGAGTGTTTTGTTTGGATGAATGAGACTGAATTTTTGGAAAAACTTTATCATCTTAAGGCCCAGTTTGAGGAGTAATCTGCTTTGGGAGTTGAAGCTACTTTATTTGATCATTGTGGTCGGTTCTAAGTCATAATCTGTTCCCCACTAGTATCTTTGAGTAGTAGAATTAGTGCAATATAAAACTTTTGTGCTATACTCTTAAAGCGGGTTGGATATATATGTGCTTTGATGAATGCAAGCGAAGATGACATGACTGCAACGCTGATCTCTCCTTGAGAGGGTGAAGTGATTTATTTGCTCGAGGACGAGCAAAGGTTTAAGCATGGGGGAGCTGTTGGTGGTTTCTAAGTACCTCTTTTATATGCCCAAAACCACCAACATCGTACCATATTCCTCCATATTCTCATCATAAGTATGTGTTATTACCTCTAATATTGACGCACATGTAGTGTTGTTTTAGTGCTATGTTGCAGAATTAGGTGAAATGACACTATAATGGCTCAAATATGAGAAGGACCGACATGAAGCCCGACTAGCTATGCAAGGAGGGCTTCTCACTAGCCCGTGGCGCATCCAAGGCACCTCTGAACATCCATGGAACCCAACATGCAAGCCCAAGGTCGTGGCCCAATGCCTAAGGATTTCTAGAAGGTTTATCCGGAAGGAAAGATCAATTCGCGCAGTCCAGAAACAGCACTGTATTGTCACGCGGATTTCGAGTTCAAGACGTGCTCTAATAGGAATTCAATGTAAAGGAAAGTTGTAGATCTTGTCGAGAGCTTTCCGGAACATATATGGATTATCCTGTTTGGATTCTGGAGCTAGGAGATATGGGCCCCGCAAGGAAACCTGCGCAGAGGAGACAGATATTTTGGCATCGCATATTTGGGAACTATGACGGCCGAATCTGGAGATCCACTGAATACCAAAGTTGTAGATATTTTCGAGGGCTACGAGATAGAGTCTAAGTTTGCCTCATTTGGACTCCGGACGAGGAAGTTATGGTTCATGGAAGGCGGAGCTGCGAAAAGAAAAATCAAGTCCGAATTGGAAACGACTCGTGCCGATCGGCACGACTTTGGTGCCGACCGGCACCGACCCAGAATTGCTTCCTTTCGCCTCCAAACGCCTCCCCACTGTATATATAACCCATGGGACGCCCTAGGGTTAGAGATCGGCCGCCAGAGGGACAACACAGCTAGTAAGTTTAGAGCCACCGGGGCTTTGCCCCGTTCTTCATGTTCTCTAGTTGTTGATCAAGAACTATTGGTGCTAAAGAGGTGATCCATCAAGGTAGGCCTACTAGATGGTGATGTATCTTGCACTATGTATTATCAAAGTATGGTTGAATATGTGGATGAATGGTTTTGATTATTGATTGCCTGGATTTTATGGTCTTTACATGCACTTGTTCCTACGCTTAGTGACGACTAAGTATTAGATGTTATCTTAATTATGGTGGCAAAAAGAGGTGAGAGGTTCAATCTCTCACTATCTCCATTGTGGTTAAGGTAGCATTGGGATCTTGTAATGCGCCATAATTGCACGTTGTCTCCGTACCTCAACAGTCGCTAATGCATACGCGACGATCCTTGAGATGATGTGTAGAGTAGGAAGAGGTCACCGACTAAGGCGAATTGGTCGTGACAGGGCATTCCGGAAAGGGGCTTCGAACTACCGATCTTCGGTTATCAATAATTGAGTAATTCCGTTTATGATGCTATTTGATTAAGCTTTTTGGTTACGATCTCAACTAGCAGACTTGGCTAACTTACCCCATGATCTAATCAGGTTCCTTAGGCTGTTCAGACAACACTCGAACAATTTAGCTCCCGTGCCGATCGGCACACCCCTTGTGCCGACCGGCACAACCCTCACTTTCGCCTTTTTAATGCTCTTGTATATGCAATGTGTACTTTATGCTAGGATTGATTTGTTAGACGAAATAGTAAACCCTAAACACGGTTCTCTTGCTGATCCTTGTGGATTCGATATAAACCTTGGAATACTCTGAGGGAAAAAGCTACAATGTACACCGTCCACTTGCGGTATATAAATGGGTGCGTATAAACGACCAACAGCTACACTCTTTACATCCACTTTAAATCTTACTTCATCTCTGTCTTCTAAAGCTTCCATGTCCACTTCCTCTACTGCTCCTATCATAGAGCCAATTTCACAAACACCATGATAGTTTAGCATCTCCTCTGGAACATTATCCACTGAGGCCCATATTGTGTGCAACCTGGCCTTAGCTCTTGCCTGAGAAGATCAAGGGTCTACTTCCACACTAGCCCCTAACCCCTTCAATTTCAACTCTGGGAAGTTAATGAGATCCTGTAGCCTTTCCTTGTTCGGAAATTGCATGATGAAGTCTTGGCCACACTGCTTAGCATGCCAGTTCTTCCCCCAAGCAAAGTGATAAGCAAAGTCCTCCTCTAATTGCTTTGCTAATAAGGATCCTCTAATTCCTCTAATTGGCCACACTGGCAGTTGTTCGTCGTACGTGTTCTTGCCGGAAATGGCATGTTGGCTGCCGTCACGATTGAACTCGAGTTTCAGGTGGTTTCCTCCGGTATGTATGTAGAAGTAATCCAAGTAATTATTGTACTCCTCTTTGTGCTGCGCCGTACGTGTCAACAACCTGTTCGTTCGTCGCAAGGGAAGGGCGTCACGGCACGGGCGGACGGCTACGTTATGGGTTGTAGTGGTGGTGACGGGACGGGGCGGTGGGCGGGCTGACGTTGTTGGGTTGGCATACAGGAACAATGGAAGGCTCAAAGTGTTTCTGCGACTGTTGTGCAAACGCAAGCGAGCGAGTGGGAGTGTGCAGGTTGTGCACTGCGCGTAGGTCCGCGCGGAGTGGGCTTCCTAGTTTTGGGGATCTGGTTCAGCGCTACCAAATTTGACTCGAGCTGCGTCTCCGCCACCGAAACCAAATTCTGCTGTTTCCTATAGTTTTGGGAAAAAAAAACCCAATTAGAAGAGAGAGACAACGGAGGAGCTTGAGGAGAGGAGCAGGAACGAGCCACGTGCGCCCTTATGGACATGGCTAGAGTTGGTGCAGCAAAGATCTGGCAAATCAGATCAAGTTTCGTCCTCAAGCCGCAATCCGAAACCACTTCACAAATTTCTTTTTCAGACCAGATCTATAGCAGGAAAAATATTCGATACAAACCACTCATTCAGCGGAATAGTGAAAAATCCAATTAAAAAGCATGTATATAAGTTTAAAAAAATTAAGAAAATAAATGCTTGTAGATGAGATCGAGAGAAACATGCTAAGTCCGAATCTTCATTTGAGAAATATACAAATGACAAATCATAGTGCAAGAAAGAGGAAAAAGGGAAAAATAGTACATTTGTTGTATTTTTGTCCCTATGTACTTTGATTTGCCTTTCTTTTGTATATTTCAAACAAAGATAAGTTTAGCTTGTAATTTTTGTTGGTGTTTCTCTCACAAATACAGGATTTTCAAAATTTTATGTAATTTCTATATACGATTTTTGAAGCGACTTTCACAATTCCACGGAATAGATGAGTTTGCACCAGAGTATTTTCATTCTTTATATCATGTTTGCTGCCTGGCCATACGTTCAATAATTGATAACCATCGGCTATCCAGTAAAAAGGTAGTACAAATCATCAAACTGTCTGTCACTACAATAAGCATTATCGGGAAATGGTGAATATCTTGTAGTGCTTTCTTCCACTGTTTGCCGCTGCAATAAGCATTGTAGGGGTGAAAACAGATATGATACGGATGGATAGTGCTCATCTTGTATAATCCTATACATTTTACCCGGATCTATAATTGGAGCGGACAGTATCGGATAATGATTTTTGCATCCCTCACAAAAAAAAATTATCCCATACCCTATCTCATAATTTTTGTTTGGACTCTGTTACGGTCCTTCTTCTACTCCGGCAAAGGAGCGAAAGCGCGACACCAGAGCGACTGCCCGGCGACGCGGCTAAGGTTGGAGGGGGGCATGGCTAGGGCAAAGAGGGAGGGGGTGGGGGCTAGAGAGCTGGAGAGTTAGAGTAAATAAACTCTTTTTTTTCTTAATCAAAGCCTGGTTACATGCCTCTTTATTTATAGGGGGAATTGAGTTGTTCTCTAAGAAAAACTTCAACAAAATGTAATCTCAACTCTTCAAATTACCTAATTTAAACGACTTTCTAGGTTTATCCTATGTATTTCCTAAGCACTCACCCTAGCCACTTTTGGAAGCTCTTGGGCAGTGCTTGGCCGGGCCCCCTTGCGGCATGCCGAGGGCGGCGGTGGCTTGGGCCGTCTAGGCGCTGCCACCTCGCCGTCTTGCACCATCACGTCGTTCGTCGTCTTCCCGACCCATAACAGACTTGGAATCGAGCATGGATCCTATCATAAAGTTTGCCAAGATAAAAAAATTAACAGATTGTAAAACAATTTTTTTGACACAGATGGAAAAACAATTAGAGCAAGAAAGAACATACAACTATTGATATACGATCAAGAGTATTTTTGGCTCTTATTTGTGTTAATCTCTCGAATTTACCTCATATTCTTGGGTGTATAATTGAATCATGAACTTCCTCAAATCACATGATATTCGGATTCGTGACAGAAACCACTTGTCTCTTAATACTTTATGGACTCGAATTCGATCACAGACAGCATCGAATGATTATTAATGCATCATGTATTTATTCATATTTGGTTAGTCGGTCGGTCCAATATTACGTTTCTGTTTTCACCTATGGAATAGACAGAAGCTATATCAGAGAGAAGGCAACATACTTAAAAGATTACCCTACCCACGCGATCCACGTTGAGCATCGCGACCCACAAGATCAACATAAAAGCCTTTAATTGTTGTCTATCCATAGAGCTGGCTGGTTGGGTGGCACAGTGGAGACGGCCCTACATTGTCGGCTGCACCATAGGCCATAGCTCGGGGACCAGGCCATGGGGTGCCAGCCGGTCGAGCGAGTCGAGCCTTCTATTTTTGCTACAGTATTTTGCTTGTTGGTGAGGTGACGGCATGCGATCGGCATTACATTATTGTAGATCAACCGCTGATCCTCTCATCATTCGTGAATGTGAAGACCGAAAATCGTGGCACTGCGGGCACTGAATTAACTGACAACGGCACCTGTCGATCGGCCAGTGACGACGACGATAATCGGCACGGTATGATCGCCCTAATTATGGCCTAGCACCGTGACACTAGCTGGCGTGGACAGCCGGAGCATGCCAAAAAAAAAATCTTAAGATGGTATATCACCATGGGAGTGTTGTCGTGTTTATTAGGGTTAGCTAATCACTCATGTACCGTTTATCAGCAGACCACTTAAGGCAGCAATTCTCCAGCAATACGCTGCAATTCACTTTGCTTGTCTTGTACTCTGAGTGGTTAAGACTTTGAGAGAGTTATATCGTCCCGGCCACGAATCAAGGACACAAGGTGATGTTATTGTATAACCAACTGGCCACTAGGATTAGTCCAAGTTAATTTGGTTTGTTGCAAACAGTGGTCGAGCAGTCTATTCAAGTCTGTGTCAGTTCAAATGTGCACATATTATATTATGGACAAGGGACATTTATAGAAACGGTATAAAGCAAGGGGCCAACATTAGAAGGGAAGTGCCCAAAGACTCCAAATTGTAGTTACTCCAGAAAATACAATCTCGTTGATCTTAGTCGTCGGAAAGGAAGGAGTCACAGACTCCAAATGGCAGTCCCGACGATCGTGCTGATTCCGTTCTGCGTGCCGAGCCACCTGACGTCAATGCTGGAGGCCGGCAAGCGGCTGCTCGCCAGCAGCCCGCGCGCCATGTCGCTCACGGTGCTCGTCACGCCGATGACGATGGTCGCCAGCCAGATGTCCGAAGTCGCCGACCTCATACGCCGGGAAGCGGAGTCCGGCTTCGACGTTCGCTTCCACCAGCTCCCAGCCGTGGAGCTCCCCACCGACTGGCTGGGCGTCAAGGACTTCATCAGCCGCTTCATACAGCTCCACGAGCCTCACGTCAAGGCCGCCATCTCCGGCTCGTTGGCGTCCCCGGTCGCCGCCGTCGTGATGGACTACTTCTGCACCACCCTGTTCGACGTCACGCGCGAGTTCGCGCTGCCGGGGTACGTGTACTTCACGTCCGCCGCGTCCATGCTCGCGCTCATGCTGCGGCTGCCGGCGCTGGATGCGGAGGTGGAGGGGGGTCTCGGGGAGATGGACGGAGCGGTGGTTGATATTCCTGGGTTGCCGCCGGTGCCAGCGGCTCTCATGCCGACGCCTCTGTTGAAGAAGGATGCCAACTATTCTTGGTTCGTGTACCACGGCAACCGCTTCATGGAGGCCGCCGGCATCATCGTCAACACGGTGGCCGAGCTCGAGCCCGGCGTGCTCGCGTCCGTTGCCGAGAACCGCTGCGTGCCGGGACGCCGTGCTCCAACCGTGTACCCGATCGGCCCTGTGCTGTCGATCAAGCCGCCCCGAGAGCAGCCGCACGAGTGCGTCAGGTGGCTCGACGCGCAGCCTTCTGCATCCGTCGTGCTGCTCTGCTTCTGCAGCATGGGCGGTAGCTTTCCCGCGCCACGGGTGCGCGAGATCGCCGACGGCCTCGAGTGCAGCGGCCACCGCTTCCTGTGGGTGCTGCGTGGCCCGCCACCGGCCAAGTCGCCGTACCCGACCGACGCCAACGTCGACGAGCTGCTCCCGGACGGGTTCCTGGAGAGGACCAAGGACAGGGGCCTCGTGTGGCCCAAGTGGGCGCCGCAGCAGGACATCCTCGCCCACGCCGCCGTCGGCGGCTTCGTGACGCACTGCGGGTGGAACTCGGTCCTCGAGAGCCTGTGGCACGGCGTGCCGATGGCGCCGTGGCCGCTGTACGCGGAGCAGCACCTCAACGCGTTCGAGCTCGTGTCCGTGGTGGGCGTCGCCGTGGCCATGCAGGTGGACAGGAAGCGGGACAACTTCGTCGAGGCCGCGGAGCTGGAGCGCGCGGTGCGGTGCCTGATGGGCGGCGGCGACGAGGAGGGGAGGAAGGCGAGGGAGAAGGCCATGGAGGCGAAGGCATTGTGCCGGCGCGCCGTGGAGGAGGGTGGGTCGTCGTCCGTGTCGCTGCAGAAATTGGCGCGGGAGTTGTCGGAGGTAATGCCGGGAGCTGAAGCTGCTTTAGGCAACTAATGACCGTCTCACCGTCAAAATGCACCCAGTGTTTGATTGCTGATGTCTGCCATATATGGGGGATTTCCAGAACTTTGATTGTGTGTTTGTCACGCCCGTGATGTCGTGTTCAGTCCTGATGCCGTGTACTTTGTGCAAACTCCTTCAACGAAGTTGTCCCGCATTAAGGAAGCTCCAACGTTCATCATAAAGGTCCTTAAACACTTCTCAGGCAACACCAAATTATAACCACTCACATCAATCAATCATAACAGACCTATTGTTGTCTGGATTCAGAAATAAACTGATGTATGCATGTACTCAGGACTAACCCCTTTGTTAAACAATGCTAAATGTGGGTATCCGGTAAACAAAATGCTAAATGTGGGTAATTTAAATTATTCTAGATCCGATGGAGTATCTAATTCAATATACAAACGTAGTGGTGACCAATGTACAAATCCGTCGCTTATTACTCCCACGTTCAAAAATAAATATCATTCTAGCTCTGGGCACGAGAATTAAGGACAAGTGGAAAAGATTGATGCATAAAAAATGAGGAGGGAGATAGAGATAGAGGTGTATTAGGAAGAAAGAAAATTGTATTGAAAAGAGAGAAAGATACATCAGCAAGCGAAGAATGACATGTAATTTGAGAAAACTTGAGAAGTCTAGAATGACATGTATTTGTGAACGATTGGAGTACAATGTACTATGTCTGACTCTGTGCTACTGGTTTACAACGGGGGAGGGTTATAGCGCGTATGTACGCGCGTTAAGCAATCGCGCGTACCTCCTCGACGTCTGCCACGTGTCCGACCAGGTTCTTCTTCTTCCTCAGGCAAACTCCTACCGCCGCCCCCGCCCCATCACGCCGCCGCCCTCCGCGGCCTCCGGCGCCGTCCCTGGCACCAGAGCCGCCCACCGCACGAGCCCCTCCCCCGCCCACCACCACCTTCGGCGGCCGGCGGCGCCTCTCCGCCTCGCCGCGCCGCCCGCACCCGCCGCCGCCGCCCCTCATGCCGCCGCCGCGCTAAATTGTCCGACCACGCTCCCCCACAGCCTACCCCGCCCACCGCCGGCCTGCCGCCCGCGGCTCCAGCGGCGCCCCGCTGCCTCGCCGCACCGCCGAACCACCTCCCGCCGCCTGGTCGCGGCCGCCGCCCCCCCGAACCCCTCCCTCTATGTCCGGCAGTGAGTGAACGGCACCCGGCACCTTTCGACTGCCCCAGAACCCTAACCCCGCCGCCCTCCTCCACCGCCGGCGACGCGGCGGCGAGGTCGCCGCCGCATCGCACCGCCCGCCCGCTGCCCGCTCGCCCCGCTCGCCACCTTATCCGCTCACGCGGACGCAGCTGCCTTTCTCTTCTTCGTGCTATTGGGCCGGGCCGGATGGTACGCGCGCTCGGCGCGTCCGCGCGACCAGACGCGCAATACACTTATCCTTTACAACGAATCACCGAGTGAATGCACGAACGCGCGAGTGTTTCCTCCAGCCCACGAAATCAGGCCCAGCGGGAGCCAGAACCAGGCCGGCCGATCGAAGCCCAGCAAATCTGAAGCCCACGTCATTCTCATTTCAGTTCCAAAGCCTCTGATTAGCACTCACCAAATTTATGTAAAAAAAATCTCACCAAAATAACAATACAAGGAGAAATTTTGAAATTCAATAAAATCATCCATAAAAAGGCACTACAGAGTGTCAAATTACTTCATCAACCAAAACATTAAAGATACTATTTTTTTTCTTTAAGCTTATGGTCGAGATTACCATCAACAATTGAGTGAAATAATTTATGACCTCATACTATTCAAAGTTTTTGGTGTTGTTTCTAGCAGTGCTATCTTATGCAACTTGTGCCTATAGATCACCACTTCCAGCCATTTGAATAACTCAAATGTTTCGTCATACATGAGAGAGCTATACTAAAAGCTATTGTCTCTCTAAAATGATTGAATCTGACAAAAACACCAAAAGGCTTGTGCTCTTTATTTGTTACAAAAAAGTAGTGTCAAGAGTGATGACATCACCAAAAAATGTGCATAGTCAACAATCATTTTAGCATCAGCCCAAAATATGTTTGCTATTTGCTCATTACGGTCCATTTGCAAATGATATTGGAATGAAGGGTTCTCGGCAATGTTGTCTTGAAAGTTGAAAATGCTTCAACATACATCCTGCATGACCTTGTGCCCGAGATTGCGCCTGGAACGCAGCGAGAACAGCTTCCTTCTGGTGCTCCGCAGCCCGCTCCGGCCGGTTCTTCGATCCCTACAGGCGCTCACGGACGCCGAGAAAAGCGGGGCCTCGTGTGGCCGCCGAAACGGACGCCGTGAAGGCGATACTTTCCCACACGTCCGTTGAAGGATTCGTGTCGCACGGCGGCCGCGCGGATCGGAACTCGACGCTTGGGACTTGGGACTTGGGAGCGGTGGCTGCGCGCTGTCTGCAGAGCAGCAGCTGAACGCGTTCATGCTCGTGGCCAGCCTGTGCGTCGCCGTGCCGAGATGAATGCCGACACAGCCTGATGGACGGACGTATCAGCGACTCGTGCAGGACATTTGCGCGTGGTCGATCGGCGTGAAAATGCATATGCGTCGCTGCATGCGTCAGGGGACGGTTTAGCTGGTGTATACGTTGAGATGAGCGGGTGTTGTGTTTGTACCGTGTACTGTGAGTCTGTACTGTCCACTTCAAGAATGAGTGCGTGCGCTGTAACGAGCATAGCCACAAAGACAGTTCTTTCTTCTTTTTCCCGGTGGGGATCCGTTGTCCAAAAGTCATATACCGACAACGCCAGATAGTTATGGGCGCAGTGAGACATGCCCTGAGGGCCTGTTTGGTTGAGACTCTGGCTAAGTTGCCTGGACATTTGAGCTGCCTGTAACCTGCTTGTGATCAATTGCAAAATTGCCTGGTCAAGCACACCTAATTTCATGACATCGTTTGGTTGAAGTCTTGGAAATCATGCCTGGGTGGACAGAAGGCTGCATGTGTACATTTCCTGGGTCGTCGGCCAGGGTCACGAGCAGTGGCAATGTACACAGACAGCCCAGGCAGTGTACAAGCAGCTCTCTAGGCCCAGACAAATTCGTGAGGACTCCATCCAAACAAGCCCTCAGGCCGGGGACGTCACGTCAGTATCTTGTCGAAGCTGTAGAGCGATTGGCATTCCATTAGCTGCACAATGCATCCAAAACGTAGCATCGTGTCAGTCTTTATCATAAATATGCAGTTCCCTTCGTAACGTTTTTTTTTCTCTTCTTCTAAGTACTACTCTCCGTTTTCAATTACATGTCAATCTTGATTTTTTTTAGCTTTCTCAAATTACATATCATCACATTCCAATGCAACTTTTTCTCTTCTCATCACACCTCTATCTCTGTCTTTCTCCTCCTTATTTTCTGTGCACCCACATTTTTCATCTCTCTTTAATTCATGTACTCCTTACACTACAAGATTCCTAAGAATCCCCGATAGTTTTTCTACGAGTGGGTGACAGTTTTTAGTTAAGTGGATATGAAAACTATTGAGAAATTTAGAAATTTGTACTAAAAACTATAGGCCATTCAACAAAAATATACTACACCATATTGTCGGATACCTATTTTTCGGTATCTGGGAGATAGGGTTTAGAACAACGAAGGGACTAGGCCCTGGACCCCGACCTACGGGAGGGAAGAGCACAGGTCCGTGGCTAGTATGGAGGCCCAGAGAGGAAAGATCTGGTCACATCCCTGACTCGCGGGACCCTACGGCAGGGTCCACCAGAAAGCAATGATGGGAGCTCGACTCCCCACGGGAGTTCCGCCTCGTAAGACCCCTTGCGTGGGCCCCGCGAGGGAGGATGCTCCAGCAGGCCTGACCCCCTTGCGCAGGGCCCGCGGGGTCAGACACGAGCCGCAGAACGCCCGACTCCTCGCCCAGGGTCGGGCGGAACGGGGCCCCACGGCGGGCAGCACCTATCCCAACTCGCGAGGGGCTAGGATCGGGGTTGGGCGATAAAGTAGCTCACCGTACCCTCCATTAAGACGACTGTAGGACGTCGTCTGCCAAAGACAAGTGGGCAGGTCTCATTGTAGCCACGATCTATAGCGCATGCCGCAGCGCGTCCACATGGCGTGCGCTTCTGGTCGCGCGACTGCGCACATTGCTACAGTGGCCGATGTTACTCAATAGGATATGAATAGCGT
The DNA here is from genome assembly GCA_012490785.1 of Eragrostis nindensis. NCBI lineage: Eukaryota > Viridiplantae > Streptophyta > Magnoliopsida > Poales > Poaceae > Eragrostis > Eragrostis nindensis. Next base: position 942,918 of record JAAXCT010000093.1, read on the forward strand.
ACGGATGCATGTCGCAGCACCCCTGATGTCATCGCCCCGGTCGTCCAGGGAGTGGGGAAGGTCGTCCAGGGAGTGGGGAAGAAGGCAAAGGACCGGGTCAAGATTCTTTCCCTTTTCTTTTTCTTCTTTCCTTCATTCTCAATCTATCTCCAGTCTTGGGAAGATAAAAGAGACTCGCGGACGACGGGAGACAAAAGTGCTCATGGGGGTTTATTTACGGGGCAGCATCTGCGGGTGGAACTCAACGCTGGAGAGCCTGTGGTTCGGCATGCCGATGGTGCCGTGGCCGCTGTACGGCAAGCAGCACCTGAACGCGTTCGAGCTCGTGGCGGAAATGGGCGTCGCCGTCCCGCTGAAGCAGATGGACGGCGGCAAGGCGGACGACAACTACTCGTTCGTCGAGGCGGCCGAGCTGGAGCAGGCGATGCGGGGCCTGATGGGCGAGACGGAGAAGGGGTGGACGGCGAGGGAGAAGGCCGCGGCGATGAAGGACGCATGCAGGAAGGCCGTCGTTGAGGGCGGGTCATCGCACGCCGCGCTGGGGAAGCTCGTCCGCGAGATCTTACCCGGTGGGACGGGGTAGTTGTTCGTCGTACGTGTTCTTGCCAGAAATGGCATGTTGGCTGCCGTCACGATTGAACTCGAGTTTCAGGCGGTTTCCTCCGGTATGTATGTAGAAGTAATCCAAGCAATTACTGTACTCCTCTTTGTGCTGCGCCATACGTGTCAACAACCTGTTCGTTCGTTGCAAGGGAAGGGCGTCACGGCACGGGCGGACGGCTACGTTTATGGGTTGTAGCGGCGGTGACGGGACGGCCGGTGGGCGGGCTGACGTTGTTGGGTTGGCATACCGGAACAACGGAAGGCTCAAAGTGTTTCGGCGACTGTTGTGCAAGCGCAAGCGAGTGGGAGTGTGCAGTTTGTGCACTGCACGCAGGTCCGCGCGGAGTGGCTTCCTAGTTTTGGGGATCTGGTTCGGCGCTACCAAGTTTGACTCGGCGAGCTGCGTCTCCGCCACTGAAACCAAATATATTCTACTGTTCCTATAGTTTTCAGAAAAAAAATCAGTTAAAAGAGAGAGACAACGGAGGAGCTTGAGTAGCAGGAACGAGCCACGCGCGCCTATGGACACGGCAAGAGTTGGTGCAGCAAGCTCTGGCAGTTCAGATCGAGCAGCGTCCTCAAGCCGCAATCCGAAACCACTTTACAAATTTCTTTTTCAGCCCAGATCTATAGAAGGAGTAATATTCGATACAAACGACTCATTCAGCGGAATAGTGAAAAATCCAATTAAAAAGCACGTATATAAGTTTCAAAAAAATTTAGAAAATAAATGCATGTAGATGAGATCGAGAGAAACACGCTAAGTCCGAATATTCATTTGAGAAATATACAAATGACAAATCATAGTGCAAGAGAGAGGAAAAAGGGCAAAATAGTACATTTGTTGTATTTTTGTCCTTATGCACTTTGATTTGCCTTTTTTTGTATATTTCAAACAAAGATAAGTTTAGCTTGCAATTTTTGTTGGTGTTTCTCACAAATACATGATTTTCAAAATTTTATGTAATTTCTATATATGATTTTCGAAGCGATTTTCACAATTCCACGGAATAGATGAGCTTGCACTGAATATTTTCATTCTATATGTCATGTTTGCTGCCTGGCCATACGTTCAATAATTGATAACCATCGGCTATCCAGTAAAAAGGTAGTACAAATCATCAAACTGTCTGTCACTGCAATAAGCACTGTCGGGAAATGGTGAATATCTTGTAGTGCTTTCTTCCACTATCTGCCACTGCAATAAGCATTATAGGGATGAAAACAGATCGGATACGGATAGATAATGCTCATCTTGTATAATCCTATATATTTTACTTGGATCCACAATTGGAGCGGATAGTATCGGTTTATGATTTTTGCATCCCTCGCAAAAAAAAATGTATCCCATACCCTATCTCATAATTTTTGTTTGGACTCTGTTACAGTCCTTCTTCTACTCCGGCGAAGGAGCGGAGGTGCGACGCCAGAGCGGCTGCCCGGCGACGCGGCTAATGTTGGAGGGGGGCACGTTGCTAGGGCAAAGAGGGAGGGGGCGGGGGCTGGAGAGCTGGAGAGTTAGGGTAAATAAACTTTTTTTTCTTTCTTAATTAAATTCTGGTTGCATGTCTCTTTGGGAATCGAGTTGTTTTCTAAGAAAAACTCCAACAAGATCTAATCTAAATTCTTCAAATTACCTAATTTAAACGACTTCCCAGGTCTATCCTATTTATTTCCTAAACACTCACCCTAGCCACTTTTGGAAGCTCTGGAGCAGCGCTTGGCCGGCCTCCCTTGCGGCATGCCAAGGGCGGCGGCGGATTGGGCCCTCTGGGCTGCCGCTGCCACATCGCGGTCTTGCACCATCGCATCGCTCGTCGTCTTCCCGACCCATAACAGACTTGGAATCGAACATGGATCTTATCATAAAGTTTGCCAGGATAAAAAAAAATTAACAGATTGTAAAACAATTAGAGCAAGAAAGAACATACAACTATTGATATACATGATCAAAAGTATTTTGGCTCTTATTTGTGTTAATCTCTCGACTTTACCTCATATTCTTGGGTGTATAATTGAATCATGAACTTTCTCAAATCACATGATATTCGGATTTGTGACGGAAACCACTTGTCTCGTAATACTTTATGGGCTCAAATTCGATCACAGACAGCGTCGGATGATTATTAATGCATCATGTATTTGTTCATATTTGGTTAGTGGATCGGTCAGATATTACCTGTTGTGTTTTCACCTAAGGAACAGACAGAAGCTATAACAGAGAGAAGGCAACATACTTAAAAGATTACCCACGCGATCCACGTTGAGCATCGCGACCCACAAGACCAACGTAAAAGCCTTTAATTGTTGTCTATCCATAGAGCTGGCTGGTTGGGTGGCACAGTGGAGACGCACCCGCATTGTCGGCTGCACCTGCACCAGAGGCCATAGCTCGGGGACCAGGCCATCGGGTGCCAGCCGGTCGAGCGAGTCGATCCTTCTATTTTTGCTACAGTACTTTGCTTGTTGGTGAGGTGACGGCATGCGATCGACATTACATTATTGTAGATCAACCGCTGATCCTCTCATCATTCGGGAATATGAAGACTGAAAATCGTGGCACTGCGGGAGTGACGATAACCGGCATCAGTCTGAGCATGCCAAAAAAAATCTTAAGATGGTATATCACCCTGGGAGTGTTGTCGTGTTGGTTAGGGCTAATGACTCATTTACGTACCCTTTATCAGCAGACCACTTAAGCCATCAATTCTCCAGCAATACGCTGCAATTCACTTTGCTTGTCTTGTACTCTGAGTGGTTGAGACTTTGAGAGAGTTATATCATCCCGGCCACGTATCAATGTCACAAGGTGATGTTATTGTATAACCAACTGGCCACTAGGATTAGTCCAAGTTAATTTGGTTTGTTGCAGACAGTGGTCGGGCAGTCTATTCAAGTCTGCGTCAGTTCAAACGTGTATACATATTATGGACAAGGGACATTTAAAAAACGGTATAAAGCAAGGGGCCAACATTAGAAGGAAAACGTCCAAAGACACCAAATTGTTGTTACTCCAGAAAATACAATCTCGTTGATCTTACTTCTCGGGAAGGAAGAAGGGAAGCTCGGCACAGACAGTCAGAGACTCAAAATGGCAGTCCCGACGATCGTTCTGATTCCGTTCTGCGTGCCGAGCCACCTGACGTCCTTGCTGGAGGCCGGCAAGCGGCTGCTCGCCAGCAGCCCGCGCGCCATGTCGCTCACGGTGCTCGTCACGCCGATGACGATGGTCGCCAGCCAGATGTCCGAAGTCGCCGACCTCATACGCCGGGAAGCGGAGTCCGGCTTCGACGTCCGCTTCCACCAGCTCCCAGCCGTGGAGCTCCCCACCGACTGGCTGGGCGTCGAGGACTTCATCAGCCGCTTCATACGGCTCCACGAGCCTCACGTCAAGGCCGCCATCTCCGGCTTGGCGTCCCCGGTTGCCGCCGTCGTGATGGACTACTTCTGCACCACCCTGTTCGACGTCACGCGCGAGCTCCACCTGCCGGTGTACGTGTACTTCACGTCCGCCGCGTCCATGCTCGCGCTCATGCTGCGGCTGCCGGCGCTGGACGCGGAGTTGCCGGGGGGTCTCGGGGAGATGGACGGAGCGGTTGACATTCCTGGGATGCCGCCGGTGCCGGCGGCTCTCATGCCGACCCCTTTGTTGAAGAAGGATCCCAACTATTCTTGGTTCGTGTACCACGGCAACCGCTTCATGGAGGCCGCCGGCATCATCGTCAACACGGTGGCCGAGCTCGAGCCGGGCGTGCTCGCGTCCATTGCAGAGAATCGTTGCGTGCCGGGACGCCGTGCTCCAACCGTGTACCCGATCGGCCCTGTTCTGTCGTTCAAACAGCCGCCCCAAGAGCAGCCGCACGAGTGCGTCAGGTGGCTCGACGCGCAGCCTTCTGCGTCCGTCGTGCTGCTCTGCTTCGGCAGCATGGGCGGTAGCTTTCCCACACTCCAGTTGCGCGAGATCGCCGATGGCCTCGAACGCAGCGGCCACCGCTTCCTGTGGGTGCTCCGTGGCCCGCCGCCGGCCAAGTCGCCGTACCCGACCGACGCCAACGTCGACGAGCTGCTCCCAGACGGGTTCCTGGAGAGGACCAAGGACGGGGGCATCGTGTGGCCCAAGTGGGCGCCGCAGCAGGACATCCTCGCCCACGCCGCCGTCGGCGGCTTCGTGACGCACTGCGGGTGGAACTCGGTCCTCGAGAGCCTGTGGCACGGCGTGCCGATGGCGCCGTGGCCGCTTTACGCGGAGCAGCACCTCAACGCGTTCGAGCTCGTGTCCGTGGCGGGCGTCGCCGTGGCCATGGAGGTGGACAGGAAGCGGGACAACTTCGTCGAGGCCGCGGAGCTGGAGCGCGCGGTGCGGTGCCTGATAGGCGGCGGCGACGAGGAAGGGAGGAAGGTGAGGGAGAAGGCCATGGAGGCGAAGGCATTGTGCCGGCGCGCCGTGGAGGAGGGTGGGTCGTCGTCCGTGTCGCTGCAGAAATTGGCGCGGGAGTTGTCACAGGTAATGCCGGGAGCTGAAGCTGCTTTAGGCAACTAATGACCGTCTCACCGTTTCCATGCACCCAGTGTTTGATTGCTGATGTCTGCCATATGTGGGGGATTTCCAGAACTTTGATTGAGTGTTTGTCAATCTCGTGATGTCGTGTTCAGTCCTGATGCCGTGTACTTTGTGCAAACTCCTATTGTTCATCATAAAGGTCGTCAAACACTTCTCAGGCAACACCAAATTATAACCACTCACATCAATCAATCAACAGACCTATTGTTGTCTGGATTCAGATATCAACTGATGTATGCATTTAGAAATATGTACTAGAGGAGTATGACTAACCCCTTTTTTAAATAATGCTAAATGTGGGTATCCGGTAAACAAAATGCTAAATGTGGGTAATTTTAATCATTCTAGATCCGATGGAGTATCTAATCCGATGTACAAATGTAGTGGTGACCGATGTACAAATCCGTTGCTTACTACTACTCCCTCGTTCAGAAATAGATGCCATTCTAGCTCTGGGCACGGGAATTAAAGACATGTGGAAAAAATAGGTGCACAGAAAATAAGGAGGAGAGAGATAGAGATAGAGGTGTATGGAAGAATGAAAGGTGTATTGAAAAGAGATAAAGATGCATTAAGAAGCGAGAGAATGACATGTATTTGTGAACGAATGGAGTACTATACTATGTCTCTGCTACTACTATACTATGTATGTACAACGAATCGTCGCATGAGAGTCGATTCGTTGTACATACATAGTATAGTAGTAGTGAGCGACGATATATAAGCAAAACTGCGTTTTCCATTTTGCAATTATGACCCCACCAGTGGCGGCGGCATTGCTCATACCATTTTGGGTCACCAGCCATCTTGACGTCTATGCTACACCAGCAGCGGCACGAGTGCTTTCACGGGATCGACCCGACACGCAGTAGGGGTGCGGATTGGCGACTTTTAGCGTTATTTAAAAAAACTAGTTTATTCGGTTGAAATAAGAAAAGTACCTTAAGGACACCTATTTGCAGCCCTAAAACGCGGGCACATTCGTCCATCCTCCCGCTCCGCATTTGCATTTGAGTAGCCAAACCATGTCGCGGGTAGATCATGATACAGGATTATCTACGTACACTGAGGTCTTTTTTTTTTTTGAATGATCTAGTCTACGTTCAACGAGTGAATGCACGAACGCGCGAGTGTTTCCTCCAGCCCACGAAATCAGGCCCAGCGGGAGCCAGAACCAGGCCAGCCGATCGAAGCCCAGCAAATCTGATGTTTTTGGTGAACCCATACTATTCAAAGTTTTGGGTGTTGTTTCTAGCAGTGCTATCTTCTGCAACTTGTGCCTAGTCCTGGGACTCGGGCCGTGCCCGTGCCGGCACGGCACGGGCCTGTCGTGCTTCGGGCTGCATAGTACCGGGTTGTGACGGCCCGTCGGGCCACATCGTGCCGTGCCGGTCGGCCCGACAAGGCAAAAACTCGGCCCGAGCACGGCACGCGGCACGGCGGGCCGCTGTCGGGCCTGCCAAGCCCGGGCACGGCCCGGTTTTAGTGAAAGCCTCCTTTCGGAGTACGTTTTCAGTATAGAAAAGGCGGCATTTTTGTTGTTTAAATTGATTCTTTTTATAGTGTTACATGGATAAAAAAATTCAAAAAATCCACCAAAATTACAATAGTTTAGGACAGCTATATTACATGTGTATATCAAATTTGAGTTCCAAAATCATCATATTTGAGTGTAACAAAAAAACAAAGGAAAAGTGAGCTTTTGCATTTTTTTTATCTCCAAAACTATATTGAATTTTGAACTCAATTTTGGTGTGGACCTGTTCCAAGTCAACACCAACCTGTACAATTTCTGGGGAATTTTTTCAGCAATGTTTGCATGAATGTGTGTTCAAAATTTACTAAACAATCTATAAGTTAAAGGCTTTTGAGACAAATGGGGAGCAATTCGAACTTACATGAGTGTAAGGACATCAAAAAGAGTTATACAAAATTCCTATACGTAGGGATGTATCGGATGTACATCCACATGAAAAATGACTTAAAAATTCGTATTCTTTGGAGATCTACAAAAAAATGAAGACAATGTTGAATATTGACCATTAATGTGTTGACTGATTAGTATAATATTGAACTAGAGAAGTTTGCTTAATGAGATTCCACATGATAGATATGATTTTTTAAAGATTATAGAAAAAAGAATCATCAAATTTGGACCACATATGCGAAATCTACACAAGTTTGTATTTCGAAATATGAATCAAAATAAAAAAAGAAGCCATGGCTGAAGAACCTGACAAGAACACCCACCAAACATCAGCGCCGACAAATGGGGCCCTTTTGTCAGTGAGTCAATCGTTGAGTGGGCTCTTTTTGCCGCGCCGGGCCGCATCGTGCCTACGGGCCGTTTCGTGCCGATGTGCCTCGTCGTGCTCTCGGGCCAATTCCGTGCCGTGCCGGCCCGAGCACGGCGTGCCGCCCGCCGAGCCCAAAACTGAGGCCCGGCACGGCCCGACAGCCTGTGCCGTGCTGGCACGGCCCGATATGTCTCCGTGCCGTGTCGGGCCATGGGCCGTGCCAAACGTTCGTGCCTCGGCCCACCCGTTTTTGGCCCGGCCCAAGTCCCGGGACTAGCCGTGTCGGGCCATGGGCCGTGCCAAACATTCGTGCCTCGGCCCACCCGTTTTTGGCCCGGCCCAAGTCCCGGGACTACTTGTGCCTATAGATCACCACTTCCAGCCACTTGAAGACTCCATGTTTCATCATACATGAGAGCTATACCAAAAACTACTGTCTCTCTAAAATGATTAAATCCAACAAAGACACCAAAAGGTCTATGCTCTTTATTCGTTTATTCGTTCCAAAAGTAGTGTCAAAAGTGACGACATCACCAAAATGTGCATAGTCAACAAACATTTTAGCATCAACCCAAAATATGTTTGCTATTTGCTCATTACGGTCCATTTGCAAATGATATTGGAATGAAGGGTTCTCGGCAATGTTCTCTTGAAATGCTTCATTGGTTCAACATACATCCTGCAGGACCATGTGCTCGAGATTGCCCATGGCCTGGAACGCAGCGAGAACAGCTTCCTTCAGGTGCTCCGCAGCCCGTTCCTGCCGGTTCGTCGATCCCTACAGGCGCACACGGACGCTGAGAAAAGCGGGGCCTCGTGTGGCCGAAACGGACGCCGAGAAGGCGATACTTACCCACACGTCCGTTGAAGGATTCGTGTCGCACGGCGGCCGCGTGGATCGGAACTCGACGCTTGGGACTTGGGAGCAGTGGCCGCGCGCTGTCCAGAGCAGCAGCTGAACGCGTTCATGCTCGTGGCCGGCCTGTGCGTCGCCGTGCCGAGATGAATGCCGACACAGCCTGATGGACGGACGGACGTACGTATCGCCGCAGCGACTCGTGCAGGACATTTGCGCGTGGTTGATCGGCGTGAAAATGCATATGCGTCGCTGCGTGCGTCAGGGGACGGTTTAGCTGGTGTATACGTTGAGATGAGCGGGTGTTGTGTTTGTACCGCGTACGGTATGGTAAGTCTGTACTGTCCACTTCAAGAATGAGTGCGTGCGCTGTAACGAGCATAGCCACAAAGACAGTTCTTTCTTCCTTTTCCCGGTTGGGATCCGTTGTCCAAAAGTCATATACCGACAACGCCAGACAGTTATGGGAGCAGTGAAACATGTCCTGAGGGCCTGTTTGGTTGAGACTCTGGCTAAGTTGACTGGGCATTTGAGCTGCCTGTAACCTGCTTGTGATCAATTGCAAAATTGCTTGGTCAAGCACACTTGATTTCATGACATCGTTTGGTTGAAGTACTGAAAATCATGCCTGGGTGGACGGAAGGCTGCCTCCTGCCTGTGTACATTTCCTGGGTCGTCGGCTTGGGCCACCAGGCAATGCACACAGACAGCCCAGTGTACAAGCAGCTCTCTAGGCTCAGACAAATTTGTGAGGACTCCATCCAAACAAGCCCTTAGGCCGGGGACGTCGTGTCAGTATCTTGTCGAAGTTGTAGAGCGATTGGCATTCCACTAGCTGCACAATGCGTCCAAAACGTAGCATCGTGTCAGTCTTTATCATAAGTATGCAGTTCCCTTCCTAACGTTTTTTTTCTCTTATTCTAAGTACTACTCTCTATTTTCAATTACATGTTTTCTCAAATTACATATCATTTTCACTTTCCAATGCAACTTTTTCTCTTCTCATCACACCTCTATCTCTATCTCTCTCCTCCTTATTTATATGCACCCATATTTTTCATCTCTCTTTAATTCATGTACTCCTTACACTACAAGATTCCTAAGAATCCCCGATAGTTTTGCTACGAGTGGGTGACAGTTTTTAGTTAAGTGGATATGAAAACTGTTGGGAAATTTGTACTAAAAACTATAGGCCATTCAAAAAAAAAATATACTACACCATATTGTCGGATACCTATTTTTGGGTATCTGCGAGATCAGAATCCAACGAAGGGACTAGGCCCTGGACTCCGACCTACGGGAGGGAAGAGCACGGGTCTGTGGCTAGTATGGAGGCCCGCGGGGGGGGGGGGGGGGGGGGGGGGGGGGGAGATCTGGTCACATCCCTGACTCGCGGGACCTTACGGCAGGGTCCACAAAAAGCAATGATGGGAGCTCGACTCCCCGGACGCGCCCGACTCCCCGCGGGTGTTCGCCTCGTAAGACCCCTCGCATGGGCCCCGCGAGGGAGGATGCTCCGGCATGCCCGACCTCTTGTGGGAACTTCCGCCTCGCAAGACCCCTTGCGCAGGGCCCGCGGGGTCAGGCACGAGCCACAGAACGCCCGATCCCTCGCCCATGGTCGGGCAGAGCGGGGCCCCACGGCGGGCAGCACCTACCCCAACTCGCGAGGGGCTAGGATCGGGGGTTGGGCGAGAAAGTCGCTCGTCGTACCCTCCATCAAGACGACTGCAGGACGCCGTCTGCCAGACACAAGTGGGCAGGCCTCATTGTAGCCATGATCTAGCGCGCACCGCAGCGCGTCCACGTGGCGTGCGCTTCGGTCGCGCGACTGCGCACATCGCTACAGTGGCCGATGTTACCCAACAGGATATGAACAACGTACGGATGCATGACGCAGCACCCCTGATGTCATCGCCCCGGTCGTCCAGGGAGTGGGGAAGAAGGCAACGGACTGGGTCAAGATTCTTTCCTCCCCTTCCCTTTTCTTTTTCTTATTTCCTTCATTCTCAATCGATCTCCAGTCCTGGGAAGATAAAAGACGCACGGACGACGGGAGAGGGGACGGCTCATGCTGAACACACTTCACTCAGTTTGGGCGCTCACACAGACCGCATTCAGAGACTTGGCCAAATGAGCAAAAGAACAAAAAAAAAGTTGAAAACAACAAAAGTGCTCATGGGGGTTTGTTTACGGGGCAGCATCTCGCGCGGGATGCTGCTAGGCGGCACGTCAAAGACGCGCCTGCTACCGGAACATGCTACCTCCCGTTGGTGCCCCCCGATACCTGTGGTTACAGGCCCGCGCCACCGGACCCGGCGCTAAAAAGCATCGGTATGGGACTAAAAAACGCAAATCCGTAAACCCGTCGATCCGCTTTTTCTACCTAATCTCACGGACTCCGCCTGCCCACAACGACCGCCCTCCCCTGCTCCTCCATATGGACCATATCCGCCACGACATCTCTGACTACACTCCTTCCGCCGCCGCTTCGTTGCAGTCCGCCCGCCTTCGCTCCTCATCTTCGTCGCCGACGATGGGTTCCCCGGCGTGCTGATGGCCCGCGCCCATGCCCAGCAGGCGGCCGACTTGTCCGCACCAGGAGCGTCCCCGTGACGTTCGCACGTGTCCTCCTCTCGAGTGCCGCCCTGACACGACATCGCACTCCATCGCCGCATCGTCATGACTCCGGCCGACCACGATCTCACAGTGCGTGATCCCCTGCACCGGCGATTCGTCCAGCTTCCTCCAATACCAGACGACCTGGCAGCCAGTTTGCCCCCAAGCACGAGGGCCTCTCTAATTTCTTTCTCCTCCATGCTCGGTTGCTCCCACCGGCGATGATAAGAAGCAGGCATCATTCAGGGTGGAATGCACGTCGTGGAATACCAGTAACCTGATTGCGTTAATCAAGAACGAAAGGGTAGTATGCACGCCCCCTTAAGAGAGTGCATTAACGAGCTTAGCTGCCTCGGTAGCTAAGCTATTTTCTTCTTCTTTTCTCCCATGCCCATCCGGCTCTCCAGAAAGTCGTATACTGACAGCGCCACAAAATTATGCGCGCCGTGAAAGCATCTTGTAAGCAGTTGAGAGAATTGGCGTTCCACTAGCTGGACATGCGTCCAAAACGTAGCGTCGTGTCAGTCTTTATCATCGTATATATATGCAGTTCCCTTCTGACCTTTCTCTCTTCTCATACTTGTTGAGAAAGAGATTGTTGAATCAAAAAGAACTAGTAAAATGGCTCGCGCATATTGCGCGGCTAGACATGTTACTTTATCTTAAGCTTTGTCAAGACTTTTGTCTGTTTACATGATGTTGTGAGACTTTTCTATGTTATTGACAAATAAGTTGTTTTTTGGTGCTGTTTATGACGTTGTGACACATTAGTTTTTGTTAACAAAATAATTTTAGTTAAAAATTCTTAATGACAACAATTTAACAATAGAAGGATTATGTTCTAAGAACTATTAAATATTTGTACAAACGGTTTGTTACAAACCCCTCAAATTCATAAAAAAAAAACTATTACATACTCAGCATTCTTATGTAGGGTACCAAGCTGACTGTTTAAATATTTCTGGTTTTTTATCAAGTTTAGATGGCATAGCAATATAAAACTAATTTTGTTCTATTTTCGTAAATGATCATATTGGAGAAAGTTTTTATTATTGCAGAGGGAATATCTATATAAGACTTCACACATGCTACAATAATTAGTTGGATACTCCTGTTAAAATTTATAAATCAGTTATGTATTTACCAGCAGTGATATAAAGGATATGCCATAGTTATTGTGTTCAATAAATTGTTTTTGATACATGAATGTGAAGTTTCTTCTGCAAAATTTCCTTCAAAACGACTTCTAATAGCATATGATATATCGTCGTATGTTTTTTTATTTGTATACAAAATATATAAGAGTAGCGTATGCCAATTTATCAGAACCACTATGCATTTGAGAACCAAGAGATTAGCTAGACTGTCTATAACGAATCAATGATATGATAAATTGATCAATTGAAAGGATGATGAACATGTAACCACTTACTGAGTGACGGGAGAAGTCATCATCACCAAAAGTGAAGATGAATGCTTCTCTATACATGGAAATCTTTTTAATGAAAAACAACATTGCTCCTTCTATAGATTGGATCTCTTTGTTTTATATTCTGGCAATATATGGCTTGCCTCTTTACTTGAAGAGAGGCATAATGTTCTTTTAGTCTTCCTTTTCCATGCCCCAAAATCAAACCATAGCAAACAATGCATGTTTTGGCGTGTGCTTTCTTTAGTCCACCTTTGATTAGAATTGGCCTTTCCTTTTCTTGACCCAAGGATCCAGATATCATTATCAGCCTGGCTATTGGCTAGTAGAAATCAGAGCAACAATGATGAAGAAGTAGAACCATGTATGGCCACTACAGTACCGAGCTTGCTAATAATCGATTATATCAACCTGCTTGATGAGAGGACAGCTGCATCATCTTAGCAACCTTGCTTCACCAGATTGCTCCTAAACTTAACACTGTTGATCTGTGTTAAAATTAATCCTGCATGCACGATTTAGCTCATCCACCTGACCCTGTCGATTCTTTAAGCTGCTCTTGTAGCTCTCATCCAGCCGTATCAAGAGACGACCACACGCAGCCTCATCACTCGGGTCAAGTACGTACATACTACATAGGTATTCCCCTCCGCGTATCCTATGTCCACTGTTGGTCTGCGCAGCACCAAAACGTCAAGGCGCCGCTGTTGATGAGTGTTGGTGCTTGATATGACCACTTTTTACTCATCTTTTTACTATCATTTTAGTGTGTTTATTGATCATTTGAGCCATTTGGCACCTAACTTTAACCCCATTTCAAAGTATGTTGTGTTTTGATTGCTATGATGTAGAATCAGGAGAAAACATGACATAAAGGCTCAATTTCACGAAGCACCAACACGAAGCTTGGATTATTCACTCACTTTAGAGATGGCACTACATTGCAACACAGTTTTGGAGTTCAAGACGATCCTGAATGAGAAAAGTTTGACTTACAAAGTTGTAGATCTCGTCGAGAGCTTTTCGGAACATATATGGATGACCCTATTTGGACTTCGGAGCTAGGAGATATGGGCCCCACAAGATGTGCTGCGCAGACAAGTCGCTGGTGCCGACCGGCACCAGGCCCAAAACGGCCCAAAAAGGCCCAGGAAGGCTGGTTTCGCCCCTATAAAGAGAAGATCCTATTCTACACGCAAGGGGGTTCGGATTTCGGCACTTTTGGCGGCAGAATTAGGGTTAGACAACAGAGAGCTTCATCCCGAGCGAATTTCGCGGCGTTCCGGCGAAAAGTCGTCGCGCGCCGGTCGGCACGAATCCGCGCCGATCGGCACGACCGACTCCGGCGTCCGATTTGCCCCAAATTGTACCAGGAAGTAGGATAGGCCCAATCTAAGATAGTTTCCATGGCGAAACCTACTCATATCATGGGGTGATTCTCTGTTCTTCCCTCGGTTGATGGGAATCTTGCCATTTGCACTGTGATGGTTAGTTGATTACTTTTGTTGCTCTATCTCGGTCTATTGCAATACTTGCTTGTTGTTTATCTCTGTGGTTTGGATGATGGTATTGTGATGGTGCTATTGCTAGATGATTGAATTATTAGCCGCCGCCGTGACAGGGTCGCAGCAAACAGCCTTTGTCTACTTTAGTAACAGCCAACAGAGCCTTTACTCAATTAATTTGATCTTTGCATGCAAGTGAACTAAGACCGTGGGAAGATTCTCTTAATCCTTGCTTAGTCGTTTTCTTTCTCTCTCTTATTTGTTCTGTTATCATTAATTCTTTGAATCTCCTTTCTTTCAAACAAACACTTCTGTTAGTAACAAACATTTAGCTAAATAAGCGTCCCACTTGTTCCACGGATTGATAAACCTTGGAATACTCTGAGGAAAAAGCTACAACTGATCTGTACGCTTGCAGTCTCAGAAGGTGCGTGCATCACGTGCCAACAGCTTTTCTGGCGCCGTTGCCAGGGAACAAGTCAGTTCGTTTGTTTAGTTTTATTTTTGCTACTAACTCTCTAATCCCTCACCTTTTTTTTTCCTAGTGTTTTTGTTTTGTGTTTTCTTTGTCAATATGGATTTCACAGGTGTCATTGGGACATTGTGGAGCCACATCATGCCAAAGGCAAATCATCTCATTCCGCCAAAGTCAGATGTCAAAATTGAAGCGGAAGAATATAGTTTGGACCCAATGCTAATCAAGATGGCTGAGCAGAACCCGTTTTCAGGAGCTAAAGGAGAAAATCCATATCTTCATATCAAGAATCTTGAAGTGATCTGCTCCACATTCAAGTATAAAGGCATTCACGAAGATTGGAATCGATGGATCCTCTTTCCATTCTCACTCACCGGTAAAGCACAAGCATGGTATTCTCAAGTCAGATTTGAAGTGAAAGGTAATTGGGGAGACTTGTGTGCACAATTTTGCACGAAATTTTTTCCCTTACCTAGGATTCATGAGTTAAGAAGAGATATCATCAATTTTGCTCAGTTAGACAATGAAACTTTGGGCAAAGCTTGGGAAAGATTTAATGATTTGTTAACAACTGGCCCAGATTTAGGATTCACACATGCTACTATTATGCAAACATTCTATATGTCCTTGTGTAGAACTTCTGCAGATTATCTTAATTGTGCATCTGGAGGAAGTTTCATAGATCAAGGTGTATTAAAGGCTAAGGACGTGCTGTCAAAAATCATGCAAGCTGAAGCAATGAATGCACCATGGGATGAGGTAGAAGATAATGAAGAAGTGTTGCAGGTTGCCGATCGGCAGAGACCTTGCGCCGACCGGCACGTCAGTGGTGCCGATCGGCACGAGGAATCAGCAGAGGCTCTATTACCAGTTGAAGCAGAGCAGCTACCACCGTCATCTGAATTGAAATTGCAAACTACTTCACCATTGATGATGCTTGAATCAAAGCCTCTTTCAGAGTTTGAGCCGCTTGATTGGATTCCTATTGGATTTGGACCATCATTCACCTCATCAAGGTCAGTGGTTGATCAACAAGAGGTATCTTTTCCAGCAGTTGAGACTAAATTTCCTAGCGATAGAACAATCAAGGAAGACGGGGAAATTGCTATCACTTCCGAGGAATTTGAGAGATTGTTTTCTGAAGACAAGGAACATTTTGAACCATCTCATGTCGAAGAAGCCAAGCAAATCATGGAAGCAACAACTAAGGGGTCACCTTTCGATGAACTTGCAAGGATTTTCTGTATTGGTGCAAATCATGAAGAAGGGAAGCATCTACCGAGCCCACACATACCTTGCATGATTGAAGGTCATTCTTTCTCTAGTGCCTTATGCGATATGGGAGCCGAGGTAAGTGTTATGCCACATAAGATCTTTAAAAAGCTTTTTCCTGTTAATTCTATTTTAGCGCCTACGGATATCAAATTGTTTATGGTGGATGGAAAGATGAAGAAACCCATAGGCGTGTTAGAAAACCAAGATGTAGTTATTGAGGGAAACATAATACCAACTGATTTCTATGTCCTTGATACGTATCATGATGATGTTGAAGACATAATTCTAGGACGTCCCTTTCT
Organism: Eragrostis nindensis; assembly: GCA_012490785.1. NCBI lineage: Eukaryota > Viridiplantae > Streptophyta > Magnoliopsida > Poales > Poaceae > Eragrostis > Eragrostis nindensis. The sequence goes on from JAAXCT010000093.1 coordinate 958,840, forward strand.
TAAATCTATACATGCTGTTCTTGATGCTGGAAAAGGGAAGATAACCATTGAGTTGGGAGGAAATCGCTTTACATTTGATTTTGTGACAATATTTAAGAACCCTGTTGAGCCGCCTCTTGATAACGAAGAGGTGGAGTATGCTTCTTTTGTAAACTCTCTCAGGGATCCTCTCCAATGTGTTCTTGAAGAAAGTCTCACTGATGAACAAGAAGATGAAGCTATTGAAGAGGCGATTGATGCTTTTGAAGTCTCTCCTGAATTGAAGAAAGAACCTATTCGTGAACCAATTGATCCTACAATTGAGAAGCTTGCGCCTGAAGTTGAGTTGAAGCCATTGCCAAAAGGATTGCGATATGAGTATCTCGGTGAGAACAAGACTTACCCAGTAATTGTTAGTGATGAACTTAGCGAAGAGGAGACATCTCGTTTATTGAAGCTATTGAGAAAATACAAGAAGGTCATTGGGTACACTATTGATGATCTGAAAGGAATTAGCCCAGCCTTTTGCACTCATCGCATACGCATGGAAGATCAATGCAAGCCAGTAGCAGATCATCAAAGGAGATTAAACAATGCAATGAGAGCTGTGGTGAAGAAGGAGGTACTTCGCTTACTTAATGCTGGCATTATCTATCCTGTTTCTGATAGTGAGTGGGTTAGTCCAGTTCATTGTGTTCCAAAGAAAGGAGGGCTTACTGTGGAAAAGAATGAGAACAATGAGCTAATTCCCCAGAGAACAGTCACAGGATGGCGTATGTGTGTTGATTACAGAAAATTGAACAAGGATACGAAGAAAGATCATTTTCCTCTGCCATTCATTGATGAGATGTTGGAAAGGTTAGCAAAGCACAAGTACTTTTGTTTCCTAGATGGATATTCTGGATTCTTTCAAATTCCAATACACCATGAAGATCAGCCCAAGACGACATTCACATGCCGTTTGGTTTGTGCAATGCTCCTGCTACTTTTCAACGTTGCATGTTGGCAATTTTCTCTGAATTTATTGAGGATATTATGGAGGTGTTTATGGATGATTTCTCTGTTCATGGGTCAAGTTTTGATGCATGCTTAGCAAATTTAGAGATGGTTTTGCATAGATGTGATGAGGTTGATCTTGTTCTTAATTGGGAGAAGTGTCACTTTATGGTGAAGGAAGGCATTGTTCTTGGACACGTGATTTCTGAGAGAGGTATTGAAGTTGATAAAGCAAAGGTAGAAAGAGTGGAGAAGCTGCCGCCGCCTACTAATGTGAAGTCATTGAGGAGTTTTCTTGGTCATGCTGGGTTCTACAGAAGATTTATCAATGGCTTCTCTACAATCACAAAGCCATTGACATTGTTGCTGCAGAAGGATGCTAAATTTCATTTTGATGAAGATTGCTTACATGCCTTTCGCACTTTGAAGAGAAAACTTTGTTCGGCACCTATCATTCAACCTCCTGATTGGAATCTCCCGTTTGAAATTATGTGTGATGCTAGCGACTATGCAGTTGGAGCTGTTCTTGGGCAACGAAAAGAAGGGAAGGTACATGCTATCTACTATGCTAGTAAAACACTTAATGATGCTCAAGTTAATTATGCAACAACTGAGAAAGAATTGCTAGCCATTGTGTTTGCTTTTGAGAAATTCAAGTCCTATATTGTGAATTCTAAAGTAATAGTCTACACTGATCATGCCGCTATCAAGTATTTACTCTCCAAGAAAGATTCTAAGCCACGTCTTATTCGTTGGGTACTAATGTTGCAAGAATTTGATTTAGAGATCAGAGATAGGAAGGGCACTGAAAATCTAGTGGCTGATCATTTGTCAAGGCTAGAAATTGGGAGAGAAAATGAAGATCATATTCCTATTGATGATTCATTGAGAGAGGAACAATTATGTAGAGTATATGGAATTGATGATTGGATGGTTGATATTGTGAGAGCAATCAAGAAGGAACCATTAGATCATCTTGATAAGCATCGACGAAGGAAGATTAAATCTCAGCTGAGGAGTTACTACTGGAATGATCCTTATTTATATAGATATTGCGAAGATGGAGTAGCAAGGCGGTGTGTTCCAAAGGCTGAGCAAGAGGAAATTTTGCAGAAATGTCATTCTTCTCCATATGGTGGACACTATGGACATTATCGCACTAAGGCTAAGGTATGGGCAAGTGGATTTTATTGGCCAAGTATGCATTTAGATGCTATAAAGTTTGTTCGAACTTGTCCTGAATGCCAACGATCTGGAAATTCTGTTAATAATCGCAATGCTATGCCTTTGAATTACAATCTGCAAATTGATATATTTGATGTTTGGGGGATTGATTTCATGGGTCCCTTTGTGAATTCTCATGGCTATGAGTATATCTTGGTTGCGGTTGATTATGTTTCTAAATGGGTGGAAGCAATACTTTGCAAACATGCTACAGCTGAAGATTCAATTAATTTATTTAGAAATGTGATATTTCCTCGTTTTGGGATGCCAAGAGTAGTCATAAGTGATGGAGGATCACACTTTATTGGAAAGAATTTTGTCAAGGTGTTGGAAAAGGCTGGTATTGAGCATAGAGTTACGACTGCTTATCATCCTCAAACAAATGGGCAAGCTGAAACATCAAACAAGCAGATCAAGGAAATTCTGAAAAAGACTGTCACTCGAGGAGGAAAGGATTGGTACAACAAGTTGAATGATTCATTATGGGCATATCGCACAGCACATAAAACTCCAATAGGTATGACTCCATATCAGCTTGTTTATGGAAAAACTTGTCATTTGCCTGTAGAATTAGAACATAAATCATTTTGGGCGATCAAGGAGATGAATCTGAATTTAGATGCTGCTGGAATTAAAAGAAAAATTCAGATTAGTGAATTGGAGGAGATGCGCCTAAATTCATATGACAATGCTCTTATCTACAAAGAGAGAATGAAGAGATGGTATGACAAGCGATTGGAAAAGAAAGAATTCAATGAGGGAGACAAGGTCCTATTATTCAACTCAAGATACAAATTATTTGGCAAAGGTAAATTAAAAAGCAAATGGGATGGACCTTATATTGTTCACAAGGTGCTTGATTCTGGAGCAATAGTCATAATGGATTCCAAAGGAGATACATACACGGTGAATGGACAACGCCTCAAGGTATTCTTTGAACCCGACAAGCCTGAATTGAAGTCTATAGATATCTATACTTTGGCTGGATTATGGCTATGTCGAGCTTACGACGTTAAATTAAGCTATGTGCTAGTTGAAGACTTTTATGCCAAGGGTATGGCATTATCAGGTAAATAACATTATTCCCCTTCTTTTTCATATAATGAGGACATTACATAATTTGAGTGTGGGGGAGGATGCTTTATTTTCTTGATTTGTATGATATTTGTGCTAGTTGTCTTTGATTTGTGTGGTTTTAGTGTGTTTTTGTCCTGTGCCGATCGGCACGGCGTTGTGCCGACCGGTACATATGTATCCGAGTTGTGATTTTGTTTTTAGTGTTTTGTGAGAACATGGCAAGATTTGTGCTTTAAGATTATCATATTGAAGAAGTTGAGTCATTGGTGTCTCTAATTCTTTGCTTGGAAGCATGCTTGTCCTTAGTTCTTCTTAACCCATGGTAGTAGTTATTTATTGAATGCTTGTTTTAAGGAGTTGTTTGCAAGTAAGAGCTACACCATTGATTTTTATTTTATTTTTATTTTGCTCAAACCTCCAGATTGAAAGTGGACAATCCCTTTGACAAAAGCTTAATTTACCTTCCTACCACATAGCCATACAACTAATCTTTGAGCTACACATAAACATTCTAATTGTCTGGTGAATCTTGTCAAGTTTGTATCCTTTTGAGATAAGAAGTTTCTCTGAAGCTGGTCATTCCCTTTGTGTAACTATCATTTGTTTGCTAGCCTCATCGTATTCAGCATATATCGCTGGTACTCCCTCCTGTAAACCCATCATTCTTTTGTTGGTGTTATCTATCCTTGTCCACAACCTATGATATGAGTTTCACTTCATGCCTTTTGTACTATCCATATGGTTCTATGCACAAATAACCAGGAGATCTACATCAATGGAAAATCTTCTAAGGAGTAAAAAAAAAAGAGAAAGAAAGAAAGAAAAAAAAAAAGAAAGAAAGAAGAAAAGAAAAAAAAAGAGACTCCTTGGAAGTAGCAAGTTATTGCAGAGATGTCTTGGAATATTATGAATCAAAGATTTGGAGGAGACAGAGCATCTTGGGCGAATTTATAGATTGTGCCGATCTTGGTGCCGATCGGCACAACCTTGGTGCCGATCGGCACTGACATTTTGAGTGTCATTCAGCGTTCTGTTCTTCACAGGAATTAAGTAAAGAATTCTGAGCATTTCTGTGAGAGATATACGATGATGGAAGCAATGAATATATTTGTGCATAAGCCTTATTCTACAAGTAAGTGTATTTCTTAGGCTGAAACTCTATCTTTCCAACCATGTGCAATCCGACCATCTTTTGCCATTTGCACATGTCCACCTATCTAAAGTGTGTGTTCCTCTCTAGTTTATCGTTATTCTCTAATGACCTTTTGATGAGAGCTTCTGAATTCTCTATTGGATTATTATTTGACTTGATAATACCTGGGCATTAGTTTGGCTATCCTATCAAGATCCACATAAAGCTTTACATTAGATGTAGGTTGGTGAGGACTTGAAACAATTGAGTGATTTGAGAGCAAGTTTTTTGTCAAAGATGGATAGTTTGTAATCCTTGATATATCTGGAGAGTTTATTTCTTTGTTCTTAATCAAAACTTTGGTGTTGTGCTCTAAAAACAAATGTCTTCTTAACGTGGGTTTTCAATATTTGACTTTTACTTGTGGAGGAGACAAAGAAGGGTTTAGGATGAGAAGCAGCTGAGTATTTGAAAGTTTGATGCTATGACTTGATTGATTTGATTTCTTACTCGAGGACGAGCAAGATCTGAGTGTGGGGGTGTTGTTGGTGCTTGATATGACCACTTTTTACTCATCTTTTTACTATCATTTTAGTGTGTTTATTGATCATTTGAACCATTTGGCACCTAACTTTAACCCCATTTCGAAGTATGTTGTGTTTTGATTGCTATGATGTAGAATCAGGAGAAAACATGACATAAAGGCTCAATTTCACGAAGCACTAACACGAAGCTTGGATTATTCACTCACTTTAGAGAGGGCACTACATTGCAACACAGTTTTGGAGTTCAAGACGATCCTGAATGAGAAAAGTTTGACTTACAAAGTTGTAGATCTCGTCGAGAGCTTTCCGGAACATATATGGATGACCCTATTTGGACTTCGGAGCTAGGAGATATGGGCCCCACAAGATGTGCTGCGCAGACAAGTCGCTGGTGCCGACCGGCACCGACTTGTGCCGACCGGCACCAGGCCCAAAACGGCCCAAAAAGGCCCAGGAAGGCTGGTTTCGCACCTATAAAGAGAAGACCCTATTCTACATGCAAGGGGGTTCGGATTTCGGCACTTTTGGCGGCAGAATTAGGGTTAGACAACAGAGAGCTTCATCCCGAGCGAATTTCGCGGCGTTCCGGCGAAAAGTCGTCGCGCGCCGGTCGGCACGAATCCGCGCCGATCGGCACGACCGACTCCGACGTCCGATTTGCCCCAAATTGTACCAGGAAGTAGGATAGCCCAATCTAAGATAGTTCCCATGGCGAAACCTACTCATATCATGGGGTGATTCTCTGTTCTTCCCTCGGTTGATGGGGATCTTGCCATTTGCACTGTGATGGTTAATTGATTACTTTTGTTGCTCTATCTCGGTTTATTGCAATACTTGCTTGTTGTTTATCTCTGTAGTTTGGATGATGGTATTGTGATGGTGCTATTGCTAGATGATTGAATTATTAGCCGCCGCCGTGACAGGGTCGCAGCAAACAGCCTTTGTCTACTTTAGTAACAGCCAACAGAGCCTTTACTCAATTAATTTGATCTTTGCATGCAAGTGAACTAAGACCGTCGGAAGATTCTCTTAATCCTTGCTTAGCCGTTTTCTTTCTCTCTCTTATTTGTTCTGTTATCATTAATTCTTTGAATCTCCTTTCTTTCAAACAACCACTTCTGTTAGTAACAAACATTTAGCTAAATAAGCGTCCCACTTGTTCCACGGATTGATAAACCTTGGAATACTCTGAGGGAAAAGCTACAACTGATCTGTACGCTTGCAGTCTCAGAAGGTGCGTGCATCACGCGCCAACAATGAGGCTCTGAATTACCGTCGCGCCAAACCCCCCTCTCTACGGTGTCGTTCTGCTTGATGTTGTCCATGCATGAGTAGCTAGATATGCGGTTGCTTGCCTCAAGTATTGTTGGTAGACTTTTTTTTTCCTTTCATGGGTCACGGTTTCGTGTAGATTAGGAAGCAAGGGGTTCCTTTTTTAATGCCGTAGGGCTATAGGACTTGTTTGGTGCTTACGGAGGCTTCCATGTTCGATTAGTTTCATACGAATTTCTCTTATATTTAACATGGCTTCGTGCTTTAATCGAAACCGTCAAATCTTCATAAAATCCAACGGTCTATATCTTCTCTTTTTTCAGATTAACGTGGTAATTTTGTGGCCTTAAAAGCGAACGTGGTGACTTCTTTTTCTCTTCAAATACTAAGATAATAGATTCTTCTTTTGAAGTTTAATTTTTATCGGAGGACAATATGAATATTACACCACGTTCCATTAAAACACTCAAGGGGCAGTATGATATATCAAGCGTAGAAGTAGGCCAACACTTATATCGGCAAATAAGAGGTTTCCAAATTCATGCCCGAGGTTTCCAAATTCGTGCCAACTTCTTGGGTCGCAATTACTATTTTGCTAGGTTCAGTTATCATAGTTGTTCGGAATCGACAAACATCCCAATCAACGGTCAAAATTTCTTCGAATATGTCCTTGAGTTTATTCGAGATATAAGCAAAACTCAGATTAGAGAATAATATGGTAACTGGGTTCCTTTATTAGAACTATGTTTCTTTTTATTTTTGGTTCGAATTGGTCAGGTGCTCTTTTACTTTGCAAAATTATAGAGTTACCCCACAAAGAATTAGCAGTGCCCCTACCGTCGCTTTAGAAATTCCGTGCATCTCAGGAAAGGACTAGAGCAACGACGAACGTCACATCCTTGTTCCAGAGTGCCCCGGACACCATATATTTTCCAAGGAACGTGCCCGACCACATTTTTCCTTTACAATTCACAGCAACCACTGATATTTGTGTGGCTCCGTACGTCAAACAATAATGGCTTACGGTCTCATAGATAGGTACCGCAAAGACAAACCTTCATGTACAGTCTAGCCAATGAAGAAGGATAAGTAGGCGGATTTGGTAGCGTAAGAGACAGATGCATCCCAGGGCGAGACGGTTCTACCTGGCGCGTGTTCCTGAAGATGGACCAAAGCCCAGATATTCAGTAATTCCACGATAAGATGGACGGTGAGAGCTCCTAGGATGTCTCGTACCCACGTTCTGTGCTGCAGGGCGTCGACCACCAGACGCTTGTTCGCTGTGCGTGGCCTGATAGCCAAGAATAGGCTAGGTGCCAACATCCTGATGCTCTTTACGTTTAGCCAACTATCGGCCCCAAAATATATAGTGTGGAGCACAAGGTCCAATTTTCTGTATCCATCGTCGGTGCGATGTCCACGGCGTGCTCTGTTCGACTAGCTAAGCACCACGTCGAACCACGGTTCGATTTGGAGTAACGGTGCGGCTGCTCTCATAGATATATTGGTACCACAAAGACAAACCTTCATCTATATTCTGCGAAGAGGAAAAAACCATCTCGTTGTAACATAATTCACCACTAGCCATGCCGAGCCCGACCGTCGTGCTCCTCCCGTTATGGGCGCCCGGCCACCTGGCGTCGATGCTCGAAGCCGGCGAGAGGCTGCTGCGCTGCAGCGGCAACGCCTTCTCCCTCACGGTGCTCATCGTGCCGCCGCCTATGGACTCGGACGCCTCCGACGTCACCAGCCAGATAGACCGTGAGACGACGGCGTCCGGTGACTCTATCAGCTTCCACCGCCTCCCAGCCGTCGACCACGGCCGCGCCCCGGTCCACCCGTCCGAGTACATGCAGCTGTTCGCGCCCCACGTCAAGGACGCCGTCGCGGGCTTGGCGGCTCCGGTCGCCGCCGTCGTCGTGGACTGGTTCGCCACGATGCTGCTCGACGTCGCGCGCGACCTCGCCGTGCCGGGCTACGTGTACTTCACGTCCACCGCCGCCCTGCTCGCGCTCATGCTCCGCTTGCCGACCGTCCTCGACGAGGTCGCCGCCACGTTGCGAGAGCCGAAGAAAGAAGGGGCCGTGGACGTGCCGGGGATGCCGCCGGTGCCGGCGGCTTCCATGCCGTGCCCGGTGGAGAACGACTACGCGTGGTTCGCGTACCACGGCCGCCGCTTCACGGAGGCCAGAGGCATCATCGTCAACACCGCGGCGGAGCTCGAGCAGGACGTCCTCGCGGCCATCGCCGACGGCCGGTGCGCGCCCGCCGGACACCGCCGCGCTACCACGGTCTACCCGATCGGCCCCGTGCTCTCTCTGAAGCCGCATGCCGATGACGATGATCGCCGGTCGCCGCGGCACGAGTGCGTGCGGTGGCTCGACGGGCAGCCGCCGGCGTCGGTCGTGTTCCTCTGCTTCGGGAGCAGGGGATGGATGAGCGCGGAGCAGGCGCGCGAGGTGGCCGACGGCCTCGAGCGCAGCGGGCACCGCTTCCTGTGGGTGCTGCGCGGCCCGCCGGCCGACGACAGCTCGCGGTACCCGACCGACGCGGACCTCGACGCGCTGCTTCCGGACGGCTTCCTCGCGAGGACGAAGGGGAAAGGGCTCGTGTGGCCGAGGTGGGCGCCGCAGCCGGAGAGCCTCGCCCACGCCGCCGTGGGCGGCTTCGTGACGCACTGCGGGTGGAACTCGACGCTGGAGAGCCTGTGGTTCGGCGTGCCCATGGCGCCGTGGCCGCTCTACGCCGAGCAGCCGCTCAACGCGTTCGAGCTCGTGGCGTGCATGGGCGTCGCCGTCGAGCTTAGGAGCCGCGCAGGAAGGCAGCCGCGGGACAACTTCGTCGAGGCGGCGGAGATGGAGCGCACGGTGCGGAGCCTGATGGGAGAGACGGAGGAGGGGAGGAAGGCGCGGGAGAAGGCTGTGGAGATGAAGGCGGCGTGCAGGAAGGCCGTGGAGACGGGCGGGTCGTCGTACGCCGCCACGCAGAATGTGGTGCACGATATACTTGCTAGCTACGTACCGGGTAAAGGGACACAACTAAAGGATTGAACGACATGTCCAATATTGCGTACCGCGTACGAGGCCGCACGGCACAGTGTTGTACTCAAGTTTGGCTTAATCTTTCCATCACGTACGAAAATAAGGTGTCGTTATTTTAAGTATAGTTGCATTTTGTTCCCGTTTTGGCTTTGCTACATGTACATGTACTCCTATCTCAAATACTATTCTGTTTTTTTTTTTTTGGCTCATGCATGTAACAATTTTGCATCAGTTGGGATTTGCTTCAAGATTCACATTTTTTATCCATAAAGTGTGCAAATAGCACAAAACATTGTTAACGCTGTAAGGTGATGTATATCCTTGAGCAGGGTTCAATCTTTTTGAGCCGTCAGAGAAGGCCCGGGTTATAATACATCTTATATAATTTCAAAATGAGATGATATGTGAATTAAGTTATCCACTAGATAAGACCAACTGAGCTTGATACATCTCCTTAGAATCCAGGGGTCATTGGCTCAATGAAATAGAAACCCCCTTTATAATTCTTTCCTTTCAATTTTCCTTTGAAATGTATCTATAGTCACATATTGAAAGAAAACTGAGTACACCAGAGACATTTGCATCATTTCTGGGTAGGCGGCTATGCCAAATATACGTCTCCTCCCTACACTGCAGTTGAACACGCCAAAGACCAAAAGCGACAGTTTATGCTCTGAAGATAAATTCGTTGGGGTTCTTCCAAATCATCCAGCAGCATATAGTTGGAGAAAGCAATGTAGTGTTCCTCTAGCACACCTGGCGGTCTCTGAATTTCTCATGCACGTCACACAGAGCAAAGACCGCATCTGGGAGGTCGATGTTCAGTCTGAATTCCCTTTTAATTATGACCAAACTGAGGTCAATCTGAAGTCGGATCATCTCATAATGGAAGGGCCTTCATAGGAATGTGGTTCATGGACTGGATCATTCCTCAAAAACCAACTAGATAATAACTCAACGGCGTTAAAGAGGAAGCGATTGGGCTTCTCTTACTACAGCAATGGGACCAACATCTAATAACTCAAAGGAGATGGGTATGGCTCCAGCTGCTCCAAAGTAGAAGCAGTGTGCGCATGTCAATTTTTCGAGATGGATTCCACCACCGAAGGTCTATATGAAAATTAATGTTGATGCAACTGTTTTAAAGAACTCAAGGGTGTCCGCTGCAGCAGCAGTCGCCATAGATCAGGCAGGCAAGTTCATGGGTGCATCTGCCCTGGTTATGGAGGGTACGATGCTGAAATAGTGGAGGCCATAGCTTGTCAAGAAGGCCTAGCTTTGGCTAGCGATATCGGTGTTCATGTATTTAAGATGGCTACGGATTGTGCAAATGTTGTGAGAAATATCAAAGAGCAAGGCATGAGCACCTACGGCCCTATATTTTCCAAGGAACGTGCCTGACCACATTTTTCCTTTAGAATTTACAGCAACCACTGATATTCGTTCCGTGCGCCCGCAAATCCTTAAACCACAAATTTAAAGAGGAGAGAGTTCAGTAGAAAAAGGAGGCTGTAAGTTGCAACTAACACTACAACACACTACAACAATTTTGACTTTCCATGACATTTTACTTTAGTCACAGAAGGTTTGAAATTAGTCATAACTGACCTTCCATGACTTCTTAGTGACAAAAATCATTTAGTCATAGAAGGTGTGTAGCTAAATACCTTCTGTGACTTTTTCGCTATTTTTGTCATAATTTTATGACTTTTTGCAGAAATGTCATAACTGTTCATGACAATTCAAAAAATGTCACAATCAGTTTATGACACTCATAAATATGTCATAGAGTTGCATGACAATTGCGATTTTTGTCATTACCTATTGGATCGGACCTGGCTGTTATGTGGCCCATTACTTTCACGGGCCTTTTAAATTCGACCCATTAATTTCTTGGGCCTTTTAACTTTCAGCCCATTAATTTCGGAGGCCTTTTTACTTTCGGCCCATTAATTTCGTGGGCCTTTCAACTTTCGACCCATTAATTTCGTGGCCCTTTCAACTTTCGGCCCATTAATTTCGGAGGCCTTTTTATTTCTAACCCATTAATTTCACGAGCCTTTTAACTTTTGGCCCACCAAATTCGCAGACCTTTTTACTTTCGACCCAATTAATCCACAAACCTTTTTTACTTTCAGCCCACTTAATTAACAGGCTATTTAACTTTTGGCCCACTAGTTTCGCCGGATTTTTAACATTCGACCCACCAATTTTGCAGGCTTTTACATTTTGGGCCGCTATTCTGACGGGCTTTTCACAGAACTGCTTTCATGGGCCAAGCCCAGTTACCAAACATTGTAAAAATCAAAATATTCACATTTTGCGACCAAACAAGTATCAACATCTATTTGTATACAGATGTCACTGACCAAATCCCATACAGAAAAATACAAACATGTTTGACAGGACAAATAATTTCTAAGTCACTAATCCTAATGACTCCAAACAGGATACCACCTTTTAATGAGGGCCCTCCGCCGACTTCAACCGCTGCAATTTTGCATGTGACATCGAGTATCATCTGCAAGAAAACAATGTAACATGCCTTAGTGTTGTGTATCTTTACTATTGCTGAAAACTAAATGCTGCTTGTGTCAACCATAGATGTTTAGCTAGCAAGATGTTGTACATACCTTGGTCATCAGCAGCAAATGGAGTTCCTTTCTTCCAATGGAATAAATGATAAGTAATCTGAAAGTAGAATATTTCTAATGGGTCAACTGAAGTACAACAGGCAACAAAACCGTAAACCGGGAACTTGAAATTTCATTTCTTAAGTCTGCCTACCAAACCACAGTTCCATATCTTGCATAACCTCATTACTTGTTCTCACCAGCCAGTATTTTTGGCTTGTCACAAGACAAAGGCAGGGATCTCAAGTGCCAATCAATACTATGCCTTCTACTTTGCTGGTAGTGAGCTAGTAACAGATATGGAGAATAGCCAGCTAATTTAAAGAGAAAATACACCACATCACGTACACAAGAGAACAAGCAAATATGCGGCTGGACCTTGTGTTACTGGTCGTGTGGTCTAAAACAACTACTACTGAAGTAAGAATTACTTAAATCACGTCTTGGGATTTAACTTGAAAAGTTAACAGTATCCTCGAGCCAAACAAAAGACTCTGCATCTGTGAGTACCTTATTAATTCTGTAATATGCAACTACCTTTTCAGAAGTGAACAAATGATTATGGAATAAGATAATATTTTAGTCTTATTTGGCATCGAAAGCAATGTGGATTACCACCATGCGCACCTCGATTTGTAAGAGATAAATTGTCCAATAAGTGCATAGCATATTCAAATACAGCAGTATAGCACGATAGGGATCCAATCAAGCTAGTACCAGAGGTCCAGAGACTAACAATAACATCTGAACTATTAAACACATGATTCCAAATTCAGTGCCAAACGAGAAACGACAATGTCAGCACTCAAGAGCACACGCATTAGCTGCTTAAGTGCATAGCCATAAGGACACAGCATGTACTGAAGTGGAAACGGGGAAGGAAAAGAAGAAACAACCACTTACATGATGGGCTTGCAGCAGCTGGGCGTGGAGCAGAGGAAGCAGCCACGCAGGGGAGGAGGAAGCACATGTCCATGTAGTCAGCATCCAGGCCCCCAACGTGTCGTCGCAGCCACCCCAGGCCAGGTCGCCGGCAACACAGGCCAGGTCCGTTTGACAGAGAAGAGAAGAGAAGAGACATCAGATCAAGTTCAAAGATGAATTAGATGTCAAAAACAGTGTATCAATAGAAGATGTACCTGAAATCTTGCTGTTCTTAATCAGGGAAAAAGACAGGGCAAGACTTGAGTTCTGCAATTGACAAACAAAGCACCAGATTAAAAATGATGCTACAGAGAAGAAAAACTTAGCCTGCACGAGCTGTTCTATCAAGCAGACCAACAACCAAAGCACTAGAGGAGAGTAACGCATGTTGGGGCATTTGGCCACTACAAAGCTAAGCAAACACAGAAATCATTTTTTTTAACAAGCTTGGTTGAATTATTAGAGCTTAGTACTACCTCAGTAAACAAAGAACAATACTTGCTAGCTTAGCACAAGGCAGAGGCACTTAACAGTAACAGGTACGAGTAACATAGCACAACTAGCGCAACTAGCGCATCAGTCAAAGGAATTTGGTTGGTTGGTTGGGGCAAAACAGCAAGCACAACTAGCGCATCAGTCAAATGAAACTAGCATGGAATGGATAAGAAACGGAGGAGCCAGCAACCCACCGGTCGAATCCAGTGCTGACTGCTGGAGTGCTCGATGTAGGCATAGGCGGGGATGCCGTTGTACGCGCGCACGAAGGGCTTAGAGCCGGCGGGGGCGAGCACGGCCTCGTGGACGAGCAGCCACGGGGAGGAAGAGGCGCCGCCAACTCCTTCCCGGGTGGCAGCGGCGGCGGCGCGGCCTCCAGGCTCAGCTCCAGTGCCGACGCAGGAGATTGGGGGCGCGGCATGGAGGAGCCGACGGGCGCTGCGGATCCGGTGAGGCGGCGGCGGGAGCGGAGATTGGGAGCACCACCGGATCCGGGCGCTGCCTCGCCGGTCGTGCCGCCTCGCCGAGCCCTCGTGCGGATTCGGTGAGGGAGGGGAGGGGAGGGAGGGAGAGAGGGAGAGGCGGCTGTGGGGGTGGGGATAGGAAGGCGGCGTTCCGGCTCGGCGGCGGAGATCGGGGTGTTGCCTCCGGGGAAGAGCCTCCGGGGAAGGGGAGCAGCGTCACGGCGGGGAGGCCTCGTCGGGAGAGGGAGGGAGGAGCTCGGTGGTATGGTAGAGGAGAGGGAGGAAGGAGGCAGCAGCGAGCTCTAGGAGGGAGAGCATGGTGGCGGCGGCGGCGGATCTGAAGGGGAGAGGAGGATGTTGGGAGAGGCGGCTGTGGCTGGGAGAGAAGTGAACGAGAGAAGTAGGGTTTGGGGAGGGCGGCCGGCTCTATTTAGTGGGCTAGTTTTTTGGGCTTCTTTGCGGCGGATGACTGACACGTGGGGAGAAGAGAGACAAGGGACCACCGGTCATTGGGTATGGGTAAACTTTAGAGCTGTGTAGATTGATCAAAAATTAGTATTTTGAAAATGATACATATAAAAATAATTTTCAAAAATTCCACCAAAATTAGTGTTCATTTGGGTCGACCAGATACACATTCTTACCAAATTTCACCCGAAGTTGCAACAAACTTCGTGAGATATAAAAAAGAGAAGACATGAGTGCATTTTTCAATTGTTTTGTCAAATTTTATCTCGCGAAATATAACGAATTTTGAGCTGATTTTTGATTTGTGGCTGTTCCATGTCAACCCAAACCCATGGGATTTTTGGTTAATTTTTTTGAAAAAAAATCTACCAAAGTGTGTTCAAAGTGGACAACTCTATACACATCTCATGAAACTATCACCCGAGTTCAACCATAAGTGAACAATGTCCTCAACAAAAGCTTCAAAAAAATGGTAACATAATTCTCTTGTGTAGTGGTGCTTCAATTCTCCATCTCCACAAAATTTCATGTCCAGAAACATTTTCTTTCGAGATTTACAAAAATAACAAAATTTTGATAAAAAAATGGCCAGTAGTTATTTTGAAATACGGCACAGCTATATCATATAAAACAGTTTCATAAATTCTACAAATGGGTAGATAATATTTTTATCAACGCGGAGGAAAAAAAACGAGGTTATTTGGACTTCGTATGCGAAATATATACAACTTTCAAAATTCAGCAATGAATCAAATTGACAAAAAGAGCTGGAGGCCAAGAACTTGAGAAGAACAGGTGGGGCCCACATGTCGGTGGCAGAAAAATGGAGAGAGGAGAGCGGGCTGGGCTGCTGCTGGGCCAGAGAGGAGTGGAGTTGGGCCAGAAGCTGGCGCAAGAGGGAAAAAAAGAAAGAAAGGGGAGTGGGCCGGCAGGAAAGGAAAAGAAAAGAGACGGCCCATGAAATGGAGAATGGGTTTTCTTTTTCTAGTTTCGTGTTTGGATACAAATTTGAATGAAATTCAAATTTACAAAAAGATAAAAACCAAATAAACACATAAATTAAAACAGGAAAATTCAAATATGCAAATGGTGGTTTTGATGCATGTTTAAAATTCAAAAGAAAAATCAAATTTAACATGGATTTGACTGATACTTTAATTGATTTTTTTAAATTTGAAAAGTTCAAATTTTTAGTGTTTTTTAATTATGGGCAAAACAACTTGAGTTGATAGATAAAAAATAAAACAAAGAAACAATGTATGGTGCATCCCGATACTTCAATTTTTTTCCGCCTTTTTCAGTTTTAGATAATATAAAACAAATGCCACAATTTAACATGAAAGGTTGATTGGCGTTGTGGTTACTCGAGTTTACTCATCCTTCCATCAAGGATACATGTTCGTTTCCCATCTACCACTATTTTTTGCTATTTTTTTCACGAATTTGCTAGGCTGTGCTTTTTTTCCACCTTGGGCTGAATTTTTTCACGAATTTGCTAGGCTGGGCCAGCTTTTGGCGCAGATGGGCTGGCTCTGGCGGGCTGGGCCGAGCGGGGACGCAGGCCAGGTGAAAATAAAAGGAGAGGAAAAGAAAATGGGCCACACAAATTGAGCCCATTGCGGAAGAGAAGGAGAGGAAATAAAGGAAAAAGGAAACGGGCCAAGGAGGTTTTGGCCCGTGGTCTGGCTGAGGTTTCCTATTCTCCTTTTTCTATTTCTCTTATCCTATTCTATTTTCTATTGTCTAAATAAAATGTTAAATAAGTCAAAGAAAACATTTGTTTCAATAAATTGTTCGAAATAAATTGTTCCATTGTTTAAAGTTAATTGTTCCAAGCATCCGAATTATTTGTTCCAATAAAAAATTATTTTTTCCAGCAAAGAAAAAAAAGTTTCATAGGCCGGAAAATCGTTCAATCAAATTAATCTAATTAACCAAACCACATGTGGGCCACGTGTGCATGATCTAAAAAAATTATTTACCAAAAACTCCCATTTTATTAATTACATTTTGCTTTTATTTTTCGAATAAAAAATATATGTGGGTCCCGCGTTACAGGTATTTGACAGGTGTGTCACTCAATGACAATTCATATATGTCATAAATTTTGCTGTAAAATAAAGAAAAATTTGGTAATGACAATTCATGTTTGTCATAACTGTTGTGACATTTATTTTTGCCAATTATGACATTTTTGTTTGTCATAATATAACGGCGCCTTGATTTATGACAATTTTGCGGCCAAATTTAATGACATATCTTGGGTTTTGTCATAAAACACCCTATTTCCTCAAAAATGTCATAAACCTAACAAGATTTATGACATAACGATATGTTGTCATCAGGAAAATGTCATAGAAAGTCACATTTGTTGTAGTGACAGAATGGAATTTTCCTGTGTGCCTCAAACCCTCACGAAAATAGGAAAAACCGCCACGAAAATGATTCGCGTGGGCTACCCGTCACGCAAAATCCCACACGAAATTGGCGCCAGGGAAATTACAATTTCGTGGCGGCCGGCTCTCACAAAACTTTTTCGCGACGGGAATTCGTGACGGCAGCTCTCATCAAAAGTAGGGAGTCGTCAGATTTTTGAAGGAATTGTCGTGATGGCTTGGCAACACGAAAATACGTCACGAAAATCAGTGGTGAGGGTCGGAGGCCGTCAGGAAATTGTCTCGTGTGTGTCTGAAGCCTTCACGAAAATTTTTATTTTCATGTGTGTCTGAAGCCTTCACGAAAATGTAATTTCTTGAGTGCCGTTAGCCGTCAGGAAAATGATTTGAACAAACACGAAAATATTTCTCTAGTTCAATTAGCACCGTCACGAAAATACCCTCACTCACGAAAACTCCTCCCTGGCTACACAAACCACCACGGAAATATTGTTCACCGACACAGAAATATGTTGCAAACCCACAATTAATACACAGCACGCATGCCCATAAATCAGTCTCAAGTCTCAACCATGACATTAACATAGTGTCCAAGTAGCAAATAAAGCTAGTTACAACCACTTAAGTGCAGTTAACAACTACAAGTTCAGATAAGCCACAGTTTTTCTTCCACCAAAAGATGAGCATCTATATAGCAGATACAAAAGTAGTCTTGCATCTCATTTCTTCAAACCAAAAGAGACCAAACTGATCATGTGCAGTTGCCATGTTACTCCTCCATATCTTGACCGCCACAATTGACTTCACCATCCATATCGTTGGAGCCTTCGCCACCATGCTCAACTCTTTGGCACACAACCATATCGTTGGAGCCTTCGCCACAATTGACTTCACCATCAATATCTTCTGTAGTTTGCAGACAAGAACAACAACCTGTTTTCCTAGTGAACATACTGTATCCTTGCTCAACTCTTTGGCACACAACTGCCTATAGAAAAAGCTAAGCTCAGCTAAACACTCCCAAATATTTTCTGGAAGGAAGCCACGAAAAGCAGGCGGGAGTAACCGTTCCATGAAGATGTGGTAATCATGGCTCTTCCATCCAAAGGTTTTCCTTTGCAGTAGGTTTACCCCTCTTCTAATGTTGGCTGCATAGCCGTCAGGGAATTTGATTTCTTGAAACCATTTGAGAATTATTATCTTGTCATTCCTACCATATGCAAAAGGGGGCCCTTGGCTTATCCCACTTGCCATTTTCTTTCAGCCTCAAGTGCAGTGACGGACGATTACAAATTTCTGCCAGATCTTTCCTTGCCTTGGCATTGTCCTTAGTCTTATCAGGTACATCAAAACAAGTGTTCCATACAGCTTCACCTACATTTTTCTCATTGTGCATAAGATCAATGAAGTGTGGCAGCAATAATTTATGGAAATATGGAAGTTGCCAAAAGCAGCTAACATGGGTCCAATTGTGCACTTGACCAAAGGCTATCACCCACTAGTGCGTTCATTTGAGCAAATATCTCATCCCCTGTTAACTATCTCGGGGGATCATCAAGCACCACTGTGTTCTTACGAAACGCGTCGGCTTGAAATCTGAATTCATGATCACTAGGTAAAAAGCGCCGGTGGCAATCAAACCAGGAAGGTTTGTGACCATAACGCAGATTATATGCAATACTAGCACACATGCATATTGGACAAGCAAATTTACCATGAGTGCTCCACCCAGAAAAATTACCATAAGCAGGAAAATCATGTACAGACCACATATAGGCTGCTCGCATTTTAAAGTTCTGCTTGAGCGAAGCATCCCAAGTCTCTACACCCTCCCACAAAGTCATCAGTTCGTCAACTAAAGGTTGCAATAGAACATTCAACTTCGTTCCAGGCTGTTCACGACCCGGTATAACAAGGGCAAGGAATATGTACTCTGATTTCATGATCGTGCCTGGTGGAAGGTTCAATGGAGTAACAAAAACAGGCCAACATGAATACGGCGCACCAAATGCAAATGGCTGGAAACCATCTGTTGCAAAAGCAAGACGCACATTTCTGGGATCACTAGCAAATTTTGGGAAGTCTTTATCAAACTGTTGCCATGCTTCCCCATCACAAGGATGCCTCATCTTACCGGAAGTAGATGGCTTGTGAGATCGCATTAGCCTTGCTGTGTCTGCATGTGCATACAATCTCTGCAGCCTATCTTTGATGGGAAGGTACCGCAATACTTTACGTGGGACTTTATTCTGACCTTCCTCATAGCGAGAAGTACCACAAACATCACACTTGTCTTTATTTTCATTATCTTTGTAATAAAGCATGCAAAAGTTATAGCAGACATCAATTTTGATATATGGCATACCAAGGCCCTCAAATAGTTTCCTTGATTGGTAGAAATCCTTGGGCAACTTAGAACCAGGAGGCAAAAGTTCATGAATTAACTCCAAGTTTGCTTCAAAATGTGCAACTGACATGTTGTATTGTGATTTCAAAGATAGCATACGTGCTATGGCAGAAAGAGTTGAGTGTGTTGTGTTTTCATGGACTTGTTGGTCAGCACTAGAAACCATCCTATAAAAAGCTCGTGTAGAGGCAATTGGCTCCTCATCAATAGGTGGTGGATTTTCACCTCCTAGTTCAACCAACATGTCATCCATTCGATCTGTCTCACCAAAACTCTCATCGTTCTTATCTTCAACCTGACTATCGACAAGTCCCTCACCATGTGATGTCCATGTTTTGTAGTCATCCTTAAACCCAAATTTACATAAATGCATCTCTATATCAAATCTTTTATGCCTAACATAGTTTCGACAAGTAGCGCAAGGACACTTAATAGTGCCACCTTCAACAAGATCAGGCATAGAGAATGCACGATCTAAGAACTGGTTTGTGTTTTCAATCCCATCATTAGATGGAGCCTCTGTTCGAGACCAACCAGTGTACATCCACTCACGGTTTGCCATTATTTCAGTCTGTTAAAAAAAGATGAGATTGATACAGATTTTAGTTTCCCAAACAAAAATGGGCAAGTATCAAACAATCACGTATTGCATCCATTATCACATCACTGAGAGCTACTAGTACTTCAGAACACTAAAAGGAACCATCATTTTGACATGCACAACTGAATTAAAATTTAGGCAGCGAGGACTTGTTACCTAAGTTTTGCAGGTGAAAAGCACTGACTGGATCAAAGATGCACCCTCCTCCGGGACCAGAGTGCTTCAAGGCCTCGTCTTGAGTTGGTGCAGCAAGTTCGTGGGGGCAGCAGAGTTGTCCGAGGTCGAGTCGACGAAGGGAAGCGCGGCTTGCGTCAAGGAGACCCGATGGAGGACGTCTTGGCTCGACGGAGACCTGGATTTGGGGGCGAGATGGTGGTGGAGCCAGCAGATTTGGGGGCGAGTTGAGACTGTGAGACCTAGGGGCGAATTTGGTGGTGGAGGCGCGAGATCTGGGTCGGCGACATGGAAGGGCTGCTGTACTGGATGCAGGGGAGGGGTATGGGAGAGCTGGAGCTTGGGGGCAACCTGGAGAAGGGGATGGCTGAAGACTTAGCTTGGGTGTGACATGGTGGAGATGGGGAGGGAGGAGCTCTGTTCTCTCGTTGGGGAAGAAAGAGATTGGGAGCCCGTTGGGTTTTTTCTTTTCTTTTTTTTTTCAGAATAGAGAGGCCATGTTGTACTGAAGTGGCATCCGCTGCGCGGGCTGCTTGGAATTTTTGGTTGGCGCGCGCGCGTCGGGCGGCAAGCAGCAGTGAGCAAGCGGTACTTTGGCGCCCAAATAAAACTCGTGGCGGCCTAAACATTTTCGTGGAGGTGTCCCGCCACAATATTATGCAATTTTCGTGGAGGCTATGAGTCACCCTCACGAAATATATAATTTTCGTGACGGTAACGAATGACAGTCACGAAATTTAATATTCGTGACGGTTTTTTACCACTCTCACGAAAACATGTATTTATCGTGAGGGTTCTTCTAGCCACTCACGAAAATAGGCCACACACACGAAAATTCCGTTCTGTGGTAGTGTAAGTGGCCAAATGAGCAAAAGAACAAAAAAAGGAGTTGAAAACAACAAAAGTGCATTTCAAGAGGGGAAAGCTCAGTAGATAAGGAGTTTGTAAGTTGTAACTGAGTGGCCAAATGAGCAAAAAAAAAAAAAAAAGAGTTAAAGAACAACAAAAGTGCTCATGGGGGTTTGTTTACAGGGCAGCATCTCGCGCGGGATGCTGCTAGGCGGCACGTCAGAGACGCGCCAGCTACCTGAACATGCTAACTCCCGTTGGTGCCCCCCGATACCTGGGGTTACAGGCCCGCGCCACAGGACCCGGCGAACCAACAACAGACGCGCCTGCTTTTGTTCCGGTTCGACGCGCGTAAAAGCCTCGGTGTGGAACTAAAAAAAAAAACATTTCCGTTCTGCGCCCGCATGCAAATCCTTAAACACGTCGGTCCCCTTTTCTTCCCGTCCCACCCGCGCGGGCGACGCAACCACCAGCGGACACACACTCCGAATCTCCAGGAGGACCTCCTCGTCCGCCTACGGCCTACCCACCCCGGCCGCGGTCGCCTGCACGTACCTCCTTGGCTCCTTCCGCCGTGTCATCAACGACTGCTCCTTCCGCCGCCGCTTCCTCGCAGTCCACTCGCCCCGCGGCGCCGATGGTCTGCTCTCTCGCCCACGCGGCCGACTTCGCTTGCTTTGGCGTCCGCCGCCGTCTGATGGAGCGGCGCGACGTGTCCTCCCCGAGTGCAGACCCGACATCGCACGGTCGACCACGATCTGACGGTGCTTGATCCCCTGGCCCGGCGATTCGTGCAGCTTCCTTCCTCCAATCCCAGACGGCCTGGCAGCCAGATTCCCCAAGTATATACATGACGGCCTCTTTGATTTGTGGCTCCTCCTTGCTCCCACCGGCGATATGATGAGCAGAAAGCATCATTCAGGGTGATATGCACGTCGTGGACATTGCCGTCTGTTTCTGTCACTGGACATTGTCGTATCTTTGCGTCTCCCAACTAGAATTCTACTGGACATGCAGGTCCGTGGAGGGACAAGTTGCACGTGCTTGACGCATCCAGAATGGAGTTCTCAATTGTCGACAATATGGATCTCCCTGGCTGGCTGCCTACCTGATGGTGGAGAGAGATCAGTATGACATTGTCGTGTGCGTACAGAAGGAAAACCTTCAGATGATTTTTCTCGGATCAAAATGGCGATGACTCGTTTGCGCTATTCCATTTCACTATGCAAGATGATGGTGAACCTTTGACAAGTGTCTTTTTTGAAGAGTGGCATAACATTGCCTAGCCAGTAACAACTAATCCATTCTCTGAAGCAGTCCGTCCCTGTCATCACATACTTCGACTTTCTACTGTTATAGTTGAACCCAAATTCCCAATGCATGCATGTATATGATAACATGAACTGTTAAGACCGTAAGATAGCGTTATAATTTGCATGCTTATTCTGTTTTCTGTAGCTTTTAGGAACCCTCTCATCTCAAGCAACAACCAGTGAGGATATTTGCTACGTTAGCGGTGCAGTGCTCTACCAACATTCATTCATGTTGAGACACAGGGAGTAGGGGTGGGCAAAAAAACCGGTACACAAACACTGAAACCGAAAAAACCGAGACTGATACCGTAAAAACCAGAATTCCGGTCTTTGGGTAATTGTTCAGGTACTAGACTTAGATAACCGAATTTTATTGTTCAATTTTGGGTAGTACCCTTGGGTACCCGAACTACCCAAAATACCCAAATTGTTATTGATAGGTGTAAAATTTAGCACACATACTCATGACATGATCACGTAGCATCCTTTGTTACTCATCACCATATTTATTTTTCCTCTATCATATAATCTTAACTCATTACCAAATTGATTGCATAGTGTATTTTGGGTATAATCAAATAGACTTTAACTTTTCTGAAAATTAGTGCTAATATTGGGTAGTTTGGGTATAACCGAAGACCGAACTCAAATTTAGGTATCCAAAGTTGTCGGGTATCCAAATTTTTTATTGTCATTTAGCGTAGCAATTCTAGATAACCGAAAATTAAAAAAGACCGAAAAAACCAGACCGAAACTTCGGGTATGACCGAATGCTCACCCTAACAGGGAGCATGTTCCATGTAGCTTATCTGCCGTTTTAGAATCTTGCTTCATTATAAAAATTTTCTATTTTTTATGTGGCCTATTATTTAGCATCTCGGACTCAATTGTTGCAAAATATCTAAATGACGGCAGAGGTTATGTGTTGATAGTTTCCAGTTTTTTTTCTCCCAAGGATGTCATTATTTTGCACATAAGCTTTTTGGAGTCAATTGTGCGCATTTAGATTACTGAAACTGCATATACGTGTAAATGCTTTTCAAAACAAATGCAGTTTCGAATTTGTTTGTTGTCTTTTTATCATCACCTACCCATCGAAGAGTTACCTACGGGGCAGCAGCGGCGACTCAAGCGGAGGCACCTCACGGTGGTTCTCGGCTGGTCCCCTCGCCTTCGGCGGCCTTGCCGTTGGCGGAGAGGGCGGCCTAGCATTCGGGAGTCTGTTTTCTTCGTTCTTAAGTCTAGGTTTAAGTTTTTTCACGATATCAGCGACGGCTGTTATGGTTCATATAGTGGTCGGATCAAAGAGAACAACGGCGGTCGTCGCATGTTCGTTGGCATAGAGCAGTCGAGGGCAAGGTTTTTCGACGGTGGTGGTGCTCAAAGAGAACAACGTGATGGAGGCGAAGCCATCATCATCGACAGATAACAAGGTACTCCAGCTCCTCCTTTACCTTGTCATTTTTCTTCGTTGCCATGATTGTGGGCTAGTGAGATCTTAGTTTCTGTCGACATCCCTCTGGATATTGATCGGATTTGTGTTTTCCCACGATGAATCTGGATTTGTGTTTTTCCACGATAAATCTGGTGAACGTGGCGACAATGGGTTCGAAGAACGAGCTCGATTGCGGCGAGTTCATTGTGTTTGCGTGTGGAAGGTTAGCAGTCTACCTTTTTTTTTTGCGAAAGGAATGTATTTCAGTTTTCCTCTATCGGAGATGAGGATGACGGTGGTGGATGGTGAGGTGGTCGTATGCGTTCAGATCGGAGTTCACATCCGTCGCATATCCGTCTGGGATATCTTTTCAAGATTTATTGTCTCCCATCAATGGAGTTGGAGTTGTATGGGTTGATTTTGTTATTAGAGGATGTATTATGCTTTAATATTAATAAAATTCCTTTTATTTCAAAGAAAAAGAAACAGGATGGTCAGATGGCCGTGTGCGTTCAGATCAGAGTTCACATGCGTCGCATATTCGTCTGGGATGTCTTTTCAAGATTTATTGTCTCCCATCAATAGAGTTGGAGTTGTATGAGTTGATTTTGTTATTAGGAAATATATTATGCTTTAATATCAATAAAATTCTTTTTATTTCAAAGAAAAAGAAACAGAATACTAGATGGCCAAATGTGCAAAAAAGAAAAAAAAAGTTGCAGTATATATTTGTGTATTCTTCTTTTGTTGAAAAATAAGTGCTCATGGGGGTTTGTTTACAGGGCAGCATCTCGCGCGGGATGCTGCTAGGCGGCACCTCAAAGAGGCGCCAGCTACCTGAACATGCTAACTCCCGTTGGTGCCCCCCGATACCTGGGGTTACAAGCCCGCGCCACCGGACCTGGCGATGCAGTCACGAAGGCGCCTCCTTTTGTTCGGGTTCAACGCGCCGAAAAGCATCGGTGTGGGACTAAAAAACTTCTCCGTTCTGCGCCCTCGAATCCGTAGAAACCCGTCGATCCCTTTTCTTCCCACCCCGCGGGCGCCGCGAGACAGTCAGTACATCTGCTTCTGAATCTCACGGGAGAGCTACCCCGCCGCCGCTTCTTTGGATTCGTCGCCGACGATGGGTTCCACGCCGCGCTGATGGCCCGGGCCCCTGCCCAGCCCAGGCCGCCGACTTCGTCTACTCTTCGTCCGCACCACGAGTTGGTCGCACACCCTGGCTGATGTCAGGGCAGCCCCAACATCGCACGCCATCACCGCAATTACATGGCGTTGGTCGACCTCGATCTCGCTGTGCCTGTGTGTGATCCCCTGTCCCGGCGATTCGTGCAGCTTCCTCCAATACGAGACGGCCTGGCAGCCAGTTGCCCCAAGCATGAGGGCTTCTTTGATTTCTGGCTCCTCCTTGCTCCCACCGGCGATGATAAGGAGCAGGCAGCAGGGTGATATGCACGTCGTGGAATAGTACAACTAATCTCAGAATCTGGTTGCGTTTGTCACATCTTCCGTCGCTGGAAATTGTCGCATATTTGCATCTCCCGAGTCCCAACTGGAATTCTGCTGGACAGGTCCTTGGAGGGGCAAGTTGCTAGTGCTTTACGTTTCAGGATGGGGTACTTAACTGTCAGCATATATAGATCTCTCTGGCTGGCTACCTGATGATGGAGAGAGATCAGTCTGCTGGCATTGTCGTGTGCGTACAGAAGGAACACTTCAGATTATTTTTCTCTGATCCAAATGGCGATGGCTCATTAATTTGAATATTCCATCAGTTTCAATATATGCAAGATGAGGGTGAACCCTTAATAAGTGGCTTTTGAAGAGTATAACACTGCCTAGCCATAGTACGTAGGTACTTCACCATTTTGAAGAGAAATTGTGTTTCAACTACAATGTCAGAAGATACGTGCATTCCTCTCGGTCCACAGGTACTTAAAACTATCTACTGTTATAGTTGAACCCAAGTATATGAAATGGTAAGACTGCCTCATAATTTGCGTGCCCATTTTGTTTTCTGTGGATGTAAGGACATCTATCATCTCAAGCAGGTAACTGGTGGTGAGGATATTTTGTTACATTGCCGTGAATCCACCACCATTCATTCATTCATTTATTCATGTTGAGATATATATAGGGAGCACATTCCATGTAGCTTCACTGTTGTTTAAAAAATCTAGCTTAGTATACGTGTTTACCATTTTTTTGTGGCCTATTATTTAGCAGTTTGTGTGCTGAAATTGGCTGTTGGGTCCTCACTGACACTGGTTCCCATTGTGTTGTGTGCTGAAATTGATGGCCCATGCATTTTTTAGAAAGAAATGCTGCGATTTCTCATGCCCATTCAAACCATTCTCAAGCTAGTTACATCCTACTCTACTGGATCCAGATTGCACGTATTACATGATTGAAAGCTCTAGCCAAGTGTTTTGAGCTCCCTCTGTACAGAAACCAGACTGTGTTATGGGTACCACATTTGATCTGATTGACATGCATCTACCAAAATATACTATGCACAAATGTGTGGGAAACTATACTACTACTTAAATAAATAGCATATATTACCACAAATATCATTACACAACATCAATACGCAGCCTGCTCAAATTACTGTTTGGCCAGGCCACATGATCAGACATCTGATCCATACATACAAATACACTACTCCTGCTTAAATTGCCCGCACATGCAGGTTCCAATGATCAGCACAATTAGGTTATTTGTGGCAGGCACTAGCACATAAACCTCCAGTGCACATACAAGAATACTGCAACTGCAAGGAGGTGAGATGTGCCGCCAAAGTTAGTACTAGTTACACGACACAGGGTAGAGTGGCAGCTAGATGCGCACTCATCACTCACACATATATAATGTAGCATGGCATGGCGAGCTGCATGCATGACAGAAGAGAGAGAGCATGCTTAAGGTTTTTATCTGATCTGGTAGTTGCCCAGCGGCGGGTTCCCGGGGTGGCTCCGGCCATCCTGGTCGGCGTGGCGGCACGGGTCGCTGCTGCTGGGACCCGGCGGCTGGGGACCGTGCGCCTCCGCCGAGCTCTTCCGGCGCCGCTCGTTGTGCCCCGCCAGGCGCAGGCGGCAGCTCCTCTTGATGTCGTCGAACTCCGACAGCTCATGGAACCTGCAATTGTTTTGCGTTACTATATATAAGCTTCAGTTTTCTTGTTTCAGCAGCAATTAATATGGTAATCAACAAAAAAAACATCAACTTGAGGTAAATAGTGGTACTACTGGTAATCAGAGAATTGACAACAGATGTACTACTGTGCTAACACGTGAGAAACTACAGCATCTGAAGCAGTAATTTTTCGTACGAATTAATTAGATGCACGTACGTACCCTAGTCAAATCACTGAAGGACGTACGTACGGTGAGGCGATGTGATCACGAGGGGACTGCAGCTAGGGTACGAACGAGGTACGTCGTGCATTCAAAACGAATCACCGAAAGTTATTTGCCTGGCACGCAAAGGACTCGATCGCAAAGGGTTTTTACTGCCGGAATCTGGTGCTACGCGCGCGCACAGCACACATGCACATGCGCGTGCGCGCAAAAGCGGCGACAACAAAAGCAAAGAATGAATCCCATGGTCCTGTCGACGTCCGCAAAAAGATGAACAAGGCCAACGCCAAAGCAGAAATGATTTCCATGTTTAACACTGATTGGCATGAAACACCTGAAGGAACAGAGAGAGAACATGCAAGTGTTGTCCTGTCCGTTTCTGATCAGCCTCACTTCTCATTGTCAAAATGAGAGCTTCTAAGTATGTCAATGATGCATATAGCTAGGAAATGCTACTTATTAACTGAAAATAAATTTACTAAACGCAACTAAAAGTTCCATAGCCTAATTAAGCTGAAGAGGAAAACATTTACAACGATCTGCCTAGTTATAGGACAAAATGCACGTACGCTCATTGATGAGATCCTCTAGATGCACGAAGCTCTGCTGTACGAAGCATCATGGAACAGCTCTTAGCAAGAATTGAATTTATGCGGAGCCATGTCACGGGCAAATGATTAGCAGGTTAGTTTCGAGCATCATGAGGACTTAATGAAGAACATGAACATCTTGCCCGTGCCAGGGACACTTTAACTGAGCAGAAGGACCAGGTACAATGACTTTGTTTGCTCCACTTGAATCCCTCAATTATGACTGAACAACCTGTGCAAAGCAGGCTCCATACATGTCTTTATCAGAGCCTCATCAACCAGTCAACCACACTAGGACATCATGAACAGTACGAGAGACCAACTGCACTTAGGGACCAACAGAAACTAGTCAGGCGCATTAACATCAAGCTAGTTTCCCAGCTCATGTGGTGCACAAGGACTTGAAAAGTCTCAGGCAGCGTGCTGAAGGCCACAAGATGAGAACGTGCTAGATCACCAGTGAAACGACTAAATTTGATCTGGAAACAAAAAAGGATCCAGCATGTCATCCATATGCTGCAAGTGCAAAATTAAGTCACCCGCTTTCCTTTTGCAGGTGCGATTAAGCTCCGAAGGAAATAGCAGGATGGCCAGAGAAGCGCAAGTCATTAAGGACAGAGACCATTCAGTTTCTTTGTCCAGGACTGACGAAGTTATCGTAGACAAGCGCACTGATTCGACATCATTAACAAACACATGACGCATGGTTGGAACTTGGAAGGAGGCAGCTTGGATCTGCCAAAAAGGCTGGGCTACTCAAGTTCAGTTCTCTGCTGCTCTCTCCATGCGTCGCCACCGACAAAAGCTAAAGATGGCCCATGAGGAGGAGCACAACACAAGCCAAGCCACTACCCTTTCAAAGCAAGCAAGGAGAGGACAAGGACGTGCACCACGGCCACTCACGCGAGCGAGCGAACGAGTGGTGCTTCGGAACAAAGCAAGAATCATCTGAGGTGAAGGCATGAAAACCTAGTCCCCCTTATCCTGCTTTTTACCACCCCCTGCCACCGCGGAAAGTTACTTACTCCACATGCCCGTCTTCCTAGAACAGTAACTTTCACTAATCCATTTTTGATCGGGTGCATCAAAGTCTGTGGCGTACGGATCTCTTCCAGTAGTAGTAGTATAGAAAGTGCTCTATATCATTTTGAACTATATATGTGGTGTTAGACCAGTCAGTCAATCACTGAAAGAGGAAAATATCCAAATCCAGCAGCAAGCAAGACTGAAACCAAGAATCAAAACAGAGCATGCTTTGGTCCAAGCCTTAATTTGCATGAGATTTTAAGATATTATTATTAAGCTGCAGCCAAGCGAATAATCAAGCCGATCGTCGTTTTTATCCGTGATCCAAGGAGAAAAGCTACCACGCGAGTTAGAACATCCATGCTTCCACACCAGACAGCAAGTTTAAGCAGTCGAACCACATAAAGCCATTTTTGAACTACTTTTTATTCTAGTACTAACATGAAAAGTGGTCGGTGTTTAATTTTAGCATTCCATGCCAGATTGCTTCCCCATGTCAAGAGGGAGGGAGAGGAGAGGGTTTTGGCGCGCGTGAGCGGGCGGGCTTACCGGCTGCATTGCTGGCAGAAGCGCTGGCGGAGGCCGGCGACGATGACGACGGGCGCCTTGGCGTGTGCCTCGCACACCTTGTGCCTCTTGTGGTACCGCTTGGCCTCGACGAGCTCCGCGCCGCACCGGTCCGCCTGGCAGCACGGCCCGCCGCCGGCGCCCGCCGCGACGCCGCCGCCGCCCCTCCTCGCCGACACAGGCACTGCCGGCGTGGCCGCGGGCGACGAGGAGCTGGAGGAGCCTGGCAGCAGGGCGCCCAGCTTCGGTGGCTTCCTGTCCTCCTCCTCGTACGCCCCGGCGCCGTCCGCGCCCTCGCCGGCCGCCGCGGCGGCGGCGAGCGCGGCCATGGACGCCGCCGCCGCCGCGGTCACCCTGCGGGACTTGTCCTTGCGGTCCATGGCTCGCGGCTAGCTAGCTTCGGCGCGCGATCGAGGGAGGGAGGAGGAGGCTGCGAAGAGCTGGCGCGGTGGAGCTGGAGCTGTGCGCCCGCCGGCCCTGTGCTAGTTAAGCTAGGTTCATGAGTGGAAGAAGACCCAGCAGAGCAGGGGGGCGGCGGTGAGAAAAAAGGTGGAAAGGGATATAAAGGCGGGTGCCGTGTGTGTGGAGGCAGGGCGCATGTGGGCCCCGTACCACGGCGGGGTACGTGTACGTACGTGAGTACCTGTATCCCGGCGTTATACGCACGCACGTATAAAGAAAAAGTACGAGCATGCCAGCATGGTGAGATCGTCTGCCGGTATTTTAGACTTGTAAATGCCTTACGGGCATATTATGCTTATTAGCGCATATACTGTATGATCTATCTATCTGTGTACACGACGGGATACACATGACACACGATCACTCCTGTAAAAGAACATGCTGTGTGGTAGGACAAGCGAGAAGCGACCGTCAAGTGGTAGGAGTAGTAAATTGGTTGCCAAACAGGCAGAGCAATGATGTTTCCAAAGTCAGCAACAAATGGAACTACTCTGTCAGCATGATGGTCCACTTTTTTTTTTATCTTTTGTGATTGATTAATTGCTGGTTAGTAGGAGTAGTACTAGTAACTTATTTGCATGTCCCACCATCAGCTTGTGGGATACTACGCGGACGGAAGTGGAATGTGCGCCGTGGAGAGCTGAGAAACTACGCACGTAGTGGCCGTCGCGCCGGCCGGGCGCGCGAGATCGAGCCGGCGATGGCGCGAGCATCATCGATCGTTGGTTTGGGTGGGGGCGGCGCATTGATCTGATCGCGTCGCCGAATCGTACGGGAACTGCTGGGAGCAGGATGCGCCGGCCGGTGACTGACTGCCGCGCTCTCGTACAAGTTTTGACGTTTGGCCAGGGACGGGGACGGGGTCCCGCCATGTTGCTCTCTCTGCTTGCTTACAGGCGCGGGCGAGGTACGGCCGGCCGTGGCGTGGCCCGGCGCCCTGCATCTCTGCTCGAGCGTGGCGACGAGGCGAAAGGCGCGGCCGGGGGAGGGACCCGGCTGGCCGGAGGACCGGACCTCTGCACCGCACTGCTTGGACGTGGCACTTGTGATGTTGTGGATTTTGGCCCTTTGCCAAAAGGCTTCCCCCGTGCGCTGAGGGCGTACCGCTCGTAGATATATCAACGATACCTTTCGGTTGCAAAGTGCAAGAAATACTACTACTAGTATGTGATGTGATAACAGTCACCGCCAGCGGTTAGTCACAACACAACAGCACAGCCCACGCTAAAGATGGTAATTTGTGGAACTGATGCATGCTCATATCCGGTAACCTGGGAGACAAAAAGGTAAGTTGCGTGCCGTTTTCTTCATTCCTTCATGGTACATACAGTAGTACGTAGGAGTAACTTTTTAGTTAGTTAGTGCGGGAATACCTTACCATTCTAGGTAACTAAATGTTTAATTATTTATGTCCCTTGTGAAGACCAAATCTTTACACTTTTTTATTTATATAGTAATAAGAATTTGAAGCGCGTTTTACCCTCTTTTCTTTTATGTTTCTTGCGTATGTCAGAAATGGGTTTCAACCACTAACCACATATATATGGTCAGACGAAATCCACCGAAAGGTGATGATGCAGCAAAATATGATTGCAACCAAACACTCTCTCGTAATCCTTATTAATTAGCGATCAAGGGATTTCTGATCTATAGTACAATAACAAACTATTAGATTCACACGAAAATTTGTCAAGAAGTACCTACGTGTTCCTATCCTATCCTAGCTAGCCAACTAGCCAAACAAAACACCTTGGTACACGGTTCTAAACAGCTTCTCATTCTGTCTTTCTAGCAATGCTTCATGCTTTTATTAAAATGTTCCTTTCTTGAACTACCGGATAGAGACTTTGTTAAATTAAAAGAAAACTTTTTACAATCTGGTTACGGATCATTTTCAATAGTTCCATCATGGTAAAGCCACGGCATTATAGCTGACTACAGGTTGGCCTTTCAGACATCTCTTCAACCAGTAATGTCATTCCTTTTCTTTTGTATAGAGAGTAACTGCTTGCAATGTCACCACCCGCTATAGTCATGGGGGTTATCATGGCAAGAGAAAATAGCACGCCTAAAAGGAGAATGGAATAAGTTCCAACCTCTCGGATAGGATTTATTTTCAGGAATAATTTAACACGATATATAAGAGTAACACATTGTAGAGTAGTCTAGCGTGTTTTGAGATAAAAATGAAATTTTAATATGTCCAGTCACAAAAGAAAGTTGTTTTTTGGACATAGTCACAATCACAATAGTTTACTTAATTTGACTACTAATCACTCATAAAAAAAATACAAATCGTAGAGCTGTAAAAAAATAGGAAACCACTTATCTAGACAAATTTGACCATAACATTTGCAAAGTTAAACATCTTGCAGAAAATTGAAGCCACAACTCAGAATGTAAAAATATTGGACACCGAGGTGGAGGCTTATATGTTAGATACGTTTTATTTATATGCTTTATTTATATGTTAGATACGCTTTATTTATATGTTAGATACGTTTATTTCATCTCTATTGGAAAATAGATGCGTTTTCAGAAAGCGTGTTGGGGGCGTCTCCGCACGTGCCGTGCATTATGCCTGTAGAGATGCATTTTAGAAGCGTGTCTAGGGGATATAACACGATTCATAGCTACGCTAGATACGTATCTATATAGACTTATACACGCTTTTGTAGTTACATTGATGTCACATATCTATTAATTTAGCAACGTTTTAAAGCGTTGCTATTTAGAACATTGCACAAAAAACATATTTTGTTCCTCATGCTGATAGGAAGTATTATTCACGCAATTCGCAGGACTTGAACCCATGACCTCTTCATTTCTTACAAACTCACTTAACCAACTCATCTCATGTGCAACTATGACTAGAGTAACATATGTATTTCTTTTAACTCATGCTATCTGAATGTTTTGACGTCTCTAGCATTCTAAATAGAGTGTCAAAAAGCGCCTTTAGATGAGATTACATACGTTTAAAGCGTGGCTAATATCATATATCATTTTGATGCGTTTTCAATATCGTGTCATAAGCGTGTTTACGTGAGATACCAACGGAATGAAAGCGCGTCAAGTATCATATAATTTTTCAATGCGTGTCAAGAAGCATCTTTAGAGGGCTACTGACATCAAAATCATGTCAAAAACATGTTTATTTTGCTATTGACGTTCAAAGCGTATCTAATAACGTGTCAAATTGACGCGATCTCAATATCGTGGCAAAAAACGTCTTTAAGTGCTGGTGTATTGACGTTTATAAAAGCGCATCAATAGAAGCGTGCTTAGAAGGCCTTTTTCTTGTAATGAAAAAAATGAATAAAGTGATTATGACCATGTTCTTGATTTTTTTTATATACTCCCTCCAATTTTTAATTGATGATTTTAGGACAACTCTTCTAAATTTAATTCATGTTTGAACTAGAAAGAGCTTATCCTAACGACATTAATTGTAATAAAGCGGTGGATTATGAACTGTGTTGGGTAAAAACGGAAGATTGAAATAACCAGCTCGTCGTATAGAAAAGAATGGAATGGACCCCCTTTTTATTATATATAGTTTTGGTATTTTCTTAAGAAATCCATAATGCTCTTTTAAGGTCATGCATGCACACTGGATCACCGTAAGCTTAAGTGCTTAACCCTGAATGAGCAAGTAGTAGCACGCAGGCAAGTACTGATTGGGCTGGGTCACGTACGTGCGCTCAGGCACAGGCACATCGACCGAGTCGACTAGGCCGGCACGGCTACACGGTGTAGCGGCATGCAGCAACGGCGCCTGGCTTCCACAGAGCAGCAAAGCAAAAGCGACCGACGGGCGACGGCTAGGCGCCACACGCACCGCTCCATGGAAAAGCAAAAGCTAGCAGTAGACTAGTCAACCTACTCCCGTACGTACACCTAGAGTCTGGACTTCATGTACTCGTACGGCTCGATCGCCAGTTCGTACGTCGTATACATACGCGTGCTGGTTTGATGCCGTGTACGTACGGGCAGCGGTGGAGCTAGCCGCGCCCGCGTCGCTCCAGTTCATGTGGTCCGTTCGCGCGCGCGCTCGCCGGAGACGGACCACACCACACGGCGTGGCCGACGGACGCGTCGATCGGGTCCGCCAGTCCGGGCTCCGGATCTCCCTGACGCGCGGGCCCCGGGAGGGAGCCCGGTCGATCGACTCCTCGCCTTTTTTTTTCCCCCCGCTTGGCGTGCACGGCGCGCCAGTCGGTGGCCAGTGATGTACTAGTACGGACCCGATGGCGAATAGGCGATCGATCTGCGCCTGCACGTGATCCGAGGCGGCTTTTTCTGGGCCACTGATCTTTGCAGCATCATCACCATCGATCATCACTGACTCGCTCGCAAGGACGGAAGAAAAGTCTCCCCCTCTCCTCTCTTTCTGAGTTCTGACCAGTGACCAGTGGGTCTCTTCTCGCACGCGTCCGTGCATTGGGCGGGGAGGAGGAGACTGGTGGGTGACGACGAGCACTACTGCAAGCGCAGTGGTCCCGACCCGACCGTGCTGGTCGGTCGTCGTCGCACGCGCGCGTGGAGACAACGCTTCCAGTTTGCTGATCGATGCCGCCGTCCTCTCGTCGGCGTCGGGCGCGGCGCGCGGGTACCTCAGTGCCACACGGCCCTACCTCCATCTCGTCGCGTTCGGCAAGACGAGACCGGTGATGCCGTGCTCCCACGCTCGCTCGCTCGAGCAGCACCCTATAGCTAAGCTAGCTAGGGATCGATCGGAATAGCCTTTGCTGCCGCTGTCTCGTCGGCGATTTTCACGAGATTTTGCCGGGGCCGTGATCGGAGACAGATTCCACCTTTGTTTTCTCGCAAAGGTTGAATGAATGAAGCACACATACAAAAAGTGATCGACCGTGGGCATGGCATTGCCGCCGCGGCAAGTAGTAGGAGCAGTAGGACCAGACGACGGACGGTGAAAAACTGAAGGCCTATGGCTTCTGCCCCCGGGTTAAAGCTGAAGCTACCACGGCTGCTGCCAAAGTCACGAGCAGGGAGGCCGTGCCGTACTAGGATTAGGAATCTACAGGAGTTGCCCATGCCCCACGTACAGCAGCTGCAGTGCAGTCAGTGGTCGTGCCCACTTCGCCACTCACTCACTCACTTTCACTCTCACACTGTGCGCGGTCCATCGCCTCCTTTTCCTCTTTCAGGTACTGTACTGCTAGTCCCTACGAACTGGGCAGAGGAGGGAGGGGGCTGGACCGGACCGGACCTAGCTAGTACTGCCTCCTACAGCTAGCTTAGCTGGCCGGCCCTGCGTTTCAATCACTGACGCGACGGGGCGAATCGCGGCCAATCGCCGTCGCCCGTCGTCTCGCTGTCGCAGCAAAAGGTTATGGCCATTTTATTTTCATCGACGCCAAGCGGTACTATGAAAATATGAATGATGAGCTTGGGAGATTCTCATCTCTCTTCTCATGGTAAACCGGCCCAAGCCTGATGTCTGTATCGCTGGGAAAACCGAACATGTCTATGCCATTCTTCATCGAGGAATGGTTCTTCATCGAGGAACGGTTGCTTGCAGCAAGCCGAACTGAATAAAATGTCGCCCATTCAGTCGCAATCGGACAGCACCAGCAAAGATGCATACGAGTAGAAAGAAGAGGTTGCACTTGCACGAGAAAGACATGCGTGATGCTTCGAGTGGTACGGGTAGGTAGTATCCAACAACAGGGAGCACAACTCTCCCGGGTAACAGTTGATGATATTCCCGATCGCAGATCAGCACGGTACCCTCTCATTTTCGCGAACCTCTCTGCCTTTATTGGAAATGGATTCCCCACAAACTGTACATACAAGAACAAGATCCTCAATCCTAAATGGCGCCATCGAATAGGTTCAACAAGACCAAAAAAACAACACCGTTTTCTCGGGGGTATAAAGTGCGATGTAATATCTCATCTAGAAAACTAAGTGTATAACGCAGACTTGCAGCGAGGTGACGTTTCGCTAGTCTCTCTTGACTGCCTTTCTAGTTACGGTCCTTACAAACATACAGGGTATTATTACGCTACTCTTTGGAAACCTTTGGCTCACTCGTTCTTCTTCTCGAATTTCGCCCTGTCGGCGCCGCTGTATGGAGCCACGTGGTACGCGTACTGCTGGATGACAGAGAAGACGACCATCTCGACAATTATCAAGACGTTCTGGATCGCCTCCTGGATGTGCTCCACATCCAACCAGAAATGGTGGGATTGGATGATCCCCACGGAGGCTAAAATGTCGAGCGCAATACCCTGCAAAAAATAGGTGATGCCATTCAAGGAGTGAACCACAATTCATCTATTTGAAAATTTGAGAACCAAGGACTATTGCACCTCACTGAATACTAATTGATACATTCGTTAAATTCAGCTATTTCCCTCCTGCAGTGAAAGAGGTTTCTTCTGAATTAATATGCTACTAGATGTGCCCCAAGTGTTGTGATGGCACAGCTGCTGGACACATAGGGAAATGTTCGTGCGTTCTCCAGCAGGATGACACCAGAGTTAACAGTGATTGTAAAAAGGGAAATATCTAAGGTTATCTAGTTTATAAACTCGTTTTACAACTCACACTTTCTTTGTCACTAGAAAAGTGATGCATAACTATGTACAACTGTTTGCTTGTGATGCTATTTTATGAAGGACGTTACTGAGTCTAAATATCTAAATGCCAATGCATGAACACTAAAACAGCAAATGGAGTTTCTATATCAACTTCTATGGACTGAAAGTGGACATAGGGTGGTTATATATAGCTAATTGGACCAAGAACAAATGAGAGATGAAGCTTCATGTGACGACATGCCAAGGACCTCAGAAGAACAAAAAGTCATCCTAAGCTAACTATAAGACCACTCTAATCTCATCCAGAGAAATGTCTAGAAGCAAATCATCAAGAGACGGATCGGTTCAGTTAAATCCGAGCATTCAGAAACACTTGAGCACTAACCATAAAGATAGAGTAAAATACTTGGCGTTCAGAGGAAAGATGATATACCTGCCAGAATGAGAAGAAGACAATCCCTTTGATGCACAAGAACTTCGCAAGAGGCTTGTGAGGTGCCAACTCTTTAGCAAATAAGTGGTAGAAAAGAACCAAAGCATATAACGCCATGGAGACTGAGAAGTTCAGTATAATGGTAAATGTCCAGCTGACCCAGCTGGTGTACAGTCCCAGAAGCTGAAGAGTAATCATCAGAATGGAGCATACTGGCCTAACAATAACAAATTGCCAAGTCCAGTACTTCAGAAGCTTCAGTGTTTTGTGCTCCAATCGGACAGTGCGGGGCTGCCATAGCAGAATATGTTAAACTATAGTAGTTATGTACAGCAAAGACAGAAATTCAAACCACCCAAACTAAGAATATGCAAACTTTACTGCAAACTGCACTGCTAACAGCTTCCAAAATTCCAATAGCCTTATGCAGATTAGTTGAAGATATATCCATTAAAGGATGATGCAAAAGTAGGTTCTAGAGTTGTTTGAGAAAAAAAAATGTTCTAGAGACAGAATCATCCAAGTATATAGGACAACCTGGAAAGCTACATTATAGAAAAAGCTGGAGTTCCAATGGAAAGCTACAATTGAAAGAAAATATCTAGACATCTACAGTCAAAACAAAAAATTAACTGATATAGTTACCATAGTAAATTTGTTCAATTAGTGGACAAAAAGGTACACACATAAGTAGTTCAATGGAGAAGTGCAATTTTTTCTGTTACACACTGGAAATCAGATAGTTGTACTGAAAACAAGACACTCCTTAAGTACAGAAGACTCCTTGCAGGTTATACATGTTGACCAAAAACTTCAGAAAACATTATAAAAGTATACAAGAAAGGTACCAGGAAAAGAGAAACAGGGAAGGAATGATGAAGCACTCTCCCTTTGATTTCATCAGGGACTATGTTTTTGCTTATCGATATGTTCAGGTAGCTGTACATCAATGCCATAAACTTAGCAATCACCTGCAAAATATGAAGGAAAAGGAAAGAGTTAATGAAGTGCGAAACATCAAGTTGTAAGAACCGTTGTTCACCGTAAGAGACTCACCAGTGCCTCATAGCATTCTTTGACAGCATCCAAGAATGTGAAAAATGTTTTGCTTCCCTGGATATCAAGAAGGCCCACAAAGGAATCTATAGCATACAGTGGCGCCATTAGCACAATAATAAGTATAGCTTTCTGCTCCTTGGGATTTTTCCAATAGAAAAGATGCTGCGACACCAATTGCACGGTGAAATGCATAGACAGCATCACACAACAAGCTGCCCCAAGGAGGGTCAGAGTTGCAGGGTCCATTTTACTAAGATCCATTCCTGGGAATGGGATCATGGAGCTCATGGTGCCTGAAATATACAGATATTTGGTTTATTATTAAGAGGAAATAACTTTATGCTAATGACCAGACAAACATGGCCCTTTTTGTATTATGAGAACCAACAGAGGCACCAAGAAAACTAATGTATGATAGTCTCCCAGAAAAAGGACAGCAATGCAGACAATGTGTATTATGTATTTAAAAAGGATAAGATTGCGCGCCTCACTCCAGAATACTTGAGTTTATGATGTGATCCTGATCTTGCATTTCCTCTAAACGTCCAACTAGGTTTGTCAAGGAATTGAAAAAGTCCATAGAGGACCCAGCGTCTGAATTTTCTTCAGCATAACCACTAGAATCAACAGGAGCTGTAGAAAAAGTGGCACTACCGTTCAATTCCTGATATTGAGATCTTCTACTGTCCATAACTATAAACCTAGATTCTAAAGCCCAAACCAGAAGTAAGCATTGGACAGAACAGCATCTAGCAGACTAGTACACAAACAGTAGTGTTCAGCTGCTCCCCTCAAAACAGTTCAAAGAACGGGGGATGTGGTGGTGTTGAGTTCAGGGCACCAAAAGCTTCCATGAGGAAACGGTTGTGAGGAGGTGATTGCAGAAGAGTGGGATGGGGAAGATGCAACTTTGCGAGGACAGGGGTTGCAAGGCTCAACCGTGACCGGCAGTTTCATGGGATGCGTGCATCCGTCAGTTACTCATATTTCAAGTCATAACCGACTGGTATTGATCTGGAATTCATTTCGAGGACTATTAGTTAATTAACTTAATCTGGTGCAATGTACAAAAACTATTTCCGGAATAGTTGAATATCTTAGGCAGGAAACTTGAAAAGGGAACTAAATACTCAACAACCCCCTCATGCTCCTCGTCGCACGGTAAACGCTCAATCATATGTAACTTGGTTAATAGTTTGTTTGCACATGGTTCCATCCACCACAAACAAATGCCTTCGTTCATACACGGTGGACAAAAATGGGGGCAAACTAAAGCAGACTGTTTGATTAGTTGAGAAGTAAAGGAGTCTGGGAACCGACGATTATGTGTGTCACTTGCGACGGATAAAAATTTATTACTGTTTAGAACAAGGATTGGATTCCCTTCAAAAGAGAAGGACTGGATGCATCAGAGATGATTTCCAGGATGAAAGGAGAGCGTTGACCACAAGCTAATTAAGGTAAGAGCATCCCCCACCGCCCCCCCCCCCCCCCCCCCCCCCCCCCCCCCCCCCCCGGGTTTTGGCTGAACCAGATGTAAGCTGCTTTTTTCAGGGACACTGAATCACCCCTCTGAGAATACATCACGGAATGGACAGGTAGTGAGCCTACACATCTTAGAACTGGCGTAGGTTTCAGTCAGGGGTATGTTAAGTGCAGTTTTGGCCAAGATAACCCATGTAAGTGGGAGACTGATACACGAAGCTATTCAACCAGGCAAAAATATATGTATTCATACGGAGAGGCTGAGCACTAAACATTCATAGTTTCAGTAAAAAAACTCGACCTGCGGGGGGTATGACGGCCCCCGGGCATTTTTTAAGGAGAACGATCGTCTCACACAGATCGAGAAAACCCTCGAAACCCTCCTCCGCACCATACACAGGGACTCAGCAGGCCGGTGAGAATCGGCGCGAGTACTTAACCTATGCTTTGGTCCAACGGAGGAGTGAGGGGATTTTTTTGTGCACTGCAGCGACTAGAGCCATATTGCAGGAAATAGTCGCTACAGTGCAGGTGCCGCGGCGGGAATCGATCCCGGGCCGACAGGAGCCGAAGGCTCCCGGAGCACTCTGCTCTGGCCACTCGGGACCGCCCCGCGTTGGCTTCATAGTTTCAGTATTGCCCCCGTGAACTGAAGCAGACTGTAATCAGTAACCAAACTATCTCCCCCCCATAACAGAATACTTCCTCCGTTCCATTATGTTAGCATTTGGGGGAATTGGACACAGGAACAAGGATGCATGCAAAAGACCCTGCTACCCCTGTTGATTGCTCTTGCACACACGATGGGATTCAGTAGCAATAAATGCAAGGCAGGAGCCGGCTTGCTTTTCACATGGCGCCGAGAGACAAAAGTGCAAAGTGAAATTTTCATTTACCGCTCAACCCAACAATCAGCTAAGGAAAAAGTGCCACGTAGACACAGTAGTGAGCATTCGCTGGGAGGAGTAATGCGTGTGGGGCCCTACCGTAGTCCCGAATGCTTACAATTCGGAACAAATTTGAATCCCCCAAATGCTAACATAATGGAACGGAGGAAGTAACAAATTGGAGCAAGAAACGGGGACCTAACGCCAGAGGGTACGCGAATCGTAGATGGAATCGAACACTATGCAAGCGCGCAGATCGGGAGGAACTGCTAACGAAGCAGCGGCCAGATCAGTAGCGGCTGGCAGACAGAATCGCTCGTAGACCGACCAGACGTTCGTCGCGGAGGGAGGGGAGGGGAGGGGGTGGGCTCACCTGACTGGAGCAGCGAAGCCTCTCCGCCGCCGTCGGGAGCGGAGCTTGCGACGGGGAGCGCCCTCGGTTTCCTCCGCCGGCGGTGACGGTGAAGTCTTCCCTCGCTGTGCACGTGGGAGCCGGGGAGTCAGTGATGTGTGTTTATGAGACGTGCCGTCCGCCAGCAGGACAAGTCGCCCCAGCAGCAGCGGGACAGGTGCGCGGGCCGGCTCGAGTTTAATGTGGGCCGACGGATCCACGTCCGCGTCCGCGTCCACGCGGAAGGAGGGGGAAAATGGCTTGAGATACTCAATCAAAATGTATTCCGGAAGAAGAGGCCGTGCCAGATCTCAATCAAAATGTTCTAGAAACGTGGTCAAGTAACAAGTGACTCCTAGGCTTGGACCCGGATTTCGGAGCCCGTTGTTGATGAACCTCAATTAAAGGATATAAACTAAATAAAAGATAAAAAAAACCCAAAAGCGCAAGCCGTTTTTGCATTTTTTTTTAGAAAAGAGAATATACATTAATATTCCAGTATCTATCGATACATGTAGCTGTTCGTTATTACAAACATGATCCACGAAGAAAAAAGAAAAAACATTAAAGTTCATGATAATTATAACTTGCAGCATCATTATTTCAACTAGTCGCGAGTATATTACTAAAGCACCAGCCATTTGATGCAAAAATCTCCATGACGGTCGTCTCAAGCACACGACACCCCAAAGTTATTCGGGCTCTTTCTTCCTCCTTCTGCAGCAGCGCCCAGAATTGAATCCAATACGTTCCTCTGAATACCACCTGTATGGAAGTAGAAACTCGTGTCTTGTTAAACCTGATCATTGTGACTTAACCACGTCGCCCAACATATTTTCTTCTTAATGCCGTTTTTGCATAGGCCATACAAAAGTTAATTATGCCTTATCTGGTCGTACATATAGCAACACATTGCTTCTGAAAGTCGTTTTGCTAAATATTTGTCATAACGGGTTAACCTCAACTAGAAAATGCTATTTTTTTCAGATAAGCAAGTGTCAAAGCCATTTTAACATAGAAATCAACGTACCAAAATGGGGCGTTAGTACTTACTCCTACATGCAACATGACCACCTGATTGTGCAAACGCCAAACTCGTACTGAGGCGCGGGGGTAGAAGTGTGAGCACAATATCTATACTCCCAATCGGACACTTGAAACTACGCAACATATGCCTGCAGAGAAATGCTGGCTTTGGCGGAGAAAGAATGCACTGAACACCCAAAAGCAACACATTGCTGTTTAAAGTCGTTTTGCTAAATATTTGTCAGAAAGGGTTAACCTCAACTAGAAACAGGCTATTTTTTCAGATAAGCAAATGTCAAATCCATTTTAACATAGAAGTCAACGTACCAAAATGGGGCCTTAGTACTTGCATGCAACATGACTACCTGACGCGCAAACGGAAAACTCGTACTGAGGCACGGGGATAGAAGTGTGAGCACAACATCTATACTCCCAATCGGACATTTGGAACTACGCAACGTATGCCTGCAGAGAAATGCTGGCTTTGGCGGAGAAAGAATGCACCTAGCCGATTGTCGGTACACGAGTGGGAGGCGACCCTCACGTACCGACAATCGTGGCCCGACTATTGCCAGCAGTGGCGGAGCCAGCAACAAATCAAAGGAGGGGCCGAGCAAACAAGACTAGGCACTCCCCACAACTTAAGCCCTGTTTGGTGCTGGCTCCTTAGTGACTTCTGCTCTTTGCGCACGTACTGTTCACAGGAACCGTTCTGCACTATTCACAAGAGCTAGAAGGAAAATGAAGTGGGAGTCAGAGGAGCCATATCTTTAGGCTCCTTAGACGGCTCCTCTACGGTCGCTACAATAGTGGAGCCAGATCATAGTGACAAGTTCGAGATCGCAGTCCAGCGAGGCAACCATGAAAGTCGCACAATGGATGAGCATACAACGATGCACGCATGTTAGAATTGGCGGCACTGAGCGAGAGCCGGAAGGTTGAGTTAACAGTGTACGAGGGACCCATACTAGAATTTGCAAATAAAAATAACAAGCAACGACGGATCATACTAGACGAGAGAGTTGAGCGAGTAGCTACTGCTACCAATGAAGTGAACCACTGAGAAGGACCAGTGAAATAAGTGATGGATTCTTGCGTACAGTTTTTTAATTAGGCTCAAGCACCAGCCCCTTTGCTCTCTCTCTTGCTCGTTCTATCTACCAACTAAACAACTAGTTCAGCCGACGGACAACTAATTCAGCAATACTTCTCAACGTTCGGTTTCGAAAAAATTGCCTGCACCGGGGGGGGGGGGGGGGGGGGGGGGGGGGGGGGGGGGGGGGGGGGGGGGGGTGGGGGGGCCAAGGCCCCGGCTGGCCCTGGTGTGGCTCCACCAGTGATTGCTAGAATCATGAGTGTTTCACTAGTCCATCAGTATTGTTACACTACTCGTCTATGTTTTCACTAATTCGCGTGCTATGTTCCACTAGATGACAAACAATATGTTCCATGGAATACAAATAAAAACATTTAGAAACTAAAATAGAAATAAAAAGTGATGGTCTATCTGAAATGCTCTGCTAATATATGGTTTGTATGTTTCAATAGTTCACTTCATCACTCGCAAATGTTATCGTCATGATTTTACATTGTTCCAACCGTGTTTGAGCAGAGCACATTAACAAATTCAAAGAGAATGAAATTTAACATGACTTGTAGAATACCTCACGAAATTAACGTCAAAATAGGTAAATATGTAATGAAATACTAGAAAAGAAGGAAATAGAACCAAAAGTAAAAATAAAGAAAAAATAAATCAAATCCTTGACTTTTTTATAGTAA
Source organism: Eragrostis nindensis (assembly GCA_012490785.1). NCBI lineage: Eukaryota > Viridiplantae > Streptophyta > Magnoliopsida > Poales > Poaceae > Eragrostis > Eragrostis nindensis. The sequence goes on from JAAXCT010000093.1 coordinate 1,001,904, forward strand.
ATTTAACATGTCAGTCAAGGATTTGATTGAGCACCTGGGCTGTTGTTAAACTGGATCGCGGACCGGGCCATTAGGCACAACAGAAGACCCCATTGGATCCAATTGAGCTCCTGGGCTGAATATGTGTAACTCTATATGAAACTACTTCCTTGAGCATTTGTGGTTAATACTCTATCCATTTCAAAATATATGCAGTTTTAGTTTTGTACCAGATTCGTTGAACATTCTTTGAACCTGGACAAGAATATATATGTCCAGATTCATAGAACATTCTATGAATCTGAACACCTAAAAATATAGCCAAAACTGCATATATTTGAAACGGAGGGAGTACTGTTTACAAGAAAAAAAACGTGTAGTACTAGTATATACATGCGGGGACACCGGCTGGTGACGAGGTAGTACGAGCACTGACAAACGTTAACATTGCAGCGTACTCACCGAGTCAAGAATGGCTGCTCTGCTCCATGGAGTGGCCTGGCGCGGCGCGATGATCAAACTTGTTGTCGAGCTGGCACCGACAGGTCAGACGAGCAAGCAAAGGTTTGGCCACAGATTTCAAACAGACAGATTTCAAACAGATCGAAGCAGCATGCGCGTGCCAGATTCTCTCCCTTCGGCTCGGCTGGCGCGCGGGTGCTCTGCCCTGCCGGCCTGTCTTGCTCCTCCTCCCACATGTTCGGAGGCTGACTTGCTGATCCTAACCAGTCTAAGCGTGATGCCTACTGCATCTCTCCGCCAGACCGCCATTCCCAAGCTTATGAACATGGGTTCCCCGGCAAGCAAGCTCGGTCGCCCAGAAGCCGGGGAGCACGAGGATGGATGCATGGCGCCGGCCGGCATGGACAGTGATGCGGCCATGGGTTGGGTCGTCAGGGTTAGGCAGGCATGCATTGCCGTCCCGGGACCATGGCCTGCACGCGGATGGAGGGAACAGATCCGCGGGATACGAGCACTTGTGTACGGTGCCTGCTGATTGCTCCCGTTACAGATGTGAGCATGGGCGAAACCTTCTCTCCCTCCCTGTCTCATGTTCATGTATGGGGCAAACTAAACCCGAAACGAGCTTCCTTCCCTTGAAAAAGTGAAGAGAAAATTATAACAAGTACTAGCAAATTACCCGTGCGTTGCTACGGGCGACTTGTGTTGCCGCATGACCAACATGCATCTTATATATTAAAAATAAATCACATAGATAGAATCGAGTAATGAATTAAAAATAATGTTTGTATGCAGATGCATTGCGATATGAACAAAAACTGAATTCACGATATTAGAGTTTATAACAATAGCTATCATAACATTATTTTATCAAGCAATCAAGAGTACATGAAGTAATGCTAAAAGGTTTATAAAAAGTCGTAAAACCATGTTTCTTGATTAAAGATTTAATTTATTATTCATGTCTTCATGTTACAATAGCAGAGGTAAAACCACATGCACAGTAGAAAACTATATGCAAATAACGAAGGACCTTCTTTGAAAAATTAGCATGACCTTATCTTCTCCGGCGTTCTCCTCTCTATCTCCATTAGCTTCTTCTTTCGCAACTTAATGGAGCGTTGCTCACAAGAGTCCCGATCTCAAATCCTCCTGAATCCATTCACCTCGTCTGCCGTTGAGCCGGCACATCTGCAGCTCGCCCACTGCGGTAAGACATCAATCTTTAGGGGCGTTAGAGTTTTGGGGATTTGGGGGGATTTCCCTTGATTTTTGGGTTCGGATTTGGCAAAACAGATATTTGAATCCGCTCCCCTCCTTCTACATGCTGTGCAAGAATTAAGAACAGCAAATAATCCCCAACATCATGATTCATTAACGCATAAGTCATCAATAATTTCGAATCAAGAATTGTCAGCACGTAATTAGTCACTAAATCCGCAAGAAATCAACTACGCTTACCGGACCGCAATTAGGCACACACGTATAATGCTAACCGGACGGCAGTTGGGACTAATCATGGAAAAAAAGCATTAACAGCAGCAAAATCAGGACATAAGCACGATCAATTCAATTCGCATCATCATCACAAATCAAACATTAGAACTAACCAGTAACTAATTACGCCTAATCACTTGCAGTAGTAATTACCATGGACTAATGGTAGCACCTGGATCAAATTGGCAGCGTCGCGATGGGTGCGCCGCGGTTCCTCTGTTTGGGGCGATGGAGGCGGCGTGGGTTGGGGCGTTGGTGGAGAAGAGCTGAGCTGCGATGGCGGTAGCGGCAACTTTCTTGGTTGGCGGCGTGGCAAAGCGGCGGCAATCTTGTTTTGCGGCGGGCGATGAGCGGAGGCTGCGCTGGGTTGTTTGGGCGAGTTGCACAGCTCGGGGGAGGAGGTGAGGGTGTCACAGGGAGTTGGGGCGTGGTTGCGCAAAATGCGGATCACAGGCGGGCGGGCGGGCGCGTGGATCGCAGGGGGTGCGGGTTTTGAATCGCAGATGCGCGCTTTCGGATCGCAGGGCAGCGGACTACTGTTTTCGGGGGCAGAATAAGCGGGAGCAGACGACCTCTTCACAATTCATGAGTTGTAGAGAAAATATACAAGCTTATTAGGAACAAGCATGTGCCATGCGCAACAAAAGAAAAGGGAAAGGAAACAAAAAGTCGAATATACTCGTAAAATTTTGTGCGTGTCCTATTCTTCAAGCGTTGTCCCCTTCCACGGCTGTACTGACACGCTCTTAATTTGTATACCAACATACCACTAGTATAATTAAAATACAGTACGTATGGATACGTTACGAAATGCTTGCCAGCTCTGCAAAAACTGTTCGCGGCAGCACGCATCGTCGACTCGATCAGGCCTTTGGCTGAAATCGTACTAGCTCGGTTTTTGAATATATCCTCATCATCAGGTTCATTATGGTTAAGTTTTTTTTTGAAAGTCGTTATGGTTAAGTTTGACCATAATGTTGTAAGATGTCCGCATCAGACGAAAAGCATGATTACAATTTGGCTGCAGCTTATTAAAGTTCGATATGTGCAGAGTCGAGAATCCAAGGCAACAAGAGCCATGAGAATGGATGACAAAAACCCCAATTATCTGTAGCCGGTTGTCTGAATGTCGGAGAGCATTAGGAGAATCCACAAATTAAGTACTATATATATATATGTGTATGTAACAGATGCATTTTTTGATGAAAAAAAACGTGCAAGTTGCACTGATTTGAGAGGTTGGAATTTTATGCATAATTCATGAGTTGCGGCTTGAACGGTTACTATTTTTTTCGCAATAAACCGCACATTGCTTGAAACTCTAAAGTTCAATTCCTCCTCTAGTCCTCTGTACAAGCTTGTTTTATCTCATCTCGAGAACGTATCATGCAGTCTAAACCATTCTTGTGTTTCATTTCCGAGCTGCTAATGGTCGCAAAATTTCTCAAACGTCTAGATTGCACTATTATATGTATTATGCAGGGAATCTGCTTATAGTCTTATGGACACCGCTACTGCCACATGATCAGAAGAACAGCAGCCATAATTTCCGGAGAAATTTCAATGTTTGTGTACTTCATGTCGATTTGCTTTGTTGTAATCATAGATTGCATTCGTTCTGTTCCCAAATTCTGAACGTGGAACATACACGCAGGCATGTAACTCTGGAATTCGAATCTAATCATCATTATTGATTTGGATAGGTTATCTAGGTTATCTGTAGCATAACAAGCAGTACTCGGCTGTTAGTCTCTCCCATTTAGAGCATCTTTTGATGCGATATGGTAGGTCGAATTATCTACAGAAACTATTTTGAAAAACATGTGATGTCGTGTCGACATTATTGGTACATAGGTTATCCATTTTACGCAACATTGTCTTTTGGCACGAGCACGCGCACGTACACATCAGTAGTTTCGTGCATGTTCATTGTGCCCTGCAGTGGGGCCTATCTTCTTTCACAAATTCCTCAATTTGATGATGTCATACCAAAGAAGAAATTTACCCTGGTCATCAAAGCGAAAGTACTCCCTCTGTCTTTTTGAATAAGCATTCTAGTATTTGAATTTTGTCTCGATATAAGGAATTCAAAGATAAGACAAGCATTGAGCAATCAATTTAGTGGCGGAGAGCTGGTGAAGATAGGCTAAAAAATGATGGCCGACATCATCACTTCCTTCCTTGGCTATTTTGGAGTTTGAACTCTAGAATCCTTTATATTAAGAGCCTATTTGACATGGCTTCAGAGATCCATGTAGAAGCTAAAGTTTGTAAAATAGATTAAAATAGTTTAGTTTACAAGCCTGAATTGTTATGTTTCTTATGGAATGAGATTCGTGTGGGCAATAGAATCACCCCAATGATTGTGCTGAAATTAGTCCTAATCCAATATATGACATGCATATAGAAATTGACAGTGGCATTAGAAGTTCCCAAACTGAGTGAGATACAAGCAGCATGCTATAGGTTGGGCGCCCGTCCTAAGTTGACAGGCGAGCTTCACCGTTTTATTGATCTTTGAGCCGCTCTGTACTCCTTTCACTTAATTCACATGCTTATCAGATGGTTGGGAAACCCATTTCAGATCTTCCATTTCCATTTTCCTTTCATGTCACTTATTTATTATATGCTGTATTTTCTTTTTTAGTAAATCAATAATGGTTGAGCTCACCATAAAGGCAGCTAAAAACACAAGATCGTCACCATGAGCTAATGAGATTATTAAGGTCAATCTTCTTGGAACACAGGAATTAAAATAACACTTGGTAAAATTACATAGGCATCCAATATGAATTGAAGTGTAACCATATAATTGCAGGAAAGGGGCTCTAGCATAGTAGTTATAGCACCTGAGTAGCATCTAGCAGAGCTGGGTTCAACTCCTAGTAGAAAGCGAATAACCAGGCTGAAATAAAAAAAGTAAAAAAATATGTGGGTTCAACTCCTGGTAGAAGCGAATAACCAGCCTGAAATAAAAAAAATTAAAAAAATAGGTTGGTGTTTCCCCTACTGACTTCGGTAAAAAAACATATAATTGCAAAAAAAAGTAATAAATTTTCAAAAATAATTGTATGGCAGCTTAAACGAAGCTTTCAATGAAGTTGGATTACGAATGACCATTGTCCAAACGAGAAAACACACATTGTTTATTTTTCATGAATTTTGCCTCATATGAATTCATCATTTTCACAAACAGTAAACCTTTTTCAAGGTCTTATAGTATCATTGTAGTTTAAAATGGAAACCTTTTGAGGACCACGATGGCAAAGTACTAGAACTATGACCTCATCGTCTGGCGGCCCCTAATAAATTTGAAAAATTCTATGGTTATGCAATCCCCCCACCCCCAAAAAAAATCGAGAGGATGTCTGGGCATGTATTTCATTAAGCGGAAGGGGAGTTTTTACAACATAAGTGTAGCAGACTGAATAACACACACCAATTGTAATACCTCAAATTGCTGACGAAGGCTAATAGATGGTTGGCAGCCAATATAAGTCAAAGTTTTGTCATTGATCCGGATAATTAGGAGGAAGATTAGAGATCCGGTTTTTGATTAAGTGGTACATGTTTGATTGTCTCCTTACTTATTAACAAAGAAAAGCTTTGGAGGACGACATGTTGATCGTGACATTATACTTTGTTGACACCATTTCTCCCCCAAAATTAAAAATTCTGCTGCAAGGAGCTTTCAGACTCCCACTAGATCCCAACCTGACGATTCATATGTCAGCATTGAACCCTCTGTCATTGGCCATATTTCCCAAGAAAACCTTGCGTCTTGTTCGCTAAAAATATTTTGAATTTTCTGTTTGCACATACGTAGAGTGATAGTGTGACAGGGACTGGACATCTACGAGTCGCTTGCTTGTAGAAGACGACGGCATGCAGAAATTGTGCTGCAAATATTTGTTTGCATGCCGGCCGTATTGCAGTGCGAGACAGCGTGTCTCCCTCACTGTACAGCAGGCTACACTTGTCCATCGTTGACGTAGCCATCCCTCATGACTCATTTCTTTGCAATGATGGTAGCAGTACCCTACTAAGTTTGAAAAATGATTATTCCTCATTCGTACACTCATGGTATTTGTTGCAGCTAGTATGACTATTTTTTCTCTAGTTTCGCAGTACCGATCGAAAGCTCTGCTCACCAAATCTTGGAAACTGCCATACCTCCTTTGGATTGCAAGTTTTTTTTCTCCCCTAAATTCCAAGTTTTTCCTATGAAACTGAATTGTTTTTTTTGCGAAATTCCTGTATCAATCATAAAGCATTCACCGTTCCCAAAGAGGGGGCCTAAATGAGGTGGACATGTACACTATGTAACGTCATATTACACTGTCCAGGTAGGTAAAAAATTCGCTGAATTTCTGAGGAATTCAACAATTTCGCTGGATTTTCTGAGGAACAGTGCAGTTCTTGTCCTACGAAATTTTACCGGACGGAAATAAATGTGTCCCTGGCATCTTTGGCAGCATTAAAGTGGGTATAAAAAGAGAACATAAGGACATTGTTGAATCTTGGTGAGTTATCTTTCAAGGACTGACGAAAATCTGGAAATGCAATAGTAATTCTCAAGAAAATAACCATTTGCGGCAGCAAACAGAGGGACCAACTGCATACGTACATGCAAAACTTTTACTACAGCACACACACTCGCCTGCACGACCGCCAAGCAACACGCCCGGCGTGTGCGCGTACTGTCACAGCGAAGCTTCCCTTTCTGAAACGGCCGCGCCGCGCCTGTCCTAGCTGACGGTTTTAAAAGGCCGGTGTGGTGTAATAACGATCTCGCAACCAAGCAATCGCCCTTCCACAAGTGCGGCGGACATGCGGGGCGCGCTTCGTGTTCCGCGCCGGGGACGACGACGAGGAGGAGGCCGGTGACGAAAGAGGAGGCGCGGTTGCCGGGTCTTGTTGGTCCCGGCCGTTTCGGCGCGGTTCTTGGCTGCGGCTGCTTCTTCGTCCTCCTCGCGCAGGTCGCGGGATTTCGGCGGCGGTGAGGCTTCGTCGCCTTGGCCCCTCTTCGTTTTTATTGGATTGAATTTCTCCTTTCTGTGTTGGGGGATTTTGCGCTTCTCTTCCTTTCCTCTGTTTTTCTTTGTTCCGGAGTTTTGTTTTGTGATTTTGGTTCCAACCGGATGGTTTGTGTGTTCTTGGTGCTAACAGTTTCTCGGCAGTTCGTGCAAAGGGTTGAGTCGTTTACACATATGAACATCGGAATCGGTGTGTGATTGAGCCGTTTACTCTGGTGTACTGTGATAAACAGGGGCACTGGATTTGATGAAACTCGTGTTCTTGAAAGATTTGTTTCTGGTCTTGACCGTACTAATTACCTGAACTCCTGTTCCTTGTCTGGTTTCCAGTGTGATCGTGGACTGTTCTATCCAGTAGAGGCGGCTGAGCAGAGGGGAAAAATCAGGAAGGAAGGAGGAAGAAGAAGCATCGGCATTGGGTCTAGGCCGCCAGGATGGACCGGCGGAGCTGGCTGTGGCGGAGGAAGTCCACGGACAAGAGCTCCGCCGAGACGGAGACCTCGGCCTCCTCGGCGTCCGAGAGGTTCACTGATGAACAGGTGAGTGAATCAAAGGGGGGAAAAAAATCCCTTTCCTTCTAGTACCAATTTTTTTAGAGCATTCTATACTACCATTACGATAGTAGAAAGTACATATAAATGCTATCTTCTCAGTTCCTGAATTCTGCAATGTCATACCCAATTTAGAACCATCCGGTCACTCATTCTGTCATTCATCCATAAACGTGTTTACGACGCGTTTAGTCAACAGTGATGATGAGGTCAGGGAGAAGAGAAGTAAATCAGAGAACAGTAGAAGTCGTGACGCTGAAGAATAATCCAACCTTCTTGTCTGTATGAGTGCACCGCAAGCAAGCGTTGCTCAGGCGATCGATCCGTTTTGACTTTGTGAGCCCTGGTGCCGCCTGCAATCTTTCACATTAACAGGTCATGTAGCATGTGCAGCGCACAGGCCACATGATACGGCAAACATGTGAGGTTTCATCCGGCGCCAGATCTGTAGGGCCTCTAATCTTGGTAACCTATAGCCAATTTGCAACGCGATCTCTTAAAAATTCTGAAAGCTCTGATCGGGTTAACGTCAGACCAGGATTTCAGATGACTCGACAAAGGCCTTGCTGTTCCTGACCCCTATTTGATAGGAGCCTTATTGTTTTTATTGATGTTTCATTCCACCTATTCTTTATGGGTTGAGCTTTTGTCATTGGCAACAACAGGATAAATGCGCGGATACGGCATTCACCGTAGACCTCCAAATAGCATATCAATCATTTTAGCAACGACACTACTACTCATCTATGCACCCACATGGCATAGAGGGGCAAAAAGATTCAGTTTTTCCTCCAGCTATGAGCAACAGCATGACCCAATTTTTTCCATGGTTATTATTATGTGAAAATTTCAGAGTAGGCCACTATTGGGGCAGAGAAGAAGAGAATGAGACTGGCCCTGGAGGTTTCTATACCAGGAAGGCTAATAGTCCAAGCCCTACCTGACCACTGCATATCCTGTCCCTCCATGGACGATGAAGAAGGATGTGGGTGTTGGTTGGGACTAGCTTTTCTCTGACAACATCATGGCTGCTTGGCCAAGATGCATTTGTTTGGTTGGCCGTTCCATGTGCTGCTCAGCACTGCACTGCACCACCGCCTTTGGCCCTGCCCAAATGGCTCTTCCTGTTGTGTTGCTGGCACGGAGCAATCAACATGCCTCCCTCCCTGTCTTCCAGCTCTGGTCCTGTGCTGCCATTGCTATTGGTCTTTGACCAGAGCTGCCCCCTCCATGGAGTATGATCTTCTAGGACTGGGAGTGCCTGATGCAATAGTCAAATGGAAGTACCAAGTGTCCCACCTTGTAAAAGTTATTCCAAGAGTAATTGAGAAATTATGAGTTATTACTGCGCTGAAAATTTTGAAAATTTTAGAACCTTTTTCGTTCAAAGAAAATTTAGAGAGCCTTTAGGCATTAATAATGGTGCTTTTGGGAGCATTATTGTTGGAGTTTGATGCTAACATGGTCTCAGAGAAGTACCATGCCGTGAATTTCAACAATATGCCGTGCCCCAAGGTCTGATAGGGCAGTGCTTAGTACCTTGACAGCGATTCTGCCAAATTGTCCGATGCGTTCGGTGTAAGTTCCTTAGTGCATTGTTCTCTATAATATTGTTACTCTTCGAGCACAACATTAGTGCGAGTTTATATTAAAGAAACCTCATAATACTCAGATTATTTTTTCTCGAAAAATAATATTCAACTTAAGTTTGAGCTTAACAATATATAAGTTTGCCTAGTTGCTGAAAACGAACAAGCTAATATACAGAATGCTGACAGCTTCGGTTCTTGATCAGGATACCGCCAAGAGTTCTCCAAAATCGACCGAATCGCCAGAAATCTCATCGAAGGAATTGAAGGATGAGAGCAATGTGAAAGTGAAGGTGCTGAGCGAGAGGCTGTCATCCGCAGTTCAGGATATCCGTGCAAAGGATGATCTCGTGAAGCAACATTCCAAAGTTGCAGAGGAAGCTGTTCTAGGTAAGGGCCCTTACATTTAATTCAGTTAAATTTTACCATAGTTTGCCCTGGAAATCGCAAGGGGCTTATTCTTACCATATATAGATTTAAATGAAATACTGTTGAGCTTCGTAATTCAGTTTCATGGCTAAATTCATTAGGAAAACAGGAAGACCCCGCATTTCCGCATTCTTGTTGGGTAGAATTCAGAACTCAAATATGTTTCTGCATGCCACCAATCTGTGTTCTATGCTAGGATGGGAGAAGGCCCAGAAGGAGATTGCGTCACTGAAAACGCAGCTGAGTGCTGCATCTGCCACGAACTCTGCCCTCGAGGACCGGCTCATCCACCTGGACGGCGCCCTCAAGGAATGCGTCCGGCAGCTGCGGCGCGCCAAGGAAGATCAGGACCAGACGGTGCAGGACGCGCTGGCGAAGCAAGCGCGGCAGTGGGAGTCCGAGAAGACCGACCTCGAGCTCCGCGTCGTCGAGCTCACGGCGAGGCTGGAGGCCAAGTCCGAGCGCTCGTCGGTGGCCTCCGACGGCGACGCCGCCGGCGGCTCGAGGCTGGCCGCCCTGGAGAAGGAGAACTCGGCGCTCAAGGCCCAGCTGCGCGCCAAGACGGAGGAGCTGGAGCTCAGGACCATCGAGAAGGAGCTCAACCGGCGGGCGGCGGAGACGGCGAGCAAGCAGCAGCTGGAGAGCATCAAGAAGGTGGCCAAGCTCGAAGCAGAGTGCAGAAGGCTGCAGGTGACATAGACAGGATCCTTGCATCATTAACAACCAGCTAGCTCATGACATCGAACACGATGCTGAAACGATCATTGTTTTCTCAAATCTGCGATGATCACGGCAGGCGGCGACGGCGCGGCGACTCTCCTTCAACGTCGAGCTCCGGCGAACTCCAAGCTCGGTCTGCGCCGAGTCGGTGACGGACAGCCAGTCGGACTGCTCGGAATCATGGGCCTCGGCTGCTCTGACCACCGAGGTTGACCAGTCCAAGAACGACAAGGGCAACGCGAGCACGAGGAGCATGAGCCTCGCGGCGGCGGACATCGGCGTCATGGACGACTTCCTCGAGATGGAGAAGCTCGCCTCCGCAACCACGACGGGCCCGTCGAAAGGCGACGACGCCGAGGACGCGAGCTTGCAGATTGCGAAGCTGGAGGAGAAGGCTAAGAAGCTGGCAGCCGAGAAAGCCGACCGGGAGAAGGCGCTGCACGATGCTCAGCGCGAGCTCAGGGTTTCCCGCCACCGGGCACTAGTGGCAGAGGAGAAATCGGCCGAGTTGCAGAGGCAGCTGAACCTCTCCATTGGCGAGAAGCACGCCATGTTGGCCGAGATGGAAGCCGCCGAGGCGAAGAGAAGTGAGCTTGAGAGGAAGCTTGAGCTTGCCCGTGCCGAGATCGCGAGCTTGCTGGACAAGGGGCGCATCCTGGAGGAACGGGTCGAGTCAGAGAAGACGCTGACGCTGGAGCTCGCAGCGAAGTACCAAGACATGGAGGCGTTGGAAGCGGAGAAGAGAGAACTGAGCGCTCAGCTGGAGGCGTCACGATCTGAAGCCAAGAAGTTCGGTGATCGGATCTCGATGATGGAGAGGAAGCTGGAGGTGGAGAAGGCCTTGTCGATTCGGCTCGCAACGAAATGCCGCGGCATTGATGCTCTGGAGGCAAATAAGAAGGGGGTGGAGCTCGAGTTGGAGTCGGCGCGAGATGAAATAGCGTCATTGGAAGAGAAAGTGAGTAGCTTGGAACTGAAAGTTCAGGAAGAGAGAGCGTCTTCTGCCGAGCTCGCAACACGGTGCCAAGATTTGGAGGCGCAGTGTAAGCAGGGAGAGGAGTTTAAATCTCAACTGGAGTCTGCGAATTCTCAGATTGTTGAGCTGAATGAGAAGGTTACAACGCTCGAGGATACAATGGAGAAAAATATGCCGCTGACAATGGAATTGGAATCTCAACTTCAGACGAAACAAGCAGAAGTCAGTAGCCTGAAGGAGAATATCAGCTTGTTAGAGAAGAAGCTGGAGAGCCAGAAGAACTTGTCAGCAGCATACATATCTGCATTGGGTGCTTCTGAAGATGAGAAGAAAAAACTGGCAAGTCAGTTTGAGCTCAAAGAGAAAGAAGTGGAGGAATTGCGTGAAAAGATTAGTTTGGTGGAGGAACAGATGCATAAAGAGAGAGGACAATTGTCAGAATTTGCCGCCAAATGTCAAAAGATGGAAGAACAATTGTCCAGCAGATCTCTTCTTGGTCATCAATCAGTGAAGCCGATCGCCATCAAAGATCTTCAAACCAGAAAGGTAATTCCAACAGATCAAATATGCATTTCACCACCATTCATTTTATCTATCCTTCGACAAATTCTGATAGTGAACAGTCTTCCCCTAAAAAAAGGATAGTGAAGTCTCTCAGAATATTAAGTGACGTAACTCATGAAAAAATCAATCATTTTTTGCAGGAGAAAGAGCTAGCCAAGGCTGCTGGGAAACTGGCGGATTGCCAGAAGACAATAGCTTCACTGAACAGCAAGCTGAAATCCCTGGCCGATTTTGACGAGTTTCTTCCTGGAATGGAGAACGAAGGCGCCTCAGCTAACGCCTGGGATGAAGATCTGAAGCTGCTTCATCCAGCAAGCTATCCTGCGCAAATCGGTTGTTTGGCAGTCACATGATCAGCTAACTACCATTTGCCTTTTGTTTTGATTGCTATGATGAGATTGCCAAAATCTTCCCCACATGTCAAATATAGATAACTTAATATTTTATATAGGTAAGCAAGTGTTCATACTGAAGCTGTTTATAGAGTTGGTGAAAACGCCTGAAGGGAACCCATTAAAGATTATCGTTGTTCTCTGTGTCCCATGGAAATGGGTTTGTTCCCAACTTGTGTGGCATGTTGCTTGTTTTTTTCCTAAGGAGGGACTCCATCGAGTCTCCATGTGGTGGGGAAAAAAACCGTTCAATCCACTAAGAACAATCCTTATACCGATAGAAGATTCTAGTAATTCTAATCGGCACTATCATAGATGTGACAAATAGGAACAGCCCATGCCAGGTTGATTCAGATTTCCAGCGGCACCTTGCTTGCGACTGAAGTCATTCATTTTCTTTTGGTAATATCAGAACTGTTGTTGCTCAAACTTAACTACTCACTCAGTCCACAAGGATATTCTGGGTTTGGTCGGTCAAAATTTCTGACTAAAATTATCTATAAAAAATTTATTTCCAATCAAAAAGTTGCATAATAGTTGGTTTCAAAATCTGGCGTTGTGTTGTCGATCTTTATAAACCTATTTTTCTAATGGAGTCTTTATAAACCTTTTACTAAGGATAGTCAGTAAAAAAAAGGTTAGCAATGGAATATGCTAGCGGGAACAAACGACCATGATGGTGGCAAAGAGCATAGTGCCAATCATTGTGGCAAACAACCATGATTGTGGCAAAGGGTATCGTAATTTTTTTATGCATACAAACTGATTCCTTACGGTTTTTGGCATACCTGCCACCAATGACTTTTTAATTTGCACGTTTACCACAAGAAAACGTCCATACGCTAATGCATTTGGCGTCCTATCCAATTTCTTAGTTCAAAGTGTGTACTCAGAAAATAATTACCACAAGACAATTCAAAAGAATGAACAGGCAATTACTTTTCCAGTATACTCACAAATTTAGTTCCACAAAATGGACCGCAAGTTCTCTTACACAAAATTTCAACTTAAAATGGCTGTTCAAACAAACTAGACACAGAAAAGCACAATTCTACAAAATCGAGTAAAAAGAAGGTGCTGAGATCAATGGTACTTTCCTATGCGACTTGCTGTTTCTTGCTCTTCTTTTTAATGCCTTTGCTTCTTTCTCCAGATTTCCTTCTCTTGGGGGCGCACATTTCAGCCTCCCTATCACTATGGTCAACCACTTCGCTCTGCTCCTCATCCTCTTCAATAATTTTGCTCTTCTTTTTCTTCTTTTCTTTTCTGACCTCAGCCTCCACCGAAGGCTCTGGTTGTTTGGACTTCGTCTCTGCAGGTTCTGGTACAACAGTGTTATAGTTAGTCCAGTGCTATAATGGAATTTGGAGCCCAATGGCATGTCAGGTCACAGGGTTTAAAAGTTGCAATAATAGATAAAGCACTTCCTCTTGTAAACACATGTTATTCAGGATATGTAGTTGACAAGATTACATAATGATCAGCATAGTAAAACAATTAACAATCACATTGGAAATACTATGAATACCAAGCATGTGCAGAGAAACGACAACCACAGTGAATATATACACACCTTCAACTGAGAAATGTGAATCAATAACAACATTTGTAAGGTGCTGCTTGAGAAAGACCTGTATAAGAGAAAAAAATACAAGATATTAATCACAAAAATAGCTCAACATGTACAAGAACTATGGCATTTGAATCAAGGCAGGAAAATTTGAAACAAATAATGAAAACTAATGTCATAACATGTAAATGGCAATCCAGTTACTCCCATTTTGCTATGTAAAGAGGCCAAATTTATTCACAGTGAGGTAAAGAAAAATTCTGCGATATCTTTTGATGTCATGATAGGAGTTCTTAAACATACCGCGGAGAGCAACTGTCTTGTGTTTGTGTCCCAGATACGCAAATAGCTGTCCAGTCCTACAAAGTTGAATAATGACTTGAGTTCATGCAAGCAAGTTCAATGAACAATGTCTAAGAAAACTGAATCTGATATGAAGATTAAGATAGCATATTGCAGTTGCAATGAACAAATATAAATCATTAACAAATGAAATGACCATAATTTAATTATTTACAACTAGTAAAGACATCCGAATGATGAGAAATTCCAGAAATACACTCACCACAAGAAGCGATCAAAGGTAGCTCTGGATGCCTAACTATCGATCTAATACTTCCACTGCATTTGCCAATAAAGCATCCCACTAATTTACCTGGAACAAAGAGAAAGGTTGATTTAGCAATCTTAACAAATAGTTGGCAAATAGCAGTTCACAATGGACAGAACGCGTGATCCTTCAAAGATAAAAACATGAGGATATGTATCATAATGACCAAAACATCAGCCAGTTATTGTTTATTTAAATAATCACTTCCTGATGCTGATAGCCTATTGCTTCTAATATTTCTCCAATACAAAAAATATAGTGTTAGAGAACCAAACCCAAAGTTCACTAACCCTTTTCAACATGTGTACAATGTGCGATAGATTTTTTTTTGGCAGTTTTAACAATGCTTCAGTTAGCTGTGTACAGCCTACCCCAACTTGCTTGGGACTAAAAGGCTTCGATGTTGATGTTGAGTAGCTGTGGACCGTCAGCTATCAGAGGTAAGCAATCAAAGTAAATCGACCAGTACCTATAAAGGTCACAAGAGCAGCAATAGACAATTACCATCGAGGTAGACATGTGGATTAAACTTTAGCAACAGTGGAGTAGAAAGGAAGTAAATCTCATTATAAGCGATCAAAAGGTAGTTACAAAAAAACCCTGACTTTACATAACATACTAAATAAGACATCAAATTATCAAGTTTTCAATTCAATTCCTAAGCAGAACAGGACATATAGATTTAATTAAGAACAGGACCATACCAGTTCTCATGTCAAAAGAAGCAAGGTCCCCTGTTCCTGTACCAACATAGACATCATGTCCATTCGGATCTGCAGCAACTGCTTTAATTGGTGACTCCCTAAAATCAACAGAGATGGCAGGTCGTCTTTGCAAGGCAGTATCATACAAACGGACCTGGAAAAAGTAAAGAACATTCAGATAGAAACGCTAGATGTCATCGACAACGCTCCTTAAAGTTAACGTTAATGGCTTCATAGGAACAAGCCTTCCTACCTTAAAATCTGCAGTAACGTAGACACGTTGAACTATCCTTTAATATACTGTGAGAAACATAGCGCAGTATCACACTAATTGTCATAGTGGCAATATTGTGTGTTGTGATGGTATATCACTCTAATATTGGAATCTTTAACTGAGTAACTGAGTAATATTGAGTACCAATGGATTCTTAGATTAGGGAAAATAGCATGTTAGATTCGTAAAAGCAGCATGGATCTAATTCAACCTGTAAGAAAACTAGTAGCATTTTTTTCCTCGAGTCATTTAAAATGGAGCTGATCCTGGCTTGGAAGGTTGAGGCTGTGATGTACACCTACACCAATCCTATTCAACATGAATTTGGACGCCTATTTTTCTTAATTAAAAGCCATGTAGTTCCTCCTAGGCTGGTCGATATTTTTTGTCATTTAATTACACAACCCGTTCAATCATTATATAGTCATCAAAACATTAAACGTGTATTAAAAAAAAAGAAATTATCGTTGGAGTGTTTCATGGTATAATAGCATTCAAGATTGCATTACCTGATGCTCATTTGTGCACGCTACAATTTTCCGATGATCATCCTTGTACAAGAATGTTCCAGCAGTGAACCAAGGCCGAGTGAATATACCAAGACTATTAGCCCGTGGCTTCATGCAAAACAAAGAAAATAAATCATTGAATAAAATGATGCTTTGCTATCATATTATTGAGAAGTTCGACAAGCCAACAAGATCTTACAGATTTAGCAGACCATATCTTACTACAAGATGTGATATCCCACAAGTTCACTTCTATACCTTTCCTGCAACAAAAATATACCACTTACTATTTATAGCCATTAAAATTGCAGAGATTGCCACATCTCAAAAAGATAAAAAAGAACAAGCGAACAAAAGCAATTTTAAACCAAACCATGTAGAGCAGTTTCAGTTTTTTAGAACTCACCCTCCAAACATTGCATAGCTTTCACCATGATCCACAGAACAAAATTGCACGTTTCCACCACTGCACACATCCCACGTGCTTGAAGGGCCAGCATCTTCACTGGAAGAATTGTTATCTTTCGCAACAGACCTTGTATGTGCTTTACCCTTCTCTGTGCAGGCAATGAATGTACCTAACCTGCTATGCGCAATGAGGTCAATATAATTTTGTCACCATAGCAGAAACAGGAATCCAGAATCAAATGAGATAGGCTACTACGAAGTACGAAATGAGACATTACGTCGAGTCCGTAGCCTGTCCTGAGAAAAGATGCAACGCGACGAGGGGGTCAACTTCTGCAATGGAATCATTTGCCCCTGGCGCCACGGTCTTGACAGCAGCCAGAGAATCCCCATTCAGAGGATTAAACAACTCAACCTGCACGAAATCAACGAAATCAGACACCAATTGGGGGCACGGCAAAAGGTAAGCGCCTCAATTCCAGAGAGAAGCAGCTACTCACCACGCCATTCTTCCTCGCCACAGCCAAGACCTGCGGAAGAGCAAACATAGCGCGAATTAGAGGCACGCAAGGTGATCATTCAATCTGGCAAGAAGTCTCAGCTGGCAAGGAGGTGGGGAGGGGAGCACTCACGGGGTCCGCTGCGCGGTCGGCAAGGGAGGCAGCGACGATGGCGCGTGAGGCGTCGGGCGCGCCCCACGTCTCGACGACCTTGGCGGCGCCCGCCGACTTCGCTCGGGCCTCGACGACTGCACCAGGGAGGAGACGGGAGTGTCAGCGCAAAGCAGGGCGCAGAGGAGCGGCAGAACAAGGGTCGCAGTGTCGGTACCTTTGACGAGGCCAAGGATGTCGGTAGTGATGGCACGCAGCGGCGGGCAGCCGGGGCTCTCCACCGCGGTGGTCCGCGGCATCCTGCAGTTGGTCTCGTCGGCTGGAGGAGGGGACACCGGAGCTGCAGGGGAGGGGAAGGAAGCGGCAGTTTGTGGGCGCCGGCGGAGAGCCTCGTGTTAGTTAGGGTTTTGCAACGCGCGCCGCCGCCGCCGGGTTGATGGGTTTTAGGGCCGCGGTGCGGCGGGTTCTGCAGTGTCGGGCCGGGGAAGAAGCCGCATGGGAAAAAAGGCCGCGTTCGGCCTGGCTAGGCTGGGCTGTCAGGGCATCTTTAGTATTCAGTCCATTTCAAAATGTATTGCGTCTCATAATGTGCGCGCATATCACAAGCCGGGAGTTTACAAGGACTTGAATGTAATTCTTTTTTCTTTAAGGATGTCTTTGTAATTTGGGCTGTAATCACCAGATATTATGAATAAAATGAAAACCCGGTTCTTCTCAAAAAAAAAAAAAATATCACAAGCCGAAGGAAGGGGTCCGTTATGGGTCAATTGTGAGGGGGTTTAAGTCTAGGAGGAGCAACTTTGCTTTGGTTGATATTACTTACGAAAACAGAGGATCGAACAGTGATGCTCATAGGCTAGCGAGAAGCTCTCTTTACTGTCCTGTTGGCAGGCATGTTTGGTTTCTTTCTCCGCTCGAGGGCGTTTGTAATTCACACTCTTTGATTGATTAATAAAGGGGGTGACTTGTGCTAAAAAAAATCGAGTATTTCATAGCAAACACAAGTAACGAAATCGTACTATTATTCATATGTCGAGTACAGAAGATGTAAGAGTAGATTCGTATTTTACTCTATTTGTTTCAAATTACTTAAAATTTTGCTATGTTTATGGATGTCCAGCTTCATAGCATCTTGCATGTGTTGCACCTGGACAAATTCTTAGTCCCTGGTTTTTTTTCTTTTGACAAAAAGACGTCATACCTGACTTATACTAGGTGACTACCCCGCGCGTTGCTGCGGGAACTTCACGTTGTTCGAGAAGATTGTTGCAGATAAGCCCAATATTTTAGAGTTACAAATTGTTTGTACAATTGTACTATGCATGAAACATGGAAAGATCTAGGAAAAAATAATGTGGTTAAGATGATAGCTGACATGGTTTGAAGAATCTTAGTAGTATGTAGTAATTTAGAATTGCATGTTTCTATTTTCACAAAAATTCTTACAATGTTAAGGAACAAAAAAAAAAGGCTTCTAAAAGATGACATGATTAAATGAATACACGGTAGGCGTGTAATATGACAAACTGGAACAAAAATTGAAAATGTTTCGGAACAAACTAAATTCAGATGAATAGATAATAATCAAGGATATAAATTTAAATGCCTGAGCAGTTACTGTAAAAGTCATTTCCCACTTGCTGCTGCACATCAACAAAAGGATGAGTTAGCAATGAATCCTCTAAAATGGGAAATGGAAAAAAAAAATTGTTGGCGAGAAAATGGGAAATGGAAATGAAAGTAGAATCATATCGCATCCGAATATTTTCTTAAAAGAAATAAAATTCATATCCTCTACCGTACATGAAACTACAATAAGATGTCGATGGAAAAGATGCACCTCAATAGCTTAAGTTTGCTTTCATGCTTTCAAGAAAAAAAAAGACTTAATGGTCATTGCCAGTGGATGACTCACGTATATTGCACTGCACTATGCATACAAAAAATTATGATTCAAACATATTAAGGAAATGTGGAGTTTGTGTATTTTATTACCCAACAATTAGAAAAGGACCACCCAAAAAACACATGCTTGGTGGAAGTATCCCTCCAAAGCACGTATGTGGCTCTTTCAAGCAGTAGTAATGGCTTCTACGTATAGAGGGACCTCTACATCTGCATTACCAAGCAGGTGCTCCAAGGAAGAAAAATATCCCGTCGGGGCAATCAAGGCATTGCCCACAACGAAGCAATCAAAAATTTCAAAATGACACAAACCCAATCCAAGCAAAAGGTTGGAAAGAAGGATTGGAGAGTATCCCTTAGCTGTGTCTGGCACGATTGAGTGGCTCAAGATGAGACCAATAGAGCGCAAGCCGGAGGATGAAAAGACAGAAGTTGCTATTGATGCTTGTGAAGAATGTCGTCACAAATATGATCCAATGGTAGTTTATATATGAGTTTTAGAGTTGGCCCAACGCGAGGATTTTTTTTTTTTGACTTTGGCCCAACACGAGGATTAATATACTTTGATGGTGGTGCATATATTAGAGCGGCAATTTTCAGTTTGGAAGTAACTGGTGGCTGCATTATTGGCGTGGTCTGGTGGGCAAGAGAAGTGGCGTGGGCTCATGCAAATTGGGGAGAAGTAATGCTTGGTTTGTTAAGAGCTATTAAGAGGATTGCTTAGTGGGTGTATGAGGCTGCTGACGTCTCAAAGATATGAATGGCTAGATGTAGTGAACTAAAGCATATCCAACGGTTGTATTTTTTAAGATGATGTGGCTCAATGTGGTGCAAGCTTTATAGCAATAAGTGACATGTAGTGGGTTGCATCTATATAAGATATATAGATTAAGAAAAACAAGACGCTGTACAGAGAAGACAAAGGCAAAAAAGAAAATTACAATTAAATTTGACGAAGTCTTCTCCCTCTACCTCAACCATCGTAACCATGAAGATCTAAACAAACCCTAATCGCACGTAGGCTTAAGACCGCAGTACTCGACTGTCCCGGAGAATGGATCTTTGCAAACGCATAAGAAACATCGAAGGGGCCCGAGTCTAATCTAGATCTGCTTCCACGCCGCCAACCATCGACGCAACCACATCTCTCACAGGCCCTTCTTCAGTACCGGATAAAACACTGCTGAGACGAAGAGATGGCTAGAGTACCATTATTTCAAATAGGACCGTCATCACTTTCGTCTTCGTCTGGAAGACGACACCATAGACACTAAACCCATATCTCATCGCATTCTCTTGGAAGAAACCATAAAAACGAGATGAATAGGGAACTAACACCAAACAAGTTGTCATCTCCATCTCGATTGCCGAATAGACCCTGATTGTTTATCATATAATCTAAGTTATATAATGTATAAGCTAAAACAAACAAGCCTTAGAATATAGCCAGACAAGCCAGACTATTACCAGTAATCTACTTTCCTTCAGCTTATAAATTATAAAAGCTGAATTATATAATCTGGATTCTGGATGGGAAACAAACAGGGTCTTAGTACATAGCCACAATCATAAGCATTTTAGAACTGAGTTTGTATCTTTTAATAAGTTGTTGCTTTCATAGCCATTTCATAGCCATTGATAGATACAACCTATATAAAGAAAGCTAGGACTGCTTTAATAGCAATTGATGAGTCCAACTTTTTGGAGAAAAATCACCAAGATGATAGGATCCTGCAATACCCTATGACGGAGAAGCTCCTCTCAATGGTGAAAACAAAAAATCCTCTCAAAAGAAAGAAAGCGGAAATCATGATGGCAAATTAAATTACAATGATGAGACCATGCTTTATTCAGAGCCTTTAACAAACAACAATATGATACATGCCTTCATCCCCTTTGTTGATTTTTTCAAAAGATTAAAGACGAAATTCAAAAGTGGCAAACATATAACCGTTTAACACAACAACAGTTGTACAGTTTGGAGCCAAACAGATTTCAGATTTGTTAGCACATAAATTTCACGACGATGCAGGATATGTCATCTTTACTCTTCCTGATCACTGCCTGTTCGGTAAGGTGTTTTGCTGCTGCCTGCGGATCCTTGATGTCCTTGATCTCATCGGCAGCCTCTTGGTTGGACATGACCTGAATATGTGCAGTTCTCAGTGTTACAGTCATCAAAACGACAAAACACAAACTCGTGCAACATGCAACTCACAGCAGAGCTCAACAAACTATTTTATAATAATTATCATAACCCATAATGAAATGAATGGCCGGGTATGTGCCTTCCTCGTGTAAATATTATTGAGGAACTCGACAAATTAATGTTCTTGTGCATATCAATTTTCATGCTTGACCTCAACCTAAGTTTTCTTTTCTATCCTTTTTCTTCCTTTTGATCAGAGAAAGAGTAGCTAACCCACTCTAAATAATGTTCGTAATCAAATTATATATCTTGCCTTTACAGTTTACAGCAAGGGCACAATCCAGTTTGTCAAGCAGTCAAGCTTAGGCATTGATATACACCATGTTGAGAGGAGCCCGAGTGGTACGAGGTTAGCAAGTATTACCTTCCATAATCCATCACTTGCTAGAATTATAAAATCTGTATTTTCATCTATAGGCTCCTCGGCCACATGTGGCTCAGAACTGAGGTGCTTCTTCAAACTCCTGTCACCAAATGCCCTTGCAACTGCCAGTTGCCCATCAACACGTGGTACATCACCTGCAGTTAAAATATCTTCCGGCTGAAATTTTCTGGTTATTAGAAAATATGCTGGAGCACTGCTTATCATTTAATCAAGCAAGAAGAGATTGATTTGTAATAGATTACAGATAATGTGTGTTATGATACGAAAGAAACTATCTGTTATGATACGAAAGAAACTGTTATCAGCTGGTCCTGTAAAAGTACCAGGATGAAAATGTTGTTTTAAACACAGTCACACTCGGAGCACACAATGATTAAAGGCCATCATTTACCTGGTAGGTTCGATACAAAGCCACCCTTTTTTTCAATTGTCTGCCGCTCCATGTTTGGTTCATGGTCAACTGAAAGCTGCTTTGCCACACCATTCCTGCTAATAACTGCACGTGAATCCCCAACATTTGCAACAACTACCTTCACTGACTTTTCACTGCCTATTAAAATGGCAGTAACAGCGGTGGAGCCACCTCTTCCCAACTCGGCTGTTTTCTCCAATATTTTCTCATCAGTAAGCAGATATGCTTTTCGGATAGCAGATTGTGGGTCACTCAAGAAATCTGGCTGCGGATGCACAGGAAATAAAATAATCAGCATGGTTGTGAGTTAACCTATAACCTAGACTAGAGACAATGTACACATCAAAGTATTGTCTTCATTGTTCTTAATATGGTTGTTTTTCAAAAGACCTTAGATTGCATAACCAATGTATCCCAAGTATATGCACCTTCAACCTTAAAGTAATTTTTTTTTTTGGCAAATGATCGCAAAATGACATCATCTTGTGACTGGAGGGAGTAGTAGATCAAGTCATTATCTTCATTCAACACTCTTTACTAACATCGTGGGAGTACGTAGCAAAGAGAGAGAGCAACCTTATTCTAGGAAGATATAATAGAATTATATTGAATAATACCTCATTCAAAATGTTATCGAAAAGATGGGAGCGCAGAAAGTCTGGAACAGTGTGGCCCAGGTGACCATCGAATATCGCAAACAAACCCAAATCATGCTCGCTAACTTGCCGATACTCAGCCACTAGATAGTCCTCCATTGGATGATTCGATTTTCCCTTCACCAGATGGTAACCATGCCTTACACGCAAGCCTGACAACTTCGTCTTGCCTTTCCCTGTTTCTGGTCCGGAAGAACTAAAGGCATCTTTCACCTGTCGTAATAACATAAAATCTCATGTCTAAGATCACAGCATCACCCAAAGCAAACAAACAAGCATCCTATTCTTTAATCACTCAACAATGCATCCAAGTATGAAGTATCACAGAAACAGAAAGCATCAAGAAACAAAAAGAACGGAAATATAATCTACAATATTGGCACGTATAAATGTCTGAGTTTCTTCATGTCAATATTCCTTTTGTAATAGGTAAAATGTGGCTTCTGGATTGGATCACAGACTATAAAACTGTCACATGCATCAACACCTATGTCCTATCAAATTCTGTTACCCAGGCATAGTTGACAGCTGTTTAGGAAGTTTTGCTTCAGTCATATGAATAATGGCTTGCTTAGAATACTGCTTATAAATAAAGTTATTTGCTCAATAAGAAACATAATTTAGTGAAAAGAACTAGATGATCAATACGGGCTACTAAGCACCAAATGACCCCAAAAATTGACCTGCAAAATGCCATCTACAAATACAGTTGCATTGCAACTTTTTTTAACCCAACGTATAACCTGCATTCTCCTAATGAGCTTAGCTCTTGCTAGTGTTCTCGTTCTCTAGTACTACAAACAGGACTTAGAAACGTTTCCTTTCCCTGCTATCAGAATGTCCTGTCTTTTGTGCACAACAAAAATATGCCTCTTCAATTAAACATTCTTGTACCGATTGAAGTTTTTTTTTTTTTTCAAGAGCACGCAGCCCCGTAAACGACATAACATTAAACCTCTTTTGCTAAACTAACCAGCTTCATACAGATTGCCACTTTCGTTTTTTTACAGTGACATCGTGGAACAGAAGGTTTGCTTCAAAATATTTTCAAAAAAGTTAATCCGCACCAATTCAACATCCAGGTAGTGAAACCCAAACAAGCTGCGCCCTCAGCGGTCGATCCCCAAGCAGGCGAGCACTAGACCAAAAGCTCAGGCTTGATTGCAAAAAAAGTTCATATGTCCGGACAAAAGAATCTACGAAGTCCCCAATTGCATCATCAAGGGAAAGACACAGGTTTTGTTCCAAAAAGAGGCAACCCACTCAACCAGCATCGTTCCCATGAATTTCTCAGGACAACCCAAATAAGCGCTTCCTGATCACAACTTCAAGACCTATCTCAAAGTTCCCGCAGAAAACATGGATGCAAGGATACCAAAAATCAAATTCATAGGAAACAATCATAAACCTGACGCAACCAATGAGCAGGCCAAGGGGATTCCATTTATAGTTACCTTGTCCTTCACCTTATGGTAGATTTCCTTGCCAGCCATTGCACTGCTTATCCTTCTCGCACCCCCTGATTCCGAGCTCCTGCCTGAAATCCAACCACACCTGAACGCGGATTCAGCAATGGGTTTCTTGAACCTCAGGGCCCCCTTAAATCACACCTTTCCCGATCTCCCCCACCCAAAAAAAATAAAAATTTGACTGGTTGTTGGATCAGCTCGGGGTCAATGACAATATAATATGCTTATAATTGAGCGATGGGGTTGGTGGTGGGTGATTGGTGGAGATGCTTTTGGGGGGCGCAGAGGAGAGAGAAAGAGAGGAGGGGCTGGATCTTGGATAGAGTCGGTTGACTTGAGATTGGGGGAGATTGGGACAATGACAATGTCAGGTGGGGACGAGAGAGAGAAAAGGGAATTTCGCTCCCGTTCCTATGTTTCACGCTCAGGGGCGATCTCTTGCGAAAAGAAGGATTAGGAATCCCTGAAGCACTGTCTCAGAAACAAGTGTCAAATTTGGCATATGCACTATGCAATCTAAAATTTCATATATTTTCAACCACTTAGCATTCAGTAGTGGCATGATGTGGAATTATAGGTAGACGTTTTGACCTGGTCGCCACCCTTTTTGCAAAGCGGTGTACTGTAGGTTGAAGCCGAAGTTGTCGACCAATTTAATTTTCCTTCTGTAGTGAAGAGGACATCACTTGCTCACAACTCACAAGTCATGATGAATAAATGAACAGTAGTAGTACAACGTACTACGGATATTTTCTTCAATAACATTTCAAGCTCATTGTAATCGTAGATGCATTAAATCATATTTTTTATCCCCGCAAAAAAAAAATCATATTTGTTACCCCTTCTAATATTTTCTTTGTTGACGTTGCATAGCTTGTATAACTACTAAAAATTTTCTTAAAAACACCCAGCACGATATGATATACTTCCTCCAATATTTTCAAAAGTTTACCCTGCCTTATATTTCATCCGTTCAGAAACGTAAGCATTTCTAAGTTTCATCAAAGCCAAACTTTCTTATCTTGACCAATAATGTGTATAAATAAGTAATTTCAAATGTAAAGAGTTGTGTATTATGATAGACGGTGAAACTAGTAACATTATTTTCATATTGTTAACAATAATTTTACAATTTACAATCAGGACATTTGACTTTAACCATAACAAGAAATGGAGAGAGTAGTTGGAGATTAACTTTCAAATGTGGAGGGCAACGATAGTTGCAAAATGGTTTCAGTTTCAACCTTTTGCAATACTTTTAGGTTTATGCATGGTTATCTGCAGTAAAAAAGATCAATAACTTGTGATGTGTTAAGAAATTAGGCATTTTCCTACTTAATTTAATCCATAAATTCCTCAATAAGGTGATAAAAACGATGAACAAATTGATCAGAAAGACGAGAACGTACCCAGCGGAAGATCCTGCGCTGGAGGCGCTGGAAGATCCATTCCCAAGAACCATTGTTCTTGAGTTGTTCGATGTAGTCGATCTAAGTTGATGCAGGACGTTGTACGCAGTGCAGAACGTCCTCGGTCAGGGAGTCGATCGAGCAGTCGCGATGTCGCTCCCCAAAAACCTGATCGCCCGCACACCCGGCAGATGTCGCTTGCGGAACGGGGTTTCGGAGGCCTGCTCTCCCAGATTCTGTGCGCGGAAGATGGAACAAGACGAGTAGTGAGCGTGATCGAGAGTAATCGATCGATCCCGGGAAGGCGCTATATATAGAAACGGAACAGACGCGACCCCTCGAATGAACAGACGTGACCCCTTCGTAGCGAAAAGGACGGACGGACGCGACGCGACGCGACGCGACGCCACGCCCGCACCGCACCGCACCGCCCGCCAGCCAGCCACGCCACGCCTCGCCTCGCCTCGGCGGCGGCGGCGGCGGCGGCGCGCGCGCGCGCGCGTGTGGTTCACCACTAGCCTCTCTCAACTTCTCTAGGGGATCAACCGGAAATCCACCTAATAAGTCGAGTTTATTTATGGTAGGAATCCCATGTGGGACTAAACCATTAATGCACTAATTATGGGCCTAGACTAATTGATTATTATTATGGGCTAAAAGCCCATAATCTCAACAATCCCCACCAAGTCTAGAGCTCATAATGACTGCACACAAAATATCTTCCTTTCGTTTGATATACCGGTGTTTCGATGGAGACTGTTAAGTTGAACTTCCATCTAGAACAAAAGTTACGCCTTATTCACAACTGAGCAATGGACTAAGCCTTGAATTGTCAGTTTTGTGCGAAAGAGGTTTCACCTAAGTCCTTTACCGATACTAGGTTGCCACAAGCATCCCCTCTGTTTTGAAGCATATAAGTCATACTTCTGGCCCATTCATGAGTATCTAGAGATCCCCACCATCTCATAGACTGTGACTAGCAGTCGAACTCATATAGGTGTATTCCTTAAAGATATCCTGTAGGACGATATCTTTGCTTCTCATAAGCCACTCGGAACACATTAAGTTTAATGAACCAGCCTGCCTTACAGTTCTCTAGGAAAGAAGTACATCTGAGATAGACCAGTCAAGGGTCTTTCCTCTCAAGCTGTCACTAGCTTGTTTCACCATTCTACTTCACGGGATCTCCGATCGTATAGAACAGGTTACCACTATGACAGCCTATCAAGTGGGTCTCAGGCCCATCTCACTCGATGCACTGTTTATCACATTACGTGATAGTCCCTTGGTAAATTGATCTGCCAGATTTTTAGACGTATGGACATAGTCTAACGAAATAACTCCGGAGTTTCTCAATTTTCTGACAGATTTCAGCCGCCTTTTCACATGCCTTGTGGATTTCATGTTATCCTTTGAACTGTTCACTTTGACTATCACCGTCTGATTGTCACAGTTCATGAAAATAGACGGTATTAGTTTTTCAACGACCGGTAAATCCATAAGGAAATCACGAAGCCATTCAGCCTCAAGGCCGGCGGTATCCAAAGCTGTAAGTTCTGCTTCCATAATTGACCTCGTTAAGATGGTCTGCTTGCAAGACTTCCAGGAAACAGCGCCACCTCCAAGTAGAAACACATATCCACTTGTGGCATACATTTCATCAGCGTCGGATATCCAGTTTGCATCACAATATCCCTCAAGTACTTTCGGGTACCCAGAATAGTGAATGCCATAGCCCATAGTACCCTTCAGATCGCGCATTACTCTCTCAAGAGCTCGCCAGTGATCATCTCCCGGTTTTGACACAAACCGACTCAGTTTGCTCACAGCAAACGAGATATCAGGCCTTGTAGCACTAGCCAGGTACATAAGCGAACCAATGATTTGGGAATATCTCAATTGATCCTTTGCTATTCTTTGGTTCTTCCGTAATAGCACGCTAGGATCATAAGGCGTGGGAGCAGATTGACAATCGCTATACCCAAAGCGACTCAAGATCTTCTCCACGTAGTGAGATTGCAAGAGAGTAATCCCACCATTGCCTTCTCTTTGTAGCTTGATGTTAAGAATAACATCTGCTACTCCCAAATCCTTCATCTCAAAGTTGTTGGACAGAAAGTCCTTGACCTCCTTAATCACATTAAGATTGCTCCCAAAGATCAGTATGTCATCAACATATAGACACAGGATGACTCCTTCACCCCCACCATACCGATAATATACACATTTGTCGGCTTCGTTCACAACAAAGCCAGCCGATATCAAAGTCCTTTCGAACTTCTCGTGCCATTGCCTAGGAGCTTGTTTGAGGCCATACAGGGATTTCAGTAACTTACACACCAAACTCTTTTGACCATCTATTACAAACCCATCCGGCTGATCCATATAGATCTCCTCGTCTAACTCTCCATAAAGGAAAGCTGTCTTAACGTCCATCTGATGAACGAGAAGACCATATGAGGCTGCCAGGGAAAGTAATACTCGAATCGTGGTCAAACGAGCAACAGGTGAGTAGGTGTCGAAATAATCTTCACCCTCTTTCTGTGAATATCCCTTCACCACAAGCCTTGCCTTGTACCTCTCAATCGTACCATCAGGCCTAAGCTTTTTCTTGAACACCCATTTGCATCCTATGGGTTTGCACCCGTAAGGACGCTCGACCAACTCCCAAGTACCATTAGACATGATTGAATCCATTTCATTCCTTATTGCTTCCTTCCAAAGGTCAGCATCGGGAGATGAAAGTGCCTCTTCAATGGTTCTGGGAGTGTCATCCATATACAATAAAGTCATTTCCAAAAGACTTTGCAGTCCTCTGTCTCTTACCCTTACGGGTGACTAGATTGTTATCCTCCTCAGGAATGTGCACAGGGGGTTCCTCATTTTGTGTTATCGGAATGAAATGCTCATGGGGTAATGTAAATTCATGACTAGATGTGCTAGGTGCATTTCTGAAAGGAAATTCACTCTCAAAGAATGTAGCATCTCTGGACTCCAGAATTGTACCAACCAACATGTCAGGTACTCCAGATTTTACTACTAAAAATCTATAACCCACGCTGTTCATAGCATAACCCAGGAAGATACAATCAACAGTTTTAGGTTCAAGTTTGCGTTTCTTATTGATTGGCACATTCACCATGGCCAAACAACCCCAAGTACGCAAATATGAGAGATTTAATCTTTTCTTATGCCATTCCTCAAATGGTGTGATTTCTTTATCCTTCGTGGGAACTCTATTCAGGATATGACATGCAGTCAATATCGCCTCACCCCACCATTCCTTAGAAAGACCCGCTGTCTCTAACATGGCGTTAACCAAATCAGTTAGAGTTCGGTTCTTTCTCTCAGCAATCCCATTGGATTGAGGTGAATAAGGCGGTGTCCTCTCATGAATAATACCATGTTCCACGCAGAATTCAGAAAAATCATTAGAAAAGTATTCTCCACCACGGTCAGACCTTAAACGTTTATTCTTCCTCTCTAGTTGGTTTTCTACTTCAGCTTTATAGATTTTAAAGTAATGCAAAGCTTCATCTTTGGATTTCAGCAGATACACATAGCAATATCTAGTACAATCATCTATGAGAGTCATGAAGTATCTTTTATCACCTCTAGTCAATTCGCCATTCATCTCGCATAGATCGGAATGAACAAGTTCTAATGCCTCTAAGTTCCTCGCCTCCGCAGCCTTATGAGGCTTGCGAGGTTGCTTAGATTGCACGCAAGCATGGCACTTAGAACTTTTGACCATATCAAATTTCGGGATTAAATTCAGTTTTGCTAACCGCGTCATACAACCAAAGTTAATGTGACAAAGTCGTGAATGCCAAACATTCGACTCATTCGAAGTAAGAATATTATTCACAACCTTATTACAACCAATGTCAAGTAAAGAAAAGCGGAACAAGCCTCCGCAATCATAGCCTTTTCCAACAAATGTTCCATACTTAGAAAGTATACATTTATTAGACTCAAGAACTATTTTATAACCATCTCGACACAATTGAGAGCCACTAACAAGATTTCTTTTGATTGAGGGGACATGCTGCACGTGCTTCAATAGTACCGTCTTTCCCGAAGTAAACTTCAGAATGACCGTACCAACACCAAGAACACGAGCATGTGACCCATTTCCCATCAACAAGTCTCCTGTCACTCCGGCCTGATAAGAAGAAAACAAAGAGATATCAGCACACACATGTACATTAGCCCCAGTGTCAATCCACCACTCAGGTGTTTGACAGACAGAAAGGACAATGGGTGTTGGATTACCGTACCCAAGAGTCCCTCCAGTCTCGCTAATGACCACGTTTGCAGATTTCTTCTCCTGCTTAACTTTGCGGTCTGGGCACGCACTTGCCCAATGCTCAGTGCTCCCGCAAACAAAGCAGCCACTGTCTTTCTTTTTCTTCTTAAAAGTGGTTGTTTGCTTAGGCTTCTCACCCCTCTTCTTCTTCTTCTTTGATGAGGTAACCTTTCGCACCATATTGGCACTAGAAGGTTCTCCTACGCTCTTTCCACGTGTGTCTTTTGCTTTCGCCCTTTCCTCAACATCAAGAGTCCCAATGAGTTCAGACACGCTAAACTCCTGTCTCTTATGTTTCAGTTGGGTAGCAAAATCCCTCCAAGTAGGTGGCAACTTAGCGATAATACCGCCAGCCACAAACTTGTCAGGCAACACACATGGAAACGGTTCGAGTTCTTTTGCCAGAGCCTGAATCTCATGAGCTTGTTCAACTACAGAACGGTTCTCAACCATCTTGTAGTCAAAAAGCTGCTCCATGATATACAGTTCACTACCGGCATCAGAAACACCGAACTTAGCGTCCAGAGCATCCCATAGTTCTTTCGCAGAGGTGCACGTGATATATGAATCCTTATACTTATCGGCAAGAGCGCTAATCACGGCGCCTCTGAACAGATTATCAGCCATATTGAACCGTTCCTCCTCCTCTGGAGTGAACTGTTCTGGCCTACCGTTCGCGGCGTGATGGCAGTTCATTGCTGTAAGCCACAGGACCATCTGCGCACACCACCTCTTATAGAAAGACCCATCAAACGCGTTCGGTTTCAGTGCAGCAGCAAAACCGCTAACAGAAAATTGCCTAATATCAGGTTTTTGGATTGTTAAGAAATTAGGCATTTTCCTACTTAATTTAATCCATAAATTCCTCAATAAGGTGATAAAAACGATGAACAAATTGATCAGAATGCAGAACGTCCACGGTCAGGGAGTCGATCGAGCAGTCGCGATGTCGCTCCCCAAAAACCTGATCGCCCGCACACCCGGCAGATGTCGCATGCGGAACGGGGTTTCGGAGGCCTGCTCTCTCGAATGAACAGACGTGACCCCTTCGAACGAACAGACGTGACTCCTTCGTAGCGAAAAGGCGTCGATTCATATGGGACGCACCGTTTCAATATATCAAAACTTCCATGACGGACGGACGCCACGCCACGCCCGCACGCACCGCACCGCCCGCCCGCCACGGCTCGGCGGCGGCGGCGCGCGCGCGCGCGTGTGGTTCACCACTAGCCTCTCTCAACTTCTCTAGGGGATCAACCGGAAATCCACCTAATAAGTCGAGTTTATTTATGGTAGGAATCCCATGTGGGACTAAACCATTAATGCACTAATTATGGGCCTAGACTAATTGATTATTATTATGGGCTAAAAGCCCATAATCTCAACATGATGGTCATTGTTAGGTGCTTCAGCCGCAGCATCTCCATTTGCATTCAGAAAAAAAGTTTTTCCTAAAAAAAAAAGAAAATACAAACGTGATGACTAGATCTAAAGTAACATATGTTACCTAAAAGCATGCTGCTTTTGAAAACTTACTAAAACACTTGAACATAAAAGCATATGCACGTTGGAAATCTATCGTGTTTTTAAAATCACGACAAGTCAAATAATAAGAACCAGAGTCGCACAGGAAACGCATTTCACAACCAGTTGCTTTCTATTCCGATTCGGAGAATGGGATATGAAGAAGCTAAGGCCTATTCTGAGATTGTGATTGGCTACACGTCCTATTCCTATCCAACCTGGTCAAGTTCTTTGAAAGAGGGAAACAAAAACGGCGCTCAAACGCTACCTGCGGAAAATGGAACTGCTTCTTCGCATTTCATGCAGGAGCAAAAAGGGACGGCGCGACGGGCCTGATGGGAACGAGTGCATATTCCTCAAAGGAGGCAGCGTGTTTCGTATGTCAAGCTCCCATTGGCTTTGTGCAGGTCAAAAGTCTTTGCCTTCTGTGGTACGAAGAGGCCTATGTGACAACGCGACAGATACATTTCGGTACCATTCTTTGTACATTGTGTGAGGGAAACAGAAGCAGAGATGTGGTCGATACAGACAGAAAACAGGGTTTGACCAAAAATTACTAACAGTACAGACGTGCCTTACAAGCTGAATTTGAGTTCAGTTGTGTTGTATGGATCTCCCGCAGCTGAAAATAAAATTGTTTGCAGCCAAGGGTGGGTTTGTGAAAAATGAGCTCTTCCATCTGAACAACATATCGATAGCTCAAACTATAGGCAGTGGAAAACTGTAATGAAATAATAAGTGTCATCATTGAGATCATAATAAACACACAGCCACACATTCTACACAACATACTGGCTATCAGCAATCCTACTTGGCCCTCCCTACTGGATCACACACTGTCAGCTGTGTTGACTGACACGATTACAGTTATTGAGGGGCCTACATTGGTCAGACAAATAATCATATCGCCCTATCAACGGCAATATAGGGAATATAATCTTGACGTCAGTGAAGGGAAAAGGAAACGAACACATCAGTGTGTACTGGTACAATGGACATATCATCTGATGAAGGCATGCCTTCGTGCCCCTCTCTCGTCCACCTGAAGTTGCGGAGACTTCGGCCGGGTCACTTGCTTGGTCGACCTGCATAACATCAATCGCCAGCATGTGAGCGTCAGGAAGACGAATATTGGATATGAAAACAAAACTGGGCTTCCTTTTACTCACTTCTGGGGACGGAATGGTCTGTCGAACTTCGGTAGAGGCCGTGCGTGAGGTACCATGGTTCTCCTGAGCTGCTTCAGCGCCTTCTCTTCCTCGATCTTCAGATAGAGATTCATATCAGCAAGGCATTTGAAAGAATTCATGCAGCTACATAACCATTTGAGGAGAATATGTGTAGCTAGCTACAGAACCATTTGAGGAGAATATATGTGTACCTTTTGTGCGAATTCGTTCTCCTCTCGCAACCTTTTGTATGTTTTCTCTTTCTCTTTTATCTGCATCATAAACAAAATTAAGCAAGCATTTCTATGTTGCACTGAACAAAAAGATATACATGGGTAAATGCACTGACCATGTTATCAAATTCTGATCTCTGTACAGCCCTTTCATCAACATGTAATGCAAATTGCTGCACTTCAGTGAGAGGCTTCCGTTCTTTCTCTGGAAGAGGAATAGGATCTCTACAAGAAGATTACAAATGCTATTTAGTATCTTGCCAATGAGAAAGGAAGTATTCTCGAGGGACAGATGACTTACTCTTTCATTATGGGTTGGGCCTTCACAAGTCTCCGCTGTGCCTCTTCCCTCTCCATCCGTTGTCTCTCTTCCATCAGCCTTTGCTGCTCAATTTCGTGGCGCACCAAACTTTCCAGCTGAAATCCTTCAGGTCTCGTGCAGGGCTTCGGTTCTGGCTTTGGCGGCACCTGAACGGGAATCATTTTAGGTAAGATTTAACTAAGAAATGACTCAACAAGAAAAGAAATTCAGAAAGAATTTTTCAGGTACCACTGGATAATCTGTGGTGTACGGGTAAGGGTTAGCCTTGTGAAGTCTGGCCTTTTCCTCCTCCATCTGCTTCTGTGCTAGCTGAGCAGCTAGCTGCGCCTCTTTTAGATGGCCTCTTCCCTGCAAGAAGGGCGTATATTAGTAATTTTCTGCAATAAATATGGTGTGAAATGCTATAAATGCTCACGAATTCATATTTCACTAACCTCTGTATGAAGATTGAAAGGGTTTGGTATGGTGATTCTGGGAACACCTTTCCTATCCGAGTGTGAAGAAGATTCAGAGTAAAGAGAGAGCTACAAAACAGGAGAAAGTAAATGGGTGAAATTCTTGACAAAAACAAAACAGGTTATTTGGTTAGCATGACATGATTTTCAATAACAACCTTGTCAAATAAATCAGTAACTGACGGAGGAGGGCCCAGGCGATCATCGGTTGAAAAATGAAACTCTTTGGGTGCTGTCACCTGAGGCTTTGGATGGGCAAACACGCCAATGTCTCCCTTGCTCTCAAGAATCTGCATGACGTGAAGTTCAAGGTGAAGCCAAATCATAATCTCAAATTTATACCCATTTCAAAGACAAGTGATAGTACCTTTCTGTTCAGTGGCTTGGCCTTGAACTTGGGGGCCTTCTCTAATTCCTCCAATTCCAGTTCCTGAGAACTTTTCACACTGTTGAAAGACAATGATGTTACACTACACTACTAGAAAAAATCATCATATATGTCCAAATGTTTGTAATAAATTGGGATGCAACAGGGGGCAAAGACAAACCTTGGTGGCCGAGCACGCATTGCAGTGTGAAGCTGCGGCGGTTTTGGTGCTGTCAGTTTCAGTGGCTTATTCTGACTCTGCAATATTTAAGCATTAAACTGTCAGTAATAATAGTAACTTGCATCCTAATAGGTGTCAGGCAAGTAAACTTACCCTGATTGACACCACAGAAGATGCTTCTGAACAGGTGTCAGCGTGTCGAGTTGCTCTCTCCATTGTTTTAAGATGGAACTCCTGTATTTCAAAGGCACCATCAATGAATTAATCAATAAAAGAAGAGTCTAAAAAAAACTAATGAATTTTGTCTTATATACAGAATACGCACATTAAATTCAGGAACCTGCGGGGTCTTCCTGGGAAGAGGGGGGAACACAGGAGCTTCAGCAATCTGAAAGCAGAAATAGCAAGTAGTTGGGGCTCAGCTCCTGAAATTAGCGGGTAGTTAAAGTCAAACAATTTTTTAGATGTGAACAAATTCTCACCTTTTTGTTAAATGGTCGTGCCCTGAACTTGGGGATCTTGGCCAACATCTCCTCCTCTAGTTCTGCAGAGCTCTTCACTCTGACTGCTCGGACTCTGTGGGAAGTCTGAAGCTCTGGCTCCTTTGGTCTGGTTAACATAAGCTTAGGTCTGTTCTGTGATGCAGCCGCTGCATCCTCCTGCATAGTGCACAAGAAATTCGGATGTCATGCCATTTGATTAATTATCATTACTGTTTTCTTGATTCATAATCCAGCCATAACAAACATATGTATAATGTTATTGAACTTCATGCTAAACTATAACAACTTGAAGAAAATAAGCACATATTAAATGACATAGTATCATAATATCAATGATGCTTAGCAGTCATATGAGTCTTTTTCGTTCTTTGAATTAAC
Source organism: Eragrostis nindensis (assembly GCA_012490785.1). Classification (NCBI taxonomy): domain Eukaryota; kingdom Viridiplantae; phylum Streptophyta; class Magnoliopsida; order Poales; family Poaceae; genus Eragrostis; species Eragrostis nindensis. Next base: position 1,036,671 of record JAAXCT010000093.1, read on the forward strand.
AGAAATACGGTATGGGAAACTAATCTACAACAGAAATATGGAAATGATACAAATACTAACATGAGAGACAGATTTCTTATGAGGTATGCCTAGCTCTCTAGTCCCTGATTCGAACTTCTTGACCATTTCCGCAGCTGAAACATATGCAGTCACTCCCTGTACAACCCAAAATAAGTATCAGATTACCCAGAAAGAAAATATGCAGCATTTGATTTTAATCTCTTCCCAGTCAACACTATAACTATAATGCATTAATAGTGGGAGAGGAATTTAGCACGTACCTTTGCAGAGTGCATATCCTCATGGGACCTCCTCACCTCAGCGCTCCCTAACCCAGTTCTTCCCTTGTGAAGCAGCACCCTGGTCTTGACGTTTAGAATCTGAGCAAAACAGAAACATCAGAAACGTTGCAACATAACAACGACATGGATTTACAATTTTCATCATCAATCCCATTTTCATACCTGTCTAACCCCTCCATCATCCAGCTTCTGCCTCTTCACCGCCTGGTTTTCTTGCGCAATGTCAGTAGCAGCATTAGCTGTCTTTCCAGCCGTCAAATCACGAGCGCCCCTAACAACCAACACAAGTCAGGAAAAGAAAATCTCATCTTAGGAGTATACAAAATGTGGGTCAGCATGGTTCTTACTTGATCACACTCCTCTTGACGCTCGTGGAGCCCACAACACCTGCTTTGGACATGCTCGCCAGGGTCTTCGGAGTGCGCGCCTCTGTCTTCACAATAGATTTGGCATCGGTGGAAACTGCAGGGGCAATTTTGATAGGAGGTGGAGGCCTCTGCAGCTTAGGCGTGCTAGCAGAACCACCATCCGCTGCTAGGGCCACGGCAATGTCAAAGTCAGTATTAAGACGAAACTACAATCTCGAGCAGTAATGTGATCAAAGGACATAGATAGCATGTAGCAACCCACATTTTGCAGACTGGTCTCTGGTCGGCTGGAACTCAAAAGACTTAGGTGACTCCTTTTTCTCCTCTTCGGCAGGTGGCGATTCCAACATTTCATCGGCTGGAGGAGACTCAGACATTTCTTCAGGACACGCAGCACTGGCAAAACAACAAGGGCACAACCCGTTCAATATGCCAACCAAGGAGCTCGATATCGGGCAAGATATAAATTCCAGCCCGAAGAGGTTACCTTTCCTCCTCCTGCTGCTGCTGGTGGTTGCCAGAATTGGCACATTTCACACCGGTTTCCGCCTCGCAGACCTGAACAAATCTCAGAACATGAGCACTAAGAAACTACAGGAGCAGGACTACTGCTAAAAACTGTGGAGAGCACAGGGAATGAGGAACGAATCACATACAGATCCGAACGATGCGTCTTTCACCTCCGGCGGGCTCCTGAACAAAACACAAGAGGAAGGAACAAACAAACGAGGTGAGTAATTAGCCAACTAGTTGCCACAGCCACGAATGGATTTCAGAAAGGGGATTCCCCGGCGCTTACCCGTCAGCCTCAGCAGCGTGTCCGGCAGTCCCCTCCTCCACGGCGTCCTCCTGCACAATCGCAAACGCAAAGGTCGCGGGATGAGAAGAACTGGAATTCAGAGCGGTAACAAGGGCGGAACCGGATCGATTCGGGTCCACTCGTTTCCTCACCTTCGTGGCCGGCTCCTCGGCCTCGGCGAAGTCGCAGAGGAAGGTGACCTTGACCCCCGCCCTCGACTCCCTGATCCTCGAACCGAACGCTGCGGGCAGGAACACGGAACAAAAAAGGAGTCAGAGAAACCTCGACGATGAGGGGGATCGGGGGGCGGAACTGGAAGGGAATCGGGGGCGATCGATAAGGGAATAGCCTACGTGAGGGGGCGTGGCTGGCGCTGGCCTCAAACCAGGCCTCGGCGGCGCGGACGGCCTCCTCGGTCTCCTCGTTGATGAAGTCGAAGAACCTCGGGGCGGCGAACTCGTACGCCGGGTCGATCTGGCACGCCGCCGCCGCCGCAGTCCCCGTGTCGGGCGCCATGGGTCTTGTCGATGCGGGAATCCTAGGCTAAGGACTTGGGGAATTCAGGCTAGGGTATCTCTCTCTCTCTCTCGCTGATGAAGCGGGGAGGGGTGCGGGGAAGAAGAAGCAAGAAGGTGTGTCGTCGGGGGATCGGGCGGTAGTGGTGGGGAGGAGAAGAACGTTGGGGGAGGCGCCTCTAACGGTCGGCTGATTCGAACACTGTGCCGAAAGGGGCAGGGGGTTAAGAGCGTCTTGATCATGGTGGGTGGGGTGGTGGTGGGTAGTGCACGCGCCCCGCCTGCAACGGCTATTTTCCCGCTAGACTGCGGGTGGGCCCGTAAGGGATTAGCGAGGTGTCAACAAAGATTTACTGGCCTGATCAGGAGGAGGAACCGCCGAACTGGGCCGGCGCATGTCGTGTCGTGAACCCAGCAGCGTCCGGTTCGGTCTCACAACGCGTCGGTCGCTCTAGCCTGGCCGAGCTAGGTCCCTGGATGGTGGGACCCCTCCGTGAGGTGTCTTTTTTTTTGGAGGGAACCCCTCCGTGAGGTAGGGGGTCGTTTGCGGCGATGGCCCTGCTTCTTGGGCTGAAGCTGCTATTGGACCTAGGCTGATGATCCACTGTTGTCTAAACGAAAAGAAAACATTAGCCATGAACAAAAATACATGAACTTGTTTTGGATAATGGAACGCAAGAACTTAACCTTTCGGGGATCCTTTTCAGCTTGTGGAGATGGAGTGATGAGTTGGCGATCAACATGAGAGCAATATCACAGGGCACATCAAATGGACGGAAAGTCCTTGGGTACCTTATACCAGGAAGTCCAGGACTCACATTTTCCCAATAATATATGGAAGAATGACCCTCCAAAATTAGCTGAGGCCAAACAAATCTAAAATTTTAAGCATTTTTATACTGTTAAATATTTGGGTATGTTGCGAATGTTCTTGGGATGTTTATACACGTACGACGGTTGCAGTTACATTACAAAATGATGAGGGAAAATGTTATTCACCATGAACAGAACAAATGAAACAAGAGATGGCAGCATAAGCCGCTGAGATCATCTAGCAGAAAGAGAGTTCTAATGGCGGCGTTATGTACACTCAAAATTAATTATACACTGAATCAAAGATAGAATCTCTTCCAATTTTTGTATTGGCTGTAGATCAAACGGAGTTGAGGTCCTGCGACACTTGGTTTTGCCACCTGCAAAAATGGCAGCGACTCATTCCTTGTTATAGGTACATGCTAACCAAGGCGAAGAAAGAATAGCTGTGGACTAACCTTGTAAGGAGGAACCTTGCCAGAGGGCTAACGGTAGGAGCAGCCAATGGTGGCGTGTTAGCTGATTTCTTGTTGCTTGCTGGTTCCAAGGGAATTTCAGATTTCTTTGTGAAAACCGAAGCTGCCGTCTCCTGAAGACCTTGCAACGAGGAATCCTTTGAGCTGCATGGGACAGGTATCTATCACTACAAAGCTGACAAAATGCAAACAGTTGCACGCGTGAGAGAAAACAGAGTCAGATAGCATAGTGATGGCCGCACCTTCCTAACCGGTGTAGCAATCTGCCGATCAGAACCTCGCATGATCCAGGTAACTCATGTTCTAGATCCATCAAGGAATTAAGGAAAGCATGGACAACAGGACGTTCAAACTTGTCACCAGTAGCCTGCAGCACAAGGGAATAACAAGAAAGTCCAAAGTTGGAAGACAGACCGTTCAAAATGGAAGACTCCTTGCGGCCTAGTTATAATTTACCTCTTTTAGACAAGGGATTATCAAAGATGAAATTGCAGGTGAAGCTACAGAACTAGAAGCTCGAGAAGCTGATTGCCCATCAGGTAACTGCTGCGTTCTGCGACTTTTTTGCATATCAACATTCTCACTGTAGTAAAGAAAACGTTCTGTCAAGAAACACTAAAAAAATAGGACAGAATATTTCCACCTTCGAAGTGACAAGTCCTAAATTTTGAATACCTTTGGACCTCTTGATTCTTTACTCCAGAAACTCTATGCTCATGTGACTCCTTTTCATGCCTGTTGATGACAGGTCTTTCCCGAGCATTTCCCTTTCTAAACCCAGCTTGCAGAGCAGCCTTCGCCTGCATGTATCATGCAACTACATTAATAACTGTGTTGACCATTAAGCACAAGCAGAAAACTGGGAAAAAAGGTGCATATGCATCACCTCTGCAAGGTTAATAGCACTATCCTCAAGTGAAGCGCTCGATGCCTTTTCTTGGATCCCCAACCTTGACCTTGAAGATCTTGGAGTTTCGGGTTCTTCACTTTGACTACGAACAACAGTCCCACTGGAAGACATATCTTCATACGAGGAGAATCTGCTGGGAGGCTAATAAGTAAGTTGTATCAGATGCCGCTGCTTATTTATATGTTCATCTTGTTTAAGGAGAAAGTAGGACTACTAAACATCTAAACAATATCACAATGCTACCTTGGAACTGTGATTTGTAGCTGCTGATTGTAACTGTGATGGTCTGGGGGAGCGTAATACAACAGTTCCTGACCCACTCACCGACTGGTCAAACTGGCAAAGAACTGGTTGTTAGTAACACCATTAACCAAGTTACACTCCAGGCAGATGAAAATCTTACATCTTCTGTAGATTCGAGCCTCCCACGTTCTGTATGTGCCTCTCTCGACAAGCTTGATGCAAGCGATTGTGCCTCTCTCGACAAGCTTGATGCAAGCGATTCGTCAGATCCAGTCCATGATGTCCTCCAATGATTTTCTCGGTCAGCAGTATGAGTTGGTGTATCTGGACTATGAGGCACATCAAATCTACCATCCTTGGTGGAGGAAATCTGAGGTGGCCTTGACCCGACTCGAACAGTTCCTGTGCCCTCTGATCTATCAGGAAAATCCCGGCCAGCAGCTTTCCTGACCGTTCCTTGACTACAATAGAGGGACGATAAAAGATAAGTGGCGTGAAAATCGAAACGAAGTTAAATTACTATAGTGTTGAGTCTACCTCAAAGTCCGAGATGTATCTTTTGCCCTATCCACCTTGATAGTACCTGTGCCAACATCATCATCTTCGATATTTGTCCGGCCATTTTGTGTGGCATCCATGCTGTTTTTTACAGCAAATTTTGGTCGCTCTCTACCAATACCAGCAAGAGGCACACATATGAGATATAAATAGAGCTTCAGGTATCAATTAAGCATATGCTACCATTTACTCGATTTTCATTAAAATGGTGTACCACAAACCTTATTCTCTCGAGAAGCTTTGGAGTTTTTCTGGCATTTTTTATAAAGCGATGCTTAAGAAGCTCTTTGGCACTAGGCCTCTGCAAAAATGTGACAGGGAGCTCTAAGAGAAAATGAGACCAGAATAAGAATTCCAGGTGCGGGCAGAAACTCATAATATGAAGTATACCTCTGCTGGATTCTTCCTCAAACACAATGACACAAACTCCTTCATCGGTTTAGAGAAATGCTCATCAAGCTGCATAATAATGAATACCAATTTATCTTCTTGCAAAGAACTAAACATCACTTTGGATAGGTTGTAATACACTTTATAACAGTAGTTTTAAAATAAACAAATGACCTGAGGTGGATTTTCACGAGGTATCATGAAAAGAACTCTCATGGGATGAATGTCTGCCAAGGGAGGTTCACCTTTTGCCATTTCTATAGCAGTTATACCCAAAGACCAGATATCCGCCTGCATAACGACACAAACTTAACCAACAATGCATAATACAAAGCAAACTGCCAAACAAATGCACAAGTACCTTCTCGTTGTACCCTTCAGAATTTTGAATAACCTCAGGTGCCATCCAAAAGGGAGTTCCAACGAATGTCTGAACAAATCAAAGTCATCAAACTAATATAACGGACTACTCTCAAGTTAATCAACGTAAGATTGAAACAAACACAACCTGATAAAAAATTCAACAAGGGAAGTAGTATTGTTATCAAGCCAAATGCTAAGACGCTCCAATATCAACATCAAAGACAATAACGACCTTCTATGTAGTGCTGGTTCAACTGATACAAAAAATTCATGTTTATACATATCAAACCTAACCCTCCTGACACTAACTTAACTTGAGACACTTTGGTTCTTGAATTTTCATGGACTGTCCACTCCTCTCCCTTCCCTAAGGCCACCTACTCACCCAAAAAACATGACAAGATGTCCAACCAGACTCAAGACTGATTAACCCCAGCTATTCGGATCTACAATAATGCGATGTCACAAATAACTATCTGTGATTGTAGACACAAAACGAAGAGCAAAAAGCATATGCCATTACCATGAATAATATACACCCTCAGGCCATTCACTTGTTCATGACATGGTGAATTTGTAAAAACCAGCATAGGCAACACCCATGAACTTATATGTTGACAATACGCAGAAACATTGATAACCTGACCTTATGAAACATGTTTAAATAGTACCTTTCTCCTAGACATTGTTTTAGTCAACTGTGCTGAAACACCGAAATCTGCAACCTATGCAACACAGATAGAAACATTAAAATATCTATTACAAACTAAGAATGATCAAATACAAAGATACGCAGCTCTCCTGCACATTCGAGAAAAAAAAAAGAATGATCAAAAGCACAGATCATATAGAATTTATACCTTCACATCTCCGCTTTCTGTGAGTAGGATATTTGCCGCTGCAAAATATCAAACAATGTTGTCCATTAGAATGTGAACCATATTTTGCATTACAAAATAGAGATAAAAAATGTACTGGCAATAAGATATCCAGATTAATTAGTCTTTCTACAAGAGTACAATCTTCTTTTTGTGTGGTTTTAAACAGAATCCAATGTAATCAGTCGTTACACGTTTTATTGAGTGAATAGTTTTAATTGGCAACCCATACGATTACATCTTAACCCTTCGTAAGACCTGAGGTGAAAATTTTAAGATCCACCTGTTTGAACATAATCCTCCAGCGCACTATAGTGGAAGGGCATTACGAATTGTCCAGCACCAAACACAGACCCTTCTGATTTCTGGATAGGGTGTAAGGGCTTTGCTCTCCCTCCACATCCAATGGCACCCCTAAGACTTAAATTCTACCAAACTTCATGCTACCCCGCCAGCACAAATTCTTTACCAACCTTCAGCATTTTAACCCAACGAAATTTCAATTTGAAAAGAAATAATTTTTTTACTTTTTATACAATCAGAGACTTCCAGCGAATAATAAAATAACTTGATAGACAATATTTTGCAAGATCCAGGTATAACATGGTGCGATAGGAGGAGCTAGTCTCATATTGTGCTGTGTCCTACCAGTGCCACATGATTGAGGCAGTTCAGGTGGAGAAAGGGTTCCGGAACAATATCTGCAATTCTAGATATCTTTGATCTTTCCAATGGAAGCATGATGTGCAAGTGCTATAAAGTCAACAGCTCTTACAGAACAGAGCGACATTCCTATCAGAGAGCCTCCTGCCCATGGTTTTTACAGTCTTCTGATTGATGGACAGGAGAGAATCAGAACGTAATTACACAAACTACTCTAACAATTATGAATCAATGGTATACTAGACCGCATATCCACATCTGACTCTGCACTTGCTGCTCAATTGAATGACTTGAGTCTTATCCACATCTAGCTAATTTTACTTCCATGACAACAAATATACTCCCTCCAGGGTCCAAAAGGAAGTCGTTTTGGACATTGACACGGTCTTCAAAATATAATTTTGACTAATACTTTTTGCTATCAAATATTTATAAAATATAATTAAAGTGTATTTTTATGAAACCATATTTCAATACGAATCTACTCATATCATTTTCACATTTCTAAACTTAACACATTAAAATATTTTACAGTCAAAGTTTAACAGTTTGGCTTAGGACAATCTCGAAACGACTTCCTTCTGGACCCTGGAGGGAGTAAGTTCACAAACCAACTGGAGGTCAACTAGAAAAAATTATCTAACACACTAGGGCATGGATCCTGTAAACATATTGCTGATAAGGTGAGTCCATTAAGAAAATTTATACACTACCACGAAGTAAACGCAATTCAATTGAAGAACTGATTCCGATGTATATCCTGAGTAAATTGATGCTGATTGGAGAGTCAAATGGCTATTAGGTATGTATTATTTTTTCCAAAATAATGGATATCCACAAAAGGTAAACCGATTCCAATCTATATCCTTAGTAACTTGGTGCTGATTGGAGAGTCAAAGGGGTATCAGGTACTAGGTTTTTTTTTTCTAAATAGTGCATATTCACAAAGAAGACCCTGATAAGAGAAGGTAAGAAGAGAAGTAATCAAGACCTTTAATATCACGGTGAATCTTTCCTTCAGAATGCAGATATTCAACTGCGTGTAGCAAGTCCCTCAGGATAAAAGCAATAGACATTTCATCCAGGGGAGGGCCAGCTTGGAGCTACGTGCAGAAATGAAAGTCAGTGCGACAACTAAACACCAATCATGCAATCATAATGATGCTTGATAATAGAATAGTGCGCTAAATTCACTTTTAGCTAAATAGTATTAAACATTGTGCTGTGTCAAAAGAGTTACAATATACAGAACATACAAGATCAGCAACAGAACCACCGGCCATGTATTCCATCACGATCCATAGTTTAGTCTGGTGAAGATACGAGCCGTAATAGTCGGTTATATATGGGCACCGGCATTGTGACAAAACAGATATCTCCTGTAAAAGGAAACCGATCTTTTAGGTAAAGAACATTCCACATCAACTGCATGCTAAGCTGATCCCATGACAATCTAGCATCTAATACGGTGCACAAGGTGAAAAGTACGAAAACTTATGACCTTTTGGATGTCTTCAATGTCATCCTCACTGCATGGAAAAAATTGAAAATATGTATTAATACACTGGACAAAAATCTTAGGGAATAGAAAAGGAAAAGATGAGTCAGAATCCGAAAGGAGAAACGGATGAAACACTTTGTAATTAGTTCGTTCCAGGAAAATAGTCATAAAGGTGAGATAAGATCATCATGCCTATTAAATCTTTCTACATTACATAAGAAGGTTTTCTTTTTTCCATGGCGACTTTACAAGAAGACTAGTGTGATGTAGTTATATGATACTTATGACATTACTTTGAGAAATGTAATGTGTAAGAGCATAAAGTCATAAAGCTTGGCAAATTGATGCAATTCCACAAATGGATCTTACACATTAAATTAATTGTGTAGAATAGAGGTTAAGAAACAATTATCATGAGCTTCAGCACAGTCTATCTCTCTTTTTGTCATATATTCAAAGAAATGAACATCACGGTTGGAAGTAATGCAGTTAGCAAATGGTGGAGCGGCATTGCAAAACAAAAGCCTAACAACTAAAATGTTAAAGTAAAATTCATTGTAGGGACTCACGCTTCTTCCAGATCAATAACTTTTATTGCAACCTCCTTACCAAGTTCCTTGTCAAACCTACAGTAATGCAAAATGAATATTGAGAAGGCATCAACAAATGAAGAAAGAGAAAACTAGAAGTACACACACAGGCAAAATATAAGTGCAACAAATGGCAACAGATATGCAAGAAAACTACTCTATAGCTAATATAGTGAATGCAGAAACAAGTCAGCATAACGTCATTCTCCACGAAAACAGCATGTCAACTTCTATATTCATTTAATGTGGAGTAAGTTGTAAAAGTATGTTGAGCAATGAAACAAGCACAAAGCAGGATTTTCAATTCATATATTACTTATTTTTCTACTCCGAAGGAAATACTTGAAATATAAAAGAAACAGAATATAAAAGTTGACTGAGTTATCAGTTACTAACATTCTGAACCAGTTCCCCATTTCAAAAGTGCCCATCACTTACATGAACGAAAACATTTTCAGCTTGAATCAAGTTGACGAGCATATTCTCACAAGGACTCTCACCACAAGCTATAGTACATAAGTCGAATAACCTGCCATCCACTGTTTCAAAGTTGGTCGTGTAGCCCATCTAGACATGAGGCCGCTACACGCCACGCTCCTACCCAGCACTTAGCCTGCTGCCTAGCCAACCAAATGGGTATCGAGCGATCAGCCAATAGGCACCACTCTGCCACACACAAATACTTTCTTGAGGCAGCACTTCCCTCCAAAGCGCACCAATCCAATCAGCATAAGTGCTGTGTAAGCTCATCTCGGTTAGCCACTAAATCTGCCCGGGTAGCCTTTCCTGTTTCTCCGGATAACTCAAACCACATTCATTCCCACCAGATCCCCATCAAGGCATCAATGCCACCGACTTAACGCGAATTAAGAAGGTAGATAACATCACAGATGCTACTCGGCTGGCCACTCGATCAGCTAAATACCAACGCCCAATGCCCAAATTCGCCCTGAAACAGTCACCCTCTCGAACGCCGCTGCTCGAGACCCCAATGCTGCTCGACATCAACCAGCCCGCCGCTCAGCAGATCACAATACGCGAGCGATAGGAACAGGGCGAAACGAAATTTGCGTACAGCGAGCGAGTGGGTGGGGGGGGGGGGGGGGGGGGGGGGGGGGGGAATCAGCCGTACCCTTTGTAGACGTCGCCAAATGAGCCACGGCCGATGAGGTCGCGGTTGCTGAACCGTGCCTCGATGGCGGCCGCCATCGACGCCGAGTCGGACATCCCACCAACGCGCGGGCTGGCTCCCCCGAGATCCGGCCTCGGTGGCGCCCCCGCGCTCGCTAGGGTTTTGGTGGGAAGGGATCCAGGGGCTCGCCCGCCGTCTTCCTCCTGGCGCTAGGGTTTGGATTCGGGCAGCGTTCGTCTCGCGCTACTCGCTGCTTCCGGTTGCGCCCATTTCTACATGTCGCAAGATTTGCCTGTTCGTCCGGGAGAGAGAGAATTTTTTTATTATTTAACCTATTTTTAATTAATATTTTAATAATAACCCGGACCGAACTAAATTTGCAGATCTAGCCCATTTGGTCGCGGCGAACGACTTGGCGCGACCAACAGGCGAGTCGCGGCAAATACTTTGGCGCGGCAGTCTGCCACGTCAGCGTTGACGGCACGGCGACCACGAGTCGCGGCGGATGGTTTGGCGCGACTCGTCAGCCCGTCGCGCCGTCGCGATGGGCGCGGCTGGCTGGTTAGTCGCGGCATACTGTTTGGCGCGACCGGTTGTGACTTAGGCCCGCGGCGCCCGCCCGGGCGCGGTCTCCTTTCTTCCTCCTCGGTCTCTCCTTTTCTCTTCTCCTCTGTTGGACCCCGTCGGCCCCAAGCAAAGTTCGTCGAATCCGGCCGCCCTACTTGGTGAATCGACCCGAAATCGCGGGGCTACGCCTCTCCAAGGTAACTCCTCCATCTTGTCCAACTACATTTCCATAGGGATTTGAAATATGACCGGATTGAGGTAGTTAGGGTTAGGCATATTCAAGGATGCGTGGTGGTATATTTTGTACGAATGGAGGTTTATAGGAGGTCATGTATCGTTCGATGGATGGCTTGTAAATTGTGGAATGTGTGATTGACGTATATGATGGATGGGTTGCATGGCATATTTTAAGACAATAGCAATCGGGTTGCATTGCATTTATGTAGAGGGAAGTAGATAATCATTTTCAAAACTTTGTAGATGGACCTTTTGGTTTTGGCTGGCATGGCATTTGTGAATGAATGGTAATCGGCTAGATAATATAAGGACGAATGAGGTATATGAGGTATATGTAGTGTAATCGATTGTAGAAATGGCATGGCATTTATGTGGAGGGTAGTAGTAAATCGATTGTAAAACTTTTTAGATGGAAAATTTTGTAGGTGGAACGGTGAATTGGAATGATGATTTGGGTTTATGTAGAGTGGTTACCTAACTCTAATTTATAACGTTTTCTAGGGAGATGGCTCCTCACCCGCGGTACCGGCTCCTTGACACCGTGTATGATAACAAGCACCGCGCTCACCATCTTGTTGACCTTGGTCAGGTAATAAATTGTTGTTGACAGAAAGAATAATGTATTTGCTTTTTTAATTCCAATATGCACTATTCGGAGTGTAATTGTATTTCATTGCAGGTGCTGACGCCGTTGCGGTCGCGGACCCACAAGCCTATGCCATGGAATGAGCGCTACGCTCCGTACATACGACGGGCGGGGTTGTTGCCTTTGGCGCGGTTGGTCAATGCAGGATTGCCCCTAATGGACTCACCTGCCCTCACGGCACTTGTGGACCGTTGGAGGCCGGAGACTCACACTTTTCACCTGCCGTGTGGGGAGGTCACGGTGACGTTGGAGGACGTTGCTATGATCTTGGGTCTCCCAATCGATGGAGATGCCGTAACAGGAATAGTGCAGCCGGTAGGATGGAGAGACATGGTTGAGGGTGCTTTGGGGCTGAGGCCGCCTGAGGCTGATGAGGATGTCAAGGATAGGAAGACGACTGGGGTTAGCTCGGCGTGGCTAATGCAGAACTTCAGCCAGATGCCAGAAGAGGCTGCGGAATTATTGGTTGAGAGGTTTGCTCGGGCTTGGTTGTGGCACTTGATTGGCGGGTTTCTGTTCCCCGACGGTAGTGGAAACACCATATCTTGGATGGTGTTTCCCATTATCGCAGGGCCATGGGAGACTATGGCTACTTACAGTTAGGGTTCGGCAGTGCTTGCGTACCTGTACCGGCAGCTTTGTGACGCGTGTTAGAGGATTGGAAATAGCTCAAGCATTGGAGGCTGTTTGTACTTGCTACAGGTTTGGATGTGGGAACGGTTTCCTATTGGTAGACCTGACCGTGCACCGGCGGAGGTAACGTTAAATGTTGTTAAAGAGTCTATCTTTATGTATGTTGCTGTTACTAATGAATTTGATGTGTTAATGCAATGCAGGAGTGGGAATTTGACGACGAAGGGTCTTTGCCAACTGTTGGGTTCATTTGGAAGAATTGCATAAATGTGGTCGGAAATTCAAAAAGACGTTACATGTCGTACATGAACGAGTTCGATGTGTTAACTCAACATCAGGTGACTTTCTACATCTACAGAAAAATTTTCTTTCCTCTTCTTGTTGCAATGTTTGGTAACAACCAATGGACATATTTCGCTGCATCGTTTTGTTTAGGTGGAGTGGCACCCGTATTACCGTGAAGAGAGAATGGAAATGAATCTTAGTCCCTTGTGCAAGCGTGATGCTGAGTTTTGGCGGTTGGAGATGCCCATGATTTTTTACTACGCTGTGGAGTGGCACCTCCCCCAACGCGTGATGCGTCAGTTTGACAGGCTGCAAGTTACAAATGTGTCATGCCCCACGACAAACAAAACTCTTCACAAGTATGTTTCGTGGTTAAAGTTTCATTAATTTACCTGATTCGTAGCCCTATATGAGAAATTTACATGTAATGATTTGGTTCGTTCTGCAGGATGGACAGAAGGAAGCAGAGGGGAGCCGTAGACTGGCCGGAGAAGCACCAGCCGTACATTGCTATGTGGACACACGAGGGCAGCACACCATATGGCCTACCAACGGTCCAGCGCACAGGGCATCCGCATTCAAGGAATACTTGGAATGGTTGCATGAGCACTCTCGCGTCCACCTCCGACCTGCTTTCACTGCTGCCCATATTGCTGACCTACCGGACTCGGGCGACGATGATGACCTCATAGACGAGTACGATGCGGCTACTCGGGTAGGCACCCAGTCTGAGAGAGCGCCGCTTCACAACTACATGGTGCGTAATATGTCTCGCGGCTATAACAATTTAATGTATCATTGTTTATATTCCCGCTGATAGTTGTATGTGTTTTTGCGTTAAAGGCAACTCAAATGGGGCGGCTTGCAAATGAGGCGGGACATGCCTTGCGCCACCCTCAAGGATCGGCACACGAGTTGGGAGCGCTACGAGCTTTTGCGCAGGTAAGCAATGCCTATATTGTGCATTTTGAATTATCTTCTGCAGGCGGTTCAATTAATTAGTGATAACTTGGGTTGTTTCCTCCTCACAGCGGGTGCGTAGGAGCTGTAGGCGGCTTGCTCTGAAGTTGAACTGCATTGAGCAACATGATATAGCGCAGGAAGAAGGATCGGAGAGAGCTCCGTCACGCACGCGGTCCGGCACAAGAACCCCCTCTACATCGACAACACATAGATATGTAACCGGCAACAGCAGTGGTGCATGTCATGAATCGTCGGAGAGCGACGATGATGGGGACAACGATTCTTCTTATGATGACCAGGTACCTTCTCAACCTATTTGAAATTAGCAACATATATTGCAAGCTAAGTGACCTTACACATTGTGCAATTTTCGGATATTGTAGGACGTAATAGGGATTTCCCAAATTCCAGATGCACCCGGCTCTTCACAGCCGTCTCCGCGAGGCCCCCAACAACGAAGAAGGAAGGATGTTGAGAGTGCTAATGTCCTTCCCACTGCCCCCGGCCGTCTTAGGAAGAAGAGGAAGCCCTACACACCGGGGCCATGATTAACCATTTAGGAACTCACTATTTAGCTATGTAAAATAAGTTTGCACCATGTCGTAGGGTTTGTATGACGACGCTAAACATTGTTTGTTTGACTATTGTAAACTATGTTTCCATGTCTACGTTCAACTATGTTTATTTCTGTTTGACGAGTTGCACTATGTTTTTTTTTTGAATAGGAAAAGCTTTACTGAATCAACGACAGTTTACAGTTTACAGAAAAGAAGTAGCACATCAATCATGATTTCAGAGTGGATTCCGTATTTGACGTCAAAAATTGCATCTCTCCAACCTGTCTGCGTTGAATAATCAAGCATGATCTTGATCACAATCAGGATTTCCATTTGTTATTTCCCTAGACCTTGACTACTTTAAGGTTTGCGGTGTGAATTCTCATCATTGTGGCCACAAACGAGGAGAGTCAGATTTTAAGAATCTTTTGAAAAGCTTTGATTTGTGCTATCTGTCTATGTTGGAGTTGTATGATGTGTGAACCAGCCTATGCTTACTGGAAATGGGAAGCCACTGGCGCGACTCGTCCATGAGTCGCGCCAATCGTTATGGCGCGACGCGCCTTTTCCCGCGCGGGCGTCACCAGGAGTCGCGCCAATCGTAATGGCGCGACGGGCCTATTCCCTTTCCCGGGCGTCACCAGGAGTCGCGGCAATCGTTACGGCGCGACGAGCCTTTTCAGGCGCGGACGCAACCAGGAGTCGCGCCAGTCGTGATGGCGCGACGGGCCTTTTCCCGCGCGGTCGGTACCAGGTGTCGCGGCAAGTTGGTTGGCGCGACTCTTCCCAGCTGTCGCGCCCATCAGTTTGGCGCGACTAATCGGTCTCAAAAAGCAAAAGATTCCTTGGTCGTCGGTCCCGCGGGCGGTTCTTTCCTTCGTCCTCCGGCCCCTTTGGCGTCCTTTACTTTGTTCCCCCTCGTCGTCGGGTCTTACCATATGTGCAGACCCCATCGCGGGCTATACGACTCTCCAAGGTGACACAGGCATGTTGACCAATTAGATTTGCAAATGTTCTTGTTTCGTGCTGGGTATTGTTAGTTAGGGTTGACACGAATATAACTTATATGTTGCATTAATGGTGAGGTAATTACTAAGTCGTGTGAAATTTATGCAGATGGACCGAGTGGTTCGTATATTTTTCGGCGGAACGGTGGATCGGATCGGGGAATTGGTGAACATGTCGGAACAAGTTGTCACATTTGTGAAACCACCCATGTATAGTGAAGTTGAGACCAAAGCACAGACATTTGTTGGTGCTAAGCGTGGTTTGCGATTTCGAGGACGGTTTGATGCTGGTGGAGGTGGTAGAGCTCATTATTTGCTAGAGTTGGGTACGGAGGAAAATTGGTTGCTTTACAAGGAATGTTTGCACGACGCACAAGTTAGAATCGCTGAAGTAATAGTAGATGTTGTTGAACATGATTCAAGAAATACAGGAGGTGGTGCTGGTGGTCGTGGTGCCATTGTCCACGACGGTGAGAACAATGAGGGAGAGGATGAGGCCGTTGATGCTCTGACTCAAGAAGGACCTCCGGTGCATGCTCCTCCTTCTCCATTGGTGCCGGGAACCATATTCGGTTCCATCGATGGCTCGATCGCGGGGTTTGATCTTGCCGTGGTAAACAACGACTTTGACAATGACACATTTGAGGATGACGATAGAGAACAACAAGAAGAGGATAATATTGAACACATAGTAGCTTCCGCATCGGACACCGAGAGCGACCGTGACCACGAGGAGGACCTTGTTGATAATGATGGGGTACCGACTGGATCTGAAGATGTCCCATCAGGAGATAGCAGCGGTGGAACTTATGGGGTTGAGACAGCAGGTGAGGATGTCCGAGGAGAGGAAGTTTTGGGAATGGAAGGGCTCCGCCGTGAGAGACAACGGGTGGAGAGTACCGTCAATGCGGAGATAAATTGGAGTGCAATATACAGTGAGGAGGATCGACGCGCATTGCGGGCGATGAAAGTTTCTTTACCAAATGCACCACTACACGTGGACGTGACTGCAACGACGAATGCATTAAGTGATAATGCTTTCTTGTTAACTGATGGGAGGCCAGACAGCACAAATCCGTTAATCAAAAAGGGTATGATTTTTGATTGTATGGCAGACCTGAAGCTCTTCTTGGAGGATTACGCGGTCCGGCATCACAGGCCGTTCTACATCACACACTCCAATAAGGAGGAGAGGTACACAGTCAGGTGTAAGAGGCTGACATGTTCGTGGGGTGTCTGGGCACGTCTAATAAAGGCAGACGGCAAACGTTGGAAGGTGACAAAGGTGAAACAACCTCACACGTGCGCGTCTGCACACATTGCTCAGGTCCACTCTTAGTGCACGGGCAGATACCTTGGACTTCGTATTGCGGCACTCGTTTGGGCGGACACCAACATCACTGTTTCGTCGTTGATTGAGGCAATTCATGGGTTCACAGGTTATCGAGTTAAATATAGCAAGGCATGGAGGGCGAAACAATTTGCTATGGCAGAACTATGGGGAGATTGGAAGGAGTCGTACAATAGGGTTGCACGTCTACTAAGTGGAATTGCGCATTTTAATCCCGGGACAAAGTATTTCATTGATACCGGAGACAAGCAATGCAGCGATGGTAATGGATGGATGAAACCGGTTCTTCATCGAGTGTTTTGGTGTTTTCCTCAATGCGTGGAGGCATTTAAACATTGCAGACCCGTAATGAGTGTCGATGCCACATTCTTGACGGGCAAGTACAAGGGAACATTGATGGTTGCTGTTGGGATTGATGCGGAGGACCAATTGATTCCTATAGCGTTTGCTATAACGGAGGGTGAGAACAATGACAGCTGGTCTTGGTTCCTAAGACATGTGCGGCGTCATGTAATTGGGCCAGGGAGACAGGTTTCCATGATATCAGATAGGCACCAAGGTCTTCTGAACGCTGCGAGGGAAGAGCTAGATGGATATCCCCCTCTAGTGCATAGGTGGTGCATGCGTCACTTTGCAGCGAACATTTGGAGGAGGCAAAAAAAAAAAGGAAGTTATAAGTGGACTAAAGCTTCTGTGCAAAGCCAAGACGGAGAGGACATTTAACAGGAGACTACAGGATTTGGAAAAGCTTATGAACGAGCGTGCAAAGGATTGGTTGCGGCAACACATGATGGACAAGGGTAAGTGGGCGCAAGCGTATGATGAAGGCGGCTACCGATACGGCATAATGACCACAAATATCTCTGAGGTCTTCAACAATGTCCTTAAAGGGATAAGAGCAATGCCTGTGGCCGCCATCGTTGAGTTCACTTTCACAAATGTAATTTTTACTTTGTGACCCAGTGGCAGAAGGCCCGAAATGCAATAGATGCGGGTAAGAAATGGGGAGATGGCATGGCTGCCAAACTAGAAGAGGAAGGCAAGGTCTCTACGAATCAAGAAGCACGTTTATTCGATCCAAGGCTCTTTGTGTACGATGTTCGTTCAGTGAGTCATACCGACATGGGTGGTGAGAGGTCCGGCGGCCGTCAATATAGGGTCGAGATAGGTGACACTGTTACATGCACATGTATGACTCCTCAATTGTTTCATTTTCCTTGCTCGCATGTCATCACAGCGTGCCGTTCGCGACGTGTGGACTACGAGTCACCTACTTATATGAGTCCTTACTACTCCAAACTTTCCGCTTTAAGAACATGGGAGACAACTTTCGAACCGTGTCTTGATAGCACGCAGTGGCCGGAATATATCGGATTGGACTACGTCCCAGACATTTTGCTCTTGAAGGACAAAAAGGGCAGGCGGAAAAAGAAAAGGTTGCGAATCGAGCTCGATGACACGCAAAAAGGCTACGGCGCCGATATGTATGGATTTGGGGACTTCAATGAGGCTCCTACAAAAGTGCGTTGCACATTATGTCACGAAGAAGGCCACAGAATTGAGCACCACAAAATGGGTCCGAAGAACAAACCAAGACGTAGGGCTAACACAACTCATCGGGGATCTGGAAATACTACGTCTCTTGATGTTGGATCTTCAAGTTCAACGCAGGTAACATATTCATTGGTTCGATAATTGTATTCATATTAACCCTATTTTACATAATAACGATGTTTCATTTGCACAAAGTTCATGAACTAATTGTACTGTTTTGCAGGTACATGGGCCCCCACCAGCGCTACCCGCTCCTTGACAACGTCTACGATGACACGCACCGCGACCACAGTATTGTCATTGAATGACATTGACCCTCCGACGTGTTCTTTTTTTTTATAACCGGTTTACAACATTGTTCCATTGTGTGTTGAACCATGTAACATGTGTGACAACTATGCAGAACTTGTATTTTGTGAAATTTCGACATGCCATATGGTTCTACTATATGTGTTTCTATTTTCGTCAACGAATATATAATTCGTCTGGGCATAACAACACCAAAGTCGGTAGTTGGCGCATGCTGGGATTTGCAGTAGTCGCGCCAATCTGTCTGGCGCGACCAGGACTTAGAAAAATTGTTCGCCGAGCACCCTTTCCTTACTGCAAAGTCACTCCTTGTGGCGCGACTCCCTCTCGAGTCGTGCCAATCTGTCTGGCGCGACAAGGACTTAGAAAAATTTTCCTCCCCGCCGAGCACCCTTTCCTTACTGCAAAGTCGCTCCCAGTGGCGCGACTCCAGCTTTAGTCGCGCCATACAGTTTGGCGTGACTAAGTAGACAGTCGCGCCAAACCATCCGCCGCGACTCGTGGTCGCCGTGCCGTCAACGCTGACGTGGCAGACTGCCGCGCCAAAGTATTTGCCGCGACTCGCCTGTTGGTCGCGCCAAGTCGTTCGCCGCGACCAAATGGGCTAGATCTGCAAATTTAGTTCAGTCCGGGTTATTATTAAAATATTAATTAAAAATAGGTTAAATAATAAAAAAAATTCGGAGAGAGATGGCCGCAGAGGGTGGGACCGCGTGAGACGGCTGGAATGTGGGGTAGAGGTGTCAGACGATTGTGTTGAGGCCAGGAGGTGGGGTCGTGTGGGGACTATCACACCTGAAACACCCTTCCAAAGTTCCAACGAGGAAGAGCTTTTTTTTTAATTGAGTAATACTACATTCGTTCTCAAAATGATGTCGCTGTTGACTTTTTGAGTTAAATTTAACCGCTTGTCTTATTTTAAAAAATTTTAAAATTATCAGATATTTTGTTATGATTTGTTTTATCAGTAGAGAATTTTAAAACATAACTTATCCATCCTTCGTGTGGTGGATCGCATTTTTTCGGCAAAGTAGGATCACACCTGGTGGAACTTGGGGGGGGGGGGGGGGGGTGCTGATGTTGTACAACTATATGTGCTAAGATCTTTTCCACTACACAGGGTGGGTGAATTTCCTTTTCTCCATTTCTTATTGCATTCCTCTCCTCCCATACGTGCCAAATGAAATAGTAAGTGTCGTGGTTTATTGGTCCGTACATTCTATTAACGAATAAGAACGTAACTTAAAAAATCAATGACGACATCAATCTAAGAAAATGAGAAAGTATTGGTTTATTCACATTAAATACCCGCACAAGAGGGTCGGGAAACCAATGGTCATCTGGCAATGTTCTCCCGGATCAAGACTAGTTTATTCTGATTGACATGTGGGCTATGTCGCTCCATGGCAAAACGTTCGGTCTTCTCTTCCCCCTTACAACTACGTTAATGCGTTATTATATCCTAGATATTTTGCTACTTGCTACTCTCTTCGTTCCAAAATATTTGACGGTTCTTTTACAATAATTTCATGATTAAAGTATTTTTAATTATAAAATACGTTATAAACAATAATATTTACGAAAAGAGCAGTCAAACATGACGTCTAAAAGTCAAAAACAGCAACTATTTTGGAACAGAGTATCTAACAAGCCAAGCCTACCACCAATGTTCCTCTTACGGATGGAGCCATGGCTACCAAAGGGCACCGGTTTGTCAAAAACTGATCGAAAACCCGTCAAGACATGTGAAAAAGGGTCAAATTTCATCACAATTTTAAATTTGTTTGAATTCCTAATTCAAAAACTGCTACACCGCCTGAACCGGGCTGGATCGATTTCCCAGTTACCGCGAAAACCGATCTAGTTTTTACCAGTTTTTCCTTGCCACCACTGCATGGCCAGCATCATGTCAGAAGGGTTAAAGCGTACACCAAGTACAAAAAGGGTTCAGCTACATAAAAATGCAAGAGGCAACCAGGCATCAGAGCACGCAATAGGCAGGGTCCTGAACCATCGATCTATCTACACCATACGTCCATACCTATATATACATGAATTACGTAAAGGTAGTCTAGGTAACCCTTTGGCTCCTTCCCCCTGCATAATCCGTCGTCCCTTCAAAACCACGACTTTCCACGGCGGCCGCATCTGGCCTCTAGGTGATCGACGTCACCTTCTCGTCTTGGATCGCCTTCGCCGTCCTCAATGGTGGCGATGAACTGACGTGCAACGTCGTCCATCCTACCGTGTACGGGGCTTGCCTACTCGCCGTGGAGAAATGATCGTCTATATGTGATCTTTTTTTTTGACAAAAGACGCCCGAGGCATCTTATATCTGATTTATATTAAGGATAACAAGGCTCGATAAGAGAAGACAAAGGCAAAAAAGAAACAATCAAATTTGACGAAGTCTTCTCTTCCACCTCAACCATCGTAACCATGAAGATCTGAACAAACCCCAATCGCACATAGGCTTTTGAAGACCGCAGTACTCGTCTGTCCCGGAGGACGGATCTTTGCAAACGCATAAGAAACATTGGAGGGTTGTGCTCCGAGTCTGATCCAGATTTGCTTCTACGCAGCCAACCATCGACGCAACCATATCTCTCACAAGCCCTTCATTAGTGCCGGATGGAACACTGCTGAGATGAAGAGAGGGCCGAAGTACCATTATTCCAAATAGAACCGTCATCACCTTCGTCTGGACGACGACACCATGGACACCAAACCCATATCTCATTGCATCCTTACGGAAGAAACCATAAGAACGAGATGAAAAGGGAACTAACGTAACACAAGACAATTTGTCATCTCCACCTCGATTGCCGATCGAAGAGGAGAGACAAAACTATACTTAAACTACTAGATCTACTAGAAGGGGTGGATCCCCACTCCCTCTTCTCACCGGTGGATGACCGGAGAGGAAGAGGGAGGGGGATCATAGGTCTATCTGTGACCTTGACAGATGGAACCACAGAAGAAGATGAGGATGGAGCTACGTTGTGAGATCTCCATCAATCTTTCTTTTTTTACCCACTTGTTCCAGATTTAGGAGGCGAATTTACCCTTTTGTTCCTTATTTCTATGGCGAATAATAGTTTCCCATGAAACAAAATGCATTGATTAGGTGTCATCTAGGCGCGCATAAGTGCTAGGCGGTGGCTTTCCGCCTCGCCTAGGGGCGTGAGAAGGTCATAGCAAATAATATTTTAGTTGATGAATCAGGAAATGTCTAGATCTTTTCTATTTATGTGTCACCAACATAAGTACATAAAAAACCATTGTTGTGTTATAGACACCGCATGCATTTTACCAGAGAGAACAAAAATACATCTCTTAAACTCATCACCACATGGCGCATACAAGTGAGGTTTGTGGGGAACTAAATTTCCTAGGGCTATAAATGAACGTATGCAACAAAGAAGTTGCAATTGCCCCCTTTGAGCCAAGGGTTGCTGAGGAGGAGTGGAGGACTACATCCCCGTGGCGCCGCCTCCTGGAACAAGAGCATCAGATTCGGCACCCCGAGATCCAGCCCTGTCCGCTAGGTGAGGCTTATGTCAGATCAACCTTTGCTGCGTGAGGACTTTCTTAAGGATGTACCATTTAGGATGGGTGCCTATCATATTCTTTTCATTAAACATAATGAGCGTTGTAACTGGAAGCAGGGGCGAAGCCAGGGAACCTCACCCTCTGTGTCGAGCTCCATTGCTTAACATGGTGATCATTGAGTCTAAGAGTAATTTGCTAAAGGATTTAGGAAATTAGTCGGGGTCTGGCGGCCCCGATGGTAAAGCCTAGATTCGCCCCCAACTGGAGGTCTCGCAAAGTTGATCACACTGTATGACTCATGTTGTCCTGCTATCCGTTAGATGCTTGCTTTACTAGTGCTGTCGCTAAACCGTTGTTTGGATTCTGCCAGGGGTGCTGCTGCCAGCCAGACAATTGCATCTCAGCCCCAGGTAGACAAAATCCAACGCTCGGGGGCCTGCTCCCTGCCAAGCAGCTTTTCCTAAGGTTGGAACCAAACTAGCCCTATATCCTCAAACACAGGCATCTCATCTCATCATCCGCCAACATCGCCTATCGTAACACGAAAGTCTGAGCTCCAAATCCCCCAATCTCGATTCCATATTCTCGATTTTTCTTTGAAACTTTAGTGATTTATTTCTATATCTGCAAGGTATCAACCAAGCCCATCACCTCTCATATCACCATCCGTCGTGGCCAGGTAAGACCTGGTTCTAGATTCATCAATATATATCGCATCCCTATTCTCGATTTCTTTTTAACATTTCGATGATTTCTTGATATGCAAGGTTGTCTCTAGGTATGGAAATACTCTATTCATGTTCTTTAATTTCTTCTCCAAATTTTAGTGTCTCTGTGTGTGCCAAACACTTATATACCAAATGTCCAAATCTCTATTATATATGATAGCCTCTCAAAATGCACTGATTTGTGGCAGCCCCACATTTCGTAGAATTTAAAAATGAAAAAATTGGAACATCTAGTTGCATTTGTTTCTTAGAAGAAAAAAAATTGTTGCGTACCCAACATCTTGCGTAGAAGTTATACATCTCTATCAAATTACTACTTTTATGTGGAATCAGTCTTGATATTTTCTAATGTTTCTTTATGGTGCTGGTTAGATCGATTTTTTTGGTTTGGAAACTCACAGTGGAATGTGCATTGTTTGGAAAAATAAAATTCATAAAATCTTGGTGCTATGCATATGTGGCAGGAAATATTTATTGGTGACATGTAATGGTCTGATTTCCAAAGCATTTTGAGTTACATGTTGTATTGCTTTGTGCAATGAAAATTATGTTACAGTTCACCAAGCCAAAAGTTTTGGTAGGGACTAAACTTTTGGAAGATTTGATATGCAACAAGACTTGCACAGTTGGACATGCTTAGTAATACGGTTCTTTGAAATGAAGGGTGGTGGGAGGTGAGCGGCTGTAAGATCAATGAACCTAGAGCATGGTTCATAGGTTTTGGTGATTGATGTCAACATGGTCAATGGGACTAACAAGGTTTGCTAGTATGCAAGATGTTTAGGCTCATGGATGTAGTGATATACTATTGGAGTGCCAACACCTCAAAGGTTGCAAGGAAGTTGATAAAGAGAAGAAGTGAACATGAGGACTACTCTACGAGGTAACTACTACGCACATGAGGTAAGAGACAAGGTGAGTATGTCATGTGTCTTTGTATGTATCATATACCTTGACATACTCTTGATCATCATGTTGGTCTTACCTTATATCGTATGCCATGATGATCTTGTCTATTACGTGATGTTGTTCTTGTCTTATATCCTATGCACTTTATATGATGCTTCGATCGGGTTGTCCTTTGTGACAACTAGATCATTGTGACTAACATCTTTGGATGTAGGAAAGGTGTTCATGCATATTCTTTAGGTCACATGAAGAAGCTTCATTGATGAATCACGACAAGGATCAAGGACTTGATGGAGGTCGCGGTTTGAGAAGATGGATCAAGGCTAAGGACATGCTAGATCCAAGCAAGTGTTGGCTTGGTGTAGATGTAGGCTTGAGTCCATAGGAACAACCGGACTATCAAGGGGGATCGAGTCGTTTCTCTTAGGTCACACTAGTGGTAGAGGTGAGTGGATGCTCAAAGAGTCTCTCAGGCACTAGGGTGACAGCAGAGGAGAAGAAGAGCCAAGTGTGATGAAGTTTGGAAGCAAGAATCGAAGAAATGATCAAGTTCAGCTTCAGCAGAGAAGACCGGACGGTACGGTCAAGGAGACCGTATGGTACGGTCTACACTGAAGATCCAGACAGAGAAGATGAAGTTTCTGGAAGTGGAAGAAATGAAGACCGGACAATTGACCGGACGGTACGGTCCTAAGGACCGGACGGTACGGTCTTCATTGGAGAAGATCAGACAGAGAAGGCAAGTTTCTGGAAGCTGAGGAAATGGAGACAGTACAATTGACAGTACTGTACGGTCAATTGTACGGTCAATTGTACGGTCAGTGAAATGGAGACAGTACAATTGACAGGACGGTACGGTCCTAGAGACAGTATGGTACGGTCTCTATTGGTGTTCCAGACAGAGAAGGCAAAAGCTGAGGAAATGGAGACAGTACAATTGACAGTACTGTACGGTCAATTGTACGGTCAATTGTACGGTCCTCACTGTGACTGGACACTTTCGGGGCAACGGCTAGTTTTTGAGTGGAGGGCTATAAATAGCCGGTTGCTTGACCCTTTGGGGTGCCTTTGGCCATTGTTATCAGTGGGGAAACATAGAGGAAGCCAAGAGGAAGAAAGAGAGGCACTTGGGGAAGATTTGGAGAGAAATCTTGGTGCTTGAAGATTGAGAAGAAGAAGAAGCTTAGTGCTTGAGAGGGTTGAGAGCATCCATCCACCTCTAGGACTAGTGTGGTTATAGGGAGGTGGTCTTGGTTTGTTACCCTTGGTCTATGGCAAGGCCTAGACCGGTTACGCGTCGGTGTTGAGCTTGCCAAAGAGAGTGTGGAAGCCGACACAAGTTTGTACACGGTCTTGGAGCTTCCCGTGCGAAAGAAGCATCACTAGTGGAGCGCCCTTTGGCACGCATCAAGTGCGGAGCCTTACCTTCGGAGGAGTACCCGGGAGAAACCCGGCGGGACGTGGCCGCGACTTCACTCAAGAGCGGTGGATGGTCCCAAGAGGAGAGCATTGCCGGTGTGCGGCGGGGTGAAGCCCGTGACTTCACTCGAGGAGTGAAGCGTGCTCTTAGGGGACATCACCGGCTTAAAGGGTGGAGTGTGCTCTAGAGGGGATCGCCATCGAGCGGAGGGACGGGGTCGAGACTCCGGCGGGAGTGACCCAACGTGGAGTAGGGGAAGGCGCCATCCTTCCGAGACCACGGGAAAAATCGATGAGCAATCTCTTACTCTTACTCTCTACTACTTGCATTTACTATCTTGTTTATCTTATATGCATGTAGTAGATCTTGTGCTTATTATATGATTGCTTGATGATTGTTTTCGTGTGCTAGCTCTATGTTATCTCTAGTGATATGCGCTTTCCTTATGTGTACTTACTTGCTCATAGCTCATACACCTGCTTGATATCATCTAGTGATCTTGTTATGCTTTATGTTGTATCTATCTTGTTATCATGATCACTAGCTTGAACTTCCCCATGTGTTACTTATATGCATGCTAGTTTGCTTGTCTATCTATCTTATATACTAGCATGTGTAGGACCTACTTGAGCTTCCATATGTGTTACCCATATGCATGCTAGAATGCTTGAGTGCCTTTACCTTATACACTAGCATGTGTAGGACTTGTTGAGCTTATCTTGTATATTGACATATGCTAGGTTGTTCTACATGCTCATGTATACTTTGGTCCTAGCATGTACAAGTCCTAGCACATGGTTATCCTTGCTTGATCACTGTCACATAGTGCACATGTACTTTCTAGTTATGTATCCTTTACTTGTGCAAATAGAAAGAGTAGCTAGAAGTGCAAAAAGTTTTAGTTCATGGTGTGCCCGATTCACCCCCCCTCTCGGTCACACGATCCTTACAGCGGCCGCGGCCTCCTTTTATGTTGCGGTAACCCTAGGTCCTTTTAGGTTGTTGCACTTCCCCAAATCAGCAGGATAATGTCACATGTGTGAAGGTCATAGCAAGTAATATTCTAGCTGATGAAGAATCGTGAAATGTCGAGATATTTTCTTTTACGTGTCACCAAAATAAGTTCATAAAAAACCATTATTGTGGCACAAGCACCTCATGCATTTTACCCAGCAGAACAAAAATACATCTCTTAAACTCATCACCGCATGGCACATAAAAGTGAGGTTTGTGGGGAACTTTATTTCCTAGGGCTATCAATGAACAGATGCAACGAACGTTGCGATTGCCCCTTTCGAGCCAAGGGTTGCTGAGGAGGACTACATCCCCATGGCCCGTGAGCTGCCGCTTCGTGGAACAAGAGCCTCAGGTTCGGCACCCAGAGATCCAGCCTTGTCCGCTAGGTGAGACTTATGTCAGATTCAACAGAGCTATGCAATGTGATCATTTTCTGAAGGATGTACCATTTAATATGGGTGCCTATCATATTCTTTTAATAAACATGACGAGGGTAGTAACCGGAGGTCTGGGGAAGTTGATTGCACTGTCTGGCTCATGTTGTCCTGCTATCCGCTAGATGCTCACTTTACTGGTGTTGTAGCTAAATCGATTGCTGGATTTGCTCTATATGCTCAAATGCTAGCATCTCATCTCATCATCCGGCAACATCGCCCGTCGTCAAAACGTAAGTCCGGGCTCCAAATCCCTCAATCTCGCGTCCATATATTCTCGGTTTTTCTTTGAAACTTCAATGATTTATTTCTAGATCGGGAAGGTATCAACCAAGCCCATCACCTCTCATCTCATCATCCACCATGGCCAGGTAAGACCACTCTTTTCCATTTCCTCAAACCCTAAACATTTCACATGGCCGCCGCATCCTCGTCCGCCACAATCTCTGGCAATCCCAACGAGAATCAATCCTCCGACTCCCACGACTCCAACATTTCTCTTACCCAGGCGCAGCAGAAGATGAAGAAGGAAGAAATCCCGAATCTCCAGGAGTACTGGAAGAAATCCACTCTGTCCCTGGAATATTTGGATGAACTAGAGAGAAAGGGGATGATCTCGGCTTTTCTGACGCGGCGGAACAACGGCGACTACGAGTACCATCATTGCAACACCACGGAGCTCCCGGTATTTGAGGCTCATCTCATGTGTGGTTTCAATCTTCCGCCCTCCAAATTTCTTGAGCAGATCTGTAGATTTTACCATATCGAGCTTGTTCAACTCAAACCCAATGCTGTGATGATGCTTAGCATGTTTGCCATCCTGTGTGAATGCTGGTTGGGCGTAGCCCCCTGCTTGAATCTGTGGCGCCATTATCACCAGCCCCGGTACTACAAGAGTCAGATGATGGTGTTTTCAGTAGGCTCCGTACTCAGGAACAAGGCTGAGTTTATCCCGTATCCGTACAAGTCTTCCTGGAGCGGATATGACACCAAATATCTGATCTTGGACATGGGGAAGAAGAACACCGTGATCAAGCTAGACGGCTTAATGTCGAACCACGAGAAATGGGACAAGGGTCTTCCGACCTATGTTCCTCGACTGAATAAGATGATAGCCAGAGTCTATGAGCTGATCAAGTTGGGCCTGAGAGGAGAACATGTTGTGGAAGAATTCGTCCGAAGACGCATCTTCCCTCTTCAGAAGCGTGATCCATTGGCTATGCATTATATAGGTCCTGGCGAACCTAATTGGTTACCAGTTGGAGGTAGATGTCCATCACTCATCAACATATCAGTATATACTTGATATCTGATTTCTGTTTGATAAGCATGTCATCTTTTTCTCTCCTTTACAGCTACCGAACTCTCCGAAGACGATGTCCGTAAGAGAGTATCTGATATTCTGGGTGTAGGGCCACGAGAGAAGCCTTCGACAGTACCTCTTCCTTATAGTGCAGCAAATCCACCTCCCGAGGTATATTGATCGTAGATCTCCTCGCATTGCTTGAAGATATATTTTCCACTATACTTATCTTGTGTTCTGCAGAACCTTTATGAACCTGGCCTCGACGATGTCCAACCTGATATGGACATAGTCATCGGGGACAGTGACGAAGAAGGCAACGGCGATCAGGAGAAGGATATGACCGTTGCTGATGATGCTACCAGCTCTCTTGAGCGAAAGGTGGCTGCTGTTGCTACTGTCGAGCAATCTGAGGCTCCAGGAGAAACCGGGAGGCTTGAACCAGCTGCCGATCCCACGTCCGGTAATATTCCAGTAGGTATCGAAGCCACTAGTCTTCCTCCACCTGCCGTCAAGTCTTCGAAGCCCCCGAGTGGGGCGAAGCCAAAGACTATGACCCGCAAGCGTTTTCGAACAGCTACTCCAGCAACTCCAGCAACTCCAGCAACTGTTGCCTCTGATGTCCCCGAACTACCTCCAACTCGCGTCGCCAATCCTCTTACCGGCGATCAGGTACCCATCGAAATAGTTTTCGGCAGTCTCTTTAAAGGGTTTTCCAAAATCTCTCAAGGGCACCGAGAGGGGGGGGGGGGGGGTGAATCGGTGTGTCAACAATTTCTCCCAAACGTACTTTAGGCATGAAGCTAGCAAGACTAGATATGGTGATGACAAAAGCAAGCGACGCGCGCACACAATCTAGTCTATGCAACAAGCAACATCCTAGCAAGCAATTCTACCAAGTAGTAAAGCCTAACAAGCAATTCTACCAAGAAGTAAAGAGACAACCTATCATGCAATTCTACTAGCACATAAAAGTAAATGCGGAAGCGTAAATGCTAGTATGTAAAGGAGATAGAGATAGGAATGCTCATGATTTTTCCCGTGGTCTCGGAAGGATGGCGCCTTCCCCTACTCCACGTTGGGTCACTCCCGCCGGAGTCTCGACCCCGTCCCTCCGCTCGAAGGCGATCCCTCCTAGAGCACACTTCACCCTCCGAGTGAAGTCGCGGGCACGTCCTGCCGGGCTCGATCCCGGGTACTCTTCCGGAGGTAAGGCTCCGCACGTGATGCGTGCCAAAGGGCGCTCCACTAGTGATGCTTCTTTCGCACGGGAAGCTCCAAGACCGTGTACAAACTTGTGTTAGCTTCCACAATCTCCTTGGACAGCTCAACACCGACGCCTAACCGGTCTAGGCCTTGCCATAGACCAAGAGTAACAAACTGAAGTGACTCTCTCAAGCTCACACTAGCCTAGAGATCAAGTGGATGCAATTGCTACTCTCTCAAGCACTAGGATCACTCCAAATCCTTCACAAGTGCTTCTCTCCCTTGCTCTTGGCTTCCTCTGAGTTTCCTGCACTCCAACAATGGCCAAGAGACCCCTCAAGGGGCGGGCAACCAACTATATATAGGCTACCAACCCAAAACTAGCCGTTGCCCAAAAGTGCCCTGCGAAACTAGAGACCGTACAATAGGACCGTACT
The DNA here is from genome assembly GCA_012490785.1 of Eragrostis nindensis. NCBI lineage: Eukaryota > Viridiplantae > Streptophyta > Magnoliopsida > Poales > Poaceae > Eragrostis > Eragrostis nindensis. Next base: position 1,066,287 of record JAAXCT010000093.1, read on the forward strand.
GTCCGGTCTCTTCCAGACCGTACTGTCCGGTCTCTATTTCCAGGCGCATCTCCATCTTCTTCTTCATCTCCAATGAAGACCGTACTGTCCGGTCCCTAGGACCGTACCATCCGGTCGATTGTCCGGTCTTCATTTCTTCCACTTCCAGAAACTCCAACTTCTCTGTCTGAAAATCTTCTGATGACCGTACTGTCCGGTCCTCATGACCGTACCATACGGTCCATTGTCCGGTCTTCATTTTCTCAGCATCCCGAGACTTCACTTCTCTGTCTGGATCTTCAATGAAGACTGTACCATACGGTCCCTAGGACCGTACTGTCCGGTCTCTACCGGATAAGCTGAAAACTTGATCCACTCTTGATCCTTGCTTCCAACTTCTTCATCCTTGGTTCCTCTTCTTCTCTTCAGCCACCCTAGCCCTCGAGAGACTCACTATGCATCCATATGATCTCTAACCTAGTGTGCGCTAAGAGAACCAATTCGATCCCTCTTGATAGTCTGGTTTTTCCTATGGACTCAAGCTAACATCTACCAAGCCAACACTTGCTTGGTCTATCATGTCCTTAGCCTTGATCCATCTTCTTCAACCTTGACTCCATCAAGCTCTCGATCCGAATCGTCGAGGCAACCAATCACCAAGTCATCGATAAGATAGAGTTTGTGAGACGACGCTTCATTGACATGACCATTTGAATATCCTACATGGAAATGTTAGTCACATCAATATGGTCACCCAATCACCAAAACATTCATACCTTTGGGGTTTCCGAACTCCAATGGTCATGAAGCTTACAATCTCCCCCTTTTTGGTGATTGGTGACAACACATATCAAAAGATATCAAAAGATATATAATGAAATGCGTAAGAGTGATCTAGAAGATTGGATATGAAATGAAGAACAAGTAAAACGGAGAACAAGGTAGTCATAGCTCAAAAAGGTATCACCTGCAAAAATAGAGTTAGAGCACATGGGTGATATATATGGAGTAAAACATGAGCTATGATCACAACTCTGTGATGATAAGATTATAAGATATTCCTGCAAAAGCAAGTGAGTGCACATATCATCACAGAAAGAGGAAACCTGGCAAGATAGATATAAATAAGCGCATCCAGGTAAACACACACATACTCAGAACAATATATCAGAGCAAAAGACAGAGCAATATGCAAGATATATAGATAACGAGCAAGTGTATGTAAAAGAAACCAAGTGGATTCTTGATGAGCTAAACACAAGCAAAAGCAAATCAAGCTCAACAAGAACCACGAAGAACCAAAAGAATATACAATGAAGTACCAAAAGATCTCCCCCTGGACAAAAACTGTCTCACACTCCCCCTGAACACAAGATCACTCCACTACTCCCCCTAGACCTATACAAGATCTCTCTATCTCTCTCCCCCTTTGGCACCAATGACCAAAAAGAGAAAGAAGGAAAGAGAAAAACTGCTGTCCTACGCGTCGGAGGCTGGAGGAGGTGCAGTGGTGGTAGTCACTGAAAGCTCTGGAGCTGAAGAGGTGCCCTGCTGCGGCTGCTGCTGCTCAGAAGAAGTGCCAGTGTACTCAAACTCTGGAGGTGGTGAAGGAGTCCTGGGGAGTGCTGTCTGCTGCTCTGGAGAGGTGCCTGTGGCAAGAGCCTCACGTAACTCCTCACGAGTATAGCCAAAGTCAGTGAGATCTGCTGAGGGCGCAACAACTCGAGGCGGAGTAGGTGTCCTGGGAGACTCTGTCTGTGCCACTGCTGCTGTCTCAGCTGTAGTAGTCACGACCTCTGCCTGTGAAGCTGTAAGAAGTGAATCTGTCTGCACTGAGGCGGTCTGTGCTGCTGTGTCGAAGTCGAGTGTACGAGCTGGCAGTGGTGACACAAAGAAAGGACTCGTCAGCTGAAGCGGTGAGAAGCTCGGAGCTGTAGTAGCAAGAAGAGCTGGCGGAGTCATGGAGAGGCCTGGTGAAGATAAGTACTGCTGAGAAGGTCCTGCCTCTCCTGTCAAACCAGCAAACGTGGACGTCGACGGCCCCACCGTAGGTGCACCAGCAGGTGAGATGGGAGCCGTGAGTAAGGTGCTGAAGTACTGTCCCTGGCTGGCTGACTGTCCTGCCTGTGCCTGGGCAAACTGGTGCTGCTGCTGCTGTAGCTGCTGGAACTGTACTGTATCTGGTGGCAGCACACCTGGGAAAGTGATAGGAGCGAACGACGGGAGGCGTGGCAAAGCCTGTCCAAAGAGGCGAAGAGTCTGAGCAATCGCATCAAAGCCTGTGAACAGCGAAGACATGCCAGAAGCCATCTCCCTCTGAGTGAGTACGACACTGTCCAACATCTGTCGATCCCTCTCCCTATCCTCTCTCTGACTCTGGAGCTCTCTACGGATAGCTGCAAGCTCTGCACGTAGTACTGAATCTGTCTGAGCTGGAGCTGTAGCTGAGCCTGAAGGTCCTGCTCTAGAGTCCGGAGTCACGTCCTCAGGAATGGACTCCATCTGGCTACCAGTCTGTATGTGCTGCTCTGTCTCGGTAGCTGTGTCACCTAGGCCCTGTGAAGAACTCTCCTGTGAAGCTGACTCCCGGGTAGCAACCCGTCTGTCGGAGGCAGGTAAAGGAGTGTACGCTGTAGTCTTCTTGGGCAACTCATCATAGTCCTCCTGAGACAACAACTGTAGCCTCCTCAGAATATAGCAAATCAGTGGAGCGAAGGCTAAGTGTCTGGCAGCTATGCTCTCTGCAATGACGTCCTCCATCTGGCTCAGTATGAGATCCACCAGGTCAAAGCCTCTGTGCCTCAGTATCAGCATGACGACCCACTGTGAGAGTATAGAAAACTGATCCCTGTATCCACTCCTCGGCACAATGGTCTTGCTAAGAATGCTCCTGAGAACTCTGCCCTCGTGAGTAAGTCTGGTGTGAGCTCGATTGTAGTTCTCCGGGTGAGGTGGAGGGAAAGCAATACTCATATCCTCATCAGACGGTAGGTGTCCCCCAAGAGGTCTGCGGGGAGGCTCCATCCCTGGGTGAGCAAGTGGGAACACCCTAGTCTCGTGCTGAACTGTCTCAAGGGCCGCTACGAGGTCCTCCCTAGTCACTCTGTGGGGCTGCCCTCTGAGCATGAACCATATAGAAGACCGATCTGGGGCAATCCACAGAGAAGCGTAGAAATCTATCACTATATCATAATCCCAACGCATCAGTGTAGTGATGATCTCCTGGAGGCCCGGGATATAAGACAAGTGCTGAGTGAAGTCTGTCCCGGCACCTCTGCTGGCAGCCTCTATGCTGCAGTGCTGGTGAGTAACAAAGAGCTTACTAGCTCCGTCTATCCGCAGTCTGCTCCTCAACCCAGCTGCTATCCTCTGCTGTAGTAAGGTCCAGAAGCGACCTCCTGCCTGTGGGTCCCTCCTGGCAGGTACCCATACCTCCTCAGACACTCTCCTGAACTTCTTGAGGACGGGGCCTGGAAGCCTGAGAGCGTCCTCAGCAAGTACGTCCCTGAGCGAAGCAGTCCTGTCGAGTGCACAGAACTTGGCAGCCATCCTCTGCCTGTCACCCTCTGTGACCTCGTCACGGGAGCTGGAAGAGCTCTCCTCCTCCTCTGACTGGGCCTGCTGCTCCTGCGCGGTCCTCGACGTACCAACCCCGCGGGTGGACGGAGTCCGCTGCACTGTGGCTCTAGCCCTGGAAGACCTCCTAGGAGTCTCCCCCTGTCCTCCAGCAGGTGGGTCCCTGATCCGGAACCCTGTGTCTCTGCCAGTGGGTAGGTCAACCTCAGCTGCCCTGAGAGCCTGGTCCCACTCAGGGTCACCTGTCCTCCGCTTCTTCTTGGGCGGTGGATCTGGAGCCTTGGCCTTGCCCTTGTCTCTGTCACCTCTGCCCCTGCCTCTGCCTCTGCCAGAACCTCCTGCCATAACTGCTGACTAGGCTGCAGACAAGATAGGGCGAGTGAGCTTGGCCCACCAACCCGTCCACTGACGGCTGACTGCCAAAGATAGGACTAAGGGCTTGGCCCTCAATCCGTCCACTGTCTCTGCTCTGCTGTCAACTGCCCACTGTCCGCTGACCACTGCCACTGCACGATAGGAATAGACAGGGTATATGAGTATAGAATAACCTACTATAATCTACAAGCAAGAATCGTAGGTAAGCGCGTAAATCTAGAAGAAGTCCTAGCGCAGAGGTAAAGGACACAATGCCGGCAAATATGCAAAAAGGGGAACTACGGCATTGTCGATTATGGGTGGAGATCGACTAGTGTACATAGATCATATGCAATAGACACAATGTACCACTAATCGAGGAAATGCTAGTGTCGAGCTAGTGTATGTTATGGAATCGGAAATCGACACAAAGCGATCAACTACCAACATGTCATAGATAAATGAAGTATACGACTCGAACACTATGACACGCTGACCAAAACGACCTAGATTGCGAAGCAGTTCATAGCAATGCATACTAATTCGCAACAAAGGTTTGATTTTGATTGAAATTTCTAGGGATTTTTTATCGATGAAGGATGAATGGCTCAAACCCTAGAATAGGAATCGTAATCGAGGCTACTGTGCAACCAATTTGATCCCAAGTGTCTCACCAGAGCAATCGAATCGACGATGATTGCCGGAGTGGTGGTGGTGCTCAGGCTCGGTGAGTCGCTGGGGAAGAGGAGCTTTACGCGCGCGGGTGAGGAAGGAGCAGCTCGGGGTCACGTGTGAGTGGTGGAGCTCCTCAGCGCAGTGCTCAAGTCGACGACGTCGTCGTCCTCCGGCACGGCGGCGCGCGGCGATTGGCGGTGGTGCGGCGGCGAGGTGAAGCGGCGGCGCGGCTAGGGTTGCTCGGGCGCGGGTGCGGTGGAGCGAGCAGGCGGCGCGCGGCTGCTGTGGTGGCGCTCGACGGCGAGGAGCTCGTCGGCGGCGAGGGCGGCGGCAGGTCGACGGCAGCGTACGGGCGCGCGCGGGAAGGAGGAGGCGGGAGAAGTGGCGGTGAACGGCGATTTGGTGGAGAGGAAGCACAGTAACCCTACGGGGAACGTTAGGATTTAGGTTAAGTTTGAATCGACGGTCCAGATCGATCTCAACAGGAAACAACGGATCGGATTGAAAGTATTCTCCCGATAAACATAACAAGACCGTATTGTACGGTCTTCAGGATCGTATTGTACGGTCTCCTTTAACCCTGCCAGTTACTCTATAGAGACCGTATTGTACGGTCATCATGACCGTATTGTACGATCTCCATTCTGCCTCAGGTTTTAAGGATCTCGTGCAAAAGCACACCGTATTGTACGGTCCCTTTGACCGTATTGTACGGTCAGGTCCAGAAAAGCTGATTTTCAAGGAATTTCCTTCTAAGTCCAAGTTCCTCACACAAAAACCAAATAAACACCAAACATGGACTAGAAGGGGAACTCTCAAACACTCCTTTGAAAATAAACCAATATAGGTTGCGCAGAGGCTTATAATAATTTTTCAATCGGCAAATAAGAAGCAACCAAATAAGAACCAAATGCGATAAAACCAAAGGAGGGGTATGTATGAGCCATTTGCCTATGATCCGTGCAAGTAGATTTAACCTTGAGGATCATTTAGCAAGACTCAATGGGCATGAAGCGCAATTCTTTTCTTTAGTCACACTTCTATGAGATGTGAGATCATATTGCGAATGAAGCACTTCCTCATAGTGTGACAACTCCTTTGTGATTTCCTATATGCAATGCATGAGACAAGCATATCATACAAATGCAAGGGAAAGTAAACATGCCATGTGATATGCAAGCAAAGTTAAGACAACGCATAAAGGAAACCTACTCAAGGTCAAGTTTGAGCCTCTCTCAAGCTTACTCACTATGAGCCAAACCTTGCCTTGAGTCCATCGGTCCACCAACTCAAGCATCCCCCATGCTCATAGCTATCTTGAGAAAGTTAGACCTTGAACTAATTTTTATGTTCTTTTCTTTTTAGTTATTAACATATGCATGAATGCAAACATACTAGTTCACAAAGGAGCACCTAGCTACCATGCAAGCAAATGCAAGAAAAGAAACTACTATGATACAAGTTACCTCCTTGAAGAGTAGATATGTTGATGAAGCACTCGAAGCTTGTGGTGGACGTTCATGAGTTGACGTTGCGGCGCACGGTCCACCACCATCACCCTTCTAGGTCTTGTTCTTGGGAGCCCACTCGCACTTGGTTGGCCTCTCAAGGTCAACTATGCATTTGGGCACCCAAATCTTCCTCATCATCCTCCTCTTGTCGGGTGATCCAAGAGCCTTTGCCTTCACCTTGCCTTTCTTGTCCCTAAAGAGCTTGTAGTGTGTATTTCCATGGAACAAGTTAGCGTTAGGCAAAACCTTGGAACTTCTCACCTTGGGACAATTCTTGCTAGTGTGGCCGTCACGGCAACATTTCTCACAATAGTAGTCGTCCGCCATGAGAGGGACTACCCAAGGTGGAATGTCATCGTCCTTGCCGATGAGGTTGATGGCGGCGGGGTAGGAGCCGAGTCCCTTGTGCCCGGGGTTGTTCACAAGGTTCCGACCAAGTATCTCCTTATGAATGGTCCTTCCCCTTGTGAGCCTCTCGAAGCCGTCCATCACCGAAGCTCTCTCCTCCTTGAGTTGATGATATTCCTTCAAGATTTTCTCATCAAGAGAGATGCTCTCAAGAGAGGGAGTTAGTCCATCACAAGTAATATAAGAAGAATCGGAAATAGATGAACTAGAAGAAGAAGTGTTACTCTTTTCGAGGATGGATTGATGTTCCTCCTCAAGAACCTTGAACTTGTCGTTGAGCCTCTTGTGATCAACCTTGAGCTTGTCATAGCTCTCATCCAAGGTTATGAGAGAGGTGGAAAGGTGCTTGAGCTCATCCTCTAGTAACTTGGACTTATCCTTGAGCTTCATGTGGTCTTCCTCAAGCTTGTCATAGTCTTCATCAAGAGCCTTGTGAGAGATGGATAAGTCCCTAAGTTCACCCTCAAGTTGACGAACTCGGAAGGCGGCCACTTCATGTTCCTTCTCCAACCGAGCAATGGTCTTGTCCCTCTTCTTGATCATCTTGCCGGTTAGGAGAATACTATCCAAGAGTTCCTCATATGTGGGCTTATCCTCCTCACCAAACTCTTCATCGGACTCGCTCTTCTCATCTTCACTACTATCATCATCTTTGGCCATCAAGCAAGTAGGTGGTGGAGGTAGAGTCTCGGAGATGTTGGTGAGAGCAATGCCGGCCATCTTCTTTCCTTTGGAGGATGAGTCATCACTTTCTTCTTCTTCACTATCATCATCCGTGACCCACTCTCCAACAAAGAGACCCTTGCGAGATGATCTTCTCTTGTCTTTGCCTCTAGAGCTTTCCTTCTTGACAAACCTCTTCCTTGCCTTGTACTTGCTTCTAGGGTCTTCTTCTTCATCATCGCTTGACTCTTGAGTCTTCTTCTTGTTCTTCTTGATTGGCTTCGGGCATTCCTTGGCAAAGTGACCCTTCTCCCCACAATTGTAGCACTCGGCATCTTTCTTGTTGATGAATCTTCTCTTGAAGAAGTTGCTTCTCTTCATGAGGAGTGCTAGATCATTAGGATGAAGTTGCAAAAAGTCTTCAACGTTTTCTTCAAGCTCTTCATCACTTGAATCTTGAGTCACCACCTTCTTCATCTTCTTGCTTGACCCCTCGGATGCAAAAGCAAGATTCTTAGAGGGCTTCTCATCAAGCTTCTTGTCGAGGTTGTAGCTCTCGAAGGCGGTGATCTTCCCAAGTAGCTTGTGGGTGGTGAGGTCTCGCATGTCGGTGTTGAAGAGACATGTGATGAGTGCTCCATATTTCTCCCTTGGGAGAATCCTCAAGATCTTCCGCACAAGGTCGCCTTCATCAATCTTCTCCTTCACTCCGAGCGAGTTGATATCCTCTACAAGCACATTCAAGCAGAGTAAGCATCATTGATTAGCTCATTTGAAGACATGGCAAAGTCATCATATTTGTTCTTTAGCACATAGTATCTTTCCTCTTTCACGTCCGTGGAACCCTCATGAATTTGTTGAATTTGTGTCCATACTTCATGAGCGGTACCCGCGGACTTGACTCGAGCAAAGACCTCTTTAGTGATAGCGTCAAACAAGGCATTTTTAGCTTTAGCATTTGCCTTTGCGAGATTCACATCAAGAGTACCAATGGGAGTCCTTAGAGAGACACCGGTACTTGTCACCTCCCATGCGATAGGGTCGAGAGCCTCGAGGTAAGCTTGCATGCGAGCTTTCCAATAGGCATAGTCGGTCCCATCGAACGGGGGCGGCCCATGATCTCTCGGCATCCTTACTCAAGGCGGTTAAGCCCTATTTGAGCAACGAGGCTCTGATACTACTTGAAAGGATCAAGGGCACCGAGAGGGGGGGGGGGGTGAATCGGTGTGTCAACAATTTCTCTCAAACGTACTTTAGGCGTGAAGCTAGCAAGACTAGATATGGTGATGACAAAAGCAAGCGACGCGCGCACACAATCTAGTCTATGCAACAAGCAACACCCTAGCAAGCAATTCTACCAAGTAGTAAAGCCTAACAAGCAATTCTACCAAGAAGTAAAGAGACAACCTATCATGCAATTCTACTAGCACATAAAAGTAAATGCGGAAGCGTAAATGCTAGTATGTAAAGGAGATAGAGATAGGAATGCTCATGATTTTTCCCGTGGTCTCGGAAGGATGGCGCCTTCCCCTACTCCACGTTGGGTCACTCCCGCCGGAGTCTCGACCCCGTCCCTCCGCTCGAAGGCGATCCCTCCTAGAGCACACTTCACCCTCCGAGTGAAGTCGCGGGCACGTCCCGCCGGGCTCGATCCCGGGTACTCTTCCGGAGGTAAGGCTCCGCACGTGATGCGTGCCAAAGGGCGCTCCACTAGTGATGCTTCTTTCGCACGGGAAGCTCCAAGACCGTGAACAAACTTGTGTTAGCTTCCACAATCTCCTTGGACAGCTCAACACCGACGCCTAACCGGTCTAGGCCTTGCCATAGACCAAGAGTAACAAACCGAAGTGACTCTCTCAAGCTCACACTAGCCTAGAGATCAAGTGGATGCAATTGCTACTCTCTCAAGCACTAGGATCACTCCAAATCCTTCACAAGTGCTTCTCTCCCTTGCTCTTGGCTTCCTCTGAGTTTCCTGCACTCCAACAATGGCCAAGAGACCCCTCAAGGGGCGGGCAACCAACTATATATAGGCTACCAACCCAAAACTAGCCGTTGCCCAAAAGTGCCCTGCGAAACTAGAGACCGTACAATAGGACCGTACTGTCCGGTCTCTTCCAGACCGTACTGTCCGGTCTCTATTTCCAGGCGCATCTCCATCTTCTTCTTCATCTCCAATGAAGACCGTACTGTCCGGTCCCTAGGACCGTACCATCCGGTCGATTGTCCGGTCTTCATTTCTTCCACTTCCAGAAACTCCAACTTCTCTGTCTGAAAATCTTCTGATGACCGTACTGTCCGGTCCTCATGACCGTACCATACAGTCCATTGTCCGGTCTTCATTTTCTCAGCATCCCGAGACTTCACTTCTCTGTCTGGATCTTCAATGAAGACCGTACCATACGGTCCCTAGGACCGTACTGTCCGGTCTCTACCGGATAAGCTGAAAACTTGATCCACTCTTGATCCTTGCTTCCAACTTCTTCATCCTTGGTTCCTCTTCTTCTCTTCAGCCACCCTAGCCCTCGAGAGACTCACTATGCATCCATATGATCTCTAACCTAGTGTGCGCTAAGAGAACCAATTCGATCCCTCTTGATAGTCCGGTTTTTCCTATGGACTCAAGCTAACATCTACCAAGCCAACACTTGCTTGGTCTATCATGTCCTTAGCCTTGATCCATCTTCTTCAACCTTGACTCCATCAAGCTCTCGATCCGAATCGTCGAGGCAACCAATCACCAAGTCGTCGATAAGATAGAGTTTGTGAGACGACGCTTCATTGACATGACCATTTGAATATCCTACATGGAAATGTTAGTCACATCAATATGGTCACCCAATCACCAAAACATTCATACCTTTGGGGTTTCCGAACTCCAATGGTCATGAAGCTTACACCAGGCGACATCCGCTTCTAGCCCTGCTGTCAAGAGAAGACGCTTCCGCACCAAGAAAGATACTTCCTGAGTATTCTAGCTAAATTCCCTTGCTGTTTGAAATATTTTCATCCGATCGTCTTATGTGTGATCATGCTGTAGTGTTCTATCCTCTTCTGCTGAACCTGCTCCTGCTGTCAACCCTCCGGCCCCGAACGCACAACCAGCGCCCGAACAGGCCCTAGCTGTTTCTGTTTCTGCATCCGGAACAGTTGGGGAGAACTTAGTGTTCGACAAGCTGAGCCAGGAGGTGGTAGCTGCCAAGAAGTGGCATCTGCAGATTTGCAAGCGCCTCACTGACAAGATCAAGCAGAAAGAGGGAGAACTCGCTGCTCTTCAGAAGAAACTTTCTGACACTGAGGCTGCCTATGCTTCATCTGGGAAAGATGATAAAATTCGAGAGCTCGAAACGGCTCTTATGGCTTTGAACAAGACCCATGATGAAGCCAAGACATCTCATGCCAAGGAGATCGCCGATCTGAAATCTGAACATAAGGAGTACCTCAAAGATCTGCGTGTGGAGAGAGAGGCCTTATCGAAAACAGTGCAGGGTAATGCTTCCTGTCATATACTGCTTCCTTTGTGCCTTTTGCGTATTCCTGAAGTATTCTGACATCTTTTGTTGTAGACTTGAACTCCAAAAATGAAGCCCTAAGCACTGAAAACACAGCCAAGACCCAAGTGATCCAAACTCTGCAGGGGAAGGTGAAGAAACTGAAGGATGCAAACAAGATCCTGACTGCAGAGAAGACCAAACTTGCCGACAAGGTTGCTGATAGCTTAGTCAATGGCTGTGCCTTTGCTCTGGCTGCTTTGAAGAACCGTCATCCTGAACTGGATGTAAAGATTGTAGAACAGGGCTTTACTTGTAATATAGCTGATCGTGATGCACTTGTGGACGGTCTGATGGAGTCAGCCGACAAGTTCATCATGGATTTGAACTTAGATGTAACTCCTTCTGATGAAGAGAGGCCTTGAAAATACTTGTACAGCCCTGCAATCAAACAATATTTTGATGTACTGTTGGAACTCAGGCTCCTGTTAATTGGTTTTAGATATGCATAGTAGCCCAGCCCCCTGCTTTTTTGGGTACAGTTTTAACTGTATGCAGGAAAGCAGTATCACAAATATGCAATATCTAAATAACATAGAAGGATGCACATTAATTCAGTGACGCTTAGCTTTGCCATTGACAAGCGACGTTTGAACTAATTCTCTGAAGTTGCTCCATATCTGGAACCCATGATAGCTGTATAACATTTGACTTTGCTCGGGGCAAGTTATGTTTCAAGCTAAATAATGGGGGTGTTGATCGTGCAACGTGGTCTGAAGTTGGCACTTATAACTCGATGGCTAAGGCTCTTACTTCAGACACTCGGGGAGACTTACGAAACTTATGAACCATTGGCCAAGCTATCATGTAGCACCATATGGCATAAGACTTGCAGTCTGTTGGGTGGTTGATCGTGCAACCGGCCTAGGGAGAGCCACTTATTAACCTCATGGGCTAAGGGTCCCTCGCTAGAACGTCATGGGGGTCAATTAACTTATGAACCACAGTGTGGCTAAGCCTTATGACCAATCTTGCCTGAAGAGGCTGTTCGTACCGATGCCTTATAACCCTCATGTGGCTAAGACACCAGCCAAACTAGTAGACCGACCTTTGGTCAGCCTTTGGAATCTTGCACAGTAGTTGGAGAAACTGAACACACTTTATTCATCAAACAATGGATTACACATAAATCTTTCTAAGCTGATCAGTGTTCCATGTTCCGGGCAATATATCACCGTCAATATGGGCCAAGACATAAGCCCCCATGCCAGCATCTTCAACTACTATGTAGGGTCCTTCCCATGGAGAAGACAACTTGTGTTTATCTTTGGTTTTGATATCCTTCTTGATCACCAGATCTCCCACATCTAAATGTCGACCGACCACTTTGCGACTGTACTGCTTCTTCAGAACCTCCTGATAATGTTCCACATTATGGAGTGCTGTGTTGCGTTCTTCTTCGAGGAGCAGTAGATCAACCTCTCTGGAGATTGGCTGGTCGTCTTCATAAAAATTGGTGATCCGATGAGCCCCCAAGTGAATCTCGGGTGGCAGTACTGCATCAGCGCCATAAACTAGGAAGAATGGAGTTTCCTTCGTAGCTCGACTGGTAGACGTCCGTGCTGACCACAAAACGGTCGGTAGCTCTTCGATCCAATTCTTGCCTTTAGCTGCTAGCTTCTCGTAGACCCGTGCACGCATCCCCTTCATAAGGATCCCGTTGGCTCGCTCAACAGCACCATTGGTTTGAGCGTGAGCCACCGAAGATGTCGGGTGAATTATACCATGATCGGCACAAAATTTCTCAAACCGGCGACCGATGAACTGTCGACCATTATCTGATATCAGCTTTCTGGGAACGCCAAACCTTGTGACTATACTCCTTATGAACTTGATAGAAGCAACTTCAGTGATGTTCACGACCGCCTCTGCCTCGATCCACTTGGTGAAAGTATCGATGGCTACGTACAAGAATTTGTACCCTCCTTTGGCTTTAGGAAACGGTCCCAGTATATCCACTCCCCAGATAGCAAAAGGCCATGTAATAGGAATTGTATGCAACTCTTGAGCATGCCTTGTACTTTGCCTACTGAAGAATTGACAGGACTTACATGTCTGCACGAGGTGAATAGCGTCTTGCTTTGCCGTGGGCCAGTAGAATCCGTGCCTGAATGCCTTGCCGATGAGAGTGCGATAAGCTGCATGTGCACTGCAGATCCCACCGTGTATATCATGCAGTAGCCGAATACCATCTTCCGTAGAGACACACTTCAGCAGAATCCCGTTGAGACCTCTTCTGTAGAGCACGTCGTCGATCAACACGTAATGCTTAGACTTGCGGGCCAGTCGCTCCGTGGCCGCATCATCATCTGGGATGGGACTGTTTTCGAGAAACAGGCGAATCGGTATACGCCAGTCTTCAACAGAGCCTTCTCCCGTGTCGATAACCATCATCTCCACTTCATCATGTGTGCTTGTCGCTGATGGCTTGTGGAGCTTCTCTAAGAACACATCATCTGGGACTGGAGATCGTGATGAAGCAATGCACGCTAAATGATCAGCGTCACGATTGTCCAGCCGTGGTATGTACCGCACTTCGAGACAATCAAACCCTTTTTCCATCTTCCGAACTTCTGCAAGGTAATCGGCCATCTTCGGATCAGAGCATTGATACTCCTTCTGTACCTGCCGGGCGACTAACTATGAATCCCCTTTCACGAGCAGTCGGCTGAATACCGAGAGATTTGGCAATGCGGAGACCTGTCACGAGGCCCTCATATTCCGCAACATTGTTCGTAGCTTGGAAGAGCAACTGGATGGCGTACTTCAATACTTTTCCTTGCCGGAGATATGAAGACAACTCCGGAACCGGCGCCTTTCAACGTGAAGGAACCATCGAAATACATGACCCAGTGATCTGGATCTTGCTTGTCTTCATCACCATCATCGGTCCACTCTGCTATGAAATCCGCCAGAGCTTGTCCTTTGATAGCTGTTCGAGGGACATATTCGATCTGGTATTGACCAAGCTCTACAGACCATTGAGCAATTCTGCCGATGGCATCCTTGCAATGCAGAACAGTCTGGAGCGGTCTATCCGAGACCACCTTGATTGGATTAGCTAAAAAGTAATGCTTCAGCTTTCTGGATGTCATCAATACTGCATACAAGAGCTTCTGCACCATCGGGTAACGCGTTTGGGCATCTTTCAATATCTCACTGACGAAATAAACAGCGAACTGTTTGGGCCCAGTATCTGTTTCCCGTTCAACTGTCAGCGCATCGCTAACAACTGAATCTGTGGCAGCAACATACAGTAGCAGTTCTTCATTGGGCTGTGGGGGTTTCAGGGTGGGCATATTTTTGAGATAAGCTTTGAGCTCCTTGAACGCCTCTTCTGCCTGGTCATCCCACTGAAAACCATCTTGATTGCGTAATAACTTGTAGAATGGCATACCTCGTTCTCCCGATCTTGAAATGAACCGGTTCAGGGCCGCCATCATGCCTGCTAACTTCTGGACTTCTCGCCTGGTCTTCGGAGGCTTCAGCTTTTCAAGAGCCGCAACTTTTACTGGGTTGGCATCAATCCCTCGCTCGGAAATCATGTACCCCAGTCGCTTTCCAGACTTCACCCCGAAGACACACTTGGCAGGGTTGAGTTTCATGTTGTACTTTCTCAGATTGTCGAAGGTTTGCTTCAGGTCTGCCAGAAGATCATCGGACTTCCTGGTCTTGACAACGATGTCGTCAATGTAGGCTTCGACGTTCTTCCCGATCTGATCCTCGAAGACTATGTTGACACACTTCTGATAAGTACACCCCGCATTCTTCAGCCCGAAGGGCATCGTGATGTAGCAGAATATTCCGAACGGCGTGATGAAGGCCGTCCTTTCTTGATCATCGACATTGAGTCTAATTTGGTGATATCCAGAATAAGCATCAAGAAAACTTAATAACTCACTAGTGGATGTAGAGTCTACAATCTGATCTATCCTCGGAAGAGGGTACTCGTCTTTAGGACAAGCTTTATTCGAACTAGTGTAATCGACGCACATGCGCCAGGACTTGTAATCGACGCACGAGCGCGTCTTCCTATTTAGGGTCAAGATTGTCCCCGACGTTGGTCGTCTTGCCGGGGTCGATGAAGCTGAGGCCGATCGGCTCGCTACCCTTTTTAGCGGGCTCATCTCCTTGTGCGCTTGGCTCGGGGACAGTCTTTGCTGGCGCTTGGGCGACCGCTGTCGACGGAGATGCCGCATCCGAAGCCTTCGTGTTGGCAGCTGCTGCTATCTGCCTTTGATCTTCTCGAGGAGTTTTTGGCTGGCACTGAGAGTCAAAATCTTTCGAGTCAAAGTGGCCAGCAATGATCAGCGCATTGACGTCGCATCTCACGGCCTGGTCTTGATCGGCACACAGCGTAACACCCGCAGGTCCTGGGATCTTGAGCATGGCATAGGCGAAGTGCGCAGCCGCCATGAACCTGAATAGGAACGGCCTTCCCAGGATGCAGTTGTAGGCAGATTCGAAGTCAGCCACCTCGAACGTTAGGACTTCAGTTCTTCTATTCTCTCTCGGACCCACTGTCACTGCTAACTCTATCTTCCCAAGAGGACGCGAAGACACCCCAGGCAAGATGCCATGGAATGATTCCTCAACTGGTCGGAGAGCGGTGATCGGCAGGCCCATCTGGTCATACGTCTTCTTCATCAACAAGTTGAGACCGCTCCCGTTGTCGATCAACGTCTTCGCGACCTTGTTTCTGTGGATAATGACTTTGGCGACGAAAGGCAACTCTGGGTTGCTTAGCAGAGTCTTCGGGTGGTCATCGGTATTGAACGCGATCGGGGTATCCGACCACTCTAGTCTTCTAGAACAAGGTTCCGCCATGGCCACCTCCCTCTGCAGCTTCTTGTACTGGCTCTTTGATGACAGAGCGGAGCTCCCTCCGAAGATCATGTTGATCTCCGGGTACCTCTCCTCCTCGTCATCGTCATGATCTCTGCGATTTCTGTAGCGCGGGCGTTCATCCCGGTCATCGCGATCCCTGGCCTCCCGATCTCGGTACTCCCGATCTCGACGCCCACGATCCTGATTCTCCCGATCTCGGTGCTCCCGATCTCGGTGTTCTCGATCTTGGCTTTCGCGGCCCCGATCCTCTTCTCTGGCTGTCCGTGAGGTCTTGCCCTCTTCTAGACGCTTCTTTTCGAGCTTGAGGTAGTCGAAGCACTCTTCTTGTTCGTGGTTGGGGGAGCGATGTATCGGACACCACTTGGCCACGCCTTCGGGACGACCTCGCTTCTTGCGGAAGTGATTGCGATCTGATCCCGATCGATCGACCGCGTTCACCTCCCTGTCTTCTGACTTCTTCTTCGGAGCCTTGCCCCGGCCATCGGAGAGGCGAGCACGAGCATCAGCAGCCTTGGCGCAGATTTCTGCTAATCGGAAAAGCTCTGCAGTAGTCTTTGGCTCGTTCTCCGCTATGGTCTCCACCATCTTCACATCCACACACCCTTCTTGGAAGGCGAGGATTACTTCTATATCGGAGATGTCTGCAATTGTATTCTTCATTAAGCAGAAGCGCTTGATGTAGTCTCGAAGATTCTCATCAGCCTTCTGTTTAACGCCTCGGAGCTGCTCTGGTGTCGCGTTGCGATTGTACGATCCAAGGAAGTTTCCCTTGAAGACCTCGCACAGCTCTGCCCAGGAGTCGAAGTGATATGCCGGGAGATTTAGCAACCACGACCGCGCTGCTCCGGTCAGGGCGGTGGGTAAATAGGCGCACTTGATCCTTTCATCTCCTCCTGCGGCATCTATCGTCGTGGAGTAGATCGACAAGAACTCTTCTGGGTTGATGGTGCCGTCGTACTTGTCGATAGACCCCACTTTGAATTTGGCTGGCCACTCGATAGTTCGGAGATAGCTACCCAGTGCCCTATACGGGGGCGGCTTAGGGGCCATCTCTGGGCGCGTCCCTCTACGAGCTGGAGCGCCTGGAGTTCGTTGGTCTGGTTCCCCCCCTGGGGGATTGCCAGTTCGGTTCCTCCGCTGGTTTATCTGATGTCTTGCATCCGAAGGCTCCAGATTACGCCGATGTCGCCTGGGGTGATCGGAAGATGATCCATGCGAGGATGAATCGGCCCTCTGATCGTTGGTAGCCCCCAGGCGTCTGTGTACTGGAGTTCTGGCCGGTGCAGCAACTTCCTGATCTTGCGGTGGGATCACGCAGCCAGCAAGTTCTACGACTTGTTGTACCATCGGAGCTAGTGGTGTTCCGTCAGGGGCCATACGCGCGAGGGAATCCAACGCGGTTTGGAACCGGACGGCGTCGAAGTCGGTGTTGAGATTTCTCGGCGTCACATTGGAGGGCGCAACCGATCGAGATCTGATCGAGCAGATGGTGCGCAAATCACTGGATACCTCGTCGTCACGTCCAGCCATGAAGACTTCTCTAGCCGGGTTGTGACCCTGGTTTGGATCTCCGATCTCAGGGCAGTCATCGTCGCTGAAGTCGGACTCGTAATCAGGATAACCGAGCCCGAACCTAGGAAAATACCGCCCCTCGGCGATGTCGAGAGCGATCTTTTGCATCCTCGCTTCTAGGGCAGAGCTAGGTGGCGGATCCGAGGTGGATCCGTCTTCTAGGTGGGTTCCAAACGGAGAGCCCGATACCCGCGAGGCGATCTGGAACTCGGCCGCGGAATTCCGCAGCCCGAACGTAGTACATGGGGCCGCCGGCGACACACGTGGCGCCGCCGACGAGCTCTTTTCAGCAGATCCGTTTGAGGACGGAGCCTTTATGGCCGCCGGGGACGCCTCCTGCGCCGCCGACGACGTCTTTTCTTGGAGATTTCCTTCCTTGTCCGCGACGAACGTGAAAGACCCGAATTTGAATTCGGCGCCCGCCGGGAACTTTATCTTGTCCGCCAATGCCATCCGATGCGCTAGACGGATCCTCAGCACTGTCTCCCCTACCTGGCGCGCCTCTGTGGTCGCTCGAATAATCGAGAGAACGGCAAATATTTGGTTCGGGGAACAACGATCAATCGAGGTATCGATCTAGGGCACAGAGAGAGTTTTTATACTGGTTCGGGCCTCCCGAAGGATAATAACCCTACGTCCAGTGTATGTCGTGTTGAATATGGTGGCGTATATGATGTTGTTGTCCTCGTCTCCTCTCATCGGAGGGTTACATGTATATTTATAGTCCTGTTACCGCCTCTAGGAGTCCTTGCCTTGTTCTACAAGACTTCCGATCTGTAGTAACAGATTCGGAGTCTATCTACAAGTTTCCTTTCGTGCGATACAAGTCTTCGGAAAATACCAAACTAGGTCTTCGGGAATATCTGAAAATATGGGTTACGACAAGTTATATGATTATGAACATGCTATCTCCCAAACCGCCGCCTTCCTTTGGTAGAAATATAAATGACAGCTATTGGAGTAATCCATTGGTGAAATGCTACAACGGTATTCTCCGTGCGCTTGCGGATTTACCTAATCGACACTAAGACACATCTTTAGATTATTTCTGACTTATTTGGTGTGACTTAACAAATGTCAACAGTATGTCCTTGCTCTAGATCCCTCAATATACATGATATACCTATTCTCAATTTTTCTTTTATATTTTTGTGATTTCTCCATCTTCACGGTCTTGACCTAGTTATCACCTCCCCTATCATCATCCACCAACCTCGCCTGACGTTGCCAGGAAAGTCCGACCTCCAAATCCCTCAATCTCGCGTCCATAATCTAAATTTTTCTTTGAAAAATTCAGTGATTTATTCTTGATCTGGAAGGCCTCATCCTAGCCCATCACACCTCTTGTCATCATCCGCCACCATCACCCGCCATTGCCATTGTAAGCCCTGACTCCAGATACCTAGATATCATGTCCCTATTCTTGATTTCTTTTTGAAAACTGGTGATTTGTTGATTTCGAATGTCGCAACCTAACTCATCACCTCTCATATTGTCCTCTGCCACCATTATTGCTTGATGTCGCTAGGAAAGTCCCAACTAAAGATCCATGCGTCCCTAGTCTCTAATTTCTTTTGAATTTTGGTTATTTCTATATATGCAAGATCTAAGTTACCTAGGATCTAAATCTTTGTTCCCTAAAAAAAAAAGATCTAAATCTTTGTTGTCCCCACCTACCAAGCTATCAGACCTGCATCCATATCCACTTTTAGCTCCTTCATTATGTTGTAAACAAATCAACGGAGCAAACTGTTAGGTTATCGGCGGAACGACGGCACGTAGATCACGACAGATAACGAAAAGTAAAACTGGAATAGAGGAGACGAAATTCTTTATTGCGAAATTCTGGTGTCAGGTTACAGGGGGGTCTCCTCAACTATTTATAGGGGGGGAACCCTAACTTCGTGTTGGGCCCAGATTCGATAAAGCCGCCCACATGGGCCCGGATTCCTTCTTCTAGAAGGTGGGCCTGGCCCAATAAGAGTTTTACAACACTCCCCCTTGGGCTCTTTATCGTGATAAGTATGCCTCATAAAAACTCCTAAAAACCCAGTGGGAAAAATGGAGAAAAGAGCACATATTACCACCACTCATATTGCAAACATTGCCTCGTTAAAAACCTTATTGAGAAAACTTCATGTGAAAAACTCATAAAGGGAAAAAGAGTCCAATGTTTTAATCTTCATGATTAATGATTATCAATCTGCATGACTGATATGAATTATATTCGAGATAACTCACTTAATTCGGGAATGTGATGTACTTAGGGAAGTTCTCCCCCTGTTCCAAGCACTTCTCTAAGTCTTCTCATGCCAACACCACGCCGACACTTTTCAAGAGTGCGGGAAGGTAATGCCTTTGTGAACATATCTGCAAGATTGTCACAAGATCGGACATGTGTTACTAAAATCTCTCCTTGCTCTTGCATTTCATGCGTGTGGAAGAATTTAGGTAACATATGCTTTGTCCTATTTGACTTTACGTATCCCGATTGTACTTGTGCAATACAAGCTTTATTATGTTCATAGATAATTGTAGGGGATGGAGTATACGCCACTCCACAAGTATTCATTATGTGGCTTGTCATCCTCCTGAGCCAGGCGCACTCCTTTGCAGCTTCAAACAATTCGATGATCTCTAAATAATTTGTCGATGTAGCAACCAATGTTTGCTTCGTTGACTTCCAAGAAATTGCAGTTCCACCATATAAAAACACATATCCCGTTTGAGATATTGATTTATGTGGATCAGATAAATATCCAGCATCGACATAACCCACAAGGCTTAATTCTCCATTCTTTGTGAAAAATAATCCAAGATCTTCAGTTCCTCTCAAATATCGGAGGATTTGCTTGATGCCATTCCAATGCCTCCGAGTCGGTGCTGAGCTATATCTTGCAAGTAGATTAACAGCAAAAGCAATATCGGGTCGTGTACCATTTGCAAGGTACATCAAGGCACCAATAGCACTGAGATATGGATATTGAGGTCCCAATAATTCTTCATCTTCCTGCTTTGGTCTAAATGGATCTTCATCTATATCAAGTGATCTCACCACCATAGGCGATCTGAGTGGATATGCTTCGTGCATATTAAATCTCTCTAATACCTTCTTGGTACAGTTTGATTGATGCAAGAGTACCCCTTCGGCAGTATGTTCAAGTTGCAAACCTAAACAATAGGTAGTCTTGCCCAGATCTTTCATTTCAAATTCAATCTTCAAGTATGAGCAAGTTTCTTCAATTTCGTTTGTAGTACCGATGATGTTCAAGTCATCAACATAAACAGAGATTATGCAAAAGCCTTTCTCTGATTTCTTTATGAATACACAAGGACAATCTTCATTCTTCACAAATGCCTTCTTCAATAGGAATGTACTCAACTTGTTGTACCACATTCTTCCTGATTGTTTCAAACCATATAGTGACTTCTGTAATTTGACACTATATAATTTGCGTTCATCTTCATTCGGAACTTTAATACCTTCTGGAACTTTCATATAGATTTCTGTATCTAATGTTCCATATAGATATGCTGTGACCACATCCATAAGTCGCATCTGTAAATTCATATTCACCGCCATTGAGATCAAATACCGGAAAGTAATTCCATCCATTACGGGAGAGTAGGTTTCTTCGTAGTCAATGCCAGGTCTCTGCGTGAAACCTTGAGCTACGAGTCTCGCCTTATATCTAGTCACTTCATTTTGAGCGTTTCTCTTCCTGACAAACACCCATTTGTGACCCACTGGTTTAATGCCAGTTGGCGTAAGGTTTACATTACCAAACACTTCTCTTTTCTTTAGCGAGTTTAACTCTGCACAGATTGCTTCTTTCCACTTTGGCCAATCAGGACGCTTCTTGCATTCCTTCATTGATTTTGGTTCAGATTCCAAATCAATTTGTGTTGCAATCGTTTCAGCAAAGTATGTATCGACTTCCATTGTCTTTCTATTGTATACCACTCCCGTCTCAACATAATTTGTTGAGATTTCATTTCCTTGATCCTCATTATCGATAGATATATTAAGGTCAGGAATTTCCGGTATCCCCTCGTGAGTTTCATGCAGATTCTCACTTGGGTTTGATTCTTCAAGTCTCACCACTTCGTGTGGATTACTTTCACCTTCTTTGGTTTTCTTTTGAGTGTTTTGCTTAAGCTTCTTCTCCACAGGACGTCTCCTAGGAGTTTTAGCTGGAGCTTGTACTCTAGGCTTCTTGGATGCCCTTGTAACCGGTTCACTCCCCCTCTTCCTAGCATTCGTTGCTTTTATGGAAGAAGGTTGGAATTCCATATATTCATTCCCTTCAAATGGGATTTCTATTCTTTCAGGAGCATTTGCAGCCGGTATATGAGACTTCACAATGTCTCTTGTATTGGAGAAAGCTTCAGGCAATTCATTAGCAACTCTCTGCAAGTGGAGTATGTTCTGAACTTCAAGTTTAGCTTCTCTAGTACGAGGATCCATTCCTAGGATTCCTTTAGCATCCCAATTAATTTGCCAGCATTCATCCCTAGAGAGATACTTTCCTCCCCCTAATGCCGGGAAATGATCTTCATTAAAGATACAATCAGCAAACCGAGCCGTATGCAAATCTCCAGTGGAGGGCTCTAAGTACTTGATTATGGACGGACTTTCATAACCAACGTAAACTGCGAGTTTCCGTTGTGCGCCCATTGCTGTTCGCTGGGGTGGAGGGATTGGAATGTATACAGCACATCCAAATCTCCGTAAATGGGAAACATTTGGTATTCTACCACGCACCAATGCTAATGGTGATTCTTCATGTGTAGCAGATGGTCGTAATTGGATAAGTGCTGCTGCGTGCAACATCGCATGCCCCCAACAAGAGGTAGGCAATAAGCAATTCTGTAATAATGGTCGAGCAGTCAATTTGATTCTCTTGATTAATGATTCTGCGAGACCATTTTGTGTATGCACGTGTGGTACAGAGTGTTCCACTTTGTTGCCCATACTCATACAGTAATCATCAAATACCTTCGAGGTAAATTCTCCAGCATTGTCCATTCTGATGGATTTAATTCTATGGTCTGGAAAATGTGTCTTCAATTGTATGAGATAGCGGAAAGGTCCGGAAATAGGACTAATTGGTCCGCATATATCACCTTGAATTCGTTCAAGGAATGGCATAGATTCTGCTTGAATCTTAAGCTGCGAGGGTCGAGTAATAGGCTTCCCTTTTGCGCATGCAATGCACAAGAAATCTGCTTGATTTGGGAAATCTTTTGTTTTCAAGTTATGCCCTGTTGCATTCTTCGTAATTCTCTGCATCATGTTAAGGCCAGGATGACCAAGACGGTCATGCCATAGTCTATATTCTTCTTGATTGGTAAAGATGGTCTTGAATGAAGCAAATTCTTTGTTTGGCTTAATGTACGTGTAGTACAAGCCGTCTTTGATCGATGGAAAGCTTTCAATAATGGTCTTCTTCTTCCCTTCTTTCTTGGTCATAATAAGACGTTCTTCACCTTCATCGTCATTAGTTTCTACGTGAAACCCATTTTTACGGATGTCCTTAAAGCTTAACAATGTCCGGGTTGAATCCGGATAAAGTAATGCTTCTTGGATTGTTAACGACGTACCATTCGGTAGGACAAATGTGGCTCTTCCTTGGCCAACAATCTTATTATTATTGCCAATAATAGTAAGAATATCTCCAGTGTACGTTCTAAGCGTCTGGAAATAGCAAGTGTCCCTTAGAATAGTAGCGTTGGTGCAACTGTCTATGAGACAGAGGTCCTCATCCATAGCCATTTTACTCCACAATTCTGTAATTCATACATAAGACATGTATAAACAAGAGAGTAATAAATGACAAATAATTCCACAAGCTGATTTATTCAAAGCAAATGTCTTCTCTTCGAGAGATTACATAAACGAACTAATTCCTTCGAGGAATTTTATTGCACTCCTATTACAAATAGATAACTAATTGATTCATGATAGTCTACTTGACTACGCAGAATCTCCATGCACATCTTCCTCATCATCAATGTCCTCATTCATGAGGTCATTGTCCAACTCCAGGTCAGCGGATTTGCTTAGTGATGTTTGGCCCATTGGTGCTTTTGTTGTTGACTTCGTGCCTTCAACAAAGTTAGCCTCATGTTGAGCGAGCTTCTTTTTGAGGTCTTGATACATGTCAACTAACTTCTGTGGTGTGCGACATATTTTGGACCAATGGCCATGCAATCCACACTTGTA
The DNA here is from genome assembly GCA_012490785.1 of Eragrostis nindensis. Classification (NCBI taxonomy): domain Eukaryota; kingdom Viridiplantae; phylum Streptophyta; class Magnoliopsida; order Poales; family Poaceae; genus Eragrostis; species Eragrostis nindensis. The sequence goes on from JAAXCT010000093.1 coordinate 1,089,650, forward strand.
GCAATCCTGATCCTGTTCACCGTACTCTCCCCCTAAAGGTTTCTTCTTTGACTTCCCTTTCTTGTTCTTCTTGAAGGCGTTAGGGTTGTTTTGAGCCTTCGGGGGTGCGCTTGGAGACGCTTTGGGGGCACCTTTACCCTTATTATTATTCTTCTTCTTCTTGAAGGAGATGGCATTCGCTTCATGCGGTGCCAAGAAGCCAGTAGGACGATTCTTATGATTCTCCGTGATCAATTCGTCCTCCCCTGATCTTGCTGCAATGCATTACTCAGGGCGGCATAGGTTTCATAATTCTCCTTCTTATACTGGCGGCTCACATGAGTGAACTTAGGGTGAAAGGTGGAGAGGGTCTTGTTAATAAGATCCTTTTGCTCAAGCACTTTGCCACATAGCTTCATGCATGTGACAATCCCATAGAGTGCGCTATTGTAATCCTCCACGGTCTTGTAGTCTTGGTAGCGTAGGTTTTGCCATTCACGCTCAACCTTAGGGAGTAAAACAGTTTCAATCTGCTCAAAGCGTACACGCAATGACTCCCACAAGACTTTTGGATCACGTTCCGTCATGTATTCATTCTTCAAAGTAGCACTTAAGTGGTGGCGCAGAAAGTGCAAAGCCTGAGCCATCTCCACATCTGTTGCAGCAGTATCTCCCTTCTTGGGCAGGACCGTCTTTAAGAGGCCTTTGCCACTTAGGAGTATCTCAGCATCGAGTGCCCATGACAGATAGTTGCTTCCATGAGGAGTCAACACTTCAAATTCTCTCTTCACGAGGTCAGACATCTGCAAGATATCATGGTGCAAGGATTATTTCATATATCCAAGTAATAGGGAGCAAAATATAACAAAAACTGCGTGTTTAAGTTATATTATTGGTGCTTTTGCGTAAAATCACCAAAATCTGGGGTGTTATATGCAAAAATAACACAATCCAGCAATTTTTCTATTGTTTGAGCAATTTTCTGAGTATCCTTGTCAATTTGCATAATTAACAGGGATTTTCTCTTAATTTTCAGGTATTTCGAGGATATTTCGGTAATTTCCAGGTTTTTCGAGGATATTTTCATAATTTCCAGAACTTCCAGGGATATTCTGATAATTGCCAGAGGCTCCGAGGACTTCTTCGTAATTGCCAGAACTTCCCGAGTAATTTTCAGAACAGTCCGAGGACTTGTTCGTAGTTTTCAAAATTTCCCGAGGATTTTTCGTAAATTACAGATCTGCGCGGGGACTGTTTCGTGATTTTCGTCTTTCCGGAGGTCCTTTTCGTAAAATGTCGAGTGAGTGAATAAAACCTAGGGCGAAACCCTAGCTCTTCACTCTCTCTTCATTCTTTCCTCCTTCCGGCCGTCACTCTCCCTCTCTCTGCCTTCTTCTTCACTTTGTCTCAGATCCAGATCGGCATGAGGAGGGAAGAGGAGAGCCCGGCTCGGTGGCCCACGCGCCCGCGGCAAGCCTTCGTGGTGGCGCAGCTACGCGGCGGCCCCACGGTGCGTCGTCCCGCTCAGCGCAGCAGCCCGCGTGCGCCCGACGCGGTGGTGCATGCGCGGCGCCTGTGCGGCTGGGCTCGTCGGCCCGCGCGGCGGGCTCGCGGTGTGGTGCCCCCTCCTCGCGGCGAGGCACGGCTCGCGCGCCTGCTCGCCGGTGGCTCCCGCGTGTGGGCCTGGTGGTGGGCTATGGTGGCTCGCGCGGAGGGGCTCCAGCCCAGCACATCAGCGGCCCGGTCCGGTACCCCAGCGGTGCGAGGCTCGCCGGCTCGTCGCGGTGGTCGGGCCGGGGCCGGGCCGGGCTGGCGGCGCGTAGGCGCGGCCCACCACGGCGACGTCTACGCGGTCCACCACGGCGACGTCTTCGCGTTGGCCCTAGCGCGCGGCGGCTCCGATTTGCTTCTTTTTCTTGTTCTTTCTTTTCGGATCTCGATCTGGTTAGGGTTTGCAACCCCTCTTGCTTGTGCGTCGTTGTAGATCTAGGGTTAGGGTTAGGAACCCACTCCCTTTTTTTGTTGCTTTTCCAATGCGGATCTGAGAAGTCGGCGACGTTGCGCCTTGCTTTGTACCGGACTTCGTGCCGGGTAGGGCTAGGGTTCTGTCTGAACCACCCTTTTTCGTTGTAGATCGAATCTGAGAGATCTACTTCGTGTAGATCTAGGGTTAGAACCCTGTTTCGGATCTCGATCTCAACGCGGCGACGTGTAGATCTAGGGTTGGATCTTGACGCCTGTTCTTGCTTTTTCAGTAGATCGCGATCGAGAAGTGTAGATCTAGAATTAGATCTAAGGAGCTGAGCACTCCGGCGACGTTGCACCGGAGGCTCGGCGTCCTGGCGACGTTGCGCCCACCATGTTTTTCTCTGTTTCACCTTGATTTGCATGTTGAATCTATCCAGGCAGCACGTGGCTACCCTTTACATGGACAGATCTTGGCTGCAACGAGTCAAGATGAACAACAATCATACGCAAAACAAAAAACATACCGTAGTTCACCGATTTGCTGGACGAATTCCTCGTAGAGCGTGCTGATAACGTGTTAGGTTATCGGCGGAACTACGGCACGTAGATCACGATAGATAACGAAAAGTAAAACTGGAATAGAGGAGACGAAATTCTTTATTGCGAAATTCTGGTGTCAGGTTACAGGAGGGTCTCCTCAACTATTTATAAGGGGGGAACCCTAACTTCGTGTTGGGCCCGGATTCGATAAAGCCGCCCACATGGGCCAGGATTCCTTCTTCTAGAAGGTGGGCCTGGCCCAATAAGAGTTTTACAACAGAAACAACACAAGGAACACAACCTTACCAAGGAAGGTGCCGCTGAGACTCATCCTTCTTCCATGGCATGGTGCCAGGGTAATTTTCTTGTAGTGGCAGGTATTCAATGCATCTAGGTCATCTTACCTAGCTACCTGTCCACTTTTGGACAAAAAGATATAATCTCTCCTATGGCAGGTACAAAGGTGTTATCTCATAGAGATGGGCTATAAGACTTGCCCTCACTTCATGAAGGTGTTGCGTTCCCTGTGAAATGAATTGGTTGAGTCTAGGCGTTAGCATCGTCCTTTTGGGATCGAAAACCATAGGCTCCAAGCTCGCCTAGCATTAAAAGAAAATGAGCTGGCCAGGGCCCATGAAAAAAAATGAAGAGCTCAACAAGGAAGTGGTGGAAGCCCTTGTAAAGATAGAGGAACACGATGCCCAGGTCGTGTGGCTGAAACAACAGAACACCAAACTTGAGGACGTGTTCCGCAACCTAAGGGCGGTTGTGCAGGATGCGATGGAGGCGGATGCTCTGCATGGAGATTTCGTTGTGGCCTTCAATGATCTAACCGGCTGCTAGTACTTGGTAAGAAGCTTTCCTCATGTTTAATCAACACTAGTATGGAAATACTTTATTCATGTTCTTTAATTTCTTCACCGCATTTTGTTCCTCCGTGTGTGCCACACTCATATATGCAAATTCTCTATTATGCGCCTCTCAAAAATGCACCAGATTTGTGGCACCCCCACATTTCCTAGCATTTAATAATGAAAACAGTGAAACATCTAGTTGCATTTGTTTCTTAGAAAAGAAGTATTTGAATGCTCGACGCGAGGTTGATGGGAACGGAGCATGCGTGGGAGCGGCGATTAAAGGGAGTATAAGGACGAAAAAATTACTAGTGATCGGGCAAACTTGAGATCACAGATGGTGGACACCCTAAAATAAAATACACCTGGGTGTAGTGACCATTAGTGGATCCAAAAGTTGGTGCCGGTGGGCTACTAAGCTCTCTAAGAAGTTGGCCCTAGCTCATGTCACTTATAGAAAATCAACATGTTTGAAATTTCATTTGAATTTTCTGCTGCTGTAGTGAAAAAAAAACTATAATACGTCTAATGTGTTTAGACGTCATCTAGAGCATCTAGAGGCTACTCGCCAGCCCCGCATCTGTTTGGTAGCTACGTGAATTGTTGCGATGGAAATAAAATCAAATGGCAGGAACACACCTGCGTAATATAATCTAGCATGTGAGACGAGCTTGTCCAAGGTGGTGGGCGATGGCCGAGCCCGGCCCAGCATCTGCGTGGTCATCTTGAGGGCTGGGCAGCGTGAAGTTCGTCCCCAATGTGGCATGAACACTTGCTCACGATATGGCTGCCATGGAGTTCGCCTATGTTTCAGCATGCAGGATCTTGCAGCTCGATGTTGTTGACAAGATCTTGCAGGGATCATGAACTAACCTTGCAAAGAAGCTTCAAATCCAGAGCTGCATCGAACGTGCCGGCGGGATTCGCCCTATTATGGATGGCATTGCAATTTTGTATGTCCAAAATTGTCATACAGGCAGCCCTATTACCCATTTGAAGAGTACAACAACGTGTTTCAAAATTGAGCTACAAAGGGAATTAACATCATGTCAACTGAACAGTACAACAACGCGTTTCAAAATTGGAATGCCTCATGGTTCTGAGATGTATGTTTGTATCCAGTGTAGTATGTTCATGTGTTGAAAACTATGTGCATCATGTTCAAAACTATGTTGTATGTTCTATTGTTCAAAAACTATGTATTGGACAATTTATGTTGGACTAAGCATGGCTTGTGGTATGTTAGATCAATTGTATTTGGGCTATGTTTGATGCATACTATATTGTGAATTTGTGCCTAAGCATATTGGGAATATTTTAACAAAGGTCATGGCAAATTTTCCAACATTTTTAGCCTCTTTTTCGCACTTGTGCTCACAGTCTCGGCTTTTCAGGATGGGGCGCGGCGCGGGGTTGCAAGCGTCGGGCAAGCTAGTGCGCGGCGAGACCGGTGGTGTGCACGCGGCACCATATGCAGAGATAGAAGGTCAGAATGGATGAGAGCTTCAACTGAGAAGATGGCAAAAAAATTTTTGCAAGATAGTAGTTGGACGGAAAACGTGATGGAGTGGTAAATTTCTAAATGGTAGACCTTTCGCTGGTATTAAAATGTACAGTGGTAAATTTCTAAAACAACGATCTTTCAATGCCAAGAACCCAATTTTTCCTTAGAAAAAAGAGGTGTCCATCAGTGTCAAAGTCTGTGATGATAGAAGAGGTCAGAGATGCGATAACTCGTTCAAATGGACATTGTGCACTGGAGAAATAAGAAATGAGCAACAACAGTCTGCAATGAAGGTGAATCGTGGTGCGGTCCGTGCGGACATGTCTTCCAGCTCAAAGAAGCGAAAGAGGAAGTTGGCCAGTTGGGAACACACTTTTATTGGATAGAATGTTTGAGACCAAAGCCCATATAAACACATTTGTGTTCTCAGATTGATTTGTTGGGGAAACGAAGTGTTAAAATGAATAAAAACTTTATAGCTTTGGGCCAACTTTGATGACTTTATTAAGGTTGAATGGTTCTCTGCAATATTGCGTACGACATCGACGTTGTTGACATGCGGGGCAAGAGGGGCATGGGCTCACGTACATGTATAATTCACCTATTGCATTTTTTTTGCGAGACATTCACCTATTGCATATAGTGTGAGTTAGTCTTATGACATTCAAATCATTTCGCTTTCATAGTCAATAAGTATGCGTATGTACTGTCAACTACCATTTATTCTGTTTCATTAAGATTGTTAGGATTTCATCACAATATCGTTCTTTAACTAAAACGAGTTGCACGCTATATTTAGCATGTATCGCTAACTTGCAACTTGTATTTTGATTTGGGTTCCCAAATATTTGAAGATCGGGTCTATGTTGTTCTCCACATGCTCAACCGGAAAGCACCGGTCATGTGGGCTGTGGCCATGTCTTTCGTCTAGCAGTGTTCATTGCTAAAATAGCAAGTATGGATCTATCCGGTACCCAATATTGCGTTAGGTATAGCCAACAAATAAAAAATGATTCTGGTACGGCTCATTTGCATGGCACATATTACGACTATACAACGCGGTTGTACAAATAAGTCGGATGTATAGAAATATTATCAACAAATATGCCCATGACACTAACAGGATATTGGTAAGAGTTGCTACTCATCATACTAACAGGATTAGTAGTGCATACATAAGGCAATTGTATTCATATATCACTAGCACGAGAAAGTTTATCTGAGCAGGCATCAGCATCCTTGTAGCAATGCAGAAAATCACGGCATCTAGAAGAACATTCCTGAAACTAAAATTGAGAAGCAAACGGTACCATATTCTGAACTACGACATACAGACACATACTACTAGACATGATCACAGCACTATAGGATCGTCTTTCTTGGACCCCTTCCCTCCGCGGTGCTTGAACCTCTTGATCTGGACGCAATGCCTGTTGCTCCTCCGGAGTGGCTGACCACCTCGCTCCACTGGCGGAAGCTTCCTCTTCTTTTCCCAACAGTCACTCTCGCCGGAACTGTGCTCTTCCGACTCGCTTTCTACGCTCCCTTCACTTGGCACGTCAGTGCACTCTGCCACAGTTGTGCTGCTGCTCAATCTGCATATCCGCGTCGCTTCCTCAAGAGCAACGCCAGGAGCTGCTTCAGTGTCAAGATCCATAGTTTTGCGGGTTAAGTTGTCGTTCTGCATCACTTCATCAGGCGCAACGCCTGGAATTGCTTCAGTGCCAAGATCCATAGTTTTGCTGGTCGAGTCGCCGTTCTGCAACACTTCATCAAGCGCAACGCCTGGAGCTGCTTCAGCAACGATGTCATGCAGCATTTCGGTCGATTCTTGTTCGTGTGCCGGTTCGGAAGGAAGGTCTAGTGCAACCATCCCATGAGTGACAAACCCTTCTATATTACAAGTGGTATTAACTGTTGTGTCATCATAATGAGCAGCACCATTCAGTTGCTGGAACTGTTCGATATCTGAAGCAAACACATGGCTCCAGTCCTCTGAGGCACTCCAGTGATGCCGTTTGAACTTGGGGACAACGTCGAGTGGATGCTGCACTTTCCCGAACTGGCGAGCGTACCGTTCTGGGACATATATTTCCCTTATGTTAAAGCTGATTAACCATGACCTGGAGAAACAAACATTGTCTGGTGCAATACAGTTTGGAGGAATGGATGCAGGATCCAGATCCTTGTAAGGTTCCCAGTTGATCTGTTAAGATACCAAGCTTATTAGTATGACCAAATGGAAAGAGTGTGGTTAACTATGCTAACAAGAAGGTAGGCTCCTCACATCAGAAACTCGAAGCATATCTGAGAGGACATCCTTTGTTGGTTTCGACGTTGTATTAGCTCTCCACCTGCGCGCTCGTGGGAAGATGGATGCTGGAGCATCCTCCATGTCAGGCCGCGCCATTGGAAAATACTCGTAAATCCACACCTTTGCACAAAATCAAGCAACAATAGAAAGAGTGGAATCCGGAATAGTTAGTCAATCAACTACCATGCTTGACTGAGTACAAAATGTAAAGAATAAAAAGAAGGCACACACTTTCCAAGATACAGTCCTTGCAGAAAGGCACACCGAAGGCACTGAGATGTCATTTTTGTACATTCTTGTCAATCATATTTCTTCTGTTGAAACTATCTTTTGCTGAGCTTAAACAGATTGATTTGCTATTGCTAAGCAGTATGCTCATGTTTACATGTAAAAGTAATAATATTGGCAAAGCTTTCATTGTGCTGCTTAGCTGATTGCACTTTTCGGGACAAGTATATATCAACTCTTCATGCCATAGGCCCATAGCAGTGTTATCAATGTTTCTCCAAAACTTAACACATAAAGTTTCTTTTAGTAAACAAAAAGGTTTAAGAGAGGTTCACAAAAAGTGCAAGACATTTGCTTTTCAAAACTAAAGTAATCACGCGGCACGCATGTGCAGTTTTTCAACCCCGACAACTGAAATGTAACCAAATAACATGTATGATGATTTTGTGACGATGGCCAGTACACAAAAGAAACTTCAAAACAAGAAATATATAACTAGGTATATCTAAAGAACATATAGCTTTAGCACATCCCAACAAGTTTTAGAATGATGCAATGTGTATAAACATGTGTATATAATTAATAAACTTCTTTTGCTTGTGTACCATCCACTATTTAAGGGTTGTTAACATACCATAAGCAAAGCCACGCTGCCGAATAGCCTCTTTCTTGAAGAATCCATCACAAGGGAGAGAGACTTGTAAAGATGAGCAAGAGCAGCAGCTCCCCAGGCATATTCTGGTATCTTCTCGAAGTCTGACAAGAGTGGTAAATACTTTGAAGAGACATAGCCCATCTCTTTTTTCAGGAAACAATGTTGATCCTACCAGGCACAAGAGAGCTATACATGATTTCATCCTTAGTGGGATGCTCCGAGAGTTGGCCAAACGTAGATTGTAGCCAAGTGAGCTTCACATGATTACCCCTGCAGTCTTTCGAATCAGGAATTCGACCCAAGTATTCTAAGCAAAGATCCCTGACTGATTTGTTCACCACAGTTCCGGTTGTCACCACCCGGCCTACCACTGGAACCCCCAATATGTAGGCAGCATCCTTAAGTGATGGAGCCATTTCAAAGTCTTGAAACCGTGCTGTGTTGGTTTCATCACTCCACAACTTGCAGAACTCCATGAGCACAGATCGGTCAATGACTATGCATGTCGTGTGTATGAGGTTCGCGAGCCCACTGGCATCTACTAACAGTTTCTGCTGTCCATTCAACTTCCATGTGTCCAGTACCCTTGTTGTCTGACACACGGATAGCACACACGATTCCTGTATTTGAGTGTTGCATGTCATGAAGCGTAGTAATAAATAGACGTACAGACTCGCAAAAACAAATAAATAGACATACAAGAATCGAAATGTTTAGACTTACCCTATTGCAACTTTTTTCAGTTGATGCCACCTCTGTAGGTTCCATGTGTGTCTGCACAGAGATGAATCCCAATAAGGCTTTACATCAGCAGGTCAGATTACATGTTAAGAGGGCATGCAAAACAAGAACTACATAAACAGAGATTTCAGCTCAAGCATTCAGTTAAGTTTTGTAGGGATCTGTAAAGGTTAATCATAGGCTTTACAAAATCAAGTACCGAGTAAAGTAGTGAACTTTACAAGAGATGTAATGCTGCAGGTACAATCTGCTTGTCAAGATTTCTCATGGGAATGAAAAAAAAAAAACAGACCCCAACATAAGCTGAAAAATGATCATTGAGACTGCAGTTGGCAGATGTAAAAATCAACAAAACAGAAAGAACGAAATAAAGGATAAGAAGGCAATATAATGCGGTGGCTATTTTTAAACAATACGCAGTAATTCTGGATGATGACAACATGGTGATCTCTATAATTATTTCTAAAAGAAGATACATGGTAGAGCAAAGGGTGAAAAGAAAATATCAGATCGATACCCCACCCCCATCTATCTAGACCTACCACCATCATAGCAAACACAACTGATAAACTACAGAGACAGGGGGGGGGGGGGGGGGGGCAGCATAATAGCTTACAAGCAAAATGAATTGGACGTCCAAATTTATATGTGAATTGGACAAGGCACAAGATATTTGAAATTTTGAGGAAAAATGGAAAAACCCGTGGAAGGAGGTGAAGCCTGTACACACTTCCAGACGATTCACACACGAGTTGAGTTGGCGATTTCTTTTGCAGATTGCCATATCTGGCTCCAAATTAATGAGGTCATTCACTTCATGCCTTTCTTCATTTTGGGCTAGATCTTTGAGGTATCTGTTGAAAACATCGCAAACCCATCTCGTTTGTGAGGGCATCAAGTTGCCTCCTCTCCATGTTTCATCCCCCCCCCCCCCCCCGGCCCCACCTTGTGCAAATCCCCTCATCCTCTCATTTTACATGGAAATTTGGATGTATATCAATGTGTTCTTGTTTCAGGCACGCACATAAATCTCCAAAAGCATAAAATCTATTCGCTTCAAATTAGAAACAAAAAAGATCGAAGATCCAACATGTCCTTTTTCACATGCATCACACCAACATGCAACGATAACAACAAAACTGGCAATCGTTTAACACGTGTGATACGTTTTCCTATACGATATATTAGTTCCTCGTGGTTGCCGTGCGTTTGCCAAAATCTCGATTTCACGGATAGGAAATTCTCGATGTATTAGGTAACAATATGCATACCTAGCAATACACAGACGAGGACGAATTGCTTTATCATAGATTATGAGATCTAAGATCTACACATCTAAAGAGATCACATACACATTCATAGAAAGAAAAAGGAGAGGACGAAACGCCTATTGTAGATTATGATATCTATGATTCTACGCATCTAGACACTAGACATGAGTATAAACATATTGAGCAATGCAACTAGCTAGGTTGTCGTACATTTGCTATTGTTGGACATAATAAAGTTAGCGAGCTTGATGGACATAGTAGGAGCAAACACTTGACAAAATCTCGATCCCACAGACGTAAAAATGTCAAGATTAATCGCATTTTCCTATGGACTAAAAGTAGGTTACAATATGCATACCCAGCAATACACATGCGAGGATGATTTTTCTATCGTAGATTATGAGATCTAAGATTCTACGCATCTAGAGGCTGGAGATCTAGATTATGAAATGTAAGATTCTAGATTATGAGATCTAAGATTCTACGCATCTAGAGGCTGGAGATCTAGCAATATACATACGTAGCAAGACATAGGCGAAGACGAATTGCCTACTCGATCTAGGTTATGAAATCTAAGATTATGCGCTCTAGAGACAAGAGATGATGACTATGTACATACCTAGCAATACACATGCTAGGACACAAACCTTTTGGGTGTGTGCTCATCACACAGCGGACGAAGACGATCCACAGGACAACAATGACAAAGGCCATAAAGAACCGTACATATTAATGGTTGTTGGTGGTGCCAGGATAGCGAGGTGGACGGAGCACTAGGGTAGAGATTTGGGAGCAGAGTAAACCAGAGAGGTTTCAATGGTAGGAATAGAGAGAAGGCGACAATGTATCCGGTGGCGATCGAAATTCTTGATGGATTTTGGTTGCCAATGCATTTATAGAGAGGGTTTTCGGCATTGGGGTAGGTGGGTTGGTTGGGGTGGGGCCGTGGCGGCGGTGGGTGTTGGCGGTTCTTATGCGATAAAATTAAATTCATTAATTCCGCAAGCGCACGGATCACCATTGTAGCATTTCACCTTGGAGTATTCCAGGGTTATCGTATTTATATTTCCGCAGGGAAGCAGAGCGAAAGGGAGCTGAATAGTAGCAATGCATTGGACAATTTGGAGAAAGAATAATGTATCAAACTATACTTGAGACGGGGGTAAGATAGGCATGATATTTATGGGTGGCACACACATCCTCAAATCCAAGGTAAAAGAAAGAAAACTGTAGTATACATTTGGGAGAGCAACGAGATAGAGTTAAGGCTACCTGTATGTTTATCTATTATTTACTCTTTCTAGCAGTCAAGTCTACAAAGGTTATCTACTCTAGTTAAGTTCATACACATACAAGTCATGTCGTTTCGGGGCACACACGTGCTAGGTTAACCGATGAAGCTTGTTCAAACCTAGGGAACCGTATGCTATAATTAAGACCCTGCTGAGTCCAACCCGGACGTGGTGGATTACAGAGACCGGTGCAGCTGTCACATACACTCGCGGCTACCATCCTCCGTGGGGTTGGGTGCCAAACGTGCATAGGCCAAGTTCTAAGCGCCATGCTTACAACCCGCCTAGAGGAACTACTCTTGATCAACAGTCCTCAAGAATGAACAAGCACAGATTTCACACGACGTCATCTCCGACGAAGGCACTCTCTCGTACTCGCTATTCCAACAATCACGAATCCCACAACAAGACTTCTACGAGCACTTACTTAACGAATAAATAAACTAAATAGAAAAGAACTACTAAAAGAAATAAATAAAGAATAAACTAATTATATATTAAATAAAATAATATCTCTAAAGAGTAAGGATACAAAGAACTATACCGAACTCCGAGAAGACTCCGGAAGCCCGAGAGAGCTCTCACTCTACTCTACTCTACTCTAACTCCCAAAGCTACTACTAAACTAAACTAATGAACACTTGGATGAAGTGTGATGGTGCGAATTGCTTCGGAGGCCGAGGGGTCCAATTTATAGCTTGTGAAGGCGGTGGGAGCACCCTGGCCGAAGCTGGAGAGGCGGTGGCGCCGAAGTCGGCCGGCCGGCCTAGGGGGGTGGCCGGCCGGCCGTCCCTTCTGTCGGTTGGCCACCGTCTTCTGCACTGACGCTCCAGATTGTCTCCTGATGGCGGTCTGAAGGTCGGCTCCTCGCTGGGGTCGGCAGAATTGAAGTAGGGGCCAAGTAAAGGCCCAAATAGCCCACCTTCTAGAATGGCGGTGGAATTCTGCTGGCTGGCCTTGAATTATATGTTATGGATTATTTTCCAGCCCACTGGAGGAAGTCTGGGGCCTGCGGCCACCAGGTGGGGCCGGCCGGCCTAGGGTGGGGCCGGCCGGCCAGGGAAATTCCCTGGCTGGGCCCACTTTCCTCCATTATTCACTCCTGCATCCAAATATCCACCAAAACCTATGGAGTAGCATTATTCCTATCTACTATGCACAGAATCTTGGTGTTATGTATTTATTTACCGGTTGGGTGGCGGTCAAATCATGGTTTAACGACCGCCAACAGTGGGCAAGCGCAGGGAGACTAGAATCTAACGGTAAAGAAATGTGTTTAGTGAAAAAAATTCCTAGAAGGTAGATGTACACATCCATCTTCAGAAAATAAAAACATGAACCAAGGAAAAAAACCAGCCTATTGACACAACACGATGAACTCATGTGCTACAGTATTCAACGATCAGAAAAAAACTGCATAAAAAAGGTAAAATACAAAGGTACAGATCCAGAACTCTAGATCTAAGAAAAACCCATCGGATTAAAATGAACGGCAAAAAAAAAGCCGCCGCTGGCCGCGCACCTGCTCCGGCCGGCCACGCCGCCGTCACCACCGTTCCCTTAGAGAGAAGATGGAGGGAGAGTGGAGGAAGGGCCCGCACGCCGCCGCTGCCACCGCGTAGAAAGAGAGCGGTGGTCACCCGAGGAGGGGGCGCTGTCGCCGGATCCAGCCGAGGAGGGCACGTCTCCGTCGGATCCGGACAAGAAGGGGGCGTCGGTGGGGCCTCCTCGAGGGACGTGCGGCGTCGCGCCTCGCCGCCTCCTTGTGCGTGTCGTCGACCGGGGAAGAGGAGGAGGAGAAGGTGGGCGGATGCAGACGCGCGCCGCCGACGCCGCTACCGGTGGACGAGGGTGCGACGGAGAGAATGAGGGGATTAGGGTTTCCACCCAATCCCTCACATTATATATCATTTGGACCAGGACGGGTCTCTAGTGGGCCGAGGTGGGCCAGAATGGGCCGCAGCTGGCCCAAAAGGGCGGCCCGATTTTGGGAAATCAAAGAAATTCGAGAAAAATAAAAAACATGGGAATTTTGCGGAAATCCCACTAAAGAACTGTGACGTTTCTGAATTTTTCCATCCTGTATTTTTCCACTAAAACTGGGTACTTGTTTTTCCCAGATTTTAACCCGCAGTCGAATTTATTTTTATGATTCATCCTGATTTTTCAGAAAATTATAAGATAATTCCATGTTATACACCAATGAATTATGTAAAGATAGTCTACATAACCCGTCGTACCTTCAAAACCACGACGTATCATGTCACCCCTTCGAAACGTTTTCCTGGTCACCGTATCCTCCAGGTGAACACAGTGCTGCCATTCGAAACGTTTTCACGGCGACCACATCCTCTAGGTGACTGACGCCGCCCTCTTGCCCTCAAAGTGGCGATGAACTGACGTGAAACATCGTTCATCCTGCCTTGTACGGGGCCCACCTACTCCTCGCCGTGGAGACTGATCGTCTATCTGTGACCTCGACAGATGGAACCACAAAAGAAGATGATGATGGAGATACATTGTGAGATCTCCATCAGTCTTTTTTTTTTACCCACTTGTTCCAGGTTTAGGAGGTGAATTTACCCTTTGTTCCTGATTTCTATGGCAAATATAGTTCCCCATGAAACAGAAGGTGTTGATTAGGCGTCGTCTAGGCGCGCATAAGTGCTAGGCGGTGGCTTCCGCTTCGCCTAGGAGCGTGGAAGGCCATAGCAAACAATATTTTAGCCGATGAATCAGGAAAATGTCTAGGTCTTTTCTATATATTTATGTGTCACCAACATAAGTGCATAAAAAACCATTATTGTGTCACAGACACCGTGGCCAGGTAAGACCTAGTTCTAGATCCCTCAATATATATCGCGTCCCTATTCTCGGTTTCTTCTTGAAATTTTGGTGATTTCTCGATCTCGAAGGTCTCAACCTAGCCCATCACCTCTCATGCATCTTGTCTTTCGCCACCATTAACGCTCTTGGTCGCTAGGTATGGAAATACTCTATTCATGTTCTAGGTGCCGTTGAGACTCATCCTTCTTCCATGGCAGGTATTCAATGCATCTAGGTCATCTTACCTAGCTACCTGTCCACTTTTGGACAAAAAGATATAATCTCTCTCAGGGCAGGTACAAAGGTGTTGTCTCGTAGAGATGGGCTATGAGACTTGCCCTCACTTCATGAAGGTGTTGTGTTCCCTGTGAAATGAATTGGTTGAGTCTAGGCGTTAGCATCGTCCTTTTGAAATCGAGAGCCATAGGCTCCAAGCTCGCCTAGCATTAAAAGTAGATGAGCTGGCCAGGGCCTGTGAAAAAAAGAAAACGAAGAGCTCAACAAGGAAGTGGTGGAAGCCCTTGTAAAGATAGAGGAACACGATGCCCAGGTCGTGTGGCTGAAACAACAGAAGACCAAACTTGAGCACGTGTTCCGCAACCTAAGGGCGGTTGTGCAGGATGCGATGGAGGCGGATGCTCTGCATGGAGATTTCGTTGTGGCCTTCAATGATCTAACCGGCTGCTAGTACTTGGTAAGAAGCTTTCCTCATGTTTAATCAACACTAGTATGGAAATACTTTATTCATGTTCTTTAATTTCTTCACCACATTTTGTTCTCCGTGTGTGCCACACTCATATATACAAATTCTCTATTATGCGCCTCTCAAAAATGCACCAGATTTGTGGCACCCCCACATTTCCTAGCATTTAATAATGAAAAGAATGAAACATCTAGTTGCATTTGTTTCTTAGAAAAGAAGTATTTGAATGCTCGACGCGTGGCTGATTGGGTTCGAGCATGCGTGGGAGCGGCGATTGAAGGGAGTATAAGGATGAAAAAATGACTAGTGATCGGGCAAAGTTGAGATCATAGATTGTGGACACCCTAAAAGAAAATACACCTGGGTGTAGTGACCATTAGTGGATCCAAAAGGTGGTGCGCGCCGGTGGGCTTCGAACCTCTCTAAGAATTTGGCCCTTGCCCATGTCACTTATGGAAGATCAACATGTTTGAAATTTCTTGATCAAATATGTCTTACTTCAAAACAAAACAACTAGTGTTTCCTACATTCCCATAGCCTGTTCTTTCGCTCCCCTCCTCTGCCATGGACATGCACCGATAAATGGGCATTAAATGCAATATCAACATCCTTCTCAATTGACTAACCAACCATGGGATTTACTTTACCATGGCAAGAACTAAATATGCAAAGGAAAAAAATTACTACCTGTGTTCCACGATTTTTGATGTCATGTATCATGCACACTTGCAAGGACATAAATGTAACGATGAGGTTATGTTGAGGACTTTTACGGCACACCCAAATGAATGCGCACCATCTATTTTCTCCATGATATCCATTTTTCCGTACATCATGATATCCTTTAGATCCATCGATATCATGGTAGTATCATGGTGAGGTACTAAGGTATCATAATTAAGGAGACTCATCTGGCATTGACACGGTTTCTCCGCTAACAGCCAGCGCCACTGTCTTCATGCTTTGTGTTGCTGATTGGTTCGGAAGTTCACTACGAATGTATGCAATTCCCTGGCATTATTGGAAAAAGAAGGATGGGACTTGTAAATTTAAATATAAAAGGCAGAATTGAATTGAGCACCAATATCCATTGTTTTTTTGGAGCGCCTAATGCGCAAGAATTGAGGTCAACGTTGGGTAGAGTTTGGGCCCTAGGCGGCACCCTTGACGCAAAACACGTCTATGTAGATGGTCCTTGACTGTGTAGATGCCGCTTCTAGACATGTTTAGAAAGCACAACATGCGTCTGGACGGATGTCTAGACTAACAACAAGGGTTTCCCATGGATTTGAGCAAGAGAAAGTGGTAGCCAATGCCCTTGTCTATTTACTATATATTTAGAATTTTTTTTAGGTTTTTGAATTGCGAAAATTGAGAACTAAAACGAGAAAAACTCTATCTGTCTTTTATGTATGTCATTTAGGGTGTGTTTGGTTCGTTGCCGCATCTAGTGAGCAAAATGCGGTAAGCAATTGCTAAAAGTGTGGTGAGCAAAGTGTGGCAAGCATATGAGTTCCAGTTTGGCAAGCCACAATTGTGGCCGAGAACCAAACAATCACCTAAGAAAATGTTAGCACGACTAACGTTTGGCGTGACAATGTTTGGCGATGAACCAAACGTGCCCTAATGCTGTAAACTTAAAAATTTTGCTGCTACAGTAGAAGAGTAAAGCTAGATATTTGAATTTTCTGCTGCTGTAGTGAAAAAAAAACTGTAATACGTCTAATGTGTGTAGACGTCATCTAGAGCATCGGCTACTCGCCAGCCCCGCTTCTGTTTCTGTCTTCATCCAGAAAAATATTGCCAATACCAAATCCATGAGGCAACGGAAACGACAAAAC
Source organism: Eragrostis nindensis (assembly GCA_012490785.1). Lineage (NCBI taxonomy): Eukaryota > Viridiplantae > Streptophyta > Magnoliopsida > Poales > Poaceae > Eragrostis > Eragrostis nindensis. The sequence continues at coordinate 1,106,366 of JAAXCT010000093.1, forward strand.
GGGGTTCAATGCTTCTGTTTGGTAGCTACGTGAATTGTTGCTATGGAAATAAAATCAAATGGCTGGAACACACCTGCGTAATATATTCTAGCATGTGTGACGAGCTTGTCCAAGGTGGTGGGCAATGGCCGAGCCCGGCCCAGCATCTGCGTGGTCATCTTCAGGTCTGGGGCAGCGTGGAGTTCGTCCTCTTATGTGGCGTGAACACTTGCTCACGATATGGCTGCCATGGAGACATGGAGTTCGCCTGTGTATCAACGCGCGGGATCTTGCAGCTCGATGGCGTCGACAAGATCTTGCGGGGATCATGAACTAACCTTGCAAAGAAGCTTCAAATCCAGAGTTGCATCGAACGTGCCGGTGGGATTCGCCCTTCCGCCGCCACCAACCTCGGATGTTTCAATGGCTGTTGGGTTAGGGTTTGGTGCAGAGGACTGGGGACTAGAGAGAGAGGGCGCCTTTAACCAAGCAATGAGCTCAGTCAGCATGGGCGCGTGCCTCGTGCTGCGTAGGACTGCTGAGTTCGGACAAAAGACCGCTCCTTCCAACGAGTCGAATCGAACCAGGTCAACCAGTTCTTACCTGGTTTTATAATTAAGGGACCTAAATCGCACTCTCCCGTAAAGTTGAGGGGAGTGTAGACACCAGAATTTGGCACATTGATTAAGAAATTCGAGCCGTGCAAGGATGCGGGGATATAGCAAGTAAGCTGCAAGGTTTTCCCTTTAGGACCGACTACAACAAGCTCGCGACTCTAATAGAAACTAAGGGTCAGCTCTCTGCTCTATTTGCTTGCAATGCCTTGCGTATCAAAGTCGGCGAACGCTTCCACCCCCTCTTGCCCTTGTTACGCAACGCGCCAACAAAGAATTTCTTAATCAATGTGTCAAATTCTGGTGTCTAGAAGTCAAATAGAACTAAAGAAAGCAATGGCACCGGCAGAAAAAAAAAACGACGGGCGTGGATGCAGGCATCACTTTGTGCCTCCGGGCGAGGCACAATCTGAAATCCAACAGGCAAGGCGAAACAGCAAAAAAAAAATCTCTTGCCCTTGCCCGAGTGGCCACTAAGCTTGACCGGTTGCGTCGATACAGCCATTGACATCGCAATCTTACGTATTTTAGTGATATGTCATACGTATAATCGTGAACGTACATCAAATTTCACCTATCCAGCATCGAATTTCATAACAAATGCACTCTCTTTTTTTTCTGATGATGAAATAGTAGTCGCACACTTAATGAATCAGTATAGTCGCCTACAACATTAAAAAAAAAAGACAATCGAATTAGAAATAGCTTTGGACTTGTCTAAAGATCGTAATAGAGATCGGATTACTATCTATTACTAGTTACGTTCATGCTAATATGATACCATGCAGGACGATGAGTCAAAGTTATATGTATGACACGTCACTAAAATACGTAGGATTGTGATGTCAATGGCCTTATCGACATGCCCGGTCAAACTTAATGGCCACGATTTGCACTTACGATGGCTAAATTGAAACCACCAAACAAGTTCAATGGCCATCCATGCATTTTACTCTTCTGCATATATCATTGTAACCATGCAACACCTGCCAATCTGACTACAAGTTTATTCACAACTCCCCTATTAAAGTCACCCAATAGTGCTATCACGAAGCCAGAAGGGGTTAGAAGAACGAATTGAGATCTAACAATATTGAGCAAAAAGTCATCCTCAACAGGTTTGCACAAAACATATGCTTGCGGCGTTCTGAGCAGACTTGCCAAGATTACATGGTCTGCATCTAGAACTGCGGCTAGGGCGTCAACCTGCCAACTAGCATAGTGCACTAGAAATCTGGAGAGGCACATACGATCAAGGCGTCAACCATGGTGCTACAGGCCGATATACAATGGGGAGGTTGACAGTTCGAGCATCTACCATGGCGCTACCTAAAATGCTTGCAGCATGCGCAGCTACCTTAACTTACTACCAACAACGCCTAGAACCCTACATAACCTGCTAACCGTCACAACATCAACCGGTGCTTTTTTTTTTTTTGGCTACTCTGTACAACGAGAAGAACACGAGATGACCTTCATCAGAGAACAATCGGATCTGTCGACCCAGCCCCCACTCCATCCCTGTGCTTGAACATTTTCAGCTGCATACAGAGCCTCCCACTCCTTCGGAGGACATCAGCGTCCCTTGGAATTCTGGCTTCGTTGCAGCCTTGCCAGCTCCGTTTCCTCGATTCTGATGAGCTGGACTCTGGAGACGACGCAGATGGCGTTGTCAACTGGGAGATTTGCCAAGGCTCCATGGCCTCGTTGAACCCTTTGCCTCCACTTAGTAGAGGAACCGTGCCATCAAACACCATGTCACACTTGGCAGCCTGATAAGGTAGCGTGCCTGCATACCGATCTGCCCTAGAATCTTGCGGGCTTGAAGTATCCTGAAAGTGTGATGGCTTCACCCTCTTTCTTGGATTCTTTGACCTGACAGTACCAGTCCGGAACTGAGGTGCTTCATTTTTCCTTCCACAGCCCTGTGGTGGGGAATAACTCTTGATCATTGTACTCACCCTCTCTAGGAAGCTTGAAACCTCCACAGGAAGTAACCGTTCCTCAAGATAACGATCAATTACAGGGAGATCATTCTTCAAATCTTCAACCTGCATGTCACAAGCCTTAGCACATCAAGGAACACTTTGTGAGCAAAAATGTACAGAAAATTTCTGTTAAGGGCTAACCATAGTGGAAAATTTTTTAGAGGTACTACTATATCCTGTAGCATTCTGTTCAGCAATAGGCTCATCTGGTGGGAGGGCGGTTACGTTTGTTTCTGCAGGAGGGGTAAAATGGCAGCCAACCAACTGATGGAACTCCTCAATCTCACGAGCATACTCAACCCTCCAGTCTTTCGATTTACTCCAAGTTCTTCTTGCCCACATTGGCACGGCATGGAGGCGACCTTGTTCCCTTCCAAACTGCCTAGAAAACCTGTCAGGCACATACACCTCCTTTATGTTAAAGCTGATTAGCCAAGTCCGAGAGTAGCAGATGTTATCTGCTGCGATACAATATTCTGGAACAATTGCCGGATTCATGTCCTTGTAAGGGTTCCAATTGACCTGAAAATATAATTGGTATAGTATAACATAACAGCGGTTGAAACAATAAGAGGCATCTAACCATAACAACAGTTAAAACAGGAATACTTTTTAACAAATAGGCAATATGGACTTGCCTCAGAAAACTGAAGCTGCTCGAAAACTTTTCTCCACTCCATAACTTTCTTCCTTTGTCCACGTGTTGCTCCTCCGAAATTCCATCGGCAAGCACGCGGGAGAAGCATGCTCTGATTCTTTTGTTGTGGCTGAGTTGTAGGAAGATACTCATAAATCCAGGCCTTGTAGCAACAATGGAAAGCCTCAATTAGTTAGGCAGATAATACAACAAAATATAACAGTAGGAACTTATTCAGAAATAAAGAGCAGTAATACCATGAGCAAAGTTGCACTGCCGAGAAACTGTGTTGTGGCATTTGGTGTTACTGCGACAGACAATCCCCTGTACAGATGAGCAAGGGCTGCAGCCCCCCAAGCATACTCACGGATCTTCCTAAAATCCGCCAACAGGGGTAGATATCTTGGGGAGACAAATCCCCTCATGGTGTCAGGAAACAAGGTGGAACCAACCAGGTATAGAAGGTACGCTCTGGTTCTGTATGCAATCTCATTGATGGTAGGATTTTCTGGCAGTTGATGAAACTTCCTATATAGCCAAGTCAATCTAATTAAGCCACATAGCTGCTCTCCATTTCCAGGGCTCTCTCCTAAATAATGCAAGCACATCCGCTTCACAGCTTCATCACCAATTGGCTCTGCAGTCACCACATGACCAATCACTGGAATTCCCAGAATGTATGAAACATCACGCAGTGATGGTGCCATTTCAAATCCCATGAAATGAGCAGTATTTGTTTCATTGTTCCATCTCTCACAGAACGCTGTAAGCAAAGAACGATCAATGGTAAACCCAGTGGTGAGTGCAAGATGCCCAAGACCACTAGCATTAACCAGTTGCTGCTGTTGATCAGTCAAAACCCATTCTTTTAGTTTCCGAGTTTGCTGGCTCGGAAGCAGAACACCGTACCGCTACAAAAAATTGAGTCAGTCAATCAGTTTTGTTTACGATGGCAAAGTGAAAAGGATATGGAACAAGAAAGCAACATACTGTCCAAATTTGTGAGCTACCACCTGGACATCGACCATTTGCCTTCTGTTGTTGTGGTACCAAACCCTCAGAATCAAGGTCCATTGTCCTGGAAAACATGAATGAAGACATTTTTTTTTTGGGTATAACAAACAGTTTGGGGGGCATCAACTTTGCAGGACTGATGCTATTTGCATTTTTCAAAAAATATGAATGAAATAGCACGGTAGGAAGTTTGGAACCAGTATGGTGAATGTACAACAAGTACGACTAGAGCAATGTTTTTGCCACTCGCATCATTAACATCTGCATGATATTGTGAAGTGACTGCTAAATCACCATTGTAAGTGAATGGTGATTTAGCAATCACAGTAAAATAGATTGATCATTCACAATCACAGATTTTCAAGGGAAGAAAATACCTCTGCATAACTACAATTCAGATATGGTTCAAAGTTTGCTCTTTCGGTAGCTGAAGAATTGGGTATAAAAGGAAACTAAAAACAACAAATAACTAAAATAGAATGCCAGGATTGACCAAGGATGTGGTGTTGCTCAGCATGTTGAGGGTGTAAATGTGAGCGACTCTTTCAAAAGAAAAATGCATAACAAGACGGCACAAAGCATTGCAGCCTAGTAAGTCCTAGATGTCCCCAGTCAGTAGCTACAAAGCCTACAAGTGGAATGCATGTGACATTGCTAAAGAAAAATGAACACAATCATATCCATAACTGATCCCACAGTGCACCCAAATACATCGACCACAAATTAACCATAAATCATAGATAGAGCGCTGCGCAACACGAGAGCTAACTTTGCCTCCATTTGCGCCTGCTCAAATACAACCGCACCGCTTCCAAACCATACAAACCTAGTTCAATCCGCCCCGCAATAACGCAGAACAATCTGACAGGTAAAGGTACCCAGTAAATAGCACCAGAACCAAACGCATCACAGCACTCTGCTCACGAACCCCCGCGAAATGTTAGCCCGGATCTGAGCACGAGGTCTCCCTCGAGTAGAATACGGATGTGGATAATGAAGAAGAGGAAGAGGGCGAGAGAACCACCTCACCGGCGAGGAGTCCGAGGGCGGCGCGCCTCCGCCTCGCCGGGTGGTTAGGGGGCGCCTCCTTCCACCGCTTGGAGGTGGAGGTGAAAAGAACGAAGCAAGAGACAGGAAAGGCAGAGGTTTATCTATAGGGAAAATTGGTCTGGTAGCACCGAAAGATCGCGACTTCTGTGAAGTACCATTAAAAGACGTCGTCTCCGTAAAATAGCACCGAAAGGTTGAAACGTTACCCGAATGTAGCACTCTGTTACTTTTCACTAGAATCTCTGTTAAGCCGGACAAAAATACCCCCAAACCGTTTTTTTCTCTCACATTCCCCCTTTCTTTTCTGTTCTCCCGTGCGCCACAGCCCTGCTTGGGCGCCAACCCAGCCTGGGCGCCAGACGTGGCCTGGGCACCCCCTGGTGACCCCACAAGGCCTCCAATGCCTCATAAAAAACAGCAGGGACATAAAAAAAAAAGTATGAGCATCCCTCATTTTGGACAGCATGCACAGAACATCAAATGGTTCACCAAATGAGATCTTAGTTCAACAGAAGCATACATCATGGTTCAACAGAGGCATACATCATGGTTCAACACAGCCATACATCATGGTTCAACACAAGCAAACAGTCATGGTTCAACACAAACATACATCATGGTACTTCAACACATAAATGGTCCACCATGGTCCAACAGATACATCTAGCTTATAATCACTCTCCTAGCAATCCCTCCTGGTGATATGTTCATTTGGGCTGCCATTGCTCTGGTTGTTGGCCCTGGACTTGGAGTAGAAGTAGAAGCTGCCATCCTTCTTGTTGTTGGTCCTGGACTTGGAGTAGAAGTAGAAGCTGCCATCCTTCTTGTTGTTGGTCCTGGACTTGTTGGAGTGCAAACAGAGGCTGCCATCCTTGTTGGTGCTGGACTAAGTGGTTCTTGAATTACTAGAGAAGTAGAGGTGGTTGATGTACCAGGTGCTTGAGTGACTAAGCAAGTAGAGGTGCTGGTTGCACCACCTTTCTTGTACTTTTTAGGACCATTCTTGGGTCCCTTCTTGGATGTAGAGGTCCCAGCCTCTCCTTTCCTTTTCCTGCAAAACAGCCATGAATGGTTGTCAAACAAAGTCCCTGATGGTGGTAATTCAGAAAATGTCAAACAAAGATTGCAGGTTCAGTTTACCCAGATTTTTTAGGCAGCGATGGTGGCAATTCAGAACCAAGTTCAGTAGGGGGCTCTGTGCATCCCTTCTCTATATGGCCAAACTGGAAGCATCTTTTGCATTGGTAAGGTCCCCTTTTCCCTGGTTCACCTCTACTCTTGATTCTTTTTACTCTCGGTCTACCAGCTGCCCTTTCTAGCGTTGGAGGCAACATCTCAAACCCGGGGTCTAGCATACGCCATTGTGACTTGTCGACCATTGGGTTCACCTCGAACTGATAAGTAGCCTTGAAACGCTCAAGTGAATAGTAATCATGCACATAGTCCTCAAGGTTAATCTTTCTCAGGGAGCATATGAAAGATATAGCATGAGTACAAGGTTTACCAGAAATCTGCCACTGGCCACATGAGCATGTTTTAATTTCAAGATCCACAGCATGCCTCCAAGGATGATTGTCCTTGGTGAATCCAGAAACCTCAGCCTTAAGTCCACCACTCCCCTTGATCGTGTACCTCAAGTTTCTACTCTTCATCTTTAGTTCATGCATGACACTAGGAAGAATTGGCCCTTCAAGCTTACTAGCTATGACTTGCCGCATAGCTATTTTTTCCATGATCATCTCCCTAATTGTGTCCATGAGGTTATCCACATGGAGACCTTTGCACTCCTTAATCCAATTGTTAAAGCACTCTGAAAGGTTATTGTTCACATAATCAACCTTGCATTCCCCTGAGAACAGTCATGATGAACTTCACACTTTCGGAAGCCCGCATCAAGCCAAGAAGTTGTTCATCAGTAGCTAGGCGACATATCTGACCAACATCAGCCACAAACCAAAAATTTGCTTCCTGATAACTTGCCCAACTAAAGTGTTCAGAAACATCCTTCTCCATGTCTATAATGGAGTACTCCTCTGGATCTACCCACCACTCCAATTTTCTGCCTTTTTAGTACACAATTCGACCATCTTCATCAGTTGAGTAGGATGAAACATCAACTACTATTTTACAACCACTGTTCTAATCCATCCTGAAATAATAGCAGAGCACAAATTAACAGCACTGCCAACACAATCCATATGAACTCTGACTTTTGCTTCCATATCTCGTTGAATCAAGGCATGAATCAATTCTGACCGCACACAATCCATATGAACATCCATACAAATCTGACAAAATCGTAGCAATCCGACCATCCCAACTAGTCTACTACTATATATCAAGCATGAGAGGGATAAACAAAGGAAGATTGGGTTCGAATCTTACCCTATCCGATCTGCGAGGAGGCTGCTTGGCTGGGGGAGCAGCGCCGGTTGGGGGAGACGCGCCGCCTGGGGAACAAGCGCCGGGATGGAGGGGCCCGCGCCGGGATGGAGGGGCTCGCGCCGGCTGGGGGAGCAGCGCCGCGCCTAGGGGAGACGCGCCGCCTGGGGGTGCAGCGTCGCGGCCTGGGGGAGACCCGCCGGCCTGGAGGGCCCGCGACGCCTGGGGACCAACTAGCCTGGGGGAGGCGCCGCCGGCCTTGAGGAGCAGCGCCGCGCCTAGGGGAGACGCGCCGCCTGGGGGTGCAGCGCCGCGGCCTGGGGGAGCTGCGCCACCGGCCTTGAGGACCTGCGCCGCCTTGAGGACCAGCGCCGCGGCCTGGGGGAGCTGCGCCGCCGGCCTTGAGGACCTGCGCCGCCACCGTGGCTGCGGTGCGGGACGAGAGCACCGTGGCTGCGGTGCGTGGTTGTGGTGTGGCTGCGGTGCGTGCTCCTCTAGGTCATTTCAACCAGGGGTATAAGCGTCATTTCGCGTCTGTCTAATGTCACAGAAAGGGATGAAAATGAGTTTTCGGTGACAAAAATTAACTGAGTGCTACATTCGGGTAACGTTTCAACCTTTCGGTGCTATTTCACGGAGGCAGCGTCTTTTAATGGTACTTCACGGAACTCGCGATCTTTCGGTGCTACCAGACCAATTTTCCCTTATCTATATCCCATGAGTCGGCGCTCTTACACTGCCAGGCGGAGCCCAGCTCCCCCCATCGCCACAGTGGGCCCACTATCAGTGGAACGAAGTGAACGCAGGCACCCTCATCTCACTCCTCCAGTCGGTCGGGTTTGCTTCCCCCGAGCCCGCGCTAAACCCTACCCTCCGCGCCGCCGTCCCCGTTCCCTTCCCCACCGCCGTTCGCCGGTGAAGAGCAGAGCGGAGCTACGGCGGCGGCGGCGGTTTTGTTCGCTCGCCCTAGCGAGCTCCCCGTATCGACGATTCGCCCTGCGCCGTTGCGAGATCTGAAGCGATTTGGGAGGATCTCGCAGTGAGGGGGCCTCCCGACCCCACGGGGTACGGAGGATTTGGGCGGGATTTGTCCCGGTGCTCGTGCTGCCCGCGGCGGCGGGGCTAACACCAGGTTGGTTCTTCTCTCCTTACCCCTCTTCGTGAAGGGGGGCGAGTAGCCGAGTAGGTGCTGATCCTAGCGCTAGGGTTTCAAATCTGCCGATCGGTAACGGTTCCGTCGATTGGGTTGGATAATTCGGCGACTGGCATGGCATAATTGAGGCTTGTAGGGTATGTTCAAGGAATTGTAGTGCTATGTACCAAGGACGATAGTTGGGCATCTAGGTCTAGACTAAGGAACAGCATATTGCGCGCCATGGTTTCTGTACAGATCCTGCTCTCACTCAAGTAAGTTTATGTGTAACGACAAATCGGACTATAAAGAGGAAAAATCGTAGTGGGGAGTGGCAATCTTTGGATACTGTAAACGAAGTATGATTATTGTTTAGAAGTATCGGATGTAGTATCAAAAGTATTGACAACTTGATTAGCAAAACGTGTAGATAGAAACGGCTGCTGATTTTGATGCATTGTCTTCATGCCTTCATGGATTTACAAGACATAAAATATGTAAATGTACTCCTATTTAAAATAGACTATATATATGCATTTCCCTTTATTTTTCTCGAGCAGAGGAATGGTCCTTGGATTCTATTAGAGAAACCGTGGTAAATTTGCATAGTTATATTATCAAGAGGATTTCCCTTTACGGTCTGGTATACTCTCCTTTGTGGGCTTATCATTTGATTAGGGCATGTTAGATAACTTGCTCCTTTCTGAATCATCTATTTGATACTCTGACAGAATATGTTCTGTGTTGTTATCAGAGAGGGTATCAACAAAGTCTGAAGTTACTTGTCCTCAAAACCAGACATCAAGAATTCTATTTCTTGCTGAGAAATATGACCTTACAAGCCTGTAAGAAGCAGGAGGCATCTATATAAGCAGTGGATCAGAAATTTCTTGATTCAGAGTTTGAGGGAAGTAAATTCTCAAAAAACTGCCGTGATATCATCTCTACGTTTGAGCATCAGCTGCTTAATAGAAACATGGTTGAAAGCATGAACGTTAGCAAGACAAGGCTGTGTGGGAAGATTCTGAGGAAGCTTATGGATCACAAAGGTTGTTGGCTTTTTAATAAACCAGTTGACCCTGTTCTTTATGGGATTCCAGATTACTTTGATGTCATCCGCAACCCAATGGATTTAGGTACTGTTAAAAAAAAACTCACAAGCAACCAGTATGTTAGCCCTGGTGAGTTTGCAGCAGATGTGAGGCTAACATTCTCAAATGCGATGAAGTATAATCCTCCAGGAAATGATGTCCACACAATAGCAGAACAGTTAAATAGAACATTTGAATCAGAATGGAAATCAGTAGAAAGAAAGTGGGACCACAGAAATCCAGTACAAGAGCAGCAACCAATGAAAGCAATAAAGGATCGGGTTGCTATCAACTCTAAGTCTATGATTACTAGAGAGCTGGTTGCAAAGTCAAATTCACTTGCAACTGAGCCGCTGATAAATGCAATATCCTCCAAAGTAGGGTCGCCATATACTCTACCTAGTTTGCTTTGATTATTGTTTGTAATGTCCATGCCATTTTAAAGTACTGCTATTTGCTGTCTGGACAGGTTAAAATAAAGTTTTCCGTGCGAGGATCTAAGAATACCTCTTCCAAAGGTGTGAAAATAACAGACTTTTCTCATATTATTGTTTTTTAACCAATTTTAATGTCCCCCCTTCCGATGCAGATATGCATTTTCATGCAGCTGATAGCAGCGACTGCTCCTTAAATATTTCAGTCCCCGGTACCAAGGTATCGTGCCGGAGTTCCTTATTTCAATTTTGAAGTCATGTGATATGTGTCAATGTGTCATTACTTATTATCGATAGCGGAATGAATGCCGAGTTTTCCCCTCTAAGTTTTATATTTTGTTTTTAGGGGAATGCTAAAATATCAAGGATTCAATCGAATGATAACAGCTTTGAATTAAATGGTATGCTGATGTTTTCTAAATTTTTATATGTTATAGTACACTTTCTGTTATCTAACATACTTTCTTGTGATCTTAGGAAATAAATCATTGTCTTGCAATTCTACATCTCTTCCTTCATCCGGGCAAGGTTCTTTCCGCATACTCTCTTTATCATATATTTGGGTGGACTTTTATGTCCTTACTTTTTGGTAATATTTAGGAAGTTATAGCACTCTTTTCTCCATATTGTTGGCTAATATAGCTGTGATGTTGCATTCTAGGTGAGGAAGATAGTTTGCACCTCGAACCTTTGTCACCAAGTAAAGCCCTTCGTATCGCAATTCTCAAGCGTCGTTTTGCTGGAACAATTGTCAAGGCGCAGCAGAATGCACTTCTAGATCATGTAATATTTCTGAATGCATTCTGAATGTTGTGCATGTAACCTAAAATTAAGATATTCTTTTGCAGAAGATATTTATATATGAATATGTTGCTATTACTGAGTTCCGTGTTGATTTCTAGGGGAAGGAAATAGATCCTGCAAAATTGCAGTTGGAGAAAGAGAGGTTGGAAAAAAAGCAGCAAGAAGGTAGGGAATTGCTCTCCCCTTCTTATGGTTGTACGGAATTCATCTGTTTGATTGCCTCGGATAACTTTGACAATTTCAACTGTCTTAGTATTTGCATAGAGTTCACACTAGGTTTAGTCTCTTTTCACATAATATAGTCGGTTCTTTGATAAATATATTTTTGTACACACAAAAATTGCTTGACATCTCGCTTTGGAAAAGTTTAGGTTTAAATTTGAAGAATGATTGCCACCCTTAAATGAACTATTTGTCCTGGTGATGCAAGGGGATAAATCCCTATCCAAACGTTTTATGATGGGTATATTTATGAAGTTGGTTCTTGAACAATCTATCAAATGTAAGATCACTTTGATGTACATTAGTGAAAGTTATTTTTGTAATATGGTGTATGACTGGGGTAATTGAAATGAGCTAGTAAATGATGCTCTTGTACAATCTTGGATTTTAGAGAAAAAAATAGTAGTTTGGAATACCTGGAGCATAGATTGTATTGCTGAGCTGCACAAATAGTTATAGAGCTAGAGCATATACCATCTATAAGCTAAAAGACGGTGTTGCTAAATTGTATGAACTCCCCGTTGATGATTCGTGATGACATAGCTTTTATTCCTTGTTAAATACCTCTTTATCGAGTAAGCTGCCATGGTGAAATTGGTAGACACGCTGCTCTTAATGAGCAGTGCTCATGCGTCTCGGTTCGAGTCCGAGTGGTGGCATTCTCGAAAACATTCTCGAATACGAACTAGTTTTCAATTAAAATTTCATTTATTCATCTAGTTTCCATGTTAGAAACTGTACTTGTGTCTTAAGGAGGTGAGCATAATAGACAAGGAATACAGTTGGTTAGTGGGAGTTTGTTTGAGGTGGTTTGTCTTAAGGAGTTTTCTTTGGCCTTTTACTATTCCTCTTGGGATATTTGATTTGAGTTTTTTCTGTAGCTTTTACTCAACAATGCTTAATGTGCTTATGTTAACTGATTTGAAAGACAAGCGCTTTAAACTATGGTGGCGTTCGGTTCCCTTTTAGAGGGCTATAAAGTTACTGTAGCTGTCACATCAATAATGCCGGCACGATTTATGTGTACTAAATAAAGTCAAAATACAAAACTAAGTCCAGGACCCCCCCTCTATTTCGCGAGACGAACGTAATGACGGTAATTAAGCGGCGATTAGACGATGGTTACTGTAGCATCACTGTGTCAAAACATTGATTAATTAGGCTCGTTAGATTCGTCTCGAAAAATAACGCCCATCTGCAGAAAGGTTTTGTAATTAAATTTTATTTAGTACCCCTAAATAGTAAGATTCTTTTTACTTTAGAGGGGTAAAGTTTAGAGGGCACTTTAGAGGGGGGAACCGAACGCCACCTATGAAGTTATATTTATTTCAACTTACGTGTCATCTAAATTAACAAAAGAAAACTGAACTATATGCCTTTTGGGTTTAGGTTGTACTCTGTATCATATTTGTTGACTCTGTGATACACTCTTTTTTGCCCTAGTACATGTTTGTATGTTGGCCAGTTGGCCTGAGATCGTAACCCAAATTTCTTGCACCACCACTACTGCCTCGTTACCCTACGATTGACTACACTTTTTTTCTCTCCCTCACATTACTAATACAATTGGTACCTACCATCTATCGTGTAATTGTAGTTGCTTGGTCATCATTAGGGCCGCTGTTGTCTTCCTAGTCTCACCACTAGCAATATCTTCCTCAACTGGTGCTGCTCCTACACTCAGGGGCCATTAGTATCACTGTCCTGTACTGTTGCCAATCGCTATCAGTGCTGTCCCTATTCTTGCTGACTTTGGGAGCCAGTAGCTGCCTTCAGTGTCTGTTTTTCTGTCAAGTTCTATTGGATGAGAAGCAGAATGCGTGTAGTTCAATTAACCATTATCATCAGTAACCACTTATGGGTGACAGCCCAGGCATCTAACATCACCAAATGTCCTGAGTTTCCCAAAAATATCTTTTCAGAATTCAACCGGACCATATTCTCATTGTGTACCTTTTTTAGTTTCTCATGTGACAGTACCACAAGAGTTCTTTTCTTTTTTTTTTTCCATCTGGAATATCACAAGAGGGAAGCGTGGAAATCAGCCATCCACGTGCCAGAACCATAGCTAGTTTATCAAGGTCCTTTGGGTTTCATCTCTAGCCTACGCACCTTGCTTGGGACTAAAAAGCTTCGTTATTGTTGTTGTTGAGGAATATCACAATAGTTCTCTTGTGAAATTTTTTAAAGAGATTTTTCCTTCCTTAGCCCTGTTAAACTCACTCGTTTCTTCCTTGGCCCTTTCTGAAATGAACTTCAATGTATGGGCCAAGGAAGGAACGAGTGACTTTAACAGGGCCATGGAAGGAAAAATCTCTTGTTTAAACCAGGAGATAACAACAAAAGGATGTACACAACAACAACAACAACATAGCCTTTTGTCCCAAGCAAGTTGGGGTAGGCTAGCAAAAAATAGAGTTTTGATGTATGAATTTTATTTCAGTTCAGAAATCAGAATGAAAATTTCCTTCATATTCTCTAACACGTGGAAATTCCTTTGTTGCTTGGTTCTCAAGAATACGGGATAAAGAATGCTTCATATTCTGCTATTGTAACGTTAGATCACTCAATGGAGAAATAATATGATTGGTTTTTTACTTGACGAAAACATATTGGATGATAGACACCATATGCGTAAGATAAATTTGGCATCCTTTTTGCAAAGTTTTAGAGCATTGTTTATAAGAATTTTCCTATTGTTTGTAATATTAGTTCCATTTCTAATAGTATGTGCTAGGGTTATGTCAGCCCTGCACTTTGAATGCTGACCTTGCATGTCATCATTTCAAGTTTCTTTCATGTTTCAGAGAAAGCAAGGATTGAGGCCCAGGTAAAGGCTGCTGAAGCTGCTGCGCAATTAAAGCTAGAGGAAGAAACGAGGATGAAAAGGGAGCAGGAACGAAAGGCTGCACGAGTGGCACTGCACATGGTACTTCCTGTTTGCCATTATCTTACTGGAAAGTTTCTGCTGTTGATGTTTAACTATGTTTATGTGATATATCTCCTTGTTTCGTGCAGATGAAGAAGACAGTTGATATTGACAACAGCGACTTTCTGAAGGACCTGGACAACTTTTGCCAAAAGTGGCAATCGAACCCCCCTTGCAAACTAATTATGGAATTTGTCAATGGGATTGAGTTTCCAACTGACCTTGGTAGCCCACTGGAGGCGCTGGGCCTCTTTATGAAGAAAGATCTTGAGGAAGAGGTCGAACATGAAATGGAGCACAACATATCACCCTCCCTGACTGCTGATGTTGAGGAAGGAGAGATCGGCTGCTGTCAATAGTGAGCCTATAAAAACCCATCAGGTCGCGAAGAGCCATTGTTGCTTGAATAATAAGATTGTTTGGGTTTGTGCTATGTAACCTATTCTGCCATGCGGCAACCTTGTATGTCGAGTAAAATTAGTTCCTATGGTCCGTGACATACTGTCATCTGTAACGAAGTCGTGACAGAATGGATCTGCTGATTGCTTTAAGTTGTTAGTTTCGACTTCGCTTTCAGTTTTGTGGTTATCACACGCCAATGTATATTGTAGTTGCTCCAAGTCTGTTTAGAGTGATGTCTTGACTGGGCATTCAGTTAAAAAGGAAAAAAGAGGGGAGAAAATGGGTAATGAAATACTTGTTTGCGTTGTGTCATTGACGCCAAGAAGGATGTTTACTGATCGCGGTGTTGTTCTTCTCAGCTGATCTCTGCACTAATTGTGAATCTGAATTATCCCAGTGAAAGCATGTTTTCTAAAATGTTACTAAGGTAAATGCACTATTTTCAAAGCCTCAATGGTCTACGTGGATGATGTTCAGTGATGCTGTTGCCGCGGCGCAGCATCAAGGCAACCCTTGTATAGTTTCAAAGTACTCTGTTGGTCTAAAACGAAATGTCTTCGAACGTTTTTGTTTCTTTGGAACATTTAAAATTCTCTTTTGAGACAACTAATACGTTTAAGACAATCAACTAAAAAAGCGGAAAACGTTTGAATTTGGTGATATAATTAGATTGGACACAAATGTGGCTGTAGTTTAGTGGTGAGAATTCCACGTTGTGGCCGTGGAGACCTGGGCTCGAATCCCAGCAGCCACAAGATTTCTTTTTCGATGCCGCGTATGACAGTCTGTCTAAAATTTTGAAGCGTCCGTACTCTTAATCTTTTTTCTTTTCTTTTTTTTGCGAGGGCACTCTGATTCTGAATCTACTCGAACAAAACTATCAAAAGTGTTTTGTAGCATCTGCACGCTAGATTATAAAATTGTAAATGTAACTCAATACTATATAGTTGTTCCGGATTAAAAAGGTACTGCAAACTGCAAAAAACTAGGTTTGCATCATTTAATTTTTCTTCTGTTGTCGCGTTACATTCAAGATCTTGTGTTGTACATACTGCAGAGCGCAGACTATTAGCTCATGAATATTGTACACTGTCTCGACCTAACAATAAAATCACATACAATGAGTTTCGCTTTTTATCTACAAACCCATCTTTCTGGGCCTCAGGTACGTCGAGCCTTTCTTCAAGCCTGGCATAGCAACCTGCTGCTGCTGCTTGGCTCTCTTCTCCTGCTCCCTCTCCTTCTCAATCCGTGCCGCCTCGGCTTGCTCTTGCCTTAGTTTCTCCATCTCCTCCTCCATCGCCGTCTTGTCTTCCTTCTGCCTCTTCTTGTGGTCAAGAAGGGAGGTGTCGGTCTCCTTCACCGAGAAGAACATGGGGCCCAACTCCGCCAGCCACTGAGGATCGACTGCAGTGACACACTGCATGTACTCCTTAGTTGTCAGGACCAATTCATGGTAGACGACGTAATCAGGAGTGTAGCCAAGGCCATAGAGAGCACTGCTGGGGTGCAGGTGGCAAGGCATCCCATTCCTGCAGTTGACATACTCCCCGATACCCTTCAATCGGGCTGAATTGTGGAAGTAAGCAGAACAGATTGCTTTCCTCACCACATCCCATTCCATACTGCATGATGTCAGGGGGATTTTCAGGGTTTTCAATATGTCCAGCAACTGCGATCTTACTTCACGAGCCTTTCGGAGACCTTTGACGTGGAGGAAGTGGTCATTACACCAATCTCCTCGATACTGATTAGACTTCCACTGCAGATATACATTCAGGAGTGTAAGGTGGTCAGATTCTGGAACAAAGAATTTCTCCCTTGCTGCATCACTCTCCTCTGCTCGGTCCTTTGGCCGGAAGAAGACTGACGGCACTGATAGCATAGAAACAATGGTCAGCACCTCATCAAGGCACTTTAGCTTCTCTCCCATGAGCAACATCTTTGCTAGGGTTGGGTCCAACGGGAACTCCACCATCTTCCAGCCAATTTCTGTGAGGCCGCCAACATTGTTCAATGCACCTAATACCCAGAGCTGGTACATGGAATTGAGAATATTCTCCTGGGGAGGAGGGTCCATAAAGTCAAAGTCAAGCAAATTTTCAACTTTGAGGGACTTGAGTAAAAGCACCACATTCCCCAGGTTGGTCCTTTGAATCTCTGGCACAGGGTTAGGGAGCATCTCATTCTGGTAAGCTGATTCTGTAAAGAGCCTGTAGCATGTGCCAGGGCCAGTTCTTCCAGCTCGTCCTGCACGCTGGTCTGCAGCTGCTCGGCTCACGGGGAAAACCTGAAGGGCATCCATACCCATCCGTGGGTTGTATACTTTCATCTTCCCGTAACCAGTATCAATGACGTAGAAGATACCATCAACGGTCAATGAAGTCTCAGCAATATTGGTAGCAACAATACATTTGCGAGCACCCTCTTCAGCCTTCTGGAAAATCTTGGCTTGCAAGTCAGCAGGCAGTTGTGAGTAGATGGGCAGAATTTCCAGCTTGGGTACAGTTTTGGTGGACGATGATACTAACTGTTCCATGCGCTCAGCAAGGGCATAGCAGGTAGCCTCGATTTCTTCCTGCCCAGTCATGAAGATGAGGATATCACCAGGACCGCTGGCAATGTGGATGGTCATGGCCTGCTTCACTGCTGCTTCCACATAGTCCTCACATGGTGTTTTGCTGAACATAATGTTTACTGGGAATGTCCTGCCTGGAATATGGAATACAGGCACACTGAAAAAAAAAAAGAAGTTAAACACACTTGTAGAGATATAAACATGGCTCATATTTTACTAGGGGAAAAAATGTCTATCAGGTCATCTTACCCTCCAAAGAACTTGGAGAACTTGTCAGCATTTAGGGTAGCAGATGTAACGATTAATTTAAAATCACGTCTACGTGCAACAACCTTCTTCAATATACCAAACAAAACATCAGTGTTGAGTGATCTCTCATGTGCTTCATCCATGACGATAACACTGGAAAGAAAAAAAGGAAAAATAATTAGTATGGCAAAGCCATAGTAAGATCATCTGAAGAATAGTAAGTAGAACACTGATTAAAAAAAGGGGGCAAGTTAGCAGCGTACCGATATTTGTCAAGGTCAGCATCTTTCAAGGTTTCGCGAAGGAGCACTCCATCTGTCATATACTGCAAAAGTGCCATAGAAAATTTTGTTATACGTCAAGAATTACATGCTAAGTGATCAAAATTACTTAATTCCAAAATGTTAAACCTGATCTTTAAAGAAAAATGTTTGAAGGTGCCGCAACATTAGCCGATAAAACGTAAATTCACCAGTATTTTACCTTTATTATAGTGGTCGGACCAGTGACATCCTCAAATCGTATAGCATATCCGACTTTATCTCCTAGTTCAGTCTCCATTTCCTCGCTAACTCGCTTAGCAACACTCATGGCAGCCACACGCCTCGGTTGAGTACAACCAACAATTCCTGTGCTGGTATATCCATCCTCATGGAGATACTGAGTTAGCTGAGTTGTTTTCCCAGAACCAGTTTCACCAACGACCACAACTACTTGATTTTCGCGCACAACCTGCCCAACAAGATCAGCATAAAACCAGTTCATTAATTAACTATCCTAGCAACATTATTTGAAATGAACTATAATGAAATAAACAAAAAAAAAATTTTGATCTAAAGGCTCATAATAAATTTGCAAGCCCAAAATACAAACCTGTAACAGATCATCCCGGACAGTGTATATGGGTAGATACTGCCTTTGTTGAGCAAGAGATTTTGATTTTGCAAAATCACTGACAGCGTCTGCTTTTTCTTTCATATGTTGTGAAAACTTAGCTTCTTCTTTAAAATTGATCTCACCTTGGTCACCAACAACTGCAGTATCGGCATCAACCTGTTCAGCAGTTTTCTCAACACCCAAAATATTTCCAAGCTTAGATCCAGCAAGCTCCCAAAATCGTTGTCTCGATTTATTCATGCTCTGCTTTTCACGGATTTCCCTAACCAGCGCAGAACCCTTGCGTGAAATAATAGCCATATCAGATGTTGGATCCTTCAGTGGCATTACAGGCTCTGCTTGTTTCGTGAACACAACTCGTCCATCCAAGAATGGAGGTTTCGTGTCTGCCAGAAATTAAGCCACAGTCAACATGTTAGAACTGAATCATGTGCACCAATCTATGACAGATGTTCACAATGAGGCACATCAATTTCACAGCAAACAGTCATATGTACAAGATGGAATATATACGAACACGGAGTAAGACAGAGAGATTCAAGGACCAGATCAGTTTAACATCACTGCAACCGACTTTACTTCATTTTTACTCTAAGTATTAGTAAGTACTTCCTCCGTTCCATTATATAAGCATTCCTACGAACCCGAGACGAAAACAGCCGAACGAGCGAAAGACTCTGCTACCCCTTCCCTTGACTGTCGCACCCATCAACCCACGCTTTTCCACATGGGCATGTGACCACAGCTGCCGACAGACTCTGCCAACTGCCAAATTGAGGTAGGCTCGAGGCTCCTGCCCCCACGACGCGTGTGTTGTGTGCTAAAACCAGCCAGCAGTTCCTGCCACCTGCCAAGCCAAGGGAGGCCGGAGGTCCCGTCCCTGCAACGAGTGCGCGTGCAGTGCAGAAGTAAGTGCGCTGATGTGGTGCAGAAGCGACCGGCGGAGCTTCGAATGCTTATATTGTGGGAAATCAGTGAAACGCTTCAAATGCTTATATAATGGAACGGAGGAAGTAACCACATTACATGAGAAACAGGGGACTGATTCCAAACAGTATGGTACAACTGCTATTGTTGTCTTAATAAAAAGGAAAGATAAGACTGTAAATAGATTTGAAGAATATATAAGACTGCAAATAGATTTAAAGAATATATAAGACTGCAAACAGAACATAGAAAGTTGTTATAGTAAAGTACATACCATGGACAAGAAGAATCACTTTCCGCTCATCCTCATCATCAAATTCTGTCTGCACCTCTGTTCCTCTAACAGCCCCAGATCTCAACAACTGTCTATCCTCCCACTGAGCATTATCAGCAGTCATCTGTGATAATTTTTTGCTCTGAGCAAGGGTCATCAGAGAACCATCTCTACGAGTCTGCCACCAAGAGAGAGAGTTGTGAAAACCAGATATCATATAGTGAACAAGTCTGCTACGACCAGATTACTTTACTGGACAGTAATTGAAAAATTGGCTAATGAAACGGTCTCCTAGTTACTGCGTGTTTGAACATATTGACTGTTCGTCAGGCTCACGAACTATAGGGAGTGAAAATCCAAATATCAGACAATATCAGACAATATAAGGATAAGAGAGAAGCAAACAAAGATCTACTTCAATTCTTGCAAGCACCTCTGACTGGTAGACTATTGTGGTTAAACCTGGCCACAGGAAATCTGAAGCCGAAACATGACATGAAAATGCACTAACCCCAACTTCTGCAAGCAGATAAAGCATCATACATTCATACCCCACATTCAGTCTTTTATATTATTTTTGTTACTGATTAATCATCTACACCCGCAGTTCCATAGTTCTTTGAGGTGCCCTGATCTAGAACCAAATCTAGTGGTGGTTATGAAGTAATTGGGGGTATGGTACAGGTGAACAGACAAGGAGTTTACCAACTTCTTTGGCATCTGTACTTCCTTCTTTTTGTAGGAACTTTCATCTCCAAGATACATAGAATTATCGCCATCAAACATGGTGCTGTGTTCTTCACAATCATACCTGTATAATTTGTAAAGGTTAGAATCATAGTTTATATGTTTTCTTTTCTTGTGACTCTAGGGTTCTGGCTCATCACATTTAATTCCCTATACAGGATCTAAAAAAAATGCCAAGGAATTGGAGTATATGTGTGCTTTGGGATATACACAAATAGAATATGGTCACCCTGGATTTAAGTATAAACTATAACCATACGAAAGAATTCATTTTACCAAATTATTTTTATGCGTCATCGTTTTATCTCAGTAGATAACACTTCATACACATGTATCATATTCCTTTGTAAATATGAAACCTAGCGAGGTTATGGTGGAAGTACCATGCGCGGTCAGCGTTGTAGTCCATCGCTTGCATCATTTCCTCAGTTATCTCGGAGCGTCCATCAACATTTGAGGGGCTTCTATCAGCATCAATATCCTGGGATGACAGGGTAAGGATTATAGCATATGACAGCATACGGTAACCACATAAAGATTGAACAAACGAACTTTCAATGACCCTGGAAAGGTCTCCACCTAGGTAAATTAATACACAATCATAACATAACAATTTAATTGAATGACTATAGGTAAATATTTATTCCCAAAATGACATGAAGTCATACTAAACGTTATTTGTTAACTGCTGTTGAAACAATATACGCTGACAACAGGAAAATTCTACAATCAAGCTTAGTGGATAAATTGTATAAAGAAGGCTATAATATAGGGGGCAATGACATGCACATGTTGGGAACAACAAAATCTATTTATCATGCCTATATTATCCCTCTACAGAGATTGAGGTAATCGACCACATGGAAATTCGGAATTCAGAAACATATTGTTGATTCAAAGCTCTCATAATGCGCTGTACATTGATGTCATCAAGATTTGATTATTAACACATGTCCTTCAATGTATAAAAGCAAGCCAGCTAGATGAATAGAAGTCTCAACTTACATTCGAACCAGATGTTGATGAAAAGGTAAGCTGGTGAGACTGGGATCTTCCACTAGAATGTGAATAAGAAGATCCTTTTGAGGAGCCAGAAGCACGTATGGGGGCAGGTGAAGGAGATACATTATCCCATGGAGATGCTGGATATTTTGAACAACATAACAGATATGAGTAATTTAGTAGGTCATCAAAATTTACAGAGAGTATATTTATTTCACAAAAACAACACAGTCCGAAAAAGAGACACAACTTTCTTTACCTGCTGAACGAGGCGTATTCCCACCTAACCAAGGAGATACCAAACGTGCATCAGGGGATGCAGCACCAAGCATAGGGGACCGTGAAGGAAGCCTTCGGGATCCTGGGCGGTCATCACGGTAATCTCGCCGAGGTGTATCTTCCCACTCCCAGCGCCCATTGTCCCAGTCAGATCGTGCTGCAATAACAAAGAACAAAAGTCTTGTCAGATCAAATGTCAGGCCTGTAAGTCAGAGTTAAAAGAATGCCAGGCTAACAAAATACCAGGTGTTCTTGAGCTTCTTGAGCTGTGTTCATATCTACTTCTCTTGTTATTATAGTCAATGGATGTCGACCTCTCACGTTCATCACGCCTAGTACGAGATCCCCTGTCATCATGGTACCCTCCTCGCTTTCCACTGCTGCTGTAACCGATGGATGAAGATCTCTCACGTTCACCATGCCTATCGCGGGATCCTCTATCATCATAGTTATCATACCTACGAGGAGTGCTATCAGGACGGGAGCCTTGAGAGCTTCTGGAGACATATGCCTGTCAGGCATTGAAATGTTTGCCATGTAAGATGACAACAAAATAATCAAATTATTATGCAACTACGAAATCAAGCAGATACGACTGCAGATGTAGCTTCCAAGGTAGTCACTAACCTCTTGCCGTAACGATTCATCTCGACGGCTAGGCGTTGGGGCCCTTTCATCCTCATCGACTGAAGGTTTGAAAAATGCAGAGAAATATTTAGTTACTAGGGCAGATAGTGCAAATGAATCATTAGCATAAAAGCAGAACACTTTTTGATGCAAGGATAAAATCATAACACTTCTTTTATTGCGAAGGTACATAACAGTAAAAGCATATTAGCTATTTTCTATGATTACTGTACTATATACCCACAGGGAAAGAACGCACCACTCAAAGATGTTTTATCATCAGAACCGCTTCCTCGATACCGGCGAGATGAGTTACCACGAGAACCCCCAGACTGGCTCGTGACATCATTCTCCACAGATCCCGGTTTCTCATCTTCATCGACAGAATCGGCGGCAACAGTTACCTTCTGAGGAGGTGCCTTAAACACATTGCCACCTTCCAATTCTCGTTTTCGGTGAGCAAGGAGGTCCAGACCTGCCAAATCACAGACCCAGAGTTAGCTTCCGAAAACTCTGAATTCACCGGGAAGGATAAAAACTCAACTGGAATCAGTAAACATGCATACACGCTGATTACAACAGAGAAGCAAGCCATCAAACAAGCTCGGTACCATGGTTCACAAAACATTCAGGAAACGCACGCTGCATAGTGCAAGTACACAAAGCGCCAAGTCCATACCTAGGGCGGACTTCCCCGGCGGTGGCCGGTACATGACCCGCTCCTTGTTCGGCAAAATGAGCCCCTGCGCGGTGTCCTCCTCTGGCCCGAGGGTGGCCATCGTCGCGTCCAGGTCGACCTTTCCGTTCCCCTGTAAGACAGGAACCGAAGCCGCGCCGGCGTGAGCGCAAGCACGCGGAATCGAAACGCACACGAACTACCTCAGGATATCGCAACCCAGACTTACCTCCATCGCCTCCGGGGAACGAGCACTAGCTGCCTCGGATCGGCTGCTCGAAGGCGGCAGGACGCTGCTGCTGCTGGCGGCGGCAGCTTAGGGTTCGGTTGAGATAAGGCGGTAGTCCGCGAGCGGCATGCGGGGAGGCAGCGCCGGCGCACGGGCGAAGGAGAGGTGGCGAGCGGGGAGGGTGTGGGCGGCGCCGGCGCCGGCGCCGGCGAGAGAGGTGGGATGAGGCGGGGAGGTCGGTGTAGTCTGGGGCCCCGAATCTGGAGGGAGCGGGATGGGGGATTGGCAATTTTCGTGGGCACCGGAGTCAATTTGTCAAACGAGCGGAGAAGGTCGGTTCGTGTTGTCTTGTCGGTCTCGATTTGAATTCGACATGGAAACAATTCAGCAGCCAATTTATATGCCTCCTTTGAAAATTGCATAAACCCTAACAGTCCTAACAGCCAATTTATATAGTTTAACTTCTAGTTTAAGGTGCTTTTTGAGTAAAAACGTGCACTTTTCGTGTACACATATACTTACATCGTTGTGACAGTTGGATAAAATCGAAGAGAAATATTGGAAAACAGCTGAAAATCAACTACTCGTAACCATCCACGCATGTGCGGCACGCAGCAAGATTATTCAACCATGATGAGTCGAATGTTAACCGATAAAATTGTATGCATGCAGCATATAGAGCAATTATCAAGTCGCCACGTTTTGAAAAAAGATCTAATAACCACTAACATATCCTTCGATGACTATATACATAAAAGAAAATAAATGAAAAATAAACCAAGTAATTTATGATGGAGTGCAGGATCAAGTATAACACAACAAATTCATCGAGTCATGCGGCTTTGTATCTCTTGTCTTTGTGCAAATGACCAAGAATAAGGGTGCGTTGCTATTTTCTAGTAATATTTGTTTTTGGTTCATGGCCGCTTCATATGAACTTTCCTTAGACCAAATTGGGGTGTTGAGAGCCACACTCCACCCACCACCTTTGGATCCGCCCTTGATCGCAAGCTTGACTTTGATGCCCTACATTGGTCAGACCAAGGTACGCTTCAAAGCTTGATGGCTCTGGGCTAGATACTTCCACATGGCATAGCTCTACTTAACTAGGTTTTAGATATGAACTATGTTTCTAAAGACACGTCTTTCAATGCATGGTTTCTGAAATATAAAACTAAATAAACAAAAAGAGTGAATTGCATTAGTTGTACCACAACGTGTGAGGTGGGTGTGATCTAGTCACACAACTTTGAAAATTGCTCGATTGGGTCACACTACTTGTTATGGTGGTACATATTTCTCTTTATTACTCCGCGACATCGAGGAGCTTAGCAGGGTTTCTCATGAGTTCAAATTTGTTTTCTCTCCGAGGCAGACTAACCTTGCTGCCCATGCTTGTGCTAAAAGTGTTTCTAGAGCTATGCGAGGCACTGAGTGGCTAGCGCTTCCATTCTTGCAAGTTATGTGCTGTAAACCTGTCTCAAAGAAAAAAATGGTTTAGTGACTTCAATTCCGTATAGGAGCCAGGTAAAAGTTTGTGATCTCTCATGTTTCAACAAAAAGAACCATATATGTTTGGGTTTGATTCGTAGTTAGTGTGGTTGAATCCTACCACGTCTCGTGATGAGGACATCCTCTATTATTACCCGCTGGCAAAGACGCAACAAGATGGCCCGAGTGGCCCAGTTATAGTCGGACAGCGACCGTGTGAGCCTCTGAATAATCCCACCTTGCTTAGCTTGGGAGGAGAAAGCCACCTTAAAAGGGAGAGCCACCCTTCCCCAATCAGACTAGTCTTTTAGGGTGATTAGGCCTTTCCCCGAGTGGGGGCGTCGGAGTTGCGTTACTAAGATTGCGGGATTCGGGGAATCCGGATCGGTGTGTCGGGCTTTCGTCCAAACCCACCTGGCCGGACTCTTTACATATGTTGCAATAAATACTATTGTAAGCTCAGCTTCTCACGTCTGCAATATATTGTTGCTGCTGGTGGACTTCCTCGCGTCACCGTTCGTAACGATGACATTTTGTGTGAAAACAAACCAGGCTGTGCCGGTGCCGACAATGGTGACGTCTTCGGGCAGTTCTTTAGAGGCATTGTCATTTTCACTCTCGAGAATCACCGGGTGAAAATCTAAGTTTGAATCTTCTACAACTATTGGCAATATTGCTGTTGGTATATTTCCGGTCCTTTGGAGATCAGCTGGTGGTGTAGGGAATTTCCTTTTTCGAGTGGATGCGGTTTGAATGGTCCTTGCTTCAATCAAGAGATATAGTTCGTCGTCGGATTGGCACACAGTCTAGAGTTGTTTTATATCGGAATGGGTGGAATAATGGACACACATGACCTTACCCAAGAGATCACATATTGGTAGATAATCAAAGCTGCAAAGATGAGACTTTCTTCTTCTTCTTCTTTTTTCTTTTAGTTTTGTTTGTTTCATTAGTGTAGCGTTTGTGCACTTATAATGATGCCCGACTATTGTTGATGATTCTTGGAGAATCAAGGCCCGGATTGATATATATACAATCTTTCTATTATTATTTTAAAAAAAAAGATAATGTATATGACCAATGACCTTAAAAAACACTCAGGAGCTTTTGCTTATCGTAACCTAACTAGTAACTACTATACCGATAACTATACTACTCGAGAACTAATAAAGAACAAATACGCTGTAGAGTAGTCATGAACGGAAACAGAAGAACTTGAGGAACGACGACTTGCGAGGCTCGGGTGGGGTCGTCCTGACGTGATGACGCTTGCACATGTCGTCGGTGCAGTCGCAGACTATCCCCAGCATCTCCAGGTCGCGCGCCTGCACGGCGGTCGCCTGCACGGCCGACTTCTCGAGCACGGTGATGTCGCAGCGGACGGCGATGCAGTCGTCCTCGAGGAACCCCGACCGCCGGCTCTCCAGTCTGCCGCTGCTGATGAACCGGTCGAACCCCCTGGGCTGCCCCGTCTTGAAAGTGGCCACGAGGCTCCTGCTGAGCGGCCGGCCGCGGCGGCGCAGCAGGGAGAACTTGACCTCGGCGTGGACGCTCGTGGCGGCGACGCCGTCGAGCCCGAGGCGCAGGCAGATGTAACTGTCGTCGTCGTGCCGGTCGTTTGGGTAGCAGTAGATCCTCCAGGTGTGACCTGCCGCTTCGAATGCGCATGACGTGACGCACTGGTTGTTGCCGTGCATCCTCTTGAGCAGCTTGTAGCCTTCGAACTTGAGCATGTGACACCCCGTGGTGGTCGTCACCGTGGCGGCGATCGTGGACACGGAGACACCCGGGGGCGGCGGCGGCGGCGACATGACCGGTGGTGGCTGTTGGCTGGCCGACAGATCGGATCGGAGGCTATGGGAACGAACGACGTTGGTATAACTTCTATCTCGTCGAGTAGAGATGAGAACTTAACACGGTGGAGTACGTATATATGCTATGGACGCGTCGTCTTCATTGGAAGTTCGGCAGGAATAGAGTTGCCGATATATATTAGTTGGCCAGAGAGCAGTGTTGTATTTGTAATCCGGTTCATAGATTGACGCAAAACGAATAATCCACATTGAACTATAGTTTCGGTCGTACGACGCCATACTGTTGTATAACAGTCATACTGTTACACGTGTACTCGGATAGATGTATATATAGCACAATTCTATTACAAATCGTATTCCTATGGATTGCATGCACGGAACCACGCGCGAATTAACTCTTCGCCTAGAGTTTTGCATCGGTTGGTGGGTGGGTGCGATTGTAGTAGAAAGTGTAAATTGCATGACAAGGACGCAGGAACTTATATCGTGGATGCAAATAAGTCATATTGACCAAAAGCAAAATATTCAATCCGCCCAGCTTGATCACCTTAGCTCTAAAAAAAAAATCGTATCAACTTGTTTGGTTCTGCAAGTGCAATGAAGTTCACAATTATGAATGAAGGAAATATGCAAATTCGTAGTGGCAGTGACGTACTGACGTGAGAGATATGAGTTCACTTCCTGTTGTGTACTTGCTGAACTATCGAAACCGAGCAGATGGACGAGAAGGAAGCAAAGAACATAGACTATCGGTACAAAATATTTAAGCAAAAAACCGTCCATAGAGCTGATATTGACGCCTTGTCAAGATGGCTCAGCTATAGAGTCCACTTTTTGACACTATGAGCACTACTTACAAGAAGTGTGACTTAATTATTGCACCCACTATATAAGTTGTTCGACTTACCGTGTAATTTAATCTAATAGAAATTGTAGATAACGAATGGATCACTGTTTTTTTTAAAACACACTACAGACGCAGGACATTCACAAACACGTACGATTACTCACCTTTATGAACACACGCACGCAACCCCTACCCCTATAAGCGTCTTCGAAACAATAAGCCGGCTAATCTTGAGATTCACAAAGTCACCACGGGCGTCTCGCTGTCGACGGAGATATCATCTCTCACTGAAAGAATAAATAGCCATAAAGATGCAACACCCGTGTCAAGTCTGAGACTGGAACACGGACGAGGGTGGGTCACGTTTTTCTTTTTAATAAGGTAATGGAGAGGATGACAAACAATCGCGACTATCTCAATGGTGGCACAGATTAAAATGTTCAAGTTTTGAAATCCACAAAAACTAGGTGAAAATCTTTCCTTTTTTTCTTTAGGTGAAGTCCCTATTTTGCACTCCAAATTAAGAAATCTAGGTAAAACTTATATTGAACTTCACCTAAGAGAAGAGAAAGATTTTTTTGGGGTGAAAAATACTACATTCGACATAGTACATGCTTAACTATCGCAAACGAGAGAAACTCTCTGTAATCAGCGTCCAATAGTATTTATCGCAACATGCAAAAAAATATCTAGTAGTTTTTTTAGATAAAGGGAAATTCTATTTCATCAAGCAAATGAAAGTATCCCGACCTCTACATCGTGTGATGTATTTGGTCAGTTCATTATTACAAACCATCACTATGTGTAGACTCCGTCTACAACATAGGACATAAACCAAAGCGCCAAACAAATGGCGACAAGCAAATAAGCCTAACATGAGGCGGAAATATAACAAAGAGTTCATCAATTGCATAACCTGTTGCTAAACTTCCACCCATGCTTGGCGAAGATCTCCATCGTTACGGTCTCCAAGAGGCGGCATGCATGTTGCATATGTGTTCGCCTCTCCTTCTTTTGGAAGATTGACTATGTCCTTATCCAATGAGTACCCCTGTATATCACCTGCATCAGAGTCAAAGGCAATGTTTTATCAAATACCACATCATTCCGGCTTAACCATATGGCCCAGCACATGGCGCCCGCACCCACAAGAATTTGGTTCTTGATAGTATTGTCAAAATTAGTTAGCCAACCATTAAACATGTCTGATACACTAGTTGGTGCTCTAAAACCATAAGCAATCTCAACAATGCGCCAAACAAACTTAGCAAAGTAACAATCAAAGAAACGGTGTTGTATAGTTTCATTTCTACTACAATAACAACATTTTTGGTTTCCATGCCAGTTCCTTCTAGCTAAGTTGTCCATTGTCAAGGTCACTTCTTTATGCAAGAACCACAGAAAGATTTTAATTTTGAGAGGCAACTTTAATCTCCATAAATATTTGTTATAAGCAATGACACTATTTTCTAGAATTGCATTGTACATTGATTGAGTAGAAAAAACTCCATTGGATAAAAGAGACCATCTAAAAATATCATCATCAATCATTAAATGCACATTCACAATTCTTAGCACAAGATTATTCCAGTCAATAAGTTTTTGTCCTACTAAAGCTCTTCTAAAAGAAATATTTAGAGGATTAGAACTTAGGACTGTAGCAACTGTATCATGCTTATTCCTGACAGTATTGTATAGCGTGGGATATTGTTCCCTTAAAGTATTATTCCCTAGCCATCTATCCTCCCAAAACCTCACTTGAGTGCCATTTTTTAAAACAAAATTTTCATAATTTAGGAACTGTTCTTTTACACTCATGAGGCCACACCAAAATTGGGAGTCGCCGGGTTTCTTATACACTTAGGTAAAACAAAAATATCTAGTAGTAGAACATGAACGTTTTCAACAGAGAGAAAACAAAATCTCATGCGACTGATTAATTATAACCCTGAGAAATTTCTAATATGTAGAAACATATCAACAACGACATTTACTATACTATAGCTAATAGTAGTCACTACTGGCTTCATACTTGGAAACAGCCCAAGAAAAACTTGACGAACGCGTCCCTGAACCACATGACGCCCCTCGCGGCCCCAGAGTGATGGCGTTTGCACATCTCGTCCTTACAGTGGCAGACCACCCCAAGCCTCTTCAGGTCGTGCGCCTGCACGACGGGCTCCTTCTCCGCCGCCTTCCCGATGATGGTGATGTCACACAGGACGGCGAAGCCGTCGTCCCAGAAGAACCCCGGCGACTCCTCCAGCTGTTCCACGCTGATGAACTGCGGGAATCCACGGGTGATCGTCTTCTTGTTGAAGATGAACGTCTTGCCCCACGAGTACGCCGGCCACAGCGCGCCCAACGCGCCGGGCTGGCGCACCAGGGAGAACGTGACCTCAACGTGGATGTCGCCGGCGACGGCGGCTGCGTCGGTGTCGTCGAGCACGAGGTACAGCGAGATGAAGCCGGGGTACCCGAAAGCCCCGTCGGGGAAGCACATGATCCTCCAGGTGTGGCCCGCCGCCTCGAACGCGCAGGACTCGAGGCGGGCGCCGGTTGGGTGCATGATCCGCAGCCGCTTGAGGCCGTCGATCTTGAGCATGTGGCACTCGGTGGCGGTCGCCGTCGCGGCGATGGTGGACACGGAGACGCCCGCCGTCGGCGCCATGGATGCTAGCTGCAGGTTGATCGGAAGCTCGCAAAAGGGAACGTAGAACGCGCGGCTGGATGTCGACGTCGAACAGTTGATCGAAAACCCGACGTCGAACGTACCGTGCGGTGCTTAATTAAGGAAGGTTGGTAGGACTATATATATGGATATGTCATATGTATACTAGATATATATAGTTGAGTTATATCTCTTATTATCTGTTATACGGATCCGCGAATCAACGGGTGAAGAACGTGATGTGTTAGGAGTCAACCACACAAACTACAAATCAAACACGAGTGCTATTCAACTGCGTGGCGTCGTACGACCGATAACTAGTCCAATGTTGATTCGTTTTGCGTCTACGAAATCGGATATATAAAGTTTGTACGTGTTGGACGCGTTCTGCACTGACTGATTATGATTACAACACTGCTATCTGCAATCCTATTCCTACCGAACTTCTAACGTGAAGACGACGCGTCGCGATATATACCATATATATACATACTCACTATTGCCGTGGTAAGTTTTTAAAGATCGACGTCAAGTATACTGCCATCGCTCCACGCTGTTCCCATAGCCGCCGATCCGTCGGCCAACCAACCAGCAGCCACCGGCCATGTCGCCACCGCCGCCGCCACCGGGTGTCTCCGTGTCCACAATCGCCGCCACGGCGACGGCCACCACGGGGTGCCACATTCTCAAGTTCGAGGGCTACCAGCTGATCAAGAGGATGCACGACTCCGGCAATTGCGTCAAATCATGCGCCTTCGAGGCGGCAGGTCACACCTGGAGGATCCATTGCTACCCAAACGGGAGCAGACCGTACTCCAGCTCCAATTGCATCTCCCTGTTCCTCGTGCGCGACGACGACTACTCCGTCGCCGTCGCCGAACCAGACGTCCAAGCCGAGGTCAAGTTCTCCCTGCTCCGCCGCCGCGGCCGGCCGCGCAGCAAGAGCCTCGTGGCCAATTTCAGCTGGAAGGGGGAGCCCAGGGGGTTCGACCGGTTCATCAGCAGCGGCAGACTGGAAAGCCGGTGTTCGGGGTTCCTCGAGGACGACTGCCTCGTCGTCCGGTGCGACATCACCGTGCTCGAGAAGTTCGCCTTGAAGGCGACGGCCGTGCAGGCGTGCGACGTGGAGATGCTGGGGATGGTCTGCACCGACGACCTGTGCAAGCGTCATCACATCAGGGCGACCCCAACCGAGCCCCGCGAGTCGTTCCTCAAGTTCCTATGCTTTTGTTCATGAAACTATTATACTACGTGCTAGTCTACAGCGTAGCGGATTTGATCTTTATTACTTCCTCCGGTTGTGAATATATGACGCCGGCCGTTGGCTTTTTTATTGAACATTGGCCAACAAGATATATTTAGGTAATTAGTTTTTAAGATGAAATGAATACTATTGGGTCTATCATCAAAAACACTTTAAGGTCAACTATACATTTAACTATTTATATAAATATTTATAAATAAGATGAATGATCAAAGTAATAAAAAAAAGTCAATGGTGTCGTATATTAAAAACCAAAGAGATTAGTAATTAGTAAAGTTATCACTATAGTAGATAGTTCACGATGAGCAAGCTGCTCTAGGTGTCTTTTTAAGGTCATGGATGATTTACATTATCCAAGTGTACATTATATTTGTGTCTTCGTTACCTACATCGCAAAAAGATCGACTAGAAAGGAGCAAACCGCGCACTACTACAAGTTGGCGACTAGAAAGGAGCAAACTGTGCAGGTGGAGCAATGAGTAAAACCTTGCACAAGCGCTGAACTGAATCCAACGCCAAATTGGCCACGAGGCTCCTACCTCTGCTGTTCTCTCTTTGTAAAAACTTAAAACAAATACAAAGAGAGAACTGTTCTCTCTTTGTATTTGTTTTAAGTTTTTTCCATAGCCTAGTTCTGTGCCAGCTGTTTGGCCAGCTTTGGACCCTTAGCATTGTTTTTATTTCGTGTTTGCTCTTTCAGGACCAGCCATAGCGTTCTTTGTATCTCTTTGGAATCACTTCTCTTTCTATCTTTAATGCAAAGGTAGAGCATCAGTGAGAAGAAAAATTATATTAGTATCTTCTCTTCTCATGGATAAATTCAAAGCGTTGAAAGTTTATAAAAGCAAAACTGGGCCAATTATCTTACTTCACTATTACATATAAGAAGGGAAAGAGATATGAATAAAAGTGTTCATGTTTCACGATGATCACATACACGCAGTGACAAAGCTTGATGTTGAATGTGGGGGGAGGGGCGGGGGATGCCAGCAACAGCATCAAACCATAGCATTTCCACCACTTCCTACACTCAGGGGCCGTTCATCCAGCATATTTTTACCATATATAAAAAAACCCAGTTGGTGGTGAATGGTTGTGATGGTGGTTTGTCACCCTTCACAGTTGGAAGCGCACTCCGACAGGTGGGGCCATTCAGAGTTGCTCTCTCTATGCTTGCTCCAGAGTTCCAAATGAAAGTTTCATTCAACGTCAAGAAAAATTAAGGATTCTTATTGTGTAATGAAGTGAGGCTATTTGATCTTTATAAAATATAATAAAACATTGTGATCATTTGTTAGTGAAACAAATGCAATTAGTATGATTTCTACTACGGTCAACGCACATGCATTAGGCTAGTGTGTGATGTATATTTGCTGCATATTTACATCATACATATGCTAAATGAATGATCAAAACATAGCCCTCATATGTGCATCTCATGATCAAAATATAGCCCTCATCTATGCATCTTATGATCTAATTAGCCCTGCCGTAGCCCGTAGGAGCAGGGGCAGCGCCATCATTGGAGCAGGACGAACGGCACTATTAGCCAAAGGCAAAATGTTTTGTTTAGCACGAATCAGAAAAGGAAATTTAAAAACAACTTAAAAAGCTAAATCGTCAAAAGAATTCAAGATACATACTCTTATTTGTGTCATTTTGGCGAAGTCCAGATATAAGTCCTAAATTATGAAAGCCAATGGAAGAGGGTTACAAAATCAAATCTCAGAGGGTTATCCTGGCAAAATCATACACGTTTGGTCAATTGGGCTAAAACAGTTTACCTCCCGCCTCGTCGTCGGTAGGGTTCCGGGGAGTCCCCATGGCCGGCCGCCACCGTAACCAGCTGCCCCACTCCTTCCCGCGGGGTAGCGGCAGCGGTAATCACCCGCAACCTCCTCCGCTCCACCATCCGCACCTCCCGCCCCACCACCACCTCGATGACTACCGCGAGCCGCCGCGCCTCCCCCCGCGGCATCACCTTGACGACTTCCGCGACCCGCCCCGCCTTCCACTCGGCCACCCCGACAGCTTCCGCGAGCTGCCTCTGCCGCGTCGCCACCATTTCGCTGGGCACGGCGGCCCCCTGCCGCCCCAGCCGCACTTGGTGGCGGCGCTTGAGGAGCGGCTCGGCGCTGAGATCGAGGAGGCCCATGCACTGCTCGGGCAGAACCAGCGGCTGGCCGCGACGCACGTCGCGCTCGTGCAGGAGGTCGCCGCCGCGCGGCACGAGCTCGGCCACACCGCGCGCACCCTCGCCGCTGCACGGGAGGAGGGCGACCTTCGTCTTCGCGAGGTGCGAATGCGTCCCCCTCGGGCTTAGTTGTGCTGAATGTATCTTTCTTGTATCTAAGTATGTATTGCAACTTTTATTGCACAAATATAGTTTTCTCTGCTTGAAACGGCGTGCACAATTTAACCCAGGCCAGGAAGATCTGCAGAGCTTTGAGGCTCTCGCATGTTAGTTTGATGTCTGTAGAGCACTAAATTTCACCTGGCTTTGCAAATTTAGGGTTAATTTTAAATTTCATTGTGTATGATATGCATGGATTTTGTTGGGGGCTCACTGAACCTTGAAATCTTTTAGCCTAAACTAATGCTCTTTATCTGTTTTCTGCTGTTCTGAACATCAGGACATAGCCTGTGGAGGAACTTAGGTTTATGGCACTCCTTGAGCGACGAAGTAGGAAACATGCGAATTGTGACAGGTTTTGTACTTAGCACCTAGCCCCCAAAAATTACTCAGCAAACTTGCACAGGTGCCAATATTGTGTTAATCTATCCTTGCATAGTAAAATTTGGGGCAAAAAATAAGGGAGAACAGGTCAAAATGGAAAAAGAGGCGAGTTCACATCACACGGTCACTGCCCTGTAGGTTCCAGTTGCCTAAGCGAGATTAGGTGGTTTTCAACACAGGTAAGAAGGTGATAAGACAGTAGATAGTCACAGGATACGAAGATAGTGGTGCCTACCACCTAGTTAGGGTAGCGGTGTTTTAGAAATGTAGAGCGAGAAGCTGTTGGTACAGCATCCTGGATTTGTATTTATATTCACATTCATGTCCTTGGAAATTTCACAGTTGTGATGGATGATGTGTCAGCTCGCACTGGACTGGGACCTTGAACTCATCTTCCTCATGGAATCATGCAAATAATAATAATTGTCATAAGGCAAGAGAGAAAGAAAGAAAGAGTGAAAAAATGTGAAGAAGTGACAGCAATACATAAGAATGTGGGCCCCTATGTGGGATGCCATATTCACAAAATATTTACCAGTACCACATGCAATTGTTTTATAGTGTTATAGTAGAAAATACATGGCATTACATACTTAATGCACTTGGGTCATTGTCGATTTGTCCTTCAGTTTTGTTAGTTAGAGTGTGTGCACATCCTTGTCTTGAAACAGTCGAAATTTATAAATTTGAGTGTCAAACAACCAATTCAGAGTATCCTACCCTGTTTTCAGGTTGTTATTATGTTAATTCATGTCTGAACTAAAGCTGTCTGACTTGCTTGAATAGGTAAGTGCTGCTCATAATTGACTTGTGGTTCTGACTCTTGACATGATTTTTTTTTATTAGGTCTATGAGAGGTCAATGAAGATGGAAGGAGAGCTCCAAGCATTAGATGAAATGAGGGCGGAGCTTGCACAGGTTCGTCAAGACATTCAAAAGTTAGGGGCAGCAAGGCAAGAGCTCATGGGCCAGGTCCAGGGATTAACACAAGATTTGGCTCGTTCAGCGGTAGACTTGCAGCAGGTCTCTGCACTAAAAGCTGAGATTCAGGAGATCAGGCACGAAACACAACATTTGAGGTAGATCCTTGTAAATAATTCATTTACCTACTTTTCAAGATAGAAGACCTGAAGTTGTTCGCTCTTGATGCAAATATGTTTGTTCTTGTGCATGCAAGTTTTTTAATGTTTGGTTTGCTTTTCCTGATTTATATTCCCTCTTTCTTCAGCATTCTTTTGCCTTTTCTCTGGTCCTCTTAATTTGTACGCTTACTCTGGATGAACTTTATTGTCTCCAAACTGGAGTGATATGCGCAATATGTTGTTTAGTAGGATCTGAGCCTAGCTCAGTCGGTCGAGGGTTTGATTGTACTCCTAGTCCAGCAGAGGTCTTTACCTCTTTGATGCGAATTTAGGTAAAAAAAAAAAGCTACCTATTTCCACCGTTGGCCTCTGTCTTTTGCAGAACATGGTGTTTGATTGAATTTCGATGAATGCCTTTGTTTTTCTTCTTCAATTTTGTATGGTACTTATTAATGAGACAACCTGCAGATCTAGTATTGAGCTTGAGAAGAAAGGATATGCAGAGAGTTATGAGCAGGGACAAGAAATGCAAAAGAATTTAATTTCAGTGGCTTCTGAAGTAGAAAAACTCCGAGCTGAGGTTGCTAATGCTGAGAAGAGGTCACGTGCTGCTGTATCCATAGGCAGCCAAGGTACTACCTGATTCGGAAGTTCAGTTTGACATTTAAACCTTTCTAGTGATATGGGAAATTGGTTTGCTAAAATACTAAACACAGAACTGGTGCGTTGGCAAGGATGCTTATTTGCATCTGCCCCCACCTGTGTTCGAGCCCAGCTTGACGCAAGTGCTCACCTCTTTTATTAATGAATTGGCATTGCTCCCGCCCATGGTGGCCAGACCATGTTCTTCCATTTTGAAATACTAACCACAACCCAAATTCTTAAACAGCCATCATTATGTGCAGAGTGAGAGCTTTAGTCTTGTTTTTTTTTGACCAAAGTCAGTAGGGGAAACCCCAACCTATTTTTTAAACTTTTTTTTTATTCCAGCCTGGTTATTCGCTTCCACGAGGAGTTGAACCCAGGTCTGCTAGATGCTACTCAGGTGCTCTAACCACTAGGCTAGAGGCCTTTTTGCGAGCTTTAGTCTTGTGGAATTTAAGATTGTGTTCAGTAAGCCGATACAATAAGTGAAGCTGGTTACCTATTTCAGAGTGTGTATGTGGCATCCTGAATGTGGAAACTATTTTGCAGGTTATGTTGGAAGCTACGGGAATAACAAGGCTAATTATGCCCCAAATCCTTATAACGCTGGGTACAGCATGAATCAAGTACGTCTTTTGGCTTCTTCCTTGCCTAACCACTATTGATTTTACATTCCTTTATCCCCATTTGAAGCGGCTTCTCAAATCACATCATCTATCACAGGCAAACACTGCTGATTCCGGTCCCCAGTATGGTCCTGGGGCAACGCATGCTGCCTGGGGTGCCTATGACATTCAGAGAACCTCTGGGCGGAGATAAATACCGATTTGCTTGCTGGTCTGTCAGTGAAGCGTAAACACGTGTTCTTCAGAAATTTGTGGCTTCCTTCATATGAGTGGTCAGTGGTGCTTGATCGGGTATGAATTATGATGGCGAATATGTAGGGCACAACCAGACGGGTGACACACATACTTACCTCTATCTTCGAACAATCAACCTTGCTGTGTATAAAAAACAGGGCCGGCTCAAGATGAATTATTTTTTCTCAAATACGTAGGAGGGTTGCGTATCTTTGTATTGATACTTGATAGAGAGGAAAGCTCAAGATGAATTATGATTGATGGGTTTAGTCCTGTGCAAATATATCCAATCAATCATGATCATCTGACGTGAATGAAGTGATCTACAGGAAACCATAAACATGGCTGGCGGTTGCCACAACCATGGTAGATGTTGACATTCAGATTTTACAGGGGAAGTCTTGAGATTCAGATTTTGCAGGGGAAGTCTTGAGATTCAGATTTTGCAGGGGGAAACTTGGGAGTGTGGACCGGTAGCTGCACTCATTGCATTCTGTACTGACAGTGCTCCGTGCAATAGACCGACGAGGTGTCTGTATGGCATGCAATGCAAGCCTAGTCTAAGCTTAAGAGTTAAAGAGGATTTTGGGTGTTGAGAACACAGGTCTGATGGAGCAAAATCTGCACGGTTTTATGTTTGCTTGGCAATGTGATATGTTTCTTACACATTACTTACATGTGAGTTTCGTGTGCTCACAAATTCTTTGATTGTGTTCTATCGAATGTAGGGAAGATTGTGTTCTATCGAATGTAGGTAAATACGGCTATTTAACACGACATGACCGGCGAATGACTTCCTTTATGCCTAAAATACCGTCCAGTGTTCAACAAACGATCTCAAATAGTGAATAATATTTCCTAAATCATGTTCATATCATTGTGGTCCTCGTGAGAATAAAAACATTCTGAAAAAGTGCAGTATGGATAAACGGATCAGAATCTTGTGGCACAAATGATTCAATGATAAATATAGTGATCAATGAAAAATATCATTATAATAAAACAGATATAGCGCAAGAGTCTTTACATTGATGATGATTGTACAAATGCGAAGTGACATGATCGATGCACGAGCAAGCAGGAGCTAACAGGTTTGTCTAAATTCTAAAACTACACGAATGTAAGATGTACAAGATACAAGTAGCAAACCAATCATACTTTCACAGGCTTACAGCTTCCCCAGCGCCATGGTCAAGCCACACCCAACTGCACATCGGCAACCAATAAGCATTGCACAGAGGAAAGAGAGAACCTCTTATAATATTAGGCTTGCGGGAAAACTTTATTTGGGGGGATATTTTCACGCCTCTCAACATAAGCAGAGGGAAACCACCCCGCCTTCCCTCTGCATTCTCCTTCAGCCCAACCGTTAGGCGCAATCTGGTGCAGGCACAAAGAAAATAAACAATTATACATACAGTGAACTACTATCAGAAATCAAATGATTTTTTGTGTTTTTTGGTTGGAAGGGTCAATAAAAATTATGTTGTTTCCACCCTTGTATGGCTCTTTTCTTCAATTATTGGGAGATTGTGCCATCAGTCCCCGTATGTACGAAGCCGCTGTTCTCCATACCAATTGATCATCTTTGACCATATGATTTCTTATTATCTAATTAACTGAAGTTCTGCACGACCAGATTTTTCACAGTACTTTCAGAGCTGAGATTGTTATGAGCACACTAACCTGACGAACAACAACATAATCACCAACAATTAAACTCAGTTCCTTCTCTGTGGTGCCATTAAAGTTATGCACTGCCTGCAGCAACAAAAAAGGATTGGCTTAATATGGAAATATGATGTAATTGCTCTTTACAAACAGTTACTTATTTTTACCTCAGCGAGGAAGTACTGGGCTTTCTCAGCGCGCTTATGAGAAGGAAGAGTAGGTGGCGCAGATTCTCTCTTTTGCTTCTCGGAGGACATCTACAAAGAACACAAAAGTAATTAGAAATGCAAGATATTTCGGCAAATTATCATAAGCCATAAAAATCAAAGTGAAAAGTGAAAACTCTACCTCAGCTTCAACGTCGTCAAGTATAGCAGCTAACCTCAAATAGAATAACTTTTCTGCTTCCACCTTCAACAGAAAAAATGACCAAGGAAAAAAAAATAACTGCATGTTCACAAAAGAATGCAAATAAATGACCCTAAATACAGGCAGGCAATCTAACCATGCCAACCAGCCGCTGAAGCGTCACCCGTTGCTGCTGAGATTCAACTGCAGCGAGTGCAGCAGCTGCTTCCTTTCCTAAGACAGCCATACTTGCTTTGTGCTCTATCATTTTAGCTTCGGACTGTTGAAGTTTTGTAGTGTTCTCAGCAATTGGAGCTTCTCTCACCCGTGCCTTTCTTCTAGCAATTTCAGCAGACTATCAAACAAACAAGAAGGATCAGGGCGCATTGAAGTAACAATATCTGGAAGCCACTCACTTGCAACAAGGATCGGAAGCTGCTAGTACGTACAAGAAGCTCAGCTTCATGTCTCATCCGGCTATAACGCTGTGCAAGACCACGAGCATCTTCCAGGGGTGTACCCATAGCCATTGCCCTCAATGGGTCTATGGTCTGAAACAACAGTAGAAGGAATAATGTATCAAAATTTAATCGAGGTACCTCACATATACTAGTGCTCTTCTTTCCTGTCATAATACCTTATATTCAGAATGCTGAACTCAACTTTGCACTGATCAGGTTGTTCTACAACCATACAGAATTTACTGCTACTGAAATCACATGCATTGGAAAGTATGGATAAAACAAATACAAAAGCATGACATATTATCAATGCTTGGATTATTGGTGACATGAAATCATGTCTACAGAAATTTCACATTTTGGTTTTAATGAAACTAGAAATTTTATTTATGGCCTAAACTAAGACACAATGTACTTGCAACATTTCTATTAAAAGGGGAACACTTCAATATTTTGGATATTCTGGGTTTGTCCTTACAATATCTGGTGAATGGCAATTTCCAATACAAAATTCCATCCATGAATGGAATCTTCTAGAAACTTCAGGATAGTAAAGACATGCTCGATTTAAGTCTTGTTTAAGGGGTTGAGATATTTTCATCTTCCGTTAAATAACCTATCTGATTTCATTGCAATCAGTGTCCCTACCCATGAGTTTGAAATTGTGGAAGATGTAACCTCAAATATGAATTTCTCATCCCACCTAAATCCTCATGCCCATCAAACAGGGAACCCAACGAGTACTTAAAACCCGCCACAACAAAATACCCTCTGAATTACCTCCAACCAAACAGGGCCTACATAGGAAACAAACTCAAAAAACCATCAACAGTTTACCTGAGAAGATAAAATTCTATTGAAATCTTCATACTCTTTCTCAATATTTCTCAAAGCACCTCCATATAGTGACGCTGCTTTTGCAAGAGCCTCATCGCTTGCATTATTTTCACCTCCATATCTAAAGCAGTCTTCCGAAAATTTTGTTCCTATGGCCAAAAGAAAGAACAGATACATCCAGTTCACTCACCATTTTATCAGATGTTATATTTGGGGGATTTGCATACAGGTATAAACACCACGCAGTGCCAATCAAAGAAAGAAATGAACAGAAGACTGACTAGGCCCTGTTTGGAACTCATGGTATGACAAAGAAATTTACTGCAAACATTTTGATTTCTGGGAACCAGGAAAACTTCCCATGTTTCATATGGCTCTTAATATGTTCCAATCACTATTTATCAGAACTAAGAACCAAAAGACAGCACAGAGCAAAGAAAAGAAACTTAAAACTTATTGATACATAAGACGATCATATCCATTCTTTGATTCCAAAAATTGTGATAACATTCTGAAAGGCATGACTTTATGAACTGGATCGGTCCCTGACCTGATGCTTACAATTTTACGAGCTAGATGGTTGCTTCTGTACCGGCTGGAGTAGTGTTTGTCTAAGGCATAAGACGATAGCGACATGAACTTGGTTTTTGGAAACCTGATTCTCATTTCCAGGGATTAAGCCCCACTTCCACCCACCCAATAGAAAAACAGGACCGGTGGGACTGGGTTACCATTGATTTTAAAGTGGTCGACTTCCACATTCATTCCAATAGAAAAACAGGACCAAACAAGGACCTGGTTCTAGTTTTCTCCATTCAAGTTGCCACTACGGTATTTTTTTTTCAAACTAAGCTAAAAATACCCTCAACAATATAAAAATTCGACTAGGGGGAGAGACATCCACCCAGGCAGTGTTAGATAGTAGAAGCTGAGAATCGAACCCTGGTCAGCTGGGTGACTACCCTCAACAATATAACGGCAACAAAAATTGAAAAGTAGTGGCAACTTGAAATTGTGTAGGATAAACATTGTATCTTCCAATCCTATGGCTCTACTTGGGATAAATGTAAAATAAGATAAATGTAAAATAAGATAACGAAAAATCGCAATACTGGAGTGAAGGAATCTCAGCCTGACAGAATAAACCTATCATACATGAAACACATACCGACTTCAATATGTTTGCTACCAATAGACACCAAGCCTTCAGCTGCTCTAACTATGTCCTTCTGGAAATCCTGTTAACATACATATATCAGATGAATTTAGTAATTGCCATCATGGAACTCAGCCAATCATAAAATGCAATTATATAATGTTCACTTCTGTATTCAGTGACTCAGAAACTTAAAAAAGATACTGTCTAATGTATTGAGAGTAAAACAAGATTATGAGCGATCTACTGGAAATGGTTACAGTTCAATAGTTCTATATTATACATTTAGCAAGGTAGTTTATCCAGCTAAAGATTACTCCTATATAACAAACATGATGAACGTTATTATTGCAATATTAAATTTTTAGTCAGGTGAACACATCACATAGTTAGCAGTTATTACCAACTATCATACTTCAATTCTTACCCTTCCGGAACGAGTAGAGGTATACAATTTCTCAAGCTGTTGATGTCTCTGTAGTTCAACCTCATCAATCACTACAGAATCCGAGCGCTCATAACCAGTAGTACTGAACTGCTTTATAACAGCCTGAAAATTTAAAATCACAACCATGTAAGCAACAAAAGAAACAACATTATCGCACTACCGGACATTACATCCACAAAAATCATTTTCAAAACAGAAGCATGAGATTATAAGGCTATAAGTGATGTTACCATGAACTTTTCTAGGTTTCACTGCACTGTGACAGTTGTTGCCTTAATCATACAGAATACGTTTTATTTGTTAGACTGCCTCATATTTATAGGTATGACTTAGGCAATAAGTAACAGTATAGCAGAGTAATTCAAAGAAGTGCTTAACAATATAGTTGCATGAAAACTTCCATTGATATCATTTGTTAGAACACATGATTGCAGCGCCAAGCTGTACAAGAGAAAACTATAGTGCATGCATTTCACCATACAAAAAGGAAGTTAACTAGGAATACAGCTGAACAATGCCTCCCAAACAGAGTACCGAATCTTAACTAACAGAAGGAACACATTTCA
Organism: Eragrostis nindensis; assembly: GCA_012490785.1. Taxonomy (NCBI): domain Eukaryota; kingdom Viridiplantae; phylum Streptophyta; class Magnoliopsida; order Poales; family Poaceae; genus Eragrostis; species Eragrostis nindensis. The sequence goes on from JAAXCT010000093.1 coordinate 1,148,427, forward strand.
CATACCTACTCGCAGGAGTCAGTCAGTGGCTCAGTGCACCACACACTTCAACAAACTAATTACACAATTTCTCCTATTGGGCTTCCATCAAGTAGAAGGATCTTTCTAATATATAGTGTGTAGAATTGTTATTATGCCACAGAACTGCAAGTGTTGCTTGAATGCCTTGTCAAAGATACTTTTTTTTTCCACTGACTCGATGCCTTTTAACTAGGGTTCACTCTAGAATTACAATGACCAGTTAACAGACCAAATTCGTCAGCTCGAACAGAAAATAGAAATTTTCACACCCACTAAACTAAGCAGCCTTTGGTTCTCCACGGCGGCACCACTCGCAGATCCACGCAGTCCAAGCAGCACAGATTGATAACGAAACCCTGAGATCCAGCCTCAGGACAACTGCGAGATCCCTCAAACGGACGGCAATCTCGCCACATCCTGGCGGCCTCGCCAACATAATGCGCAACTAAATCACTGCAAAATCACTCCCATTTTCGCGCAGACCGGCAGGAACACAGAATCGCAGCGAGGTAGAAGGAGAATCGGGCGTGGGATCCAGACCTGCTGCTGTTTGGCGACCTGCTCCTTGAACTTGTTCGCCTGCTTCCTCAGAGCCTCCATCTCTCCCCCTCTCGTTCGCTCTCTCTCTCTCTCTCTCTCTCTCTCTCTCTCTCTCTCTCTCTCTGACTGCCCCCCAACTGCCACAAACCGCCGTCAAACCGCCGCCGTCGCTTCCCTGACGGCGGCTGGAACACGCTGCCGTCCCAAACGATCGGGCCGTCCGCCAGCCCGCCCTCTATGGTCTAGACGCGACGGCCATACCTGACCCATGAGAACCCAGCCCAAGTCCACTACAGCATTCCACCCGAGGTGACAAGTGGCCCAACGGAGCCCACCTGTGCGACCGTGCTCAGTGCTCTCTGACTGAGCGTCTGAGCCTCTGACCAACGGGCGGCGCAATTCAAAATTTCATTCCCCATCTCACCATCTCCACTCCCCGTCCCCCGCTCGAGGCACGCGAGAGCTCGTCGCCGTCGCGCCGCGTCCGGCGATCGTCGCAGGGTTCGAGCTCAGGCTCCGCCGCGAACCATGGTGATTCTGGACCGCACGCCGGCCGCGGCTGCGGGGATCTCCTCCAGCCCGCTCCGGAGGTCCTCGCCTAGGGTTCCGCGGGGGGCGGCCTCGCCGCTCCCCGACCCCATCCTCCCGTACCTCAGGTACTCCCATGCCACCCCCACGATCCGCCTCCCGGACTTGGGTTCACTCCAGTATTGTGCGAAGCCGTGTGTACTTCGCCTCGGCTGTGGATTTCAGAGAAAGATTCCGCCTCTCGTTATGTGCAGTTCCGTATGCTTGTACTCGTGGTTCTTACTTGCTTAAGCTTGTGCGGTTTGGGTGGTAATTTAGCTTTTGTGGTTCCACGTTGCGATTCCACTTTTGGTTGCTGATGCGCACCATCTTGGATTGGATTGGGATGCACATGTATGTCTAAATCCTGCTTCAATAAAATGTGCATGTAAGATTTCGGCTCCGATTTGGATATACGAACGCGTCTGTATGTCAAGCTTTGTTCTAGATTACCCACTTGTGTACATTTTAGACAATCTTCAATTCTTCGTGCTCACAGTAGTTATTTGTGCACAATTCAGTAGTAACTTGTTAGTGTGATGTGCTTCACCGTTGGTGTGAGCCACAGTATATACCATCCCAGTCTTCTTAGGTTGGTTTGTGGGTTTGTCTTCAGGTCCATCAGAAGGGCCATGGATGAACTCGGGACAGGCCCACGGTACGATGAAGCGGCCCTAGACCGGCTCAAGCTTTATGTGACTGAATGCATCGAAAAATACGGCGATGATTACCAGTACTCTACCGATCCCCGCCTCCTCAAAGTCTGGATACTCTATGTAAGTGAGTGGCTTGTGTCAATGCTGATTTCAGCCCTCCTGGTTGACTGGCTGTCCCTTTCACTTATTTTTTTGTGAATTCGTATGTGATTCTTGCTGTTTTAGGCGGACGCAACCGGTGAGTTCCCCAGGGTTTACCAGCACCTCGAGGAGAGAGGGATGTTTTTGGAGCATGCATTGCTCTATGAGTCATATGCACTGTTTCTCTTTTGTAAGGGGCAAGTGCTGGAGGCTGATAAGGTGTATGGGGTTGGTGTCTCCAGGTTAGTGTGGGTGGAAGATGTTCTCCACTCAATGTTCACTTCTTTTTAGCAGATAGAACCTGATTTTCTCATATCGATGTGATGGTGAATTTTGGTATGTGGCTTAACCAGAAAAGCTGAACCCCTTGACCATTTGAAGAAGAAGCACTTGGCCTTTTTGAAACATTTGGAGAGACTTGTAGAAGAAGCAGAGGCGGATGCACAGGTATGGCGACCACATGATGTAATTGTACCGTTTCTATCTTGTCAGTTTAGCAACGTGCTTTTTGTATCAATTAAATATCTCATGATCCTGTATTCCTCGTAGCCATGAGAATGTTCCATGTTGGACGTCACATTTCTGTCTCTCAAATAGCTCCCGGATTCCGTATTCTCTGCAAATTTCATGTTAGGAGTTCATGACTGTTGTGATGTTTGATTTTTCGTAATTAGACTATCAAGCCTGGTCACTGGATTTCGCAACACTCCAGATAACAACATATGTGTATAACCTTAAATCATGATACTACTTTACTTCCCAACTTTAATTTTCATGTTACTTCTGGCTTGAGATTTTAATAAGGATTGAGGCGAACTTGCAAGTGATGTATACAGCTTATACTTGCCACACTACGTTAGCTTCTTCATTAATAAAATCTATGTCCCCTTAGATCCGTGGTAATTAGTTGGAAGATTATCATTTTAACTAAATGAACTTCCAATCTTTGGTCTGCAATACACTACAACAACAACAACAACAACAACAACAACAACAACATAGCCTTTTGTCCCAAGCTAGTTGGGGTAGGCTATCATATCCATTTAGAGTGGCTGGTTTTTACGTTGGTTCGCCAAACCTAACACAACCCTCCACTTTTCTTATCCGGGCTTGGGACCAGCAATGGCAGTGTTTGGTCTGCAATACACTACGAATTAAAAATATAATTTTAGGAAACTAACGCACCTCTTTCTTATTAGACTGTTTATCATGGTGTGAGTGAGAAATATATCAAATTCCAGATCAGTCATGATGGTAATGAATTCATATGCTCTATTGTGGATTCGCTATCGCTTGTCCTGCAGAATTTTTTGGTGTATTGTAGGACATAATTTCCATAGCTAGTGGACTGCATTGTTTTGGGATATAGACAAAGAAATGAGGGGCATGTAATATTTTTTCTGTGCTGAGCAGTAAAGATGTAGCATCTCCCTAAGCATAAGTAGTAGTATATGCAAAACATTCTATTCTTTTCTTTTAACATGCAATATAATTTGTCTTATTTATATGCATACAGTTGCTAAATGGGTATCATCCTGGTGGATTAGTAATTGTCATCACTCTGTTTTTTTTTTAGCCTAAACCATCAAAAGTCCAGAAGAAGGAACCTACTGTAGTAGACCCATGGTCTGAATCAACTATGAGCACTTTACTCAAGACAATTAATGGTGACCTCAAGAACTTCGCTGTAAGTTACAGGAGCTACTTGCCCACATATAGGGTTTTTTAATGTGTTGCTTGACCCTTATCTTATAGGACTGCAATTAACAGGGCTATCATAAGAGCAACAAGGTCTACTCCGGACAGGTGTCCTTAACTTCTTCGCAGAATGCTTTAAGAAACAAGGTCATTGAGTTAGGTATAGTTGTTACTATTTTATTTTTTTCAGTCTTTCGCAGAATTGCCATACAGTTTGCAACTTGTTCCTAATTTTGCTACGTGATGATGAGTGCTCTCAAGCGCAATAAGTACATTAGGTTTCACATATATATAAATATTCCCTACTATTATTTCGGTTCATTCATTCATATTGTAGATATCTCAAAGTGTAATTACAATCCCTTTGTTGTGGAAAGGTGGCAGAAAGTATCAAATTAAAGGATCACCTGGGACTGGTGCTTTTGCTAAAGTATACAAAGCGGCTGTTGATGGTAATGCAGAAGAACTGGTTGCTTTGAAGGTGAACTATGGTTTGATTGTCATACTGAAGCTTGGCTTTTGTATTTCTTCCCGCTGTGAGACCCTAGTACTTATTTGCAGATTCAGAAGCCTCCATTTCCTTGGGAATTTTACATTTATCGTCAGCTTGATATGCGTATATCTGATATCGAGGTATAAATTTTCTGTTTAAGAACAGCCATCATTTCTGTTTAAGAGCATCCATGACATTTCCCTGGAATCATCATAATTGTACTTACACTATACATGATTTTATTTTCAGAGACCAAGCTTTGGCTATACACATGAAATGCACATTTTCTCTGATGTCAGTGTGTTAGTCTGTGACTACCTGCACCATGGGACTCTTCTGGTAATTACTTATATTTCTCAAGAAATCCTTGATAAATCAGCTCTATAAAAAATGAGTGTTATGTTGACTGGATTATCTGTGTTAGTGACAATATGTAACTATAGCGAATCGGTGTTGCTAAGATATAACAAGCTGGAACTCAACCCTTTTGCAGGATGTCATAAATTACCACTTAGTTGTCAGCCGGAACATGGATGAAGTTCTATGCATGTATTATACCATAGAGATGCTGTACTTGCTTGAAACACTGCATAGTATTGGCATAATCCATGGTGATTTCAAGCCTGACAATATCCTTGTTCGCTACCCAAGGTACTCGATCTACTTCTATCTCGAGGTACCTAGGTGTTTTCTTGATATAGGCAATGCTTATTTAGCGACAGGTTAAATTAATTGACATATTGTTGTTCCCGCTTTATGTGTCCCTCATTCAGTAGTATGTGTCTACCTGATAGTAAATGTGCAATTTTCATTACTGTTGTGTAGTGATTAATGGTTCAAAAATGCAAATTCCCAAACACCAAACCAGTAATGGTTCGTAATCAATATTGCCATTCTGTTTTCTGAACTCTTGTTTTGGACATATCGTGGCGCCCTTTTTTTTTGTCAGGAAGCTGTTTTCTGAGCTCCACAATCATCTGCAATGGCTAATTGAGCTACACTTCAATCCTGCTAAGAAACACAAAAAATTTATTTGAGCAAATAATTGAGATGTTGGGTCATAAAAGCAGATGTTGATAACCAGTCTATTTGCTGGCCCCTTGGTGTTGGGTTGGTGGGTGCAAAGATCTTTCCTGATTTACTACTATACTCACTTCTCATCAGCAGCACTGGGAATCTGTATTTTGATGCTGCTAGTTTCTGCTGAGATGTTGACGTTTTAATCTCCCTGTCATTCTATTCCATTAAATAATATGATCCAAACAATATGTACGTGAAGTAGGTTTTTCAGTTCAGAAATAAAATTTTGATCCTTAGCCAATGCTAAATCACAAGAAATCTTTTCAGTGCATCAATTTATAATACATCCATTAATCCAAGATCATGCAAAAAAATTATGTTGACGATTTGTAGCTCAGTCGTCGACCTTTCACTCCATGCTTTTGTTTAAATGTATCCCGTGCCATATCGTTATGATTCTAAATCCAATGTCCACTAACCTGTGTCTTCTACTTGTGGCACATAAAGTGGAGACATCACAGAGGAGACTTTCAGAACCGAAACAAGAGCCGAGAAGAATCAGGTAAGCTGGGCATGGGTTACTTGGGTTAGAGGCATTGGATTTGGAGCCTTATTCAGATGCTTATGGAATCTGCATTCCAGGGGCTCTGCCTTGTTGACTGGGGCCGCGGCATTGACCTGAACCTTTTCCCGACCGGCACGGAGTTCCACGGGGACTCTGGAACATCGGGATTCAGCTGTGTCGAGATGCAGGAAGAGAGGAACTGGACGTATCAAGTCCGTAGCCTGTTCATTCCTCTGCCATTTTTAATGTTTACTGAAATGCAAATTACCTGATACACAGTAGTAAGTTACTAAGTGGCTCTCTTTGCTTGTAGGTTGACACATATGGCCTCTGCGTCATTGCGCACATGATGCTGCACGGCACAGCCATGAGCGTCGAGAAGGTGCCAAGTGCAGGTCGTGGAGGCTACGAGTACAAGCCGAAACTGCCGTTCAAGAGGTGGCGCCTTTACGAATTTTTCATTCCTCTCGTGCGTGCAGGCAACTGAAGCAACCGCGCGTTATGTCGTCGAATCGCAGGTACTGGAACGTGGAGCTGTGGAAGAGTCTCTTCTCCACGCTGCTGAACGCGCCCTCCTGCGGGTGCGACGTGGCCGCGATCCGGAACCTGCGCGCGTCGTTCCGCGAGTACCTGGGCGGCAACAGGCAGCTCATCGGCAAGCTGAACCAGCAGCTGACGAAGCAGAAGGCCTCCCTCTGCTCGTCCTGAGCTGCTGCATCCATCCCCTTGGTTGGTGGTACGCGCGCTGTTGTTGTTGTGCTAACTGATCCCCGTCGTGCACGGCTTGTGCCTATGATCTCCATGTATCTATCTATCGTTCCTGTGATCTCCGTGTATTTATTTCCGACAAGTATGAACGGACAACCTGTAACGTCGCAAGCAGCTAAGGTTGTTGTAAGCTATTGTCCTGGTAGTGCGCTCCCAGATCTCTAGTTTCCGATTCTGGACTCGCGAAATGGGAGACGCGCGAAACCGAACCAAGCGGGTGGGGAGTCGCCGTCACGGATCAACGTCGTGGGATCCGATGCGGCGAGCCTTGTTCGGCGTTCGTGCCCGTCGCTTTCCTCGCGAAGAGATCATGTCCGGGGTTGTTCCTCCTCCCGGCGGGCGCGACGTTGCGTGCGCGCAGACCGCGGGCGGCAAAGGCAACAATGCGACGGGCAGGAACCACGCTCGCAGGCTCCGGATCTCCTAGCTAGTGCGTGGACTCGGAGAGGTTGGGAAGAAAGTGCATGAATTACGTGCAGGCTTCTGCTAGCTGCCTGTATACATATTTTTACGAGACCGGACAGTATATGCGCCGAAAATGCCACGCATCCCCCGGACAATTCCTTCCCGATTTCCTGAACTGAAGGTCATCGCAAGACGTATCTTGGTTAGTGGCATGCAGGAGTTCCCTGGACGTTTAGGTGATCCTCTTTCTTGTTTCACTTTCACTCCTCCCTCTCCCTTGGAAAAGTGCAGTCGTTATGTTTGTCCATAGATTCTGGAGAATATATATGTTTGACGATGCTGGTACATGGAGAAAGTTAAAGAGTGTAGCAGTCTTGGTTAGTGGCATTGTCCATGCTCTGGACGCTTAGGTGACCATTTCTCAACAACATTTTCTTCGATTAACAGTCTATTGTCAATGCGCATGGTGATCTTCTATGGAAATATGGTGCAGACGGAGGGAGTGGGATAGATAACCGAGCCCGACGAGACCAAGTCGCATCCTGGCAAATTTTACAGTGGAGGGATCAGGGACTAGCGACGTCCACGTTAGCCACAAACGAGAACTGAGAATTAACACGACGGGATCAAGTCAAATCCTGGAAATTTTACGGTGGACGAGCCATATGTCAATGCACGTTACTAGTAATTAGGCACAGGAACTATAGCGCCACGCCACGCCACGCTAAGGGGGGCTAGTAGGGTCCGTCCTGGCCGTACTGTACGCATTGGCCCAGCTCGAGTATCGCGGACGATCGACCTGACCACCCACCCAATCAACACACGCTGCCGGCCGCTTCTGACAACAAAACTACAAACCTGAAGGTTCAGTTCTGGAAGACAACAATGCAGTTGGTCCCGTCGCTTCCATGTGACATTGGAGCGGTGGTGAAAAGTGAAATACTCCTACTACGACCATCGTTTCGCTACTGCATGGGCCGGTAGCTGTGACCAGTTTGACTCGCGTTCAAAACCGTCCAAACGCAGTAGTAACACCCTGCTCGAGCGCCAGGACGCTATGGACTATACAGATGGACCCCCCCGGCGTCCACGTCGCCGAGTTGACTCTCGTACGTGTATGTTCGCAACAGTCCACACACAACCTGCGACACTGACAGGCGTAACGACTCTGTAGAACTGCACAGTGGTAATAAACGGACCACACAAACCCCTGCCCGCTCCCGCTGCTGCGCGTAAAAACTCGCCGTTGGATTCTAGCACGCCGCGCCTGCGCGTGCGTGGTGGAAAAGAAAGGAAACGAGGAGGAGGTCGTCGTCGTACGGCAGCGGTAGGCCACCGGCCAGCCCAGGCAGGCGCGCGCGCGCGGGCCACCAGCAGGCAGGGGCCTGGGCCCTGCTAGCTCTGCGCCTCTTAATTTCCGGCAGGCCCCCCGGCCGTACCGTACGCGCGACGGAGCTCCGAACCCTCTGGGCCGGCCGATCGCCACGTGGCTGGACCTGGCGGGCGCTACCTACCTCTCGCAGACTGCTGGCCAGCTCGGCCACCACTGACCGGCCCATGTCGGTGAACTGTCGTCGTTGACATTGCGAGAGCGGCCGAGCGTAGTCTGGCCGCTTGTTTTAAAAACTACAACATGATGATGACGGTTTCCTGATTCGAGATGGCATATGTTGGACTCCAAGTTTTATGGGCGTTGCTACTTGAGGATGACATTATAGTACGATGATGATATCGTGTATATCTGCGTGACCTTAAGGTTCAATCAAACAGCGTTGATGCGCCAGCCCATATGTACCAGGCGCCAAGAATGAAGCTGGTATGGTTGACCCTCTCCGGCCCCTAGCTAACAGCCTCCGACGACCCTGTCGGTTGGCACATCACACCAGCGTGATCGCACCAAACGCGCGCGTCCTGCTCGATCATATCCCACCACTCACCGTACGACGTCGTCCCGCAGGCTGATCGATCTGACGAGGCGAGCACCAACGACGGCGCCGCCGCACAGCCAAATTAACGGTGCACCGCGGCAAGTGCCGTTTTGAGCTGGCTAACTGTAACAGTGGCTCAGCTTAAATTGGGACCCGCCACTCCGGCCGGTAACGTCGCGGTGCACACGACCTTGTGCATACGTACGTGTGTGTCGATCGCTTCGCACCCGCGTGCGTGATTGCGAAGCGTGCCGTAGCTCATCAGTCTCCTGCAGCAGGTTACTAATCAGTTGCGTGTTTATGCTGCAACGTGCCCTTTACGTGGCTATCAGCGCGCACTAGCTAGCTACTTCGTCAGCACCACCCACCCGGGTACGATGAACAAGCCATCTACTACTAGTACATACGAAGGACGGCAGCGACTCGGTCCTCCTGCAGCAGCACAGCAGATAAACGGCCGCCAGCTGACAGAGCACCGGACCGCGACATCGACCTGCTCGATCGATCATCGACGTCGGCGATCGGAACGGTTAACCGATCTGTCGTCGGGAGCGCGGTCGTCGTCAGTCTGGTTTGGCGTGTCCGTGTCGGCTGCGGCATCGATTGATCGAATGATCGATCGGCGTCGTTGAAGCATCGACGTTGCGTCGATTCATGTTGTTTTAACGGACACCATGGTTATCATCGATCGTGTCAAGACGATACAGTATGCCGGCCGGAAAAAAATCAATCCTTTCCTTAGAGCACAAGCATGTTAATTTAGTTGTACTTACTTCCGATTGATCGATCGATCGAGCTCTGTGTGCATGTAAAATGTGCGTACGTCCGGCTTCAGAAGTAGTAGCACTTCGTCGTTTTCACACTAGCTCTTCTGAATGAACATTCTTGTTTCTCTTTTGGACAGCGTATATAGCAGCTAGAATGCTGGATAATAATTTTTCTCGATCGGACAATGCACAATATGACAGATGGTTCTGTGTTCACCTTTGTGTCCTCATTATTTAATCTTCTATTATTCTGTTTCTCCTTGTCTCAAAGTGCAGACATGCTAATATATTCCACTATATGTAGCCGTAAGCACCATGTTTCCACTCTCAGTTGTTCAGGCAACCCTTCGGTAGCGAATACGAGAAAACTGAACACCGCGTACTGACTACATACTACTATGCTTCAAAAGAACCATCGGAAATCTTAGCTCCCGAGTTACAATGAGCAAGCTGTTTGCTAGTAGAATCTAGCATTAGCTAGCTCTCTCTAGAGACAGAGAGATTGATTCTGAAGAATGGGCTGGTTCCAGGCTTCCAGCCGCCACGCCACGGCAAGATGCAGCACGCATGCGTGTTGGAACTCGATCGGGGATCGGACGCCGCGCTGCGTGGCTGCTGCTGGTGCTGTGCCATGGGGAGACTGACACCAAAACGATGCTCTGGATGGGTGGTGCTGGTGCGGTGCCGACTGCGGCCGACATTCCTTTCTCGAGTTCCCAACCGACGGATCGGATCGGATCGGAATCAGATGCCTTCTCTTCTTTCCATTCCTCCCTCCACAAGCCAAGAATAATATTTTGGTAGCAGTACTACTCCTAGCTAGCTCACCTGCGGCTGTACTACTGTCATTAGCATTGTTATCTCCTTTTAAGGCCATGCTAATTGCTTGGTACTACTAATTCTCCACTGATCTCTCGCATCTCGAAGCTCTAGTCGTAGAAAAGATTGCACACTTCTGCAGGATCACCGTCTCCAATCTCGATGCGAAGTAAAAGAGACGACTACTACTACCACCACCACCACCACTAAGTACAGTGCGCAGTACTACTTCATGCACATAGAGGTCACCTAGATATCACCTTGTTAATTATACTGTCAAGGAATCCAAGCACCGTACGTCTCCTGGTTATATCAAGTATACGTACGGTTTGGCAGCTCAGTCCTCAGAGAATGATATCTGCAATAATACCCGAAATATTTGTGATTGATGTTTATTAAAAAGGATCGTAACTACTGCAGCCAACATGTCATCATCATATTGAGTCATACATGACTTGGGAACGACCGAACGACAGCTAAAAGACAAGGTCAAGCTTTCCTAATCTGAGAGGCCACCACCTAATTACTAAAGGTACTTTCTTCTTTTTCTATTTTTGTTTGTGTGCCGGCCGCCAGATTCAGCCATATAAGGGATGGAGAAGTTGATGGTAACACATGCGAGCATAATAATACAAGCTGGTCAAAGTGTAGTGATTCACTTGCATAAAATTTGCGGTGCAAATGCAATATACACACATCTAGTATACTTACTTACATATCATCGATTCCTTGAGATTGGTTACTTGAGCAAACTAAAAACATCCTTCCTTACTCCTACATGTCATCAATTCCTTCCTCATGAGTATAAAGGCCAGCTATACACAGCAATTATAGGAAGTGCAAAGAGACAAGAACAGAATGCTTAACACAACCACACGCAGCTCAGTGCTGCAAAGACCATGCAAGTGCAGCCCTAGAGCTACTACCCATAATTGGCAGACAGGGTATCCTTCTCCAGGAAGCAAAGCCAGGGACAGAGGTCAAAATCAAAATCCCAGAGGAGGGCCCTTTAAGAAAGTCTGGTGAGGTAGCTATCTCTCGCTCCGTCTGGAGCCTGGACACTCCTAGAACACTATACTAGATAGATGATATTATTATTTTTTTTGAAAGACCCGGACATTTCCGGCATATATTAATAAGGAGAAGCAGTACAAGCATTGTGCCAGTGGCACAACTAGGAGCTTTAATAGGTTTGGCCTAAGCTTAACCTTGCTCCACTACAGCAGTTTTTTATACGGGCTGGTTACAGAAAAGGATGATGATACAACTGGCTATTATGCTACCCGGGGCAGCACTTCGCTGAGTTTTTTTGCTCCCGCCAAGGTCCAGGATTTGGCCTCGTCTTGGAAGATAGATGATATTATATTATACACTTACCACTAAATCACACAACCCTCAAGAACAAAACTAGACACACATGCATCTGTATGCTAGCACCCTCTCTCCAATTTCACAACTGAATTTGCCCATACTCGTTCATAGATCTAGTGCCCCACAGAATGTCTTAGTTAATACTTTTTTCCCCAATTATTCTTGCCCTGTCAGTTCTAGGGCATCTTTTCTGCATCATTAGGCCATGGAGTTGGCATTCCATGTGACTCATGTAAGCATCCAATTATTTATGTGTGGCTTGCATGAGGAGCCGCATGCGTAGGGATGCGTGTGAGATTCTTGGCAGCAGGGAACCAATCCTCTGTTGGGGCCGGTCACCAATTCCTTTTTATTCTTCTCCTTGCAAGATGAGGATGACGCGCCGATCTCATTTTAAAGCTCTTGTCAAGCAAGCTGATTTGGCTGTCCTCTAACTAGCGTACCGTTTGAATTTTTTAAACGGCAACATGCATGTTTAGTAGGATCCATTTTCACACCATTCTAAATTAAAGACCTTTGTTAACATGCAATGTAAAGCTAGCTGTCTATGCTTTGATGTATATGTTTATATTAAATAGTTTGATGAGCCACTCAAACTTGACTACTGTACCCGTCAAATTGATGATGCGGTGTTCGGCCGGCTGGAAATCAGCCGGCTGCTGCTGCTCCTGCTGCTACAGTCAACTGAATTGCTACAGTGCGCGAATCCTCCGCTACAGTGTTCTCTCTCACTATTCAAACTGCAACTGCAACTGCATCCTCCAACCGAACACCCCGGATATAGTTGTCACATTAAATATTATATTGTTCCGATGGATCGTGTGAATAAGAAAATTTAGACAATATTCCAAAATAAAACGCTCTTAATAACGGAGAGTAAGTATCAAAAACATCTTCGCCACTTATTCTTGTGGAACTAGAATATATGGATAAAAAGAACTCTATCCGTGCAATTGCAATCTGTGGCTATTCAGCTTGTTTCTAAGGAAAATATAAACCAAACTCTAGTTATTCCGTTATTATGTTGAAAATCCTACACAACTCCGTGTATGACGAACCAAGTTCAGGTCATCAAGTGTGCATAATATAACTGAGCAAGAAGTTGCATACTAGAAAATGTGCCCCAGCGCTGCTCCAAAGGAAGGACAGTGCAAACGATTTAATAACCTTTCAAAATCACCGAGTCTCGATCAGGTGATGGATGACCCCAAACTGATTGCGATTTCCAACAAACACACACTATATATTCCACCGAAAGAAAACAAAAGGGAACAAACAAACATTCCCCTCACGGATCGAGCCCGAACAGCAAGAAAACAAAGAACAAGTGACCGACATTCCCCTGGGAATTCGTGCCGCATATATCTACGCGGCACTTGAGTAAACAAACGGTATCCGTGCAAGCAATTTGCACGCTAAACAATCTAATCCGCCCAACGCATCCAAGCGTATACAAATGGCACGCCTAGGCGCCCTGCCCTGCCCTGCCCTCGATCATGTGGCAGCGTACCTAATCTAATTTTCGCAGTATTTTGGCTGTCGATTTGTACTCGCTGGCTTTGTATATTGCAACTCACAGCTAGCCATGCACACTGCCCAAGCTCTGATCTAGGTGGCGTTCGGTTCCCCCTCTAAAATCCCTCTAAACTTTATACCGCTCTAAAGTAAAAAGAATCTTACTATTTAAGGGTACTAAATAAAATTTAATTGCAAAACCTTTCTGCAGATGAGCATTATTTTTCGAGACGAATCTAATGAGCCTAATTAATCAATGTTTTGACACAGTGATGCTACAGTAACTATCGTCTAATCGCCGCTTAATTACCCTCATTACGTTCGTCTCGCGAAATAGATGGGGGTCCTGGACTTAGTTTTGTAATTTGATTTTGTTTAGTACACATAAATCGTGCCGGCATTTTGATGTGACCCCTCTAAAGTTTTTAGAGGGGTCACCGAACGGGGCCCTAATCTTTCTCTGCCAGGAGGGGGAGCGATAGAGAATTATTTGCATCGATCGAGTTGGATTGGAACGGGGAGAGAAAGAGAGATTAAATAAAGAAAGAGAGTTTAGTTTGATGAGAGAATTTTTTGTAGGATTTGTGTGCAGGAAAGGGTGGTTGCGAGGAAGATCCACCTGTTCTTCACCTACACTCCATTGTTAATTTAGGCTGTATACATTATACATGCTGTACCTCTCCGAGGCCGCCGTGGAGAGGGAGCACGAGAAGGACGGTCCTATTGTATACTCCTGGCCAGTATGTTGCGTTTGGCAGGCTGCACTGACATTCCCTCGGCCCCACAGTGACAGCTCTCTCTCTCTCTCTCTCTCTCTCTCTCTCTCTCTCTCTCTCTCTCTGTAGAATCTGATCCTCGGAGTATTTCGTGATTTAATTTCCAGCGACAGAGTTGCTTTCTTACCCCCAAGACAGGATCCTTTTTTCTAGATCTGAAAAACAAAACCCACATTTCTACTAGTAATTTTTGTACTACATTGCAGTAAGAAAGCTCTGCATTGTATTCTGAATTACGTACTACTCCCTCCGTTCCCTTTTCTTGAGCGTATTTCTTAGTGGCACAAAGACCAAGTGAACAGCATCGTTGCTGCAAACCACGCCGCTCCCTGTTTAATTTTGCTGCGACGCTTGGTTTGGCAGGAACTTGCACGGGAACACCCCATCAATGGGCCCGTGTGTCAGCGTCGTTTGTGCATGGTGGGCTTGCTTGATTAATTAGGACTCCAGTCGTTTATCCGTTCATGCCGCATGCGTAGTTAATTAGAAATCTAGCCGAACAGACGCACACACACGAGACGAGGAGTCCAGTCGAGCTACAACACAAATACGCCGGTGATTTAGAGAAAAAACGCTCGGCCAAATGCGCTTAAGAAAAGGGGACGGAGGGAGTACTAATTAATCAAACACGTTAAGAAGGCAGATTGTTACAAGGGGTGAATGATACATGTGGCTTCTAGAAGTTCCAGCGTTTCACATCCATGTTTATGGGTGGAGCTTGCTATCCGTGTTGTCCTATATAAACTTATAATAAGGAATTTCACTGGACAATGCACTTCACGATTTTGACATTGTTTTGACATTGATGATGACTGCAGTTAATCTTTCGTTTTACATTTGCCTATACTTTCAGAGCTACCTGGACAATGCGATTCACGAGAAATGACATTGTTTTGGCACGAAGTTGTTTGCGTGCTGCCGTTAATATATTTCAAATAAATGGACACGACGGTTTAGTTCCTTCCTTCACTTGCAGGATATCATGGTGAATGATCGGACTTTTTCTTTTTCTAATTACAAATAAGATGTAAATGCACTCAAATACACCTAGAAATTCAAATATAGCAAGTGATTTTCTACTATATATGCTGCATAAGTGATATCGTCTGTTCAAAGGTTATACACAAAAGAATTTTGACCTTGATGGGTGACACATCAGCCCGCTAAGAGGTAGCTCCTGAAGCTCACATGATAATAGAAAGTTTGAAACAAACATATTTATTTTGATTCTTGAATATTGTCATCTTTTGTACAAAATCCAACACTAGAGCATAGGCCTCTGACACTTTTAAACCATGAATATATATACCACCTCCAAGCACACATATAGTTGTTTTAGACATATCTACAAACAGTTAAACTTTTTCAAATCAGAAGATATGATCATATTTATCGCATAATACATTTTTTACATATATTATCTCATAAAGAACTCAATTGTATCACAATTTTATTTTATTCTGTCAACTCCAAAGCTGTGGTTTGCAGACTCTGTGTCATATCCAAATGTGCATTTGTGTGCTCAGGGTCTATGCATTTGTGTAGACTTTGCAGACCGTGTCAATATCCAAACTTGATTAGGACACTTTGGATTTCCGAGTGCAAGATTTCCTGGAGAAAAGTCTAATCGTACCAGCCTCCATTTGTGCATTGCATTATGCATGTGAAAAAGACATAAGAAGGTTCCAACTAGTTATGGTGTATATTTGTGGACATCAATTTGGTCTTGTGGTCCTAGTCTCGCAAAGCCACGTATGTTTTGGCTTGCATCACAACCCTTAATTTTTATGGCTGTATTGTTTCACAAAATTCCACCCTTATCAAAATAGCAATGAAATTGACATATGGGCTCCTCTACAATTACATAGCCGTGCATCTGATTCATTTGATTCCATTGATCAAATTGATTGGGACACACACAACACACAATCATAGATCTTCGCATGTCATATTCGTGGATTGTCTCGATAGTAGGGTTGGGGGTTTTATGAAATGGCATAGATAGAGACATGAGGTTATTCGGCGCAAGCCAAATTGCTAGACTAATACCACAGATATATAGAGGTCTCTGAGATGTACGCTTGATTTTTTTTTTTGCGAGTGTTATACTTGATTTGACCATAAGTATCTTTAGCATGCATTGATCATGCGAGCTAATTAAGCCAGTAATTATTGCGTGATGCATCCGCAGTCGCTAACCAACGATTTGTAATGCATCCTGGTACAACATTAGGTTGCGCCTACGACAAATATAAAGTGCAAAATGAAGAGAGGACCGCGCTAGCAATTTTTTGTGCGTCATTTTATATCCAAATTTGCGGCACAAACAATTACAAACACTAAAGTCCATGAAACATCCCAACCCAATCCATGTTTCATGGAGTACACACGTACACTTGCCGCCGCTACCTTCCATATGCGCGTTCTTACAGCATAGGCGTTGCATGATGCTAGTACGGTGCCTCTCCACTACAAGCATCGCCCTGTCCAAGGATGGCCGCCATTGGCCTTGCTTGAGGTGGACCAATCAGCCATCCCAACTGAGGACACAGGAAGAGATTCCAAGGAAACAAGCGTGGCAGGAGCGGGCCATGGGCAAAGGTTTCCTTACCCTGCGATGCGATGTGAGAGAAGAAGAGGATGAGAGAGAACAGAAGAGTGCGTGCATGCATGTGTCCGTGGTCCCTTGCGCCATGGTCCGTTCTGGCAGCAGCACTTTGGGAGGTGGGGGGTGCTGGGGCAGCAGTGTTGAAAATCACTAGACACAGTTGATCCCCCCACACAGGACTGTACTGCCACCGGCTGTCAGTTTGGTGCTGGCCATGCATGGCCGTCCATGGATCGATGTGGATGGAGCAAGTGGGGCAGCAGCTGATGGAGGAGGAGGGCTCAGCGCTGCACGGCACTGTTAAAAATCTGGAGACGGAGATCGTCATGATGGCTAATTCGAATCATTAGGGGCCTTGACCATGATGGCCCTGGAGGAACTAACCCACATGCTGCCCCTTATGCAGGGCATCATGGCGTGGCAGGAGTGCACAGCTGGGCCATTTAGTCCAAGGAAGCGGCTGCTGCTGAATTAAGCATGATTAGCAATGACACGCACCCTGACCTAATCAATTATTAATTAATCAGTGAGCCAGCTTGTCTGGTGAGCGATAGCCTCGCAGAATGCATAATTAATTAGTTGTTCTCGTTCGAATAATCCTTGCCTTTGCCTTTGAGAGGAGAGGAGTAGCTAGCTATAGTCAATTATTACTCGTCCTCTGGTTTCTTTTATGTTATTGCTTCTGGTTTGCGCCCAAAGATGGATTAAAAATGGTAATAGCGCAAGCGGAGAGTGACTCAGTTGCTTAAGTCCATTGTGGTGAAACTACGGGTTCGAGACTCCTACTTAGTATGGTGTTGCATTTTGGCAGGTGACGTCTCCGTTGACAACTTGCTTGTGGCAAAGGCATGTTGATCAGCTGGCTCAGTCTCTTGTAAGCACTGAGGGGGTAGGATGTCCATGTGTGTGTTTAATAGGTGAGAGTGCTCGCGCATTTATGGAGAGTCTATGTTTATAGAAAAAAATGTTGTAATAAAACCATCAATCCAAACTAAAAAGAGTAGTACCAACATGTATATATGCGTTTCATATGCATCCCTAGGCATGTGGAAGATGACAAAGGGAGTAGTACACAACTGGTAATCTAGCTAGCTCAATGTACCGACAGAACATCACACCCACATGTATAAGCTCATCATATACGTACAGAAAACCATATATAGGTCTTGGGTGCAATAAGTACTGGTCCTAGCTTACCACCGTCACTGTACGCCGAGACTGTTGCGGACGACGACGTCTCGGTCGTGCATGCTTGTTTGTTCACGCGCGCATACACGATGCGACCTGCACGGCTGATCGATCGATGTGCTTGCGCTACAGTACGTACGTCCGGCCGGAAAAGGGCTGAACAGTACGGTGCTTGGCACGCCCATTCCCGTTGCGTGACACACGCATGCATGCATCGCGGCGAGAGAAAATGCGGTCGCCGGACGTTTGTGCCGCCCGCCATCGCTCGCCGCCGTAAATCGGTCTCAGGAATGTTTGTCTGTCTGCCTGTCCGGCTGTCATGTGATTGTACCAGCTCCCTGTATAAATTAGGGGGAAAAAGCGAGTATATATATAAATAAATCGAACAAAACCTGATCCGTTGTCTCGGTTCGCGTGGCCGCATGCAGACGCATGTGTATCGATCCATGTATGGGGCGAAATGTATACTGTACAGGAGGAGTATGTGCATGGAATAGAAAGGGGATGGAAGGGAATTTTGATGGGGAATTGGGGAGATGATAGAATACGGCGCGGCGTCAGGCCAGTTGGGGACTGAGATCGTTGTCGTCGTCGCGCTGTCCGTTTGGGACATGTTGCTTTCGTATATGGTCCCCGGCCAGCCGGTCGTCCAATGCGGTCCGTCCGTTGATTCCTCATTCTCCAGACCAATTGTTTACTCCTTGCCAATTAAGTGAGGGAAGAGAACGATGGAGACTGATTAAAATACGTACTACTGTACCTGCCATGCCTCTCCTGTGATCCGTTGCTTCACGAGCACGGGTACGTCTAGCCGCCAGCCAGCCAGCCACCAAGCTAGGGAATCTGTCTGTCTCTCTCTCTCCATTTCTATTCTCTCGATGTCGCTCGCTGGCTCGCTCGGTCCCCTCCATCCAATTCCTTCTCTATCCGATCCATCCAGTGGGGAGCGAGCGAGCGAGCAGCTCGGAGTACGTACGTGGTGCAACGCCCACGGGCGACGAGTGGAGGTGGTGGGTGGCATGGCGCCGTGGAGGCCACTAGCAGCACAACCCGATCCATCGACCCGTCCCCATCCACACGGCTTTGACTGCCACGACCGACCGACGACGGACGCGCTCGCAGAGACATGAATATCAGGGCGATTTCGTCGGCGACGTACGTCCATCGTGTCCCTTACCGCCGCAATCGATTCGTTTCTTCGGAGCAAAGACACGGCAGATGCTGGCTACACCTAGCTAGGTCCACCACCGTACGTGTCCCATCGATCGATCGATCAGGCTGGTGTACGTACGTCGCCGCGCGCTAGCGCTGGTCCGGCTCCGATCGTGTCGCGGCGCGGCGCGCGTCTGTTTCGATCGAGAGAACGACGCACGGGCTCGGCCATACCGGTTGACCCATCGTCGGCGACCTGCATGCGCGGCGGCAAGTCGTCACGCGTGTCAACGGCCGCAAAAACGGTGAAGTTACTGTAGACGCGCGCGGCCGCACGGGAGGAAGCCTAACTACCGTGTCGCATCCCTTGCGCGCGCGCGCGCGCTCTGGCCGTACGTCGTCAACCGATCGAAAGCATCATCGCGAGCTTGACCACGGCATGCATCGTTCGCCATCATCGTCGTTGCGCTGCGTGCACGCATGAATGCGCGCGCGTCGTCACGTCGTCCTTGTTGCCCCCGCCCCGCCGGCCGGCAGAGCCGCGCTCGCTCTCGTTCTGCGTCGTACGGTACGTGCAGGATTGTAGCGTGGTTGTTTCCGGGTTGTCCGGGAGCCCGGTGGCTTTATTCTTCTTCCTTCCTTGCGGCGATGGACGGATCGGGCGACGACACCGCCCGTCCTAGGAGAGGACGCTTCATGGCCTTGTCGGCTGCCTCTGCTCTCCGGCCGGGTCCGGGCAATGCAAAAACACCTCCGTGCGTTTCTCTCTCTCTCTCCTCGTAGTGGAACAAATGATTGCCGGTTGGTGGCAATTGATCGTCTCGGGATGCTACACATGCGAGCGCGCGCGCGGCCGGCGTTCGTTCAACAAGGACAGCATCACTTTCTCTCTCTCTCTCTCTCTCTCTCTCTCTACGTACGTCCTCGCTAAGCAATTGCCCGGAGAGCAGGTACGGTACGTAGTACTACTAAACATGCGTGTCCTTACTATGTTAATGGTTGCTTAGTCATGCTGTTCGATAGCAGAGGCAGGTGCGGTATGTACGTAGGGATGACGCTATTTAGCAAAGAGAAAGCATGCGGAACTGGACGACAATAGTCAAACCCAGCCGTCAAAGTAGTCCTCCTGTGTACCAATTAAGTGAGATGTTGTCGGTCATGGACTACACTATGTTGGAGCAAGTGGGGTACGCCGTTCGATTAATTTGACCTTTTGGTCAACAACATATATAAAGCGTTCATCATCTAAAAAAAACATATGCTTGCATGATCCTGCGCGGTGAATGGTAAAAGTAGTACAGAAATAATTGAGTGCTTACCATTTCCAGGATCGAGCGAGAGACAAGCCTGCTGCTGGCTGCCCTGCAGCTAGCGGGGGCTCTGAATCGAAGGACGACAGCGACACACATGTACCACGTACCATGAGGGACGGACGACGACGGCATGCGGCAGAGCAGACTGCGGAGCAGCATGAGAGTGAGAGGAGAGGAGAACAAATCAAGCGACGCGCGCGCGCGAGAGATCGGCAGGCCGCTGATCCGTATGTAGCCGCAGCTAGCTAGGCCGGCGCGATCGAGAGACGAATCTTAGGTGGTGTTTGGATCACCTGGGACTAAATTTAGTCTCAGAGAATCTTACGATTTAGGAGTATTAAATAAAGTCTAATTGCAAAACCTTTTTAGGGATGGCTATTTCGCGAGACGATTCTAATGAGCCTAATTAATCTCTAATTTGCTACAGTAATGCTACAGTAACTAGTCGCTAATTATGTCTTAATTACCCTCATTAGATTCGTCTCGCGAATTAGTCCGGGGGTTCTGACATTAGTTTTGTAATTAGACTTTATCTAGTACTCCTAAATCGCAAGATTTCTAGGGACTAAAATTTAGTCAATAGTCTCCAAACACCTACTTACTATTTTGTCAGCGACGGAACCTGGCCTGATCATGGGCGCCGAGAGCACCAACCGCCTTGTGCTGCATCACCACAGTGCACCGGCCGGTACAGTCTCGGCTGCTAGTGGATGTGTACTCACGCAGCAAGCCAGACTTCCACGCGCCTGGTGCGTCAACAGGAGGTCGACACACACAGCACAGTGTGTGTGAGAGAGAGGGAAAGCTAGGAAGATGCTGCTCCCTGTAAGCTAGAGGTGGTGGTCGTCAGAGAGAGACGGTTCGGTTGGTTGGTCCCGGACCGGACGGCCTCGCTAGCGGCTCGCTGCTGCGTAGTAGTGCAGGCAGGGAGAGCCCGGCCGGCCGGCTGCTCGATCGATCCGTCAGCGACAAAACTGGTAGATACCAAACTCACTGTTGCCTCCGGCCAGTCCTGCCTCCTCTTACGTCTCTCTCTCTCAGTCGCAGGACGGCAGCGAGCGAGGTTAATTGATAGAGCTGCGCTGCGATCGAGCGGGGTGACGAGAGCCGCTGCTGCTGCTGCTCCCGCGCGCGTACGTACCCGATCGATCGATCATGGAGAGGGAACAGTTGCTCGATTCATCGGTGTATGCATGCATGGCTGATGGCTCTGCTAGATAATACACAGTGTGGTGCGCGTGGTAATAGACGTGAGGAGAGCCGATGGATCGGAGAGGTTAGTAGTAGCAACAACTCTAGCTAGTGTAGCAGCTGTGTGTGTCCACATGAGCTGTCGTGCGTGCGTGCGTGCCAGAGCCGCGCCGACCCACGCGCGCACGCCGCAGGCGTGCACTACCACCACCACCGCAAGCGTAGGCCTAACGGCCGGCCGGCCCATCCTTCGGGAGCTCGATCTCCCTCCCTCCGACTCGTTCCTTCGCGAACTTGCCAGCTAATTTTTGCACGACCGACCGTTGCGCACTGTATACGCCTAGCTAGTGCCCAAGACTCGTTCGCACACGAATCTCGCTCCCTCGCTCGATAATTAACCTTGGCAAACTCTGCCTAGATGTACTAATTTCATCCAGATCGATGGTGTGCACACGCCGCGACACCATCAGCTGTGCAATATCATCCAGTCAGTAGGCCATCGAAATTGCGACGGCAATCGGAGGGGTCGACGAGAGCTCGCCCTGGAGCGGTGAAACTGGAAGCAAGGCACCCCGTACGTTGATTCATCTTTTTTTTACCAGCCCCTTGCTTGATACACGCTGCCACTGTCTCGCTACGAAATCAGTCGGTACGAGTATCTCACCGGCGCCCGGCCCCGCCGACACGCGGGGCCCGCGTGTCAATCCGCCGACGTGGACCTGTCGTTTTCCCTCTCCAGGGAGTTCGCAATTTCCACGGCCCGTAATTCCGGCCGTCTCTAATTAACCAGGGCCCTCGCGGCAAAAACAATTGTACTGCCTAGCTAGTGCTCCTACAGGTAGTAGTAAAAAAATGAGCAACAAGGACGACGACATGCACAGGAGAAAAAAGAGAGAGACACGGTGAGAGCGGCCGGGAGGGCAAAGCGGCTGCGACAGTGGGGAATTGTTCTTCTCGGGAGCCGCGAAAAACTTCGGCCGCGCCTCGGGATTCCCAACGCGCGCCCACTAACGGCATTTCTTTTTGCTTATATATATATATATCCTGTCCCGCGGCTTAGCTAACGAGCTAGCTAGATCTACCACCTGTACGTCTATTCCCATCGATCATCGACGATCGATGTCCCGCTAGTAGTGCTAGTACTAGTACGATTTGAGCTGATGCTTTACTGTTTGGGGGGACTTGTAGCGTAATACTACTACTGTGAGTGTTGAGAGTGACGAGTGGTCCGGCCGGCGTTAGGATCGATCACCAGCAGAACATGCACACAAAGGACAATTATGTGTCTGTGTAACATCTGAGATCGACTTGACAGCAGCTTTCTAATCGAGGTGCGTGTCTGTTGATCTGTTAAGCACTGTAGCTAGCGGGGTTCATACGTGTAGGACACAGGGGATCAGCTAGCAGTGCTCACATACGACGTGTGTAGGAAGGACACATAGGGGATCCTCGATCGATCTATCGAGCTAACCATTTTAGTCTGCCTGAAATTAACGCGGCGGATGTATAAACAGCAAGGAGCTGGTTCAGCGGTAATTAAGAAATACTAATGAACGAAGAATAAGCATCTATTCCTTTCTCTCTACTTTTGACCCTGCTCTCAATTAATATATCAAAAAGGATTCGATGCATCGCTATATTTGTTGAGCTGATTCGCCTATGACTCCCTCTCCATGCTTGCCTCATTGTCCCGCGTACTTCTACTATGCATGAAACACCACGTACCGGTCTCGTCATGAGATACCTCAGCTAGCTAACTCATGCCGTATATATTCGAAACTTTGAAATTTTATGGCAACAGCGCGAAAGTCTGCAATCACATGTCACGCCTCTAACTAACATGCCGGGAATACTTAGATGTTTTATGGATGTACACATCGATCATGTACGCGACATCTCGGTTCGTACATCTGTCAGTTTTAGTTTGTTTACATGTGCGCGCGCGCGACACAGTTTTAGTTTCTTGCAAGCTACGTTGTTATCAGATTGTAATCTTAGTCTAGTGAAACGAAAGCTCCATCAGTCTTCAAAAGAGTACTCCCTCCTGCATGTCCATATTAGTTGTCGCTGGAGTAAGTACAGTCCCATACGATGCTTATACTCGTGGAGACATGCATGTTTCTTGTCAAAGGATGTAGATTAATGTAAACTATTATTACAGTCTAGAAGAAACAAAATCAGTTTAATTTAATCTATCACTTCCAAAAAGCAGTAAGCAAGAAAACAGAAACCTACATGTTTATATTGTGCACACTGAGAGTGACTTTTTTTTTTTTTTGCAAGGGACACTGAGAGTGACTTAATGGTATAGTGATGAATTTGACCGGATTTTCCAAATCCAGCAACGCGTTTGGCAGCTATTTCTGCTAGTTCACAACCCTTTGCTCAGTTTCATCAGGAATAGAGAATCCAGGTGGTGCAGTGTCTTTACGCATTCCCAACAATTAACAAATGAGCAGGCAAATCTCGCTCATTCCCTCCTCCGGACATCCAACCAGCTAGTGCTCCAGTCAAATACACCCGAAGCACGTGGATTAAAGCAAGAGACGACGCGACGAGGAACACACCACATACACTAACCACCACCCCAACATATATCACACATATACTACATATATGGCACATATATACATATATATACACCACACCCCACATCGATCACACACAATTAAACTAGAGGAGCCTTAATTATCGCTTGGGCGAGCCGGGAGGAGCGCGTGCCTAGCTAGCTTCTTCCCCCGCGCGTCGACGTCGTCGTCGCCTCGTCGGCTATAAAACTAGGTTAAGCTGCGTGCTGCCCCTTCTCTCCCTGTTCATTTCGTGGCGTTTGGAGCGTCGAAGTGGTTGCTCTCTGCAGCTTAAGTGCGCTAGTATCGCCATCAGCGCTCAATAATACCCCCGCACGCCCGCTTTGTTTTGTAGCTCTTGTCAGCGAACCTTCCCCCTGAAAACCCCACCCACCCCTCCTCTCTCCCTCTAGCTAGCTCCTCACTCTTCTTTCCTCTTCTTTCCTTCCACCCATCTCCCTCTCTAGCTTCTCTCTTTCTCTCTCTACACACGCAGATCACCGGCATCGATCGGCCGATCTCTCTGTCTCGGCAGTAAGTTTCAGGTCAGCTGCGTCGATCTGTGCGGCGAGAGACAGATGGCTGGCGCGGGGGGTGCGACGGCGGTGCAGCAGCCGGCGGCGGCGACGACAGGGGCCGCCGGCGGCGGGAGGAGCGGCGCGGCGGGTGCTCCGGCGGTGGCGGACCCGCGCGCGGAGGCGCTGCGGTGCCCGCGCTGCGACTCGGCCAACACCAAGTTCTGCTACTACAACAACTACTCGCTGTCGCAGCCGCGGCACTTCTGCAAGGCGTGCAAGCGCTACTGGACGCGAGGCGGCACGCTCCGCAACGTCCCCGTCGGCGGCGGATGCCGCAAGAACAAGCGCTCCCGGACCAGCGCCGCCGGCGGCGTCGCGGGTAGTAGGTCCTCCGCCGCCTCCGCCTCCGCGGCGGGCGCGGCGAGCACCACGTCCTCCTCGGCGCTGCAGGCGCCGGCGCACACGGCCTCGGCGTCGATGCACTCGCTGACGTCGGCGCTCGGCCTCTCCGGGGGCGCCTCGCTGGCGTCGCTGCTCCTCGGAAGCGGCGGCGGCGGCGCAGGAGGCGGCGACCACCACCTCGGCCTCTTCCACGCGGCCATGCAGTCGGTGGTCTCCGACACCACCGCCTACGAGTTGCATCAGCAGCAGTCGCAGGTGGATCACCTGCTCGGCCTCGGCTACGGCAGCGGCGCCGGCGCGCAGATCCAGCTCAAGCCGTGGACGACGATGCAGCAGGACGCCGGCGCGGGCGGCGGCGGGATCATGGACTCCTTCTACGCGCCGCTGCTGTCCGGCTCCCTCGTGCCGGGGCTGGAGGAGCTGCACGTCAAGGCGGAGGCCGCCGGCGCCGCCGGGGAGCACCACCACCAGCAGCAGAAGGCCGGCGGCGGCGGGGATCAGCACAACAACAACGGCTGGGAGATGCCGACGCCGTCGTCGTCCAACGTCGACGCCAGCATCGTCGCGTCGGACGCGCTCATGGCCGCGGCGGCGTCCATGAACCACACCGCCTCCATGGCGCCGCCGCCCGCGACGACGACGGCCTCCTCCTTCATGTACTGGGGCAACGGCGGCGGCATTGGCGGCGCCGCGGCGGCGTGGCCGGATCTCGCCAACTGCGGATCCTCCATCGCCACGCTCTTCTAGCCCGGCTGTGATCGATCCTGCCAGCTGCTGGCTTGTTAACTTTGTTTTTTTTCCCACCTTAATTTTCTGGTTCATTTTTTCTTGACTAAAATAACATGTAATTTGTGGGGGAATGGAAGCTGAGATGAGTGAGAGAGCACTGTGGATGAGGAGCGATCATCTCACCTCAGAGGAGAGAAAAATAGAGAAATCAAACAAATGATTCAAAATTTCCAGAGGATTTTCTTCGCCAAGCTGACATCGTCGATCGATTATCGTGACGACGACGAACACGCATGATTTTCGAAGAAGATCGAGGAGGAGGAGATCGTGAGACCAAGAAAAGCAAAGGAAGCCAAGAAGTGTAAGCCACTATACACACTTGATTTACTACTTCTTGGCAAGCTTCTCCTTCCTTGCTTTGGGTATTTTGTACATAGGGCATATGGTGTTGGGATACAATAGCTATAGAGCTAGCCCATGAGAGCTGCAGCTACCATGGTGGTGCAAGCCATGAGCCTCTCTCTCTCATCTCGGCATTTTTAATCAGTGTGTTTAATTGGATACTCTCTCTCTCTCTAGATGTACAAGTTGATACTAGTACTTTCTATCCCTTTGCAGCTGGATTAGAGAACTGTTTTTGAGTTCTCATGCATTAGAGTTGTTTAAGGGTTCATCGACTTCTTTCTTTCTTCTAGAGTGAATTTTTCTTTCTATGGGGGCTTTGTTCAACCTTTGCTTGTATGGATGAAATTATGATGACTTTATGAGTTATGAGAAATTAAAAACATCTGCAGTTCTCATGATGGTACATCCTCCTACATAGATACACTTCTCTGAGCAGTGGTACCACTACTGCATGCTGTGCTCTAGTTACTTCATCACTTTTAGTGCATGGCGATGGATGTCTCGCTTTTGTGTGATGCGTGGCAGCTTTATCGTTTCTCTCATTTTCATGCGCGACTGAGTGCATGATCTGATCCTTGAATTCTGTGCTCTTTCTCTTTTCGCACAAGATCATAGGATTCCAGTGGCAGTGCACTCAAGTTAGCGCTATCATATTTGTGAGATCACAGAATCTTTTATGCTTGGCCTCGTTCCACAGTACAGAGACAAAAATACGGCTGCTGCGCTTGTTCTTATCTGCGTGTCATGTAGTAACATTGAGCCGCATTTTGATGTTAGCTACCTATATGTATTTTTTCATACTAGAGCATTACAGAAAATAGATAAATGGGAACCCAGCTTCTGCCTCGGAGCCTGAAATGGGAAAAGGCTGCATACAAATGTCATTTTTCACAAGAAAGAATTTTGTTCTTTCGTCTGAAGTTGATTTGTATCCCACTTTTGCTTCATTTTTATAGCCCTTCGCAAAACAAAAAAAAAGATGACTTTTTTTCTTTTATTTGCAGCAACATTTATTTGTATTCTGTTCCCTGTCGTTACCAATTTGGCTAGTGTTCTTCGACAAGGAATTTGCTAGGTTAGAAAACAAGTTGCAAATGACAATTGGATGTTGACGTATTTTCACGTCGTCAGAAAATGAACTATATCAAAAGTAATATTCAACTGATGAACCTTTTGTTCCCACTACTTGATTCTATTAGTAGCTTTCCATTCACTAGATAGTTATATGTTTCGTGAATAGTTAGAGGGCAAAAATATTAATTGTGTCAGAATCTTTGTACATCTTTGTGGTGATTTGGAACTAGTATTAGTTACGTAGAAATGGGACACACACTGCCATAGGATCTCTATACATCTTTGTGTCAGAATCCCCAGACCCTTGCTTAGTCATCCAAAGAATTACGTTTTTTCTGTTATGCCAGCTGGGAAACATGGAAAGATGTTAAACTAACTAACACTGTACGTTATACTATGTACGCTGCAAACTTGGCAAAGTAAAATCGGTAGTGCAATCCTTAGAATTTGTGGTGTACTATATATATAGGGTTACATACAGCTAGCCTTCAGCTTAAGAAAGAAATAATGTTTTGATAATATACCTTCTGCCATGTTTGAAAAACAATAGTAATATACTCACATATATCATGCTTTAACAATATTCTGATTATACCAGTTACCTTGATTAGTTTCTAATAGGCATTTGGACATTTTTCTCAGGATGTATATTAATTTGATGCATCAATAAGAACGCTGAACATAACCTGATGCATACGCCCTTTTAATTCGATTTATTGAGATGTATTTGAAAAAACTGCAGTTATACCAATCTACATAGTATTAATAGGAGTATACAACTATCATAATATTAGATAACAAATGACGCGTGTTTTATACACAGAGATCCCAAAATGCTACAGGTTTTCAAAGTTACACAGTTCTAAGTTGTCATGCATGCCCACTTAGCTCGAGCCGTGATGCTGTATCTGGAAGCTTTTACCTGCAAAGACACAATCAAAAAGTTAAGTGGGCATTCAGGGCATAGCAAATATCTTCATTTTTAAAGCTACAGAAATGTACAAAAACTATCTCTTGTCAGCATTATTACATTAGAACGTATACGTCAATTTCTTCCTATGTAGTAGTAGTAGAAAAAAGTTTGGATAGATCTACAGAGGTTTCTCTTAACATCGTTAAGATGCATATGCTACGTACGTTAACTATCTGAAGAACAAACTAGTACATACTTACAAAGTAGCATTGAAAAGTCAGTAATGCCTTATAAGTAGAATAGTGTATCTATTCTTTCAACTTTATGTAGTCTGCTCCTCCGTTTTACATTTGCATGGGATGGGTAATATATATCAATATCATGCACCCATATTCGTTGTGCTATATATATCCGTGGATATTAAATGCCCAGTTTATAGAGAATTTTGGATTATGCATGTACCAAGATGAGTCATGATCGATACAGTTAACGGACGAGTCTCACTAATATTTTCTTTCCTTTTTACATTTAATTGAAAGATGAAATATATGTTTATAGCTGTGAAGTGCCTTACGTAATAAGCTCCAAGTATGCAATGTCATGTAGAGTGCAAGGTCTGGCCAATATAGATGAGTCATGATCTATGATTAATTCGCATCTATCAATGTCATGTAGAGTGCAAGGTCTGGCTCCAATATAAGTGAGTGTGTGCTTGGGATATGTTTGTGCACAAATTTAACTAAGTGAGCCATGCATGCATGTAGTTGAAGTATCATAAACACAACGATGATCACAGTAGTTGTGCGTGAAAACTTGGAAGTACATAGTACACCGTACCTCTAACATGCTGTTTTCTTTTTACGTTCATTTCACTCACAAAAACGGGACATGCGGCACACAAAAAGAGCAAAAGATGATGATCATTTATTCTGTGTGGCACCTTTCTTCCGACGCACCAGTATGTTTCTTTCTTGTCACGGTTAATTGTGCTTTTCCATTTAAAGAGTAGCATTCTATGTGACTATCTTGTCAAGTTATGATGATTAAGAATCGAAGAAATATTTGAGGACGAGAAAATAATTCTCTCACTCGACAAGAAGCGCAGCGATCTACTCCCTCCGTCCCAGAATATAAGCATTCCAGGGTTTGGTCAAAGTCAAACTTCCTTAACTTTGACCATCAATAGCAAAATATTTATAGCACTCCATTATGTATAGTTGATGTTGATAGATTCATCATGAAATCAACTATCCTAATATGCAACTCTTCATATTAAAAATATTTTATTTTTATAGCTATTACTAGTCAAAGTTGAACCTGATTGACTTTCAACAAACCTAAGAATGCTTATATTCTTGGACGGAGGTAGTACTAGTAGTATAGTACTATCGTTCTTCTCAACTTTCA
Organism: Eragrostis nindensis; assembly: GCA_012490785.1. Taxonomy (NCBI): domain Eukaryota; kingdom Viridiplantae; phylum Streptophyta; class Magnoliopsida; order Poales; family Poaceae; genus Eragrostis; species Eragrostis nindensis. Next base: position 1,177,944 of record JAAXCT010000093.1, read on the forward strand.
ATAATCCTAACGAAGCTTGACAGACGGTTGGTCCTATCAGCGCCTTCAAGTCACAGTTGATTTACCTCGATAATAACTGTTCTTTCCGTACTTGTCACACTCACACACACACACACTACTGTAATCCTTTAATCACACTCTGAACAAATGTCCTCTCGTCGAATCATCACCTGGTACCGTTTGAATATTGACACATCAACTGAATGAGCAGTCAGTACTCATAGTACCCCTACCAAATATGTACTGGATGACAAAGATATCATTCAGTCAGAGGGCACATAATGCACACATATTGCGCCGAGACACAGCCACACAGGGAATGCCATAAAGGAGGCAGCCGCAGAAACGAAAGTGTACTGCTGGCTGATGCCACTGGGGGGCACGGCGGTAATTGTTGATCGGTGTGCAAGCAACGCAATCCTCGCGGGGTACGGCCGAATAATTTGGGCTCTGAATCGGATGGTGATGAGTGATTTGACGTGGGTGTTCGTAGCCCTCGATCGTTTGTTTAGGCCGTGTCAGGACTCAGGACAGGCCACTGTGTGGAACTGGAACGTTTAACTTTCCACGGCGCGTTTGTGTGTGCATGCCGGCGGTCACTGTGATTCGCGGCAGTAACATGACAGGATTACCGGTTAGGGTCCGATTATCTTTCTAGTCGGCAGCTGCTAGGCCGAACAAATGATCATCACGCACCCAGCTGCTTTTCACTCTTATTAAACACGCATGCAAAGCATCATCGCTTGCATTTTCGACACGAGCCTTATAAGGAGTAAGCTAATGAAGAGGATATTTAGTGCTGTGTAACACTAGTACGAGAACGCCAGTAGTCCTTAAACTTGTCCGAGAGCATCATCATCGAGATCCTCGAACTCTCTGAAATTGCAGAATCCAATCATAAAGCTTGCTCTCATTTTGCTCGTGGTTGGCGCCGGCCACTGAGGCTGCCCGCACTGGGAAACTCTATACGTTCCTCCAGTAGCCTTTACCGTAAGGAGGAGCTGCACCGGCTTCCTCTATCACTTCCGCTACCGAAGCGGAAGGTGCTTCTTCCGCTAGATTTAGCGAAGCAGAGGAGTCCCGCTATGGGCACGTGGGCCCCGCCCAGCTCGCCTCCCACCACCGCTGCCCCAACCGCTTCGCGCGCGCGTGCCGGAGCCTCGCCGTCGCCCCGCCGCCCGCCCAAGCCGCACAAGCCCGAAGGAGAAGCGGCAAATCGAATATTGGAACCACAAATTGAAGATTGGAAGCTGCAAATCAAAGATTCGAACCACAAATCGAAGCTTCGAACCACAAATCGTTGATTTCAAGCACAAATCGACGTGCACCACTCCGCCTCCGAGATCTCCGACCATCTTGAGGATGACGGCGCGCCCACATTCAGCGACAAGTCGAGCGAGGGCACTCACCGGAGCCCGTCGAGCACCACCCGCCCGCCGTCACCGCCCCCGAGCAGGAGCGCCACGCCGCCGGCGAGCACCACGAGGACGAGGAGCAGCGCCGCCGCGAGCCCCGCCCGCCGAGCACTCCACGCCGCCTCCGCCATTGCTGTGCGCCCGCCCGCCCGCTCCTCGAGCCCCTCGCTCTCTTCCGCCCTCTCGGAGAGCTCGTGCTGCGTGCGCAGAGCGAGAGAAAGCGGGGAGGAGAGAGAGAGAAAGAGGGGAGAATGGAAGGCGGGGCGGATCGAGGCGAGGAAGGAAGGCTTTGAGGCCCGCGCCATCAGCTTGACGAGCTCGATGCCGGCGGGGGAGGAGGAGGGGCGCCGCCGGGGAGAGAAGCAGGAGAGAGGGAGCGGGGAATGGGGATGGCCCGGGCGGAGAGGGAGAGAAAAAGGGGGTGGGGAGAAAAAAATAGAAAAAGGGAAAAGGGAAAAGGAAAAAGATGGTAGTTGGGATGATTGAATAAAATATAGGATAGTTGATATAGAGGAAGGATATAGAGGAAGGATGGGTGCGGGAGAAATTGATATAGAGGAGAGAATCTCGATGACCAGGACGAAATATTCCTTTTAGAGGAAAGATATAGAGGAACACGAGTGCGGAGAGCCTGATCTGGAGCCGCCCAGCTAGCCCAGACAGTGCGTCTGCTAGCTGCCGGTGCAGCGCTACCAAGAAAAAAATCGGGATCGAAGATCCGTTCCCTGCTCACGGTTAATTTCACTGCCACGAGGTTTTTTCTCGCCGCGAATGATGGGAGTTGGACACGACGGCTCGGGAAATGGTTGCAGCAGCAGCAGCAGCAGCAGCTTCCTCTGGGGCCCTGCCCGGCATGCATGCGCCTATCTCTGTGCTCAGTCTCTCTGAGACGACGCCTTTGTACGGCCACTGCCCGGCATGGCCACAGCAGCTGTCTCTCTCTCGATCCAGTGCAGACCAACCAAACGGTAAAAATGAAACTTGAATCGCACGGGTCGCCCTCCCTCCGTTGGTGGTTAAAACCGTCCACATGGTGCTGGGCACTGTAGCACTCCATCGCTCCAGCGACCAGTTCTAGCACCCTCCGAGATTTTTTACTGCCGTAGAAAATTCACACCCTGATCTGGTTGAAGAATGATGCCTTTGACTTGCATATAGCCGGTGTAATGATGCCAATCTGACCACTAATTTTGTTGATTCTGTCAATATAGTACCGAAAATAAAGACAGAATATTGTAAGTGGTGGTATTCTTTTGGTGGAAGTTTTATCATGGTATCATTCCCGTTTATCTAAACTACATATTGCCGACGATATCAAGGAAGAAAAACAGTACAATGGAGTGACCTTTTGCGTATTATACTGCGGGTGTCGTCAAGTCTCTTGTTATAACAAGTACTCCCTACAACTATTAGAATAAGAAGTTTTTAATATAAACGAGACCAAACTTAATTTGAACATCATTTTCTCATAAGTATATTGTCAACTAATTGTTATAAAGTCAACATCACATTATATTAAAGAATAATGAAACATGAATCTATAGTTGCAATTTTCTTTGCTAAATAGCATGAATGTAATATCATTAATTAATTGCTGGTCAATATGACCTTTCAGATCAAAATATGCATTACAGTGATGAAGGGATCTGTACGTAAGGTGTAACAACAAAGATGTACTAGTTATATGCATATCGAAGCCCACAAAAGAAAGAAATGCTCTGAAAGTTGTACTCTTTTTTGCTAATTACTCTATATGTATTATCATCAGCACAGTAATTGTCTTAGCCTCGCCAAAGTACTTCATAAGATTTCCCCCCAAAAGGAGAGCTTGCTATGTTTTTTCTGGAAATTTCAGCACCAAAATGGTGCCCTATTTCAACCATATTTCCGCGTATCGACGAGCAGCACAAAATATCCAAGCATATCCAAAGAACTGCTCAGCTGAGCGACAAGATACGAGATATGGTGGTGCAACATGTTGTCAAAGCAAGGAGTGGAGGAAGTTGTCTGGACATCATATAACGGGAGACTTGAAAGATACAGTATGATTGTAGCTAGGGAAATGGATGGAGCATGCTAGTGGGTGGGTTTTTTCTAGTCGTTACTCATGGAGCAGTGTAGAACTTCCTATCATCCATTTTCAAGCAGTTGATGTCTTGATGACATGACATCCGTTTGTGCAACTTTGTTGCTAGAATTTTACCAGCTTCTGCAAAATTTCTGTGTGCTGAATGACCAAACCCTAAGCTCGCCCTCAGCAGTAAGTCCACCCTAATAATTCCGGTCAAAATGCGAAGTTACGGGGTCAAGTGGCAGACAGGCATTTCCTTCTTCTAAACTCGATGGGGCAACAAGGGTACAGATTCCTTGGGCACCATGCGCCCCACATGCTCCTCCCTTTCCCTCTCCACTCAGCAGTGGGTCACATATGGCCAAATCACACGTGTTCCTCGCATACCAGTATACTTCTAGCTCTGAGCAATACTGGGCCCAGAGGAATGTCTCGCTACTCGATTGACTGATCGATCAGCCTCCACTCAAAGGGAAAAGAAAAGAAACGGCTAATCACCCTAATCTCCGCTCAATCACTCCTGATTGTTAAATCATCCAGGATGTTCACGAGGAAGGGTCATCATCCACTCGCAAACAAAGGGAAATGGAACATGGATTAGAAGAAACACCTGTCCTAATAAAATACGAAACACATCACAGGCATGTCGTCCAGGGTAGCCGACACATCAATCCCCAGGGCCTCTCGACGCAGGCCGGTCACTCTTCCACTAGAACCGGTCGCGCTCAGCGGCTCAGACCTCGTGTTTCCCGGAGATTCGCGGGGCATCGCCGTGACGCGGCCACCCATCTCCCTCATCTATCCTTCCGTCGGCCTCACCGGTTGCGACCGGCAGCATCGCAACACACGAACGTATCGACACACGAAACTTGACAACACATTAGGTGCGCGACCACATATGCCATCCGAGCTGCTGCGATCTTGTTCTCCACCCGCTGCGCTCTCCATCAGGCGCCACCCAAACCTGCTGCCAGAGGCCAGCGCCACAGGCACATATATTATATTTTATATGTAAATAAATGTTCGATTAGCACGCGTACTAATCGGTATTGAAGAGATTGGATCTGCAGCAGGTATACGGCCGTGCAGAACGCGATCTTGACCCCTGATTGGTGCAGCTGAGCAATTGATACCAGTGTCTGCTCATTCGTCTCAGCACAACCAGACAAGCAAAAACCACCAGGCAGATCAGAGCAGGATGCTAACCTGTACAAGTTACACCAGAAGTGTTGACCAGAGAGCAGTCTATATCTTGACAGGGACATGGGAGTTTTCATGTTAGATTGTATTTCCGCAAAATGGGGTGTGTTTTGATCGACATTCAGTAAACAGAAGATTCTTTTGTTAGTGATGATTATATCAAAATAAGAAGCTTGAAACACATCTCGCACCTCAGTATCTACAGCCGCGAGTTAGTATCCCGACCATCGGAGAGGGAAACGGGTGCAGAAAACGCTACACCATGTATTGCATCGCCACCCGCATCAGTCTTGTGTGGGGTATACTCAATGTCGCTATGCCCCTCCTGCAGTTCTTCCTCAAGAAGGAATAGAAGTAGTTGATCACTAGCTTCTTGACAAAGAACGACTCCTTTCGAGCCCTTATGTCGCCATGTCCTAACAGGTACACAACGCCCGACTCCTTGGCCTTGTGGATAAAAGAGAGCTCATTGTCTAGGCTTCGCCTCCCATCCGTTGCCTCATCCAGAGATCCCAATGACATACTTGATCCAAGGGCCGAGTTATTAACACTACCAGACTCTGCAATAAGTGGAACGCCAAGGGAGTAGATGCTACCGTTGGGACCAACCAGAACTCTAGATGATGACCCAGATGCAATCTCCTCTTCAGAGTCTGTGTCATTATGATCACTCTCTAGGGAGCGTTCCTGAGCTTCTCGGCGTATGAACTTCTCAAGGCTTTCAATCAGAAGTTGTTCGAATGCTTGGGGGTTCTCCTTGCGCACATCCTTGTACCCATACCTGCAATCATGAATGATCAATATTCAAGAAGATAATGCATATGCAGTTACCAAACAGTGATCACAAGTGACCATACAGCTCGATAACACATGAAGTCCCTAAGGCACATGATGCATAAGGAAATAACCAAGGCATTTAAGTTTCGTTTTACCAGTGTCATAAGGGCAACAACCACTGCAAGACTTGAAAATGGCCAACTACTAAGCACAAGCAGGACTTTTAATAAACTTAAAAGCAAGAGAATCTGAAATAATTTACTACAGATGTATTCATGGTGTCCTAAAACAAACAAAAAAGACAAAAAAATTGGAACACAAACTGAACACTTATTGGATGAATGGAACTCTAGCAGCAGGATAACAGTGCAAGCAAAGATTGGCTGATAAAACGTTCCAGACAACAGCGATGAATCACATAACATCAGCAAATAGAAGAAAGAACGCTACGTAAACCTAACTCAACATTTCACAACTTTAAGATGGTGGTAAAGTTGCACACTCCCAACAGAACACCTGTCGTGTCGAAAAAAAAAGGCAGAGCACCTGCGCTGTGGCCCCGCCTACACAATTACAAAGCTGGCAGAAAAGTCTCTCCAGTTACCAACAAAGTTGCTATCGAGTAGACTCTAAATCCAGCATAGACATTACATGAAACACAAGCACAGAGTGGCTAGATGTACTGATGAGATGTCTAAGCCTTCAATGGAGTATGCGAAGAGATTTCAAGACCAATATAGCATCATTATGAGTCGCAACATGTTTTAATTTGTGTTTAGAAACAGAAAAAACAAACTTCATACCTAGCAATGCAGCGAAACATATGGTAGTTCTTTGGGCAGACCCGACGAAACAGGAACCTCTCGTTCTGAGGGACAACAGGAACTGGGACCCACTTGATGCAGACAAAAATGATCATTGAGTGAATTGCTGGTAGTGTGGTGAGGAAGTGACCAAAAATTGCAGGGACCCCCCTGACCAGTTCATTGTAAAGCAATCCGATTCCAGGTGCTCTGACAGTGCCAAGATTGCTGCCAAGCTGCATCAATAAATCCATCGGAAGTTTTTCCTTCACCTCAGTTTCGTACTTCAACTTCGTTCCATAGTTCCATATGTACATTACCAAATACAGGACAGCTGCAAATACCAAAAGAACCCAACTTCCATCTGCTGCACTTCCCAAAACTGAGGAAAAGAAAAATAACTCCAGCCCTAAGAAGAGGTTGAGGAAGCATAGAACTACAACGATGTTGACCTGCCATATCAGAAGCATTATAATGGTCACCAGGACAGTAGTCATCATCATGACCCCAAGTTCAGCAATGCCTGCAATCAAGATGGGCATTAGAACATTTGTTGCAGTGGTGATTGGAATGGAGAAACGAGGTGATTTAGCAGCAAGTTCATCACGGCTAAAACCATGGGTTATGACATATTGGGATTAGAGTAGAAGAAAGCCACATATATAACGAGCTAATGCTCAAATAGAGAAGGTTTGTTGTTTATTAAGAATCATTAGGCTGTACATTTTCCTTCCAAGCAATAACTCATGCCCAATATATCAATCAAAATGATGATCAAATATCGGTGCAAGGGAAGGGTGCGAGAGGGCAACAGAATTCTAAAAACATACAGCACATCCCTATTCCATGTTCAGGTTTTAAATGAAAAGCCCATGTTCAGCAGATCTTGTCCAGGAAATCTCAAAATTATATGGATTCAAAATTATATGCACAAGGGAAGCTAACTTTTCTATCTCCACCATTTTATCACTTATAAGGCTAAGTTCCCACGAAATTTATTTGAATCAACTAAAATTCTTAAATTTCACCATTTCTTGCACATTCTAATTTAAATTATCAGACAGACACTATAGCATGCCAAAGGGTCATCAGCAAATAATTCTGAAAGATGAGTTGTTGTTTACATATGCACAGAAACTGTCATCCTGAGAGTACTCTACGGACTTATCCAGAAATTAAAGCTAAAAGCATGTAAAATAGATTACTGTCAATCTCGTTCATTGTTCATATCACGTACCATATGCATTGCCGATCTCGTTTATGCTCCCAAATACTGTAACAAATGCCAGACAAGAAACCAGCAAAAACCAGTTCATCATAGGGATGTATATTTGACCAATGAACTTTCTAGAGGTGTGAATAATTTTCAGGCGTGGAAAGCAGCCAAGAGCTATTGCCTGTTTTATGGTTGAGAATATTGCGGTTGTCATGGCACGACTAGCAATTAGTGCTGCCACAAGAGCTATAAATACCACTGGCCAAAATGCTTGACCTGCAGCATGGATGAAGATATCTATCAGAAAGTGTCTAGCAACAACTAGTAAAATGAAGTGTGATTACATATAATATCAAATTTTCAGCATAATGAAATATACATCGTAATTAGACAAAACAGTTCGCCTTACTTGGGATAGACAAAAAGAACACCTGTTGATTTTCAGTTAAGTTTTGCATAAGAAATGCAGCTTGCCCTAGATATCCCAGGAGAAGACATGGAAGAACAAGAAACACAAAGGTAAGCTGCAACATATGAGAAATAGTAAGTTACCATCAACTATTTTGGTAGAAAAAGTAAAACATTGAGCCCTAGACAATTGTGTGGGTCGCTTACCTGAACAGATCTGACAGAGAAGTAGCATAAATCAGCAAACATTGCCTCAGATCCTGAAAAATAATGATCATGTTATCATATAAAATATTTTGGTTCTACCATGCTCATTCTTATATTAGCTTTCAGGAAATCTTAAAGAGAAAATTCCTTATATGTCACATGCTAATTGAATCAATGTTGTTAGATGTTAATTTGCACTTTTCAGAACTCTACAGGATTACATGCTTGGTCATGGTTCAATCATTTGTTTCATGATCCAACAATAGTATTAGTAGAATCTGCTAATGGGTTACCAACTTTCGTTATTACTTGCCAAGGCCAGGGATCTATCTGTTAGATAGATGTATACAATTCATATAGGGTTAATATAACTAATAGAGCAGAGTTATGAAACAGTCTTGATAGTTTTTCTTGACATTAAGACAAGAATCCTAGTTCAAACTTGAACTAACAAGATTGTCTGAACGTCTCTAAAAAGTTCAGTACAAATATCGTTTTCCTTTCATAGTCAATAGTATATTAGAAGCTGTACCAAACAATATGATCATACCAAACAATATGATCAAAACATATACCTGTCGCGCATAAAAGACAGCCTCCAAGGGACATCCAAGCTTGAGTGGGATTTCTTTCAAAATAATAGTAGATATACATAGGATTGAACGCATGTAATACTTCTGAACCAAACATCCTAATGTTATAAATTCCTATGCCAGCAAGGCAGCAGAACCATATGAATAAGGCAGGCCCAACAGCAAGTCCCACTTTGCTCGTCCCGAACCGTTGTAAACTGAACAGAACAATGAGGAATGCAACAGTTATCATGACCACTTCACCTGCCAAAAGTTCATAACAAATTGTGAGCGTTGAGCATGATGATAAATACAAAGTTTCTTCGCCATATATTGCAAACAATCTATAAACTAACAATTTGCTTCACCTTCATTCACACTAGATATCCCAACCTTCAAGCCATTTACAGCCGACATCACTGCAGATTTTAACATGAGAAACAAAAATGAAGTTATTTCTAGGAGAGGAGGAAAAGTGCGGCAGCAAGACATTACTAAGAAAGCCGACCTGACATTGCCGGGGTGACAACACCATCTGCTATCACCATAGAAGTACCAAATAGAACAAGCATCAAAAGCAATTTCTTTAGCATTGATGACGTCTCAAGACGCTCCTTGATCTTCAAAGATCTCTCAAGTTCTACTGAAGGCACCTTCAGATGGAAACTTGATATACGGGTATCAGAAGGTAGTTGGTTAGGAAGCAGACTTGCCTTTGCATTTCTGCATATTAGCGAGTATAAAGCAAATGTCCCACCTGCCAAATAATCACAAAATAAGTATTCAATACAAAGCATAAAGAAGAACAATGTTACCTAATTTACTTCTAGAACCCTAGTACATAGAGAGAAGCATACCTTCTCCATCATCATTTCCCCACAAGACAATCAGTGTATACTTCAGAAGTGGTATTAGAATGAGAGTGTATATTACAAGCGAGAGAGCTCCAAGCACATCCTCCTTTGAAGTAACAGGGTATTTGTTGAACATTATATCAAAGGTATACAGTGGGCTGGTACCAACATCACCAAAGACAACACCTAGCGTCTGAAGAGTCAGCACAATACTCCTGCCTAAGGAAAATTCCTGCAAGGAAGACAACACTCAGGTATCAGAGACTTCAGATACTTGTGCATGTAAAACTGAATTGAAATTGCAGGCATACAATGCATGCATGATGTCTGTATATCAAACATATCAGCTGGAGTGGCAAAGTCAATATTTAAATTTGCTAATTAATAAATTTGCATGACATCAAATTTTAATGAGTAAAATTCAGCAAGACAAAACTACAACTTTTGATGTCTGTTTCACGAAAACTGAAATGACACGGTGAACTGTCAGCAATGAAGCGGAAAAAAAATTGAGTGAAACTTGTGGTAGCTCCCATTCACAGATTCTAGTAGATTAATTTAGACAGAAACCCCTCAGCGCACCTCCCAACATCTCCTTGCACCATTTATTAATCCAAAACTGGATTTGAACCTTCAAAAACAAGCTAAAACAATGAAGACAACAAGATTCGCCATATCTCAAATCATCAAGATTCTAGCCTTTCATCAAACCTTATGAGGTTCATGGTGATGTAATAATGAACTATTTGAACAGCTACATGCATTGGTCGATGCAGAGGCTGGAATATTGAAATATATTCCCATTTCTAAAAAAAAAAAAAATCAAAGGCTAACATTGTGTCAAAATATAGGAATTTTGGTTGGTGCTCCTATGCCTCAGCTTCTCGGAGAAGTATTTCAAGGGCTAAGCTTGTGTAGACTACAAGTATTGCACAGGGCTCAAAATTTTGGCTTCCCAAATGTTCAGTGGCGATATTGGGGATGGATTGATATTGCAGGGCTTAGACTAGCTAAAACTCTGAACACACAAACCAACAAAATGAGGCTTTGAAGTGCGAGTCACCCAATTCAGATAAGAGAAGGTGAGCCTTTTTACAGCATAATCAAACATCCCGTAACTCCAAAAGCCCAACCAACTCTGATGCAAGCCTAGAAATGGGGCAGTTTGATGATGATGATACTAGCCAAAACTTATTTACCATCATCAAGTCGTTACCAGCTCCAGCTGTTTCATTGTAGCTCAGAAAGATAAGAAATGACATGCATTGCTATCTACTATCAACCAGAATGTTGCTTTTTTGCTAAATGTGTAGTGATTAATAAGACAGTGGTCCTTGTAGTCATGTGCGGAAATCATTTCTATAAACTTGAATAATATATATCAGGACAACAATTAACTGAAAGACAAACTAAATCACTCGGTGTGTTTGGTTTCTCGCATGAACCCTGCTTGCACCGGTGGATCCGTATAAACTCACAGTGAAGAGCGTTTGGTTGCCTGCATGAGAGGATGCAAAAATACGCCCTCATCCTGGCTCGGTGGATACGCCCAAATTGGCCGCATCCACTCATGGAGGCTCGGTGGATGATGCATTGCATCTGCTTCAGGCCCACTCGTCAATCTCACATGCGGGGTCACTTGACTCACTTGCATCCGCCCATGCAATTAATCAAACATCTTCACAAGGTTCACTGCATCTGCTCATGCAACTAACCAAGCACCCTTATTTTCACGGTCACTGCATCCACACAGCCTGTTTCCCCTCATCCAGGATATATGATGCAGCTCTACAAAGCCCGATGCGAACAACCAAACACACCCCTAACAATCGTCCAAAGAAATGTGTGTTCCCAAGTACGAAACTTGCATCCGATCAGACATTCATGAAACCAAGGATAAAGAACATAATAAGGCTATTTTTACTTGGCACTTTGGTGCTTGTTCAAAATGCTACACAAAAATTATATCACAAGCATTGTATTTATATCCTGCAAATAATGTGGTTCACAATGTGACAACATCAACCAAAAACAACATCAACTTCATGAAGATTGATGGCTTGATCTATTCCTATCGGTATCGGACGAAGGGAGAGACCTTGGGACAGCCATCGCACTTCATAAAGGGGCTGAACAAAGGAAGAATCAAAACCATGCATCTAAGCAGAAACTCAGTCACATGTAACAGCCTACACAGGAAACCAAAAGCTATACCTCAAGCATAACAAGTTCATGTATAGGCATCACAGATCCTAGAAATCTAAACAACTAAGAGGGGGCATAGGCTTACAGTCAAATACAGCCGTAGGTAGCCCCAAGCCAAAGATTTCATAAAACCTAGTAACCTACCAAAGTAAACAGATGGACCCTGCATCAGACAGGATCGTAGGACTAGTGCTGCAAACAACTCACGCACATTCACAGACCACAACAACCCAACAGAACTGCACAGACCGGACCAACTTATAGGCCACAGCTCAAAGCAAGCACGCTTGCACATTCATCGTGTCACCGATCCTAAGAATCAAGTCCCTGCTAGCACCAGGCCACAGGAAGGAAGGAAGCAGTAACACACGATCACAAATGAATCACATAAGACATTGCTCGTTGCTCGATCGCACGCGCACCCCGGCCTAGCCTAGGAAATACTACAAACACATCGAGCGCACCGAAAACCAAAACACAGTCCAATTACGAGGCTGGGACTGGGGTGGAGCGCGGACCTGGTGGCGGTACACGCCGGGGACGTCGAGCGCCTCGACGTCCAAGGAGTCGGCGCGCGGGCCCGTGCGCACAAGGCGCTGGCGCAGCATCTCTTCCTCCTCGTAGTCGTCGTCGCCCGAGCCGCCGCCGCGGGAGACCGAGCCCATCCTGGGGTTCTCTTCGTCGCCGCCGCCGTCGGAGCTCTCGATCTCGTCCTCTTCGAAGGCACCGCCGGAGGCGACCCACCGCATCTCCGCCGACTCAGTCTTCCGCAGCCTCTCGCGGCCGCGGCCGCTCCCGGCCTCCATCCGGATCGAGGCGGGAAGGGTGAGACAAGCGCGTGCCGGGGGTTCTAGCTCCGCGGGGTTCGGGTGCTGCGCAGAGGAAGGGAAAGGGGAGAGAGACGAGGTGAGGAGCAGAGACAGAGAGGCCCTGGTTGGACTCTGGAGAAGAAACGGAACTGCAGCTGTGGGATACAGCTCTGCTCCAGTGTTTTTTCTTTTCTTTTTCTCTTTATAGAAATTTATTTTTTTTATAGTTCGATCCCTTTCGTCATGGATGCACGTAGAACACTGCTGAAATGTACCAATTGTTGACAGTAGACTTTGCTTTTTCAGCTATTGTTTTAGTAGGCAAGATAGTGAAATTTTTAATCGCGCTATTAAAGTGTTGGTACACAGAGAAGACTATAGCAAAACTTATGTTTTGGCCTGACTGGATATCGTTGCAATCATCAGAACGAACACAAAGAGCTCATGGTATTTTCACTATGTTGGAACAGATTATGATATGATAATTTTCCTCAGGAATGTATAATGCATTTGTATCTATTGAATTATTGCAAATATGGCGGTTCATGAGCGTAACATTCGTGCTAGTGCTGGCTTACGAGATTTCTTTGTCATTTTTTTTTTTTGAGATCAGATTTCTTTATCATTGTGTTTATCATGTTATAATGCATGATCTCTGCTTTTTTCCTCTTTATAGATTTTTTGTAATAATTGGATCCCTTTCGTCAACATAGATGCATGTTCGCAGCTGGAATGTACCAATTGGCTAACAATAGATTTTGCTTTTTCAGCTATTGTTTTAGTAGGCAAGATAGTGAAATTTTTAATCGCGCTATCCAAGTGTTGGTGTCAGAGAAGACCATTGCAAAAGTTATGTCTTGGCCTGACTGGATGACATCGTGACACCGGGACGAATACGAAAAGCTCATGATATTTTCTCTGCGTTAGAATAGATTATGATTTGGCCATTTTCCTCCGGAATGTATATTGCGTTTATGTCTCTCGAACTATTGCAAATATGACGGTCCATGGGGCCAACATTTGTGCTAATGCTAGCTTACGAGATTTCTTTCTCATTGTGTTTATTAGATTATAATGCAAAATCTCTGTTTAATGAATGCTCAGTATGTTTTTGAATTTATTGCGTGTACGTTGAGGGATGCTATGCATGCTCTTTGCTTTATCTCAAATCGACGAAGAAAGAAGCAAAGAGATTTTGAATCCACACAAGAAATGGAACTGGAACTGTGGGATATTCTGAGTGAAGGCTGTTCTCAGGTGTTGAAAGAAAACGCTAGAGAAGATGTTTTCGGTAGAAAATCGGTTACAGGTTTATAGCCGACAAATGTTATGTGAGGTGATAGTATGTTATGTCTCAGGTTTGGTTTCTAATGAAAGTAAATCTACAGCTATAGTCAGTACAAGATATGATCAAGAATGTGAAAAGAATAATGAGATGTTAAGCGGATATTATATAAAAAGGTTCATATAGCTAAATTATTTACTGAACAAGATATGTAAGCTACTATGAATTAATAAAACCTACTCAAAATCCATTTATCAGGGTCGAAAAAATATAAAAAAATAATACATTGGCATTTTCTTTAAAAAATATAAGGTCAAAATGAAAGTGACACGTTTGTTTTCTTTTGAGAAAAGCTAATTTTGAAGGCCGCCAGCACCTAAACTTTTTGACTAAAAAATTTCTTCGAAGGATCTCTCACTTCACTATCCCTCGTGTCTGGCGAGGTCTCCATCGAATTAGTGTCTTGAGGTTTTGGGTTTGAAGGCTCAACGAGACGAGAGTGCGTCAGGGTGGCGGACGGCGCACACCGGTTGGAGGTAGAAGGATGGCCAAATTTAAGTATTGTGGACATATAAATACTAGTCTAATACGATAGTACCACCACTTCGTCTTCCCCTTCCCTCTAGCTAGGTTTTTAACCGTGCTTAGTCCAACTATTTGGTCAAGTTGGTTTCTGGTCCGAAATTTTTCCAAAGAAGAATCACCACTTCCCGCTTCGCACCTATCTGCTCGGTGCTCTCTCCCCTGCCCTGCAGAAAACCAAGAGCTTCGCTGCGCGGCGGCCACCTGATCAACAAATCAAGTACGCGGCACCTGCCAGCGCCTCTGGGGACGGCTAGCTTCTCCGTTGCCGGTTAGGATAGGACTGACGTTTTAATCCTAGGTTAATTCGTTCTTCATCCATAAACCATACCTTAATTTAAAACACAATCTCCCAAGTGAATTTACGGAATTTGAAGCCGCGCTGTGCGAGATCGCTGCCGTCGATGGGGGCGCCGGGACCGAAGCATGTCCAGCGGTTCAAGTTTATCACTATCGGCGACGTAGGTGTGTCACTTCGGCAGCCCGTCACCTTCCTATCTACTACTGCTGTAATCTCTGCTCTCCGATCGCTGCCTGTAATTGTTGCGCCCGTTCGTGCAGGGGTTGGGAAGTCGTGCCTACTGCTGCAGTTCACGGACAGGAGGTTCCAGCCGGAGCACGACCTCACCATCGGCGTCGAGTTCGGCACGCGCATTGTCGACATCGACGACAAACCCACCAAAATCCAGATCTGGGACACGGTCTGTTCTCGTATAACCACCCGTCCTTGATTCCATCCTATCTTCCATGTGATGATTCTGTCACTAATTTAATCTGCAGTGCAGTTACCCACTGCTTTGAAGTTGCCTGCTAATGCTTTGTTAATCTCATAATTCTACAGGCTGGCCAGGAATCGTTCCGATCTGTAACTATAATGTGCTACCGAGGAGCTGCTGCTGCCATTTTGGTTTACGACATCACCAGGTAATTGGATAAGTTTAGAACATACATGCAGTGATCATTATCTGTTTATTGACTTTAACTTAAATAAACATCAGGAGGGAGACTTTTGATCATGTCGCACAGTGGCTGAAAGATGCAGAGAGCAGCTTGCACCAGCCAATTTCACAGTAATTCTAGTGGGAAACAAATGCGACCTGTCCGATAGACGTGCTGTCAGTTATGAGGAGGGGGAAAGGTTCGCCAAGGAAACAAATATTAACCTTTTGTATGGGACAAAAATAGGAAGCAACATCTTGCACTTCTTTGCTCATGAATGGATTAAATAATGATAGTACAGTTCGTTTGCTTAGCTAGGTGACTTCCACCTGCTTTGGTCGATATGCCCACCTATACTTTTACTTTCTGCTAGTTTACAAACATGCTTTTGCTTCTGCTGGTTTACAAACATGCACTTTTTGTAGTCCAACTAGTGCGAGTCTTCGATTTTTATTTACTCTTGCATACTAACTGCTCGTCGACATCTGTATTCTCTATAGGGTAATGATGAGAATATGTATTAACCCCTGTACAACAACATGTATCTTAAAACAATTCAATACACGTGTTTATTTGATTATTGAAATATTCTTCATATATTCATAGTATATAATGTTTGCTTCTCCTGCAGTTTGGTGGTTTCAACCTTTCCTGCACTAATCCTACTACATCTGAGGATGGTGTTGGCTGCTGCAGCTAAGCTGGTTGAGATAAAGCCAATTGTAAATATTTTTTTTTTTTGGAAACGGAAATATGTAGTATTACAAACTCTAAATAAAAAGTATGCATGTAGTTATAATAAAAACAATCAAGAAAAAGCTCGATCACCGATCCTCGCAGGCTGGGGGAAAAGATCCTCACAGGCCGATCCTGCGGCATTTTGTTAGTTAAATATTAGACATTTTTGTAATTTAGAATTCCAAATCCACATTTAGATACTGAGTACCGAGATGATTTTCTGTTTCTCTAGCTTCTTATGTTTAGTTGGACTGTGATGACTGAATGTCTAGCTGGACCTTATGACTCAGCCAGGTCCATGTCTCTGCTCTCTCTTTTGATACCTCTCTTCAACGTGCGCAGCGATCGGCAAAGCTCTCTCCGGACCTCTAGCGAGCACGCTATCAGAATGTGCTGCCTCTATGAGCTAATGGAAGAGCTACAGGATGCAATCCATCAGGATCTGATGGTTGTGCGCCTGCGCCATCAGACAAACTTTTTTTTTTTTGGAACTCAGACAACTTGACACTGTATATCCTTCCGAATGCCATTCCCTGGAGGCCTGGAGCTGACAAATGTCCCTTGCAGCAGAAAGTGCACAATTTTGGTCTTTTCCCCTCGGTATCTCGAATCTGTTTTCACATGTTGGGGCAGCAGAAAGTGCAGAAACTGTTTTTTTTTTTTTTTTTGAGAAGTGCAGAAAAACTGGTGCTTCATCGCAGATCAGAGGCGTCGGACCATAGGAGCATTTTTGAACGGCCCATCACTACCGGAGCATGACGGCTTGGGCCTGGCGTCCCCACGAGTCAGCCCATGCGCTGAAGTCGCACCGTCCAGCCCATGCGCACCAATGACACGTGGCGGCCTGGTGACCAACCGGCGGCCGCGGGCACACCGCCGCCGCCGTACCCTGCGCTGGCACACGCCGCGGCACCGAGATGAGGAGGTGCGCGATCCGCAGGTGCGGGCTAAACCTAAGCGACAGGCGGCTCTGCTAGCTTGGAGGTGAGCCGGCTGGCATGAGACGAGCCGTGTCCGGCCTCCGGCCCCGCCCCTCGTCCTCGCCTGCTGTTGCGGCGGCGGCGTGCCACGGGAGGCTCCGGCCGCACAGGCCGCCGCGGGGGCAGCACCTGCTCGTCAACGCGCGCGTCCTCGACGACATCGTCCACCGCGCAGGGATCCGCCCGGGCGACGCCGTCCTCGAGGTCGGCCCCGGCACGGGCAACCTCACCGCGCGCCTCCTCGCCTCCCCGGCCGCCAGCGTCGCCGCAGTCGAGATCGACCCGCGCATGGTCCGCGCCGTCACCGCCCGCGCCTCCGCCCTCGGCCTCGCGCACAAGCTCACGGTGCGTCGTGCGCTAGAGTTCGTTCTGTCAGTCTCTCTCCCGACCGATCGAGTTCACCCGCGCGTTCGATCAAATGCCTCTCGCGTCGAAACAAAAAGCTGACAGGTCGCGTCTTTCCCCTGTTCGTTCCGTTGGCAATGTCTGCCAGGTGATCACCGGCGACGCCATGAAGGTGGGCTTCCCGAGGTTCGACGTCTGCGCGGCCAACATCCCCTACGGCATCTCCTCGCCGCTGGTCGCCAAGCTGCTGCTGGGCCCGTACCGGTTCCGGGCGGCGACGCTGCTGCTGCAGCGGGAGTTCGCGAGGCGGCTGGCCGCCGCGCCGGGCGACAGGGAGTTCAACCGCCTGGCGGAGAACGTGCGCCTCGTCGCGGACGTGCGGCTGCTCGCGGACGTGAGCCGGGCGGACTTCGCGCCCGTGCCCGGGGTGGACTCCGCCCTCGTCGAGGTCCGGCCCAAGGAGGTGCGGCCGGCGGAGGTCGCGCCCGGGGTCGACCTCGACGAGTGGCTCGCGTTCCTGCACCTGTGCTTCGAGCGGCATCATCTGCGGAACAAGAAGAAGGAGGAGAAGACGCTCGGCACCATCTTCAAGCGGGACGAGCTGGTCCTGGAGCTGCTCCGCCGGTCTAGTAGTGCTGAGGAGCGCGACAGCGATGGCGGTAGCGTCCGTGTCGTACATGACGACAACGATTTCTTCGTAGATGATCGTCAAGAAGACGAGGAGGAAAGCACGGACGGAGCAGTTGGTTTCTGCAAGGAAGAGGTCGTGGCGTTCAAGGAGAGGATCGCCGGAGCTGTGCAGTCCGCCGGGCTCGCAAACAAGAGGCTGTCCATGGTGTCGAACAACGAGCTGCTGCGGTTGCTCCGGCTGTTGATCGAACGGGAAGTACGGTTCCAGTAGAGTAGAGGTCCCCCTCCTGCTCCTCGCTAGTTGAGGTGATCGGTAAAACACACCAAGTCCGGCCACATTTGGTGCTCTGGTGCATGGCGTGTAAGGATCTATTCAAATCTAGGCACAGATCGAGTACGGGTCTAGTAATCTTTTCTAGTCAACATCATGAATCGAGGTGAAATCTAGGTGTAGCAATCTTATACCTTCGTGAGTAGCTGGAGCCGAGGGAGTCGCCATGGCGATGACGGGCGGCGCCGGAGTCGTCGGAGCAGTGGCGGTGTAGACGGAGGAGTCGCGCACGTAGGCGAGTGCACGCGGTAGCCGCAGGTTCCGTCGTCCCTCCGGCCGGTACCTGCACTGGCCGGGGACGGGGTACTTGTACGGCGACGACGTCGTGCTGATGGTGGTGAGCAATCCCGTCGGCCGAGCGCTAACTCTAGATCGGATTAGGGTTGTCGGTGGGGTTTGGTGGCGACGCGGTCAACCTCGTGCTGCGTGCCCCGGCCCCCACCTCTTTTTATAGCGCTGGCGACAGGGGCCCACCAACCATGAGTTGGTTGTGCGCCCCCGATCAGGGCGCGATTAAGGGGGCGTGATCTTTGGATCACGTTGAGATCAAACTAACAATCTCCCCCTTGATCTCTTTATCCTTTTCTTTACCTTTTCAATTTTCTCATTTCATCATAGATTAATGCATAGAGCATGTCTCATCGTCACGGTCCATCGCCGATAGAATCAACAGCTACAATGCACGCCTCCATTCTGAAACAGATCCTTTATACTTTTGGGCCCTTCTAGTCCGGAGATCATAGGCTGTCCCTTAACCCCATGCCGGCTACGTGCTCCTTGAACACGTTGGGTGGTAAGCCTTTCGTTAGCGGATCCGCGAGCATGTTCTCTGTCTTTATATGCTCGAGACTTATGTGTCGATCTCGGACTTTATCTTTCACAACATAATACTTTATGTCAATGTGTTTGGCAGCACCACTTGACTTGTTGTTGTGTGCATACATTACTGCAGGCTCATTGTCGCAGTACATCTTTAGTGGTCCAGAGATGTTGTCAACCACTCTCAAACCAGGCATAAACTTTTTAAGCCAGTTCACCTGCCCTGTGGCCTCATAACATGCAACAAACTCGGCATACATTGTGGACGATGCAGTGACGGTTTGTTTGCAACTTTTCCATGATATGGCCCCTCCCGCAAGAGTGAACACATATCCAGATGTCGACTTTCTGTTATCTCCTGCAAAGTCTGAATCTGTATATCCTTCGATACGCAGGGTTTCTGTTTTTCTGTATGTTAACATGAGGCCTTTTGTTCCTTGCATATAGCGTAGAACTTTCTTTACCAATTTCCAATGTTCTAGTCCTGGATTACTCTGGAATCTGCCAAGTAGCCCGGTAACAAAAGCTAAGTCAGGGCGAGTGCACACTTGTGCATACTGTAAGCTTCCGACAGCTGAAGCATATGGCACCGCTTTCATCTGATCAATTTCATATTGATTCTTAGGACACTGGAAGTCCCCATATCTGTCGCCCTTCACTATTGGTGCAGGTGAGGCACTACATCTGTGCATGTTGAACTTTTTCAGGACCTTTTCTATATATGTCTTTTGTGATAATCCTAATACCCCTTTTAATCTGTCTCGATGAATCTCAATTCCTAGAACGAACTTCGCTTCACCAAGATCTTTCATTTCAAAGTGTGAGGACAAGAATCTTTTCGTTTCCAGTAGAAGACTGACATCACTACTCGCAAGCAGAATGTCATCCACATACAGGATAAGGAACATATACTTCCCATTCTTAAACTTTACATAAACACAATCGTCCTCCACATTCGATTCAAACCCGAAACGTTTTATCGTACTGTCAAACTTCAAGAACCACTGTCTTGACGCTTGCTTTAACCCATAAATCGCTTTCTTTAGGCGGCATCTCATCTTTTCTTTTCCTTCCACAACATAACCTTTCGGCTGTGCAATGTAAACATCTTCATCTAATTCTCCATTTAGGAACGCCATCTTAACATCCATCTGGTGTAACTCTAAATCATAATGAGCTACCAGAGCCATTATGATTCTGAAGGAATCTTTACATGAGACTGGAGAGAAGGTCTCATGATAATCAATCCCCTCTCTTTGCGTGAATCCTTTTGCCACAAGTCGCGCTTTAAATTTATCTATATTCCCTGGGAGTCATATTTCGTCTTGTAGGCCCATTTGCAGCCTACTGTCTTGGTCCTTTAGGAATTGTCTCTAAGTCCCAAACTCCGTTGGCACTCATCGATTTCATTTTCTTCCATGGCTGCAAGCCACTTGGATGAATGTTCGCTTCTCATGGCTTCTTCAAATGAGGTAGGGTCATCCTCCATTTGAAATTCTTCTGTGTTATACACTATGTAATCATCGGGAATAGCTACCCTTCTTTCTCTTTGAGACCTTCTTGGGGCCTCTACATTTGGAACATTTTCTATTGGAGGTTGTAGTTGCTCCCCCTGATCTGTGGTAGCAGGCTCCATAGGATCCTGAGGGACAGGTTCCACATTTTCATTCATTGTTGCCACAGGAGGAACCACCACAGGGGCTGGCATCGCAGTCTCTCGCACCGCCGGTGCAGCCGCAACGGGCAGTGAGAAGAAAGGCTCTTGAATCACAGGATTGGGTACGCACACCCGCTTCTCCTCAAGATCAATCTCTCGAACCGCCACGCTCCCCCGAATCATTTCTTCCTCAAGGAAGGCAGCGTGTCTGGTTTCCACAAACTTTGTATGTCTATCTGGACAACAGAAACGATATCCCTTTGATTTCTCTGTATAGCCAATAAAATGGCATGACACTGTTTTAGAATCAAGCTTTCCAATTGTCGGGTTAAATATCTTTGCCTCAGCAGGACTCCCCCACACCTTCAGGTGATTTGATGAGGGTGTTCTTCCTGTCCACAACTCATACGGTGTTTTAGGCACCGCCTTAGAGGGTACTCTGTTGAGAATATAGACAGCGGTTTTTAAGGCCTCCATCCATAAACTCACTGGCAAGGAGGAGAAACTAATCATGCTCCATACCATATCCATTAAGGTGCGATTGCGCCTTTCTGCTACTCCATTCTGCTGAGGGTCGCCCGGCATTGAATACTGGGCTACTATGCCTTGTTCCTGAAGGAACCTAGCAAAAGGTCCTGGAACTTGGCCATATGGGGTATGCCGACCATAGTATTCCCCTCCACGGTCGGATCTTACTACTTTTATCTTTAAATTGTGCTGATTTTCGACCTCAGCCTTGAATATCTTAAACTTTTCTAATGCTTCTGATTTCTCTTTGATAGGATAAATGTATCCATAGCGGGAATAATCATCTGTAAATGTAATGAACGATTCATATCCATCTATACTTGTAACTGAGAATGGACCACAGATGTCTGTGTGAATTATATCTAAAACACTGTTGGCGGTCGTTAAACCATGTTTTGACCGCCACCCTACCGGTAAATAAATGTATAACACCAAGATTTTGTGCATAGTAGTTAGGAATAATGCTACTCCACAGGTTTTGGTGAATATTTGGATGCAGGAGTGAATAATGGAGAAAATTAGGCCCAGCCAGGGAAAATCCCTGGCCGGCCGGCCCCACACTAGGCCGGCCGGCCCCACCTGGTGGCCGCAGGCCCCAGGCTTTCTCCGGTGGGCTGGAAACTGGTCCACAACGCATAATTCAAGGCCCAACCCAGCGGATTTGCGCCGACTTACCAGAGGTGGGCCATTTGGGCCTTAACTTGGCCCCTACTGCAATTCTGCCGCCCCCACGAAGTAGCCGACCTTCGGACCGCCTTCAAGAGTGAATCAGGAGCGTTGAGGCAGAAGGCGGTGGCCAACCGCCACAGGGGACGGCCGGCCGGCCTCCCTACCTGGCCGGCCGGCCGACCTTTGGCGCCACCGACTCTCCAGCTTCGGCTATTTAATCCCCTGGGTCCTGGAGAGGCTATAAATACCCCTGGCCGGCTGCAGAAACAATTCGCACCATCACACTTCATCCAAGTGTTCATTAGTTTAGTAGTAGCTTTGGGAGTTAGAGTAGAGTAGAGTAGAGTGAGAGCTCTCTCGGGCTTCCGGTCTTCTCGGAGTTCGGTATAGTTCTTGTATCGTTACTCTTTTGAGATATTATTTTATTCAATATATAATTAGTTTTATCTTTATTTATTTCTTTTAGTAATTCTTTTCTATTTAGTTTATTTATTCTGTTAAGTAAGTGCTCGTAGAAGTCTTGTTGTGGGATTCGTGATTGTTGGAATAGCAAGTACGAGAGAGTGCCTTCGTCGGAGATGACGTCGTGTGAAATCTGTGCTTGTTCATTCTTAGATAGGACTGCTCCGTTGATCAAGAGTAGTTCCTCTAGGCGGGTTGTAAGCATGGCGCTTAGATCTTGGCCTATGCACGTTTGGCACCCAGCCCCACGGAGGATGGTAGCCGCGAGTGTATGTGACAGCTGCACCGGTCTCTGTAATCCACCACGTCCGGGTTGGACTCAGCAGGGTCTTATAGCATACGGTTCCCGAGGTTTGAACTAGCATCATCGGTTGACCTAGCACGTGTGTGCCCCGAAACGACATGACTTGTATGTGTGTGATCTTAACTAGAGTAGATAACCTTTGTAGATTAGACTACTAGAAAGAGTAAATACTAGGTAAACATATAGGTAGCCTTAGCTCTATCTCGTTGCTCTCCCAAATGTATACTATAGTTTTTCTTTTATTACCTTGGATTTGAGGATGTGTGTGCCACCCATATATATCATGCCTATCTTACCCCCGTCTCAAGTATAGTTGATACATTATTTCTTTCTCCAAATTATCCAGTGCATTGCTACTGTTCAGCTTCCTTTTGCTCTACTTCCCTGCGGAAATATAAATACGATAACCCTGGAATACTCCAAGGTGAAATGCTACAATGGTGATCCGTGCGCTTGCGGAATTAATGAATTTAATTTTATCGCATAAGAACCGCCAACAAGTATTTCTGGCGCCGTTGCCGGGGAAGTTGCAGCTAGGAACTGAATAAATGCATTGAAGTTTGTGAGAAGAATAATTATCACTTACTTTTGCGGGCTTACCCTTGTCCTGTCTTTCTTTATTGTGAAAATTTGAAACAGGACTGTGCATGACTGGTTTCGACCTACCAGAAAACTTCCACTCAGATCCAGAGCAGTTCTTGAGGAAAGTTCGAGCAAAACTCACCAAACAGTTCCGCAAGAACGCTCTGGCTCTCGAATCATCTCCTCCACCGGTTGTCTGGGCCTCCTCAACGAACAACATCATAGCCGACCCCGTTGTCGAGAAGACGATCAATGACTTCTCCGCGCCAACTACGGAGAACATCCGCGTGGGTCCCAACCCGCGCATCACCAACAAGGACTACGAGCTCAAGCCAGCCTTGATCAACATGATCTTGGCCAGTCCTTTCTGTGGGAAGCCGACGGAGGATGCAAATGCTCACCTCCAAAGGTTCCTGATGACGTGCAACACCTTCGTCATAAAGGATGCACCTCAGGACGCCATCCGACTACAACTTTTCCCATTCTCTCTGTTGGGGAAGGCTCTCCAGTGGTTCTACGCGAACCAAGAGTCCCTCGACACGTGGACGGCATGCTCCAATGCCTTCCTCGCCAAGTTCTTCCCGCCGGGCAAGACGACTGCCCTGCGGAACAAGATATCGGGCTTCCAACAGCTCGCAGATGAGTCGACCGCGGAAGCCTGGGACAGGATGCAGGAGTACGTTCTCTCGTGCCCACACCATGGCATGGAGGAATGGCTCCTCATACAGAGTTTCTACCACGGTTTGAGGCCGTCCGCTCGAGAGTACCTCGACGCCGCAGCAGGCGGCTCTTTCTTCTCCCTTAGCGTGAAGAAATAAGAAGTTGATTGAGAATGTGGCAGCCAACCAGACTCATGGTGAACGCCAAGCGGCGAGCACCAAGACCCGTGGAGTACACCAAGTGGAGACGATGGACATGCTCGTCATCAAGCTCGATCAGCTACTCCGCAAGGTGGAATCTCCACAGGACCGGCAAGTTGCGGACTCCCGCATGACTTGTGAAGAGTGCGGCAACACAGGGCATATGGGCAGCAATTGCCCGAATGCGAGAGAGGAATGCTATTTCCTCAACAATGGTAATGGGTACCGCTCCCAGAACAACTACGGCTGGAATTCCAGGCCCGACCTCTCCTTCAACAAAAATCAGGGAGGTAACAATGGTAATCTTTCCCGCTTTGAGCCCTCTATCAAGGATCTAGTTCTCGGCCAGGTCAAGATTAATGATAGCATCAGTAAGAAGTTTCTTACTACCGACAAGGCTTTAGAGAGCATAGATGCCAAGTTAGAGTCGTTCAGCACTGCTCTGCAAAATCAGCTAAGCCATAACAAAATGCTAGAAATGCAAATCGCGCAAATAGCTTTAGCTGTGCAGGCTCCTCGTACAAAGGAGAGTGTTAGTGCTATCACCACCAGGGGCGGAAGAGGTACTGTGGACCCACCTTACCCCAAGGGTGCAGAGAGGAAGACGCCAAAAGCAGCTCCTAAGGAGAAGGCCGGTAAAAAGGTTCCAGAGAAGAAGGTCCCTGAAAAGGAAGATGCCGAGAAGGAGAGCTCCGAGGAGGAACCAACGATAGATCCTCCCGTTGAGCAAGCTCCACCTAAGGCAGCACCTCACGAGTATTTTGACACTACAGGCTTGCCTTACCCCGACCGCAGGAAGAAGCTCACTGTGGATGAGCGGTTTGATAAATTTGTTGAGGCCATCCGGCATATATATGTGCATATTCCGCTGCTTGATGCCATGCAGGTACCTACTTATACTAGGTATTTCCGGGACATCCTCAACAACAAGCGCCCCATTCCAGCAATGGAGGTAGTGAAGCTTACAGAAGAGTGCAGCGCAGCCATTCTGAACATTCTTCCGGAGAAGAAGAAGGATTCAGGATGCCCTACTATCCCGTGTTCGATTGGCAGCCAGCACTTCTCTCAAGCGCTTTGTGACTTGGGTGCAAGAGTGAGCGTTATGCCAAAGACGGTATATGACAGGTTAAACTGTCCATTATCGCCTACGGCTATGTGCTTGCAGCTCGCAGATCAGTCCGTTCGTCATCCTGCGGGTATTGCCGAAGACGTCCCCGTACAGATCAGAAACTTCTTCGTACCCGTTGACTTTGTTGTGCTGGACATGGAAGTGGATGTCAAGACCCCTCTCATCCTCGGGAGGCCGTTCTTGAGCACCACCAACGCCAACATCGACGTGGGGGCAGGAGAGATCCACTTGGACTTCAACGGCAGGGAAGAGACGTTCAGCTTCAAGCCTAAGGTTGAACAATGCAAGCAAGTGAGGGTCATATATGGAAAGGACCCAAGGAGAGTGAAAAAGATTGAGATTACTCCACCCATGCCACAGCCAGACAAGCTCATTGCATATATGAGAGACTATCTGGAAAGAGATAATGCAAGAAGGCTAGCAAAATATTGGAGGACTCCAAGGAGGATGCCTCAGCCGCCAAACACACCTCAAGCCCCTCTTACTCCTCCCCCGCAAGAAGGAGTAGGCGAGTCACAATCGCCTAACAAGAGGAGAGCGAGGCGCTCAAGAAAGAAGAAGGCAGCTACGGTATCGACCGATGAGAGTACAACAAAGGCGCCTATTAAAGAAAAGATCGCCGCCACCAACACAAAGAAGACAACCAAGGTGTGGCGGAAGAAAGAAGGAACCTCTACCTTGCCAGATTCTCCAGCGAGCGAGGTCCAAACAAATTAAAAACATGGAGAACGTCTAGCTCAAAGACGTAAAAATGAGAGCCCTCCGATTGGGGAGGCCATCCCAATCGTTATCCTAGCTAGGCCTAGCACTTGTTTTCTTTTCATAAATCATAAAAAACAAAATAAAAATATGAAAAATTAAAAACAAAACAAAAATATAGGGATTCCCGGCGATGCTCATTAGGGGCTAGCCACTTGTATCATCCTCACTCTTTTTGCAGGTCAAGAAGGAGGAGGAAGAGCCTGAATCAAGCTTAAGTCTTGCAAAGACTCAAGCTTGGGGAGGGCCCCCAGGTGAGACGGAGTTCAACACTAGCTCGAGTCTTGCAAAGACTCAAGCTTGGGGAGGACCCCCAGGTAAGTATTTCTAACTTTCTTAATAAATAAATAAACTCCCTGTTTCGAATAAATGCTAGAATCTTGGTGTTATGCTACGCTTAAGGGAAATGATGATCGAGTTACAAATTAGCTTCCCATGTGTCGCATAGATGCAACTTCTACTCCTGACATATGTGTTATTTTTATTTGAGCATGATCACATCATGAGTATTGCTTATTTCCGTGGGTTGCATTTGTCACACCAAGTCTGAGCATTGTGGATTGTGATATGGCATGATTAGGACTTGTGGTAATCTCTTAGTATGGTTTCATCCAGAGATGTTTTTCTTGAATTGCTGTAAGTACCTAAAACCTTTCTGTTTTGGCACACTTATCTTAGTGTGAGGATTTATTTACCTAACAGAGCCATATTCGAAACAGCCCCACTCATAGCCATTTGCTTATGTATTGAGTTTTGTTAAGGTTTGATATACTCTTGAAACTAAGTACTCCTAATTTTGGTCATAATTCCTTCGCGTGTGTTTTCGAAAATTTCCTTCCACCAAATAAAAAGGGGAATGTTTGGATAAATTAACCAAACATTTTTCAAGTTTGCAAAACTTTTGGTCCATCCAAAAAGCTCAAGAATATTTCAAAATGTTTCCTTTGAACCATGCAAAAATTATGGCCCTTTGCACCATAGAGTAGTTAAAAAAAAAACTCCATGGTTGCATGAGTCAATGGTTATATGGTTCTTATCATAAACATCTTAAGCAAAATAAAGGACCAATGTTTTCAAAACCCCCTTCCACAAGTGTGAGTCCATTTTCTCCCCCTCCATCACATCATCTCTTATGACCAAGATAAATGGAGTTGCTATGTTGATTGAGACTCATTCTTTAGCTTTACAATATATGCATGGCACTTGTGCGTTCCATACCAAGCTCCACATACAAAGCCTCATTTGGTAGAAGGTAGGATGAGTGAAGCTTGTAGGAATAAGACTCACATCAGAGTGGTAAGAGAAGTGCCACCCAAAACGAAGGAGAGTTTCTACACCTTACCTTGCAGCACATAAAAACTCTGGATACATACCTGCTAGAATTGTTCACTTGTCCAAAAGTGCCGTTCTAATCTTCAATGCTGCATGACAAGGTGTGACATATAAGCCCCACGATTTCTGCAACACTCATGAATATTTTGTGCTCTCGTAAACTTACCACTGTTTAGGGAGTATGTTGTTGCATCTTTATTACCCATGGGGCGCTTCTTTGTAACTCCTGATCCGCCGGTACCCAGAGTTGAGTTTGCTCGGGACGAGCAAAGTTTAAGTTTGGGGAGGTTGTTGGCGGTCGTTAAACCATGTTTTGACCGCCACCCTACCGGTAAATAAATGTATAACACCAAGATTTTGTGCATAGTAGTTAGGAATAATGCTACTCAACAGGTTTTGGTGAATATTTGGATGCAGGAGTGAATAATGGAGAAAAGTGGGTCCAGCCAGGGAAAATCCCTGGCCGGCCGGCCCCACACTAGGACGGCCAGCCCCGCCTGGTGGCCGCAGGCCCCAGGCTTTCTCCGGTGGGCTGGAAACTGGTCCACAATGCATAATTCAAGGCCCAACCCAGCGGATTTGCGCCGACTTACCAGAGGTGGGCCATTTGGGCCTTAACTTGGCCCCTACTGCAATTCTGCCGCCTCCACGAAGTAGCCGACCTTCGAACCGCCTTCAGGAGTGAATCAGGAGCGTTGAGGCAGAAGGCGGTGGCCAACCGCCACAGGGGACGGCCGGTCGGCCTCCCTACCTGGCCGGCCGGCCGACCTTTGGCGCCACCGACTCTCCAGCTTCGGCTATTTAATCCCCTGGGTCCTGGAGAGGCTATAAATACCCTTGGCCGGCTGCAGAAACAATTCGCACCATCACACTTCATCCAAGTGTTCATTAGTTTAGTAGTAGCATTGGGAGTTAGAGTAGAGTAGAGTAGAGTGAGAGCTCTCTCGGGCTTCCGGAGTCTCCTCGGAGTTCGGTATAGTTCTTGTATCGTTACTCTTTTGAGATATTATTTTATTCAATATATAATTAGTTTTATCTTTATTTATTTCTTTTAGTAATTCTTTTCTATTTAGTTTATTTATTCTGTTAAGTAAGTGCTCGTAGAAGTCTTGTTGTGGGATTCGTGATTGTTGGAATAGCAAGTACGAGAGAGTGCCTTCGTCGGAGATGACGCCGTGTGAAATCTGTGCTTGTTCATTCTTAGATAGGACTGCTCCGTTGATCAAGAGTAGTTCCTCTAGGCGGGTTGTAAGCATGGCGCTTAGATCTTGGCCTATGCACGTTTGGCACCCAGCCTCACGGAGGATGGTAGCCGCGAGTGTATGTGACAGCTGCACCGGTCTCTGTAATCCACCACGTCCGGGTTGGACTCAGCAGGGTCTTAATTATAGCATACGGTTCCCTAGGTTTGAACTAGCATCATCGGTTGACCTAGCACGTGTGTGCCCCGAAACGACATGACTTGTATGTGCGTGATCTTAACTAGAGTAGATAACCTTTGTAGATTAGACTACTAGAAAGAGTAAATACTAGGTAAACATACAGATAGCCTTAGCTCTATCTCGTTGCTCTCCCAAATGTATACTACAGTTTTTCTTTTATTACCTTGGATTTGAGGATGTGTGTGCCACCCATATATATCATGCCTATCTTACCCCCGTCTCAAGTATAGTTGATACATTATTTCTTTCTCCAAATTATCCAGTGCATTGCTACTGTTCAGCTTCCTTTTGCTCTACTTCCCTGCGGAAATATAAATACGATAACCCTGGAATACTCCAAGGTGAAATGCTACAATGGTGATCCGTGCGCTTGCGGAATTAATGAATTTAATTTTATCGTATAAGAGCCGCCAACAAACACCTGTGCTATGCTCAGCATCTTTCTTTATTGTCTTTACATATTTATCTTTTATGCAATCGATGCATTTTTCAAAGTCTGTGAATTCTAAGGGAGGGAGTATGTCATTCTTTATTAATCTTTCAATTCTCCCCCTCGAAATATGGCCCAAACGACAATGCCATAATTTCGACGACACATCATGAGTTCTTTTTCTTTTTCTATTATTATCTGTAGGCGAAGATACAATTGCATTCACATCACATACGGAATTCACACTTTCACGTAGCGATAACAAATAAAGATCATTTCACTTAAAAGCAACTGTAGCAACTGTATCACTGTAATTTATTACACATCTGCCATTACCAAAATGACAGTCAAATCCATCGTCATCTAGACGAGACACACTTATTAAGTTTCTATGAAGACTCAGTACATAAAAAACATCTCTAAGCAAAAGCTAAAAACTGGTGTCAAGCACTAAGAGAAGATCTCCCACAGCCTCAACATCAGCCTCCACTCCATTGGCAACTTTAATTTGCCTTTCGCTTCTTTGAGTGGTTCTCGTCGAACGGAATCCCTGTAAAGAGTTTGCAACATGAATAGTCGCTCCTGAGTCAATCCACTAAGTAGATTTCGAATATTCTATATATAGAGATTCATTTACAAATGAAATAATGTTCTCATCATTCTTTTGCATGATCATCTTTAATTACTTTGGACAGTCTTTCTTGTAGTGCCCATGGCCCTTGCAGTGGAGACACTGGTTGAAGTCCACCGCACACTGTCCTTCTGATGGTCTGTGATGCTGGAACTGTTGAGGAGCTTTTCCCTTAGAGGAGGATGCATTTCCCTTAGGATTTGCATTCTTTTTCTTGTCCTTAACATAGTTAAGGGACTGGGGGGTAGTCTTTCCTCCTCTTGTACACACATCGCAATGGTCTTTTCTACATCCCAAGTCTCTGGGGACATGTTGTAGTTAACTATAAAAGTATCAAAAGGCTTTGGCAACGAAGCAAAAATCAGATGGACAATGTGATCCTCCTGGAAGGCAAGGCCCATTGGTTTGAGCTTGTTGTTGATGCTCATCAAGCGATGGATGTGCTCTCTAACCCCACCACCTGTGTACCTCTCTGAAACTAGTTGTTTTATCAACTGGGTACCATATGTCTTTGAAGAGCCAGTATACTGACTCTTTATCTTCTCAAGGTACTCAACAACAGTGGGACAATCTGTGATGGACCCCAATATGGGAGCCTCTATAGTGTTCTTTACCACTGCCAACGCTTTCTTATTGGCAGGGACCCATCTAGCATGATCGAGATCATACTTCTGTTTGCTCTCCATGTAGGAGCGCTCTCTTTGCTGCCAGACAGCATCTGTTTCATTTGCCTCTCTCCGGTGCCTTAGGCTCTAAGGGAACCGGAGCAGTGAGGACCCAATCCATATCACTCAAAGTGAAAAACAAGTCCAGCTTCTTGAGCCATTCATTGTAGTTGTCTCCTTTCAAAACTGGGATGTCCTTGATATTCATCACATTGGACAACCCTCCTGAAAATCATTCAGATCAAGTGAGAACAATTTTGACATAATAACAGTAATAATTGCATGCCTTAAATTCGACTTTGGTCCAAAAATAAAACATACAATTCTTTGTGCATTAAAACTATATCACCTTTGGGCAGAAATAGAAATAATGCATAAACATATTCTCTATGACATCATAATATTGCTATTATCAACTTTGGTCAGAAAATAACAACATTATAATCAAATCTGGAAAAATAATCTATGAATTGAAATTAAATTCTCCCTTTGGTTCGAATTCAAAAACAATTCTAATAATCAATAATTTATTTATCTATGCAGCGGAAACATGTAATTATGTACTCTATTATTTCAGAAGCATTCTGTCATCTATCAGACTCACTGAAAAATTACTCAAAAAATTTCGGAGCCAAAAACTATCAAATTCATTCAAATTCCATTCAAATTGCTTCTGAAATTGGGAAAAACAAACGAATAACTTTTCTGTTCTTTTGGCCCAGCCCAGCAAGAGCCGGCCTGATCGGCGCGCCCTCGCCCACGTGGGCCTGCGGCCCAGCAGCCAGTGGCTGGACCACGACTCCGGCCTGGCGCCGAGTCCCGCCTGGGCTCAAAGTCAGCCCGAGCGCTGCCAGCCGTTGATCCCGATCGGACGGCTGCGCGAGCATCTCGGCGGATCAAAACCAAGGCGCCGCGGCCTCCCGTAACCCTAATCCCATTTCTCTCTTCTCTCCCTCACTCTCTCTTCCACTCGCAGCGTTGCGGCGGCTCGGCCATCGGCCGGAGAGGAGGAAGACAGGCACCGCCGCCGGGCCCCTCGCCGGCGCGCGCGTCCACCCGTCAGTGAGCGCGCCGCTGTCGAGCGGCTTGACGACGGTGACCACGAGCTCGCGCTCGCATCTTTTCTGTGGTCGACGCCGTGCGCACGCCGGCGTCCAGACGGCGCGCGGCGGCGAGATCTGTCCCGCGAGAAGGCGGTCTGTGACGCCGAAGGTAAGCCATGGTAGGTTTCCCTTTGGCCCGTCTCTTTTCTTTTCTAGGGTTAGGGTTAGGGTTTCGAAAAAAAAAAACTTCTATCTCCTTCTATCAATCTATCCCGACTAGATCTACGCACTAACCTGGCTCTGGTACCATTGTAAGGATCTATTCAAATCTAGGCACAGATCGAGTACGGGTCTAGTAATCTTTTCTAATCAACATCATGAATCGAGGTGAAATCTAGGTGTAGCAATCTTATACCTTCGTGAGTAGCTGGAGCCGAGGGAGTCGCCATGGCGATGACGGGCGGCGCCGGAGTCGTCGGAGCAGTGGCGGTGTAGACGGAGGAGTCGCGCACGTAGGCGAGTGCACGCGGTAGCCGCAGGTTCCGTCGTCCCTCCGGCCGGTACCTGCACTGGCCGGGGACGGGGTACTTGTACGGCGACGACGTCGTGCTGATGGTGGTGAGCAATCCCGTCGGCCGAGCGCTAACTCTAGATCGGATTAGGGTTGTCGGTGGGGTTTGGTGGCGGCGCGGTCAACCTCGTGCTGCGTGCCCCGGCCCCCACCTCTTTTTATAGCGCTGGCGACAGGGGCCCACCAACCATGAGTTGGTTGTGCGCCCCCGATCAGGGCGCAATTAAGGGGGTGTGATCTTTGGATCACGTTGAGATCAAACTAACATGGCGCTGTTGGCAGATGAGTGATGATATACCACGGTGAAGCAAAGGTGTCAGAAACAAAATGTCTTGCATTGGGTCATTTGGTGGTTTAGCTAGCTAGATTGTCTCATATTGTAGATAGAGGATGACCAACTGGGCAAAAGTTCTCCTTGAGTCGTTTTTTATAGAGATTGACTGCCAGGTTAAGCACTCAGAATCTGACTACTGAAGCATCCAATTGCATTTTAGACAGATTACAATATCACAAAGGTCAAACACTCAGGTTTAGCTAGATCGACTGCCGGGTTAAGCATTGTCAGGGAGATTGTTATGCCACGAATGCCCACCGGTGGCTTCAGCCTTCAAGCCTCCTACGTTAATGGAGAAAACGTCTCGTCTTTTCACTGTGATGTATACTAGTTGCAAAAAAAATATACAATTTTAAAATTTTTTATTTTCAGCTTTTACATCTTTTAGTTCACGAGGCAATTTCAGGAAAAATTCCGTCAAACTTCTACAGACTTTTGCGAAACATCAAATTCTGGAGGAGTTTATGTTCACCGGTTACAAGTAAGCGTTTTATGCTCTCCGCGCCGCTGCTGGCTCTGAGCCAGTTTTGACCATGAAGCGAGCTGTCTCCGCTCTCTGGACCCGCCGCGGCTCCTTCTGCACCACCAGCACCTCCTCCTCGGCCGCGGCGGGGAAGGAGGCAGCGTCGGAGGCGTGGGACGGGCGGTTCCGTCTGCACAAGCCGCGGGGGCAGCACCTGCTCACCAATCCGCGCGTCCTCGACGCCATCGCGCGCCGCGCCGCGCTCCAGCCGGGCGACGCCGTCCTCGAGGTCGGCCCCGGCACGGGCAACCTCACCGCCCGCCTCCTCGCGTCCCACGCATCCCACGTCTCCGCCGTCGAGATCGACACGCGCATGGTCGAAGCCGTCACCGCCCGCGCCGCCGCCCTCGGCCTCGCGGACAAACTCACGGTCAGCGCCTCTTCCCGCCCGCCACCCGTTCGATGAAATGCCTCGAACCGACGCTGACCTCTCTTTCTTCGTCCTCTGTTGGGCTGGGCAGGTGATCACGGGCGACGCCGTGGAGGTGGAGTTCCCGCAGTTCGACGTCTGCGTGGCCAACATCCCCTACGGGATCTCCTCGCCGCTGATCGCCAAGCTGCTGTTCGGGCCCTACCGGTTCCGAACGGCGACGCTGCTGCTGCAGAAGGAGTTCGCGCGGCGGCTGGTGGCCACGCCGGGCGACGGGGAGTACAACCGCCTGGCTGCCAACGTGCGCCTGGTCGCCGACGTGAGGCTGCTCATGGACGTGAGCAAGCGGGACTTCGTGCCCATGCCCAGGGTGGACTCGTCCGTCGTCGAGATCCGGCCGAGGGCGGCCGCGCCCGGGGTCGACCTCGGCGAGTGGCTGGCGTTCACGCGCGTCTGCTTCGGGCAGAAGAACAAGACCCTTGGCGCCATCTTCAAGCAGAAGAGGATGGTCATGGGCCTGTTCAGCCGGTCCCGGAGAGCGGTTCAAGGCGAGGGCAATGCCTGTGCCGTCGGCCTTACTTGTCTCGATGACGAAAACGATGAAGATATCAGCGACAAAAACAACGATAGCAGTGACAGTGTTGTTGGTTTCAGCGATGAAGAGCTTGGGACGTTCAAGGAGAGGATTTCTGGAGCATTAGAATCAGCCGAGCTCGCCAGCAAGCGGCCGTCGAAGCTCTCCAACGACGAGCTGTTACGGTTGCTCCGGCTGTTCAAGGAGCGGGGGGTGCGGTTCAATTAGACCACACGCTATGCGTGGCTGGTGCACGACTGGTGAATTGTCTCGCAAAGGTTTGTGGCGCCGAGTTCATGCCACGCCTGGTTCACAGGATCGCCGCATGTTGGACGTCATTGCGGACGTTGGGCTGACCAGAGTGTCATATTCAGAAAGTTCGCTATCAGCCTTATCCATGCTGTGCTCAGTATACTCCGTTGTGTTGGAAATTTTGGTTACCTGATTACATGCATTTTTGTGACACAAAGATTGCCCAATCCCCCTCTGCCACAACAAGCTTTCTCTGATGGTCACTGACCTTACAAGATCATTACATATGGACTGTTCCTAACATGTTTACCTGTTACAGCTGCATATGGACCAGATCATTCCTGGAGGTAAACCCCAGGCTCCAGCTGAAGTCTCTCTTTAAATTGGTTGACAGCAAATTAGAGAACTAATTTCAACCCACTGATTTCCTTATACAAAAATAACACTTTCAGTGCTGAGAAATAAAAATACAGAGAATGGTATAAAATCTAAAAATTCAAATTTAGCTGTCCCATCAATTGCGAAATTATAAATTCTAGCCACTGCATGACCGGCAGACTCATATAGAGGGAAGAAAAAGCCATGCCCAGTTCAAGTCCAAGAGAAACATGACGAACCTAACATGCAGACAAGATAGGAATTTCAGATGCTGAAATGCCGTCATGTCGTCAATTCATCGTAAAACCATCATGAATTTCTAGTGTACATATTCATTGGAGCACAACATAAAGTCGTAAAGTCTTGTTCCAGTGTACCTTTCGAAACAGTCGAAACCATGATCAGGATAACGCAACTTTTCAATTGCTTCCATGTCACCATGACTTTATACGAAGTGAAATGTGTCTCGGTTTAATTTTGAAGCCATATTACGAGCATGCTTCCAGGACAACTACAGTTTACATGCTACTAAATTGGAGTAACTTTCTAAGCTGATCTTCCCAGAAAATAAAATTTCATTGCAATTCTACATGTAAATGCCAATCTAGATCACTGAGCAGCTGAGCAATTATGCTTCATGTATTCCCCAATTTAGCACCAGAAGCATCAGTCAGAGCCTCCCAGAGAGCAAAATTCTTATCCTTATCAAGGACCCTCAGCACAGCTCCAGAATTTCTTGAGTTGACACACACAAAATTATACAATTTTACAAGCTAAAATGCTAACCCCATTAAAGAGAAAAGCGAAAAAGAGATAAGAAAAGCTTAGTCCTATACCGTCCACAAACTCCTTATCCTCATCCCACCTGACGACCTCACCCCGAGGACGGCGAAGAGGGGAAGGCATCCTTGACGGCGGAGGCTGCGGTGAGGTAATTGAGCGTGTTGCGCAGCGTGTCCCTCTCCCTGCGCAGCCGCGCGGCGGTGTCCTCGAGCTCAAGCAGCGCCTGCTGCTCCCGGGGCGCGCCCTCGAATGTGTTGCCGACGTAGAACGAGAAGGGCGTGGGGAAGAGCCCCCTGCGCAGGTCGCCGACATCCTTCTCCGGCTTGCCGTTGAGTCGGTTGGCGATGCGTATGACGTCGCGCATGAGCGCCTCGACGTCGGCGGCGAGCGCCTCGGCGTCCTCCCCGGGTGCCGGGGCCTCGGCGGGCGGGCGGTCCTCGAGCCACTGCACGGCGGCGACGAGGTACGGCTTGGTGCGCACGACGCGGGCGACGCGGAACCGCTGCTGGCCCTTGCAGATGAGGAAGAAGCGGTCGTCGGCGAGGCGCTCGTGCTTGACGACCTCGCCGACGCAGCCGATGTCCGCGGCGCCGCCGGAGCCTGACCCCGCGAAGACGATGCCGAAGCGGAGGTCGGTCTGCAGCACCGTGTGCATCATCATGCGGTAGCGGAACTCGAAGATGTGCAGCGCGTGGGTGGCGTCCGGGAAGAGCACGAGCGGGAGCGGGAACAGCGGGAGCTCCACCAGCCCGTCGTCCGACTCCGGCGGGTAGGAGGCCTCCGGCGGCCCGGACCCGCTCGCCGCCGCGACGAGACGACGGGCGCGGCGTGGGGCCGGCGCGCGCAGGCGAGGTGCTCGACGAAATGCGCGGCAGGGGGAGGGGGACGGGGAGGAGGAGGCGGCTGCGAGACGGGGGTGCGGGGAGTGGAGGATCTGGGGGAGGAGAGCCATCGGGACGGTTTCCCCCTTCTCCCTTCCCCGGCGGCGACGGCGGCGGCCAAGGGGGGAAATGCTCTGCTCCTGTGGATGGATTTGGGGGCGTTTTTGCCGTTCTCGTGGTGGGTGATTTCTCGGGGGTTTTGGTGGAGGAGGGCCAGGGGAAACTCGATATTTTAGTGCCTTTTTATTTCTTTTTCCATAGAAGGATGGATTTTGGTGTGGGAAAGAAGAGGTGTGGGCCCGCCGGAAGCGAAGGCGGAAGGCGGTTGATAATGATGGCGTGGAAGAGTCCACGTGGGGACTTATCCACCTGATGCATGCCGTTTGGGACGCGGGACGCGCGTGGCGCCGTCCCGTGGTCGGAGTCTCGGAGAAATGGCAACGGCGCTGGGCTTGATTGGGACAATTTATCGCACAACAGTTGGGTCATATACGGTATGGCCTAAATGTAGTGGGCCGTTTCATTTGGACCTTGTTTTTGGGTTTCTCAAAAGAAAACTTAGATGTGAAAGGGGTCTTGGCCTAGTGGTTAAGACATCCGAGTAACACCTCTCAGGTCCTGGGTTCGACTCCCCGTGGGAGCGAATTTTCAAGGATTTAACGGCATTTGTGCTTTCAGTGGCGATGCTCCCGTCGACAGCGTGGCGCCAGTGGTGACTTCGTATCTCTAGATTTGCCGGCTCAGTCTTCGAAGATGCTCATAGGGGTAGGGTTTGCGTACGTGTGTTCATAGGGGTGAGTGTGCGTGCGTTGTGAGTGTCTGAGTTGTACTGTGTAATCTCAAAAAAAAAAAAAACTTAGATACGCCTAAAAAAAACTTAAATAAAGAATTCTATGCTTAAATAAAGAATTCAAAGTGTAGACCAGTGTTTGAAACTCGTGCAAACTAAATTGACGGCTGAGATCTGAGCGGGTAGAGGAAGAGAAAGCTCAGCTGCCATGTGTTGCGACGTGATTGGGACGGATGAGAGAGGGAGAAAAAGAAATGAGTTTTAATTTTAAACGCATTTTCTCTCAAATCCTTTTTCGATGTGAACCTACGTGTTCTTTAGAATTAATTTTATCAAACAAGATACAATACTAATACATTTTGAAATTATTTTTTGTCAACATTTTAGATATATTGTTTCACATTTTCTTTTTGCGTATATATTGTTTCACATTTTATATGTACTAGGTCAACATTTTTCACATTTTAGATATATAGTTTCAATATTTCGAAAATGTTGACATGAGCTGTTGAAAACGTTGATACATCAATTTTAAAATGTTGAATCTATATGGAAATAAAAAATATCAGTACGATATAACTATGAATTAATTACTGTTATTAAAACATAAAAGAAATAAATAAAAACTATACCTGATTTGTAAGCCAGCCCATGAGCAATTAATGGGTTGATCTACATGTTGTTATATGTAGATTAATCTATATATAGGATGCCCCACTTAAATCTGGTGCTCGTTGCTGCTCTCCGTGTCGAATCCAATATCTGTTCAAACTTACTCGTTCTTTTTTTTTTTGTGCTGAAACACATTACAAATGCAGAGGCTCATATACGCGCATGCACACTCACCCGTATATCCAGTGACGGAGCTTGGATCAATTTCGAAAGGTGGGCAACATATACTTAGAAACTAGTAAGAGGGGGCCAAATCAAAAGCTTAGTTAAAACTTACTTACTCATTCATTTTTGTTTAAGAGGTGGGCAACATATAC
This sequence comes from Eragrostis nindensis, assembly GCA_012490785.1. Classification (NCBI taxonomy): domain Eukaryota; kingdom Viridiplantae; phylum Streptophyta; class Magnoliopsida; order Poales; family Poaceae; genus Eragrostis; species Eragrostis nindensis. The sequence goes on from JAAXCT010000093.1 coordinate 1,216,068, forward strand.
TTAGAAACCAGCTGAGTTACGCTTGGTTCTAAAAAACTTACTTATTCATTTTTGTTTAAGAAAAAAGCTTAACTATTGTCATATGTCAACGTGCCCTTGACACTCGCGAAGTTGTCTACATGTATTCATCTTGGGATTGACCTTACGGAGTCTTAGTCTCTTAGACCGAAGGCATGGCTCTGTTTTTTTATCTTGAAATCAAAAGAAGTTTGCACTAGCGTATAACCAGTTTTTCAAAGTGCCCAACTGATTCTGGCAAGCAATGTAGCGTTCTACCGATTCTAGCAAGCATCTCTCGATACGATCTAAGCGCACAACAAGCGTTGTCAGTAAAGTAGTTACACAATCCAGAATGTTTATTACAAGCTGAGTTTCCCGAAAGTGCCGTAGGGTTTTGCGTTGGCGCACTATTGTTGTTCAGAGTTTCCAACTGGTTCTTGATCTCCTCCACCACGCGTCGACCTTAGCTCGCCCATCTTCTCTTTGCAGGATTCTCCATCGTCGCATAAGTGACAGCATCTTGTATCACACCACAGCCTGTGGAGAGTTGCATATATTGTCACGAAAAATAATCATTTCACTGTCAGCCACAGTGTCCAGCATAAGCATCCGAGCAAGGAGAAAATGGAACTGCTATGTTCATGATTTCTATTATGCAAGTTTAAATCTATAAACTCTTGCAGGTTCGTGGAACTGTCTTCGCCATCTGGACGTGTCTCTAAGCACACACCAAGCAAATTTTGCCGATGGGCCATGAAACATGATGTGTCGAGGTGTCTCTCTGTCACTGCACATCTTTTCGCTTCTCAGGTCCTTTTCCGTGCAACGGAATATCGAGTTCACGAGCAGTAGTGCCTGCCATGCAGGACAGTTGATTCGCTCGCAACTCAACAAGTGACATTGCTTTCTGAAAACGATCGGTCATTTTTTTTTTTTTCGAAAGATCCGGAAACTCAGTGTTCCGGTGTATATTAATATAAGAAGAAGGTGCCTCATATTATGGGAAACGAGGCCAAACCGTACAATCCTAATTACCACAGCAAAACTCCTACCTACCACATCAACACCCTTGTGCACTCGATCAAAACTGACAACACCACAAGAAAACAACAACCTCCAAGCCACCATTGATGCGTCGACATGCAAAGGTGGCATCGCTGCCGCCATGAATGACACAAGTGGACAGCCTAAACACGGTGAGGAGACCCTAAGGCAACGCCTCCAACGAGGTGACGACATCTAAGACGCCGCCGTTGCCCGCTCCAGCAAGCTAGAGCTTGGGTTTTCACCCAGGGAAACCTCATGCTATGGCTGGATGAATGGTCGCCTCAACAACGCCTCCAACAAGGAAAACGGCACCAAGAGGTGTCGTCGTTGTCGGCCCCGGCACAACCACCGAGCAAGCTTTCGCCCGAGACCTACACCCAGCCATGCTTACCGCATTCAGACCACCATGCCACCAGGATGGCAATGATAGCACCTCCCAGTCCCCAGCATCACTACACCGCCGTCGAGATTACACCGTCGATGCCATACCACCAACATCACAGCAACATCACCTCATCGATTGCCCATTGCACACTATCGCCGGCGTCTCCACAACAACCGCACTGACGATAACCTCCACCGCCACAACTGCACTTCTCACGGCCTCCATAACAGCCACGCCACCGCCGCCCTGTCCTCGCAACACCGGCGACCACCGCGTCGACAGTAGCCTTTGCACTACTGCTGGCGTCGTCTTCCATCAACAACCACAACACCAGTGCACCACCACCGGGACTTCCATCTTCCATCGACTACAACACCAGTGCACCACCACCAGGCAACAACAGGGCACCATCACCACCACCAGGCAACAACAACGCACCATCACCGCCGCTGACCATCTCAACCACCCACGGCCGCAGCTAGGCGCCTCTCGTGAGCGCTCCGCCGCGCACGAACTCGTCGCGGCACCTCCATCTTCCACGGGCAAGCCACCGCGCGTCCGCGCCGCCATGGCCGCCACCGCTTGCGCGCCCTCCGCGCCTCCTCGGCCGCCCACACGTGCGGCAGTACGCCATCTTCACAGCCGCCACCACCTCCTCCTCATCCCCCACTGCCGCAGCCACCACCATCGCCTAGTCGCACTCCCGAACGGCCCCGACCGGATCTGCACGGATCCGCCATGGGGACGCTGGATCTTGCCACCACGGCACCGGATCTGGCCTCCGCCCCCGTCGCCATCGGAAGCCATCGCCACCAGCTTGGCGGGGAGAACCGCTGCTTGAGCCCCGCCGCCGCCGTCCCGGCGAACCGCGCGGGTTGTTCCGGCGGGTCGCTCCGGCGGCGGCGCAGCTGGGAGCGAGGGAGAGGGGAGGCGGCGGGCTAGGTTTTGGTGGTCGCCGCCCGTGTCGCCCGCGTGGGAGCGACGCGGGGGCCGGGAAAGAGGAGGCGCTGCTATCACTATCACTAAAACGATCGGTCATTAATTCTACTAGTATAAGCCAAGGCTGCCGAGGATCGGAACGTTTTCTCCTGTGCGCTTTCATTGTTTAACTAGTAAGGTGACCCGCGCTGATAGCGCGGCTAGATTTGAATGCTTTATTTATCATGACACATACAACTTATTTGATACTCCCTCTATTCTTATTCTAATGATGTTGGTTGGTGCAAAATTTTACTAACGTCAAAAAGATAGGAGGCTAGTAGTTAACTAAAAACATTTTTTTTACTTTACTATCATGCTTTATTCCATGAGCATTCGACTTGGTTTTGATTATCCTGGAACCTTGTAAGAATGTTGTAACCATGGGATGTATGCATCAAGGATGTAAAAGGCCCCCCAAAAAATCCATTATCTAAAAGAAAAAAGTATCAGACCACTATGTGTATCGTCTTTTTTTTTTTTTGAAAATCAGTGGTGAAACCACAAAATCGGAAAATTGATGCTTGTTTCACAATTGGACTTTTGAAGTGTGGTTGATAAGCAATTGCCTCTTTAAAATTTGTGTCTTCCTTCTCCAGTACTATCAACTTCATGATATAGTATTTAATGCAAAATCTATCGGTTACCATTTTCCTCACAGTTCAAAGTATTGCGCCTTACTGACGCTACACGTGGCACTATTAGCTGTGCGGCACCTTCAGTGATACCTATGCTTGCCCTTGATGTCAGCGTGAATGCCTTCAGTTCAGGCTGCTGCGGTGTCGCCTCCGAAGACGGCCCACTTGAATCATAATATAGTCATCTACATGCAGTTGCCGTCTGCTATTTTCTCTCATGATCTCGCAAGGTCAACTGAACTGAGTCCTGGCCACTATGCATGATACTCTTAGAACTGAGATCCATCTTCTTCGATTATCATCATTTCAGTCGTTGAGGACATTTGTCTCCGATGGCACCTCTATATGTATGTGCATCAGCTCGATTACCTCGTGTCGCTGCAGTAACTTTGTAATTCGAAGGCTACATGACGCCATGAACCCATGATTTGCTTTCATCGGATAGGAAAAGAGAAATCAGCAAATAATAATTCAAATTCGACACATGCAGCTGATGTGTATCCGCATATGCACGATCGACCTTGTTCTTTGCTGATCCATGCCACTGAGTATTGCTTTTTCCATCCCTCTGCCCCGAATACACCATATTTCATTCTAGGTGATATGGGATGCCATTGCCTTTCAACCTGTACGAATCTTGACAGCGGAGATGCATTGATATTGAGCTGGTTGAGCAAGACGCAGACCAGCAGTTCCTGGAGATGAAAGAAGCCAAAAATTGTTGTGCTGCCGCAAACACCCCCTTCCTGCTTTTCAATCATGCATGCATGCAATGAATATTATATTAGGATACTTTAGTTTGATTACGATTAGGACTCTGAAGTCCAGCTTTGTTGCGTGCAAAATAGATGCAAGTCTTTCTCTGACCGGGTTTTTCTTTCAAAAAATCCATCGCAAAGGACGTTAGGACTCTTCCACAGAGATAGGATCGTGTCTACCATGTGCATGGCTTACTACTTTTCTATAGTTTTTAACTCCGAAATCTTTCTTTTATGAATTATTTTGATATGAGGATGCTTTAATCTAGACCGTTAGATCTTCATAAAATCCAACGGCTCGTAGCTTTTCTTTTTTTCGATTAACGTGGTAATTTCGTGGCTTTGAGAGCGAACGTGGTGGCAGTGGCGGAGCCAGCCACAATATGCAGGAGGGGCCGACAAACCAAAGCCTCAAAGGCTAATGAACAAGAATTTTAATAAAGTTTTTGATTGTGCGTGACTGCTTGGTTGAAGTCGAATTTGCAGGCGTGTAGCAATGTGTTTGAGACTGTCCTCCTCTTCTTTCTCTATATGCTAAGCTTGCTTGCAGGTAATTGCAGTCTAACTCTTCAGAAAACTTTCTACGGCAAGGGGGGGCCAGGGCCCCGGCTGGCCGAGCTGTGGCTCCGCCAGTGCGTGGTGGCTTCTTTTTCTCTTCAAATACTAAGATAATAGATGAGGTAGAGAGCTCGCACGGCTCTTCCCCAAAAAGAAAAGAAAGAAAGCGGTCACAATTCACAACTACTACAAGCACGAAGAAGAATAAACTCCCAAAACTGAAGATCTTATTTGATTTCCCTTGCAATCCTCTGGGACCCCTAGCTATGAGTACAGTACACACGAATAACCACCCCCTCTGCCACTCCCGGGCACAGGACTTGAGGATTCAGGTTTATCTGCAATCATTTTGCAGTAGTAACAAAGATGCATATCTGCATCTGAACCTTCCCTCCATTTCTGTTGCCACCCCAATTCCCTCCAACACATCCTCTCTTCTACATACAGTTTGCCTAGATGGGACACCACCACACAATGCAGACTGACAGAGAACGATGATTCTCGCTCGCAGACATTCCCCCTCACCGGAGGCTGTTGACGAAGGCGAGGAGGGAGTCTACGTCCCTCTTCTCCGACGGGTACTTGATGGGCCTGGCGGTGCGGCTCGGGAAGAGGAGCACGGTGGGGAAGCTCTGCAGCTGCAGCTCAGCCTGCGCGAACGGCTTCTGCTCGCCGTCGGCGCGGAACTTGGCCACCTTCACGCCGGAGCCCGCAAGCTTCTCGGCCAGCTCCACGTAGGAGGCCTCCATCGCCTGGCAGAAGGGGCACCACGGCGCGTAGAGGACCACGAGCCACGGCTCCGTGCGGTTCTCCAGCCGGAGGAGGTTCTCGATCCCGGTGCGGGTGAGGGAGACGACGGCCTGGCTCTGGAAGATGTCCGCGGCGCCGGCGCCGTTGCCGTTGCCGTTGGCCTTGGGCGCGGCCTGGTTCTCCTTCTCGATGTTTCCCTTGTGGAGGCCGCACTCCTTGGCCTTGGCGTCCTCCCACCACCACCTGCCTTCCCTCTCGTGCTGCCCCGGCAGCACCGGCCTGGTGCAGGGCTCGCAACCGATGGACACGTATCCCTGAAACCCACAGTTCAGTGAACAAATGTCAGTTACATGTAACGTTTCAAGACATCGTGGACGATGTGGACTGCAGGTTTGCAACAGAACTTACTTGAGCATGCAGGGTGTTGACAGGGACGTCCATAGTCCTCAGGAAGGTCCAGATGTCCTTGCCATCAACGTTGGCCACGGGGTTCCACTTGATCAAGCTACCAGCTCCGCCATCCAGCCCTTCGAATGAAGGATCAACCTGAACATTTTCATCAATTGCACAATCAGGCATCAGATTAAATCGAACTCCAAATCCGTGCAGATCAAACCAACGCTTGTAGAATGCAAGATGATAATCAACATACCTGAACGATAGGGATGCTGGCCCTGGTTCCCGGGGACTGGTCCTTCCTCTGGCCGGTGATCCAGGCCTTGAGGCCCTTGAGGGCACGGCGCAGGGGCCGCACCTTGCGCACCCGGCAGCACTCCTGGTGGCCGTCCTCGTAGAAGGAGAAGAGGCCCTTGCTCCTCACCAGCGCCTGCACCTCGCCGGCGTCCGGGAACATGTACTCGATGTTGATGCCATAGTGCTTCTCCACCTTGTCGAAGAACTGGTACGTCTCCGGGTTCAGCCGCCCCGTGTCCAGGCTGAACACGCGGAACGGGCGCCCCGTCAGCTTCGCGTACTCGATCAGCGCCACGTCCTCAGCACCACTGCACGACAAGAGCGGTTCACATCAGTAATGTGCTGAGCAAACTCATCCATTTGCTCTGATTTGCATCATGTATGGCATTCCTTCTTCTGGATGGATCATGCATGCTGCTTTCGCACTAAGTTCGTGATGATACAAAACAAGAAGCTGGGTGAGGCTATCCGATTAGTATGAAGACACGGATCCATGTCATGGCCAGCCTGAAGATGAGCAATTCAACAGAGGCTCTACATACACGACGAGGTGCATACGTGGTACACTTTGTCCCGTCTCCTCTTACTAGAAGTTGCTAGTAGCCTAACACACAAGCTAAACTAAAGAGAACAAATTCTGCTTGTTATCTCCGCTTTACCAAACGGAAAAAGGGAGTAGAAGGGCACAAGGAATCTACCGTGATTTTGGACGCTATCGCTACTGTATTGGTTTTGTATGGCAGTCCAACGACTGGTTCCGTCCTCTAGTGCGTGGATGGTGGGCCATGATTCTAGCTCACTTCCACTAACACAATCTTGGTCCTTTGGACACAAGGTTCAACGAACCTAGACGTTTGCCAAGCTTGCCCACCCGTCCGGACACATTTGAAGCTATCGGGTTTTGGTTATATGGACGAATAATACCCAGCCTGATCCATTAATATACTAATAAATTATTAGTACAACAAAATTAAGGAGCCACGTTAAATTAGGGGACAGGCTGTCAGGACTTTATATAGAATGTAATAGTACTAATATGATTTAGCTATGATCTATGACGACACTGCTTACTACTAGTAGCATAGACACCGACATGATGGGCCCATGGCCCAGTGACCAGCGAAAAGATGAAGAACTAGGAATCTCCCCCGACCACACACGCTCGGAAGATACCACGAGCCTTCCGGGCACGGCACGGCGCAAAAGCCAAAACCCAGTCCCCCACAAGCCAACGGGTAACGGAACCAAACGGGCGCGTGAAACAGGATCCGAACCCAGCAAAGAGTGTGTTGTCTGTTGTGTCACGCACCTGAAGGCGATGGCGATGTCGGAGCCGAACATGGCGAGCGCCCGATCCATGACCTCCAGCGGCGACGCGCCCTCCAGCTCCTGCGCCAGGGCCTCGTAGTCCACGGCCGCCGGGACGGCGGCGGCGGGCGCCTCCTCCGCCACTGGCGCGACCGGAGCCGCCGAGGCCGCGGAAGCCGATACCGGCTGCCTCCCCGGCTCCGCCGCGCGGAGCGGGCGCACCGCCCGAGCGCGCTGGCCCCGCGCCGCCGCCGCCGATGGGGCCACGGCCACCTGCTGCCTCACGATGCCAATCCTCGCGGCTGCACAGACAAAGACGAGAGGAAATTTTAGACCAATTCGTTCGTTCTCAATTGGAATCCGGACTGGCATTTCGCAGGGAGACTACACTCCTAAATTCCCCAAATTCGAACAGGGAGCAATGGGGATTATCAAGCTCAGGAACCGGGAAAACTTCACTAAACCCCCCAATTCGAGCAAATTTCTTCAGGAAACCCCACGGAATTGGGCACAAACAGAGTCGGGCGCTCAAGAACGAAACCTCACCTTTGACGTCGCGGAGGACGGCGGAGTGCGACGAGATGGAGGCGGTGGCGGAAGCCATTGGTCAGCTCAGGGGATTCTCTCTGCCTTTCAAATTCGCAAGTGATATGTCGAGAGCGAATGCGTTTCACTTGTGCGTTTTGTTTCTGTGGTGTACCGGGGGTGGAAACGAGCGGGTGGTTTACATATAGCTCGGGCAGGAGGCTGGGTTCATCGAACCTGGACGGGTTTGCGGAGCGGCAGCGTGGGGTCCACATGGCAGGGCTCGGTTGGCGGAGCGCGCGGGAGGCTTTCCTGGCCGATCGAAGCAGTGGCGTCACTCGTGCGCCGTGGGAGAGAGGCCCGGCCCAGGTCGGTCCACATGGCAGTAGGGGTGACACGGTGGCGGCAGGGTGCGGTTGTGTCATTGTGTGGCAGACTGGCAGTGTGGCTGCCTCGCGACCTGTCTCCTACTGTACGTCTGCGTCCGATGAAGTTCCGGGTGAGCGGCCGAAATTATTCCTATTTCTGTACCAGTAGATATGGGATTACAAGATGGAGTAAGCCATTTTCTGTTGGGAGACCTTTTATATAATCTTTAAATCCAATCATATTGTTCATAATTGAATTAAAGCGTGAAAGGGGTCTTGGCTTAGTAGTTAAGGCATCCGAGTAACACCTCTCAGGTCCTGGGTTCGACTCCCCATGGGAGCGAATTTTCAAGGATTTAACGGCATTTGTGCTTTCAGTGGTAGGCGACGCTCCCGTCGACAGCGAGGCGCCAGTGGTGACTTCGTATATCTAGATTTACCGGCTCAGTCTTCGAAGATGCTCATAGGGGTAGGGTTTGCGTACGTGTGTTCATAGGGGTGAGTGTGCGTGCGTTGTAAGTGTCTGAGTTGTACTGTGTAATCTCAAAAAAAAAAATTGAATTAAAGCTAAGAAAACAACTTGATAACTCTATTTTAGTGACACCGCTCTTTTATGCTTTGACTTACGCAGCTCTTTCCTACTTTGATTTATGCATTGCTGATGCAGCACATAAACGGTTTTCATACATGGACCCTTTGTTTTAGAAAGCGAGTGTGTTGCAGTAAGCGAACAATTTTTCTGTGGTGTTACGTCAAGAAAAGCCAAAGACGAAATAAGTCGTGTCAAGTTAACTTTTATTGTCGTTGGCAACGACTCGTGTGGTAAGGCAACGAAGAAAGCAAAATGGTTTACCAGTTTTTCTAAAAGAAAAGTTACTTGACATTGAGCATAAAAAAATAATATACTCCCTCCTAGTTTAATTGAGGATCTTAGGATACCTTTCATAGTTTACTTTAAATTCTAGATGGCAGTGAAGATAGCTTATGATAGTGCGAGTCGTGAGCTTCTCAGCCATTGAAACACACTAACCAATAAAATTCTCTCCTTCGAAAAAATACTTGTAGCCGGTCCTTGAATTTGTTTGGGTGTGGCATCTAGATCCCTAAAATATTAATGTGCACATTCAGGTCCTTAAATTTGCTAATATGTTCATCTAAGGTCTAAATCTCCATAATTAACATTGATTGCATTTTTAATGCCATTGTGGCAGTTGATATGAGTATTAACTCCAAATGCGTATTACTATCAAGGTAATGAAAACTAGGAAACATGTCAAAATAAAAATATTAATTTTATTTTAGGAAGTATAAGGAGTCCATTTTATTTTTCTCTTTTTGCTAGACAATAACACAAATTGTGAATTGACAAAATTGGATGAGATGAATGTCTCAAAGCCGTGAGGCTAGTGGATTAATACTAATAAGAGAGATTTGTCGACAAATGCAGTTGACAGGTTGAAGGCATCATCCATCGTCCGGGGAGCTCGAGCACCCATGGCTTCTGTGGGGGAGGTGAGCGTCCAGAAGGTTAGGAGAGTTTAAAATAAGAACGCACATGAATTAGGCCAACATGCTCATCGTGAGAATTCTAAGGCGATATGGCTGGCGGGACTACCACCATGTATCGAGCATCTAGTGCCCGCGAATTGTAATGCTACTTCTGATTAATAGATGAAGAGCTCTCTTTTCCTTGAAAAAAAAGTTAATAATTTAGGGATCTAGATGGCACTCCGAAACAAGTTCAAGTACTGACCATTCACTTCACTCAATAAAATTGCTAACATTATCAACTAAAACCCATATTTAATTCTAAGATCCACTTTAAGCTTTGACTCATCAAACTTCCAAATTCAGAAGGTTAGGTTGGAATATTCACAAAATTAAGTTTGAATAGGTTTACGGATCTGCTCATTCTCATGTGACTCATATTTTGTAGATCTCTTAGTTATATTTTTGAACAAACAAAATGTATACGTGAAATATTTCTTTTGTGAAAGTAGAATATTGCCAACGTGTGGCGCACCCGAGTGGTCAGCGGCTTCGCTCCAGGAGCGTTGGCTCCTGTGACGCGTGAGCGCGCGACCCGGGTTCGATGCCCACTGCGGCACCCGCGGCACTGTAGCTCGCTACAGTGCCGCAACGCACTGTAGCACCAGCGGCTGAGATATGCCGCGCTGCAGTGCGGAGTAAAAAAATCCCCTCGTCCTCCCCAGGCCAAAGCATAGGTAAAGACTCGCGCCGCAGCTCACAACGGCCAGCTGAGTCCCTGTGTATGGATGGGGAGGGGGTTCGGGGGTTTTCTCGGCCTGCGTGAGAAGGCTCTTCTCCTTAAAAAAATGCCGTCGGGGGCGGTTCTTCCCCCGGCAGGTCGAGTGAAAGTAGAATATTTTTCGACTGGAGCTGGAACATTTAGTTCCTAAATGACTCAAATCTGACATATTTCTTGGTCACATTACTACAAATAATTTGCATGTGTGCAGAAACATTGTTTTACTGAAGTTGGAATATTTAATTAGTTAGATTGATATCTAGTTGTTGAAAAAAATGATAAAAAACTATTAATATTTCAGTCACCTGAGAAGGAAACACAACTATGGTTAAACCCACGCTTACGCGGTTCTGGCAAATTTCCAAAGCCATAGTGTTGCCGTCCGCAATAGATCCCTTCGTTCCTACAGGATCCTCCGTCAGTTACATACAGCCTGACGACATTGGAACGAAGTCACTAATCACGCTACGACACTCTCTATGAGACCCCTTTCACTGTTTCACGGTCAGCGTCAGCTACGTCAGCGTCGGGGGGAAAAAAATGTCATCGCGCAAAAGAAGATCACGCCACGCACGCACGCACGCGGCTGCTAATCGAACGCGCGCTCCGCGCGAAGATTCGCCGCCGCCGCCTCGAGCATTTTTGACGTGGACCGTCAATATATTCGGCAGCTCGATTGGAGAAGGATCCAACACACAAACACCGATCGAGATCGCTCGCGTTTCACTGTGGGTTTACGTTTTTTTTTTTTTGCGAGGGCACTGTGGGTTTACGTTGACACCACTCGATTCCGATTGGCAGTGGACGGGGAGAAAGTGCGATGTGCGCGGCGATAAGGCGGAATAAGTTTATGGAACCTGACTGCTTGGGGGGTTGGCTCCTGATTGGCACCTGGGGGCAGAGGTCCCCTTGGGGTCAAGGAAAGTTCAACGGAAGTGTCGCTTTAGTAGTGGAAAAATTGATAGCGCTATTAGCATAATAGTTTTTTTTGTGTGCCTTACTAGTACTTACAGTTTGTAATAAGTTATTTATGAGAGAAAGTTAACACCATGATTATGATTCAGCTCAAAGGTTCTGTCAAAAGAAAAGAAGGGTAATAAACTAATAACGCAGCTCCTCGTGGCGATTAAACATCCACAACAAGGACACAATTTGCGCATTGGCCTGGCTAGTTTACAGCTCCAGAGACGGGAGTCAGCGTCGTGGCTCAACCACTGCATTTGTTCTTTCTCGCTCTCAAGCATATTCTTACTGCAAATTGCGCCGCGCTCTCACGTACATGTGAGTGACGGGGACCTCCACGACCGGCCGTCTGCCTGAACCTTCTTGTCTCTTGCGCGATCGTTTCGATTTGCACTGTATGTGGCTAGCTACCTTCGTTCGAGCTCAGTGGCTGAAGTTCTTCTGAACTATTTAGTGGTTACACGTACACCTACCACCGCCACTTTCGTTTTGCCCAGCGAACGATCAGTGAAGTTTGGCAAAGCGCGCTTGCATGTAAGATGCGGCAAACCAGAGCCGTTAGTTTGCCTTCGTTGTGTGGACGCTCAAATGGACGTGCGGCCAATATAAGAAGTTCGTCCTTGTGCCGAAGCTTTCGTGCCGTGGAGAAGCTTGTTCTGATTCGGTGCACAACTGCAAAAGTGTTTGGATCGACGTGTGCTCTTACTAGTTTCTGGAACGCAAGGATATTCTTCTACAAGATCCTTGTAGAATGCATGAATTTCTTAGAAAAAAAATGTTTTTCGCCTCTTTTTTGTAAGGGCATATGATTCAGAACCAGTCTCGACATGGAGAAACGATCGATCTTGTACCGTTTGTCAAGGTGGTAACATATCTCAGCTGTCGATATGGTTGCTGCCTTGGACTGATATGGACCATATGAACAGCTCAGGACAGGTTTTACAGGGACCGGCCGGCGGCCTGCCGGGGAGTGTGGAGAACACAAACCACACGACCCGATTCACAGATCCTTTTGGACGCTTGTGTTGTGTGGACCTCGAGCACCGCCGCCGCGTTGTGGCCTGTGGTTCTCTTACTCTTGCAGCATTATTGTGGCTGGATCGGGATTGTTTTAAAAAGATGCTTCTGTAGGGCAAAAGGAACACGAAAACCTTTGATTGGCTCTTGCATTGTTGATGATTGTTCTGAACGGATCAAAAATTTACGGATCGGTTTTCAGAAGGCAAATCAAAGTAAGTGTTGGTTCATGTTTCTTTTCTTCTCCCGAGTGAAAAAGAGAGTACTATATCGCAACCATACTGTCACACTCACATTTCAGCATGTTTTGGTGAATGTTTCGCCTTGCATCAGTTTTATGCCTAAATACTCTCACTTTGCACCACCTTTTAGCACTGAATGGTATAGAGAGGCCTTAGACCCACATGACAGCCGCATAAAAGAATGTTCATGCGGTGCAATGTAAGGTTTCTTGCCCTAAAACCTTCGCAAAGTCAAAATTGACAATATGGCTCCAAAACGTGATGTTTCATGCAATTTAATCAAAAAGAAGAGAGGACACGCCTTGAGTAAAATTTACTTATAAAACTTTAATCAAATCTCCAGTTCAATTCTACAGTTTTTGCCCTTCTTTTTAGACAACTACGTACGAAGGTAACATGGAGAAACTGGTGCCCCCGATGGGCTATTTATTTTTTGGGACAATGGAGATTTGACCATAATATTAGACTCTAATTGTGAAACAGCCATCAAGATTTTGCAAAATCACACCACATATTTTCTTCACGTTTTGCAAGACGCCACAGTTTTTTTTTTGGAAGTTTGTGATGAAGACGCAAAATATTTTGCAAGATCACCATAGATTTTGTTGAAAACTGTGGTAAAATCGCACATTTGAAAATTAATGGTTGTTTCATTTTTTTTGAGGGGAGGTTGCTCCAAAGTTTTTTTTTTTGTTTTTTGAGGAGGTTGCTCCACAGTTAAACTTTAAAGGGAAAAGTCCATTTGACCTCCCTGAATTATTATAGGAGTTGCAACTTTTCCCCTGAACTATAAAACCGGGTAACCAGACTCTCTCAACTCATCTAGTCGGTTCAAGTTTCCTCCCTCGGCGGTTTTCAGAGTGGTTTTATCCGACGTGGCACAGTAGGTCCCACCTGTCAGATGCCACGTCACTTTTTCTTTTCTTTTCTTTTTTCCCTCTCTTCTTCTCTTTCTCCCCGCGGGAACAGGTGCTCGTCGTTCAGGACTTTCGCGGCGACCACGGGGTCGTCGTCGTCGCCGCCGTTGAGCATCCTCTCGCCGGCGCAGAGATCTCAGAGGAGAGAGGAAGATAACAAAGGGGGAGAGGAGATGACAGTCTCCTCGTCCGTCAAGCTCGCCGGCGGCACGCTGTCGGTCTGCGGGCGGACGGTGCTGCCGCGGCGGGGGGAGCGGTCGACGGGATCTTCATCGGCGCCGACTTCGCCGAGCCGGACGCCCGCCACGCCGTCTCCCTCGGGACCCTCAGGTTCGATCTCGATTCTCGAGTCTGAAGAGAGCACGGGCGCAAAGATGCGGAACTTTTCCCCCTTTCCGTGGTTCGTTCGTTCTTGCCGATTCGTTCGCGCATTTGACTCTGTCTCCTTTTGCGATTGGTTGAGCAGGGGCGCGCAGTTCATGGCGTGCTTCCGGTTCAAGCTCTGGTGGATGGCGCAGCGGATGGGGGACAAGGGCGGCGACATCCTGCACGAGACGCAGTTCCTGCTCGTCGAGTCCAAGGGCGCCGGTGCCGGCGGCGAGGACGCGTACGTCGTCTTCCTCTCGCTCGTCGAGGGCGCGTTCCGGGCCAGACTCCAGGGCGGCGCGGGCGACGCGCAGAGCGGAGAAGCCGACACGCGGGCGCGGTCCTTCCAGCACGCTCTCTTCGTGGGCGCCGCGGAGGCCGACCCCTTCAAGGCCATTGCCGGCGCCGTCGCCGCGGCCAAGTCCACGCTCAAGACGTTCCGGCTCCGTTCCGAGAAGAAGCTCCCGGGCATCGTTGACTACTTCGGCTGGTGCACGTGGGACGCCTTCTACCAGGACGTCACCCAGGAGGGCGTCGAGGCCGGGCTGGCAGTCATCGACGACGGCTGGCAGTCCGTCGGCACCGACCAGTCCGCCGCCGACGAGTCGGCCGGCGAGGAAAAACCGCCCCTTCTGTCTCGGCTCACCGGCATCAAAGAGAACAGGAAGTTCCAGAGCAACGACGACCCGGCCGCCGGCATCAAGACGGTGGTGCGCGCGGCGAAGGAGAAGTACGGGCTCAAGTACGTCTATGTCTGGCACGCCATCACCGGCTACTGAGGCGGCGTCCGCCCCAGCGCCGCCGGGACGGAGCACTACCGCTCCAGCATGCAGTATGCTCGATGAGAATGAGAAGAAGAGAGGGAAAAAAAAGAAAAGAAAAGAAAAAGGTGACGTGGCATCTGACAGGTGGGACCTACTGTGCCACGTCAGACAAAACCACTTTGAAAACCGCCGAGGGAGGAAACTTGGACCGACTAGATGAGTTGAAGGAGTTTGGTTACCCGGTTTTATAGTTTAGGGAAAAAGTTACAACTCCTATAATAGTTCAGAGAGGTCAAATGGACTTTTTCAACTTTAAAACTGTGCTTTTATCCGGCTCGAACCAAGGCTTGATAAATTCGCGGAAAGTCTATTGCTAATCCTAGCCCATCCAGCCCATTAGACCCACCAAGACCGGAAGTCAGAAGAAGAGACGACTGGCTTAGGTTCAAAAAAAAAAAGAGACGACTGGCTTATCCCCTTCGGGGCATCGGCTCTTCTCGCCTAAACCCAGCCTCTCTGTGGATCCGCTCGTCCTCGCTCCTGCGCGCATCCCGCTCCCTCCATGGCCAGGCTCGGCACGGGCACGGGTGCGCATCCCGATACGCCCTTCCAGGCCCTGTCGGTCCGGCCGCTCGCCTCCCCTTTTCTCCCTGCCCGCTCCGGTACTGGTTTAGATCCCCACCGCTACCTCCCTCCTCTCCCCCCTGCTCGTTAATCGAACAATTGATCGCTGTAATTGGATTTTAGCTTGGTTACTGGCTTGTATGTTAATTCTTGCGAGATCAATTTCCGTGGATTCTTGCAGTAATCTGACGTGTTATGCTGCATAGGGAAGTTCAAACCCACGGATTATTTCGTGCTAGCACATCCTAGCGTAGGGCCCAATAATGTGCGGAAATGCACAATTTTCATGGTTACCTTAGGCTTTGGTGTCAGCTGACCAGCTCCTTGTCAGAGTACCAAGCTCCACACTACAAATGCTGAGTAAGCAGCATGAGCATGCTTCTGAGTTTTCAAGAATTTTACCAATCAAAATTCAATCCAAAAAGTTGAGACAAACTTTAAAGGCTGATATGTTCAGTGACTTTAAATTTAAAACCGGGGTTGTATCTATTTTGGTCGGGATCGCTGCACGGCATCCCATTTATGTACAGCCGGCTAGTTCGACTAAAATGGATATGTTGGACGTCTCTCACAAGTCACACCTTTTATAAAAGGTCGACTGCACGCAAATGTGCTTAACTATTCAGCCGTCAACATATTTTTCCTTCGTTTGCTGTGACAGTTGTGCCACGCTTTTGCCAATTGTGTGTAACACCTGCACGCCCAAAAGAGCAGTTTTCTTTGCTCGAGTATGTATCACATCGATGAAAGCTGGCCATGCATGGTGTTGGACGCATCAATTTTTTTAGCATGCTGTTGAATTGTGTTGGAGTCATTGAATATTTGTAGCAGAAACTGCAGTACACTGAACTAATATCTTTATTATATTAGTATATACTTTAGGACCCTTCCCCGGACCCTGCGCAAGCGGGAGCTACGTGCACCGGGCTGCCCTTTTTTATTAGTATATACTTTAGCTATGTTTGTTATCCGCATTATGAAGAAGTATAATGGTATTTGATTGGCCCTGCCATTGCTACTGCTTACCATATCTTGTGACGTCGGTGGCCGCAGCCTGAAATGCAACCACGATAACATTGTGGTTCTGCATACTTTGGGTTGTTTCCGTGTGGTTATTGCTGTGTTTTTAGGTTTTCTCAGTGTGGTTACTGCCGTTAAGTTCTTCATGTGGTTTTAGTGTGGCTAGTGCAGTTAAGTTGTAATTTAAATCTTGCGTGAATGATATGATCTAAATTTGTTTCTTCACATGGAACTACCTAGTTTGCTATCTGTTGGGCTAGCTTTAAGGGGCAGCAATACAAACTTTGGTAGTTTCGGCTGTAATAGAGGGTTACCAAGTTCCTAATGTGATCGTCACATAAGATTTTGTGTGTAGCTTACAATTGAGGTCAATGTTCTAGAACCGTGCCGATATGATGCTCCGTGGTTGCATTTCTGCAGGGAAAGTGAGAGCTCCAAAGAGATGCTATCTTATGTCAAGTAGACTGGCCTGGGTGGAAGATGAGCTCATGGCGATAGAAAAGTATGACTTCTGCTACTGTTATGTTGATGTTAAGCTCTTGGCACTTGGCAGTGCTTTCTTATCATGACATTTAGCAATAGCCGTAGTCATTGGTCTAGATACTGCATTGGGGATTTACTGTAATCTCTGTTGACCTACTAGTTGATACATTGAACTGGACAACTAAGTAACTAACTTGCCTAAAACCTCGACCAACCTAGGAGGAAATAGGTGGCTTTAAATTTAGAAGACTTCATGGGTGGTCAGGGTATACACCCACATGCTTAACCAACTGAGCTAGGCTCAGTTACCTAGGAGGAAATAGATAACTAACTTGCCTTACGTTTTATACAATGATTTGTCTAATAACCTCTCAAACTTAAAGGTCACAAGAGCAAAGTTCAGTAAAATCAAAGAAAAGGGCACCTTTGAGGCGTGGGAAGATATACCCACAACTATCTGTGCCAGAGCACATTCCAAGACCATCTTATGTTGGTTCAAAAGAATTGCCAGAACTATGCAATGTGCGCCAAATACATGATGCTGAAGGTATTGCTGGAATGAGAGCTGCTTGTAAACTTGCTGCCCGTGTTCTGGACTTTGCTGGGAAATTAGTTAAGGTAAGATCTTTTCTTTTCTTGGATGGCTAATTATTTCCGTTCTCTCCAGTCAATCGTTTTATGTACATATGGAAATAACATATAATTAATTTAATTTACATCGCAGCCATCAATTACTACAAATGAAATTGATGCAGCAGTGCACAATATGATAATTGAGGCCGGTGCTTATCCTTCTCCTCTTGGCTACTGTGGATTTCCTAAAAGTGTTTGCACATCAGTAAATGAGTGCGTCTGTCACGGGATACCGGATTCAACACAGCTGCAGGTGAGAATGAAACTTGACTCTTCCCAGCTCTATGCACTATAGCACCAAAGTACCTTTGGATTAACAAATGTTCCTTCTGTTGCAGAATGGAGACATTATAAATATTGATGTCAATGTGTTCTTGAATGTAAGCAATCTCTTAAATTGTGCACAGATTTGTTACGTTTGGCATAATCGAATTCTGGCGACAGGTACCCAATTCTTAACAAGTTCATATATTCCTCAACAGGGACACCATGGGGGTACCTCCAGAACATTTGTATGCGGACAAGCCGATGAATCTATCAAGCATTTTCTGAAGGTAATCCATTGTTTGTGTGTGAGATGGTTAATCCAGAACTCAAATAGCTGCCCTAGCTTTTTCTTCCTATGTAATATTGTCATGCTTATGTGCAGTGGCGCATCAGATTTACACCAACCTATGTAATGTTAGTTCTAGTTTAGAAATCTTGTGAAGCCAAATGGTTCAGAGGTTTTCCACCTTTGTTGTATAATTTGTGCTCTTTGTTTTGTGTTTTGTTGATCAAACGATATACTGTAACATGCACGGATGATAATTAATTCTTGTATTGCATCAGGCAGCTGAAGAATGCTTGGAAAAGGGCATTTCTGTCTGCAGGGATGGCGTAAACTACAGAAAGATTGGCAAGAAAATAAGGTACTTTTTTTTTTTGGTTATGTTATGGGAATTCAGAACGCCGAAGTATTTACTTGCTGGTTGTATTCAAGTTTGTTACCTATAAGAAAATGCAAGAAAAATGACCAACATAATCTAATAATCAGTCACTTTGGGCAACTAAAAATAAGACTGTCCGATTGTCACCAGTGCCTGTTCTATACTCTTAATGCAGGAAATCTTTATTCAACTCTAATTGGTCTCCATGATCCTGTCATTAATTGAATCTATCAAGCTAAACTTTTCTGAACAACAGGAGTTTTCTTCCTTGATGATTTGGCATTTCCACAGTGGAGTTGAGAAAATCATTCATAGTTAGTTACATTCAATTAAAGATTGAGTTGAATTGTAGAACTCAAGAAAAGAAATGTCCCTTTACACTTAATAAATAAGCTTTGAGCTTAAATGGCTCAAAGTGATTATAAACATGAAGTATATTCACCAATGTAATCTGATTTGTCCGCTGAACTATGTATGGCATCGATTTATGTTACAACACATTATAGCAGGGCTGAGGCCATCACTTTGTTCTCAGCACTCTACATCTTCCTTGGTGAAGATTTTGGGTTCATTTGCGACTTTAGTTTCTTTTGAGCAGTCATTTTCCATTATTACCAGCTCTTTATCTCTTTGGTCGCTTAAATAATTGTTGTTTTACACAGAACGGCAGGGGAGTCGCATATCTTTTTTTTTCTAAAAAAATAAAAGAGTTTGTATGCACGGACCTAAGGAGCTACATCATCGAAAATTACTCAGCCAACTATCAAGGGCAATTTTCAAACTAGGTTTGGCCCATAGAGAAACCTTGGAGCCTTCATCCATCTGTTTTGAGAAAGAGTGCCACCATCAAAGATTATGCCATTACAATAACACCAGATGGTCCAACTGGCCACAATGATCACCTCGCTGTTAAGAAAAACATAAGAAACAGATGTAAAATGCATCTGATTCTGCTAAACATGCGTATATGACTGATTCTGCTTTTCTCATTTGTAACGCATCTGATTCAACACATGGATCATGTTTTGTTTTTCACTATTTCAGTAAGCTTGCTTATTTTTACGGCTATTATGTGGTGGAACGCTTCGTTGGACATGGTATTGGAACTATGTATCATTCTGAGCCACTTATCCTACATCACGGTAAGTACCTTTTGTGACATTCACTGCTTTCGATTTACCTTACTATAAACATTTACTGCATAGAACTAGATTTACAAGCTTCCGTTTGGATATCCTAATATTTTAGTTTTATTGCACTTCCTGTTAGACAAAGTTTCTTGTTTAATCTGACAACACATAGTTAACTTAGGATGCCTTTTCTTTTGTTGTGTCTTAAAACCAGCAAGGTTGGAATAAGAAAAACAAAAATGGTTGTTCTGTCATATGTCCATCCATCTTAGTACGAACTTTGTCAATCTTGGCTCCAATATTATGATGTAAGAATGCATTACTTTTGGGCATACTTTAGACTGAGAGTTATATGTTTTGTAGCCAACGAAAACTCAGGGCGGATGGTTGAAGGTCAAACATTTACTATTGGTACGTGCTATCCCTCGTCCATTCAATTGTGAGATTCCTATTGATTTTCTTAAACATGTTTATGAGGTTAAAAATTGTCAAAAAGAAAATAACATGAGTTCGGAACATTTTGATAAATGGGCATAGTAAATAATCCTAAAAGCTGTTGGTATTATTGCATATTATGTGGAATTTTGATGTCAAAATTAAACAATATTGATCGAATTCTGCAGAACCTATACTTACGATGGATAAAACAGAGTGTGTTACATGGGAAGATGGATGGACAACTGTTACTGCTGACGGAAGCTGGGCCGCACAGTTTGAGCATACCATACTGGTCACTAAGACTGGTGCGGAAATACTGACAAAACTTTGAGTTTTTCTCTTGCTGAATGAGAAGTGAGCCATTTACTGCCAGAAACAGATAGTTATGCAGCAGCATAGGCCTCAGCCTTAACATCCAGAATCGCTGCCGAATGTCTAAAATGTCCAAGGTATTCTTCCTTGTGACCTGAGATCTGATTTCTTTCTATACCAGTACATTGATATTCCATTCATTTAATAGTTTTGAGGTCTGTTGCAGGCCACGTATGGGGGATAGTTGGGTTGGGGGCATACACGTGCATTTCGTTGCCGTCAGGACTGTCACCTGCTAGTTGCTGTAGTGATGCTTGCCGAGGGGAAGTCCTTTTCTAACACATCCTTTACTAATGAAGCTTCTAAAAAGATATGTTGTATATAGATCAGTTTGTCGGTAGTAGACATTGTTCCAAATATTAGATGGAAATTTATGCTTGTTATCTGATATGGATGAACTTAAGGCATGTCAGCTACTCAGCTTTATTTTAAGCCAAAGCATGCACCATATTGTCGCAATACATCATCCGGTTTCCTGGATCTGCAGTTGTTAAATCTCACTGTCTTGATATGTTAAATGATAAATCTTGCAACATATTATGATCAGAGTCACGGCTTCATTTGCATAGAGTACTAAAACATGTCAGTTTCCTCCTTTGAGTTGAGCTTGCTGGAGCTTGGCTTAAAGTTGACATATGTGCAAGAGATATTTTTATTTCAACAGTAGCTCAGTGGACCAAATGTCATGCATTTGGAGTTTACAGCACCCACTTGAGAAAATCATGCGTACAAATGTGGTTGAGCCTCTTCGTAACAACCGTGCATCAGTACATAATTTTTTTTTCTTCCGAGCCTGACTGTTCCATGTTTTTCCAGAAACTAGGAAATACTTGGATGATAAGTTTGTTCCTCTCAAACAATTCTTCTAGATTATCCTAGAATGCAAGTCTTTCCATTGAACAATATGCACAGCCATTTTACCAGCAGACAAATGTTCACAAAACTGGTATGTTGGATTCGTAAACACCTAGATAGGTAGGACTACTCATGGAGACAACATCAGATTTGGACATCTGTGTGGTAGAGTTGTATTGCCTATGATGCTGGTTGGAGCAGATCTAGATGGCCTCAAATGTGGACGATTGCCTTTTTTTGGTATAAATATTGGTTACTTTGGTTGACTGACTTTAACAGAAGTCGGGCCTAACTAAATCCTTATTTTTTCTAAAGAAAGAAAGAAAGAAAATATAGGCCTACACAACTGACCCCGTTCCATATGATACTTTTACCTTAAAGGAATACTCCATCCGGTTTTAAATTGTTCACGTTTGACCATTTTTAGTTACGTTTGACCATTTGTCTTATTCAAAATATTTTAAAAATCATCATATATTTTGTTATGATTAGTTTCATCACTAAAAGAAATTGAAATATAACTTATAATTTTGTATATTTAAGCTAATATTTTGAATAAGACGAATGGTCAAACGTAACTAAAAAATAGTCAAACGTCAACAAATTAAAACCGGAGGGAGTATTTTTGAGTGTTTTATTGAATAGTATTTACAAATCTTGTTGGTCTATTTTGAGAATAATTTCTGCAACTCTCTGTAAGTTGCACTTGTCACCGAAGTAACTCAGATTGTATATTTGATGGACACTAGAAATGTGGACTAGCGTCTTATTTTAACGTATATATAGAAGAGAAACCTCTCTTAGGCTTCCTTTGGAAGCACAGGGGCATGCACCCGGGGCTGGCCTTACCAGCCAGGGAATTCCCTGCACACTCCCACCCCGAGCGCACGACCCCGGCGCTAATTTCTCTGCCCCGCCAGCCTTTGGTAGCCACAGGGGAGGCCCACCAGGGAAAAATTAGAATATTCGAGAAAATGCCGGAAAATTCAAGAAAAATAGAAAAACGTGTGCAAAACTTCCAAGTAAACTCAAAATGTGCTCTAAAAATTTAGGAAAATACCCAAAAAAATTCAAAAACTTCCAAGTAAACTCAAATCTGTTAGAAACAATATTCGTAATAGGAGCCATAAACACAAGAATTTCACAAAGAGACTTTTGTTTCATCAGTACATATATCCAAAGTTGCATCTGTTAAACTGAAAAATGTGCCCTAAAAATCAGAAAAATACCCAAAAAATCACCAAAATTCTGTAAGGCAACAATACTAGTGAAAGGAGCCATAACACAAGAATGTCAAAGGAAATCTGAGTTCCATAGTACATACATCCAAGGCTGATAAGCAAGGTTTAATCTTTTTTTAAAGAGAGAAACTCAAGTGAATCCCTGACTTTATGCCACTAGGCTACTAATATGTTGCTACTAACATATGATTCTTACATTGCTGGTCATAAGTACCCCAAATGCAACTCATGCAAGGAAGCACTACCACCTAAATGGCCTCACTTGTAGCTAAGTTACATCCTAGTACCAGCAAGGACAGAACTGACAAACAAACATGTGAAGTAGCAGCGCCTGCAATGCCCGGTGAGGCGAACAATGGTCCAATGTCTCCTAGCAACAATTGGTATCTGCAATGTGGATTGACAAAAGCATCAGAAAAAGAACAGCAGCAGCAGGTAGCTCCTAATAGGTAGCATATATGTACATGTTCAGAGCAGATTCAAAGTAGACTTGAAACGTGATTACAATCATGTGAACAATAATCCGCAACTCATGATGGAATGCCTCTGGTGACTTTTACGAGCATCTGAGCTCACTGCTCACAGGAACTAATGAGCTTATGTCACAGCTAAAGCTGATTTGGGTAGGTGACCATGAGCAGTAAAATTTTCCAGCATACCAAACAAACAATACTGACATGTGCAGTTTCTACAAGCAAATTTACAAGTGAGAATTAGGGAAAAGTACCTATGAAGTGTATTGTACTCCTCCCTGGCTGAATATGTTGGTGTTCTTCAAAGAAAACAAAAATAGACATGTCACTGGTATTCTTCGACAGAATAAGTTGCAGCAGAGTAACACTGATATGGTTCTTTCACTTCAGAACCAGACAGAGACAACACTGCTAGTTGCAGAGCAATGCCAAGCAGTGAATAAAGCAAATCTCAATTAGCAAGATGGATAATGACAGTTAATCAATAGCGCTATTATTAACTACCAGAAGTAGCACATCTGGATCAATCAGTGTATATCTTTGAGCCATGTCAATACCAACGGCCCTCTCTATTTAGATTGTATATTTGTGCAGTTGTTTAGATTCTTTTCGTAGCATAACCAATACTCTAGCTGTTGTGCCAACTAACTAAACCCTAAACCCTACATCGGGTTATGCCTTTTTTGACACTGTTTTAGTATTTGCTCAATACTGTCTATAAATTCTTCTGGGAATTTGAGAGTACACATGCCATAAACTGGAATTGATGTTAAAACCGATTTAATCAACTGCAATCTTCTAGAATAATATAAGAATCTTGAGCTGGCAGTCAGCACTTTTTGAATCCTGCTAATTATCGGCTCATAGTGCCTGACCAGTGGTTTAACATGAGTATAAACTATTGGTTAATTCACAGTGCCGTAAAGTTTGCTGATAAGAACATGTCAGGTCCATTTAAAGTAAGCAATGTGTTATGCCATTCAAACAAGTGGGAAAAGCTCAGATGGTGATAGGAAGAAACTGCACATATGAGATGATACCTTTGTCAAACAGTTGATACACACAACAAGTATCTTCTCATCATCACTGATCAATAGGGGTACTATAAACTGCGTGCGAACCAAATATCATTGAAGTCCTATTATTGTAAATTACACAAACGAGAAAGGAGAATAGTAAGAGAATATTTGTACAGACAGCAAGACATCTGAAAGGATCATATTTTGCCAACAGAACATTCAAGCATTGGTTTCCTCATTGCTATCTGTTCAGAGCTCCATCGATGGAACATGACACATAACGGAAACATTTGTTCAGAGTTTAACAGCGAAGAAAAGACCCAGTAGCAAGAGGAGTTCAGGGATTAGGGGAACTAGAACCAGAAAAAAAGACAGACAGGTTACATCAGACACACTATCATTCAAAATCACTTTGATAGCAAGATACGCGCCGCTAAGAAGATCAGAACAGGAACATCGGAACATGACACATTATAACCCTAGATGAGGAAAGAAGAGAGAGAGGGTGAGGGAGAGAGTGAGAGCTCACAGCAATAGACGTCGTCAACGAAGACTTCTTGTTCTTGGGCCCGGCTTGCGGATCTTGAGCTTCCTCGTGTGAGATCTAGAGAAGGCGGCGGCGGATTCGTCGTCAGAGAGAGAGAGAGAGAGAGTGAGAGAGAGAGAGAGAGAGAGAGAGAGATCACCTTGACGACGAGCAGACGGTCGAAGTCGATGCCGGCGTCGAGCGTCGTCGCGTGGAAGGAGGAAGCGGAGGAGGAGGAGGAGGAGGAGGAGGAGGAGGCGGACGCGGCGTCGCAGAGAAGGAGGAGGCGCTGGCGGCGTCGTCGGGGAGGGTGGAGGCGAGCGCGGCGTCGTCGGGGAGGAGGCGGCGGGCGCGGCGTCGCGTGGAGGAGGAGGCGGGCGCCGTGTCGTCGGGGAGGTAGGCGGCGGGCGTCGAGCGAGACGGGGAAGAGAGCCGGGTTGCGAGCCACGCCTCTGAGGACGCGGATTTCTTCCCCGTCGAAACCGGTCATCACCGGGGCAATTTTACCCTGTCCACGGGCCTTCCAAAGGCTGAGGAATTCAGCCCGGGGTCAATTTCCGCGTGGCCCGCGTGGCCCGGGAAATGGCCGGGTTCCCCGCCGGGAATTGGGCTCCCAAAGGAGGCCTTATGGTTGGGAGTGTTACGTGGAGCATATGTATTTGCGGTTTTGCTTTGCCAAATTTCAAATTTGATGTGCTCGAGAGTCATCAGTATCTTTTGTCCCTAGGCATTACTACTACTACAAGTTCCAAACCTGAACCGTACATGTCTGTTCCTCTTTCGGTCTTTCCTGGAATGGCACCTGCAGTTAACTGACCGCAGGACCTGAGCTGTTGTCTGGAGTATGGTGTCGCACGAACATCTGTTGCAGTATTTTAGCAAGTGACATGTATTCACCAAAGTACAATGTTAACATAATGAGCCTATGAATATTCAGGGTACCAGACAGGGCCCGAGCCTTCCGGCTCTGTTGGATGTCGTCGTCTAGTACTCATCTCGTGCGTGATAACGTGAGCTCGCCAACAGCAAGTTTCAACACCAGCCATGGAAATTGAAGGCGTCAAAGTGGGTGCGAGTGCGTGGGCGTTCGCCATGCCAAAACAGCTTGCTGAGGTCAACATTGTTGTACCGCCTCCTCTTTTTTGAACGCTTGTTGTGCCGCCTTTTGTGTCCTCCACCTTTTCTGGGTTTATGCTTACGTGAACTTTTCCCCTTTCTCATCGGTTTTATTCCGTAGGATCTGCATTATAAGCTCAGTGCCTTACAAAGTAGGAGAAAACGCGGAATCACCTTTATCTTTCTCGCAATTAAACAACCACCAAATATAAATAAACATTCCACCAGAATTTTGAACACTGTTCCATCATTTTCCCTCCTTTGCACCTATGTAAATCATGCTAATCTTGTGTCCACAATAAATTAACATGCATTAATTACGATCATAAAAATACCCATGGAGAAAAGGGAAACGGGGAACCTTGCAAACTTGAAAAATTTTACTATTGTGAAAGTGTAACTGTCGTGTGACCGGGGCAACCTCCACAAATACCAATCCAGGTGGCTCAGTCTCACCGGCTCACTGCTCCCTGGTCCCAAATATCCCACAGCTAATGAAAGCTCAAGGAGAAAGGGTCATCAGTCACCGATCACCAAATCAACCCCAGAAAACACCAGCAACCAAGAAACAAACAGCCCGTTCTAGATTCACTAACAGGTCCATCGCCAATCACCCACCCGAAAATCCCCAAATCCCAACCCACATCATCCATCCGTCTTTCTCCCCCGACACCACACCACACTAACCTCCACTCCACTCCGGGGCCAGCAGCACCGGCGCACACGCAGCAATCTGGCTGCTGCGGAGGAGATTCCCGGAGAAAGCGAGCGAGTGCGCATCGAAAGCAGCGAGCTTTGCCAAAAGAAGGCGGTTCCCGGACACCAGCAGGCGCAGGAGCTGCAGAGCACACTCACTCCCAATGGGGAGCAGGAGCAGGGGAGGGAGCGGCGGCCGCGGCTTGCTCGTTCCCCTCCTCTCGCTCCTCCTCTCCCTCCAATTTTCTCTTCGCTGTAAGCTCTCTCTTCCCTTTCTCTAGAGCTCGGCGAATTCGTTTTGGAGTTAGAATTTTGATGCCGCCGTGCTGCTCTGTTTCTTGCGCGATTGCTAATGCCGGGTTGTGGTGTCTGCGGCTGCAGGCTCGTCGGCGGCAGGGGGCGGCGGCGGTTCCGGGTCTGGCGAGCCGTACGTGGGCGTGACGATCGGCACGGCGGTGACGAACCTTCTGTCGCCGACGGACCTGGCGGCGTTCCTCCGCGCGCAGCACATCACCCGCGTGCGGCTCTACGACGCGGACCCGCGCATCCTCTCGGCGCTGGCCTCCTCCGGCGTGCGCGCCATCGTGGGGGTCCCCAACGACGAGCTCCTCGCGCTGGGCTCCTCCCCGGCGACGGCGACGGCCTGGGTGGCCCGCCGCGTGCTCCCCTTCGCGGGCGCCAACTCCAGCAGCCCGGGCCTCATCTCCGCCATCGCCGTGGGCGACGAGGTGCCCACCGCGCTGCCGTCCGCGCTTCCCGTCCTGCTCCCGGCCATCCAGTCCCTGGCCGCGGCGCTCGCCGCCGCCAACCTCTCCTCCATCCCGGTGTCCACGCCGCTGCCCTTCTCCGTGGTGCTCGACCCGTTCCCGCCGTCGCAGGCCTACTTCAACCAGACCCTGGCCAAGTCCTTCCTCCTCCCGCTGCTCGGCCACCTCGCCAATACCTCGGCGCCGCTGATGCTCAACCTGTACCCGTACTACGCGCTGATGCAGGGCAAGGGCGTGGTCCCGCTCGACAACGC
The DNA here is from genome assembly GCA_012490785.1 of Eragrostis nindensis. NCBI lineage: Eukaryota > Viridiplantae > Streptophyta > Magnoliopsida > Poales > Poaceae > Eragrostis > Eragrostis nindensis. The sequence continues at coordinate 1,243,190 of JAAXCT010000093.1, forward strand.
GCTGTTCCGGCCGCTGCCGCCGTCGCTGGAGATGGTGGACCCCAACACGCTGCTCCACTACAACAACGTGTTCGACGCCATGCTCGACGCCGTGCAGGTCGCCGTCAGGAACCTCGTCAACGCCACGGCCGGCGTGCCGGTGCTGGTCACCGAGACCGGGTGGCCGTCGTACGGCGACCGAAGGGTGGAGCCGTACGCGACCAGGGACAACGCGGAGGCGTACAACTCGGGCCTCATCAAGCACGTCATGGAGGACAAGCCCGGCACGCCGATGCGGCCCGGCGCGCAGGCGCAGGCCAGCGTGTACATCTACGAGCTGTTCAACGAGGACCTCCGCCCGGGCCCCGTGTCGGAGGCCAACTGGGGCCTCTTCTACGGCAACGGCACGCCGGTGTACCTGCTCCACGTGTCCGGCGCCGGCGGGTTCCTGGGGAACGACACCACGGACCGCACGTTCTGCGTGGCGGCGGACGACGCCGACGAGAAGGCGGTGCAGGCGGCCATGGACTGGGCCTGCGGGCCCGGCCGCGCCGACTGCACGGCGATCCAGCCCGGGCAGGGGTGCTTCCAGCCCAACGACGTGCGCAGCCACGCGTCGTACGCGTTCGACGCCTACTACGAGCTGCAGGGCAGGGCCGCCGGGTCGTGCTACTTCCAGGGCGCCGGCATGGTCACCACCACCGATCCAAGTAAGTAGTACTACAGTTTCTCGCTTTGTTTTTTGTTGGCGAATCGAATGCAGGCGTTGATCTTCCTCTTGCGAATCATCCTTATTTTCTCTCTGGTTGGTTTCGTCGAGCTGTCGGTGATTTAGCATTGTCTAGTGAATGTTCTCTGCACATGCTAGTGCGTGGTGACGGTGTGTGAGGCTCGTGGCACTTCTCTAATCGTTTCCGTTTGACAAGTGACTGATGTTTAGACTCCGTCTTCGAGGTTTGTTCACCTGTCCTGTAGTTTTTGCGATCCCTGCAACCAGTGGGGTGTCCCTGGCTGCATAGTGCCGGACAAATGCCGTAGGTCAGTGGGAACGCTGCCTGGGGATTTCGGCGTGGATTCGAAGTAGGAGCGACGCCGTTGTCACGCCTGGAAAGCAGATGGCAGCCATTCATGAAACGGGAAGCCACGACGGAAAGTTGTTCTGTTTGTCCTTTCGTTTGAGAGCACCATCTAGCTGTAGATGATAGTACTTGAATTTCTGCGAATGAATCGATTGGTTGGAGAAAGGTTGCTTTTCATTGTAGGTAGGGCTGGCAGGAAGAGTTTAGTTGGGACGAAGAGCCATTGCTAATGCTAGCTAACCAACGAGGAGATGGGATCGCAGCAAATCAGATCATTCTTTTGGTGGCACTACATTTTTGTAGCTAGCAAAGTAGATGCAGAGTGAGAACCGTTGCCAGCCTCAGCTTTGGATCTTACCAGTCAGGTCGAGGCATTTCTCAATTTTCTCTCTCACTACGACAAATGGACACACCAAGCTCTCATCCATGAGAGCCTGCACATGTCCCGACACTTTTTTATGCTTAATTGTAGCATGAGTCCAAGTTCACGTAGGAGGAGGAAAGCTTACACACTAGAGCCGACATAAGCTGAGCTGGATCTGGCTGTAGATTTGTCTGCTGCTCTCATTGCTCAGTGTGTGGAGTAGTGTGCTGGTTGGCTCGATGGATGGGACGAGCCAGCAGCCACCCAATAGGCCAAGTACCAGGGCAGCAAAAAAGAACGCCCTTTTCTGGCATGTGAGGAGCAATGTGTTCACCTCACATGCCAAAGAGTACCTGCCGATTGCCCGATTGGACGCATCATCCCGTCATCGTGACCACCATTTCGGTTTGTTAGTAGCACATGTCATATTGGTTTGGGGAAGGGACCAGAAGGGGAGCATTTTTAACTTTCACCGTAATGTGGCGACATTGAGATTCTGTTCTCATTCTAATGAGGGATAAGCTTCAAAACGCTTAGTTTTCAGGAAACAAATTTCCAGCTTTTTGCAAAGTTACATCATGGCTAATGGTCATGTGCCTGCGGCATGCTTCAAAAGATAAAGTAACAGGGCGGTGAACTTTCCTGTTGTCCATGATTGCCTATAGACATTCCTGCATTGCATTGTTTTCTCCAAGTGCAACCTTGTGTACCTGATGGGATTTTGGCGCTGTTGCCCACCCTAGGCCTACTTTCTACCTCTTTCCAGCACCTTAGGCAGTAATGGAGAGTGTCCCGGAAAATCAATATATCGAGGTTAACAGAACCAAGAATTTCGAGCTTCCTTCCAACCAATGCCTCGAGGCAATGTATAATATCCTCCTAATGTGTTTGGCAGCAGTGAGCAGAGGTCAAGAAGAAGAAGCGGTAAGAGCAGTTAGAGAGCAAGCAGCGGCTCATCAAACCTTTCTGTTTCGGTTGAAACTACTTAACTGGCATCTTCAACTTCAAATCGACTTTTGAAACTACTTCAAACCGCACTCGGGAAAAAGAATGAAAGGATAAACGCGAGGCCATGCCATCCTAAACCGGGCGTTTCCCGAAGATTGAAAGAAAAATTAGCACGAAGGAGTCCGTCCCGGATGTAGCCACTAACGTGGTGAACCGGGTGACCAAAAGTGGCGACAAGATGGAATTCTTAGCTTCTTGCGCTGGTTCGATTCCGGCTCGCTGAAATTCTGGAATTTCATCGTCAGACACAGTTGGGGAGTTTGGCCCTGTGTGCTTCCAAACTCAATTTCGTCATGGCTGGAAGGAAGGCTTTGGCTATGAGCTCTGTATCCAGCACAGAGCATGGCATTCCTGCCTTATGGATCACGGCACTACCGTGTCACAGAAATCGCATTGAGCAGACCTAATCCATAAGGCAGTGCCACTGCACTCATGTTAGTTTGCGGTGCCGGGAAGCAGTGGCAGCAACTTCTCGGCACAGCACCATTGTCATGTGCGAAAGGGTTAGAAAATCATCTAGAGAAAAGGCAAGGATAGAAATGAAAGAAAGAGAAAGAGCAAGCAGGAATGTTTTGGATCTGGATGTCATCCAGGCTCTTTCGAAATCCTGATGCGGGATCAGGACACGGGGTGATCCATGCAAGTGGCCAGCATGCGCATGATGCTGGAGCATTGGCTGGTATGGGAGCAATATTATTGTTACCTGGACACATGCGCATGATGCTTTGCTGTTTTCTCTCAGTTCACTTCAGAGTCATGTACATTTGTTGTTCCAAAGCTAATGTGGGTGAACATGGGATGTAGGCTACATGCATTTGGTGATCACGTTCTTAGTTTTTACTTTCGATTTGCTAGCCACTTAATGACCGACTGTCGCAAGAAGCAAAATGGAGCTCTGCAGACAATTGATTGTTCTAGATTACAATTGATGTGCTCTTTTTTATAAGGGTTATAACGTTGGTGCTCGAAATAACAAAGGTTGTTCGTCAGTGGAATTAAATTTGTATTTAGGCCATTTAACATTAGAATGAACCTGGGTTTCTCTGCTGTGACGTGCCAAGAAGTATTGGCAAAACTCTAGATTTACTGCAAGTCTGCATCATGCAACATTGTTTTTCTTTGATGATTTCTGCTTTTAATGGTCGTTAGATCCTGTGGATGGACAATTTTGCACTCGTTTAATTATTAATGTAGGTGCAAACTATTAAAAGCACATGATTCCATTCGCTTTTCTTAGGCCTCAGAAAATCAAATTTCTGTCGGGTTTTGCTGAACTTTTCGTGTTAAATCATCTGTACACATGTTCACATATTTGACCGTACATGAATCGATTCGTAGGAATCGGTTAAATATTATTTCAAGCCACCATTCTTCATTTGGTGAATTCTGGAACCTCCATTCTACTCTCCTAACAAATGGGTACCTTCTCTTTTGCAGGTCATGACAGCTGCATATTTCCCGGAAGGTATATTGCTGAAACTTCTCTTTGAATTTTCATTGGCTTTGTTCAACGGACTATTATAAGTTTATAACAAGGCTATTGGTAAAAAATAGTAACAATTATTGTACGTCAACACAAGACAGGTTAGCAGTGGAAGTAATATATCATTATATGCTACTAATTTCCTTGGACCTTATGCTCATGGGCATTTCTGAACTAAAAGAAACTTTTAGTAACATAAATTACAAGCACGACTTGGTAGGATTAAGATACTTTGTTGTGGAAACATGCAAGTGATTTCAAATTTCGTTCATATCATCAAGCGTTTACAGAGATAAAAAAAATACATAATACCTTACATTATCGAATAAAAGACTTCGACTTAGATAACAATACAGCGGCTGAATAACAGTCTAGAAGAACATAGCAGCTGAAATTACCTTCTACCGGACATTCCTATTTTCTAAAATTAGTCTCATTGACTATCAAGTTAGAACTCTGTTTTCTTTTTTCGGAATTATTCTGAATAGCATAATGTAAGCACAAACTCTGCGTATACACTTTGGCTTTGCTAATGATGACCGTTATTTATTATGCAGTAAGCTACTGAGCAACGTTACCAGATCTGATGGCTCAAACAGCACCACGGGGCAGACAAGTGATGCGGAGGGATCCGCAATATGGAGATTAAGAACCGGAAGGGAGAACGGCGGGCTCTGTCTTTTCCTTCGGTTGCTTCTGAGCATTGTGGTGATTATCGTGATGGATTCCAACTTTTGGACATGATAGGAGCATGTTAACTGTAAGTTGTAACAAGATCAGAAAATTTTGGGAGGGCAAAGTTAGAGGGGGGCTTGGTCCATGTTTAGTGATTCTTTATTGTTAGATACGCATCCATTGATTAATAATTGTTTCTCTTCAGCTAATCAAATGTGTGTATGATCTGCTGAAATCTATCTACATTCCACTCTATCCCAACTTATTTGTCGACTCAACTTAATATTAGTGCGTTGGTGTACATGAAAGATTCAGGACCTCTGTTATTATGACTGAATCAGTGGCGACACTTGGGGCCCAAGATCAGCAGCACTGGCAGCGGACAGTAAACCTTTTTCATGGCAGCTTACAGAGGATGCTCCCTGCATGCTAGTCAGTCGTGTTTCAGGGAAGGACCGCACAACATCAGCATGGAGACCACAGGCTGCGTAGGAGGTGGGAGGAGGAAGCAGGCAATGATCATATGTTTCGTGGTGCATCAGGAAGAAATACGCAGAGACAAAACCGAACTCCTCAGTCATATCGTGAACGAGTGTGACACAGAACCGAACTCCTCAGGGAGAAATGCTGGCCTAGCAGAACTACAAGGTGACTACGCAGGTAGGTTCAGGCCGGGACGATGGTCAGAACCAAACCACAGTGGCAGCTTGGCTTGAGATACATGTTGGTATAGTACTCATATTTACTCGATCTATAATACCTGGCGTAGTTGTGAGGCCACATGTCACGACCCCCGATGCGCTCGATGCTGCTCGGCTTGTAGTCTTTGAGCTTGCACACGAACCGGTCCGACCGCTTCCTCATGAAGTCGTAGTCGACGGCGACGTAGCCGTTGAACGCCACGGCCTCTTGGTTCCAGATCGCGTCGTGCGTCCAGTCGGAGAAGGCGTGAGGCTTCAGCTGCGTCCAGGCGTCGAGCCAGCCCGCCGCGCGCGGGAACGGCCCGTCGGTGTCGTCGTCCCAGCTCATGTCGCCGCCAAACACGACGTTCTCGGCGCAGCTCAACGATCTTATGGCGTGCTTGGCCTGCATTATAGTATTATATGAGGATGGATGCAACTGGAACAGCACAAAACCGAACTCACTTGGAAGTGAAAAACTAGATGGCATCAGTAGGTACCTGCGCCTGACGCTCCAAGCAGTTCATGGATGCTGGTGGGATGGGACGCTCAAGCTGGGTCGTGGCCAAGCGTAACGGCTTCATCGGCGTCGCAGGATCGGGGTTGATGTCGGCTTCCAGGTAGCCTCGGCCCGTTGGCGAGTTGGGGAATTCCCGGCGAGCAAAGTTCTCAAGAGGAGCTTTGCTCAGCTGTAACAAATTTTAAATATTACTATTTTAATCTTAGTATGTTGGTTATAGTTGGTCAGACACACAGGCAGGCAAGAAAGAAAGGAACAGATGATAAATTTACCAGTAAGCAGAAGTCCTCCTCCTGCTTAGTAGCTGCCTGTTCTTCAGGGTACTCCAGTGAGTTGTGATACTTGCTCCACCATGCAGTCTTCTCAAAGATGCTACGAATGTACGGTGTGATTTCCTATGTATCGTATAAGCACCAAAATTTGAAACTCCTATGTATCATACTTCTACTGAACAACTCAAGAGCCAATGACCGAGGTGCAGGTATAATTATTCCGTCCATGAATGATGTATCGACATATAAACTACATTAAGATTTAAGGGAAACATATGCATCGCCACTTCTGGGTTATATATGCCTCGGTACAGCAGTTACCTGGAAGAAAATCACATCCGGATCATGCGTCTGCACGAGGCCGCGATGGCCTGCATTCTCTTGTAGACCACAACGTCTTCCCGGGACCAAACATTGTAGGTCATCAGCTTGATCTCTTTCTTTGGCCCCTTCATTCGAGAGACGACAAGGGAAAATGAAAAAATTAACAAGACAAGAAAAATCAACCAAACACCCATGGACCTCAGCATACTTGGTTTTCCTCCTGGATTTCGATGTAATATATGATCGGCAACCCAACACACAAAGATGGGTACAGGACAAGGATGTTAATCGTATTACCGTTTTCCCTTGCGGTGCACAAGAACTGGCCGCACGTTTCACCCACGGCCAGATCATGGTCTTCTCTCCTCCTGGGTTCCCTGGTTCTTGCGCCGCCGGGCTCGTTCAGGAGAGGCAGGCGACTGCCGATGACAATCCGGTCCTAAATCTTTTTTTTCTCTAAACCTAATAATTAACCGGCCGAAAGACAAAAAGAACGTCGTTTTGCACTTTTTCTATTTCACTAAAAGTTTTTTTTGAGATAATTCTATTTCACTATAAGTAATTTTTTTTAGCAACACTATAAGTAATTGAAAAGGGCCCACTGATTGCTAGTTCCGTGGGCCGAGCCCAACGGGTATAAAAGGAAAGCAAAGCACGAGGCGGACGGCTCTACAACTCAAATATTGGTTTCTCTCAAAAAGAAAAAAAAAACCCCTCAAATATTGGTATCGATCGTTTGCCCTACAACTCAAATATTGGTTTCTCCCAACGGAGTAAGGCTGGCTCCGTGAAAGAACTAGGAGAAAAGATCAGAGGAAGGGGAAGACCCGTGAAGGGACATGCATCTTTGCAAGAAGGGATCTTATTTTTCTAGGGGGCTTCGAGCAAATCTGGTTAAGTGAATTGTGGGGAACCCGCACCCTGATTGTGGACGGTTGGATCCTGATCTGACGGACGGGAGAGTTTGTTTGCACCATTGCACTGATGTTTCATTTGCATTGCAATTTCCCCAGTTACTAATGAATATGGTTCTCAACATCGTTATGGTCGCCAACATGCTACTTTCACCATAAAATTACTATCCTAGCGATATACAGATATAGAAATTTTATTAAAACATATGAAACTACATCCTAATTACAAGGCAATCTTGTTTTTCTTTAGATCAAACATTTTCTTTGACCATAATGTCGAAAACATGAGGTTGATGCCACTAGCTTCTTCCCATTCTTATGCTTCTTCCATCTCCAGCGCCCTTGTGCTTTCCTTCTCCATCTTTGACTCAGATGCGAGCTGCCCTGCTCCTCTCTATTTTTTTTTAGCAAACATCCAACATTGGAGAGGCATGTTGTGACATTGACATGAAGAGATTTGCATTAAGCGCCTTGTGGATGTGACAGAACATTCATCAAGGAATGACATGGCAAATTAGAGCAAACGGGAGGTCAGCTCAAGCTATTTGATCTCTTGTCAGAACTGACATCAATTTACAGAGAACTGAATATGAAATGCTCTGCATCCTACTTTGTCATGCAGTTCCAAATCAACATATGGTATGTGTTTTGATTGAAACTATGATCTATGAAGCCAGCCAATTCACAAGAATTTAAATGACAAACTCGAAATAAGTACCTTGACAGATGAATACTAAACAACACAAGGCATAGAGATAGAGGTGCATCCTATTCTGCTTTCAGAGAGACACTATAAAACGTCATGCTAACAGAAGGATTCAGGCTAGGCCGAGTCCTCGATCATGTTGTACTCCTCCTGCCTCGGCCCCTGTGCATCATGATCTATGGGGACGATGGTCAGAACCAAGCCACGGTGGCAGCTCGGCTTGAGATCAATGTAAAGATCACGAAAATCTTCATGATAATATTTCTTTCTGCTGTAGGTAAGCCCAATGTTGCTATTCCCTATCAGCTCGACGCTTCTGAGCCTGTAATCTTTCAGCTTGCAGAGGAACCGATCCGACCTTTTCTTCAGGGAGCTCTCAGGGCCGACGTGGCCGTTGAATGCCCCGGCCTCTTCATTCCACATGCCGTCGTAAGTCCAATCTTTGTCCCGAAGCTTTCTTAGCCGTGTCCAGGCGTCGCACCAGCCGGCCTCGAGAGGGAACGGCCCGTCAGCGTCGTAGCCCCAGCTCATGTCGCCCCCAAACACGACGTTCGCCGCGCTGCTCAACCCTTTGAGGGCCCGCTTGGCCTGCAGATAGCATAATGTGGCCGGACGTGGGTCAGATCAAGATTTAAACCCAGTCAATGAGTACTCCATGCATGTTTCATTTAGATTAACACACGTACTACTAAGTTTGAATTAATTAACTTTGCTTGAAAAAAATTGTGAAACTAGAATGAATAGATGGATGTGTACCTGAGCGTGGCGCTCCATGAAGTGCATGGACGTTGGAGGAGCGGGGGGCTCGAGTTGGGTCGTGGCAACATGGATCGGCTTCATCGTATTCGCCGGATCTGGGTTCATGTCGGCCTCCAGGTAGCCTCGGCCCGTCGGCGAGTTGTCGAACTTCCGACGCGCAAAATTCTCCAGGGGACGCTTGCTCAGCTGTAACAATTGTCACAGATATTACATAAGCACTGCACATGGGGTTACATTAATTACTTGGCAAAAAAGAATAATGTAACATGTGATTTGCTTACCAGCATGCAGAAGTTCTCCTGCTGTGGCGGCTTTGACTGTTGTTCGAGGTGAACAGGGCAGCTATGGTACTCCTTCCACCACGCAGAGCTCTCGAAGATGCTGCGAATGTACGGCGTCACCTCCTGGAAGAAGATCACGTCGGGATCGTGCTTCTCCACAAGGCCGCCGATGGCCTGCATCCTCTTGTAGACCACGACGTCCTCCCGGGACCAGACGTTGTAGGTCATGAACTTGATCTCCTTCTTGGGTTCCTGCAACGACTCGATCGTCAACATGAGATTCACATCTCGAGACTTTCTTAAGATTGAAAAGTGAGATCGGAATATGATGAATGAATCACCGGTTTCCATTGTTCAAATTCAGGGCTGGTATTGGTTAGGCGCTTTAACCACGACAACATCGTTTTCTCCTCCTGAGATCTCGAGGATCCCGCCGGCGGTCGCGGCGTTAACCGGAGACAGGGCTATGCTTTGCCTCCGGATGAGGAGGTCTAACCTAACTTGGCTAGGCAGATGGTGGGAGATTAATTTTCCCGGCGAAGGCAAACACCAAACATACATATTTTATACTCCTTTGAGATATTTTTGTTTTTGTTGCAAAAGATATCCAGCCAGCTATTCGCGTGGCCAATCTGCGGAGCGCATGGCCATGGCCCATGGGAAGCATAGCTGCTAATCCATCATGCGTGTATGATACTTAACCAAGTCATGCACACCTTCGAATATGGCCCACGTATTTCTTTCTTTTTTGATTCGTTCTACAATATTCTCATTTCAAAATTCTGGTTTCATATTATATGAAGGTGCGATGTTGATTTTTTCTTCTAAAATTGTGGTTGTGTTTTCAAAATTGTTCAATTAGATTTTTAAGAAATGTTGATACGATAAGGACTTTGGTTCCACAGATCAAAAAGCAAATACTGTCATTTCTGTTTTCTGCATACCTTATGTTTTATATTTACTTACGACTTTTTTTAATATACATATATAGTACCCAATAGGGCTCGCCCTCCTGTTTCATTTCAAAGTACAGGAAAATTATAGTGGCACTGACCAGGTTTTGTGAATTGCAATGGTACATTTCAAAACCAACAAAATTGTAATGGCATACATCAAATGAACTATAGCTGGCCAAAAGGGCTGGGCTAAAAGGGCCAGTCCGCGGCCCACAGATTTTGGCCCGGCCCGGCACGGCCCGTCTAACACGGCTAGGGCCGTGCTTGGGCTTGGCCTTAGGCCCGCCGTGCCGGCCCGGCATGGCCCGTGAGTCATAAGGGCCATGCCGGCCCGTCAAGGAAAATGGATACTTAAAAAAAAATTGATATGCTCAAATTGCTGAGAAGAGTGTTAACCGGATCAAGATCACCGGGTTCATCTTCACCTTCATCGATGAGAAGAGTACTGTTCGGCTTATACGCGGCATTGAACAATGTTTAGGCAGAAATAATCACACACAAGGTGCGAGTTTCTCCCTAACACTGCCCTGGGGAATGTAAAGAAAAGTGCGAGCGTGCCAGTGTACCAAAGTACACAAAATAAACAAAAGAGAAGGGAAACACAACTTTATTCATATTTCAATAATACAAATACAGTTTCCCAAGAATGTGCGCTCTGTAGCCTGCTGGCAGCGATCTGACTTGGGCGATGTGGTCTTCTTGGTTCCTAGGGCCTCGCAAAGCTCCTAGTTAATTACATCCACAAGTCCTACTTGTGGAACACCTCCGATTAAGCTGCGTGGTCGTCGTCTTCGGTCTTCGCTTCGCGTTCTCCGTGCATGTGTGTTGATGGTGGTGTAGGTGTTGGCGTCGGCGTCATCCATGGCCTCGTCGGTCCATGAGCCTTTGGTAGTGCGGCCTTCACGTCAGCAGCACCCGCCCTTGTCGTCCGGCCTCGTCGGTCACGTACGACATGATATGGTTGTAGTAGTGGGGAACATGCACGGTGTTCGCTTGGCTCGTCCGATACGGCGACTCGGCAGCGTCGTCGAAGTGAGTAGCAGAGTAGAGACTTGATGTAGATACAGGTTGTAGAACTCCATCGCGGCTTCATCATCTTGGTCATGTATACAGGGGTGCGTGTATGCACATGTATGTGTAACATATATGCGTATGCAACATGCATGTGTGCACGTGATGCACTGATGCACACATCATGTCTTGCTTCAATGGAGTTGTAGTGGCACGGCTTTGACGGCTTCGGTGACATCAGCTATCGGCAACGTCCCGCGCCACTCCGTTGTTGGCCCCGGCGACAGCGCGGCTCCTCGTCTTCACGGTGCCTCGGCGTCGGCCACGGCGACGAGGGCCTTGGTCCGACAGCGGCATCGTCTTGCACTTGACGGCGACCTCAGCAACGTGTTGTACAGCTTCACGTTGGCGTCGTCGACGTCGGCGGCGCGGCAACGGCATCGTTCTTGTCTTCGGCGCCACGTCCAGCATCGTCGCCGTGGATCGGCAACGTCGCCGTGGAGCCGCGTCATGGACATTACTGCCCATGGTTGCCGGCATGGACACGGCCATTGTCGTCGTCCTCGCCTGCCTCCGCGTTCTGGCCAAAGAGCTCCCCAGCAACCGTGAGATTGGCGTAGATGTACGGCAGGGCGGCGTCGATGTACAGCTCAGCGTGGACGGCAGGGCTTGTTGTTGATGCGAGCTTCGAGTTCCTGGTGGCGGCATGTGCGCGTATGGCGGCCTGGTGTGGAATGGATGGTGTATTTGGCGGCTTCACGTCGGCGCCGTCTTCGGCATCAGCGGCCGCTGACGTTGGGGTAGACAACGGTGGCGAGACGGTGTCGTCCCGATGGTGGCGCCAAGGACTTGACTGCCTACGGCGCCACAGCGTTGGACACAGCGACTCCTCGATGACATCTTGGTGTTGGTCCCGGCCGTGGGCCGTCAGAACTGCGCCGTCTTGTCCTTGACGATGACCTGGGCAATGGCTCCGTCTCGGCAGCGCCGCCGGCCGGAGCGCTTCTTCACGAGCGGCGTAGTAACGAACGTCGCTGGCGCCTCCATGCGTGGCCGCGGCGTGCTAGGCCACACGGAGTCGATGTCGATGGCGGCCGTAAGGTTGATGTAAACGAAGAGCAAGGCGGTGGCGGCGTGTTGGTCGAGGTGGACGGCGCTGCGTCGCTCGGTGCAGACGCAAGCCAGCTCTTGGCCGCGAGCTTGGCTGTAGACTGATGTATAGCCTTGACGGCGCCGATGTGCTGCACAACGTGGACGGCGGTGCTGCCTTGCTCGGCGCAGACGTGAGCATAGCCTTTGGCGGCGACCTTGGCAGTAGATCCTTGATGGAGAGGACAGGTCTTCGTAGTAGAGCACTTCTCCGGACAGCACGAGGGCGTGCTCCGTCGGTGCCTCTCTGTAAATGGTCGCAGCAGGCCGAGCTGCCATGGTTACATGCATCACGGGATGTGGTCACCTCGGGCTCTCATCGTCGTCGATCGATGTCCTTCACGGTGAGCTTCGTCGGCACTGCATGTGAGATACTAGTAATAGACAAAGAGAGAGATAGTAGATTAAGTACGTAGCAATAAGATAACTTGAGGAAACAAACAACAGGACGTGCGTCCATGCACACCGTCCTTGATTCATTATTATCTTAATTGAGAGAAGCAAGAATCACGATCTTGATGCTTTCTTGTGTGTATCTTCTGATAGTACTGCATGCGGCGTGAGGACGGCCTTCGGGGATGGAAACGGCACTGCTGCATCATGCATGGTGGTCGGGCTTCGTTCTCGCCTTGCCGGTGGAGGTGGTGTATGTGCGTCGCGGTCGCCGGGATGTCGATGTGGTATTGATCCTCGCTGGTGCCGTGGTGTCGCGGCTACCGGGCGTCGGCGCCGTAGTGTCACGGCCACCACCAGGACGTCGGCTCACCATGTCGATGCGATGAACCGGGATGGACGCAGGTGCTGCGGAGAGCGTCAATCTGGTCTTGATCTTCATGGGCGTCGTGGTTCACGGCCGCCAGTGTAGTCTTGATGTTCGTGGCGCCGTGGTGTGTTGCGGCCGCCGTTCGTCGATTCGATCATTGTGGGCGTCGTGGTGTGTTGACGGCGATGGCGAAGGCGACGCCGAGCGGTTGTTGATGAAGGAAGGCGCCGGCACGTCGTGGCAGCCGTGTGGCTTCTCTATCGTCGGCCCGCCCCATGTCTTCATGGGACGCCTCTTGGAGAAGCGAATCCCTTGAGCTCTCTATCCCGTCATGGGTGGTTTAGGTCCGGAAGCGCCTCCTCTGTACCTGTGGAGTCGATAGCCTTTTATAGGCAGGGATTAGGGTAAAGCATCGGGAGGAGGCGTGCCTCCATGCGCCGCCGCTGGGTTGTTGTGCTCGCGAGATACGCGTGGCTGCCGTTCAACTCTCCGCTGGATAAGCACGGCGTGGAATGCGCTGTTGTGCTGTTGCATTCTTGTGCTTTGCTTACTTGCATTCACCGGCCTATGGGGCTAAGCAAAGACGAGCCCACGCATCAGCCAGTCTAATACGTGATCACCGCAGACCACACAAGCTCGGAGTCCTCGGCGAGATAGTCTACCGGGTGGTTTTTGATGTTTATCAGGTAGGTACTGATGGAAGGTTCCAGAGGCTGGGTGGGGCCAACGCCAAACGTGCCCCCGGCGGATAGCCCGTATACGAATACGTACTCCGTATGTGGTAGCTAGCTTCAACGGGCACATGCACGTACATGCATGTTCGGAAACTCCATTGCCATGCGCATGCTGCATGCCTAGAGTTTCCTTGCTTTTCTCCTTGCAATTTGAGTGGCACACGCATGAGCTCACATGATCATATGCATGGTTAATACCGAGAAGATTTGTACAAAATACCGTCGAACAAATGCCCCTCACCAAGTAGAGTGTGAATGCGGAGCAAATTCGCACTCGACTTGGTGAAAGTAATTTTTGACTGGCACGGCGCACTGTGATATATATGCTGCCCCTGGGACTTGCTAATTGAATGTTTGAACTTCTGTCCGTTTCTTAGTTCTTCCTTCATGCACGTAGTATATCTTCTTGACGTGCCACAACATAATATATCGCACCATGATTACCACGGCACGGCCGCTGCAGTATAATGAATTCCGCATTACTGAACTAATAACGCAGTGTTCATGTCGGGGTAGAGAGGTTGCTGACGTGCTCGTCGTGGTTGATACGTACGCTGCCGTCGCCACGTACGTACGCCCGGCCTGATTGTTGCCACGGCGATCATGCGACGACGCCGTTGGGCGGATGCCGGAGCAGCGAACAGCCGCGCACCTGGCTGGCAAAGACGGTGCGATGCCGTAGCGGCGACGAGGAAGTTGGGCTGTCGTGGTGTGGTGCAGGCCGGAGTTGTTGCGTTGCCGTCGCCATCATTCCATTGCCGATCAGCGAGAAGTCGTGCCGCTGCCACTGCACCAAGGGATCACCGAGCCGCCGTACGTTATCTCATTGCTGACGTGGTTCTGGTCATGGTTAGCAGGCAGCCACTTGACTCTTGCCAGGACGTCAATCAGGTTGCCTCAACCGCGCACTCCGAAGTAGCCGACTGTCGTAGTAGAGCGTGCAGCGTTGCATGGCCGCCGCAGGTACGGACGACAAGCTACCAAAGTGGTCACGAGGAAAATGGACCGCTGTAGTGGAGTGTGCCGAAATTGCCAGGCCGGTGCCGCCTGATGAACTGCCGCCACCGTCATTCCCTGCCGATGTAGCGAGCACTCGCCGTCGTCGGTCCAGCATGGGCTGGGACATTGACCGCTGCACAGGTTATGTTGGACGCCATGGGTGTTACAGCGCCAATCAGAACCCACGTCTCTTTCCTTTGCCGAGTAACCTGTTAGCTGCACTAAAAATGTATTATGATAGCATAAATGCTTCTGTTTTCTAGCTGCAGTCGTAGCTTCAAAGCACGCATCCAAGTCCAACAGTTTAGTCGGACTGTTGCTGCACTTATCCAAGATTTAGGGAGCCAAAGTGCGAATACGACATGAGGTTACTAGGTGGGCAGCTGTCGTGTCGCACACGAGGTTGTCAATCCACCGTTGCGGCGCTCATTAGATGGTTGAGCCGCCACTACCATTTTTCTTAGTGCTCGAGAATGACCGGTTGACTGAGTAGCAGCTGCTGGCACTGCTTGCGCCAGGGTTGTCTTGAGCTGACGTGGTGACGCGTGTCGAAGTGGCCGGCTCGCCGCCGTTCTTGTTCCGGATGAGCTTGTTGTCGCTGACGTGTTGCCGAGACACCTGGCCGCCGCCGTAGTTGTCGTGCCCATCGGATGGCCGCTGCAGCTGAACTTGTGTTGTAGTTGCCGGGCCGATGAGAAGATACCGGATAACTCCGTCCTTCGCCGAGATGACTGGGCCGTAGCTGCAGTACTCATTGAGGTCACCGCATTGATGTAGAGATACGGAGTTGCCGTAGTCGTGTATTGTCATGTCGTTGAGCTATAGAGATCGCTGAGCCGCCGTGTGACTTATGTGGAAGCAGCCGGATCGCCACCGCTCGTTTGTCAAGACGAGCTCGTCGTCTCCATGATGCCGATCGAGGCACCCGGGCTGCCACCATAGTGCTTGTCGAGCCCATCGAGTGGTTGCTGTGGTCTTGCATCGTCAAGGTTGGCACGAGGCCGTTGCCATGTACGTCCGGCCATCATGGGGTCCCGATTGTTGCCGTGGCGCTGGTTACAGCCGGGGTGGCCGTCTCTCCGTCTTGACGTGTTGAAGACTTCCCGTGTTGCCGTTGTTGCTCTTGCGATGCATGGGTTGCCGTAGTAGGACGCACGCCGGAGTTGCCGAGCCTGCGTCTCGCCGTCGTTCCATTGCCATACATGTGACAGCGCCATTGAGCACTCACACCTTCTCCTTTCCCATAAGAGTTACCTGCCCAGCTGCACTGTCGACAGGTACGCATCCGACAGCCATCATGTCACAGGGACGGCTAGACTCCTGTCACAGCGCACACCAGGGTCTCTGGGTGGTTTCCATGTTGACGTAGAGGCGCTGGGTTGACGCAGAGTATTACATGCCGTTGTCGTCGTCCAGCGAACGCCGGTACAGCCGTGCTGACGCCACGCTGTGTAGAAGCACACAACCACGCAGGTGAGTCATCATGGTCTCCCTGGGTGTCCGCCGTTGTAGATATCGACGCCAGGATCGAGCCGCTCGACGCGTACCGCCCGGTCACCGTCGCTCTGAGTGTTGAAGTAACAACCTGATCGTGCATGCAGAGCCGCCGCCACCGTGGCGCTCGTCGAGATGTCCAGCCTTGCCACCGTATTAGTATCGTCATGGTCGACAGGCTCAGGCTATCACCGTGTGGCTGCTCCGGTGTTGTCTCACGAGAGATCGTCATGTTAGGTTGTTGGTGCTGCTCCAACGCTTGGAGGACCCCAAGCTATTGGACTGACGCAGTGATGCTCTCATGTTGAGGGAGAGAAGCTGCTGCCCTGCTCGTCGAAGTTGGCATGCCACCACCGTCGCCGCCATGTTCATCGAGCCATCGAGATAGCCAGCCTGCAGCCATGGCGCTAGTTGAGGTCTTCAAGCCGCCGCGCGTTTGCAGGGCTTCCTGACCAATGTCATTGCAGTGCCGCCAGAACATGCGTTGATGGAGTAACAAGTACTGGGTGATGAGGAAGACGCCAGTGGCGCGTGCCGAAGCTGCCAGGTCGGGGTGTCGCTGCGTTGCCGTTGCCGTCGCAGTCATTCTGCTGCCGAGGTAGCGAGCGCCGGTAGAGCTCTGCTGCTGCAGACTATGGTGTGGCGGTTTAAATGCTTCCAGACTTCTAGCTGTAGTCGTGGCTTCAAAGCACACATCCAACTCACAACTATTTAGTTGGGTACTTGGACTGTTGTTGCACTTGTTAACACCGGTATTGCCAGGGTGCCGCACTAGTGCTTGCCAACGCTGTCAGACGGCCAAACGTCCATCGCCCATCGCACATTTAGGATGGAAAGACTCCCGTCGCAGCGCACGCCAAAGTCGCTGAGTGATCCCCATGTTGATGTAGGGGGGCGGAGTTGGTGCAGTCTTGTATTGCTACGACTGTCGAGGTGGCCGGACTCCCACCACGGCGCATGCCGAAGCCGCCGAAGAGTCACCACGTGATGTGTAGCAACTATCATCTTGTTTGTACATATGGCCATCAGGTGTTGCGAGGCCACTTCGTATTAATCCACCCCTAAAAAAAAAAGGTGTAGGGAAAGGAGAAAATAAAATAAAAAGAACCTTGGTAACTATGCTGCATTTCCAAGGTATTGAGGCGAATGTCCATGCCATAAGGACAGTTGGGGCCGTGTAGCTGCTACGGCATTGGCCAACACAGTGTCCTTGTGTCATCTTCAGCTTGTGGCGAAGAGGCCATGCCACTTGGTGAAGGAGTTTATCGATCCGGACGCGACCGCATAGCTGCCACGGTGCCCGCCGCCTAGACCGAAGGGTTTCACAGCTTGGCGCCGTCCCGCACTGGCGCGCCAACACCGCTCCCAAAAAAAAAATGCAAAGCGAATGTCCTGCGATGCTAGATAAGAGTAGATAGTTGTATGTACATGTTAAGAGAACCATAAAGTAGTTCGAATACAAAAACATTGAAAACATGTTTGTTTTGTTGTGTTTTGAAAATATTGGCTTTCCCATTGAGCGTTTGCTATAGGAGCGGCTTGGGAAAGAACTGTCGAAAGACCTGGCTGTAGAGTATCGCCAAATGACATAGCGATATGGATGATAAACTTGTTGATTCTGTGAGTGTATGTGGACGACATGCTTTTGCGGCCCCATCATGTGACTAAGGGAATTTTGCTCTAGCCTTCTTTGCATTGAGTTGCACCACAGCCTGCTTGCACCTCCCAACGGGGATATAGGTGGAGCTTAGTTGGTGTGGATGGTTTTGGGAGAAACGGGTAAGAGGATTTGCCATTGCTTTTGCCGAGGGTGGCGAACCGACCATCACCGCCTTCCGTTGCTTGAGGTGAAAAATAGGGTCATCTTCATGGAGACCCATTGATCTTGAAGTTTTGTACTTTGCCCCTTTGATGTTGGGGTTGCTTGATACTTGAATTGAGGCATCGTCTTTTGACTTCTTGATGCTTGACTTGTTGGACTTCTTCTGGAATTTGGGAGACAGCCGGTTCGCCTTGGTGTAGCTAAGGAGAACCCTCGCAGGCATCTTTTCTTCTTTTGGTCCCTTGTTGCCACCTCACAGGGATGGCAAGAGGCTGCACACTGAACGCGACTTGTGTTGTGCCAGGTAGCCCTTCCTTGCTCTTGTTCTATAGTCTTCCCTGGGGTATGTTGTCCCTTGCTAGAAGGCACAAGAAGCGTGGTGGCTACCTCGTTGCTCAAGGGTGGCCCGAGCTCTTCTTCCCACTGCCCCTAGCGGGGACCGCTTGGCATGTGTCTTGTGCAGCGTGTGATGTGTGCATCCGGTCAATGCCTCGTCCAGCCAGATCCTAGGGCAGCCAAATCTCGCACCGCAGCTTAGCTCTTCATGGAAAAGCCTTCTGCTATGAGACATTTGAGTCAAAAAAAAAAACAAGGGCAAAAAAAAAAGCAATTATGTTTAAGAACCGCCCATTGATTGGAGGCATCGGCCGGGATCCTTGGTGGTCGACCAGTGATAGGCTCCTCCGACGTAAGCTTGGAACTTGCCCTTCATCTTGTACGTGACGACGATGGGCTGTTGTAATACCAGCACCAAGTCGCCCTTCTTGAACACTCGCTCCTTGACCAGCTTATTGTAGGCTCTCGCGTTCTGGCGACAAAACTCTAAGTCTTGGAGGGCGTTGAGGCGCCCCTCTTCGAGGTTGTCAAGCTCCAGTAGACGAGAGAGTATGGAGTGGCTTGAGTTGGGGTACGAACGTGGTACGCCCATAGAGCTTCAAAGAGGAGATCATTCCAATCCCTCTTGTACTTGTGCACCGTCTTCTTAAGTATCTTGTCGAGCGTCTTGTTGCACGCCTCGATTGCCCCATTTGCTTGAGGGTAGTAGCCGGTGGAGTAGTTCCATTTGATCTTGTACTTCTCAAGGGACGTGTGCATCTTCTTATTGGACTTGAACACCATGCCTTTGTTGGAGGTGATGCGATTGTGGCACTTTGAAACTCCAAGAAGTTGATGAAGGGGATAAATGAAGCTATTGCCCCATTGTTGCCAATGTAGTTGGTGTCGTCGGGATACCATCGACGGTAAAGGAGTATGAGGGGAATGCTGCCCCCAGTGCTTGTGGTAGATGACGCCGGAATACCATCAACGATGTTGTTGATGAATTGAGAAGCTATTGCCCCGTTGATGTTGATGTAGTAGGGGTCGTCGGGATACCACCGACAACGATGAAGAAAGTAGGGTGTTGCCCATTGTGATGTTATTGATGATGAATGTTGTCGATGAAAAGGACTGAGGATAGTGTTGCCCCCAGCATTGTTGGTGTAGTTTTGCCGGAAGACCGTCAGCAACGGAGAAGGTTGATGGGCATGTGTCGCCCCCATTGTTGACGATGTAGGAGAAGCTGTTGCCGGAAAGCCATCAGCATCAGAGAATACCGAGGGGTATGCTGCCAACGGTATTGTCGGTGTGGTAGAAGTGTTGCCGGAAGACCATCAGCACCGGAGAAGACCGAGGGGTATGCTGCCCCTAATGTTGTCGATGTGTGTGATGCTAGGAGACCATCAGTAGTCATAGAAGACCGAGGAGGATGTTGCCCCCAGTGTTGTTGTTGTAGTAGAAGATGTTGCCAGAAGACCATCTGCATAGGTGAAGACTGGGGGGTATGCTGCCTCCGGTGTTGTTGATGTAGTAGCTAGAGGCCATTGCTGAAAGATCATCAGCATTGAAGAAGACCGTGGGGTATGCTGTCCCCGGTGTTGTTGATGTAGTAGAGGATGTTTCCGGAAGACCACCACCATGCGAAGAAGACCGAGGAGAGTGCCCCCTGATGTCGTTGTACTAGTGGAAGGTGCTGCCAGAAGACCATCAGCATAGGAGAAGACCGGGGAGTATGCTGCCCCCAGTGTAGTCGGTGTAGTAGAAGCATTGCTGGAAGACCATCAGCATCGTCGGAGAAGACCGGGGAGTATGCTGCCCCCGATGTTGTTATAGTAGTGGAAGACGACATCAAGCGTGCTGGCGTTGGAGCGATGACGATGATGCTCTCACTATCATGTTGAGAAGCGGGCACATGAGCTTGGTGAAGTCGAAACATGACTCGGGGATTAGCCACCACAAGCTGCTTGTAGTAGTCGTCATGCTCCACCAACTTGTCTTCATGGACACCATGGAGTATGGATATCCTGGTGCTTAAAGTTGAGACTAGCCACTTGCAAAGGGTAGCAACTTTCATGTTAATGGCATCGGGCTGTTGTTGCAAAAGGATTTTCTTGTTTGATGTGGATCCTTGAAATCAGCACCACGCCAAGGATTATCTTGCACCATCTTGTTTGTGGATACGAAGTAGATGAAGACCAATTCGACGACCATTGATGCGCAGCAAAGATGGGAGGAGAACCAGGTCCCACCGGGCGTGCCAATTTGTTTAGGCAGAAATAATCACACACAAGGTGCGAGTTTCTCCCTAACACTGCCCTGGGGAATGTAAAGAAAAGTGCGGGCGTGCCAGTGTACCAAAGTACACAAAATAAACAAAAGAGAAGGGAAACACAACTTTATTCATATTTCAATAATACAAATACAGTTTCCCAAGAATGTGCGCTCTGTAGCCTGCTGGCAGCGATCTGACTTGGGCGATGTGGTCTCCTTGGTTCCTAGGGCCTCGCAAAGCTCCTAGTTAATTACATCCACAAGTCCTACTTATGGAACACCTCCGATTAAGCTGCGTGGTCGTCGTCTTCGGTCTTCGCTTCGCGTTCTCCGTGCATGTGTGTTGATGGTGGTGTAGGTGTTGGCGTCGGCGTCATCCATGGCCTCGTCGGTCCATGAGCCTTTGGTAGTGCGGCCTTCACGTCAGCAGCACCCGCCCTTGTCGTCCGGCCTCGTCGGTCACGTACGACATGATATGGTTGTAGTAGTGGGGAACATGCACGGTGTTCGCTTGGCTCGTCCGATACGGCGACTCGGCAGCGTCGTCGAAGTGAGTAGCAGAGTAGAGACTTGATGTAGATACAGGTTGTAGAACTCCATCGCGGCTTCATCATCTTGGTCATGTATACAGGGGTGCGTGTATGCACATGTATGTGTAACATATATGCGTATGCAACATGCATGTGTGCACGTGATGCACTGATGCACACATCATGTCTTGCTTCAATGGAGTTGTAGTGGCACGGCTTTGACGGCTTCGGTGACATCAGCTATCGGCAACGTCCCGCGCCACTCCGTTGTTGGCCCCGGCGACAGCGCGGCTCCTCGTCTTCACGGTGCCTCGGCGTCGGCCACGGCGACGAGGGCCTTGGTCCGACAGCGGCATCATCTTGCACTTGACGGCGACCTCAGCAACGTGTTGTACAGCTTCACGTTGGCGTCGTCGACGTCGGCGGCGCGGCAACGGCATCGTTCTTGTCTTCGGCGCCACGTCCAGCATCGTCGCCGTGGATCGGCAACGTCGTCGTGGAGCCGCGTCATGGACATTACTGCCCATGGTTGCCGGCATGGACACGGCCATTGTCGTCGTCCTCGCCTGCCTCCGCGTTCTGGCCAGAGAGCTCCCCAGCAACCGTGAGATTGGCGTAGATGTACGGCAGGGCGGCGTCGATGTACAGCTCAGCGTGGACGGCAGGGCTTGTTGTTGATGCGAGCTTCGAGTTCCTGGTGGCGGCATGTGCGCGTATGGCGGCCTGGTGTGGAATGGATGGTGTATTTGGCGGCTTCACGTCGGCGCCGTCTTCGGCATCAGCGGCCGCTGACGTTGGTGTAGACAACGGTGGCGAGACGGTGTCGTCCCGATGGTGGCGCCAAGGACTTGACTGCCTACGGCGCCACAGCGTTGGACACAGCGACTCCTCGATGACATCTTGGTGTTGGTCCCGGCCGTGGGCCGTCAGAACTGCGCCGTCTTGTCCTTGACGATGACCTGGGCAATGGCTCCGTCTCGGCAGCGCCGCCGGCCGGAGCGCTTCTTCACGAGCGGCGTAGTAACGAACGTCGCTGGCGCCTCCATGCGTGGCCGCGGCGTGCTAGGCCACACGGAGTCGATGTCGATGGCGGCCGTAAGGTTGATGTAAACGAAGAGCAAGGCGGTGGCGGCGTGTTGGTCGAGGTGGACGGCGCTGCGTCGCTCGGTGCAGACGCAAGCCAGCTCTTGGCCGCGAGCTTGGCTGTAGACTGATGTATAGCCTTGACGGCGCCGATGTGCTGCACAACGTGGACGGCGGTGCTGCCTTGCTCGGCGCAGACGTGAGCATAGCCTTTGGCGGCGACCTTGGCAGTAGATCCTTGATGGAGAGGACAGGTCTTCGTAGTAGAGCACTTCTCCGGACAGCACGAGGGCGTGCTCCGTCGGTGCCTCTC
Source organism: Eragrostis nindensis (assembly GCA_012490785.1). NCBI lineage: Eukaryota > Viridiplantae > Streptophyta > Magnoliopsida > Poales > Poaceae > Eragrostis > Eragrostis nindensis. The sequence continues at coordinate 1,265,677 of JAAXCT010000093.1, forward strand.
TGTAAATGGTCGCAGCAGGCCGAGCTGCCATGGTTACATGCATCACGGGATGTGGTCACCTCGGGCTCTCATCGTCGTCGATCGATGTCCTTCACGGTGAGCTTCGTCGGCACTGCATGTGAGATACTAGTAATAGACAAAGAGAGAGATAGTAGATTAAGTACGTAGCAATAAGATAACTTGAGGAAACAAACAACAGGACGTGCGTCCATGCACACCGTCCTTGATTCATTATTATCTTAATTGAGAGAAGCATGAATCACGATCTTGATGCTTTCTTGTGTGTATCTTCTGATAGTACTGCATGCGGCGTGAGGACGGCCTTCGGGGATGGAAACGGCACTGCTGCATCATGCATGGTCGTCGGGCTTCGTTCTCGCCTTGCCGGTGGAGGTGGTGTATGTGCGTCGCGGTCGCCGGGATGTCGATGTGGTATTGATCCTCGCTGGTGCCGTGGTGTCGCGGCTGCCGGGCGTCGGCGCCGTAGTGTCACGGCCACCACCAGGACGTCGGCTCACCATGTCGATGCGATGAACCGGGATGGACGCAGGTGCTGCGGAGAGCGTCAATCTGGTCTTGATCTTCATGGGCGTCGTGGTTCACGGCCGCCAGTGTAGTCTTGATGTTCGTGGCGCCGTGGTGTGTTGCGGCCGCCGTTCGTCGATTCGATCATTGTGGGCGTCGTGGTGTGTTGACGGCGATGGCGAAGGCGACGCCGAGCGGTTGTTGATGAAGGAAGGCGCCGGCACGTCGTGGCAGCCATGTGGCTTCTCTATCGTCGGCCCCCATGTCTTCATGGGACGCCTCTTGGAGAAGCGAATCCCTTGAGCTCTCTATCCCGTCATGGGTGGTTTAGGTCCGGAAGCGCCTCCTCTGTACCTGTGGAGTCGATAGCCTTTTATAGGCAGGGATTAGGGTAAAGCATCGGGAGGAGGCGTGCCTCCATGCGCCGCCGCTGGGTTGTTGTGCTCGCGAGATACGCGTGGCTGCCGTTCAACTCTCCGCTGGATAAGCACGGCGTGGAATGCGCTGTTGTGCTGTTGCATTCTTGTGCTTTGCTTACTTGCATTCACCGGCCTGTGGGGCTAAGCAAAGACGAGCCCACGCATCAGCCAGTCTAATACGTGATCACCGCAGACCACACAAGCTCGGAGTCCTCGGCGAGATAGTCTACCGGGTGGTTTTTGATGTTTATCAGGTAGGTACTGATGGAAGGTTCCAGAGGCTGGGTGGGGCCAACGCCAAACGTGCCCCCGGCGGATAGCCCGTATACGAATATGTACTCCGTATGTGGTAGCTAGCTTCAACGGGCACATGCACGTACATGCATGTTCGGAAACTCCATTGCCATGCGCATGCTGCATGCCTAGAGTTTCCTTGCTTTTCTCCTTGCAATTTGAGTGGCACACGCATGAGCTCACATGATCATATGCATGGTTAATACCGAGAAGATTTGTACAAAATACCGTCGAACAAACAAAGTGGGCAGTAATGCCAGGAAACAATCCATGCATTGTAAGCGGTGTAGCGGACGATGCGAAAGTTAACATTGAAGTAGCATGGACGCATCAATTAATGTAAGCACAGCACAAAACAAAAAAACTGACGAGAGGTCCAACAGGCGCGAGACGACACCCGTGACGAACAGGGCTAGTCCGAGTCCCCCCACGAGTCCATCCAATGGTCTCCTGCTGCTTGCGCGCCGCCGCCTTGTGCCGGTGGCGCCACCGGAGTACTTAGCCGCGGAGGTGGTTCCTTGGGGACGATGGTCAGAACCAACCCACGGTGGCAACTCGGCGACAGTTCAATGGCGCGACCGTCACCTGGTTTGAGTCGGTACTGAGGCCCGATAGGATGACTCCCGAAGAGCTCGATGCTGCTCAGTTTGTAATCTTTCAGCCTGCACACGAACCTGTCGGACCGCTTCCTCATGACCTCGTGGTGGGCGACGTGGCCGTTGAACTTCGTGGCCTCCACGTCCCAGACTGCATCGTACGTCCATGCATCAAAAGAATTCTGGCCGCGCAGCGCCGTCCAGGCGTCGACCCAGCCAGAACCAGCCGGCAGAGGAAACGGCCTGTCGGTGTCGTCGCACCAGCTCATGTCGCCGCCGAACGCGGCATTGTCGCATCCGCTTAGATTGGCGACCACGCGCTCTGCCTGCATGTAGCGGTCCCTGAAGAGCATCGACGCCGGTGGGTTCGGGCGCTCGAGCTGGGCCGTGGCCACGCGGATGCACCGCATCATCTTCGCCGACGCTGGCGATTGGTTGATGTCGGCTGTCAGGAATTCTCCCCCCGAGTTGTGAAAATACCTGCACTCAACGTACGCCAGCGGGAGCTTGCTCAGCATTAGCAAGGGTCCTGCCGGTGCGCATCCATACTCCCACCACGCGAAGCTCTCAAACATGTCGCGGATGTTAGACGTGACCTCCTGGGCATTCCACGAACACTAGACAAGTCAAGTCACGAGGCAGCAAGAAACTAGTATTGCGCAAGTAAACGGAACGAAAGGGAACGGCATCGATCTGTGATTTTACGTGGAAGAAAATGACATCCGGCTGGTGCATCTGCACGAGTTCGCCAATTGCCTTCATCCTTTTGCACAGAAAGACGTCCTCGTGGCACCAAACGTTGTAGGTCATGAACTTGATCTGCATCTTGGGTTCCTTCATCGAATTCCAAGCACAGTAAGAGATCAAGAGCACAAGATTCTTTGGATAGGTTGCTATACTACAGGGATACAGGAAAATTAACCCGAACTTTGCAGGAAAAAAATATTTGAAAATATAAAAAAGAGATAAGAAGGGGATCAGCTCTGTCACCATGGGTTGCCTTGAAGCAGCGATCGAACAAGTCTAATGCTTCGGCAGAGGCCACTCACTGACTTGCCTATGACTCGCGCATGATTTGTATGATGAGGAAATCAACAAAGACCAGAGGGTCCTATATATACACGGGTCTGATTCAGGAATTGGTCTTGCTTTCAATACTTGCCTGCAAACGAAGAGGCAGAGACGTTTAACAAGAGGTAGTGGAAACGAAGGGCCCATTGTGAGGGCTATCGATGGGAGTTTAAAGTCTGTCTTTGGAATTTGGTACACATAGAACATAATGCGGAAACCGAAGAGATACAAACATGAAGTACTTGTTGATACAATTACGACTTCTGCTCTCCCAAGCAAGGTGTCTCTTCATCTGATTCTACAAACTAGGCAATGACTAAACGAGGGGAGAAATTGGCTTGGGAGCCATTCGCTGCTAGTATTGCATTCTACTAAATCTCTCGTTAATTTATTAAATTTTTCATCATTATTTTTTCTATCACTATAATTTTCAATTGATTTTTTCATAACAATTATTAAGCATAATTTGAAAACTTATACTAGTATTTCAGGCTATATTTATAATGGTAATGATGAGTATTTTTGTCATAATGACAATGGTGGGTAATTTTTTAAAAGTGATGTCATTTTGGTTTAATTATTTCATAATGGCGCAGCATTGGGTTATTTTTAATTTCATTTTCCATCCGATTAATTTCATTTTCCATCCGATTAATGTGATAATTAATGGGCCGTTAGGAACCGACGAAAGCCGTCCTCCTCTTGATCCTCGCTATCAGCTTCGAAGCCGCTGGCGTCCTGCTCTTCACGCCTTCGGTGGTTGGAGATCCATCTGATCATGCCGAGACTCTCCAATCTCCAACAAATCATTGTTGGATTTATTCCACGCCCTTTGCAGAGCGGGGGAGCGGCCATCGCAATAGTCCATGGATCACATCTGTGACTGGGTACAAGCAATCCAGGATCGATGGGTATGTGGAATGCAATCCGCAATTTTGATTGAAATTTCAGCAGGCTATATGCTCATTTAGTTGCTCTTGGCCTACGATGCTGCTCGTGCTTGTTTGCAGATAAAAAATTGCACCGCATATCTGAAATTGGAAGTAGCATTTTCAACCTAGCAGACTTCGATGCTGCTTATGCAGTTATGCTTGTTTGCAGGTAAAGGAGCATAAAAAAGTTGAGGAAGAACCACATAGCAACAAAATAGTCTACAAAGTTTAATATGTGCTTGATCATCTTGATTTATAGTTTTGTACATGAATTAAATAACACACAGACAATTTAATAGAACCCATTGTACAAGCTGTCTATTTAGTTGTCTGCGTGCGATAATCAAGACATACACAGACGGCAGCCGTCTATACCATTGTAGATGCCCTAAGTGGTAACAATTGTGATGACTGGATCCTCTAATCCTCCCACAAATCTTATATTTACTAATTGGAGGCTCCTTTCGGTGCCTCCACATTAATCGGAGAAAAATCCTAGAAATTCTCACAAAAAGCAAAACATCTAGCCGTTGAATAGGTAGAAAATAAAAAAAAGAGCCATTGGATCAAATTTGCCTCCAAATTACCCCACTTTGCCATTACACAAATTTTACCCAGAACTACCCCCTAATACGTAGTCTTCTCTCAATTATTGCCTGTCAAGTATCGCTCACCGGTTTCTAAAAGAAAGAGAGAAACGTATCGATCTAATCCTTGCGATCCCGTATGTCGAGATACAGCGATGTGATGGGAATGGATACTAGCGTAGAAGGGTTAGCACAACAGCATGACGGTGTGAGAAGGTTGCCTATGGCCGAGACAATCTGCTTTGGAAGAGATGACCGTCGTCCTAACCATGTGGTAAGCTATTGGAGGCTCCTTTCGGTGCCTCCACATTAATCGGAGAAAAATCCTAGAAATTCTCACAAAAAGCAAAACATCTAGCCGTTGAATAGGTAGAAAATAAAAAAAAGAGCCATTGGATCAAATTTGCCTCCAAATTACCCCACTTTGCCATTACACAAATTTTACCCAGAACTACCCCCTAATACGTAGTCTTCTCTCAATTATTGCCTGTCAAGTATCGCTCACCGGTTTCTAAAAGAAAGAGAGAAACGTATCGATCTAATCCTTGCGATCCCGTATGTCGAGATACAGCGATGTGATGGGAATGGATACTAGCGTAGAAGGGTTAGCACAACAGCATGACGGTGTGAGAAGGTTGCCTATGGCCGAGACAATCTGCTTTGGAAGAGATGACCGTCGTCCTAACCATGTGGTAAGCTGGGTGAATTTGAAAAGAAAAATCAATTCAAAACTAATCTTGGTTTAGGAAATCATGTTGGTGTTGTAGCTGATACAATAAGATTTAGAAGCAGTGCAAATGTTCATTATTATTTGAGTATTGCCTTAATCTAGGTCAGGAAAGAAGATCACTAGGTCTAGGCATTGTAGCAACTGCGGAGATTCAGAAGCAGTGCCTCCTCATTGCAGAGTGTCCCATTAGCTGCCGATCCGCGATTAAGATTGATGTAGGTCTTACATGTGACGCTTCTTCCATATTGACTTACCGGGTGATGGCTACAGGTGATGTTCTAATCTTTCCTCTCCCCTTTGTATATTATTCAACCCTAAAGAGATCGTTCACTCTTCTCTTTGTCCAAGATGATATATCCAGCATATGATGCATGGCTTTCACGGATAGATCATGAGTATCTTAACAATACGAAGATGTTCCTGTACAGCAGTGCTCCACTAGCAAGTCACAATCGCCATCAACAGTGAGATGAATATGTGAATGCAGGTTAGTATAGTTCAGTCGAATGACTAATTAACATTGTGTTGAAAATCTTGCCCTGCTTGCATGGAAATCTTAGATCATATTTGACAGCATGACATCCTTACATATTAGAAATCAGCTAGCAGATGGTTCATACATACCCACACGTTTATAATTTGAATCGTTACTGTTTATTCATGTAGATCAACATTGAGCTCTTAAGGTTTGTATCGCCGAACTAATGAACCATCTTACAATTAATTGGAAGACATGTTTATGCATGAGGAGGGAGCAACCGACAGCCATGGAAATTTACATCCTTTTTTGTGGTACAAGTCAGTAATTAATGACGTCCACATAGGTAATAGGCATACTACTCGAGATGAAGAGGCTCACACCCTTAATATTTAGCATCGAAATGGCTACTTAATTAGGCATATGTGGTCATATCAAAACCGTGTTGCATGTACACATCTCGATCAACAACTTGCATGATCATTCAGAAATAAAAGTAATTCATCAATGCCCAAATACCTGCCTGCATGCCGGCGCCAGTTTAGCAGACTTGCTGTAGAGGCTCAAGATAACGAAATTTGTTTCGTTAAGTCAATGGAAACGGTGAAATGAAAACCAAGTCTCTACAATGTACTATTTGTCCGTATTAACATCAGTTTATGTTCATAAATCTATTCGGATGCTAATCAGTATGGGAGCAGCGTTAAAGTTCGGCCACCGGACATGGTACCTTTGATCCCGAAAGCAGCAGACATGCAAGAATATCAAAATCAAGCATGTATATATGAAAGTGTGGTTATCTAATTCTGTTATTATCTCATTTTTTTTGGGTGCGACAACTAACGAAATTCAGTTCCAATGTGCACTTAGAGTTTTTTCAGACAAAACAATTGTTACTAATTAAAGTTTGATCTCCTCAATTGTTTCGACAAAAATACACATCTCCTCAATTATCATATACATTTATATTTGAAGTTTTAATATAAATGTATATGATAAATATATTAGAAATATGCTTGATGTACATTTATTACTATAACAAATTATGTAAGAATTCATTGAAAAAAGAACCTGGAAAGATTGATATTTCTTAAAGCTCTTTCCTAAGTTGTATAGTGAGAGTCAATAATTTATATTTGTCTCATAAATTCTTATGATCCATTTCCTAGCCCGAGCAGGCGCACAGGTTGATAGGCTTTACCGCCAGTGGAACGCCGGCACATGCATGGTGTCACTATCAGGAGAAGGCACTGGAGCTGATGAATGAGGCCACGAGATGTGGTGAAGAATTAGTAAAGGATCTCTCTCTGTCACCCTGAGGCTGAACTGAGTGAAATTCCTGTAAAGATACAATATAATGTAAGTAAGTAGGATTATATACTACTTGACAAACGAACCTATGGGTCCTTTGTGAATATGATGTTTTGTTGAGTCGGCTCAGCCGCTCTCTTGCGACCTCGAGAAAAGAATGGCGTCTTATGTTTATGCACTCAGCGTCGTCAGCCAGCCGTGTAGTGTCGGACTGTGAGTCGGCAGACACGTTAAGGCGGTGGCTTTAACATTTGAGTTTCACAATCAGAGCAACCATCTTAACTCGGAAATCTATGAGATTGACGTAAGTCAGAAAATTAAAGGGTGAGTGTCAGTCAGACGAGTCTCTTTGGACTGTTTTCAGAGACCGGTTGCCGCCTTATGTTTATGCACTCTCGGTCGGAGCTTCACAATCAGGACAGACAAGGCTTACTTAGTCAGCCAGAGGAACTCGTGTCATAACTCGATGATTATAAGTGATATTTAGCCCCCTGGCTCTGTAAGCAGTAAGGATGTTACTGGTTACAGAGTCAAGAAAAATGTGTAGGGAGAAAAAACACTTTATTGTGATGAGGTACACGAGGTAATTACAATATTGAGTAAAAATTAAACAAAGAAGCGACGTAGCTGAGTTATGTTCCACGTATTTGGAAGGAGTTCTCCGCTCTCACGCCGCAGTCGGTACGATCCAGGACGAGTGACTTCGTGGACGATAAATGGTCCTTCCCAGATAGGCAACAGCTTGTGTCGTCCCTCTGTGGTCTGGATCTTCTTGAGTACTAAGTCACCGGCTTGAAAAGCTCGGTCACGTACTCGACGCTGGTGATAGCGCCGTAGTGCTTGAAGATATCTTGCCGACTTCCTCAGCGCGTCTTCCCTTATCTCTTCGAGTTGATTGATGGACTGTAGGCGCTGATCTTCTGACGACTTGGCCTGGTACGCTGTGACTTTCGGAGAGCCATACTCCAGTTCAGAGGGAAGGACTGCTTCTGCGCCGTAGACGAGGAAGAATGGCGTTTGCCCCATGGGTCGAGTGGGAATGGTCCTAAGCGCCCATAGGACGGAAGGTAACTCGTCGACCCATCTGGAAGCGTATGACTTGAGCCTGTTGAAGAGACGGGGTTTGAGTCCTTGGAGAACCATGCCGTTGGCTCGTTCAACAGACCCATTGCTCTCTGGATGATACGCAGAGGCGTGGCAAAGCTTGATGCCGACGTCGTCGCACAAGGCGGCGACTTCCTTGTTCTTGAAATTGGTGCCGTTGTCAGTGATGATCCTGTTAGGCACGCCGAATCTGAAGACGATGTCGCGGACGAACTGAACTGTACGACCGGCTGTCTGATCTCGGATGGGTACAACCTCAATCTATTTGGTGAACTTGTCCACCATGACAAGTAGGTGAATGAATCCTCCTTTGGCCTTCGTAAGAGGGCCAACCATGTCAAGCCCCCAGACGGCAAACGGCCAAGTCGGAGGTATGGTCTGGAGGGCTTGAGCCGGCATGTGTATTTGCCGAGCGTAGAATTGACAGCCTTCACAGGTGCGAACGATGTGCTCAGCGTCAGTGACGGCTGTGGGCCAGAAGAAGCCTTGGCGATAGGCTTTTCCGACTAGGGAACGTGATGCTGCATGATTGCCGCAAACGCCCGAGTGAATATCCTGGAGAAGTTGCTGGCCTTCTTTCTGAGTGATACACTTCATAAAGACGCCGAGTCCCATGATGTCTCTTCTGTCGGCGCTTTTTCGAAGGAGTTGCCCGTCAACGACCTTGTATGACTTGCTCTTTCTGTGGATGGCTTCAAAGTCTTCCTTCTTGTCTGGGAGCTTGCCATGAACAATGAAGTCGATGTAGGGAACGCGCCAGTCTTCTTCTTCCTGGGTCTCGGAGTTGTCTACGACCATGGCTTCTAAAGCGTCAGGCCGCGGCTGCAGCGACTCGGCTGGTTGAGAGCCGGGTTGTTCCCTTTTGATAAAGGGTGCAGAGACGATTTCCATGAAAACGCCAGGTGGTACGACGCTTCTGCTGGAGCCCAGGTTAGCCAGCATGTCAGCTTTTTTGTTAAAGTCACGGTGGATGTGGAAATAATCCAGACCATCGAACTGTTCTTCAAACTTGCTGGCTGCTTGGACATAGGCGATCATGTCATCATGGACGCACGACCACTCTTTCTTCAGCTGGTTGATGACGAGTTGAGAGTCGCCTCGCACGATCAGGTGCTTGATGCCGAGTGACACGGCAATGCGTAATCCGTGTAGAAGTGCTTCATACTCGGCCGCATTGTTGGAGACTTTGAAGTGTAGCTGCAGTACATAGCTCAGTTCATCACCACGAGGGGAGACGAGCAGAATACCAGCACCGGCTCCTGAGAGTTGAAGTGATCCGTCGAAGTACATGACCCACTCTTCAAACTTCTCAGGTTCAGGAGGAACCTGTGTTTCGGTGTACTCAGCAACGAAGTCGGCCAGAGCTTTAGCCTTAATAGCCGTCTGTGGCCTAAAGGTGAGATCGTAGGTACTCAGCTCGATGGCCCATTTGGATATTTTACCGGTGGATTTCCTGTTATGCAGGATCTCACCGATGCCGTAAGACGTCACCATGATGATCGGGTGATCTTGGAAGTAGTGAATCAGCTTGCGTGATGCCATGAGCAGGCCGTAGATAATCTTCTGAATATGAGAGTAACTGACCTTTGACTTGGACAGCACTTCGCTGACGAAATAAACTGGGCGCTGTACTTTTTGTATTTGGCCCGATTCTTGTCTCTCAACTACAAGGGCGGCGCTGACCACATGTGTGGTGGCTGCGATGTAGAGGAGGAGAGGTTCTTTCGGTTCCGGGGGAACCAATGTGGGAGGTGAACTGAGGAACTCTTTAAGCTGAATGAAAGCTTTCTGAGCTTCGTCGTCCCACACGAACTTGTCTTGCTTCTTGAGCAGCTTGAAGAACGGTAGGCCCTTCTCGCCGAGTCGTGAGATAAAACGACTGAGGGCTGCCATGCATCCCGAGAGCTTCTGGACGTCTCGCTGACACTTCGGGACTGGCATCTTTAGGATCGTTTCGACTTTCTCTGGGTCAGCCTCGATTCCACGGTGGGTGAGGATATACCCGAGTAGTTTGCCAGAGGGTACGCCAAACACGCACTTTTCCGGGTTGAGCTTCATGCTGAAATTGCGCAGGCAATCAAACGTAGCTCGAATGTCGCTGATAAGGTCGTCCTTATTTTTGGTCTTGATGACCATGTCCTCGATGTAAGCCTCAACTTTGCGCTCCTTAAGAAGGCTTTCCAGACACTTCTGGATGCAACACTGATACGTTGCTGCAGCGTTCTTAAGGCCGAAAGGCATTATTAGATAACAATAAGCGCCGAAAGGAGTAATGAAAGAAGTCTTGAGACAATCCTCCTCTTTGAGTCGGATCTGATGGTAGCCGGAGTAACAATCAAGAAAACTTAATAATTGACAACCAGCAGTAGAGTCTACAACCTGATCAATCCTAGGGAGCCCGAAAGGATCTTTCGGACAAAACCTATTGAGATCTGTGTAATCGATGCACATGCGCCACTGTTTATTCTTCTTCTGAACAAGAACTGGATTAGCCAACCAGTCGGGGTGAAAGACCTTCTTGATGAAACCGGCGGCTAACAGTTTTGTTACATCAGCCCTAATGGCCTCCCGACGATCCGGGGTAAAGCGACGAAGCCTCTGCCTGATAGGTTTGGCTGTCGGGTCGACATGTAGAGCGTGCTCGGCAAGATTCCTGGGAATACCAGGCATGTCAGAGGGTTTCCAGGCGAAGATGTCCCGGTTTTCCCGAAGAAAATTGACGAGCGCGAGTTCCTATTTGTCGTCCAGGTTGGTTCCGATGTTGGCCGTCTTGGAGGGCTCAACCGGGTCCAGTGCGATCTTCTTGATCTCGGGGTCAAGGTGTTTGACCCGGAGCTTGTACTGCTTCTTTTGCGGAGCGAGGTCGTCGTCTTGAGCAGCGTCTTCCTCGATCTCCAGCATGGACTTGCCTTCTGCAGCTTCTTGGAGTTGGGCAAGCTCAAGGCTCTCGGACTCACAAGCATAGGATTGCTTGACATCTGCCCGGAGCGTGCGGACTCCCTTAGGGGCTGGCATCATCAGAACTAGATAGGTATAGTTCGGAATAGCCATGAATTTGGCCAATCCTGGCCGGCCAATGATGGCGTGGTACGCCGACTCAAAGTCAGCGACTTGAAAGCAGACATACGCCTTGCGATAGTTGCTGGCGTCACCGAAGGTGATTTGGAGAGAGATCTGGCCGAGTGGAAGAGCAGATCGGCCGGGAATAACTCCGTGGAATGGGGAGTTACTCGGCTGGATGCTCGACCTCGGTATCTTCATCTTGTCGAGTGTCTTGACGAAGAGGATGTTGAGGGCACTACCACCATCAATGAAGACCTTGCTGAGTCGGACCTCATCAATGATGGGTGAGAGGATCAGTGGGTAGCGACCTGGCTTGGCGACGAAGTCGGGGTGGTCGCTGCGATCAAAAGTGATAGGTACTTCCGACCATGGGAGGTAGCGAGGAGCATCGACCGAGACAGCGTTGACTTCTCGGAAAGTCAGCTTCTGCTTCCTCTTGGACTCGTACGCGTCCGGCCCGCCGAAGATGTGAAGGACAGCCTTGGGCTCGCGGTAGTCGTCTTGGTCCTTGTCGTCCTCCGGCTTCTTGGGCTCTTCTTGCTTCTTGGACGTGTATGTCATGAGGCCTTTGAGGCGCATACAGTCTCGGAGCTTGTGAGTAGCTGACGGTCCGCCATGGAAGATGCAGGGTTCGTCGAGCATTTGCTCGTAATTGGCCGGCGCCCTGGGGCCACGCTGCTGTTTCCGGAACTTGGACTTGTCGGCGAGGGCGACCATGTTGTCACTCTTGCGCTTCTTGTCTCTGGAGCCCGAGTTGTCGTTCTCCTTAGACTTACCCTTGTTGTCTTGCCGCTGGCGGTAGGCGTCGCGGTTTTGTTCGGTGGAAAGCTCGTTGCCAGCTGCGAACTGATCGGCGAGCGCCAGCGTCTCTCGGACAGTGACCGGGTAATTCTGGCCGAGTCGATGGACGAGGTTGCGGTCAGTGCATCCTTCGATGAAGGCTGCGATCACCTCAGACTTCGACACGCTTGGGATCTCATTCTTGTTTCGAGAGAAGCGCTGGATGAAATCCCGGAGGGACTCGTTGTCCCGTTGCTTGATCTGTTTGAGGTCTCTGCTCTGAGCAGGTCTGTCGGCAGTTGGCCGATAGGTGTCAATGACTATGCGGGTGAGTTGATCCCAGGAGTCGATTGACTCGGCAGGAAGGTTGGTTAACCAGCGCCGAAGTGGGGATGACAGCATGAGGGGGAGATAGCAGGCCATGACGGCTCTGTCGCCCCCAGCGATTTTGACGGAGAGCGCATAGGACTCCAGCCACTCGGCTGGGTCGGGCTTGCCGTCGTATTTCTCGATGTTTGTCAAGCGCATTGACTCGGGAAAGCGTGCCGAGTTGCGGAGACGTCGAGTGAAGGAGCGGAGGCCATCTATGGAAGATGGGTCTCCGTCGAAGTTGTGATCTCTCGGGGGAACACCGTGGTGTTCGGGCCGATCGTAGTTGCGGTCATGGTGACGGTCGTTGTCGCGGCGAGGTGGAGTTCGGCGACGGTCGTCGTCACGGTCACGCCGGTAGTCTTCATTGTGACGCCGTTCTTCATCACGGCGCCTGTCGTCGTGTTGACGTCTGTCGTCTTCACGACGCCTGTCGTCGTTGCGACGCCTGTCATCATCGCGACGCTGTCGCCATCACGGCGACGGTCGCGGTCGTCTTCCTGGTTTTGGTTCACTCCGGGCGGTGACGGCGGTGGTGACCCGCCTGGAGGAGTCCGTCGCGGAGGAGCACGTCTCAGAGGAGACCTTGACGGTCGGCGCGGAGAACGTTGTCGTTCAGGCGAGCCGCGTCGTGGTGGAGACCTGGAGGGTCTTCGGGGGGAGCGTGAGCGCCTGGGCGAGTTACGCCGATGTGGGGACCCCACACCGAAGCGATCCCAGTCATCTTGTCGGGCACGTTCCTGATCTTCACGTCTCTCACGGCGCAGAGACTCAATGTGACGGCGTGCATCGTAGTCAGGCCATGGATTGGCTTGTCTATTAACGTTCGTGGGACGGTTGGCCGGGTCTACCCGTCTGTCAGGAGAGCGTTGACCAGTCGGGCGATCGGCAATGGCCGGAGTCGGCTACTGGGGACGGTCACGATCTCGAGAGTGGGTGTGAGAGCGACGGCCGCGTCTGTTGGACGATGATGAACTAGCTGTTCTGGTAGAGGAGTAACTCTTCTGCAGAGCTGCAGCCTCGGCATAGCCCTTAGCCCGTTGGATGAGGGCCGCAAGGGCATCTGTGGTGACTCGGGGGTCACGCATCGCGACCTCCACTTCATCGAGGATGGTGCGGTTGGCCACCATATTCTGCTCAGGAGTCCTGAAGGCTTGGTGGCCGTTGACGTCGACAAAGAGGCTGCGTTGAGCCGATTGTCTTCTTCGGTGAGGCCGGCTGGCATCATGGGCATCTTGGGGTCCACCATCGTCTCCCTCCGGGATGGTGGAGAGGTGGCCAGCACGGTTGCGCTGCTCGTGAAGGGTTCGGCGTGCACCAGCTGCTGATGACTCGGCGAAGCCGGCGCCGACTGGTGTGGTGACCGCCGCCGCGTCTGCGACCGCCGCCGCTATTGTTGGTGTAGGAGCGACGGCGTCCGCCCCTGGGAGAGGCGGTGGCGGTGGCGGAGGATGAGCTGGAAGCAGTGGTGGTGGAGGCAGCTCGCCATCGTTCTGCCCCGGGAGGAGGGCAAAACACTCGTACCGCTCCGGCGATGACGAGCCGCCAGAACAGTAGCCAGCTTCTTGCTCCAGGATGTGGTGCAGGGAGTCGAGATCTGACTGACTGTCTTGGAGACAAGCCACCAGATTGAAGGACTCGTCGCCCGGAGTAGCTAGCAAATCCTGCATGTCCCGTTGATAGATAGCAGATGCGTTGTTGAAACCATAGGGGAACATACCAGAAGGCCGAGTTAGATAACTCGGCTGGACGGGGTGAAGACGAACGTTGTCCAGGGCAGATCGAATCTCGGCTAGCGAGTAGTCCGAGTAGGACCTGACCCGAAGTCTGGAGAAGCCGAGCTCCAACTCGGCGAGAGTAGAGTCCGGCACGATCTCAACCGCGTGACTCGGCGAGTCAACGAGGGTGAGGTTGTCGGAGGTGTCGGCGATGAACTCCAGGCTCCCGAAGCGGATCCGAGTGCCTGAAGCAAAGTTGTTGACGAAGCAATCCATCGTACTCGACGAACAGGATCCCGACGCTTCCCCTACCTGGCGCGCCACTGTCGAGGTTTTAGGACCTCGATAGATTATAATAGGTAGCGAAGGAACCAAGAATACGATGGTTAACACGAGACACAGGATTTAGACAGGTTCGGACCTCCCGAAGGATAACAACCCTACGTCCTGTATGTCGTGGTATTGTGTGTATATGTTTGAAAGGGATCCCCTGCCCGCCTTATATATCCGGGGGAACAGGATTACATAGAAAGTATCCTAGTCGGTTACAATAAGAAATTACTTAGAGTACAAGACAAGTAAGCTATTTTATCTTGCCGACTAACCGATCCTTCCTTCTGGAGTCATGAGCTACTCGGTCTCTTCTGGGCCGGACCGACTACCCTTGTCAGGTTACTCGGCCCTGCTGGCCATGAGGGTACCCGGGGGTCATGGTAACGACACCAATACTTCTTTTTTTCTATTTTGAAAGTTTGGAATCCAATTGATTCATGTGCACATGAATCAATTGACCAAACCAACTCTGCTCCACCGCCCTTATCATCCCCCGCTACGGAGGATGCGGCGCCCGCGACCGATTCGGAGTTAGGTTTGGAAATTTTGCACGATCTGGTCACGGCCAGTCTGCGCGTCCGAGTTGGATTGCATTTTCTCCTCTTTGCGTTCGTAGCTATTGAAATACTAAGATGAGGGTGTCTGATTACGGCGAGCATTGCTGAACTCGACGAGGAGGAACAGAGGAGGGACGAGCTCAAGCGAAGATCGGCATGGCGAGCAAGAAACTGCAGTGCGAACGCCAGCCCTGCTGCTCCGACCGCGCAGTCAAGCGACTCAAGCCGCAGGAGAAGCATCTCTATCTCATCGTGGATGACTGGGAGAGGGGATACGGCGTCTACAAGATGGACGTCGAAGCTTTCGACGCCATCGACGCTGGCTCCGAACCAGAGCCCTTTCCGGAATCCCCAGTCGCCCGCTTCGAGGCCCGGCACGGCCGCTCCTGGTACTTCGCCGCCCACGGGGCCAAGATCCTCGCCATGCAGGGCCTTCCCCGTGTTCGACACCGAGACTAACGCGCTCGCCGTCTGCCCCTGGCCGCGCCGCGGCGGCAACGAGGCCGTTTTCAAACCGTTCTTCGCTTCCGTCGCCGGCGACCTCTACCTGCTGCGACGCGGCCACTTCGACTTCCTGGGCGCCGCGCCGCCGCATCCTGACACCACGACGTCGACAAGCCGCGAGGAGGCCGCGTGGTCGTGGAGCCGCGTGCCCTCGCCTCCGCCGTTCGACGACTCCAACCGCATCGCGTCTTCCGCTATGCACCCGGAAGGGCGGACGCTGTTCGTCTCCCAGCACCGGAGCACCTTCTCCTTCGACGCCGAGCGCCGCTAGTGGGCGACGCATGGCACCTGGATCTTGCCTTTCAAAGGCCAGGCGTACTACGATGGCGAGCTCGATGCTTGGGTAGGTCTCTGCTGTCACAAGGGCGGCGTTGGTTACATCTGCTCGTGTGACGTTGCGCCGGTCGCCGCCGATTTCAGGAGCCTTCCGTTGTGGAAGCTAGGCAAGGATCGGCTGTTCGACGCGGAATCCAGGAGGCACCTGGGGGCAACTCTTGTGTACATGGGCGACTCCAAGTACTGCCTGGTTGAGTCCCTGGCGCAGGACGATGAGGAAGTTCTGCGACGCCTCCACTCGGATGGCTACTACCCACATTGCCGCGTGCTCTCGGTGACCACGTTTTGTCTCAGGTACGATAAACAGGGAGAGCTTACAACTACACAGCGAAAGGCACACATTTATGAGGTGACTGACTCTCACAAACTTCCTGAGATGTCTTGGAATCCTGTGGCGTTCTGGATATAAGGGTCAGGAGCCATCTTGATTAATTTCCTATTGTGCATGGTTATCCTGGCTCGAGCACATGGTAATGTTAGGCTGGCAATGTTCTGATATATGGAACTAGTATGGCTGCCTGCGTAATTGCGCGACTAGACATACTATACTATTTAAAATATTTTTATATTATTGTGGAAGTTTAACATAGTTTATTGTTATTACTTACTTTATAATCTATATTTATAAAACGGTAGAAAATAGATTGTAGAATTTCTCACCGTTTCTCAATTTGAGTGTGAGATGAGTCATCATTTATCTAACAATATATTTGATTTTATTTTACAAGTGAGGTTGGTACAAACGTGGCATGCTAAACAACTAACATATCTCATGGTAGGAAAAAAGAATGCATCGTACTACAAATAAATCTTTCGAAGGAAATGTGTCAAGCTAAAAATAAGATAGTGTGCCATTCTAGCTAGCCATATATCATGGTGTATTTTTATAACGGTGTATTTAGAAATCAGGATTAAGTTTTTTTTGATATTTTTATTATTCCAAAATTTAGCTATTTGCTCATAATGGTATGGTTGGTAAATTAAAAATAAGAATTAGAGATATTTTTAGCTATTTTTAAAATCTAAATTTAGTTTTTTTAGTTGTAAGGGCATGGAGGGTAATTTAGAAATAGGTGTGAAGGATAATTTTTGTTATTTTTATTATTCCGAATTTAGCTATTTTTTTACTCATTTGTCAAATTCTGTAGCAGTGGTGCTGTTAGGAACACTGTTTTTCCTTTCTAACTTGTGTACAATTTACCACAAAGCTTTACTTCCTCGATGAAAGGAAATGTGTTCCATTGAGCCTGACGATTGGTGTCGTTTCCGTCTCAAAATATGAAACACGTATCCTCCTTAATTATTAGATGATGAAGTTCTTTAATTTGTTTCTTATGTCAATTTGCCTCAATTTCAAATTTTCAGACAGCTAATATTATATTCCCCTCATTGAGCTGTTTCGATTCTCAAATGCCATGAGTATCATATTCCCTCATTCTGCCCCAGTCTTTCTCATGTCTCATTTGCTTAACTGCTTCCCAATCTTTTTCAATCTGCAGCACTAACGTTCCTCATTGTGTGTCTATCTGTCACCATGTAGTATAGTTTTTAACCTTATTTTTTAGCTGCCTACTGGTTTTGTTGCCATGTGCCAATGATTAGCAAAACAGTTCCCTTGATTACAGTAGCTTACCGACAAAATCTGTGCTAATCGAGCTCCATTTTCCTGTGATCATTATGGTTTGGCCTGTAGTGCTCTATTTATTCAGGTCTGATGCCATAGTGACATATTGATTGAGCTCTTTTTCTGCTGTCATGTTTAAATATTCCTTTTGGAGATTATCTAGCTAGGCTGTCTTACTGTTAGTGTTTGGTGTATCAAAAGTTCAGAGCTATGGGTTTACTCTGCCCCCAGTGAATCTTTTGATACAAGTAATATTTGCCCAATGCTTAAACAATTATTATAACCAATTTGTCAACTTGGTAATAAGCTTGGCAAGAGTATTAATTTTTAATTGGGTTAGAAGAGAGAGTTGCATTGCTCTGTCATTCACTCTACCCGCCGGTTCAAGATGAAGCGCCATCACAGCAATGCGCGGCGCGACTTCACCACCAGTGGCCCTCACAGGTCAGTAGTTTTCAGCCTTTCTTCCTTGTTACCAGAACACCACAAGTTATTTGATGGAATGCTTCAGTGAGCTTGACGATAGATATGTCTAGGGTATTTTATTTCTCAACAAAACAAGATGGAATTTTCGTATGGTTAACATTCACTGCAGCTTGAAATAAATTATGATGAAAGATTACGCTGATACTCCTAGGTTCTAAATATAACCTACTAGTTTTGACATATACATAGTGGAAATAAGAAATGACTTAAAAATGGTACTTGCAACTATCACTGAAATACTCCTACAAGATTTATTTAATCACACAAATCAGGGTAAGATGTCAAACATTACAATTGTTTATTACTGAAATACTCTCACAAGCTTTGCCTGCAACTTATGAATTTATTTTACTGATGGTATGCTTGTACTATACTTCCTCGGGATCCTATTTAGATGCCTTGCTTGTTATATTTTGGTGTTGTATATTTTTATTGTTGACAATATAAGACTATGCAAAACTGACCGAGATGACTGTAGGAGAGCGACAGAAAATAGGAAGCTGAACTGCACAACCCTCTTATGACTTTGTATGCGAGGAAACTGAACTGCTCAGTCCTTGTATGATTTATTTGTTTGTTTATCTTTAATTTTTGTTTCAGGTGCATCAGCTTTAGTATAATAGGCATCTCGGCTCTGCCATGACTTTGCATGTGGCAGTAGCAAGTATTGAATCCTTCAGTGCTTTTACTATTTTTCCAAGTATTCCAGTGTCTAAGTTCAATAACATGCGACAATTGCATGGTTCATTCTTTTGCCTGATATATGTATTGATAAAGTCAAGGTCGTGTGATGGCCGTGTTCGGTCTTTGCTCAATAATATATGAAGTGTACTTAGCCATGGGTGGTCATTTGGCTAATACATTATGATGAAATGGTTCGTCGACGAATCAGTAATTGAATGGTGATGTAATGAAGTCATGAATATTTTTGGTTGCCATAAGCTGTTCGGGCATTCCTTTCTTTTGTTGGTACTTTGATGAGATTGTGCTTCCTCTCGAAATTACACGTATGATGTTTTCTTCCAAAGTGATTAAGCTAAACATATATTGTGTTCAAAGTTGTCTTGCTCAATGTATAAAATGGCACTAGCTTTCATGTCATGTTTCCATTTCAACAAGTTAAAAGGTGTATTTTGGTATAAATAAATGGTACGAAGGTCCTGCCAAGTGTTGCATTTTTCTCGATCACGTGCGTGGCGCACGTGCATTGGTGCTAGTATCAAGGAATGAATTTTATTCTAGTTTCATTCGACATTTTGAGTACTTGATTCATCTTCAGTGTCCCATTTTCTGGAGAGCAAGTTTACACTCGTCTCTTATCACGATGACATCCAATGCCGGCATGAGGGAGTTCAGCGTTAATGGTTACAGAACCAGCTCATCCTACTAGGGCTCGTTTGGATTGATACCGTTTTTTACATTGACGCCCATGTTTTGGCTCGTCCATTCAGACGCTGCGCTGCTAGTTCTTTTCTTTGTAAATCAATCATCAGGGGTAAACATGCAAGCAAAATTTGTGCAAAAAAATAAAATAAAATTGAGATGCCCACGGTATTAAATCATGCACTACGGGAAACCGGCTATATGCCGAGAGCCAAACTCTTTGCCGAGAGCTATTTGTCGGGCTCTCGGCAAAGAGCCTCTTTGCCGAGAGCCAAGGGCAACACACTCGTCAAAAACACGGCCTTCGGCAAAAATATCCTTTGCCAGCTGTCAGGGCTCTCGGCAAAAGTATCCTTTGCCGAGAGCCATACGCCAGGCTCTCGGCAAAGACTATAAAAACTCTCGGCAAAAAAAAACCCTCGGCAAACAGGATCACGTGCCACGCACATGCAGCGGCCGCGCGTAACGGAACCAAACTCCGTCAAAAGTTTGCCGAGAGTTCGTTAGGGACACTCGGCAAAGGTTGGTATTTGCCGAGTGTAGAGGCTAACACTCGGCAAATAATAGTTTTTGCCGAGAGCCTTGCCTGGACACTCGGCAAAATAATTTTTTTTTCTTTTTTGGCCACTATTTTTTTAACCTTCATTGTATGTATGCAAGGTACATCATGTCAAAATTTGGTGTTTTTATCGAATCGTTGGCTATATTTAAGTAATTTATTTCATTTAAAGTATTTATTGAAGGTAAGTCAAATTTGAACTGCAAGTGATTGAAATAATGAAATATAGTGACTCGAAAAACGATATTCATGTTTCTAAGTCCAATTTGAGGCCGTAACCATGAAATGGAAGGAAAATTCATGTTTCTTGTACATAAAATATTATAGCGAATATGGGGTCGAATTGTATTTTAATTTTATAAAATACAAACGAAGTGTCAAAATTATGAGACTTGCTCTGCCATCACTAAATGATACGTGGAGGTCATGGTAAATCGTAGAAAAAGTTTCGCAAAAGTTCGTACGTACATTGTTTAGAAACTGGAGCTTCCCCGAAGAAGATCCATAGAGTTGTGATGTGTACGTTTAGATTTCGAATCAATTCGACGGCGACGTTATGGTTTTGCTGTAAATCTTTTTTTGTAGGCAACAGAACATGTAACATGTATCACGACAAAGTTTTGTGAATTTTTGAATTTTTTTGTGATTTTTAAATTTTTTTTGAACTTCACTTTGAAAATATTTGCCGAGTGTGGGCCCATGGCTCTCAGCAAAAGCGTTTTTGCCGAGTGTCTTATCTTTGCCGAGAGCCCCAAATCACGGCGCTCGGCAAAATTTCGATCTAGATCTTGGGCGCGCCGGCCTCTTTTCTCTCTCTCTCTCTCATTCATCTTCTTCCTCGCATCGATCCCGAGCCGCCGACACCCCGCGCCGCCGCCACCCCCCCTCGCCGACGTCTGTGCTCCCGGAAGATGCCGTGCCGGAGCCGCCACCCGCCACGCCGTCCTCCTTCCTCGCCGGCACCCCACGTCGCCGCCACCCGCCACGCCGCCCCGGTCCCGCATCTCCACTCCGCCCCGGCACCCGGGCGCCGGCCACCCCGCCCGGGCCCTCCTCCACCCCGCCCCGGCCCTCCTCGACCCTGGCCAGGCCCCGGCGCCCCCGGCCCTGGGCGCACCGCCACGCCACGGACCCCGGCCCTTGGCGCCCGCTCCACCAATGCCGGCGAGGCCGCCTCCGACGACGCGGGGCGACGCGGACGCCTCCCCCGACGGCGACGCCTGCCTCCACCCGCCCCTCCCCCGCACCAGGCCCCGCTCCCCCGGCCCGACGCCGCGGCCGACGCCGCCCCCATCCCCGGGGCCCGACGCCGCCGCCCCCGTCCCCGGGGCCCCGACGCCGCCGCCGTGACCCGCTGCCCCACCGCCGCTGGCCCCCGACGCCCTACACCGGCCCCCAAGGTCTCCCCGGCCGTCGACGCCCAGGAAAGGTGAGGTTCTTCTCTCTTTTTTTTCTTTTTTGTTTGTTTTTGTCAATAATGAAATATGAAATAGATTGCATTTCTGTTTTTGTTAATATTTAAAATGGATAGCTTGTATGTTGTGACATATTTACAAATGAGCAAGTGGTTACAATTGGATGTGGTTGTCGGCCATCGTGCCGTTGTTTTCTTGCAGGTTTTGGGAACCTCTCCGTACAGGGGAGGTGCTGTCAAAATTTTGAATTGACGGTTTTATGTTCCATTCTTTGCAGGAGAGGAGAGGCTTTTCCACCGTCAGGTGTCGGAGCTTTGCAGGAAAGCAAGGTGAGACATAAAAGACCCCTCTTTTCCATATATTCATGTTCGTAGGTAACGCGTAACCTAGGCGTCTCCCGTTCGAAACAGATACAGTTGGAGATATGCAGATCTTTGCATATCTATGACCGTATCTGTTTCGAATTGTCCACGTTTTTTAGACAGCCCGAGGATGCGTAGATGGAGTTAGTTTCCATGGTATATTCCGGTTTGAGACAGAGTTTCGGCACCATCTCCCTGTTGTTCTCCGGATACACAATCTCCCTCCCCGGACGTGTATTTGGAGAATAGCGGGGAGGTGCTGCCGAAATTCTGTCTCGGACCAGAGTAGACTTTGGAAACTAACCCCATCTACGCATCGTCGGGTGGGATTAGGACCTATCTTCACCTAGTAGACATTGTAAACATCGCGTAGATGGCAATGAATTTTATATTGCTCGCTTATATGTTAGAGGATGGATGACCGTGAGTGAATGTACACGGCCCGCCCAAGTCAGGGTTGTGAAACAAGTGAATGGATTGACAAGGCCGGTGCTTTCTTGGAACAAGCATTTGGCAATGTTAAAGAAGGTGGTGTCACTTGGTGTCCCTGCAGCCGTTGTAACAACACAAGAAAACAAACAAAGTTTGAGATGAGTAAACATCTTGCTAAGAATGGATTTACGGCAGACTATACCCGATGGATCTACCATGGTGAAGCCGATCGTATGAGAGAGGAGGTCGTGAGACAACGAGTCGATGACTTTGATGATGATGCCGGGGTAGGAGACATGTTACATGACTATCATGAAGCACAGTTCCATGAACAACCAAGGGAGGAGGAGCCAGAGGAGACCGCAAAGGCGTATTATCACATGTTGTCTGCGGCACAACAACCTCTTCACAGGCATACCAGGGTTTCTCAGCTGGATGCCATTGCACGCCTAATGGTCGTAAAGTCCCAGTTTAGCTTCAGTCGGAATGCCTTCGATGTTATGTTGACAGTTATTGCCAGCCTGCTTCCGGAAGGGAACATTCTGCCAAAGAGCATGTATGAGGCACAAAAACTCCTTAGTGCACTTAAGATGCCGTATGAGCAGATTCATGCGTGTCCGAAAGGATGCGTCTTATTCAGGAAAGAGCATGCGGAAGCAAAATACTGTCCAAAGTGTGGATCCTCTAGATTCATGGAGGTAGACGCTGGTGAAGGACAAAAGAGGCAGCTCACGGTCCCCGTGAAGATCCTAAGGTACCTTCCATTAATACCGAGGATCCAACGGCTTTACATGACCGAGGAATCCGCGAAACAGATGACATGGCACAAACACGGAACGCGATACAGGCCCACTAAGCTTGTGCATCCATCCGATGGTGAAGCATGGAAACGTTTTGATGGGATTCATCGTGACAAAGCTATGGAGGCTCGTAATGTACGTGTGGCACTGGCGACAGATGGGTTCAATCCTTACGGAATGGGGTCTGCCCCGTACAGTTGTTGGCCCGTGTTCGTTATACCCCTCAATCTCCCCCCGGCGTCGTCTTTCAACGACAGAACATTTTCTTGTCGATGATAATTCCGAAAAATCCGGGGAATAATATGTGTGTTTACATGGAGCCTCTGGTTGATGATTTGATCCGTGCTTGGGAGGAAGGGGTATGGACATACGATCGAGCTTCAAAGACAAACTTCAGAATGTATGTTTGGTACTTCTACTCTCTCCATGACCTCCCGACGTATGGTTGTTTCTGCGGCTGGGGCGTTCACTCGAAGTTTCGATGCCCAGTATGCAAGCATCTTGTTAGGTTCATTTGGTTGAAGAAGGGTGGCAAGTTTTCTTCGTTCGACCAACACCGACAATTTCTCCCTCTTGACCATCTATTTAGAAGAGACAAAAAGAACTTTACAAAAGGTGTGGCAGTTCACGACCCGCCACCGCAATTCATGAAAGGTCCGCAGGTGCGTGCTATGTTAGATGCTCTCGAGGTCGATGAACAAGAAGGTGGTTTTGTGGGATATGGTGAGTTACATGCCTTCACTCAGATCTCGGGCTTGTTTAGGCTTTCCTATATGGAAGACCTTCTTCTTCCACATAACATTGATCTAATGCACACTGAACATGGCATTGGCGTTCCACTTTTCGGAACAATCATGGACATTCCTGATAAGACTAGGGACAACGTTAAGGCAAGAGTCGATCAAGCAACTTTATGCAATAGACCTAAGCTAGATATGGCGCCACCTAAATCCGGCAAGTCATGGAGTCTATGTGCAGGATTTCTTCAGGGTTGAGCTAGAGTATATGGAGCGGGCGCGC
This sequence comes from Eragrostis nindensis, assembly GCA_012490785.1. Taxonomy (NCBI): domain Eukaryota; kingdom Viridiplantae; phylum Streptophyta; class Magnoliopsida; order Poales; family Poaceae; genus Eragrostis; species Eragrostis nindensis. The sequence continues at coordinate 1,289,465 of JAAXCT010000093.1, forward strand.
ATTGCGGCGTCTAGCTCATGTCCTAAACTCGTTACGGACATGATGTACGAGGCGCGCGTCCAGGCCATCATCACCTACTACGCTCGGTACCGGAACATGAGGGTGGAGAAGGGTGAGGCACGGACCATGGAGCTGACCCGAGAACAATACATGGAGGTAATTTGATCTTCTCGTATTTCCTATACTTGATTAAGTACGCTTACTTTCATCTTGCCATATTTTCTGCACTTTGTGACGTGTAGGTGATTCCGTGGTGGTGCGCCACCCATGGCCGGTGCTGGCAGTTCATTGTGGAGAGGTGGTGCGACCCCCAGTGGCAGGAGACGCACAGCACTTGCCGGCAGCGGCGTTTGATGATGCCTGGTCCAGCACACCACCAAGGCAACCTTACCCTCGACCAGTACGCAGCTAGATGGGTACGTGAATTCATCTAGTTGTTGTAATCATCTTTCTGTAGTTATTGTAACGTTCAATCTTGTATAATTTCTAATCATCTTTCTGTTTTCTTTCCAGTCGGCGGCGCACGGTGGGCAGGCTTGCCCCCCGTTGAAGGCTTGGGCTATGGCTCACAAGGGCAAGGCGACGTCTGAGGTCGACTACAACCCGAAGGACCCGCCCGAGTCGTACACCAACGCCACCGTCCACAGTCGCCTCAGTCAGTACACGTCGGTGGCTAGGGAGGTCCACGGGCCAGAGTAGGACCCGAGCACCGAGGACATTGATGGAGAGGTCGTCATGAGGGTGGGTGGAGGTAAGAAGCACGGCCGCTACTGGATTGCAGACAGCACACTGGACACGGCCACTACTCCCACCCTCTCCCAGATCCGAGCAAGAAGCTCGGCCTCAGCCCCGCCCATACACCCACGGCAGACTTCTTCACAGATCCAGCTTGAGCAGCTCCAGGTTAGTTATTTTTTATTCGTCGTTCATTGATTCTTACATGGCTTTGCCTTGCATTGTAACGTTGGATGAAAATATTATAGGCCCAGATGAACGCGAAGCTGCAGGAAGAGCGGCAGAGGATCGAGGCCCAGATGGAGGCGAAGCTGGAGGCAGAGCGGGAGAGGACTGCGCTGATGATGGGCGCGATGTACCAGTACATATAGAGTGTGCCCGGTCTCCCGCCGCCGCCTCCAGGGCTGTTTTCGGTACAACCTACTCTCGGCACTCCTCCGTTCCCCGTTACTCCTACAGGCACTCCGGTGAGTCACTTGAGATCCTTGTAGTTTCATTTCTTACCTTCAAGTATGATACGATGAAGTAATCGGATGTTTTAGCTTGTATGCGTCTATCTTACACACACAATCTCTTCTTTGTGCAGAATCAATCGGCGGGATCCAACAATCCGATTTCCGCGCCAAATGCTTGGTCACCGTGGGCACCACCTCGTCAATGAACTTGTAGTTAGTTGTATTTGAACTTCTATTATTATATTTGAACCAAAACTTGCTAGTCGTGCTTTCATTTGTGAATTTGGACTATGTGGACACTTTCTATGTGAACTTGAGGTTGTGGTCATGTGGTTTAGTGTTTGTGATGATTTTTGTGCCCGTGATGATGATGGTGATGATATATATGTATCTCTGGTGATGGTGATTGTCTATGTTTGATTTGGTGTGATTTGGTCCAGGTTATAGTGAATTTAAACATTTTATAGCAATCTGTTACAATTATTTGCCGAGCGCCTCAGATCTTTACCGAGAGCCCTGGCCAAGGCTCTCGGCAAAGAGGACATATTTGCCGAGAGCCAACACCCGGCTCTCGGCAAATATGCCCATCTTTGCCGAGCGCCTGCTGACGCGGCACTCGGCAAAGATGAAGGGTTTGCCGAGTGCCTTTTGACGTGGCTCTCGGCAAACTTGACGTGACGGCCGTTTGGGTGCCGTCACGTTACTTTATTTTGCCGAGAGCCTTCCTGGCTCTCGGCAAAGTCTTTGCCGAGCGCCCGACATTTGGCTCTCGGCAAAGAGGCCTTTGCCGGCAATTTTTTGCCGTATGTCCTTTGCCGAGTGTAACACTCGGTAAAGTCTTTGCCGAGCGCTTTTTGCCCTTTGCCGAGTGCCCCTGGCGCTCGGCAAATAAGCGGTTTCCCGTAGTGATGAGTGAACGGGCCAACATGTTTTGTTCATGATCCCAACGAGCAGCTCACAATAAATTTTGTCCGCATAGAATAAAGGAAAAAATTGGATATGGTAGATCAAAATGAAGAAGATGACGTCCAGGTCATGACTTCGTAGACCGCCTCTATCCTTTGGAACACCGCGACGTGCTTCAGGACCAGATGTTGTACATCGTGAACCAGATCTGGGTTATTTGCGAAGGACATTGGTGCACCTGCAACTCTGAGCACACATACGACCCAACAGCATGTTCCTACATATGTTTGAGTAGTAACGTTTGAGACAGCAACAGGCTGATGTCATTGTGAAATTCTAATATTTGAAACAACCTTCTTTCAAACGCCTATAGAGTGTGCTCTTTTTTACACCTAGTGCGTTTGCAAGATCTTGCAAGGTATTGCGTTCTTTCAAATCGATAGCTTTTATGGCTTCCAGGGAAATATTTATCCTTTTGCGGCCAACATTGTTTGCCAATTTGTTTTTAATCGCTTCTATACCACCAGTCTGACCTTTGTGCCAAATTTTTTGTACTGTCCTCAGGGGTACATCAAATTTGGCAGCAACTTCTCTAGATACTCCATGATGCAGGATAGGTGGGTCTGTTCTAGCCAACAACTCGGCGTATATGGCCATCTTCTCATCATCGGAGTAGAATCTCCGCTTCTTTCCTTTAGAGCCTAGGGAATAAAAAAAACTGTAAGCAAAAATATCCTAGCTAGCAGAATGAAAAAACAAACTGTACGCAAAATGTCCTAGAAGAATGAAAAAAAGAGAAACAGTAGCTACTCCAAATGCAAACTGAACACTACCTGTAGCAAAAGCAACATTAACAGAAGCATCTACGTGGAAGAAGGAAACAGAAGCAAAAGGCTCTACCTGTTCCATCCATGAACACTACCTACGCAAAATGAACAGAAGCACTAGTATATGCAAAAGGAAGTGTACCTCCATTTGAAGTTGCAGCTGTTTCATCTGCATGTGGGTCTGAGGCCTCATCCGGCACCATGTTGAGATCAATTTTTCTTGCAACTCCTCCAGCACCAGCAATATCTTCTTCAATGGTTCCCTCTGCTCCATGAGCACCTACACTTGATGAAGAAATTTTGCTGACGATGAGATCGATCGATTCCATTGCAAACTGATAACAGTACTACTAACCCAAACAGAGACGACACAAGAAAATAAAACAAGTACGTACGTACCCATGTTGAGATCAATTCGTTGTGCAGCCCTTTCCTCCCCGGCACCAGCGACAAGTTCGTCCTCGGTTCCATCTTCTCTGGCACCAGGAGCAGCTTCTTCTTCGTTTCCATCATGGCACACCATGTCATACTCCAATGCATGCGCAGGCCCTTCCAACTCTCCAATTGCATTCCAGTCGAAATTCGGATCGGGTGGCTCTAGGTTCAGGTCCAAGCTTGGTGGAGCCATGGCTCAGCCGCTCAGCCTCGAGAGATGAGTGGAAGAACTGATGGCTTTCCTCCCTGCGATGGAATGGAGCCCATATACAGGGCCATGGCTTCGAACTTTTCGTTTCTGGTTGAGGCGGGCGAATGAAAAGCCTTGGCCCTTGGGCGCGGCTACGAGCGGCAAGAACAAATTGTGGATCAAAGGAATTTATGACTAGTAGCATTGGAGATAGCAAAAGGCGGATGCCTTGAATAGATAGAGAGAGAGTACTTCTCGTTTTCCAAGCCGCGCAGCTCGTTTCACGAGGGAATGCGTATCGGCGCATAGAAACCTCTCGCCTTCCATGCAGGCATTGAAGAGTATCGGGATTAGAGTGCAGGCAGCGGTGAACGAAGCGGCGGCCACACAAAGAAACGTTCGCATACGGTCGCTTGCTGATATATACCCCGCCCCGCGCTCTGCATAACAAGCCAAAATGCGCATAGAGCGGCTACCTAGATCGGCGCATCAAATGATCTGATCAGAACTGCACAAGTGAATGCCCAGGCCACGACGACACGGGTTCCGTCAACTTCAGCCTTCGACCATGGTGGGCTGCTGGTCGACGCTCCCCGCGGACCTCCTCCGCCGCGTTGGTGACTGCCTTCTGGCCACCAACGACATCGACTGCTACATGGACATGCGCGCCGTCTGCCACAACTGGCGCTCCGCCAGTCAATCCCCAAGCAGACGGCGCGGCTGCTGTTGACCCTCGCTTCCGCCCTCGGCGATGGGTCATGATCGACAAAGAATCCAACGCCGACGGAGACGACGCCCTCCTCTTCGTCAACCTGTCCACCGGTCGCTTCCTCCGCCGGCGTGTTCCGCTGCTCCGGAGCAACATCCTGGTCGCCGCCACATCGGACGGCCTATTGGTGCTGGGTGACAAAAGCTACCCGCACGCCGCCAGCGTCCTCAACCCCTTCACTGGCTCGTTGCTCCGCTTCGCGGCACCAATACCTAGTGAGGACCGGGTGATCGCCGCAGTGGCCGACTACGACCCAACGCTGCTCTTCGTGGTCGGCTTCGGCTTCGGCTTCGGCGGCGAGGTGATGTGCGCCGATCCAACCAGCAAGATTTTCTTTGCTCAGTATTTTGGCCAGGATAATAATTTCGACCTTGCGAGCATGGTTTCCCACGCCGGTCACGTCGGCAGGCTGTTGCCCGGCATTGACGTGGTCTTGCCTCCAACGGTAGAAGGGAGTACGGCCTTCTGTGGACACACTTACCTTGTGGATCCCGCCTCTGATGAACTTCTGCTGGTTCGACAACATTTCCCACAGAGAGACGTAGAAGTTTTCAGGGTCAACTTGGAGCGGAAGACGCTCGAGCCAGTCAATAGCATCGGCGGCCGCGCTCTCTTCATCGGAGACAGGTGCCTGTCTGTCGAAGCAGACATGTTTCCTTCCCTCGACCGCAACTGCATCTACTACAACTACACAAATTGCTTCCTGCCACAATGGCATGGCACGTACAGGCATGACCTCAATGACGGCAAGGAAGAGAAGATCTCGGGCGTCCTGGTGCCCGATACCGAGAGCTATAACGCTCGCCCATTCAGCCTTGTGCGAGCTTCTGCTCGCTTATTGCAGCATGCTTGCAGATGTAGAAGCTCGACTGCAGCGCATCCGCAAAAGGTTTATTGACAGCATACTTCCAGAATTTAATTGCGAATTCAATCAATTTTAGTTTGGAGGACACGGTGCTGCCGCGTATAAACAGAGACCCGACTCCTTTAGTTTTGGATTCTGCGAACGATAGTCTCTTTGAAGGAGTCAAATTTCATCTGTCTTCCAAAGTTTTTATGTCCTGGCAATAAAATTTCTCTATTTAGTGACTGTTAGGAAACTCGTCTGAACGTTGCGGCATCTCTTCGGCAGTTTGTGTGGAGCACAAATTCTCAGTCTTTTTTATATATTCAAACCCATTTAAACTAGGCAACCTACCCGCGCATTTGCGCGGCCAGTTTAGTTTTTGTTCTGAAGAAAAAAATTAAAATTAATGCATTTGTAAAGGTTGATCAGGAGGATGCGAAGCTCTTTCTCTAATAAATGTTTTTATCAATCTAACTCAATAGCTAACGCCAAAATGTAACCAGTCAAGAGGGACACAATTCTGTTTTCTATGGCGATCAATGAAAAATTGTAGGAGCTTCTAACTTATTCAGTATTTTCTTAATCCTATGCATGCCTTGAAGTCTAATATGATTTTTTTTCATCTCAGTTAATGAGACAATTTCTGTAATTTCATCGTTTTCTTAGATGTTCATGAATTTGGGAATGCCACTACATCAATTGCTTATTTACATAAGGTAGAGTATTGATCAATTCAGGTGAAAGTTGCTGTGTGGAGCATTCGTTCTTGATTAATTAATTATCTCTATTTTAAAAAGAATCATCAAACTAAAGACATTAAGCTTTTTTGGCAATAAGTTCTACTGTAATAATATTGTCCACTCTAACATGTAATGTAGTAGAACTTATTATCCAAGTAACAGTAAATTAAGGAGTGCGTAAGCGGGCGGAAACTGGAAATCAGGGACTCGATCGCGGGGAGGGCGGCAGGATTGACAAAATTTAGCTACTCACAATAACAGAAAGCATGATTTATGAATCAGCTATGTATCTGTATAAAAAATTATTATTACGTGATAATACCCTTTAGTATTCTTGAGGTGCGAATCTCTGATTCAATCTGTGCGTTTGATTCATAAGGCAATCTGAATACCAATAGATTTAGTAAAGGTTTGGTTAAAAGATCAGAATTAATACCACGGGCTTCTATTTTTTTATTTTTTTATGAAGATTGTCTATGACAGAGATACAGCAATCCGTTATTTCAGAAAGCACGTGTTTATAAAGTCACGTATGTTTTCATTACGAAATTCAGTGAACAATTAGTATAATACTTAAGGATACAAATAAAGAGACATAGCAAATTAATAATCGTGACCTCGCCTTTTGATTTTCATCTAGCAATGTGGTTGATGGCAGTCGTAACCTCGCCGGTGTGCAAGTTTGTCTCGTATGCCTTAATACTTATACTGTACAGGCATAACGAAAATCGGATAGGCATGAAACATACCACAACTTTGTTCACGGCTTATTTGATGACGCCAGTTCCAGTTACAGTAGATCTGGAAGCAGAGCTTGAACCTAGCAACCCAGACTATTGCTCGATGAGGCTCCCTAGTTTCAATCATTCTTCGGGTTTGGAATTTTGGATCCGAAAGGAATCATCGATCCATCGGCTGAATGATGATGTGTGCACGTATTTGTTCTGCCTTTGCCGTAGCCGAGCGTGCGGCAGGAGAAGCAAATTACATAAGACCCGGGTCTTTCACAAATCGGCTGACTAATGGCTGCCTTGTGCCGGTTCTTAGCTTGAAACTCTGGAAGAGGACAGCAGCAGCATGGTGCCGTGAGGTTGCAGATCGGAAGACAATTTTAATTTACAACGTCAAACTGTAGAAGAAAAAGCTCACAGGTGTGCAAATACCAAGCTAGTTGTTTCAGCCTTGCAAGTTGGCCATTACGTTTGCAAATTCCATGTGTGTTCTAAATTGCACGTACGATTGCTAAACGGAGAATTGGAGAACAGTGAGGCAACCATAAATCCATGAGATAGATCAGGAAAACATTCAGAATCTGCTGCAATGATCAGCGAAAGTTGACATATGTGCATCCAACTGACAAATGATCATCTAGCCAGATTAATTCTTGATTTATGCTGTTGCCTGAGAGATTAGATTGTGAACAGCACTCACATTAGTTTAATTGCAGCCGTAGACGTTGATCCGCGACTTGCCGTCCTTGTGCGAGCTATCGAAGAGGAAACATCATCATGCCCGTCGTCCTTGCCGTCCTTTTGCTTGCAACTTTTTACGTGAGGAATTTACATGATCAGTTGGGCGAGGAAGGCGAGGCCTAAATCAGTCGTATTTCTGCAGCAGGTTGTTTGGATTGATGTATCTTTATTACTGGTGAGGTTTATATGGAATATTGAACATAGACAAATGGACTCACGTGAAGTTTGAGAGATCCATCTCACCACGTTGTGTGAAGTTGCCAAATCTTACTTCATCTCTCACGGTTGTTAGATTATCTAGCTCTATAATTTAGTCCTTTAGAAAATAATGGCAAGGACTAATTTTTTTAATAATGGCAGTGGTGGGGAGTTTTTTTTAATATGTGAAGGGTATTTTAGACTAAAATTTTCATAATGGCAATGTTGGATAATTTTCTCTTCTTATTTTCTCGGATTAACGTGAGAATTTCTAGGTCTTGAGAGCGAACGTGGTGGCTTCTTTTCTTGGTCAATTATATATATAATAGATCATTAATTTTTAACCTTTTCTTTTAGACGAATTGATAATCCTTTCAGCAACCACAATATATAATCTATATAAGGCTATTCTAATAGGGGTTTCATTTTTGTTAAATGATGTATCAAAGATAATTACAGTGATTTGGCAGTAGAGTTATGAAGTGAGAGAGAGTATTCATCTATATGGAACAGGGTATAGACACGATTACCGAGACTTGAAACGCTAACCCTTGCAATGGTGGAGAAAAGTTTCATTTTATTTTATACAAGCCAATGAAACAAAATAGAATTCAACGTACGCTATGAAACCAAAATAAAATTATGCATTGGAAGGGTTGTTTTTGTTATCAATTCAAAACAAAAAAGATGAAACGGTTTCCTTTATAACAACAAAATGAAATCACTCATTAGAAATTGACTAAAATGTCCATCTACTTACCGTTTTATATACAAAAACGGTGTCCGAACAAAGAATTGGGATGATGTCAAATTAAAATGCAGCCAATTTGATAGTTTGAGGATGCAAATGGAATTACTCACGAGTTTCATGTTGTATAAAGAACATCGACAAAGCCTAGCGTGAAATGATGTATCCATGGATGAGCATATTTCCTTGTTTTGGACAATTTATGTAGAGATTCAACATTGTCAACTTTGAAGTATGTATGTCTCTAAACCTAGATATGTTTTGTTATGATAAACTTTTATGTATAAATAAAGTAGATAAAACTAGATTTTGTATAGCTATGAGCCTATGACACTAGTAGAATAAGTTATTTGACTGTTAGGGAATTGACAAGTGATAACACTCTAATGGCTATGTAAATCACATTAACAAGCAATAGCAAGATGACAGAGATAGTGCTCCATGTTATATTAATGAATATAGTAAGATGATGTCAAGGAGTAGGCATTAAAGTAAGCGACACACCTCTCAATAAGCAATGTTGTAGTATTGGTTTCAACATAAAAGCAGTAGGATAGCTTGAGGGAAGCTCCATGGATATCAAGGAAACAGTTGCCAAAGCATATTATTGTATAAATAAAATGGTAGTAAACTTAGAAAATATTGTATTAAAATTTAAAATGTATTTTTAGCATCAGTATTTATATATAAGTGGCATCACACTAATTTATACCAGCATTAATTTATCTTAAGCTACAAGTTAAGGGTCAAGGTTATAACAACCGCTAGGAAAATAGATTAATCTACACATCGCTGGTATTATTATTCATGATTTTGCATGAAAGGTTCTCCTATCTACATGGCAGGAGGTGAATCATTGTTCATCTACGATAGAAGCTGAAGCAAAGGCTGCCCTTGAAGGTGTTCATGTGGAAGATAATTGGGTTTGCCACGCAACAATGTTGGGATCAAATTGTTGGACACTCAGATTCTGAACGCACAAGCCCCGGATCGATAAAGGTCGAGTAGCATTCTTAAGAAGATACAAGTTTCTCGTTAAGAGATTTGATGTACCCCAGTGAGTAAAAACTCTGGTGCGCAAAACCATGGTAAAAGAATGCATTTTGGTTGTGGTAGACAAATGTCACAAGGGCAACCTGAATCACATTAAGAGTTCAATTATAATAATTGCAACTCTATGCGAGATTATTGTTGTAAGAATGATTTAAAACACATATGAGTTCGGTGTTTTGAATCGTGATAGTTACAGCCTTAGCTAGCTGCCCGGAGTGCTGTTTGACTGCGGAAAGGGGTGTCCATCCATACCACAATGCAATACGATGTGATGTGAGGTGTGTACAGTTCCCCAAACCTCCGATGGTAGAGACAAACATGTCATATCGAACGAAATCATAGGAGTAGCACACAACATCGTTTGTCACTTATGCATCGTTTTTCATTAGTGGCTCAGCTCTGAAATCTAGCCCTGAGGCTGGAGAAGTGAAGAACGCGGGAACACAGACCGTTGCCTTGCTATTTCTTCTTCAGGGACATGGTGAGCAGCAGGCCGAAGAGGAGGCTCTGGGGAGGACCAGTAGAAACGTTCCTCTCGTCATTGCAGTACGTGTTTTATGCTAACCATCTCGATACTTTTCAAGCATTTGTTCATGAAAATTAGTTTTTTCTTTTTATTTAAATTTATTAAACTTTCTTAGCATTTTCTTGAGAAACATTGTTTAAACTGTTCCTCTCGCCAGGGGCATAAAGTGTGCATAAAGTGTGCATTGGTAAGTGGCACTCATACATTGTAATAGGGTTTGACACGATCACAAGGGGCAACCTGAACCACACCAAAAGTTCAAATAGATGTAACTGTATGTGAGATGGTCGTTGTAAAAGAGGTTAATATGAACTTCACAATTTGGTGGTTTGAATCGATCGTGATAGTTAGGGGCTTCGCTAGCGGTCCGGAGTGCTGCTCCACTGCATAAGGTGGCCATCCGTAACACAATGCAATGCGATGTGAGGACGTGGGGTGCGTCCAGGTACCCAACTTGGGATAGTAAAGACGTGTCATTATTGAACGAAACCATGAAAGTTTCAATACGCGGCTTATACATTCGCAGTAGAACAACATCAGTTGGTCATGCATGTGGTTCTGCTGGCGGCAGCCTGCTGCTATGCACTAAGGCCATGCCAACGGCAACGGACTACTTAAAACACGAAAAACGGCAGAGTAGCAACAGAGGAAGTAGTAGTACTGATCGATATAGTCGTTTTATTGTGACCACAAATCATGAGTAGCTCGGCTGCAGGAAAAGTGCAGAACGCGAGAAGAGACGGCTGGCTTGCTATTTCTTCTTCGGGGACATGGTGAGCAGCAGGCCGAAGCGGTGGCTGGGGAGGACCGGCAGAACGTTCCTCTCGTCATCGAAGAACGTGACTCCGGGGATCGGTTTGACGCCGACCATCTCGATGTTGTCCAGTTTGAAGTCCGTCAACCTGCAGAGGAACCTGTCCGGCCTCTTCCTCTCCGGCTTACGACCCCTCAGCATCGGGTTCGCCACCGCGTCGTACGTCCACCTGCTGTGGTCGACATCTTCAATCCATGGCCGGAAAGCGCACCAGGCGTCGACCCATCCCCCGTGCACCTCGATGGGGAAAGGCCCGTCCAGGTCGTCGTCCCAGTTCATGTCGCCAGCGAACACGGCGTTCCGATCGCAGCACTTGTCGATGGTGTCGAGGAAGAGACTGGCCTTGGCTCTGCGGTCCATGGAGCGCACATCGGAGGGCGTCGGGCTCACAAGACGGCACGTGGACAAGCGCACCCAGCGTTGGCCTCCTGCAGCCTCGTCGTCGCGGAACGGCACAGTAGCAGTGATCAAGCCTTCGGGCGCAGCGTTCGTGTCCAGAATACAGTGCTTGCGTATGCCCGGGAATATCTCGTGCTCCTCCTTGCACAGCTGTTCATGTAAGCAAAGTTCAGATCAGAAAGTAGTTCTATTTGACTATTTGAGATCACACTGTTGCTCATTCTAGTTCTCTTTATTCCGAAATTAAAAGATAACTTTCATGAGTCTTATACGTACCAGTAGGCAGAAGTGCTTTCCATTTTCGTCATCACGTGACCGTTCATATTCAGAAGTTACGGGCTTGTACTGGCACCACCACGACGCCTTTTGGAAGATGCTGTAGATGTACTTGGTAACCTCCTGCGCAGGACCGATTAAATCCCAAGTTCATTATTCGTTCGTTTGGCATGCATGAAGTTCATGCTAGCCGGACGCGATCAGATCAGGGATACAAATATTAAAGAGAAGCGGAGAGGATGACCTGCAAGAAGACGACGTCAGGGTCATGCCGCTCGATGATGTCGCAGATGGACTGAATCCTCCGGTACACCGCGACGTGCTCGCAGGACCAGACGTTGTACGTCAAGAACTTGACCTGGTTCCTCTTTGCGGAGGAGGACATGGTGCTGTTCATTATACTCGTCTCTGAACTTCCACATCCATCTCGACTGCCCTATATATGTTGCTCCAAGTCCAAGTCCTGAATGACGCGGGGATAACAACGGACGCGCGGATGACAGTGAATGCGTCGCGCGTTTCCAAGGTTTTCACCCGGGGAATATGTTCCGGTGGCGGTGCAAACATGCAATTTACGACGAGATGACCGCCTCTGACTGCTGGTGTGGCTGCGTGTAGGTCAATTGGACGATACGATTTCGTGGCCGGCCGTCTGGCTGCCTTGCCGCCCCAGCTTTACCACCTTCGCGGTACCAAACGGCTTTTAGGCTCGCGTTGATGGGCGACGCTTGGGGAATATTGCACCGACGCAGAAGTCGGGGCGTCGTCTCGCTCTGACGTCTGCCAGGCCGGTCGCACACGATCGAGCGGGATCGGTGTTTCGGCTAGCACGTGAGATGCCGCACAATCCTAGTGCTCGGTCGTGTCGAACAGTTATGAACACTACAAGATTAACAATTTTCCCCAGCAGTTTAGTGTAAAGTGGCCGACAGTTTTTAGTGTAACTAGTTGAATTCCCCGCGCGGTGCTACGGGAAATTTAGGCAAATTTCAGATAAAAAGATTCAAATATTAATATAGCATATTATTACATTGGAGAGCATTAAGTAATTTAGAAACATTTAGGGGGTAAGGTCGATGTTTTTATAGTTTTGTGAAGATAAGTAAAAATTAAATGGGAATAAAATATAAAGATTTTATCAATAACCACAAACTATATGATAATAAATAATGTAAATGGATAGATGGAAACCGAAGCAAAAGGAGCGATCTAGCATTTTTTAACTCATGGACATTAGTACTTGATGTCGGAAGCTTGACCAATTTAACTGAGAGAAGCAGTGCAGAATTCAATTGGAAATTGCAGCTAGCTGATACATAAATTTCCAAATTCACCCAGCTTACCATATACACCCGACAGAGAATTGAATCAAGATGAGATGTTACGGACTTTATTCATCCGTGAGTAAACCTGTGAACAATGATTCATCTCCTAAATAAGTTGTGGACCAAGCAAAGAGAACTTTTAACAGCCAAAGGCATCTACGTACGTAGGCACATTGGACAAAATAAGAATGCTAGATTTTTTTTTTTTTTTTGAGATTAGAATGCTAGATTAATTAGAATACCATATCAGCGAAGGAGCTGAAGTGAAGAGTACTGAGATAACACTTTGATTTGCGAGCAAGAAATAATCTGCACAATTCGTTCCTGTAAATAGTAAAATGTCAAGGTAAGTTCATCATAATTGACATGCTTATATATTAAGGAGTATATAGAGAAGAATTGAGGCAAGAACACAATATGATACTGAGTAATTCTTCTTGAGCGTAATATTGAGTAATTTTGTCTGACAGATGACATATAGTACAGCAGAAACTGTGTCTTATACCCGGGGAGGGAGGGATGGTTATTGAACTACTGTTGGAGAGTTGCCGACCTCAGATTGCTACGGCCACCAGCACTGACTTTGCTACAACCTGCAGAGCGAGGAGATGCAACGATCTCGTTCAGAAACAGGAGCAAGCATTGATGGGAGCATAATTACATGTTGCAGAAAAAATTACGGGCAACCTGCCAAAGAGAATCTTCGGTTGAGGCAGCGGTCCATTGATGAATCAAGAGCTGTCGGTGTATATAACCACTACCATCTCCAACAAAATTAGCAGGGGAGACAGAAGGAATAGGCACCGTAATCTTCTGATCTTGAGGACAGGTTGGAGGGGCATATATATATGCTACCACTACTAGAATTCACCAGTTTCCCTAGGCAAGAAATTACTAGGGAAACTGCTAAAAACGGTAGGGAAAGCTTTTCCCTAGAAAGTTTCCTAAGGAACGATTCCTAGGGAAGGATTCGACGGGAAAGACTGGTTTCCCTACGGTTTTGGTCTAGAACGGTAGGGAAAGTCAGACTTTCCCTAGGAAATCCAACGCTCTAGGGAAACTGCTCAGGTCAGTAAGAGCATCTCCAGCAAGGACCCTATTTGAGCCCCTACTCTATTATTTAAGGTCTTGAGCCAAAAAATCAACTCCAGCAAGGACTTTACTTGGGCTCTCATTTTGCATGCCCCCTCAAACTCCATCTCCAAGCCCTCATTCCTAGGGTCCTCCAACTCCCCCTCTCATCCGTGGGTCCCACCGGCTTTTTGTTTCATTTTCAAATTTTTTCTCTTCTTTTTCCTTTTTTCTCTCTTCTCCCTCCTCCCGCACACCATAGGCGATCTCGTCGGACGACCTCGACGCGCCGGGCCGCCCGCGTCCGAGCGCCCTCGCTGCCCGCGCCCGGCGGCCGTCGCCCGGCCACGCCTCGCCGCCCTCGGCGGCGCCGCCTCCCGCCTCCCGCATGGAGGATTCGACCTCAACTCCGGCCGTGCGAGTTGGACCGCCGGCGCCGCCTAGCACGGCGACGAGGGCCGTTGGCGCTGCCTACCGCCGCGAAGAAGACTGCCGGCTCCGGATCTACGGCATGGATGACACGCGGGCGCCGTTCCCAAACACCTCGACGTTGCCCATCTCCGTGCCGGCGACCCGCGCCGTCTCCGGCGGTGCTCTACCTCCTCCCAGCTGCGAGCTACCACATGGCCAAGAAGATCCTTCCCTCGGCGGCGGATGCAGTGATTGTCTGTAGATTAGTATATCAGTGAGTTAGTATATCAGTGTTTGAGAATAGCTTCCAAAGCAGCCTGATCAGTGAGTTAGTATATCAGAGAGACTGCTGTTTGCTGCATCACCATGCAGTCATAGGTTGAACGAATGTGTTTTTGTGATACAAACATGGACTACTTTGTTTCATTCCAAAACACATGTAGAGCTTGTAATTTGGCAGTTGGTTTATGCACTGCAGTGTACATTTTATTAGCCAAGCCAGACTGCATGAATACTTGACCAACAGAGCTTAAACCAATATTTCAGCAAGTAGTCAGAGTGAGAGATGTCTGAATTTCAGTAAATGCTTGCCTGAATATTTAGAGATTAAGAACAGAGATGTTTGCACTAAAAAGGAACAGAGATGTTAAATTCAAAAAATGCTCCCTACGTTACCACTGTGTTATGGCTGGTACAAGCATAAGTATTTTTTCTTTGTCCTGTCTTGCTACTGAAAAGGAGAAGCACAAGAATAGTTCTTTTTCTATAGTCTGTATGAGGTATGCATCTCGTCTGCTAGTGACCATTTGGAACTGCATCAGAGCTGATGGAGTTGAGAGCATTCAGACATGCTGTAATCAGAGCTGATGGAGTTGAGAGCTTCTATCATTGCCATGTCAGTTTTACGACAGTAACCTAGTTTAGAAGTGAAAGAAGAATGTTTCAGAAACTATGTGTGACCTGCAACTGCAAGTATGTAAGAGCTCAATTCAGAAAAAGAAGTATCTAACAGCTGCAATTGCTGTCGTAAACACTACCATTGCACAATTCAGTACTATAATCTTATTCTTTGTCTGACAATTCAGTATGACACTTTCTCTCAAAAAAAATTCAGTATGACAATTTCTCATTGCATTGTTTGCTAACGAAATGGTGTTACATTATGATATGCGCTGCATGTTACAACGTCCATCCCATGCTGCACACTGAGTTTCTGACTGACCATGGTGGAAAGCTCTGAAACAGGCAATGCCATGCTCAGGCTGTGTTGCTGAAATACGATGCGCAAGATTGATTCAGTTGGTGGAAAGCAGCAGCTTTGGATGGAGGTGAAGGAGGAGGAGGAGGAGAAGATCCGGACCTGAAGCTCGGGTGCGTCTTCCACCGCCACCTGGAGCAGGCAGACGGCGTCGCGGGCGGGCGGCGTCGCGGGCGTCGTCCAGCTCGGGGTGGGCAGGCGGACGGCGTCGCGGGCGTCGCCGACGGGCGGCGTCGCGGCGATCGGCGGACTCGGGCGGCGGCGCGATGGGCAGGCGGGCGGCGTCGGGAAGGAGGACCGAAGAATTTTTTTAATCTGACTGACGGGTCCCACACAAAATAGGGTCTTTGGGCTAGCACTGCTGGAGTTGAAGTCAATTTGTGAGCCCCTATTTTTACATGCCGGCCTGCAAAATGAAAGTAGAGGCTTTGTTTTGAGGTCCATTGCTGGAGATGCTTAAAAAAATATAAAAAGGCCCCGACCCCCTGCCGGAGCCGAGCTGCTCCCCGAGCCGAGCCGATTTCCAGATCGAGCCGCCGCCGGCGCCCGCCGTGTTTGCCGGAGCCGCTGCCGTCGCTGCCGGAGGCGCCGTCGCGCCGCCGTAATTGTTGCCAGAGCCGTTGCTACCGTCGTGCTTGCCGAAGTCGCTGGAGTGGGGAGCGGACATGGGAGCAGAGGGCGGCCACCATCCTTGGAGTCTCGCTCCACATCATCCTCTCGTTGGGCGGCGGCCTTCTGGCTCCAACAGGTAGAAATTACCCAAGCTTTACCTATGAATCCAAGATTCGGATCAAGGTTACGCTGCAAAAAATTTCGAGATTGAAACGCTGAGCAAGATTCCAAGGCACGATAAGAGAACTGGGAGTCTGCGGAAAATTGTGGAGAGAAAATCAGAGGACCTGAGAAGGACGAATAGTTTCTGTTACCTGGGATTCGCATGCTGTGCCATCCGCCGGATGTAGAGCTTGAAGTTGTGCTGCGGCCACCACTCACCACCCCTTCGCCATGCCAGCGCTGGCGTTGCGCGCACGCGGCCAAGCTTGGACTTGGACATGTCGATGCTCTCCGCGAACTTGCTGCCATCAGCTTGGATGCATCGACGCTGCAACTTGCGGCAGGAGAGAGAGGATGAGGATGAGAGTGAGCGGCTCCTGTACTCATAGAGTGGATAAGGACGAGTGAATGAGAGAACGGGGTTTGAAAAGCTGTCCAGGCTGTCGATTTCCCTAGGAAAACATGTAAATCCCTAGGGAAATACACTCTTTCCCTACGACTTCTGGCTGCACTCTAGGGAACCATTCTCTTTCCCTACGACTTCTAAGCTCGCTCTAGGGAAACTATCTTTCCCTAGGACTATCAGAAAAACTCTAGGGAAACAAAGAAAGTTCTAGGGAAATCGGAGAATTCCAGTAGTGTACTACTATGTGGGAGGGAAGTCAAGAATAATTGTGGCATTAAACTCAGGACTCTTGATTGGTGAGTAGTGGCGTCAGTTTTTGCCATATTAAAAGTATATAAAAGAAGAGGCAACGTATGCAATTGAATTAGTACTAATTAGACAACGTATGCATTTTGTATTGAATTCATTTTGTTGGGGGCACTAATGTGACGGACGGATTGAATGAAGGACTGACGGATATATCTTGCTCATCGGATGGTCTGGATTTTGCAGATGACGTGGCTTCACGCGGATTCAGCTTTAGAATGTTAGTGGGTATGACTTATATAGATATTATTATTATAGATTGGCTAAGCATGCACACTAACTGTGGGTAATGAGGTTGTAGGGAATTAGAAGGTTGGTAAAATACAAAAACTGTAGGGAAAGACACTAACTTGTACTAAAACACTGTCAACCACTAGGCGATGTAAGCTTCATGACCATTGGAGCTAGGGAAACCCTAAGGTATGAATATTTTGGTGATAGGATGAGAACCATGAATGTGACTAACACTCTTTGTGAGATCTTATAGGTCACATATGAAGAAAGCTCCGTCCGTTGGTAGTGAACGCCAACACACCAATGAACTTAATGAAAAGGATGATTGGTTGCCTTCATCGACACAAGAACGGACTTGATGGAGTCGCGGAGAAGATATGGATCAAAGCTAAGGACATGCTAGATCCAAGCGAGTGTTGCTTGGTTAGATGTTAGCTTGAATCCAGAAAAACCGGACTATCAAGAGGGTTCGAGATGGTTCTCTTAGTGCACACTAGTTATAGAGATCATTGGATGCATGGTGAGTCTCTCAGGAGCTAGGGTGGCAGAAGAGGGTTGAAGGAACCAAGAAGATCAAGTTTTGAAGAAAGGATCAAGAAGAAGATCGAAGCTGCGAAGTCAGAAGAGACCGGACAGTACGGTCATGGAGACCGTACAATACGGTCTACAGAGGAAATCCAGACAGAGAAGCTGAAGTTTCTGGAAGTGGAGAAATGGAGACCGGACAGTTGATCGGACAGTACGGTCCTAGGGACCGGACAGTACGGTCTCTATTGAGTTTTCCAGACAGAAGAGCTGAAGTTTCTGGAAGTTGAAGAATGAAGACTGGACAGTTGACCGGACGGTACGGTCAGGGACCGGACGGTACGTTCTCACAGGTGAAGAGCAACAGAGAAGGAGAAGTTTCTGTTGGCTGAAGAAGAAGTGGAGACCGGACAGTATGGTCCTAGAGACCGTACAATACGGTCTACTTTGAGATGAGGAGCAGCACTCTCTGGACGCCAGTCTGGTGAAGACCGGACAGTACGGTCTATTGTACGGTCATCACGCAGACTGGGTACTTTTGGACAACGGCTAGTTTGAGGTTGGTGGCCTATATATAGCCGGTTGTTTACCTCTTTGAGGTGCTCTTGGACCCAGGAAAGAGGGGAGGTGCTGCCAAGAAGCCAAGAAGGAGAAGTGTGAAGCATTTGAGAAGGATTTGGAGTGATCCTAGTGCTTGAGAGAGTAGCAAGTTGCATCCTTTGATCTCTAGGCTAGTGTGGGCTTGAGAGAGTCATCTAGGGCTGTTACTCTTGGTCTATGGTGAGGCCTAGACCGGTTAGGCGTCGGTGTTGAGCTGTCCAAGGAGATTATGGAAGCCGACACAAGTTTGTACACGGTCTTGGCGCTTCCCGTGCGAAAGAAGCATCACTAGTGGAGCGCCCTTTGGCACGCATCAAGTGCGGAGCCTTACCTCCGGAAGAGTACCCGGGATCGAGCCCGGCGGGACGTGCCCGCGACTTCACTCGGAGGGTGAAGTGTGCTCTAGGAGGGATCGCCATCGAGCGGAGGGACGGGGTCGAGACTCCGGCGGGAGTGACCCAACGTAGAGTAGGGGAAGGCGCCATCCTTCCGAGACCACGGGAAAACATCATGAGCATTCTCTATCCCTTTTCCTTTACTACTTGCATTTACTTATCGCTCTATATATGATTGCTTGTAGTACTTGAGTTGTGCTCTTATCTTGCTTGTGTGTTTACCTTGGTACCTACTAGCTTCACTAGGCTTGCTTGTTTGCCTTGCTCGTGTGCCTACTTGTTGTAGCCTATCTAGTAGCTCTAAGGACTCTACTTAGTGTGCCTAGTATCTTAGTTGCCTTGTTCTCTAGTTATCTAGTTGCCTTGCCTTGCCTAGCTTAAGTCTTCCGCTTTATATATCCTGCTAGGTTGCTAGTATGGTGTGCTTGTGTTATCTATATCCACTAGCTATATAAGTTAAGGATACTCCTTAGTGTGCTTTACCTTGTTACTAGAACTACTTGCTAGGAGTTGCTTGGGAGTTAGTGTTTGGAAATAGATTCTAGAGTGCACCGATTCACCCCCCCCTCTCGGTCACACGATCCTTACAAGTGGTATCAGAGCCAAGTGCTCATTATTAGGGTTTTACCGCCTTGAGTCGTGACCGGGATTGCGTGTTGGAAAATGGAGTCCACTCATGATGACGTTCCTAACACTTCCATCGCCTCTACATTGATTGAGCCTTATGATTGTGTGCTTAATGGCATTTCCTACTATGATGTTCGTGATGAGTATGATGAGCTTGTCTTGGATGATAATGAGGATATCACTAACTTTGCCTCTCGCTTGTATGTTCTTGCAAGGAAACTCATGACAAGGGGATATCCTTCTATTATGCACAAATGTTGTGAAGAAGCTTATTCGATCTCTACCACTCGCACGGTTTGGCCTTCTCGCTTTTGCTCGAGTGGATGAGTTTGTGAACATGCCCTATGATGAGTTGGTTGCTATTCTCTCCTCTCTTGAGGAGGACATCAAGAAGGGCAAGGATATCTCTCATGCAAGTGACAATCAACACATTGAAGCTCAACCTCTACCTCAAGCTCAATCATCATCTCGTGTTGGTGAAGGTTCTTCTTCTCGGGATCAAGAGGATGGATATATCAAGCTATGTGATGAGTTGGACCACATCTCAATGAAGCCAAATGAAGATCTTGTTGAGTTTGCTCTTCGGATGGATTCTCTCATCAAGAGGATAAATGAGAACAAGCTTTGGATAGTCACCAAGGAAGAAGGTCTTAAGAGGTTTCTTGATGCTCTGCCGAAGGACAAGTATGGTGATCACATTGAGTTTGAGAGTTTTGAGCTTGGATCATATTCAATTGAGCAAGTCATTGAGATCATCACAAGAAGAAGGGCTCGCTCTATGCTCTCTAACACGTTCAAGACCCCGAGTGATGATGAGGAAGAAGGAGAAGATGATAGAGTTCCTGTCTTCTATTGTGATGATGATTATTCAAGTGATAGTGATGATGAGCCGGAGCCTATCAAGGAATATCACATGAAGGGAGAAGTCTTGCCATCCCTCTTTGAAGACTACTACAACTTGTATGAACCGGATCTTGCCGGTCGGCCTCACTATCTCCTTTTCGACATGTATGATGTGTTCTATAGGAGAGATGAGGAGTCTTGGCTTGATTGTTGGAAGAGACTTCTCGTGTTGGTGGCTAGAGTGAACTCTTTTGAAGGAGAAGACAAGATTAGTGATGAGCATGCTATCCACACGGTGCTTTCTCTTCTACCTTACAATAGAAAGGTCCACATTCTAAATGACATTAATGATGATATTAGTGGGATGACTCTCAAGGAGGCTATCTTGATGGCATTATCTTATGAGATTAATCAAATCTACAACATTCTTGAGTACTTCAATGCTAGTGGAGATGTGGGAAGGTTTCAAGGTCTTCCTCTTGGAACTCATGTCATACACATGGGTGTTGATCGGACCATGTGGAGACACAATGGAGTCACCAAGGCAATGATTGACGCCTTGGATGCATTGGACTTGGATTTTCTCAATGGAGTTCCTATGGCCTACATCAAGAGCAAGGAAGAGGTAAATGATATGTCAATTGATTCTCATGATACTAACCCTCCTCTTTGCTTGATGGCTACTTCCAATGTGAACTACAAGATTGGTGGCAAACATTGGGTGTTGGATAGTGGGTGCACTCAACACATGACCGGGACTTCATCCATATTCACCAACTTGGAGGAAAATGAAGATCATGATAAGGTCACATTTGGGGACAACTCTAAGCACAAGGTGAGAGGTCTTGCTAAGGTGGCTATCTCAAATGACCTCTCTATATCTAATGTATTGCTTGTTGAGTTCCTAAACTTCAATCTTCTATCCGTTGCTCAAATAGATCTTGGCTTTTCATGTAACTTTGATGCTAATGGGGTTGTTCTTCGCAATGATGCTATGGGTCTCACTATCAAGGGCTTTCGTCATAATAATGATTTTGAGACTAACATTGTTGCCCCTAGCACTTGTCTCTTCACTAAGTCCGCTCTAGGTTGGCTATGGCATCGAAGGCTAGCTCACATTGGTATGGGTCAACTCAAGCATGTAATGAAGAACAAGCTAGTGAGAGGAGTCAAGGAAGTCACATTTGAGAAGGATAAGCTATGTAGTGCATGCCAAGCCGGAAAGCAAGTGGCTTCACCTCATCCGTCCAAGAATTTCATGTCAACCTCAAGACCTCTTGAGCTCTTACACATTAATCTCTTCGGGCCTACAACTTATGTGAGCATTGGTGGAAATCTCTATTGCTTGGTGGTAGTGGACGATCACTCAAGATATACTTGGGTGTTCTTTCTTGAGAACAAGGCACAAGCAATTGGGATA
Source organism: Eragrostis nindensis (assembly GCA_012490785.1). Lineage (NCBI taxonomy): Eukaryota > Viridiplantae > Streptophyta > Magnoliopsida > Poales > Poaceae > Eragrostis > Eragrostis nindensis. The sequence goes on from JAAXCT010000093.1 coordinate 1,311,050, forward strand.
TTCAAGAAGTTTGCTAGAAAAGTGCAAAATGAGTATGGGCATCACATCAAGAAGATTCGGAGTGACAATGGGACGGAGTTTAAAAACTCTATTATTGAGGATTATTGTGATGAGGTTGGCATCAAGCATGAGTTCTCGGCTACATACACTCCTCAACAAAATGGTGTTGTTGAGAGGAAGAACAAGACCCTTATCACTCTTGCTCGTGCTATGCTTGATGAGTACAACACTCCGGAGAAGTCTTGGGCGGAGGCCATCAACACCGCATGCTACACCTCCAACTGGATCTATCCTCACAAGTTGCTAAACAAGACTCCATATGAAGTGCTTGTTGGGAGAAGACTGAATGTTGCCTATTTCCGGGTGTTTGGTTGCAAGTGCTACATCTACAAGAAGATGGAAAGACTTGGCAAGTTCGAGAAGAGGACCGACGTGGGCATTCTTGTCAGCTACTCGGGCTCGGCCAAGGCTTATCGGGTTTACAACAACTCTACCGGTTTTGTTGAAGAAACCTATGATGTGCAATTTGATGAATCTCACGGGTCTCAAGAAGACCCTCCATCTTCTCATATTGTAGGTGATGAACCCGTGGAGGAAGCTTTGAGGGACATGCTCATTGGTGAAGTTATTCCTCGAGAAGAACCTCCGACACCTCCTCCAACAACTTCATCAAGCGGACCCTCTACAAGTACATCTCAAGAGAATCCAAGCTCTCCCTCAAGTGAACAACATCATGCTCCTTCAAGCGAACCGCAACAAGCATCTTCGGGTCAAGCTACTTCAAGCGAACCGCAACAAGCATCTTCGGGTCAAGCTACTTCAAGTGAACCGCAACAAGCGCCATCAAGTGTTCTACCTCATGCATCTCCGAGTCAAGCTTCACCAAGCAATCAAGAACAAGCACAATCTACTTCAACTCAAGATGATGGCTCGGGTTCACCTCTTCGACAACAAGACACTCACATCTCTAGGGAGCAAGCCACAAGAGAAGCGCAAGACACTTCGCCGGCTCCACCTCCTCCTCGACAAGAACCTTCAAGGAAGCACAAACCCATTGCTCGGGATCATTCACGTGATCTCATCATTGGGAGTCCTTCTCAAGGGATAAAGACTAGGAGAAGTCAATATAAGCCAAATTATGTTGATGAAGCTAACATTGTTGAGAACTTCTCTTTTGTCTCTACCCTAGAGCCGAAGACGATCGAGGAAGCCTTGAAAGACCACAAGTGGGTGCTATCCATGCAAGAGGAGCTCAACAACTTCAAGAGAAATGATGTTTGGAAGTTGGTGAAACGGCCCAAGCGTGCCAATGTCATTGGCGCTAAGTGGGTCTTCAAGAACAAGCAAGATGAGAAGGGAGCAATCGTGAGGAACAAGGCAAGACTTATGACGAAGGGCTACTCTCAAGTTGAAGGCGTCGACTTTGACGAGACATTCGCCCCCGTCGCTCGTCTTGAGGCTATAAGAACCCTTCTTGCTTATGCTTCTCATTTTGATTTTAAACTTCACCAAATGGATGTGAAAAGTGCATTTCTTAATGGACTAATCAATGAAGAAGTTTATGTAGAGCAACCTCCCGGCTTCGAGGACCCAGAGCATCCGGACTATGTGTACAAGCTTAAGAAGGCTCTCTACGGACTCAAACAAGCACCAAGAGCATGGTATGAACGACTTCGAGATCATCTCATCGCCAAAGGCTACAAGATCGGTAGTATCGACAACACTCTCTTTACTAAGCATATTGGTGATGATCTCTTTGTTTGTCAAATCTATGTTGATGATATCATCTATGGCTCCCTAACGAAATCTATAATGATGAGATCCGTGCTCTTATGAACAAAGAGTTAGAGATGTCTATGATAGGTGAACTTCATGTCTTCCTTGGTTTTCAAGTCAAGCAAATGAAGGAGGGCACGTTCATCTACCAAGAGAAGTACACTCAGGATCTTCTTAAGAGGTTCGGCATGGAAGACTCCAAGCCCTACGACACACCTATGGCTACAAGTGTCCCTCTTGATGTGGATGTAAAAGGTATACCGGTGGACCCTAAATTTTATCGTTCTATGATTGGTTCACTTCTTTACCTTACCGCATCTAGACCCGATATCATGTTTAGTGTGTGCCTTTGTGCCCGTTATCAAGCTAACCCTAAGGAGTCCCATATGAGTGCTGTGAAAAGAATTCTTAGGTATGTCAAGAACACTCCTACAATGGGCCTATGGTATCCAAAAGGCTCGGATTTTGGACTTGTTGGCTATGCGGACTCGGATTTCGCCGGTTGCAAAGTGAGTAGAAAGAGTACCTCCGGTGGATGCCAATTTCTTGGACAATCACTCATCTCATAGAGTTCCAAGAAACAAAATTGTGTGGCTATCTCTACGGCGGAAGCGGAATATTTGGCGGCCGGTGCTTGTTGTGCTCAACTCTTATACATGAAGCAAACCCTATTGGACTATGGATTATCTTATGGGCAAGTACCTCTCTATTGTGATAGCGAAAGTGCTATCAATATGGCTCTCAACAAGGGTGATCACGGCCATGCCAAGCACATTGACGTCAAGCATCACTTCATTCGAGATCATGTGGCCAAGAAGGATATTGAATTGATTGGTGTTCGGACTCATGAACAATTGGCGGACATCTTCACCAAGCCACTTGACAAGAAGACCTTTTGTAAACTCCGGGGAGAACTTAATATTCTCGACCTCTCCGACTTCACTTGATATCATTGAGCTTACTTATGTATATATGTATATATACCTTGCTTGTTTTTGTTTGTGTTGTTGTTTTTGGGTGTTCTTCTTGTTTTGTAGGACCGACAACTAACCTTTTTGAGATAGCAATGAGCATGGGTTAAGCTTGGGATTGGTGGCACAATGGCTCCTGAGGCTTTGAAGAAAAGGCTCATCGTGATCAAGCTCAAGAAAGGCTCACACTTGTTGTTGGTAACTTGGCTCTTAGTTTTCTCTTCGTTTTACCCTTATAGCATCATGCATTGTACACTTATCAGTCTTTGCATTCGCATCATGCATTCTTGCATAAGTGTCTCGGCGCCGAGCACCCATCTAGGGGGAGTTGCTTATTCACAATATGAGTATATGACCTCCTATGATGAATACATAGCAATGCTATATGAGCTTCATGCCCATTGAACCATGATTTTTGAGCTCCAAGGTTAAATCCACTTGCGCGGCTCAAGGTCTAAGGGTTCATACATTTCCATCATCATCAACTAACCCCTATGTACTACAAGACAATATTCTTTTGAGAATGTGTGTAGGGACATTTGTTGGGAGATGGAGAATCACGGATTAAGGGGGAGCTTCACGCCAAATGAAGTAACTCATTTTTCCCACTCGTCTCATACATCTATATATACTATATAGAAGCAACCCACTAAAAATCATTGATTGCTATAAAGCTGCACTCTCATGCTTCCACGTCACCTCAATTCTTCACCACCGTTAGATCATTGCATTTCATTTACATCTGCGATTCATTTTGTGTCTTCGGATCCTCTCCTTTCTCCCCTCCTTAACTCTGGCATTGATCTCCTAGCTGCAGCATGCGCCCACCACTACCATCAAAACATTAGTACGGTCTCCATCAATGAATTCCCTGTTAATTTGCAACAATGGAACCGGCTGCCATCAGCCACCAAATGGCACGAATTGCATAAACTTCACAGTAGAAACTGGCGAGAGGGGAAACCATGCATGCAGAAACTTCCGTCACCACCATTAATAACACTAATATCTACAATTCATCTTACAATTAGAAACTCCTCCCGAGCGTGCCCACAAATGCAATGATCACACTCCAGGCTCCTCACAACATATATATAAAGATCCTCCATCTCAATCCTCTATCATCTTTGTGCCATGTCGATTGAACTTACTGCCGGCATTAGCCGAACTTCTATCCATGACTCAAACACAACTTTTCTTAAGCATTTTTTTTGCGAAAGTCTTTTCTTAAGCTTTTTTTTTTTGCGAAAGTCTTTTCTTAAGCATTTGAAGCATACCATGAAGAGTAATATATCTACCTACTTAATTACCCTACCAGCATGAAGGCGTCAAAACTCTGGATTTTTTGTTCTCATGTTCAGATTTACCCATCAGCATTATGTATTATTGATTTTCATTCACTTTGTAATTCATGAATGTCCTCAACTGTATAAGGAGAGGATTATTCTAACATATGGCACCGGCCTTCCTATACCACAATGCACTTGGTTGTTATAATGCCACTTTTTTCTATCATTTCTTTAGCTCTCAATAGTAATTCCCGCGGCAACGCGCGGGGTGCTTCACCTAGTTTACACTAATCTTTCTTCTTTGGTAGACTCTTTTTGAGTGATAGATGCCAAAGGGGGAGAAGAGTTCGGGCTTAATGATCGAGCAAGAATTTGGGGGAGAAGAGTTATGATGAAGAAGAGTTCGGGAGAAGAGTTCGGGCTTACGATGAGTTGGAAGATGTCACCTCAAGGGGGGCGCAAATGGAGATCAAGTGATCAATTCACATAATCTTGAGGTGATGAAGAAGAAGAAGCAATGCCATCTCAAGGGGGAGTTTGCGCAAATGGAGATCAAGTGATCAAGATGATCGATCTTCACACAATCTTGAGATTGATGCAATTATCAAGGGGGAGCGGAATTCTACAAAGTAAGTATGAAGGTAAACCCCTTGCAACTTCGCTTGTCATAGCTCCTTGTGCTTTCTTTCACTTGTGATATGAGTTTTTGCTCTAACTTGTGACTTCTTTTGAGCTATGACTTGCCTTGACCTAATCAACAAGGTAACCATCTCTCAATCCTATACTTGTTGTTTAGTGTCTTGATCGAGTTGCGCTTTTATCTTGGCTTTTGTCAATACATCTTTTATCTTCTCGATCATTTTTATCATGGTTGTCATCCATCACCAAAAAGGGGGAGATTGTAAGCTTCATGACCATTGGAGCTAGGGAAACCCCAAGGTATGAATGTTTTGGTGATAGGATGAGAACCATGAATGTGACTAACACTCTCTGTGAGATCTTATAGGTCACATATGAAGAAAGCTCCGTCCGTTGGTAGTGAACGCCAACACACCAATGAACTTAATGAAAAGGATGATTGGTTGCCTTCATCGACACAAGAACGGACTTGATGGAGTCGCGGAGAAGATATGGATCAAGGCTAAGGACATGCTAGATCCAAGCGAGTGTTGCTTGGTTAGATGTTAGCTTGAGTCCATAGGAAAAACCGGACTATCAAGAGGGTTCGAGGTGGTTCTCTTAGTGCACACTAGTTATAGAGATCATTGGATGCATGGTGAGTCTCTCAGGGGCTAGGGTGGCAGAAGAGGGTTGAAGGAACCAAGAAGATCAAGTTTTGAAGAAAGGATCAAGAAGAAAATCGAAACTGCGAAGTCAGAAGAGACCGGACAGTACGGTCATGGAGACCGTACAATACGGTCTACAGAGGAAATCCAGACAGAAAAGCTGAAGTTTCTGGAAGTGGAGAAATGGAGACCGGACAGTTGATCGGACAGTACGGTCCTAGGGACCGGACAGTACGGTCTCTATTGAGTTTTCCAGACAGAAGAGCTGAAGTTTCTGGAAGTTGAAGAATGAAGACCGGACAGTTGACCGGACGGTACGGTCAGGGACCGGATGGTACGGTCTTACAGGTGAAGAGCAACAGAGAAGGAGAAGTTTCTGTTGGCTGAAGAAGAAGTGGAGACCGGACAGTACGGTCCTAGAGACCGTACAATACGGTCTACTTTGAGATGAGGAGCAGCACTCCCTGGACGCCAGTCTGGTGAAGACCGGACAGTACGGTCTAATGGAGACCGGACAGTACGGTCTATTGTACGGTCATCACGCAGACTGGGTACTTTTGGACAACGGCTAGTTTGAGGTTGGTGGCCTATATATAGCCGGTTGTTTAGCTCTTTGAGGTGCTCTTGGACCTAGGAAAGAGGGGAGGTGCTGCCAAGAAGCTAAGAGGGAGAAGTGTGAAGCACTTGAGAAGGATTTGGAGTGATCCTAGTGCTTGAGAGAGTAGCAAGTTGCATCCTTTGATCTCTAGGCTAGTGTGGGCTTGAGAGAGTCATCTAGGGCTGTTACTCTTGGTCTATGACGAGGCCTAGACCGGTTAGGCGTCGGTGTTGAGCTGTCCAAGGAGATTGTGGAAGCCGACACAAGTTTGTACATGGTCTTGGAGCTTCCCGTGCGAAAGAAGCATCACTAGTGGAGCGCCCTTTGGCACGCATCAAGTGCGGAGCCTTACCTCCGGAAGAGTACCCGGGATCGAGCCCGGCGGGACGTGCCCGCGACTTCACTCGGAGGGTGAAGTGTGCTCTAGGAGGGATCGCCATCGAGCGGAGGGACGGGGTCGAGACTCCGGCGGGAGTGACCCAACGTGGAGTAGGGGAAGGCGCCATCCTTCCGAGACCACAGGAAAACATCATGAGCATTCTCTATCCCTTCTCCTTTACTACTTGTATTTACTTATTGCTCTATATATGATTGCTTGTAGTACGTGAGTTGTGCTCTTATCTTGCTTGTGTGTTTACCTTGGTACCTACTAGCTTCACTAGGCTTGCTTGTTTGCCTTGCTCGTGTGCCTACTTGTTGTAGCCTATCTAGTAGCTCTAAGGACTCTACTTAGTGTGCCTAGTATCTTAGTTGCCTTGTTCTCTAGTTATCTAGTTGCCTTGCCTTGCCTAGCTTAAGTCTTCCGCTTTATATATCTTGTGCTAGGTTGCTAGTATGGTGTGCTTGTGTTATCTATATCCACTAGCTATATAAGTTAAGGATACTCCTTAGTGTGCTTTACCTTGTTACTAGAACTACTTGCTAGGAGTTGCTTGGGAGTTAGTGTTTGGAAATAGATTCTAGAGTGCACCGATTCACCCCCCCCCCCCCCCCTCGGTCACACGATCCTTACAGGCGAAAAATGAATAGAAAGACAAACTGTAGGCCACTCCCTAAAAACTGTCGGCAAAGATCTATTTTCTTGTAGTGGAACAGGATCGCGTAGGAATCGGTTCAATGGAGAGTGCACCGGTAGTGATCAATAGTAACTGGTGCGAATGTACCAAAGAGCGTCCCCAAAGGTAGAGGCAGCGTTGACTCTCCACATCATCTAAGAGGCAGCATAAGAGTTCATATCAACTCTAAATTAATGACTGACCCCATATGTCAGTGCCTCAATAAATGTTAGAGGCTGCCTTTTGAAGAAGAGCTAGCAACCCTCTCTCTCTTCTTTTTCTCTAATAAATAATTCTAAGAGTTGGCTAAGAGACAATCATTGGGGATGCTCTACGGCTACTCCCAATAGGAGTTTCATTCTCATTAAATGGAGTGCCATGTCACTATTTTTGCTGATGTGGTAAGAAGTTAAGGAAGAGAGAGATGAAAGCTGTTTCATCTAAATGAAACCATTCATGCACTGTTTCCAAAATTCTTGTGTCTTGCATGTAAGTCTTGGAAATAGCAAAAATGAAATGATGCATTGTAGAAGCCATTTCAATAGACTATTTCATTTTTTTTGTGCTTATGTGGCATCTAGGAAACAACAAAATGAAATAGTCCATTGTGACTAGCCTAAAAAACTAACCTCGGCCAGAGCATGACACTTGTAATAATCTTTTCCTCCTTAATGAAATGACACGCAGCTCTCCTGCGCGTTCGAGAAAAAAAAACAGGATCGCGGCAAGTTTCGATTGCTGTTTAGCCAGATCTTGGAACAAAATTGAGATGCATATTCAGAACTTCTCTTATTTAAACTAGCCTTCATGTTGCTCGATATGGTTATCCAAACAAGTCTTCATGTCCTCTTTTTACTCGGAAATTTTTCCCAGATGAGTTGGATTAAATCCTTCTTGAATTGTTTAATTATGTGTTGGCCTAGCTCGAATTTTGGAATTCCTTTTTAGAACCTCCTCAAAAGGAACGTTAGGCCTATTATTGACTTCTCATGGCAGCACATGACAGGACCCTGGAGCCTCGTTCAAGTCAAAGGAGCATCCATCATTTCTCTTTCATCTTCAACAATCATATTATGAAAAATAATGCAACCTTCCATGACTTCAGCACAAGCAACATGTTTCCAAAACCATACAGGGCGTCGCACGGCGTTGAAACGTGATTGCAGTATACGTACCCCAAATGCTCCCTCAACATCTTTTCTTGCTCCTTCTTGATACTCTGCAAAGTGTTCATCTTTATTTATTTGAGGAAGTGACACAATCTTCACAAAGACGGCCCATTCTGGGTAAATTCCATCAGCAAGGTAATAACCCTTGTCATATTGGCTCCCATTGAGGATCGAGGGTTGATTTGTGGATGGAGAAAAAGAGGGTCTGGGGTTTGGGAATTGCTGAAGCACGTTTTTTGCCCCTCCGTTCCCAATAAGACAGTTTTCCAGAAGTCTTAACAGCAGCATCCAGCAACATATTTTTTTTATATTCAAACCCCTTGAATTTCGTTTGCCCTTTCTCTCTTTTTCTTCCTTAATTTCAACCACCACAGTGTATCACTGTGCAACAACTTCCCTTTTCAGACACATGATGACCATCCAAACCAAGAAATGGGACAAGTAGATATCCAAAACTTTTCTTTAGCGAAATGATGGCACAGTGTCAAAATAATCTACCTTATCCTTGGTAGATTACGGCGCCAACCGTAAGTGAGGACGCAAATCAAATGAATGTTGAGTTAAAGGTTGCAGACTAATCATTGTTGCGATTTTGAAACGTTGAGAACAGATGGGCGATCATGTTTCCTATAGCTGTTTTTGGGACAATTATTTTTAGGCGAATAGTTGCAGAATCCCCTACTAGTTTTTTCTATTAATTTTCAAAAAAGAATTATGTACATGGTACAAAGGTGATTTGGAACAAGTTATGTAGACATGAACCAATAAGCTAGATATTTTTTATGACAAAAAATTTCTCTGTAATATATATTTAGAAAAGGAAAATTGCAAAAACCCACCTGCATGTTAGAGGGTTTTCATATACCCACCTGCAAGAAATTTTGTGTCAGTCTCCCCCCTGTAAGTGTTCATTTGTTTTCATAGTCCTCCCTGATAGCTTTGACCGGATGACATGGCTCTTCTCGGGCGTCTACGATTACTTCTTCATTATAGCGTAGTTATCATCTAATCATATGTTACAATAAAAAATTACCGTGCTATCATAAATGAATTCAAACTTAGCCGCGACACTATGGACAAAATAGAGAATCAAACCTATAGATTTCGATTATGTGTTATTTACCTAACATTAAAGAGTTGAGGGGTATAACAGATCACCAGGAGCCGCATCGGAGAACATACAAAAGCTATGTCGTCCGGTCAAAACTATCAAGGGGGAGACTGACGCAAAATTTCTTGTAGGTGGGTAAATGAAAACCCTCTGACATGCAGATGGGTTTTTGCATTTTTCCCATTTAGAAAAACAAGACTATATTTTATATAGTTATATATGATACTTGTAAAATTGGATATTACAAACTCGACAAGTGACAACACTCTAATGGCTATGTAAGGTAGGTAAGCAAGAAATAGTAAGATAAGTTATTTAAGAAAAAAGATAGGTACAGAACTGTAAGCTATTCGAAAGATAGGTGCAGAGACTGTAAGCTATTCGATAATAGGGAGAGTACCCAATGTTATCTGACGTTATATTAACAGATAATGTAAGCTGGCTTAAAGTATTGGTTTCAGCATAAGTGGATTAATAGCATGAAGGAAGCTCCATGGACGGCTAGACCCTAGAGTATTAGTTTATTGTAAGCTATAAGTTAGCGAGTATAAATTATATGTTGTTGGACAACATGTCATTAGTGAGGAATTTGAACTTGGCACTAGAAAATCATATAAAGACAAGTTCCGAGGGTTATGTCGTGCTAAAGGATGCCCATCAAGGATTGCCGCAAAATCACAAAACGGGATCAATATCAAAATCTTCTACGTAATCGGCACAACATACTGCATGTACAGCTACCTCGAGCTGCTTCTCGCCTTCGGCAAGCCCTTCTTTCTACGTTCTCTCCGGGCAATGGAGAGTGCGATCTGTTCCATTCGCTTGCCATAGATCGCTCCTTTTTGAAGCAATACAAACACCACTTATCAATCGAGGATTACTTATGCGCTAAGATCCAAATACATGCATCTCATCGCATCATGTTTAGACATTTGAATTTTCTATAGTTAAAAAGCGGTTTGGCCCTATTCTTAGCCTAGATTACTCTGTAATATGGACAGTGTGGTGCTCGCGACAGCTACAGCGTCCATTGGTAATATGTTGCAAGGGTGGGATAATTAACGCAAGCATTGCAGGTAAAACAAGGGATCTGCATTATATTATTCTTAGTTTGATCGATTCATAAAACAAAACTCTTGTAAGTAACAAAGATAAACAATTATAGTATTCTTTTTTTTTTTGCGACAAATAATTAATTATAGTATTCTTAGTTATGATCACAGCCTTTCGCGGTACCAGTTGGCTTTCGGCTCGCGCTGATCTCGCTCTGATGTCTGTCTGCGAGGCTCCACATGATCGAGCGAGATCATTGTTTCGGCTCGGACATGAGGGGCCGCAAAATCGTAGCGACTACCGTGCTGTTTATGGTAGGCGTGCTCAATGGTGCTCAGCTCTGAACCTGCACTTGTGTCGGCAGACATGCAACGCAAAATCGACAGTTCAATGAGATCATCGATCGATCGACTCCTGACGGAGAATGCCCAAAAGAATGACATTTCAGAACCAATCCACGCAGCATTTTCATTAACGAATCCAGTGCATACAGGTGAAGCAAAATATGATCAGTAGTAGTGTTGCTACTACTTGGTACTAGGCTACTAGGTAGGCCGATGGCCACCAGGCCACCGAACGGCCAGCTCAAAACATGATACAACTACCAAGTTACCAAGACATGACGTGACTAGCCAGATTTATCGCTCTCTGCTTCGGGGCAATGGTGAGGAACAAACCATAATGATGGCTGGGGAGGACCGGTAGTGCGTTCCCCATGTCATCGAAGCGCGTCACGCCGGGTATCGGCTCCACGCCGACCATCTCGACGCGATCCAGCGTGAAGTCCCTGAGCTTGCAGACGAACCTGTCCGCCCTCCTCTGCTCGGGCGTTTTGAGCCCTCTAAGCATCGGGTTCGCCACCGCGTCATACGTCCACCAGCCGGCGCCGTCGTCGTCGCCGCCCCGCAGCTCGCACCAGGCGTCCACCCACCCGTCCGGCAGGCTCAGCGGGCCGTCGAGATCGTCGTCCCAGCCCAGGTCGCCGCCGAGCACGACGTTCTCGTCGAGCACGAAGCTTCTTCCGTGTTGCCGGTGGACGGCGTCGAAGTGCTCCAGGAAAGCGGCCGCCCTGGCGCGCCGGTGCATGGACCCGGCGTTCAAGGGAGTCGGGCCCGGTATGCTGCACGTCGCTGCGCGCAGGCGTGCGCCCCACCGGGATTGTGACTCGTACGTGACCCAGCCTGACAGCAAATCAGAAGGTATTTTGCCAGCAGGCGGAAACCGTGGCGGCGACGGTGGCGATGGTTCGAACGCCGGCTCCGAGGAACAGTAGATGTACTCGGGAAGAACCACCTCTGCCAAATGTAACTTGCTCAGCTGCAATCACAACCATAAGGCCATTAATTTCGACATATATTCCTATTTGTAAATTTGGTATCACCGTATCGATTCGACCGAATAAACGAGTATGCAGTTTACCAGAAGGCAGAAAGGATCCGTGTTAATATTGGATGAAAACAGATAACTCTGCTTCTTGTCCTTCGAAGACAAGTTCTGGTAATTTCCCCACCATGGAGCCTCTTGGAAGAGGTTGTAGATATAGCTAGTGACCTCCTGCATCTATCTATCTATTATCTTAGTATTTGAAGAGAAAAAGAAGCCACAACGTTCGCTCTCAAGGCCACGAAATTACCACGTTAATCAGAGAAAAAACAAAGATATGAACCGTTGGATTTTATGAAGATTGAACGGTCTAGATTAACCAAAGAGTCCATCTCAAATACGGCCCACCACCAATAGAATAATAATTTCAGAATAAAAATAATAAAGAAAATTAGAAGTCCATAATAGATAGCACCACGTTTGTTAATATCAGGTTATTTTGGAAGTCCATAAATTGTAGGAAAGAAAATACACCCGATACGTTTTCTACTTGCTGTTAAGAAATTGGCGGAGAGCTCTACGTGACCTGTAGATTAAAAAAGGAAGCATTTGCATAATCCGTGTCCCAAGAAAGAGAAAATATACGTCGTGAGCTAACATGGATTGTTTCAGCATTCCCACGACCGTGATCTAATGTGCTAAGGATTGATTGATACGTTCATGTACACGTACCAACTAAAGACTCCTATATTTACGAATTCATCTACTCTCGATTATCTAATAGAACAAGCATGGCATCGATGCTTTGGCGTGAAGCAAGATTGGCCGGCAACGCTGCCGCACAAGCCAGCGACGGCCTGCCGTTTGCTGGTAACATCCAGGCAGCCGGAGAGTGCAATAGCAAGATGACCAGACGAGCCACGCTTCAGCTGAGGGCCAATAGGCAAGAAGCCATGGGGTTGCCGATTCGTCGGAAGAGCAAATCAAGCAAATCAAGCAGCTTGGTGAGGAGGAGACCAGGATTTCTGCGGTGAAACGATTTCTTGATGAAGCAAAGAAATTGATCAAACGTTTGCTCGCAAGCCTTTCGATTCTCCTTCTACATATATGTGATGTGATCTCGCCACGTGTAGTGCGTCGATTATGCGTGCCTAAAGCTTTGGATACTCTAGGGTGATCACGAGATATACCAGGCTGTTGCAAGCATAAAAAGCTTAACTCCATGCACGCTTGATGTTGGTCCTCTTTTAGAGGTTTGGAACCCTGGATAATTTTAACAGACAGGCAGCGACATGCATCTTCAGACAAGTGTTGGCGGTCGTTAAACCATGTTTTGACCGCCACCCTACCGGTAAATAAATACATAACACCAAGATTTTGTGCATAGTAGATAGGAATAATGCTACTCCATAGGTTTTGGTGAATATTTGGATGCAAGAGTGAATAATAGAGAAAAGTGGGCCCAGCCAGGGAAAATCCCTGGCCGGCCGGCCCCACCCTAGGCCGGCCGGCCCCACCTGGTGGCCACAGGCCCCAGGCTTCCTCCAGTGGGCTGGAAAATAATCTTCAACGCACAATTCAAGCCCAGCTCGGCAGAATTCCACCGACATTCTAGAAGGTGGGCTATTTGGGCCTTTACTTGGCCCTCAATCCAATTCTGCCGACCCCACGAAGTAGCCGACCTTCGGACCGCCATCAGGAGATGATCTGGAGCGTTCAGGCAAAAGACGGTGGCGAACCGACCGAAGGGACGGCCGGCCGGCCACCCCCCTAGGCCGGCCGGCCGACTTTGTCGGCGCCGCCTCTCCAAAGTCGGCCAGGGTGCTTCCACCGCCTTCACAAGCTATAAAAGGGACCCCTCGGCCTCCGAATCAATGCGCACCATCACACTTCATCCAAGTGTTCATTAGTTTAGTTGAGTAGTAGCTTTGGGAGTTAGAGTAGAGTAGAGTAGAGTGAGAGCTCTCTCGGGCTTCCGGAGTATTCTCGGAGTTCGGTATAGTTCTTTGTATCTTACTCTTGAGATATTATTTTACTTATTATATAATTAGTTTTATCTTTATTTATTTATTTTAGTAGTTCTTTTCTATTTAGTTTATTTATTCGTTAAGTAAGTGCTCGTAGAAGTCTTGTTGTGGGATTCGTGATTGTTGGAATAGCGAGTACGAGAGAGTGCCGTCGTCGGAGATGACGTCGTGTGAAATCTGTGCTTGTTCATTCTTAGATAGGACCGCTCCGTTGATCAAGAGTAGCTCCTCTAGGCGGGTTGTAAGCATGGTGCTTAGAACTTGGCCTATGCACGTTTGGCACCCAACCCCACGGAGGATGGTAGCCGCGAGTGTATGTGACAGCTGCACCGGTCTCTGTAATCCACCACGTCCGGGTTGGACTCAGCAGGGTCTTAATTATAGCATACGGATCCCTAGGTTTGAACTAGCTTCATCGGTTAACCTAGCACGTGTGTGCCCCGAAACGACATGACTTGTATGTGTATGAGCTTAGCTAGAGTAAATAATCTTTGTAGACTTGACTGCTAGAAAAGTAAATAATAGATAAACATACAGGTAGCCTTAACTCTATCTCGTTACTCTCCCAAATGTATACTACGATTTATTTTATTACCTTGGATTTGAGGATGTGTGTGCCACCCATATCTATCATGCCTATCTTACCCCCGTCTCAAGTATAGTTGATACATTATTTCTTTCTCCAAATTATCCAATGCATAGCTATTATTCAGCTACCTTTTGCTCTACTTCCCTGCGGAAATATAAATACGATAACCCTGGAATACTCCAAGGTGAAATGCTACAATGGTGATCCGTGCGCTTGCGGAATTAATGAATTTAATTTTATCGCATAAGAACCGCCAACAAGCATTTCTGGCGCCGTTGCCGGGGAAGTAGCAGCTAGGAACTGAATAAATGCATTGAAGTTTGTGAGAAGAATAATTATCACTTACTTTTGCGGGCTTACCCTTGTCCTGTCTTTCTCTGTTGTGAAAATTTGAAACAGGACTGTGCATGACTGGTTTCGACCTACCAGAAAACTTCCACTCAGATCCAGAGCAGTTCTTGAGGAAAGTTCGAGCAAAACTCACCAAACAGATCCGCAAGAATGCTCTGGCTCTCGAGTCGTCTCCTCCACCGGTTGTCAGGGCCTCCTCAACGAACAACATCATGGCCGAACCCGTTATTGAGAAGACGATCAATGACTTCTCCGCGCCAACTACGGAGAACATCCGCGTGGGCCCCAACCCGCGCATCACCAACAAGGACTACGAGTTCAAGCCAGCCTTGATCAACATGATCTTGGCCAGTCCTTTCTGTGGGAAGCCGTCGGAGGATGCAAATGCTCACCTCCAAAGGTTCCTGATGACGTGCAACACCTTCGTCATAAAGGATGCACCTCAGGACGCCATCCGACTACAGCTTTTCCCATTCTCTCTGTTGGGGAAGGCTCTCCAGTGGTTCTACGCGAACCAAGAGTCCCTCGACACGTGGACGGCATGCTCCAATGCCTACCTCGCCAAGTTCTTCCCGCCGGGCAAGACGACTGCCCTGCGGAACAAGATATCGGGCTTCCAACAGCTCGCAGATGAGTCGACCGCGGAAGCCTGGGACAGGATGCAGGAGTACGTTCTCTCATGCCCACACCATGGCATGGAGGAATGGCTCCTCATACAGAGTTTCTACCACGGTTTGAGGCCGTCCGCTCGAGAGCACCTCGACGCCGCAGCAGGCGGCTCCTTCTTCTCTCTTAGCATGAAGAACGCTAAGAAGTTGATTGAGAAGGTGGCGGCCAACCAGACTCATGGTGAACGCCAAGCGGCGAGCACCAAGACCCGTGGAGTGCACCAAGTGGAGACGATGGACATGCTTCCATCAAGCTCGATCAGCTACTCCGCAAGGTGGAGTCTCCACAGGACCTGCAAGTTGCGGATTCCCGCATGACATGTGAGGAATGCGGCAACGTTGGGCATATTGGCAGCAATTGCCCGAATGCGAGAGAGGAATGCAATTTCCTCAACAATGGCAATGGGTACCGCTCCCAGAACAACTACGGCTGGAATTCCAAGCCCGACCTCTCCTTCAACAAGAATCAGGGAGGTAACAATGGTAATCTTTCCCGTTATGAGCCCTCTATCAAGGATCTAGTTCTCGGCCAGGTCAAGATTAATGATAGCATTAGTAAGAAGTTTCTTACTACCGACAAGGCTTTAGAGAGCATAGATGCTAAGCTAGAGTCGTTCAGCACTGCTCTGCAGAATCAGCTAAGCCATAACAAAATGCTAGAAACGCAAATTGCGCAAATAGCTTCAGCTGTACAGTCTCCTCGTGCGGGTAAACTCCCTGGGCAACCAGAAGTTAACCCCAAGGAGAGCGTAAATGCAATAACCATCAGGTGAAGAGAACGACTTGGAGACCGTGCTTCCCAAGGATGTGATCAGAAAAGATCCCGGATGGCCAACCATCCCGTGTTTGGTCAACGACCGGTGTTTCGTTCGGGCACTATGTGACTTAGGGGCGAGCGTGAGCATCATGCCGAAGGCGATGTACGATGGGTTAAACCACCCGTTGTCCCCAACGACTATGAAGCTCCAGCTTGCAGACGGGTCACTGCGCCTGCCCTTGGGGATTGTTGAAGAAGTTCCTGTGCAGATCAGAAATCTCTTCGTCCCCGTCGACTTTGTTGTGCTTGACATGGAAGTAGATGTCAAGACCCCTCTCATCCTTGGGAGGCCGTTCTTGAGCACCACCAACGCCAACATTGACGTGGGGGCAGGAGAGATCCACTTGGATTTCAACGGCAGGGAAGAAACGTTCAACTTCAAGCCTAAGGTTGAGCAATGCAAGCAAGTACGGGTCATATATGGAAAGGACCCAAGGAGAGTGGAGAAGATTGAGATTACTCCACCCATGCCACAGCCAGACAAGCTCATTGCATATATGAGAGACTATCTGGAAAGAGAGAATGCAAGAAGGCTAGCAAAATATTGGAGGACTCCAAGGAGGATGCCTCAGCCGCTAATTACACCTCAAACCCCTCTTACTCCTCCGCAAGAAGGAGTAGGCGAGTCACAATCGCCCAAGAAGAGGAGAGCGAGGCGCTCAAGAAAGAAGAAGGCAGCTACGGTATCGACCGATGAGAGTACAACAAAGGCGCCTATTGAAGAAAAGGTCGCCGCCACCAACACAAAGAAGACAACTAAGGTGTGGCGGAAGAAAGAAGGAACCTCTACCTCGCAAGATTCTCCAGCGAGCGAGGTCCAAACGAGTTGAAAAGACATGGAGAACGTCTAGCTCAAAGACGTAAAAATGAGAGCCCTCCGATTGGGGAGGCCATCCCAATCGTTATCCTAGCTAGGCCTAGCACTTGTTTTTTTTTTCATAAAACATAAAAACAAAATAAAAATTTGAAAACAACAAAAATAATAGGATTCCCGGTGATGCCCATTAGGGGCTAGCCACTTGTATCATCCTCACTCTTTTTGCAGATCAAGAAGGAGGAGGAAGAGCCTGAATCAAGCTTAAGTCTTACAAAGACTCAAGCTTGGGGAGGGCACCCCCAGGTAAGAAGGAGTTCAATACAAGCTCGAGTCTTGCAAAGACTCAAGCTTGGGGAGGACCCCCAGGTAAGTATCCCTAATTTTCTTAATAAATAAATAAACTCCCTGTTTCGAATAAATGCTAGAATCTTGGTGTTATGCTACGCTTAAGGGAAATGATGATCGAGTTACAAATTAGCTTCCCATGTGTCGCATAGATGCAACCTCTACTCCTGACATATGTGTTATTTTTACTTGAGCATGATCACATCATGAGTCTTGCTTATTTCCGTGGGTTGCATTTGTTACACCAAGTCTGAGCATTGTGGATTGTGATATGGCATGATTAGGACTTGTTGCAATTTTTTTTAGTATGGTTTCATCCAGAGATGTTTTTCTTGAATTGCTGCAAGTACCTAAAACCCTTCTGTTTTGGCACACTTTTCTTAGTGTGAGGATTTATTTACCTACCAGAGCCATATCATAATATTCGAAACAGCCCCACTCATAGCCATTTGTTTGTGCATTGAGTTTTGTTAAGGTTTGATGTACTCTTGAAACTAAGCACTCCTAATTTTGGTCATAATTCCTTCGCGTGTGTTTTCGAAAATTTCTCTCCACCAAATAAAAAGGGGAATGTTTGGATAAATCAACCAAACATTTTTCAGAGTTTGCAAAACTTTTGGTCCATCAAAATGCTCAAGAATATTTCAAAATGTTTCATTGAACCATTCAAAATTTATAGCCCCTTGCACCATGGAGTAGTCAAAAAAAAAAAAAAACTCCATGGTTGCATGACAAAAAAATCAATGGCTATATGGTTCTTATCATAACATCTTGAGCAAAATAAAGGACCAATGTTTTTCAAAACCCCCTTCCATAAGTGTGAGTTCATTTTCTCCCCCTCCATCACATCATTTCCTATGACCAAAATAAATGGAGTTGCTATGTTGATTGAGACTCATTCTTTAGCTTTACAATATATACATGACAATTGTGCATTCCTTACCAAGCTCCACATACAAAGCCTCATTTGGTAGAAGGTAGGATGAGTGAAGCTTGTAGGAATAGAACTCACATTGGTAGGTAAGAGAAGTGCCTACCAAAACGAAAGAGAATTTTTGCACCTTACCTTGCAGCACATAAAAACTCTGGATGCATACCTGCTAGAATTGTGTACTTGTCCGAAAATGCCGTTCTAGTCTTCAATGCTGCATGACAAGGTGTGACATATAAGCCCCACGATTTTTGCAACACTCATGAATATTTTGTGCTCTCGTAAACTTACCACTGTTTAGGGAGTATGTTGTTGCATCTTTATTACCCATGGGGCGCTTCTTTGTAACTCCTGATCCGCCGGTACCCTGAGTTGAGTTTGCTCGGGACGAGCAAAGTTTAAGCTTGGGGAGGTTGTTGGCGGTCGTTAAACCATGTTTTGACCGCCACCCTACCGGTAAATAAATACATAACACCAAGATTTTGTGCATAGTAGATAGGAATAATGCTACTCCATAGGTTTTGGTGAATATTTGGATGCAAGAGTGAATAATAGAGAAAAGTGGGCCCAGCCAGGGAAAATCCCTGGCCGGCCGGCCCCACCCTAGGCCGGCCGGCCCCACCTGGTGGCCACAGGCCCCAGGCTTCCTCCAGTGGGCTGGAAAATAATCTTCAACGCACAATTCAAGCCCAGCTCGGCAGAATTCCACCGACATTCTAGAAGGTGGGCTATTTGGGCCTTTACTTGGCCCTCAATCCAATTCTGCCGACCCCACGAAGTAGCCGACCTTCGGACCGCCATCAGGAGATGATCTGGAGCGTTCAGGCAAAAGACGGTGGCGAACCGACCGAAGGGACGGGCGGCCGGCCACCCCCCTAGGCCGGCCGGCCGACTTTGTCGGCGCCGCCTCTCCAAAGTCGGCCAGGGTGCTTCCACCGCCTTCACAAGCTATAAAAGGGACCCCTCGGCCTCCGAATCAATGCGCACCATCACACTTCATCCAAGTGTTCATTAGTTTAGTTGAGTAGTAGCTTTGGGAGTTAGAGTAGAGTAGAGTAGAGTGAGAGCTCTCTCGGGCTTCCGGAGTATTCTCGGAGTTCGGTATAGTTCTTTGTATCTTACTCTTGAGATATTATTTTATTTATTATATAATTAGTTTTATCTTTATTTATTTATTTTAGTAGTTCTTTTCTATTTAGTTTATTTATTCGTTAAGTAAGTGCTCGTAGAAGTCTTGTTGTGGGATTCGTGATTGTTGGAATAGCGAGTACGAGAGAGTGCCGTCGTCGGAGATGACTTCGTGTGAAATCTGTGCTTGTTCATTCTTAGATAGGACCGCTCCGTTGATCAAGAGTAGCTCCTCTAGGCGGGTTGTAAGCATGGCGCTTAGAACTTGGCCTATGCACGTTTGGCACCCAACCCCACGGAGGATGGTAGCCGCGAGTGTATGTGACAGCTGCACCGGTCTCTGTAATCCACCACGTCCGGGTTAGACTCAGCAGGGTCTTAATTATAGCATACGGATCCCTAGGTTTGAACTAGTTTCATCGGTTAACCTAGCACGTGTGTGCCCCGAAACGACATAACTTGTATGTGTATGAGTTTAGCTAGAGTAAATAATCTTTGTAGACTTGACTGCTAGAAAAGTAAATAATAGATAAACATACAGGTAGCCTTAACTCTATCTCGTTACTCTCCCAAATGTATACTACGATTTATTTTATTACCTTAGATTTGAGGATGTGTGTGCCACCCATATCTATCATGCCTATCTTACCCCCGTCTCAAGTATAGTTGATACATTATTTCTTTCTCCAAATTATCCAATGCATAGCTATTATTCAGCTACCTTTTGCTCTACTTCCCTGCGGAAATATAAATACGATAACCCTGGAATACTCCAAGGTGAAATGCTACAATGGTGATCCGTGCGCTTGTGGAATTAATGAATTTAATTTTGTCGCATAAGAACCGCCAACAGCAAGCATATGGATGCACCATATCTGCGCTAACTTTGTTCTCCAAAGAAGTCAGAGTTACCATCCTAGAAGGAGAGAAACTGTCATGATGCATTTCAGATCACGTCACACAAAAAGATGAATTCGCGACAAGGACGATGTTGCTCCTCAAGAAGCGGTGCAGAGCGCAAACGTCAACAAGCGCAAGAGGAAAGACTGTTGCGAGAATCTAGGTGGAGCCGTAGGTGATTTCTTGCACTTGGAATTACTGGACGTTACATGGCAGATGCATACTCTATTGCCGCGTCGCTTGCTTCAAGAGACTTGCAGCGACCATGGAAAGAATTATGCTCACAGCCTACACACATCTTTGTGATTGCTTGCATGCAGGCATTTCCCTGTTTTCACGGCTGTACAACGTACGACTGCTTCATGGGACGTGGAACGACAACGCGCCATGCGGCAATGCAATCCAGCATCAGCGACGCAGACAGGGATGAGAGGTGGCTGATATAGCTCTATATCAAACGTTAAATAACTAATTAAGCATGTGAATCCATGGGCGAGCATGATGGATTCAAATGAAGGCATGATGCTATCCTTTTTTTAGGCGAACTACGACGGGCAAGTTGCCGGCCTGAATTTTGTTGAATATGCAAGCGTTGCATACAGAATTTAGGATAAAGAGTGATCTAAGATTGAGTGGTGGGACGCAACACGGCCAGACAAGAAGGATGCCTCCCAGAGATTTTCCATATATGAGGATCTCGGCACAAAAGCAGCACCGCTGTGTATTTCAAAATAAAAAATCCCTATCAGTCGTTAATTGTTGTATTTTTCTAGGTTCTATTATCTGAAAGACTCCCAGCTGAAAGTGATGACCTACGATCTTAGCTTGCGTGTCGACCAATGCTCATCCAATTTCACTCTTGGTGATGATGATACATCAGACAAACTTAGTAAGTTATCACATGTTCATCGTCCTTTGAGTTGATGAGTTTACCATATCATAGATACAGTAGTGGTTATGACCAATTGGCTTATGCTGCTATAGACTTGGAAAAAATAACTTCTTACGATGATATAGCATAGTGGTTTTAAGGAAAAATTTGAGGTGCTCAAAATTTGCAGAAGAAACTTGGTAAATAATTGCATTGTGCTTTAGTCTTTTACAACAGATGAAATGTCTACTCACTCCTGGGCACTTTAGATTCTTTTAGCAAAAAGAAATTCTTTTCTACCATAAAAACAAAAAAATCTTAAAGAAAAGATTACTATGACATATCCTTTTATATCACTCCTGGGCAGAGGTGTTGACCCAAAAGTCAAATAAGATGCCATAAAACACATATGCCATTTATAAATTTTCATCACAGCACTATCCAATAACTATTGTCATATATCAATAAGAGATTTGCTTGTTCTCAGGTGACTGAGATTTCGTACATCTCTCAGTCACATTTTTGGAACAATGAAAACATACTACTGGAACAATGAAACTGCACTGCTAGAACAATGAAACTGTACTGTTGGAACAATTAGTTCTTAAGTGAAACAATTTCGTTTTTCCAAAAAACTTTTTTTTGCACAAGTGAATGAAAAATATGAGTGGTTGGATCAAAATCCAATGACTGAAAAAAGTGACTGAGAGATTAGCAAAATCTCAGTCATTTGAGAATGAGACACCTCCTATCAATAATACCTCTCCAATGAAAAAAAAATGTTGTATATATCGAGCATAGTTTCATTTGTAACAAAAATTAATATTATATTGCTATGCTATATAAACCTCATAAAAGACCAGAAATATTTAAATGGACAGCCTGATACTTTATATATAATTTATGAGGCATATATTGATGTAGCCCCCTACAAAAGAATGTGGAATAAATATTAGTTTAATTTATCAATTGAGGGGTCTGTGGAAAGATGTGGAATAAACAACTCCAAAAACAACTCAAATGTAAATAACATAAAAAATTTAAATGTCTGACAAAATCAATTAAACCAATGAAGTTTTCAAAAACCATTAAATAAAGTAATACGTCTAGGGCCGCGAAATTACCACGTTAATCAGAGAAAAAACAAAGATGTGAATCATTGGATTTTATGAAGATTGAACGGTCAAGATTAAGTAAAAGAATCCATATAGCAAATACAAAATATAAGGCATATAATAATTCGGAATAAAAGGTTTCTTAATTTGGTAGCATGAAATCCGACATAAACAATACATTAGTTTGGAAGTTTTGGTTTTTTAGGGGCAACATATAACCCTGACGTGGGAAGATAAAAAAGAAAGAAAAGATCACGCGTAATGCCCAATGAGGGGAAAATAAAATGAAAGGGGCAAACGGAAGTAATACGTGAGAAAAATATAGTATGGAAAAAATAGACCAGAAACAATCGGAGTATGAAAAGGAGATGCACTATTAATATCCAGGGGTGGGATATGATTGCTATGATAATTTTAAAGGTCTATATTGAACCAAATAATTCATGTTAAATAAATATTGTAAATAAAATACTTGCCCAAGAGCTGGACTCTGTATCTAAAAAAAAAGTACAGGACTACAGAGAGTCCCATCCATATACTATGACGCTGTAGGTTGCATTTATTTGTCCGGTTGAGCCTTTCTTATAGCATATATAGAATTCAATTTTGTTACTGTATTACGAAGCTAAAACTCCTCTCAGCTTTCAACCCCTACACAACTTTGAAATCAAAACCTTGCGAGCGAGACTTCGATGCCATCTGTAGAGGTGGACGAATCGCGCCTGCAGGGATGTGGTGCTCGCAGACCGGAGTGCATCATGGCAATGGCCGAGGACAACAGCACGGCGGAGCTAGAGGTGGAACCAACGCAGAAGCTGTGATGGAAGACGGAAGACACCTGATGATTTTTTTTTTTTGCGTGGCGACAGCAATGAGGTCCTAGGCATGGCTTGATACACAACCGCCACATTTTACGTTGGAGCCGATGGCCACAGTTGACCGGTGAAGAAGCAATCCTGAAGCTGTCGCATTGTGTGACGACAAAGAGGAAGGCATCAGGCAGGGCCGCACGCATGGTCGTCTACGTCAACCTAGCCTTGCCACGACGCTGACACCCAGTGCTTTGCACTTCTGCACGAGCATAAGCTGCAGATTCATGTTACCTGGCAGTCTGACGCTTGATGCGGCGCCACGGCTTGGTTCTTTTTCAGGTTCAGAAAAGTTCGGGTACAGTTTCCCAGACCACGCTCACGGAGGCTGTAGTGGCCGCGGTTATCGAACCGTTCGATAATGGGCCCGGCGCTCTCCACGACGATGACAACGTGCAGGTCCTCGCTGTGACATGATGCTATACTTGTGAGTTTCAAAGGCTTTATAGGGATCAAATAGAGGTACTGTCAGCTTAAGAATGCTGCCTTGATATGGAGGTGATGCTGTGGTGCAGCGGGGTGAAAAACATTATTAGCGTAGATGTTTGACACCTTCACGATGGAAATATAACGGCAATGACCAAGATGGGTCACGTACCAGGGTAAGCTATATAAGCTGGTACTACCTATTAACTAATCATTCAGGCCCCTACCTTCAACCATTTTTCTTTAGGAACCTACATTGCTTAGCGCTTCCCAACCAAGGCATGGCACTCTCATGGATCCGAGTACTCCAATCCAGCAAAATTGTATATAAGATTTGTCTGTCACCCATCAAGTACTGCATGCAGATAATGAAATAAATTGGCTTTTGTTGAGGTTTAGTTCTATTGACTTTCCAAGTATTATAGATTATACCCACCAAAAAAATAAAGGTTATGTTATGTTTGTGATATCAGAATAAAATATCCAAAATATGAGAAGAAAACTTCACAGATGTCCTCCTGCTGCCGCAGTCCAAGTGATTGATGATATTAGTTACCTTAAACTATGTGAATAATACAATATACGGAATTACCAGTCAGACATGAATTTGCTCTAATTCAAGTCCAATTGATGGCTGTGAATATTTCAAATCTACATAAGACATGAGCATTCGACCTTAAGTTTCTGATCTTTTGGAATGACTATATATGAGCCGATATTTATTATTAGAGTTGTGTCAAAACATACCGTAATAAAATTAGCCGCGCTGTTGGCACAGAATTACCACGTTAATCGGATAAAACAAAAGTAAAATATCCTTACACATCTAAATATCACTACCATTAATTAAAAATAGACTAAAATACCCCTATATCTACTAATAAATTATCCAATAATGCCATTAAATAAAACAAAACCCCACAAAACTGCCGGATATAATATCCATTGCCAGCCTAATCTGTCATCCCCCAATGACCAAGCTCATGGCCTTGGGCCATCCCCCAAGGACCACATGGCTGATGGTTTGTACGGCAACGGCGGCAGCGGTGCGGTGGTGAGCTCATCGGGGTCGCTCGAGAACGAGGAGGAAGAATGGCAGGGGGTGGGCCAATTGGGCTGAACCAAACCAGCAAGGGGGAAGAAAATGAAATTTGGCGGAGATTACACATTTTGACATATATGTTAGGGAGGTACGACCCATGGTCGCTTCGTCTTTGCGTTTGTGTCTATGAGGGCGACGATGAAGTTCGCCAAGATAATATCAGTCGAGAAGGAAAGAAAGAAACTTTAATTATCCAGAGAATAGCAAAAAATGCATGTAAAAATAAAATGTTCAATATGTCCATACTAGCCTCAGCACAGCTATGACAACTAAAAAAATCTGAAGCAAATTTTTGTATAATGCAAAATTTTGACATGCCCATTATATAATATTATATAATTTTTATATAAAACAACAAAGTTAACAGAGCTAGCCGCGCAATTTACGCGGGCCATCTTGCTAGTTCCATATATTGCAACGGCAAGCCATGAACACGTAAAAGGGCAAAGAAATTGAAAAAAAAAAAGCTAAAGGATAGCGTAGTACTAGATGGAGCACCTGCAAGAAGATGACGTCCGGGTCATGGCGCTGTACGATCTCGCAGATGGTCTGAATCCTTCGGTACACCGCAACGTGCTCGCAGGACCAGACGTTGTACGTCAGGAACTTGATGTTGGCCATTGCTGAATACTAGGACACTTGCTCATTCAAACAAAGATAGCACTTGGTAAATATCAACTGGAAAAAGGGAAGCTGATGCATACAAAGATGAATAGAACTGATATAGTATGACAAGAAAAGCAGAACATGCCTTCCAACGAAATGGCGATGAAATGGGATACCTTAATTTCCTCTGGAAGCTCGGTGAGTTCTGAGCAGATAGGCTTCCCCTGTCTTATACTCCTCCGAGAAATATACACTGCTCCAAGAAATGACTGGCACTAGTAACGTTGGAGAGAGCAACAGGCGGATTACAATGACACTAGACTGCATTTTCCAACCGCTGGCTCGTGTCACAAGGGAAGATGTATCGTCCCTACTGTGTTATTAGTGCTCCTTATCAAAAGGCAGTCCACAGTGCATGAGGGATACTAGGAGTTGTGTGCCAATTTTTTTTATTTTATTATTGTTTTTTTTGAAGGGCAAGGAATGCAAATGGTTACTACTCTGTATCTGCGACTTTGTAAATCTGCTGAACTGTTTTCCTGCCGGCCGCCACAAGTGGCCCATCTGGAGATTGTTGGGCTAGGCTAATGGGTACGCTCTAGAAGTTCAGGCCTCTCCTCTTCTTCTTTTTTTCGGCTTCTTTTTTTTGCCATCCAACATGGCCATTTTAGGAGGGGACTCTCAGGTTTTTCATCACGAGGGAACTCCTCTAGATCGTGACATTTCTGCGTCCTAAAAAGGGGGCCTAGAAGGCAATACGAATGCATAGCTGGGCGGCTGATCGTCCTATGAGTGCGAAAAATTTCAGGCTTTCTATTGAATCGAGGTGTCGTGCAGGCCCCCAGCTAGCATGGGTACGCCTACCTGGCAATGCACGTCCAAGCTCGGACGCGACAGGCAACGCGCTGTCTGGCGTCAAAGCAAAGCACGGATGATGCCACTCGCTTGCAGTGCGAGTCACTGCGAAGTCTGCGAGAATAGTTGCGTCGTAGCGGGGGCCCGGCTTCGATTGTTCGGACCAATTTTCACGGTCCAGGTTTGGCGTTCGGACCCGATAGTGGCATCACCGCAGCGCGCGCCAGAGCCCAAACCCTGGCCTCACGGTGACCGCCGCTCGTTTCTCGTAGTGCGGTCCGGCGCGAAACCGGCCGGGTCGTGCCCGCGTTCTGTCGCGCTGTTTTCTGCCACTCGGGCCCAGTGTTTGCAGGTTGCAGCGCTGAATTTAATGCACAGATCGAAGCGGCCGCGCCGCGCGCGCGCCGGCAGGCGGCGGCCGGTGGCTCCTAGCAGATGGCGCTACGCAGCTGCGCGGTACCGTGGCTACGGCTGCGCGAGGGCGCTCGGGAGGGAAGCAGTGGCGACTACGCCACGCCTGCTCCCCGACCCGTCACGCGGTTTCTTCTCGTATCTCTCGCGCCAGCTGAACCGCACATCCGCGGCAGCCCGCCCGTCCGGCGCGCGTCGCGTCTGCGCTGCTGCGACTCCCGCGCCGTCCGTCCGTCGTCGGTCCATGGTGCGCGGCGCGGGACCTGCCTGCCACCGCCAGTTCCGTTTCCTTCATGAATTGGCATGGTTTAATCACTACTCATAAATACATTGGCTCGCGTTCAACAGAAGCTTAACTTACGCTCTGGGACACTGGCGGAGCCACAGCTCGGCCAGCCGGGGCCGCAGCCCCCCCTTGCTGCAAGAAAATTAACAAGACTAGGTAGTAGCCAAGTCCATTCTGCCGCTGTACAAGCAAAGTTAGAGCCTGGATGCAAGCTATTCTCAAGCATGGCGATGAACAACAAACAAATAATACAGCCATGTCTAGCTAACCAGCAAACTGAAACATTTTGTTGTTCAGCTACTGTGACGTTACCTAATTGGCCCCTCCTGTATGTTGCAGCTGGCTCCGCCACTGCTCTGGGATATAGCAGCACCAAATCAATTCAAACCAATGAAACAATATCCTCCAATCGCACGACAGTAGCGGTTACGCTTACGCAGATCAAACGAGACAACATCTCCAGCCGCCCAGATATTGGCACGGGTTTATTCAGTGCACAAAAAAAATTTTGGCACGGGTTTAAGAGACGCTTAACCTCAGCGCTTAACGGTTAACGCTCTTGGAGAGGAGGCTGCAGATATAATGGCACCAAATCAATTCAAACCAGAGAAAAAAGTATCCTGCAATCACAGGTCAGTAGCGGTTACATACACCCCACAATCCTGCAAGCGTATCCAAGGACTCATTCATCATCGTCCTCTGTGGCTCTGTACTATCAGTTCCGTGATCCCCTTCGTCCTGGGCTTGGCTCCCCTTTCCTCCAGAAGCCGCCGCTTACATAAGGGCGCGCCCACCCGACCGACACCCCACGGGCGCGGCCACTGCCAAAACCTCCCGCACTCCATTGCCACTGAACGCACCACTCACTCCCCTCCTCCCTCCCCCACGCCTTTCCATCTCCTCCACCAAAACCTTTCACTTTTTCGAGTAAACGCGCTATCCCACGCCTTGCTGACGAACGACCCCCGTAGGTGGTCGATACAAGCTAGCAGCGCACCCATCCCGCTTGCCATCATCGTCTCGTCACCTTGCTCGTCAGGCTCCTCTTTCCATTGCGTTTGGCCCGGGAGAGGTCCCTGCAAGTTCTGTTCAGTCAGATTCGGCGCGATGGCGGGCGGAAATGGCGGCGCCGCCGCTCGTCTTTTCGCCCTCCTCGCCGCGCTGCTGCTGTCGCTGCTTGTGGCCGGCGACGACCCGTACCGGTTCTTCACATGGACCGTCACCTACGGCGACATCTACCCGCTCGGCGTCAAGCAGAAGGTGCGCGCGCATTCCGCTCTGCATACATACATTCCGCTTCGCATTGTGCCTTTGCTTGTTTACTGTTTCCCTCGGTCGATTCGTGGTGGTCTCGTGAATCATTTGCTGAAGCTGTGGACATGGGATTCTCACTTTGCATTGCTTCGCAGGGGATCCTGATCAACAACCAGTTCCCGGGGCCGCAGATCGAGGCCGTCACCAACGACAACCTCATCTTCAACGTCTTCAACAACCTCACCGAGCCATTCCTCCTCTCCTGGTACTACTCCTACTGCCTGCCTGCCCTGCCCCTCGTTGATTAATCCATTCGTTTCGCCGCGCATTGTTGTGTCTCCGTTCACGCGCACGAATCGGCCATCGTCCGTATACTAGTAGATCGTAGCAGGCGGTTCGTCTCCAACAAAGCAATGCAGCTAAACGATTCCATTCCACGCGGCCGTCCGTAGTTCAAATTGCTTGCTGATTTGCTTTATCGACTGCGTATTCGAGTCTGGTTTTCTCAGATACGATCCCCAACAACCACGCACCAAAACTCTGTTCGCAATAGTGTTCGGTCCGATTTTTTTTTAACTATTTTTGTTCAGAATCCAAGGAGTGGCTGCGCACATTTAGGCTGTGTTCGTTTCTCTAGGCTTAAAGGTCACATCAAAACTAATTTTGTTATTTAGGCGTTTTAAATAAGTCTAATTAAAAAACTAACTGCAGAACCTTGTACTACTTTGCGAGACGAATCTAATGAAGGTAATTAAGTCGTGATTAGACGATGGTACTGTAGCATTACTGTAGCGAAACATAGATTAATTAGGCTCATTAGATTCGTCTCGCAAATTAGCTCATATTTGCAAAAAAGTTTTGTAATTAAACTTATTTAAGACACTTAAATAACAAAATTAGTTTTGATGCGATCTTTAGGCCTAAATTGCCGAACAAGCCCTTAGTACCTTAGTACCTCTTGTGTTGAGTGAATGAATGCAGAATATGGTGGGCGGTGTACGTCCACCTGATTAGCTTAGCGCAGTTTAGTGCAGTGCTCTGCTCTGCTCTGCTCTGCTCTGCTCTGCCTGCTCTGCTCTGCTCTGCCTCAGTGACCGAGAGCTGCTCACTGTAACTACCGCACTACTACCTCCGTCTCTTTTTATAGGACGTTTTGGGAGTTTGAATTTTTCCCTAAATATAGGGCGTTTTGAGGATAAGACAAACTTTGTGGTTGGTGTGAGGGTTGGTGGAGGGATGGGTTGAGGTAAAAATGAGAGGTATGATAGTCTTTTAACATGTTGACTATTTATGTGTTTGAATGCTAGAAAGCCCTATATTTAGGGACGGAGGGAGTACTACTAAATTAAGATCCGATTTAGTTAGAAACCACATCCAAAGGATGTCGGCGGGTTGTTTAGCTTGACATTTCGTGACAGCTCACGTCATCCGCCGCTTAGATAGTGGTGGGACTAAAATACTCTTGCGCTGGGCCCAGCTAGACCCGGGGGCAGGCGCTCGTCAGGCCCGCCGCATGCCCGACTCGTGTGCGACCAGGCAATATTGCGTCAATGGTTCGGGCTGGCCGGACGAGCGGGTTACTGCGACTGCGAAGACGAAACAGTAGAAGCACCAGCTGATGATCTGACAAGTGGGGTCCTGTTGAACTGTAGCAGAGTCAGTAATAAGGCCCTGTTTGTCAACCAGCATTTGCAGTGTCGGTGTGTTTTTGGTGCCTGTACGCTGTAGAATCGCATAGTCTGGTATAAAGGCCCTGTGGGCACACACAGTGGGGCACATGCAACTCGCTGGGCTAGAAAGGTTTAAATCTCGGTTAGGGATGGCAACGGGGCGGGGCGGGGCCGGGTAGAGCATACCCATGCCCGCCCCGCCATGTGTGTCGGGTAAAGATCCCCACCCGGCCCCGGCCCCGTGGGCGAAAATCCCCACCCGGCCCCGTGCCCGTCGGGTATCGGGGCGGGTACCGGGTACCCGGCGGGTAGCCGGTCGCGTCGAGGCGGCGTCAGGCGGCGGCATCGAGGCGTCGTCGAGGGCGTCGTCGAGGGTGGCCTCGAGGCGGCTTGGAGCGGCATGGAGCGGCGTCGTCGGGCGTCGAGGCGGCTTGGAGCGGCGTCGTCGGGCGGCGAGTGGCGCCTCTGCCTCTGCGTCGGGTAGCCTAGCCTCGCAACGCCTGCCTGCGCAGCCGCGTCGGCAGCCGTGCCGCGTCGCCTGCCTGCTCCGCCGCGCTGCGCTGCGTCGCCTGGCTGCTGAGCAGCCGCGCCGCGCCGCCTCGGCCTGCCTGCCGCGCCTGCGCGCCGCCTCCGTGCTACGTCGAGCCAGAGCCTCGCTCGTCTGCTACTCTGCCTGCTGAGCATCGAGGTCGAGACCGTCCAGCTCCAAGCCTTCTGCGTCGATGTGCCAGAACCCAGAGAAAGAAGAAGAGGCGAGAGATTTGGTGGGAGGAGATAAGGTTGGAAGACGTGGTGAAGAGATAAGGTTGTCTCGGCTTTGGGCTGGACATGTGTTCATACGGTGGTGTGAGGCTGCTACAGAACTTGGCTGCAGGCTGCGGTGGTGGGCTGTTCTTTTTATTTGGGCTGTTGGGCTGACGAGGGGCACTAGTGGGCTGAAATATTCTACTTAGGCCAGCTAAACACAAGGGAGTTGTTTGATTTCGGGTCCCCATCGGGCAACCCGCGGGCAGGGAAAAAAACCCGCCCCGTGCCCGTCTCAGCCCGGGTCGGGCACGGGTGCCACCCACGGGTGAAAACTACCACCCATGCCCGGCCCTATCGGGTCGGGTACCCGGCGGGTACCCGGTACCCGGCCCCGAATTGCATCCCTAATCTCGGTGGCTTTATGATATGTAGTCAAACGGTGGGAAAAAGTGTCGATTTTGTTTTGGCTCAAGCTTGAATCTGCCTGCAAAGTGAAACGATCTGCGGACTTTACATGTGTTAGCTGGATTAACCACCAACCCCAGCTCGAGAGAATAAAACATGGCTTTCGCTGCGTTTGGCTTTGGACCTCGTGATGGACACGAGACGAATACCAAGACTCACATTCCCATGCATAAACTCACACAAGCATCTGACAGGCAACAAGTCCACGCTGAGCTACAGATCAGATCTGGCCCTATCCCTTTTCACTATTCTTTCCCGCCCTTTTTTCCTCCTTTACCTGCACCTCATCCG
This sequence comes from Eragrostis nindensis, assembly GCA_012490785.1. Classification (NCBI taxonomy): domain Eukaryota; kingdom Viridiplantae; phylum Streptophyta; class Magnoliopsida; order Poales; family Poaceae; genus Eragrostis; species Eragrostis nindensis. The sequence continues at coordinate 1,342,222 of JAAXCT010000093.1, forward strand.
TCCGGTGGTCGCCGGCCGGGACGGAATAATAATCAGCACGGGGGGCAAGTACACGCCGGGTCTCGTGATCATCTCCGGCCGGGGCCGCGCCATGTGACGCTTCTTCTCTCATGCGGCGGGCGCGTGGTCGTGGCCGGCCGAGCCGTGCCAAGCCGCAACAACCTGTAGATTCCGCGGCAGAGTTATGACACGCCGCCTCCTTCCTCCGTCACGGGCCCCTACTGTTCGAGCTCACGGCAAGATTTACCGCTTGCGAGGCGAGGTAAAAGGTGTCGTGGCAGTCAGCAACGCAGAAGCGTCACTGGAGCCAAGTTCTACGGTGACCGTAAAAAGTGAGCTGACTGTTCGAGCTCACGGCAAGATTCACCGCTGATCGGTCGAGCTGTGCGCCATTGATGGCCTCGGGCCGGGTCGTGTCGCCACGAGGCGAGAGTGTGAGCCGTCGCGTCGTGCGTTCCGGGACGTGTAAAAATATACGTCGATTGGCACTCAATTACTCGTGAGAGAGCGTCGCGCTGCATGTGGGCGGTCGATGCGTACTACGTACAGATACGTTCGTCGCAGCTTGCATGGACGACCGTGAAGGCGACTTGCAACGGGCGTGTATTTGAGACGCGACATTTAGTGCGGGGCTCCTGCCGTGTCCGTGTCGTGATCTATGGGCGATTGCGAGATGTGAACCGACCGCAGTTGCCGCGGCAGAGAGGCGGGCTGGCACTGGCATGGTAGAGACGGAAGTGGCTGGTACTCCTACACTGGAGTCAATGCGAGGAATACCTGTGGCAGTCGACGTATACATGCTCATCAGTTCATATGCGCGGGAATGCTGGTAGTTTCAAATGCTTGATTTGGGGTAGTACTAGTACAAGGTACAAACCGGACGCGGCACTCGAAGCAGCCACGTTCCAGGCAGGCACGTTCACATCACATGGCGCCTCGAGAGCATACTACGAGTACGCGACAATGATACGCATCGACAAGAGAACGTGCTCTGCTGGGTCGTGTCCCCCTCGTGATCACGGCGACTTACTACTGCCAGTACCACCGCGCCGGACATCCGTTGTCCGAACCGAGCGCGCGTAAAGTGACTATTTGGATTCCACAAAATTTTTATTTGACGCTGGCTGGAGTAATCAAACTTGGAAACTTACGAATTGGACCCAAATTTATTCGACGGGTCTTCAAACGGCGCTGTGAAATGCGTGCTGATTGATGAATTTCTCATTGTGATGCATGGCGCAGGAGCGGGCTCCAGCAGCGGCGGAACTCGTTCGAGGACGGCGTGGCCGGCACGACGTGCCCGATCCCGCCCGGCGCCAACTTCACCTACATCCTACAGGCCAAGGACCAGATCGGCACCTACTACTACTTCCCCTCGCTCGCCTTCCACAAGGCCGCCGGCGGCATCGGCGGCATCCGCATCCTCAGCCGCCCCATGATCCCCGTCCCATTCCCGCCGCCCGCCGCCGACTACACCGTCCTCATCGGCGACTGGTACAAGGCCAACCACACCGTACGTTATCGTCACCTTGATCAGACCTTTTCATTGCATCGTGCGATCGTCAGAGAGCAGCTCAATTTTGCTTTGTACCAACCTGAACTGACATAGACATAACTGGTTCATGGGGACTGACAGGACTTGAAGTACGTGCTAGATAGCGGCAAGGCACTCGGCTTCCCTGACGGCCTGCTGATCAACGGCCGGAGTTGGAATGGCTACACCTTCACAGTCCAGCCCGGTGCGCACACGAAATGATCAGTGCAATGCAAATATGATCAATTACGTTCGCTGTTCTAACTGATGAAACTCTGAATTTCCCTGCAGGCAAGACGTACCGTTTCCGGATCACCAACGTTGGCCTGGCCACCTCCCTGAACATCCGGTTCCAGGGCCACACCATGAAGCTAGTGGAGGTGGAGGGCTCGCACACCATGCAGAGCACCTACTCCTCCCTGGACGTCCACCTCGGCCAGTCCTACTCGGTGCTCCTCACCGCCGACCAGCCCGGCTTCGACTACGCCATCGTCGTCTCCACGCGCTTCACCAGCAAGATCATCTCCACCACCGCCGTCCTGCACTACACCAACTCCGCCGGCAAGGCGCCCGGGCCCCTCCCCGGTGGCCCCACCACCCAGATCGACTGGTCACTCAACCAGGCCCGCTCCATCAGGTAGTTCAGTTTGTCACATTGCTTCAGTTTGTTCAGTTTCTTCAGACAAGTTCAGACTTAGTGTGCGTTTCAGTGATCGGTGCACTGAATGACATGTATGGCTCACTAGCTTTGTGCTGTCTCTACTTGCAAACCAGATGGAACCTGACGGCGAGCGGGCCGAGGCCGAACCCGCAGGGCTCGTACCACTACGGGCTGGTGCCGGTGCAACGGACCATCAGGCTGGCCAACTCGGCGGCGATCATCAACGGGAAGCAGAGGTACGCGGTGAACGGCGTGTCCTACGTCAACCCGGACACCCCGCTCAAGCTCGCCGACTACTACAAGATCCCGGGCGTCTTCACGGTGGGCACCATCTCCGACAACCCCACCTCCGGCGGCGCGTACCTCCAGACGTCCGTCATGGGCGCCAACTACCGGGATTACATCGAGGTCGTGTTCCAGAACGACGAGAACGAGGTGCAGTCGTGGCACATTGACGGATACGCCTTCTGGGTCGTCGGGTATGAGCTTTGGTTTCCACCTTCCACTCTTTCAGGAATGCGTACCATTGTGTTGAGTGAATATATTTCAGCATTACTTTCACTCTCCAGAATGCGAAATGTGTGTCGTTTTGCTCTTGGTTGTCTAAATGGATTTGTGTGTGTGCAGTATGGATGGAGGGAAATGGTCGCCGGCGAGCAGGCAGGGCTACAACTTGAGGGATGGCGTATCGCGCTACACTGTTCAGGTGTGATATCGTGCTTTCCTTCTGAAATCATCTCACTCATGAAGCTGAAACTGTGTTTTGCTGAACTGCCTATAGTTCAGTAAAACTTTATCGTGACAAGTCAACGACGCACTAAAAAAGACTCGGACTATTCGGTCCACCTACAACGCCGCATAGCTCAGCCAACCAAGTTGCCCATTCCGCCGCCGTGTGGGATAAATTCTTGACTTTCACACACCTTGTAGTGCTCCATCTCCATCAGGAATTGAGGAAAGCCAAAGTGTCAAATTCAGAAGCTGCGGCACTCCATTCACCGCACCGCACTGCCCCTTTGAACGGGCTACTACCACACTTCACTTTCATGATGACCTTTTCTTCACGAAACTTAAAACTAGTATCTTGAACCAGTAATCGTGCCATGTTGCTTTGGCAAGTGGTTTGAAACTGACACATCTTTGCCTCCATCAGGTTTACCCGAATGCGTGGACCGCGATCTACATGCCCCTAGACAACGTCGGCATGTGGAACGTCAGGTCGGAGAACTGGGCGAGGCAGTACCTGGGCCAGCAGTTCTACCTCCGCGTCTGGACGCCGTCGACGTCGTGGCGCGACGAGTACCCGATCCCCAAGAACGCGCTCCTGTGCGGCCGCGCCGCCGGTCGCCGGACCAGGCCGCTGTGAATTGCGACGGTGGACCAGAGCTTGTCATGAGAGGATGACATACTCCCCTCAAAAAAAAAAATGAGAGGATGACATACACAACGGTCTAGAGTGTAGGCACAAGAATTTACTGAAGGATCACAGAAGAGTGACCTGAAAAGTCTGAAACATTGCTGGAGGCACAAGCATATGCCATTTATAGTTCTGATTAAACCATGTAATACTTAGTGTTCGTTTCGTGCCTGCGTTTTGCTTTGATTTCTTTGTGCAAGGCAATTGTTTTTTGATGGTGGGTATAAGCATTAAGCAGTCGTGTAGCATCTTGTTGCGTTACTCAGATTCTTAATAAACTGGTATATGCTTCTGGATCATGTGTTGACTTATTTGGCATTTGTCGCTTTGCTCTTGAGCACATGCTTACCAAACTGCATTAGCAGAAACGTACGGAAGTTACTAAAATTGTGGGGAAATTTAAAATTTACCTGCACAATGGGTGTGGTTAATTTTGAAATGCTCCGATCTCTGAGATTAACACATTTTTGCGTAGAACCATTCGGAATTTCCCCTAAAATTTTGTCCTCGTCGATTGACATTGTCTAAACCACATGAAACTGCAGTTACTTCGTTTACCAACCCGCTTGAACCTGATGATAAGATGAGACGAGGTCCCAGTACGTACTACTCACGTGACTTAAACGAGGAATTTACAGAAGTGAAGAAATGGTACAACGATGAAATGATGATGTGATGATAGTTGGCAAAGTAAAATAAAGAACCGATTTAAACTTTGGTCATCAATATTTTCTCTTTTAAGAATTTCAGTACAAAAGCAAATTCTCGTTTAATTTCACATGTTTTATAGATAGACTACAGTACAATAGTATCTGATGAGATAACTAAGTCACTTCTGATTAACATAGCTGTTTCAGGGACAAATAAAAAAGATAATATTATCTTTGCACCCATCCTGATTTTCAGTGAAACAACTGAAAGTATGTTTTTTCATGTAATATCATGTAACATTTCTCATGACAAATTTATAAAAGCTTTTAGGCGAGTTATAATATATCTTTTGTGCCGAACATCTTGTAATTTTCCTAAACCATTTAGTAAGGCTTTTATTGTCTTAAAGGATGCAGCATTTTATGAGCCTTACTATTTAAAATATCATGGTACTAAAAAATGAGCACCATAACATAGGAGTGAGAAACAAGCTATGCCACACCAAGCAACGTCATTTTCTTGAAAAACGGAAATATCCAATTCACTACAGACAAGGTACCATATCCTTTCGTCTGTACTACTTAAACCATTTGTTAAGGACAAACATCATCGTTCCTAGTACCGAGCGATAAACACAATGCAACTTTGACGTCTTCACGGATCAAGAAACGTGTCTTTTACCCAAAACATAACCACATATCGCCGGAGAACCTTTCAACAATGGAAGTAACAAATTATCAAACAAATGGCATCACCATATAAACGGCAATCGGCGCTCATACCAAATCGAGCAAGATATAGGGCAATAATAAAGATCTCCAAAGCCGAATCATTTCCATGCCTCCCCCATCACTGCCCAACCATCCAACGGCCGAAGCCATCGCAATCCAACGGCCCCAGAATTTCTCCCCGAAAACAACCGGATCCCATCGCCACTGCCATTACCAAATCCAGCTTTTAAAAATCAAAATCCTTCCCCTGGGTTCCGCTCCCCTTCCTCCCCATGCCTCCGCCCTCTCCCCTTGCCCTGGTCACTGCCAGGTAGGCCCCGCCATGCAGCAGCTGCCTCCCCCGCCCCCCGCCGGCTCGGCCCCCTCCTCCTCCTCCTCGTCGGCGCCGGCGCCGCTGTCGTTGGTGTCGCGTGCGCGCTCGGCGATCCACTCCGCCGCCGCCCGCGTGCTCACTGACATCAAGGCTGACCTCCGAGGTACGGCGCTGCGACGGTCATCCACTTCACATCCTTGCCCGATCGATGCTCGAATCTGACGAGCTCCCGGCGGGAGCCCACTGCTGTTGGGTGCAGATGCGGACGGATCCGGCGGGCGCAGCAGGACGCCGTCCCCGCGGGTGTCGCTGGATCGGGAGCCCGACGCGGGCGCCGCGCCGGAGGTGAAGCTGCCGTCGCCGCGTGATGAGGTGCGGGCTCTTGACGTTCTGATGATCGAATCGGACGCTGCTTCGAGCGTGAGCGTGTCCCTCCCGGTGTTTGTGCTAGGATCGCCCGATGGTAGGCTCTGTCTGACGAAATGGCGAGCTCGTGGTGTTAGGCGGTGAATTGGGCAACTTGAGGTTCAATTTTGGATGAGCTATTGTTTAGCGTGTGTTGCTTTATTCTACCAGCATAATTGTGACTGAATTGGACGACTGTGGCAATTAGGAGGTAAGTTCGGTCCTTTTGGTTAGTAGAAGCTACTATGTAACTGTACTTGTTTATTGGGCTTTGTTTGCCCGATGATATGCATTTAGTTGGTGCACACGGCAGAGCTTCTTCTGATCATTTTCTTGTGGCATGCTGAGTTGATTTTTAAGCACAGTTGAGTGGAGTTTTCAGCTCTTGAATTGGACTAAAGATCAAGTTTGTAGCCTTGTAGGAACAGTCAGGGAGTAATACGCAGAGTTGTCTAGTTACTGCTACAAAGTTTTGTTCCCTGAGTCCAAAAATAGCCTCTTTGTTGAATGGCTTGAATTGCCAATATGTCATTACTTGTTTCAAATGCACATTAGCTTAGCTATTGCAGTAGCTGAATCTTCAGTTATTAAAAATATTTGTGCTTCAGGTGCGAGAAGTGACTCCCTCTGAGGATGAGGGCTGCACAAACATGTTATATGAGTCAACTTCTTCAACAAAGTGGACTTTTCCTCCAGCTTCAAAAATTAAACAACTGGTAGCTGCCATTGAGTAAGTTTGTGTTAGCGTAGTTACTATATCCAGCATTTCAGTTCACTCCCATTAATTAGCAATGTTGTTTTCATCGAAAACTAGTGTCATGTCATATGGAATTTCCTATTCTTAGAATGCTATTTGTCCACTTTATTTCTAGAGTGCATTTAGGGCTCCAAGCAGCTGCACCATTTTGCACTTGAACTTCAAAAAACTTTCTATTTACGTGAACGACTTATTGACTTCATTACTTAAATTAGATTATTTTAAATACTGTCTATGAGAAATGTACAACTATTTTGTTGCTGCAGAAATGGAAAAAATTTCAAGTCAATGACTGATATGAAATCTACTGGAGATCAATTGCTCAAAGAGAAGGGAGGCTTGAGCTTATCTGTTGTTAAATCACTTGTTCGACGTGAAAAGGAAGAAAGATCAAGTTCTGAATTTTTTGGCGATGAAGAAACACAATCTTTGATGTACTCCTTATTCAAATTAGGTATGCATTCACTAGATGTGCTGATGATGTTATTATGCTTTGTCATTTTGAATTATGATGCATAATTATCTTTCAGAGGAACAGTTTCCACTTGATGGAAGTCAATGTAACCCCGAATTGCTTCATTCAACATCTCTGTCCAAGAATCTCCATGGTGCACCACCTGGAAGTTTTATTCATCAACTGGCAGAAGTCATTGGCAGCATTAGTTCTGTGCACAAGATGGCATTCTTTTGGCAATCCGTAGTTCTCGAGGTGAGTTTACACATATAAATTTTCCTTTCTAGTGAGGAAACACACCCATCGTTACGAGGTTCCTGTGTCAACGACTCAACGGGATTGAGGAACACTGAACGCTACTTTCAGAAGGTTATGACAAAGCAGGGGCTAGATCGTTCCCAGCTTCCTGGGACAGTTACGACATTCCTGGGACAAGGAACGTGGTATGGTTCCGTGTTCCCGGTGACTATTTACACACCTTTTATTGGCAATATCATTCAGAAACACTATACCTTATAATTGATGTATCTTGGCAGTACCAAACTGCTAAGGTGCATGAGGTCGTAAAAAACTTATGGCATGTGACAAAATTGAGTTAAGGTACTGTTTTATATGATAGAGTAATCAAACTAATGTAAACACCGCATTGGATTTTCTGTTCATGCAGTTGAGAAAACTATGGTCCGATTGGCAACCGGTGCCCCGAATGCCACTGGATTCTGCTCCGGACTTGAATTGTTGTTTGCTACATCAGGAGATGCAAGTCATAAATTGCTGCATTGCCAGGAAGAAGCGAAGAAAAGCTGCTAAGGAGTCTCTGGATTCCTTGCTAAAAGGGGCAAGTATTGATAACTCAAATCCCAGGTTTTCAAATGGTGAGTCTCCTGACAGCGGAATGTATGCAAGAGATAGCACTGGTGATTACGTTCTTCGGCTTGGTGCTGATTGCTTGTGTGAGAACTTAACATTGCTGGAAACTGGTGAGCCTATATATTCCCCAATACTACAGGTAAGATGCTTGGTTGTTTCTGTCGATATTACGTCATATTTTATGATGTTGCATTTTGTTATTTCTAAATTTTCACAATCTGTACTCAGGAAGGCCCCATCATGACAGCAGAACTTATAAAAGAAACAGAGGAGCTTGTCTTACGTACAGGAAGGTATGTCAGGCTTTCGTATGTACCATCGTACTACTAGCACACCACAAGTTAAATCCAAGGCAGTAATTCAATGCCGATCCATGCAAGTAATTCATTTCAATATTAACTGGTTAGCAATAACTTCCTCTGTCAAATATGATCGTGGCATACTGCCCTTTTATATATCCATTGCTGCTACTATTCATGTAATTGTGATGCTGTTTATCATTATCATTTCTCAGTCTTGGTGCTGGTTGCTCTCAACTTCTGTCGGATATGCAAGCTTTCAAGGCAAGTTTAAAGATGTCCCCTCAGAGAAATACAAGGCAGTTAGACTAAACTTCCTAAACAAGAAATTTCCTTTTCATAACAGGCAGCAAATCCAGGATGTGTCCTGGAAGACTTCGTTAGATGGCACTCTCCACCTGATTGGTCTGAAGATTGTGCTGCAAGCACTACCACAGTAGGGGAAGGCTCGTCTAGACGTGGTCGATTAAGTGATAGAATGCAAACAAAAGGTGACCACTGATCACACTGTATCTCTCTTTCTCTAATGCGTGCCTATGCCGCCATGTTTCCTAAATATCTTCAGTTGATGTGGTGTGGTTGTCTAGAAGGAAACTTGTGGAAGGAATTGTGGGAGGCTGCAAAACCTATACCTGCCGTGGAACAGACTCCCATATACGATGAAGATTTAGCTGTGTGAGTAGAACATATTGATGAATTGCTGTGTCGAATATTTGCATCACTGTTTAACTGAACAATATAACCATGCAGGGAGAGCATCTTTGATGCCTTAGAAGTTATTGAGCCATCAAAATTATTTGAGCAGCTACTTGCTGTCATTGTAAGTTCAATGCTTTTCTAACTTTTTTTTATCTTGGTTTTAGCTAGGTTTCAAGTTGCATCTTATTTTTCTTAAAAGACAAATGCTGACATGTGTCTGGTTACAATTTGTGAATATCAGCTTTCTGTATGCTTCATAGCAGCAGAATCAGTTCTGTCAGCAGATAACAACCTATCAAAATTGTTCTATGATTGTAAAGACTATATAATTGGTGTTTTCCAAGATGACATGTCGAAAGAGAAGTTAGATGAAATCTGCAAGGTATTCTGCTTTTGTTGCATTCATTCGGTAATCATATGTTACAACAGTTAATGTAAAATTTTGAATGCCATGCCAGGTGTACGAGACGATGGAAGCCATACTGACCCACCCTGAAGAAGCTCTTCAGATCATGGACCAACCCGATGAAAAGTCTATTGAAAATAAAAATCGCTTTAAGCTTAAGCTCAACTTTATGGCCAAAGACCGCCCGCCGATCTGGAAGCGTGGCGCAAAGGATGAGAAAAAGACGCCTCCGAAGGATGAGAGGAAACCATCCGAGCAAAAGAACACAATTTTCTCCGACCTTCTTGACAGGAAGGTTTCCATATTTTCAAGGAAGAATGCTAAATCACCAGAGGCGCCACTGGCACCCCCTTCATCTGATCTGGGGCCACTTGATGAGAGTGAATGGACTATTTTATAGTTGAAATTGTCAGATGATCGATGTTTGGGTGAGGAAAAATGAAAATATCAGGTGATTCTATTGTACAATATATAGAGATCCACAAGATGCCGGGATTAAGCTCAAGCTGTAAATACTTCTCCATTTCATTAACTATTTCAAAATAAACAAAGGTAACGACTCGAGTGCGACTTAAGTGCCCGGAGCCTTGAACTCCATGTTTATCTTTTTCATCTGACAGGTATTCCTGTCATTCATCTCCATCTCTTCCCATCTCACCGTCCATAGATGTATACTTTTGCCCTCCACTCCACCTCTTTCACCTTACACTCCTTTTTTTTTCTTGGAGAAGCACCTTCCGCTCCATTGCTGGTCTTGATCTCTTCCTCTGCTGCCAGCCTTCTCACCCGCCGCTTCATCCGATGCCTCGTGATATTACAATAGCATCTCTGCAAGATATTAGTAGTGTCTTCCTCAGCCATAGCCAAATTAATATGTCCCATCCAAGACAAGTCATATCCAGCGCCCTTTGACCTTGCCAACCTAGGTCACAGTTCAGAACCCCAGTTCAGAACCCGGCAACTACCAATCTATAAGTTTTATGTTCGCGAAAAAAATCTGTAGGTTTCATCCACATTGCTGTTGGATGATATATGCAATGAACAATGTAGCTCAATTGTTAGAGTAATAGAGTAATAGGTATATAGGTAGATTGCTGGGCCAAGGCTAGGCGCTGTGGTTCTAGGGTCAAGTCTTCTTGTGGGTGTGCGATTTAAGTAAAACCAAGTGTATGTATTCACCCTCTTGCAATGGTCCAAGTTTGAGGAGACATGTAAGGACCGTATCTTTTTCCTATAATGTAAAGATATACAGCTCTCCTGCGTATTTGAGAAAAAAAGTAACATTATATATAAAACCAAGAAATGGGAGGCAAGGAACCTAGCTCCAGCATGCTGGACACACTTATTGGACTAATTTGAAACTGTAAATTGAAATGAACCCAACACGAAATCACAGACAGACCAATTTAATTTTATTGCTTCCCTGTTTGGGCCTATTTATCCTTGTCACTTGTCAGGGTGGCACGGACATGGTATCTGCCACCGCAGGACGCAAACTGCATGACGATGCAGATCATAATGAGGAGCATCAGGGCAGTGTTCCTGACCATTGCTGCCATCACAAACTTTTCAGGCCTGATCACTGCGGCTCGCTACTACTCCCTCCGTCCCTAAATGTAGGGTTTTCTAGCATTCAAACACAGAAATAGTCATTGTGTTAGAAGACCACCATACTCTTCATTTTTACCTTCATCCACTCATCCACCAACCCTCCCACCAACCCCAAAGTTTGTCCTATCTGTAAAACGCTCTATATTTAGGGAAAAATTTCGAACTCCAAAACGCCCTTATTAAGTGACGGAGGGAGTAGCTTGCTAGTACTTTGCGATATACATGTTGAACCATAAGTGAATTGCCCATCTTTCCTCATCAGCTTAGGCTTTTGGGTGAGTTGGTTGGAGCATGCAACTTAACATGGTATCGAGCCAGAGGTCTTGAATTCAAGTCCTGGTGACCGCATATTCCGCTGCGCCGCTCCTATTTCCACGTTTGCGCCCACGAGAGCTGCACGTGAGGGGGAGTGTCGAACCATAAGTGAATTGTCCACCTTTCCTCATCAGCTTAGGTTTTTGGGTGAGTTGGTTAAAGCATGCAACTTAACAATACAGAGCTAATGAAACAGCTTAATACACATGAAGACTGAGCTGATAATGTATAGCGAATAAGGAGAGCGTGGAGCTGAGATATTGGACGTCATCATTCCAAGGTTATATATTAAAAAGGGTGGTATGAATCTTCCTTTTTGTAGGCTTAATTAAATAGACTAATTAAAAGCCCTTGCACGTCGATCAGAGAGGCAGTCTGATTTTATAAATGGATCCGCATCCATCTATGAAATGATCGCAAAATATACATGTCGAAATCAGCTAGGCTGTGTAATCGGGGGCAGATCTCAATCGATAACATGAGTGGGGGCGCACAAATATGTAGCTACAAAATGGTTGGAGATCAAAGAATATCATGTTTTATTTAAAATTATCATATGCTTTGCATGGACCTTGTCAAATTACAATGCCATAGCTTGAACCAGATATATGTGTCTTCAGCTGTAATAATGGCTCGGATATAATTTCGTTATCTGAAAGAGAATATCATCGACTGATCGCCTTGCGGGATTCACTTACAGTTTGTGGTAGTCGACTTAGTTAAGAATTGGATGGGCCTGCACATCAGTTTGAGTGTGTGTAGTCCAGTCATTGCAATTATCTTGTGGGCAGGACAAGTACAAATACAGTAACTGAATTAAGGTTGTTGAGAACAACCATGGAGATCATTCTTGGTGACAAAACGAAGTTATGACCCATTGCCGATAGTCACAATTACAAATGCTAGATTGATTGTATTATGTGTGCAACTGGATCACATATCTCAAATGTTGTACGCCGTCGTTCTAAGTTTCTGGTCCACATACATTTTATGATCATTCAAACTTTATATATTATGTTTGATCAACAAAAAGCTTACAATTTTTGTATATTATTGACAAAATCATTGGAATCACATTTGGGTGAGTTTTCTTGTGATCATGATCTCGTTTTGTCATGGGCAATAGTATATTCATTGAGTCAAACTACCTTAGTTTCTGAATCAAGGAAGTGTCATACCTGATCATTGTTTTTGATCAATTAAGTAATCTAATGGATAACGTTAAAAAAAATACAAGCATTGGTAGAAACAATCCAATACCCATCATTTGTTCCAACGAATCTGATTCCAAATTCAACCACAGAAGAGAATTGACATGTAAAACGTACATGCACAAAATGCTTCTTTTGCAAAAAGGTGAAATTACAAACTACAGATGGATGTATAGAACTAGTGGGGTGACCCATGCAGTAGCATCAAGAGTGCAATGAGCTTTCTGTCATCTTGGATTGATCTTTATAGTTTGTGTTTACCTTCTTATCACTCTTCTTTATGTCACCGCTATGATTTCTCTTTGATAGACATAATTTGAACAGGTGTAGAGAGTATTTTGGTCATTTGTGTCATAGTGATAGTATCGGGTAATTTGATTATAAACCGGTAGATAGAGGGTTGTTTTCATTATGCCAGTGTCGAGTAAGTTAAAATAATGTGCGGTTATTTTAAATAATTATTTAAGAAAAGTCGTGTGTCATTTATAAGTGTAAAGAGTCTTTTGCATGCATTTTTGTAATGACAGTAGTGGGTGAATTTATTTTTTGCTTCTGTTTTTCTCTCATTAAACAGAGTCATTTCTATGCCTTGGTAGCGAATCTGTAGGCTTCTTTTGCTAGCCCAATATTCAAATAATAAATAAATTGAGCATTGTCCTAAGGTGTCGAAAAGCACATGTATCAATATTCTCAACATATATATATGACATGGTGATGCACAATAGGATCACTATGAAATAATTAAACAAATCAAATTGAGTAACAAAGAATAAAACTGAGTACATATAGACATGTCTTAACATGACCAAATGACCACAAACCACTCACAAAAACCAACCAATGGCAAGCTGGCTGCCAAGCTTATGTTCGCACTCACAAACACACACAAATGCACGCAGCATTCCAGCCAAACAAATAACTGCGCGTGGAGGCATATATGAAAATATAATGGAAATCAACAACAATTCCAATGACAAATCAACAAACCAATGGTGACCAGTGCTAATGTCCGCATCAGGGTGCCTTGGGTAGGGTTTGTGGTTTGCCGGCAACTGTCACGCCACCTTGTGGGTTGGAGTCGGTGTTTATCCAGCCACTGGCGACTTGTGTATCCCCAGTCCCACACTTCAGTTCCCCGCCGCCCTTGGCCCCGCTATCCACTTGTTCACCTCCAATACCACCCTTTAGCTTACACGGTACCTCGACCAACACCCTACCTGCTGCCGCTGTGAAAGGCACGACGGAGCACAGCTGCACGACAATGCCAACAAGAACTAGGAAGAGGAGGGTGTTCCTAGCCATGGATGCCATCACAAACTAGTGGATCGATCCGGATTGTTTTGCTGGAGCTGCTTAGCTAGGTGGTTGGTATATGCAGAGCCGGTGGATGTGTGCTTGAGTTTGTGGTGTTTGAGTTGATGGTTCTTGCTGCGCCGTGAGGGCTGCTATATATAGGGAAGCACCAGGTGTCGAGCTAATATGAAAAGTGATCATCTGGTTCGCATGGGTGTATTTAAGTTACAAAGTCGTCTCTTCACCAGTATGCATCAAGCTGGATGTATAGTTTGTTGCGGGCTTAGCTAATTAACCGGACAGCCTCGCACGTCGATCAGGCATATATGCTAGCTGCTCTTGCGAGCATGCTGTGCACGAGTGCTTCGAGGCACTAATTATGTGTCCGTAATCATGTACTTAATCATTGCGTTGATTCTAGCAATGTATACAGACTACAAAGTATAATTCAGAGAAACATAACTTGTTTGGACTACTCACATAACTTGTTCAATCGAAAAATGTAAAAATATAATTGGTTCATTGCATGTTGCTGACTAGAATGGTACTAGGAAATTATCCAAGAAAAAATAACCGTGTAATTAAAAACAAATGTTGTAGGACTGTTTATATATTCCAATGACAGTTACTAAATTTGGTAAAGTATGGAGGTACTTTCATAAGGATTCAAAGTTTGATTCCTAATGAAAGTACAAAGAGTAAAAAGTTTTGAATTGTGTAAATATCAAGAACAAGATGAAATAATAAAGTAGGTCCAATAAAATCTTCAAGAAACTAAAATATTCAATGCCAAATGTTGAGGAAAGGAGGGTCGAGTTTGCATGAAAAATGATATATAGTCTTCCCTCCAACACTGAAGGTCCTTTTTTGTTGCCGTAAATCAAGTCATCGAAGTGAGCGTATTTAGTATGAACTATGTATATACAAATAATACTTAAGCCATTTCTCTTTTATTGAAGGAAAATACTTAAGCCATTTCATGTAGGCTAGGTTGAAATTAATGCATTGGTCATCCTCCAACTTGTCAGGGCATGTACTCTAGGTCCATGAATGTTGAAACTGCAGCACAGGGTCCTTGATCATTTCAAGATGTGCATTATTGAGAACATGCTCATAGCACACGGTGGTAAGTTCTTCATCAGTTATAAGGCTATCAACCTTGCAGCGCACATATTTGTACGTTTTGTTGCAGGCTTTTAGCTAACTGGATGTCCTCGCACGTCGATCAGGCATATATGCTCTTTTTATGAACATGCTGTGCAGGTGTCCTTAGTTTAAAGGCGCTGATGTGCTGGAAATCATCCAATTATTGATCGTTGCATTTTGTTTTAATAAAGTACTATACAAAGTATGTAGAGATAATCCAAAGAACCGTAACTGGTTTTGATCACTACGATTTTGTAGACAGCACTTGCCCAGCTGAAGTTGGCTAGGTCGTCGCCAGTTCCCACTTCCCAGGATTTGGGCCAAGACGATGGGCATGTACCTTCTGATATGATGCACGCATAGCAATGGCTGATGGGATCTTTTTCATGTATGAGATCAAGGGCAACAGCCTGTATAGGACCGGCAAGTTCGCCAGTACTGTTAACTGCATATAGAATAGCCAGCAAGTCCCAGGTCGTGCGAGGTGGCGGCGCACTTGCTAGAGGAACTAACTACTTGGCTGACTACGCCAGGAAGCTTACCGCGCGCAGGAGCAAAAGCGGCGCACTTGCTCGAAGTAGCGTCACTACACTTTGCAAGGTTTGGTGGCAATGGCCGACGGGATTTATTGAAAGCAACCAACAGTTTACAGCAAAGTTTCAGAAGGAAAAACAAAACAGAAAGCTAAACAAGTCTGGTACAAGCAGCCAACTGCAGAAAGGTCTACGACAGCTTATTACACAACCATGTAAAAAGTAAAAGACTTGAGAGCTGTATTTGTTTCTGTTCCTACATCTCCTTGACATCACATACGACATTTGTGGCTCTTTGGAACTGACCAGCGTACTGCAGCACCCTTGCTACAATATGCTCCAACCTTCACCTTCTCTGTCGGCTTCGGTAGGATTTTCCACTTATGCAAGTATGACATGTCGATGAACACCACAACGAGTGGGTGCTTTGGGAACACTTTCTGGATGTTCATCTTAGTCTTTGTTGTCCATAGCGCCCAGGCCAAACCTGCAAACATAAACATACTGGTGTTGATGAATTTGTCAGGCAACCAATGTTTAGTTAGTTCATCCAGAGATTTGGGATAAGAATTCCACTTGAAAATGTCTTGTAACAGCCTCCATGCATGCAAAAGTTGCAATGGGGCATTTAAAGAGGATATGATTTATAGATTCAGTTTTAAGACAACAAAGCGTTCGCTCCCTTGCCAACATCTGCGTTTCATCTATTGTTTGGATTGAATTCTGTCCTGAAAGGCCTGCCATAGGAAGATCCTTTTTTTTAATGGGACTTTGCAATTCCACACTTTCTTGGCAAAGGAGTTGCTCATCCCTCCATGGGTCAAAAATCTGTATAGAGAATTAGTTGTGAATTTCTTTGTTGGGGATAGAGCCCAACTTCGATATCTCTTTAGTCTAATGGGCGTAGTTGTTTAGTGTTTATCACATGACATGATTTGATGAGAGTATAGGCAAATATTAGGTACCAACTTTTACGGACTAGTAGAAATCCGTGACTGTGAGCACGCAGCAGGTACGTAGTGAAAAAAAAAGGCCTTTTTCAAAAAAAAAAAAAAGGCCATGAGGTCATCTCACCGTCGGTCATTTGATTGACAGTCTTTTTATAAGGCACTCTAGCTGAATCTTGTTATTCTTGTGGCTAGTACGTACGTAGACTGCACATAGACGGACGGTTCATGTTCAATTTGTATTTTGGGGAGACACGCCACACCTGTATGTCTTTGAAATGACGACGCGGCGGCATAGTGTATCGCATATACTATATAATCAGCCTGTTCGGCAGGCTGCGGCGAAAGTCAACCGCCGTTGACTGTTCCCGGCCGCTTGTTCAGCTCTGCGCGGCCTGGTTGGCAGATAAGGTGTGCGCCCACACTCCTGCAGTGCAGTCGCCGCATCAATGGCGGTCGACGCGCGGGAGCGGGACGGACCGTCTGACCCGGCCGTGGCGGATCGGATTGTCACGCCTTCAATGCCGCTTGATCGCCGTCACTAAATATGCTCGCAGCTGCCACCGGCCAGCGACCGATCGAGCGCCGCTGTTTCCTCGCAAGCCAGAGCGAACCCATGTGTTCGTTCGGAATCGTTCCCGATCGACCAAGCTCGAGAAGCCGAGAGTGAGGCAGCGGGTGACCCTGTGCATGGCCTCCACTGTTCACGTGTATGCATTCGAGTCGACTTCGTCAACGCTGGACCCTGATTGGCTTCAATGCATGCTGTTGGCCAATCGCTGGGCACGCGCACGCACAGCTAGCTAGGCTGTCCAACCGCGCAAGCACATCATGCATGGCGCGCGTCCAAGAGCGGGGTACGTGTAATTGTGTTAGGCTGTTAGCTTCACGACTCGCATGGGACGTATAGCTAGAGTAGAGTGATATCGATCTTTTCCTTTCCTTTCCCCGCTGAATGTTAGCACACTCGTGTGTACATGCAGATATGCGGAGACAGGACACAAAAGTTTTATTGTGGAGTATCTGTAAACAATTAATTAATTGCGATACACAGCCGCCACATCAATCAAGTGGAGAAACAGCGAGAGATGAATCTGTGACAGGCAGTGGCGGAGGACGAACAAAATTTGAGGTGTGGCGGGTTCAATTGCATAGAAAAGAATCATTGCAAATTTCGTTGAACCAACATCATGACTATAGGCTCCCTGTTTAGTTCGTTTTCTATTCTTCAGCCGGTGTGCTTGCTTCAGCACGGACGAGATCAGCCCACAGCCTAATAATGGTTTAATTGTTCATGCCCATGCCAGCTGAAGAGTAAACGATCTTGTTGGAAAAATCAAGGTATGGCAACTGCCCTACCTTGTCCTACCGAGTCCTCCGCCACTGGTGACAGGTATGGAGAAGCATGGCAGCGGTCTGATTGCAGTTCATTTCTGAGTCTGACCTAGTGACCTTTGTGATTTACTGAAACTTTTCTGCAGCGTAGTATCTACACAAATGTCGATTTGATAACAGTAACGAGTATATTGCTCAGAGAAGGCTTCGTTTGTATCCGGCTTTCCCGTTCTGGTTGTTAGCTCTGGAATCCTATCAACAAGTTCTGATTACCCACTACTTAACCAGACCTGGAAAGTTTCCCGTTAATGTCACTCCACCCTATGCTGACCCGCTCAGCCACTATATATAACACTATTATATAGCATATATTGTGCTAGGCTACTGTTTCAATTATGAATACAGAGAAGATAGGAGTATATTGAGAAGACAGAAGATTTTCCATCAAGTGGGAAAGCAAAACCACATAACACCATGCAACACTTAAATGCTAGCTCTAACCTCTCACCTGTCCGAAACGCGGCAACGCACAAGCAAGTGGATCAGCAGCGTTGACACAGCAGTCGACTTCTTCATCACTCCATTGCCTCACTCTTCAGAGCACACTCCCTATATAAACACTTGCGAGCCTCCACTTCAAACCAGGCAAAGAAAGCCCACCGAGTTCAAGAAGAGCTACCGATCAGTGTGGCTAGCTAGCCAGCCATTGCGCCCATTGCCGAGATGGCAATGGCCGTCCACTACCTCAAGAAGCCTGTCTGCGTTCTCCTCCTCGTCGCCTTCCTGTGCTTGGCGAGCTCTGTTACTGCCGACTTCGACGACGACTACGACCCGCGGTACGGCCCCGGGCGATATGGCCGCGGCCCTGGCTTCGGCCATGGACCCAGAGGGTACGGACGCGGCCCGCGGTTTGGACGTGGGCCGTACGGTCGTGACTGTCGCTTCGGACGGTGCCGCGGCGATGGCGGCGGCTTTGGAGGCGGTGGCGGCTTTGGAGGTGGAGGTGGAGCTGGTGGCGGCGGTGGGCTCGGTGGCGGAGCTGGCGGCGGCCTCGGAGGAGGTGGTGGGCTAGGTGGTGGAGGCGGAGGCGGTCTGGGAGGTGGAGGAGGTGGTGGCCTCGGAGGAGGCGCCGGCGCTGGTGCTGGAGGAGGCTTTGGCGGTGGCGCCGGAGGAGGAGCTGGTGCGGGAGGTGGGCTCGGCGGTGGAGGTGGTGGTGGCTTTGGAGGAGGAGGCGGCGGCGGACTGGGCGGAGGTGGCGGGAAGGGTGGCGGTTTTGGTGCCGGTGGTGGTGTCGGCGGCGGAGCTGGTGGTGGAGGCGGGCTTGGTGGCGGAGGAGGCGGCGGAATGGGCGGTGGTGGAGGAGGCGGTCTCGGAGGAGGTTCTGGCGGAGGCTTCGGTGCGGGCGGCGGCGTGGGTGGTGGAGCCGGCGCCGGTGGCGGACTTGGTGGTGGAGGAGGCGGCGGCATGGGTGGCGGTGGAGGCGGTGGCCTCGGAGGTGGTGGTGGCAAAGGCGGAGGCTTCGGCGCAGGTGGCGGCGTGGGAGGTGGTGCCGGTGGCGGCGGCGGCCTTGGCGGTGGTGGCGGCGGCGGCATGGGTGGTGGCGGAGGCGGTGGCCTGGGTGGTGGCGCCGGTGGCGGGTTCGGCGGCGGCGCAGGCGGTGGCGTAGGAGGTGGAGCAGGCGGCGGCGGCGGTCTTGGTGGTGGCGGCGGCGGCGGCATGGGCGGTGGTGGAGGCGGCGGGTTGGGCGGTGGCGCCGGCGGCGGTTTCGGTGGCGGTGCTGGCGGAGGAGCCGGCCATGGCGGCGGTCTCGGCGGCGGAGGCGGCCTTGGTGGTGGAGGCGGAGGTGGGCTTGGTGGTGGCGGAGGCGCCGGTGGTGGGCTAGGTGGCGGTGCCGGAGGAGGCCTCGGGCATGGCGGTGGGCTAGGCGGCGGCCTTGGACACGGTGGTGGGCTCGGCGGTGGAGGCGGCTTCGGAATCGGGGTTGGCGTCGGCGTGGGCGTCGGAATGGGTGCTGGGGCAGGAGGCGGCGCCGGTGCCGGTGGCGGTGCTGGCGGCGGCGGACGTTGAGTCGTCGCCTTCGAAGGCATGCATCCGTGCTGGATGCGCGCTCGTCATTACTACGCGTGTGTGTTGTTGATTTCGCTCTTAAACCTCTCTGCTTTGTGTACCTAGTCCAGTAGTCTGTAGTACGTGTGCTTAAAAGAGCTTTATTTACATTGTCGGTGTCGACTGTCGAAGTGTCGAACAGATGTTACAGTTGATGAAAAAGTCGAATGGTTAATAATACTGCTGAATTTTTTTAATAGTGTGTTCCTGCTGAAGCTGGAGTACTATCTTGTTCGAGCTGCTGTGGACGATCTTCTTCCTTGTTCTTTTGAGTTCGGGAGTTCTTTTTCTTTGTGAAAGGTCCCTTGATTGGATGACCGGGAAATGCTGGTCAGATAGGCGAATGCATGCACATGCACGGGGGAAGGAAAGTGCCGACACACACGATGATGGATCAGGATATCATGTCGTAAATGCAGGGAATGGGAATCGTACTGTATTGTCGATCATCAACCGTATTTATTGGCTGTAAATAGTTTCACACCCACGGTGCAGAAATGGAGCGGGACCAGGTGAACCGACGCTGCTCCAATGACGCGAGTGATCAAATTCATCTGCCGTCGCTGTAAATAGTGCTCCGAGAGTTCTCTGAAACTCGAATTTGGCTAGAGGCAATATATACTGAAAAGAGACCTCGAGATTCGCCATCCTGCATGCTCTCGCTTCCTTGAATTCCTTGTTCTAGCGAAACTTACAGATACTGTGAACTCCTGCTTTACACCGAACAATTATTTGGAAACGGGGCCAACTAGATCCGTATGTTGAGTTCTTTCTTCTGTGAGGCTATGCACTCCTCGCGCAACTCCTCATGGAGCCAAATGAAATGGCAATCGCTTTTTCAGCTACGGTGAACTCCTCGTGCCACTCAGTTTGTATCGCTAATTGAAAGAGTGGGTGTTGTCCCTCTAAAACTAGCTCCAGGCGAGAAAAGCCATCCAAATAATGATTGCCATTCCATTTGGCTCTTTCGCTCCTAATTTCAGCCTTAGCGGTTTCAGATTCAAGTTTAGCATAGGTTTCAGTTACACTTTCATCTATATATCTGCACATGATGTCTACAATTCAGTTTTCAAAAGAGAAGGAAGGCATAGATTAGTGAGCTTGAAAAAAATTAGGACATACTCCCTCCATACCACAATATAAACATTCCTGGTAGAGGTGGGACCATAGTTAATAAACTACTCCAATTTCACACCGACACCGCTCTCCTCTCCTTCCTCTCCCACTGCACCCTCTCTCTTCCCTAGCTCCTCGGCACAGATGCAGCCTTCTTCTGAGCAGATTTGGCGGTGGAGGCAGGATGCATGATGAATCTCGTTGTGGTGGCGAGATGCACGGATCCGGTTCCTCTCCTCTTCCAAATCCGGCGAGGCGGCGGCCTCTGTCCACAAAATCCAGCCGCTCCTCCCACCGAGAGTGCTCGTTTGAGAAGCTCGTGCTCGTCTAGACCAGCCCTTCTCAACACCGCCGCTCGTCCCCAAAGCTGCTGCCCATAGCAGAGCTTGTGTGTCCGTATAGTGGACGACGACGCTCGCCCGTGGACTGGAGTCAGCCGGGCTCACCCATGCGGGAGTCGGAGGCGGCCGGGCTGCACAGCGCGAGAGCGGGAGGCGAGTTGGCCGAGCTCGCCCGCGAGGAACCGGGAGGCGCTGAGCGGGAGGCGGCTGAGCTCAACGCGATTATGGAGCGGCTCAAGTCGGCAGTGCCATGGACGGGAGGCATGGCGGCATCCAGGAGAGGCGTGGCGGCGCCATGTCCTATGGCGACTCGTGGAGGCGACCGAGGTCTTTCTCGCTTGTGGTGTGGTGGAGCATTAACGAGAGGTAACATGGTCTTTTCTCTCCCCTGCTATTTCTGTCTCAGAAGCCAGGAATGCTTATATAGCGAACCAAAAGGAGTAGTACTAATTTTCTTACCTGAAAAAATACCTAAAAATTTGTTTCGAAATCACCTGGCGGCCTAGCCCAACTATACAGGCCCAATTGGTACCATAAATGGATATGGCATAAATTTCGGGCTGGAGCAAATCAGACCTTTGCTATCCTGGCCTGAAAGATAACTAGAGACACACCAAAGGCCATGAACTTTTTTATACGGAAGGTTAGCTCCTAGCATGGAGCAACCGAAGATCCTTACTCAGACTCGCACGTTATTATTATTATTTTTTTGACATGACTCGCACGTTATTCTGCTACTTAGTCTACTATGAGTTTTATTCTCTCATATTAAATAAGATGACATGTTGATGTTTTTTATGATGCAGGTTTTATTTAGAAGATAGACAAAAGGGGTCTCATAAAACCATGCGCGCATTGTTTACAACATACGTTGTCTTCTGCATATGCTTTTCGAAAAGAAAAACAATATACGTTGTCTTCAGCAACATCTTCTTCTTCTTTACTTATTACGTGGCACCCTGGAAAACAACAAATGAAACTTTTTATTGAAAGAAGCCTTACCTTGCACTCAAGCTTGTTTGCCTGCCATCCATTTTCTCTTTTCAATTATTTTTGGCACCATAAGCAAATGAGTAGGGTGCCTAAGATTGTATTTGTTTCAGCTTTTCGTCATTTTTGGTTGCTTTTTAGGAGATATATTACTCAGATGCTTCCAAGAACCAGAAGCATAAAAAAAAGCTAATAAGGTGCTTTTGACTTTTAGAAGCATCTGATTTTTGAATATCTCAAAAGCCAACCAGCAAAAGTGGCGAAAAGCTAAAAATAAACACAGCATAAGTGTCTTTTTGCTTATCTGACAAAAACAAAACAATAAAAGACTACCGGGCTCTCCACATTAGGTTTACTCATTTGTTTGGATTGAACTTGTCTCAAACTAAAACTCTCAATTAACTTTTGTCGAAAGTTAAGGGTTTGTCTCAACTTTTACGCCCGTGCTTTGAGTGAGGGGAGGCGATGGATCAATCCGGGTCGAATTCGGGACCTTAGAGGTGCTATTTAAAGTTTGACTTTTTACCAGATAGTATACGGAATGATGCACCAACGAGTTATCCATCACTTAGTGTGTGCTTGGTTGCCGGCCTCCATTTACCACACCACAGTTGTGGCTGCCACAACAGGAAAGAAGATGCTTGGATGCCAGGGGGAGCAGTGGTCGCCACAGCAAAGAAGTGAAGAAAAGTGTGGCGAGAGTGTGGCGTGGATTTACGGCGCCACAAAGTGTGGCGAGTGCATGTGTGGCGTGGCCTTGTGTGGCCCCAATCCAAACAGCCCCTTAATTGTACTCCCTCCTTCTCACTTATTATTTTAGGAGTTATTTTTTTTTCTAGATTTGTAGAATGTTAAATAAATTTGGAGAGAGAGATTGTCCAAACTAATTTTTTTCAGTAAACTGATACTATAAAGTTAGGATGACAAATAAAAAAATAACTTGGACGGAACAACCGGGCATTGGGCACATGAACGTCACCGAAGATCGATGGATTCCGTTTCCTTCCACGCCTGACGCACCCGACTGGCGTCTCCTTCCGCAGCACACGCCCCCCGTGAAGCGCTGGCTCCTTCCCGTGCAAGTTCCCGCCAATTCGCCTCCCCACTATAACCTAATCCCACCCCAAATCCGCCGCTCCTAAAATAAATCAATTCCCATTCCCCAACAAACCCAGCCCATATCCTCTCCTCCGGCGCCGCCGCCTTCCCGCCGTCATGGCTCGCCGAAGCGGGAAGTCGTCCTCCGGTGAGTCGCCGCCGTATTCTGAACCCCGGTAAGCTAAACCCCATCTCGGAACCATAACCCACCTTATCTTTTTTCGCAGGACCCAGCAGCAGCCGCCGCCGCCGCCGCCGCCACGACGAGGAGGATGAGGATGAGGAGGATGTCTCCTCCGACGCCAACACCTCCGACTCCGACTTCGTGGCCGATTCCGAGGATCAGGCGGAGGAAGAGGAGGACGAGGACGAGGTGGGATTCGCGCCCGATGAGGACCACACACCCGCGCCCGTGGCAGTGCGCGTGGTTGCGCCGCCGCCGCCGCCGGTGGCGGTGCTCCCGCCGGTGAGATATCGGTCGCGGAACTCGGGGAGGGGGAGGAAAAGCAAGAGGGCGAGGGAAGAGGACCTGCCGCTCCTGCCGTGGAAAGTTTGGGAGAAGGCCAACGAGAGGTGGCTCGAGGAGCGCATGGCGGCGGGTGCTAACGGGGAGGACGCGGAGTCCGATCCCGCGGCTGCGGCGGCGGAGCCCGTGCCGACGGCGGACCCCGCCCCGGAGGTGGTGCTCTCGCTGCTGCGGTTCCAGAAGGAGTGGCTCGCGTGGGCGCTGGCGCAGGAGGCCTCCGTCTCGCGCGGCGGCATCCTCGCTGACGAGATGGGGATGGGGAAGACCATCCAGGCCATCTCACTCGTCCTCACTGCGCGGCGGCTTCGCCCCCCCGGCCAGCGGGCGGCGTCCTCCTCCTTGACGACGCCGGGCCGCCCGATGCGCCGGGTTGGGTGCACGCTGGTGGTCTGCCCCGTGGTGGCCGTCATCCAGTGGGCCCAGGAGATCGAGCGGCATACTGCCAAGGGCAGCGTGCGCCACCTGCTCTACCACGGCCCTCGGAGGGCCGACCAGAATATCAATTTCGACAACTATGACTTTGTTATCACCACCTACTCCACCATTGAGGCAGATTACCGGAAGAACATCATGCCATCCAAGATTAGGTGCCAGTACTGTGATAAATTGTTTTACCCGAACAAGATGAAGGTGCACTTGAAGTATTATTGTGGACCTGATGCTGTGCGAACGGAGAAGCAGGCGAAGCAGCAGAGCAAGAAGTGGGGTAGCAGCAAGGGCAAGGGAAAGAAGAGGGGGAATAAGAAGGGTGAAGAGGAGAATGATGATTTTGAAGAGTTGGGCGATGAATTGTGCAGTCAATCCAGGGGTCAGTCACCTCTGCACTCGGTCCGGTGGGAGCGGATTATCTTGGATGAGGTGATTCCCGTGGCTATTATCATGCATTTTAATGTTTTTGAAACATAGTTTATAATGGCAACTGAAAATGTTGGCAATCCACACCATTATGATGGTATTTCCTTTGCTGATCTAAGTGTGCAAATCCTATTTTCTACTGTATTTCACTAGGAACAAACAGGAAGCCACATAGTGACTCAGTTGAACTTGAGTTTGTAGTTACAACTAGTTATTCTTAATTTTCCTTGATTTAACATGTGGTAGCCAAATGATACTCCCTCTGTATTTTTTTCTTTATTTCCAGACAGCGCGCTTAGTTCAAAATTTGCTTAACACTACTGTCCGGACGACAACAATATAAATTCGGAGGTAGTAATAGTTAGTAGTCCGTACTGTGAAGAAGCTCTTTTTTCCTGAATCCTACTGTTTTTCTGTATCACTGGAGTTGAACATGAGTTTATAGTACTGTGATCTAACAAAGAAATATATTCATGAAAGATTTGAGTTGTAGAACAATGGTTTCCAAAACCCTGGTCTCCCAAAGAGTGGTACTTGCTTAGTTGCTCCAGTGCTAGATATCTATCGAGTTGTAGAAACTTAAGGCAGCTTTATACTATATGATTTCAGGAAAATCTCAAAATGATAGCCTTCATATGAGTTTTATATTATAGGTTGATCCGTTGGGGACAGAATTACCATATCTACAGTATTGGCAAAATTATCTTCTAATCCTTGGTTGCGTTTATTTCTTTTTACGCTGAAAACAGCAGGAGAGGCTCATACTGAGAGTTTGTTTATAAACAAATAAAAAGAGTTGTGCTTAGAGAGTATACTGTATTAGGGGATAGACTAGGAGTTACTGGCTTACTGGAGGCTTTTGGGCCAATGTTCGAAAAATTGTTAAACTGCTCCTTGTTTGATCATAAGACTCAATTGCCCTTTTAGGCCCTAACCGGTGATTATAGACCCGTTTTTAAACACTGCTTGCAGCTTCATTTTTTTTTCTTTACCTGGTATGATAACCGGTTATGTTCTCTGTTTGGGTGCCCTGCATTGTAATGTTTGGAGGCGATACGTCCAAGAATCGAACCGAATAATTTGATTGCCAGTCCACGTTTTCAGATCGGACCTAACAATCTGATCGCCAGAGCACCGATCAGGTCGATCAGGCGATTAGTCGGACGATCTGGGCGACTAATCGATGCCTGATCGGTTCGATCAGGTCCCCTGATCGTCCAGCCCCTGTAGGACCGATCAGGATCCTAGGGTATATATATATATTGCATATACTGCATATATAATGGGAATTGAGTGATTCAAGTGCACAGATTGAAGAGAATTCGGTAGATCAGCATAGCAACAGAGTAGACAACACGGGAGAGAGAGAGAGAGAGAGAGAGAGCTAGAGCTCGATGGTTGCAGCTGCACGGAGAGGGAAGCGCCGGCGGCGGCTGGCTTGAGAGAGGGAAGGGCGGCGGCTGGCCTGAGAGAGGGAAGGGACGGTGGCCGGCGACTGGTGACAGGGGGCGCGCGACGTCGTTTCCTCCATCTAGCTGGGTGGCGGCTGAACAGAACGAGAAGAGAGGAAGAGCATGTGTGGATTAGGGTTGGCTTTGCTCAGTTCTCACCACGAAATGGGCCAAAGTTTGCCGGCCCACTAAGTTGGATTGGGCCAAAATCCTGCTGTTCTGATCGTCCTCCATCAGAAATCACGATTAATTGTGGTTAATCGACGATTGATCGGACGATTTGATTTCTGATCGACCTAATCGGATCGTTGGCACTGATCGAGCAAGCCTGGGCGAGTTGGACGACTAATCGCGATTAATCGCGATTAATCGGACGAGTTGAAAACGTGGTTGCCAGTTACTCCCTCCGTTCACAATTACATGTCATTCTAGACTTCTCTAGTGTTCTCTCTCTTCCCGATACACCTCTCTCTTCCCATTACACCTCTATCTCTATCTCTCTCCTTGTTTTCTGTGCACCCACCTTTTTCACCTCTCCTTAATTCCCGTGCCCAAAGCTAGAATGACATCTATTTCTGAACGGAGGTAGTAGTTTCAAAAATTTATTCAAAGTGCTTCATCACATTGTTGTCTACCAACTGCGTCGCATCTCAAGCTTATTGTAGTTTCTTCTAGTCTAAATCTGTATTTCAGTGGTGTCAGGCCATGTAGATAGTGTTGATGAAGAAAACTGAACATTCTATGTTCTGAGATGTTGTGTAGCTCTTCATAAGGTTGTGTAACTCTTAAGTTTATTGAGTGGCTTTGTCTTGTCATTCTATGTTCTGAGATGTTGATAACCATTCGGAGGATGCTACCATATTTTTTTTCACTTTTTAGTAGCTGAAGGAGGTATTCGGTTTTGTCGAGTGGATATAAAATAAGTGGACTACTGGACTATCAATTATTTTCTTTAGGGGAGCCCTGGCGCAGCTGTAAAGCTGTTGCCTTGTGACCATGAGGTCATGGGTTCAAGTACTGGAAACAGCCTCTTGTAGAAATGCAGGGAAAGGCTGCGTACAAAAGATCCAAAGTGTACCGACCCTTCCCCGGACATGGCGATTTATCTTTTTTAATGGTTTATTATATCATGGTTTTATTCAGGCTCACTTCATAAAAGATAGACGATGCAATACTGCAAGAGCTGTTTTTGCATTAGAGTCAGAGTACAAGTGGGCGCTGAGTGGAACACCGTTGCAGAATCGTGTTGGAGAACTTTACTCGCTGGTCTGTACTAATGCTTGAAGAAACAAATGTACTCCTATATAACCTCTAGGTTATGAGTTCTTACCTGTTGTTTTTGCAGATCCGCTTCTTGCAAATTTTCCCCTACTCCAACTATTTCTGCAAGGATTGTCCCTGTGAGACACTAGATACTCGGTATGTGCAGATTTTAGTACTTTATGAAACTAATTCCATGTTTAAAAAAAGCCATTCGATATTTACCTTCGAAAATATAACTGTTGGTCAAAGAAACATGATGATGGCAGTAAGTGGCAACCACCACATAGTTCAGTTAGATTGTAAGCAGTTTTATCACATAGGCTATAAGATGATACTGTTCCTATTATGTTTTCTCATTTCTTCGTTTGGATTGAGAACATGACCAGCTTACCTCCATCCTCCTGCAGTATGAAGAAAGTGTGTGATTGTGGTCACTCATCTGTTAGGCACTTTTGCTGGTGGAATAAAGTAAAGCTTTTGCTGTACTGCATTACTTTTCCACATTATTTGTGTGATCCATTTGTATGCTGATTGAGCCAGTATTTCACAGTACATAGCGAGGCCAATACAGTGGGGTTCAGCAAGTGATGAGGGCCGAGGAGCTATGCTTCTTCTGAAGGAGAAAGTCCTGAAAGGCATAGTGTTAAGGCGCACTAAAATAGGCCGCGCTGCAGATCTTGCAATGCCACCTAAAATGGTTAGTTATTCTTTCTTTGTACGTTTAATGTCCGTGAATGATTGCATTACACATTTTCCCGGTTGACACCATTTTGAAGCGAATTATTTTTTCCATGATAGGTGACATTGAGGCGGGACTCATTTGATAAAAATGAAATGGAATTCTATGAAGCTTTGTACACCCAAAGCTGCACGCAGTTTGATTCGTGAGTTCTCCTGTCCTACTTACGCGTACAAACTTGTCAACAGACATTATGTTGTTTTAGCTGGAGGTCCTTGAAAAAATGGATAGCCAATCTCCTTCAGCAATAAACATTGCTCTTTTAGTTTTTAGCTGTTTTAGTTTGCGAGTGGTCATTACAAAGAATTTAGACTCTCTTAGGTCTTCCACTGGCTCAGCCCGATTCAAAATGCAGCCTTTTGTTTGTCGTAGTGAATTGCATGTATTAAGTTGCTAATCCAAATGCTCTGTTGTTTTTTTCTCCATTTTTGTTGTCTTGTTCGTTTTGTGTTGAACTCATGAATTTCACTTATATGCAGATATGTTGCTGCTGGAACACTGATGAACAACTATGCTCATATCTTTGATCTCCTCACAAGGTTGAGACAGGTGAGTTTTATAGCATGCTCTACATGTTTCTTCAGCTAGGCCTAGGCTTAGAGTGCCCGATATGCCTTGTTCATGTATTTTCATGTGCTATTACAGTCTACTTCATATAGGACTGCACATGTACCTAATTTTTGTTTAAATGACATGTTACTTGTGACACCAAGGCTGTTGATCATCCCTACCTCGTGGCGTATTCTAAGACAGCAGGACTTCATGAAGCATTAAAAAATGAAGAAGTGAAAAATGAAGAAATGGAAAGCCTGTGTGGTATATGCCATAATATGGCTGAAGATGTTGTGGTTAGTATGTCGCCCTTCAAAAAATAAGAATGCAATATAGTGAAGCACATCTGCACATGTGCCTTGGTTTCCACTGATTATAAGCTGACCTTCATTCTTTAACACAATGACTTTCTTTTCAAGGTTACCTCTTGTGATCATACATTCTGCAAGACATGTTTGATGGACTATTCTGCAACTCTGGGGAACGTTTCGTGTCCATCATGTTCGCAACCTCTTACTGTGGATTTAACAACGCAAAATTCAGGAGAAAGGGGTACTCGAAGTGCCAAGAATCGCAAACGCTCAGGAATATTAAGCAGACTAGAGAGCCTTGCAGATTTTAAGACAAGTACAAAAATTGATGCATTGGTGAGTCTGTAAACTTACTATTGTATCATTTTTTCGTTGCAGATAATACTGCCATGCTTATATATATTTATGTCTCAATGAGGAAACAAACTATCCTTAGGGACATGGGGACAGTGCATCATTCTCCATGTTTGTGGCAATATATTGTTGGGGGTACTCCCGAGGCATGAGGTGTTATATTATGTTTTACAATTCGGAGCTCATGGTTCGTGGGGCATACAACCCTGAACTCACTTTTGGCTTGGAAGTCTACGCGCTGCATTTTGGTTGTCACGTAACTTGTCTCTGTTTCATCAGCTACGCTGGCACTGAACCACATATCTAACAATTTGAGGTTGCGTGCTGGAATGGTTTTCCTTCTGGCATAGAGTCATTCGAAAACGAGTTCATTGGGTGTAGTGGTGTGCCCAAGTAATTTCATGTATAATAATCAACAGGTAAAATTGGGTAAAGAAGTAGTTGACCTTTTTCTCCCCATAATGCAGAGAGAGGAGGTAAGAAACATGGTTGAGCATGATGGTTCTGCCAAAGGGATCGTGTTCAGCCAGTTCACATCATTCCTGGATTTGATTCAGTTCTCCCTGGAGAAGGTAAAGTTTTGGAAAACATTTAGTTTTAGCGGTCTTTCATTGCAACCATGTTTGTCCATACTGAAATATTCAACATGATTTCGCAGTCTGGCATCAAATGTGTCCAACTTAACGGAGCCATGAACATCACCGAGAAGGGAAGAGCCATAGATACCTTCACCAATGATCCAGATTGCAGGATCTTTCTGATGAGCCTGAAGGCTGGAGGAGTAGCTCTGAACCTCACTGTAGCATCACATGTGAGCTCAGCACACCTGCTTGCTCTTCTTTTTTTTCCTTTCTATTTTTGTGCAGTAATAATTCCTAAACTGCAGTCCCCTTTTCTGTAATTTTACCATGCTGGATAGGTTTTCTTGATGGACCCTTGGTGGAATCCAGCAGTTGAGAGCCAAGCGCAGGACCGAATCCATCGAATCGGGCAGTACAAGCCAATCAGGTTTCCGTTGCTATGCTAAATTTCAAATATCATCATGCACAATTTTTTTTTCTACTCTTTCCTCTGACACTTTACCTCTCTCGATGGTGGTGCTGCAGAAGTATGAGGTTTGTGATTAAAGACACTGTTGAAGAGCGCATACTGCAACTCCAAGAGAAGAAGCAACTGGTGTTTGAAGGGTAATGACCTCTTTTCCCATCCGGCACCCCTTAATTTTCAGTGCTTCATGTCCTCCTGCCTGCTTACCTGATGCTGTCCTGGGTCTTCTCTGCAGGACGGTCGGTGACTCACCAGAGGCCATGTCGAAGCTTACAGAGGCTGACCTGAAGTTTCTATTCCAGATCTAACCAGCTGGTGAACATCGGCAGAGTAGCTTTACCTTAGGAGCAGTGGCAGTCATCTAGGAACCTTGACCGCGAAGGCGTCATTGATAGACTGTTTTGTTACCTAGGAGTACTAGGAATGTACTATGGATGCTCTTGAACTGTGACCGTAGGTTCTAGTGGCATCCTAGACTATTGGAACATTGTAACCTGGTTAATTCGTTTCGGGGAAGAATAGGGCGTTAGACTGCCCTTTTGTCGGCATGTCAGTGCAGTTCCAGAAAGGCATGAGATTGGAATTGCAGGAGCAAACATTTGTAACCTGTGTTGGTGCCGGTGGGGGCATAGCCGCATGGGTGACGTGCACCCGTGGACGCGGAGAAACTGATTATACTAGTGGTGACTGAATGGCTCGTGTCTCTGCGACAGGACCGGACGCCGGAGGCTACTTAATGACTTGATAATCCCTGACTCGTTAAGCTGGGGCCTGCACCGGCAGGTGATTTGTGGGCAGTAGCCGCAGCCATGGTGGGTGAGTTGGACCATCATCGAAAGGCACGATCTGGTGGTGTTTGCTGCCTTTTTACAGGGCGACGGTGCCCGAACCTTGTTCTGTCACTGTACCCAAGATCTGACGGGCATAAGGTTGAGACGCCTGCTTAGGGACTGACTAAACCGAATAATCACCATTCCCCCGATCGCTGCGTCGCCTGTTTCTGCAATTCTGCGACATGGCCTGAACATTCCGTTCCTAGACGAAGCAGCAGCTCTGGCTCCTGCTCGTAGCCTCGTAGGTGGGGCGGGCAGGCAGCAGCGGAGCAACCAGCAGCAGCGGAGCAACCAGCTAGCAGCGCTATCGGAATGTATCCCTGGGCAGGTGGTCCACGAGTCGACTCGAGACGGACAGGCTGCCGTGGGCCTCGCTCGTAGATTCTGCTCGTGCACCCTGGACGGGGGGCCGGCCCTTCAAGAGGGGAAAGGACTTCCCTCAAAAAAAAAATATGGGGAAGGGGACAGGCACGAGGCGCCGCCGGATACACACCGATCGTCAATCACGGGAATGTCGCAAGCCGCGCGACGCGACACGCGGAAGCGTCTCACGTGGGGCGAGCAGCTTCCTGGGCGTGGCGAAGGGGAAGCGCTCCTCTCAGCCAGGGCCGGTGCACCGAGGACACCGTCTCGCTCTCGGCGGATTAGCTGAGGAAGCTTATACTACTTATGTAGTTATGTGGGTATCTTTTTCTACTACTACTAGTTTGATTATCCCACGTACGGGGCCCGTCAATGTTGGCCGCGACAGGGAACCAGTGAAGTGAAGCCATCGATCGATCGATGGGCGCAACTAGTTTATACTAGTACTAGTCTAGTAGTACTGCGCACTTATAATAATGGCTCAGCTTTGCTTAATGAAGGGGCCGGCCCCCTAATTAAGCACCGCGAGCGCTTGCGTGAGGCCGAAGGGAGAGGCGGGGGCCACGCCGATGGACGGTGGTACATACACACGTCTCAGACTCTCAGCTTCGGCGCTCCTGGCTCGTCGCCCAGTCGAAATCCCACGGCAATTCGGCTCTAGTAAAAGCGGCATTTCTTCTTTTTCTTTCTTTCTTATTGTTGTGGCATGGGCGGCGGTGGTGGTACTACAAGATTCGCTTTTGCGGCGGAAAGATGGACGGGGAAGACGGACAGTAGTACTAGGTCTGGATCGACGGGGCACGCAGCAGAGCACAGCATTTCTCTGTTGTGTTGTTCGTGTGGTATTGTCCCGGTCCCGGTCGATCGGCGGGGTGATGAAGCAGTGCGGACAAGGAAGGCGAGAGGGGTGGTCCCCCTGCCCCCGGGTCCTTTTCTGGCGATTTGTGGCTCGCGTCTGCGTGTTGTGTTCGGAGGTCTGTGACTGTCTGTATCGTCATCCTTTCCCGAAAAGGGAGCGTGAGGTGGTCTTTCTTTCTCTGTCATGTTTCCGTGATGGGCTGTGGCTGATGGCAGAGTAGCTGCACTCCCACTAGTCAGCCAGCCTATGAAGGCTAGACGTAGATCGACCGGCAGAGCGACAAACGAGCCCACGCGCCCGCGGCCGTGGCGAGCAACCTGATAGGCGGCGCGCGCTGCCCTCCCTGCACGTCCTGACCGTGACCTCTCCCCACTCTTTTCCCCAGCTGCTCCCCAGCCAATTTCGCGGGAACTCTTGACCACCCCGAAAGTGAGATCTGGATGGAATCCGGGAACGCGGTCACGGCACGAGTCGCCAGTGGCTGCTCGGCTCGTCGCTGTATCTGACGGACCACGCGCTGCAGGGCCGTGGAAGCGCGCGGCACGGTCTCAGGACGGGCACGCACGTACGAGCTGCGTGCGAAGCGAAGCCCTCGTAGGATCGATCGAGCACTACGTCAACAGACAGCACAGTCGTGCGGTGGTTGATTAACGCAACAACTGGCGCATGCAGGTGTACTACTAGTACTCGACATCAGTCGATCAGCAGTCGTTTCTTCGGGCAACGGCGATCGCTCGATTCGCAGTAGACAGGAACTCGGTCTGGAACTTAACTTTCGTGACGTCGGACGATGGCGACAGCCAGCTCCCTGCCTCTTTACCTCGCTTCGCCTGTCGTCGCGTTCGGTGGCGTCACGCGTGGCGTGAAGAATCTCGCGTGGACGGGTTTCCGGAGCAGACACTTGAAGCTACTACTTCGCCCACCGATGGATGACGGACCATGAGTGCTGAATTATCACCAGCTTGATCTGACTGATCCATCGATTGATGGAGACATGAAGTGGAGTATTAGCGGTACTCCTAGCTATCGGAAGTACTAGTACTAGTGACGTGGCTTCAATAACCATCCTAATTTAACAGTAGTACTGCCTTGTCATAAGCTGCACGTTCCGTTCCGTTGGCTCGTGGGTCAAGCCTGCCGCAAAGCGATCCGTCGTTCATGTGGCCGGGGCGTCTTGGTGCGGTAGAGCAGTACTCCTCCTAGCGATCACTATCGCTAGCATGACAGCGTCATCAACTGGGCACCGTCCCGGGCGATGACAGCGAGTGTTCTTTTTCCGGCAGATTTCCATCTCCGCTCTGCTCCTGCGCGAGCTGCCGCGTATTGCTGCCAGCTGATCCAGGCAGGGTCGGCCCCCTGTCGAGAGGGTTATCTGCTTCTCTGTTCTCGCGCGTGCGTGTTTCTTTCGCACCTGTTCGTGTGGTAGTAGTACTACCGCGTCTGGTTCAGAAGAAAAGGGCAGAAAAGACAGGCTACGAGCCTTGTACTAGCATGGCATTGCATCAGACGGCAGCGTGGTCGGACGGACCCCTGCACCCATCTGGCCATCTCAGCACTTGACCACCTTTTACTGTTTCTCTTCGTCACGCGTTGTACTGTACGGTACTACAGTGAGCTAAGCATATCAGAGGCCTTAAAATATATGATTTCCTTTTCCTCCCGTGTGATTTATGCACCACCGTAAACTGGAATTTGGGATTGATTGTGGGACGTGTTGCCAAGCAAGATTGCAGGGCAACGATGAGATACTCGTCGAATTAACACACCAACGTTGCACCATGCCGAACTTCACTCCCACAAAATCAGCACCAGGCCAAACTTCACGCCCAGGAAATCGGCACACCAACAGCTAACGCCACTGCCTTTCTTTTCCTGCAAAACAAGGAAAATATCCAATTTTGATATCCAACAGAACGTTAACCGCAAACTTGTTACAGAAAAAGTGGCCCAAGACTTTATTCGGTGCAATTTCGTATTGGGAACTACTCATGCACTAAGGCTTCCTTTTCACAAAGTATAAATGGGATTTTCATAGTCCAAAAGAGACTACACAGCCTAAAGTTCAGTACTAGTGCCTTTGTGTTCACATACATGTGAAAACTTTTGAAGGAAAACGTGCATGCACATCTTTTAATCTGTGCAACCCGTCTTTGTGTTCACACTACGACCCAAAAAGTCATAGTATCATGCATGCCCGAAGAATCCACATGATGTTCCAGATTGGAGAAGATGGATTCTCAAACACATGAAAGCGAGATTGCAATCAAAATAAGAGGGAACTTCCATTTCATATTCCTAGACAAGAAAACCTTGTACAGATTTTCAATTTTTCTTTTTGCAAAACCCATTACGCAATGCACGAGTACTCACTCTTTTGAATGCACCCACGGCACACATTGGCAACCTATTAAGAGTTGGACCGGCATGTCTAAGATTAACAAAAATAAATCACCATAGGTGTCTCGCTGGCGACGTGTCTTGTTGGATGTGAATACGACGCATGTTGAGTAGAAGACTCAAACCCGTTGAGCAAATTTCATGACAAGTAACCTCACCAGTCGTGGTATGCTCATTTTACAAATTTCAATCATTTTGGGATATGGAAAGCGTTGTGACTAAGTAATATGCTGAAATATGTAACGTTTCTCGCATTGAAATAATTCTTGCCCGGCAAAGTCATTTTACCTACTACAGTACCTCTCTTCCAAAATAAAGATATGTGAAAAATGTGGAAGAGAGAGATAAAAATGTATTAAAAAGAAAGAAATATTGCATTGGAAAGCGAGAATGAATTTTTTGAAAGAATTATTGAAGT
Organism: Eragrostis nindensis; assembly: GCA_012490785.1. Taxonomy (NCBI): domain Eukaryota; kingdom Viridiplantae; phylum Streptophyta; class Magnoliopsida; order Poales; family Poaceae; genus Eragrostis; species Eragrostis nindensis. Next base: position 1,377,429 of record JAAXCT010000093.1, read on the forward strand.
CTGACAAGTATAAAATAGAACGAAGTAGTAATAAAAAAGAAAAAGGAAAATAAAGTCAGACAAGATGTTCCGGGCCCTAATGCTAACACGCCCAGATAGGCGCCTCCCCACCAGACCATAATATAGGCTCGATCTGTTTCGGCCAGGCCATAGAAATTGCAAATGATCTGAAAAAAAACGGTGGATCCTATATGTAGGGCGGGCTATGGTTAAACTTTGATAGAACAGTGTTTGAAATTCGTACAACGGCTCAAATTCGCGCAGGTGGAGAAGGTGATGGCTGAGAAGCTGCCACGTGTCGCTCTCTGATTGGGGCGGGTGGGAGGTGGGAGAAAAAGAAACGAATTTCAAACTTTAAACGCATTTTTCTCCTAAATCGTAAGTCCGTTTTCGAATTCGTTTGAACCTACGTGTTTGTTCCAATTAATTCTACAAAATGAGATCCAATACGAATATTTTTTGAATTTTTTAAAATTTAAAATTTTCGTCAACATTTTAAATATACTATGTCAACATTTTGTTTATACTATGTCAACATTTTTTTTGTTTGTGGTCAACATTTTTTGTAAAAATGTTGATTTTATTTTAAAAATGTTGAAATAGAACTACAAAATGTTGAGTCTTCTGTTTCAAAATATTGACGCTCTGACTTGGGCTGGGCTGTTCAGATTTAGTGGGCTATTGGGCCAATCTATCGTATGTTAACCATAAGACGCTCTGCATATAGAAGGTCAAAAAAAGGGCCAAAACGATCGGCGGCAGTAGGAGTAGTAGTAAAACCTTCATTTCCTCGGCAGTAAAATCAGGAGCCAATGATTAGGCTCGGCCTGATCCAACTGCAGAAACTCAACTTTTCCGACCTGAATCAACCGTGACTGGTCGCTCACTGATTTCAACGCGTGTGGAACAGTGGAAGTAAAGGCACAGGCTTGAGCTGCAGTTTTCACAAAAGGAGCTTCACTTCCACGTGCATAACTAGCACTCCCTCCATGTGTGGCCAAACTCCAGAGCTTTACCCAGTCCAGTCCAGAGGCGCGCGGTGCGATTGGAATCGTGGCGCACTTTTCTCAGTCGGCGACTGCAATTTTCGACCATGACAAGTTGACAACTGCTACTGGAGTCGAATTAATGACGTTTGGTTTTGGTTTGAGTTGAAACATCGTCGGATGGTACGTATAATTCACAGAAACAACAGAACAAAGCACAGACATGACAGGAACCACGCTGCCAAGTATGGTCACGATACCAAATTCGGGATGGCTGGGATGGGAAAATACTTGCCTAATCGCAAGAAAGCATTTGATGCCATGATGTGAGTTCTGTGGCCAACCTGCCATAAGGCCTGCATGTAGCCAAGAATGAGAAGAGAAGCTGAACATGGGTGCATGACTCCAGAATAGTACTCCTATTTAGCACAACCACCCGGCCTACCCAGTTGCGGTGTTTGATCAGAATGCTTGGTTCTGGTTTAGGTGCATGCACGCTCATGATTTAGTTGTTTCTTGTATATACAACAGCTACAGGACATGTGGAAAAAGAAACAATTATAGAGTAACTCCTCCTAGGGGCTGATCGTTAATTTGTGTGTAGGTGCCCTAATTAAACAGAAAGTTAAAACCCGGCTTATTTACTGATAAATCATTTACGTGTAGGTAATTTAAGTATCGCCTTCCTCTTACTTTTTGATTTTGAAGCAAAGAATGTGTATGAGTTTGTGAAATCATAATCTGACAAAGGAAATTTTCATTTGGACTACTATGTACTCCCTCCGTCCTAATTTATTTATCACTTTAGCTACTCTAATTTTCCCAAAATAATTGGTATTCTCATTTTCCAACACACATTTCTCTCTTTCCAATACATCTATATTTCTATCTGTTTCCTTCTTGTGCGACCACCTTTACCATCTCTCCTTAATGTTCGTGCCACTAGCTAAAACGTCAACTAAATTGAGACGGAAGGAATTTTTAGTTAGTGGTTGTAAGGGGTAGGACCATGTTTCCTGACCAAGCTAAACTTGATGTAGCCAGTTAGTGATAATTCAATATGTTGATGACTTGAAGTAACTTTTGATTAGTTAAGGTTACCCTCATCAGCCTATGGAGTCTGACCTTAGGATTGCTTAGACTGCTAACTTATATTTGCAAATTGCCGATCTTATATTTCTGTTTAAAATCATGTCTATTGAAAAACAATGGCATGTTGCGTATAAATTGATGGGATATAGTGCCTGGGACTGTACTTGGAATTTGAATACCGACATCATGTGATCACTAGTCAACAAATGAGTAAAGAAAGCATTACAAAATCAGAGGAAACCATGCAAAATTTCCTAGTGTAAAGTAAAGCGTGTGCCCCTAGCAGGCCATGTGGGAAAGGAAAACTGGACCCCGGCAAAGACGGGATTAGATTTATATCGAATATAAAAAGGACCAGAAATTGTCCTGCTGTCAGAAAAGATCGAAAGAAGAAGGAAAAAAATAACAGGAGAGAGAAAATATGAAAGCGACTCGATCCAGCATCTATGTAGACCTCGCCCATGGACCAAAACCCATGAAACCCTTTCAGATCTCCCGTCACATGCATGTTTGGCGGCAAACGAGCGACTCAAATATTTACTTGAGAGGGCATTTCGTCTTCTGAATAACAGACGGAATTAATAACAAATTACTTATGAGGATTCATTCTACATGACTTGTATCTTTTTTCGATAAAAAGGATCTATTAAAATCTCAAAAAATACATACTCCTTACATCAAGACTTTGAAAGATGAATACCATATCTTTTTTTTCGAATAGACAGGAATTTATTAAAATCTAAAGATTAAAAGACAAATAAAATGCAAAGAAAACATCTAAGTTTTTTTTATGAAAAACAGTACTGGGACGTTGCCTCCCACTAGAGTAAGTAGCCGTAAATGTGCAATGCTCGTGTCAACGTTAGAACTTGAACCCGGATGAATTGGTTCTACCACAAACACTAACCAGCTCGCACTAACATTTAAGTCTTTTACTCATCTTTAACGTCACTTGTTTGATTGACAAGACTTCTCCAACCACCGACTAGAGATGCCAAATTTGTGCCATGCATGTAACCTCCCACGTAATGGTATTGGACATTCATATTCATATTTTTCTTTTGTTAATGAAAGGGATTGTATTAAAATTTGATGAAGTATATATCCATAATGGTATTGGCGCGACAAACCATTTAATCAACATTTATAATTGAACTTTTTTTTATACCACCATTAATTCTACTATAATTTGCAAATCTGTATTGCAAGTCTGATAGGGCAGGTACAACGTTATACATAGACAGTCTCATAACTAGTCTCATGCATTGCCACAGAGAATTTTTAGTGACATGGAAGAGAGAGAGGGAGGAGGGATAAAGAGGTGTCTGTTTCGCAAGGCAAAAACATCACGGGCTAAAATTTAGGAGTATGAAGACGACTTTCACACCATTCTACGAATTATAGTTGCCATGCAACTCATAAATATTTATTTTTAATTCACAAATAAAGGAAATATGATATTCTTGTGAGACAACTAAAACAACCATCCATTGTATATGTGGTCTCATACATCGTCTTAGGATTACGTGTCATGCATGAGACCACTTATAAGACAACACCTTTGTACCTGCCCTTAGAGTAGAGATTCCACGTATTGTAGAAGCCCAATTATAGGATAGGTATAGTTTACACGATTGGAAGTCGATCTTGACTTAGGTAACTGAGATTCCTTCCATTAGGGTGGTGGGAAATAAAGGATTTATATTGTTAGTACGGCAGCAGATAATTAGTGAATAGTAATTGCCTAGTTTAGCAGGTCATTGTGATTATGCATGGACATTCGATTGATATTTGCACGCATGTGGTTCCCATAACTATGCATATGTCCATGTATACATCCATTAGTACGTGTGAAGTATTTTTTATGGAAGGGGACCTCACGAAGTCATGCAGACCCAAGACTCGAGGAGGGGGTGGGTCCGGATCAGGAGCGGGTAGGGTTACGGTTTGATGGAGCAAAACCACCCTAGACCGGCGCTGGATTCTTGTCACGCCCACGTCCAGGTCTACGCCCGCGGTTGCCATTGTCGGGGGTGCGCGTGAGGAGGACAGAGGCGGAGGCGCTGGCCAGTTAACGATCGGAGTTGCATGCCTGCTCGCGAGTGAGGAGAAGATTGCACGCCTTAGTGAAGAAGGGCAACGGGTTGGTGAACGCGATGATGTCAGCGACGCCGCCACGAAGATCATCGTTCATGCCACGGAGGGCATCGGTCGTTGTCTTGAGGCGCTGGAAGTAGTCGATCACCAAGGACGAGAGTCTTGCATCTTGGAGTGAAACTACTGGCTGAGGTGGACGGCGCGGGAGTCCTGATTGGCAGTTTAGTTCTCGACGATGCGGAGCCGAAGCTGGCCGGCGTTCTAGTCGGGCATGAAAGAGACATCCCTCACATCGTCAGCGACGGAGGCGAAGAGTCATGTGCGGATGGTGTTGTCTGCCTGCACCTAGCCAGATCGTTGGGGCGCGCTGGCGAGCCATCGATGTGATGAAGAAGCTCGAACTTGCCGCTGGTGGCCTTGAAGTAGGTCAACCACTTGGAGTAATTATCTGCCTTGAAGCTGAGGACCATCAGCACATGAGACTTGATCGAGGCTATATGGAGAGCGCCTCCGTGGCCGGAGATGCAACAGACACCATCGCCAAGGGTGTGGTGTCCCGCTGGCGGCAGAGGAGGAGCTGCTTCCCAAGGAGGGGCTGGTGCTCGACGAGGAGGTGCCGGACGTGGTGGACGGCATGATGGACATGGAGGCAGCTAGGGTTTGGGGTTGGTGGCAGTGCTCTTAGGGTTTAGAGAAAGGCGGCGAAAGAGGTCCAAGGAACGGACCCTTATGATTCCATGTGAACGGGAAAAGGATCAGGAAAGCACGTCACGCATAGCAGCGGCTTCCGTTTCATTATATAGGCGGCATTTTCTAAACCCCAAAGGGATAGAAATCGTTCACATACAACAATATACATATTTCCCTTAACAGAAAATGCTATGCATATGACAGGATTGTACGACTGTACGACAACAATCTGAACCGTTGCTTGATGTGCTGCCCTTGCGTGATATGGTGATCTTGTGGCTGTAAGAGTGGTCGTACTCGACTTGATGGTAGGTATAGCAGGGTTATTTTTGCATCTTGAGAAAAGAATGAAAATTCCGAAAACAAAGTTGAACCGTGCCATTTTCCTTTCTTGTCCTCCTTGCTACGACTGCATCCATCGAGTATTTGAACTTGGTTAAAGCAAATGGCTCATATAAAAACAAAGAATCAGTAGCACATTACTCCTTACTCTAAAAGGTTTCATCCTAGTAATGATCACATCATTAGTAATTATTTTTTCTCAGATACTTACGCCAATAAGACTTTCCAAGGTATAGTACAGTAGACCTGCATGCAATTTGGCTACGAAAAGAATAATAAAAGTTATCATAGACAACGACTAAAAGCCAAAATGAACACCACCGTTTTGATTTTGAAACTTAAAACATTATGATAATTTTGTAGTCTACACATTTAGGGTTATACAATTTTTTACTCATAAATACCACTAATAATTTCGTTATGGAGTATGATTTGATCTATTCTCCAAGCTCTATGTTGAAGCCCCCCGCTCCAGCCCTGGCCGGCGCCATTGGAAAATCGAAAGTGGTAGTATAACTATGATGTTAAACATTTAAGACGTATCCACTGTTTAACTATGAAGTTGTATAATAATTGTTACTCATCAAACATAAGTTACGTTTAAATTCAATACACACTCCTCACTGTCCTGCAGTGCAGTTCGTGGGCGGCAATAATTTCACTCTTCCATGGACCGAGCCCATCGTCCTCCCGGAGGGGAGAGAGAGAACGTAGACTAATAGCCGTAGTGGTTGGTGCAAGTCGCTAGGAGAGAGAAGAGATAGGGATAGGGAGAGAGTGTGTGTGGAAGAGAGAGAAAGAGGAGAGAGATGGACACGCAGAGACGCAAACGATGGAATTAAACAAACAAAAGCAGCAGCCGTAGAGAGAGAAAAAAAATAAGGAAAGGCGAGCAAGAAAGAGAAGCCAAGCTAACCAAACCCAAGGAGGCCAAGAAGCGGACGGCAGCAGCCATGCCGCGGTCGCCGTCGCCGTCGCCGTCTCCATCGCCTTCGCCTTCGCCGGTGAGGCACCCACCCGTGCGCCGGAGGGGCGGCGCCTCCCAGATGCTGCTGCACAACCACAACCACCACCGCCGGCGCTCGCCGTCGCCGCCGCCCCGCCGCCCGCTCCGCCCGCGCCGCGCCGCCGCGGCGTCCTCCCGCCCGCTCGTCGACGACTTCTTTCCCTTTCCGTCGTCGCCCTCCTCGTCGCCGTCCCGCCCCCGTCAGCGGAGGCCGTCGCCGGAGCCGTCCAGCTCCGACTCCGGCGACGGCGGTGGGGCTTCCTCGTCCTCCTGGCGCCGACGGCGCAAGCTCAAGCTCGTCGTCAAGCTCTCCCAGCTTCCTCCGGACCAGCAACATCGCCGGGCCCCACCTCCGCCGCCGTACTCGGATGACTCCGACGGGGAGGAGGAGGTGCGGAAGGACGTCAGCGGCGACGAGGATCAGGTCAAGCCGCCCAAGAAGCGCCGGATCGAGCCGCGAGGCGACAGATCTCGTCATCGAGAGGTGGAACATCTCGCCGGATTAGCTGTCGGCCTTGTCTTTGCTTCACCGCGCAGCCGGATGCTAACGCCAGATCTGCTCTTCGTGCAGGTTGGTGGTGGGAGGAGCGACGCCGCGAGCGCACCGCGGACGAAGCGGCTCCCGGTGCCAGGTTCGATTTGCTTGCTGTTTGCTCGACCTCTGCTTGACCAGTGATGTGATTTCGAGCGCCTTTTTCACTGGAAAATCCATTCTCTCTTTTGGGTTCGATTCAGGGACTGCACGGACGACTCCGCTGCCGGACCGGAACACGCTGGAAATGATTCTCGACAAGCTGCAGAAGTGTGTATTCCACACCTTTTGATGAAAACACGAAATGGTTTTGTTGCTTTAACATTTGATGAGCTCGATTTTTATTTTGTCCTGTTCGCTGCAGGAAGGATACATATGGAGTATTTGCAGAGCCAGTGGATCCAGAGGAGGTTAGCTCTTTTCTTCTTCTTGCCATGCTCGCTCCAGTTTCCAATTAATATGGGAAAGTTAGTGTTGATGATGTGGTTGTTGATGATGCAGTTGCCTGACTACCATGATGTGATTGAGCACCCAATGGATTTCGGTACCGTGAGGAGGAAGCTTGCCAGGAACGTATATCGCTCATTTGAGCAGTTTGAGGTCAGGCTACTAGTTTTTGTCGTATGTTTAGCTAGTAACATACGATGACAATCGTGAATGTTTGTATTGCTATTTGTTGGTTGTTTAATGTTGTCGGGGTGAGGGGCAGTTTTCGGTTCATTCCTTTTTTTTTTTTTGTCTTTGTCTTTGAGCGAATTCCATCTATAACTATCTGCCAATATAGCAAGCAACCTGTGGTATGTTAGCCTCACCTTAGGTCATTAGGTTTGTTGTGACTCATGAAGCCGGGAAAAAAGTTCAAACTTCTTGAATTCGTCGCGCATTCAAAACCACATTCCTAGGTCTAGCCTTTCACAACAATTTCTGCACACGAGAAAGGTTGAAAGCCCTTTTTTGTCTGTTCCAACCTATTATGTGCGTGCACTGAAATCTGTAACTCTTCTTTTTTGGTAGACCAAATGCTGTGCAAATGCTAATACTTAGAGTATTTCTCTGTATTATTCTACCCTGTGGAAGGTATCTTACAATACCACAATAGGCTTTTTACAATTCATTGTCTGTAAGGTTTATGTAGGTGCAAACATCGGTGCATTGGTCAACGTTGCTCTCAGTATTAATGGTTTCTAGTCGTAGCAGTTTGCTCGTGGTCGGCCATCATTTTGTACGATGAAGGAATAGTGCAGTGGGCAAGCATCTGTTTTTGTTGCTGTTTGTAGAGCTAGGTTGTTACATTTTTGTCACTGTTAGTAATATAATACACCTAAGAAAACACCCCAAGAATAGCTTAATGCAGCTTGCTGACATTGAGGTTCTCCACCTTGACCATTGTATTGAGATAACACAGCCTTGTGTAGACTGAAATTCCAGAAATCTTTCGTATAGTCAGCTTGCTGTGCTAAAAGGTACTCTGTAAGGTACTGCTGGACCGATAATTTTTTCTTGAGTTGAATGCGCTATAGCAGTTGTATGTGGGTCCTAGTTTATCTTACAAAATCTAGCATGCTTAGTTCTACCAAGCTGGTTGCTGCCTCTGGTACCCCCGTCCAGCATAATGCAGAAACAATATCTTTTGTCAATGAGGGAAATGTGGGATCACACACAAAAATGCAGCCATTGGTGTGTTCAGGACAAATGTTGAAACATCATTTTTTTTTTAAATTTTCTGCAACCATGTTACATAAATGTCGTGTTTATTCTGGCTAGTAATGAGGCCTGAGGACAACGGAAGAAAGATAGTGCTATTTCTCACACTTAAATCGGATGCGTTAATATTATCTTGCTTAATTGTTCTCTTTTCAGTGTTTTCAAGCTCAAGTTTCTAGTTTCTACCTTAAGATTAAATGGGGAAATTCCTTATCAACCACTGAAAAAAGTCATGGTTCCTTATTAACCACTGAAAATTTTGATTTTCCTTGTTAGCCATCGGTGTGAATTTTGTTTCCCTATTCACCACTACCGTCCATTTCATGGGCTTAACAACAGTGTTAAATAGAATGAGAAAAGACTAATTTGCCCCTGCTTGTAATTTTGGCCAAAGTTTCCCTAGCATTTTTTTTTTTTGCAAGATCATTCCTTTTGTTTCCACACAAGTTTGGACATCACGAATATTTACTTGTTGCAAACAACAAAATGGATGAAATTGATAATTTGAATTTTCAGCAAACAAAGGGACATATAAATCCATAAGCACGCCCATACAATTGGCAATTTCACAATGTTTATGACAGTTACGTCGGTTCTGTTACACCAAGCAAAAGGAGCAGCAAGGTTTCCCCAAAAGCACCATACAAGTCTTAGCATGTTTATCAAACATTTATTGCAAGTCTTGGTCACTTTTTTTTCACTTCTGGAAGGACTTATAATTTATCATCCATATGACAGTTACAACAGGACGACTTGTATTTGATTCTTCTCGTCGACTTTCAAAAATACAATTTGCTGCTTCTTCCCAACTTGCCTGCCTGCTCGCATGCACGCAGCGCACACCAGCCCGCGACCTCCGGGTCACCTGACGCACGCCCTTCTGCAGCCTTCTGCAGCACGCTTGCCCAGCCGCACGCCCGCCCCAGCCTCCAGCCACACGTCACATCGCATGCTCGCCCTGGCCTGTTGCTGCCCGCTGTACCCGGCCTTGGCTCAGAGCTCAGAAGATGCCATCCATGGCGGGTTGAAAGGGGAAATTCGGGGCATGTCAGTTTGCCCACCGGTTAGAGGGAGGGGCAATATGGTCAGGCCAAATCCATTTGCCGTGAATGTGACGTGCTCAGGTGACGGAAGTGAACGGCAGTGGCGAATAGGGAACTAAAATTCACATCGATGGCTAATAAGGAAATTCAAAACTTTCAGTGGCTAATAAGGAATCATGACTTTTTTTCAGTGGTTGATAAGGAATTTCCTCTAAGATTAATATAAGCCTAACATCTGAAAACTACTAACTGTAGCATTAATTATATGTAGTGGAAAGGTCTCTAGTGCTCTTGGAATATTCATTTCAGCTCTTCTCCATTCAATCTGTTCATGGAAGTGTGTTGGCATTTCTGTCGTTCCATTCTAAAAGGGAAAATTGAAATCCTTAACAGGAGGATGATTTTCACTCCTTGACAAGTATTACTGGTTCATATCGTTATTTTGTCAAATGTTTCTTGAACTTGCTCAATGCCTTTTAAGTAACACTTTTCCTATGTGAGAAGGGATGTACCTGCAAAATATACTTCTATCGTAATGGTGCTCACACGTCCATGGTGGATAAACTGATTGCAATTGCATCCACGCGTTTAGTTTCATTCCAGCATTATTATTTTTTCTCGAGTGCGCAGGAGAGCTACATATCTTTGAATTAAGAAGAGAGAGAAAACAGTCATTTACAAACTTCACCACCTCACTCCGGACTGAGCCACATTGTCCACCCTGACCTGGTCTGGATGTGGCCTACTATTCAGAATGGCTTGATAGCTCAATTTTTTGGCCTATGATCATAGCTGAGTTTTGGACCTACGATTATAGCTCAATGCATAACTGGAAATATTCGAAAAACGTGTCGAGTGATTAAATATGATGAACTACAAACCCACTTTGATTTCCTGTTTACATCTTTTTTTTTCTCGGAAAGGCAACACCTGGTGTAAGTTTGTGATTTTGTTATCCTTTTTTACTGAGAACAAGTATTTGATATGCCAATCAAATGATGCACACCAGTGCCCAAAGAACTGAATGGTGACATGACATGCTTCTTTAAATTGCAGGATGACATCTACTTAATTTGCAGCAACGCAATGCAATACAATGCACCTGATACAATTTACTTCAGACAGGTATGCAAACAAATCAATGGGAAAAATGGGTGCTATTCAAATACCGTCATTTGGCTTTGTCATTGAGCATTTCAAGCTATGTTATGCAGGCCCATTCCATACAAGAGCTGGCAAGAAAGAAGTTTCAGGAACTGAGAGATGAGGGCATACCTACAGAAAATGAGATACAGAGTGAACAGAAATTTAGGCCAAACTCTTGCAATATGGAACCAATTAAGAAATCTGGTTTTAGGTATCCAGATGACGATATAGGCTTCCTGTCCCGCAAAGAGGAAGTTAAGAGGCCCAATTTAAAAGCTTCAGAAGATATAAGATTCAAAGGTCAAGTGAAGAAACCTATCTCCAGGAAATTGCAGGATGAAAACTCCTTGTTCCACAAAGAGCGAGTTAAGAAACCAATCTCCAGAAATTCAGAGGAAGATTTAGGTTCCTCATTCCACAAAGAGCGACCTAAGAAATTGGTTTCCAGAAATTCGGAGGATGATCTGAGCTCCTCATTCCGAAAAGAGCCAGATACAAAAGTCATTACCAGAAATTCAGAAAATGATGAAAGCTCCTCTTTCCGCAAACATCAAATCAAGAAGCCCACTTCGCATAGTTCAAAAGATGACACATCATCCCATAAAAACCATATTAGGAAGCCATTTTGCGGAAATAGAAAAGATCCATATTTCTCACCTCGCAAAGAGCCAGTTGAGAACTCCAATTGTACAAATGGAGAAGATTCAGGTGTTATATCCACAAAAGGGCTACCTGAGACGCCCATCGGTAAAAACAGAGAGGAACATGGCCATTCCCACCAAGATTCATCTAAGAAACATATTTGTAGAGATGGACAACATGATGTTGGTTATTCGTGCAATGAGGAGGCTGTCACGGAGCCAGTCCGTCTGAATAGCCAAGGTGCCCTGGGTTCAGATGTCTCTGGTGCGACCGTTGCTTCTGCAGGAGACGGTTCTAATGGCTTAAGCATGTCACAGGTTCATCCCATTGAACCTGCAGGTTGTACTGCAACTAATAAGGTTTTGGATAAAGATATCAACTCTCCATTAGATGAGATCAGAACTGAGAGAACTGACTATATTTCAGGTACTGTATTTTTCCACTGAATCAGTTCCTCATGTGAAGCAATCCATTAGTAAAAGACCTAATTGCTACACCTTGTTCTTGACCATGTTGTAGTTTTAAATTAGAATTATTGCAGCATAAGACGCTAAATTGGATGGATTAACAAGTTTATGTTATGGATAAACGTGATATCATCACAGTTATAAACTAGACATCAAGAAAGGTTATTTGATCACTATATAATGTGTGCATAGATGTGTTTCAATGTTCATTCTCACGTATGGTGCTCCTGTGAACATATCAGATGCTTTTATTACATTGGTCCTTTAGGCATATATAATGATTATCAAGGTAACTGAATGCTTAAAACTTTAATCTATCTGCATATGGTGCAATGACATAAGCTGTAGTTAGAAGTTGAATTCAGTCATTCAACAATTCAGTTGATTACTTCTGTACTGCTAAATGATAGTACCACTGTACCAGCTTCACCTTGTTGAGTTCTAATGACATTCTTGTCTTTCAGCCAAGCCTTGCTTCAAGTCAATTGTGGTTGATGAGACTAGACGAAAAACTTACGATACATCTGAAGAACAGCTTTCATTGGAATCTGACCCTGTTTTTGATGTTTTCTCTGCTGAACCAAAAGAGCTCACTAATGTATGTTAATGCATATTATGTTATCTGTTCTTCTTTAACTACTAATTTATCTTTACGCTGGCTCAACTGGTTAAATGTGTCTTTCAGGTTGGACTTCATGCTGATCACGAATATGCATATGCAAGAAGTCTGGCTCGTTTTGCTGGTTCACTTGGTGCTCAAGGCTGGAGGATTGCTTCTGAGCGCATTCGGCAAGCGCTGCCTGCTGAAGTAAAGTATGGACGTGGTTGGGTTGGAGAGTATGAGCCTCCTTTACCATCAGTACTTGTAGTGAATGATCAATCTAGGTATCTGAAAAGTTCCGAGAGAAATGTGCGAATCAATGCTTCTCTGCCTAGAGATAATGAGAGATTCAAACAAACAGAAAGGAACAATAAGAAGGATATGAGTCCGAGGCTACTTAGCCGAATAACCACTAACAATAATGTAGTTGGGGTGCCTGGTCCACTTGAAAGTCCAGAATTCAAGCCGAGAATATTTGGTGTTACTGCTGAGCCTTTACAAAGGAACACTGGTGCATTATCGCCGCATGAGAATCATAGAGTGTCTGGCAATGTTGCAAAGGCTAAAAGAAGATCCAATGAGCAAACGAGAAAATGCAACTCATCGTCCAGCGCCCACCCACTTGAGATGCAACCGCAGAGACCTGAAATTTCAAAAGGAGCTTCTTCAGGTGTGCGTGATATTCCTTCCTTGAGCAAAGTGGCTGGCCAGCCTAGATCATTTTTCCAACCGCCAGAATCAGTTAGGGCCCAGCCAATGTCGAGAAGCAATATCCCAATTGAAATGGCATCACAGCGACTTGATTGTACAAAAGGTGCTTCTTCTGATGTGCATGATAGGCCTTCCTCTAACGGGCAGCCTAAGCCCTTCTTCCAGTCACAAGAAGCAACAATTCCACAGCCAAGAAATGAAGCGACCTGGGTGTACCATGGGCGACCTGGCGATGGAAAGGTCGGAACATCCAACAAAAGCAGACCATCAACCAGTGTTGGATTCATTTCTAATAATCAAGCAGTAAATGCTGCAAATTTTGTAATGAATGTGAGTGGACAAAAGAATTTCAATGACCATACAAAATCAGTGGGATCAACTGCAATACCTGGCCAGGCAAATATACCAAACAGAGGACTCGAGGCTCCCCGGAACATGTTCTCAGCGTTTCCAGCAGCTGTTAGGGAGAACCAGAGCATTTCGTCTGCTCCAGTGTCCCAGTCTTGGATCTCATTTGGTGCTTCTTCAGAGAACAAACCAGCCATTGTCAGCCCTAATTTTCTTGACAGTAGTTCTGGTTGGAAGATGCCATTTGCAAATGCCCGTCCTTCTGATGATGCTAAACTAAGTGCTGTTCCCCAGTTCTTTAGGCAACCTGTTCAGGTTGTTAGAGAAAACCCAACTCAAAACAAGGGTCTGATGATATTTCCGCAGTTGGTCCCGACAGATTTTTCAAGACCACAGGGCCAACCACAATGGCAAGGGCTTGCTCCCCACATGCATCAGAAGCCAAACAAGGATGTACTCCGTCCAGATTTGAACATTGGGTTCCCATCTCCAGGTTCACCGCCAGCTCGACAGTCTTCTGGCATCAATTTGGAAGCACAACAGCCAGACCTTGCATTGCAGTTATGAGCTGGGAACAGGTGATGAAGTACATGAGACCGCTAGGATGTACATCAGAATCATTAATCATGTAAAGACATACAGAGCTCGGGTGCAAAATAGGGTGAAAACAGCATTGGGACATCCGCTACATGGACCAGTGACAATGGCAGGGATGGGGATTCACATGTGAAATGCCATCGTTGTGACTCACAAACCCATGCCACCGCTGGGTAAATATATCCGAACATGGATGGATGAACACTGCTTGGAATCAAATCATGGCTATTGGCATTTTGACCAGAGCTCAGAATAGCACTGGAGAAATGCTTTGGTGACACATTTGTAGGTAACATACTAGAACTCCCATGACCCAAATACTTTGCACTCCTCTGACCACACTACAGCTTTCTTCGGTGGAAATTTTGGCACCAGAATTTAGGACATTGTTCATTCAGTAGCGTAGGTTGTCGGGGTCTCCCCTATGTAATGGCCAGTGTGACAGTGTATGTTGTAAATGGTTCAGCATTGAATAGATTGTTAGAGTAGAGCAGTGGCCATCACCTCTTCTGGATGAAATATCCTCGTGTTCATGATCTGGGTTCCAGTTCCAGATCCATTCTGTTAAGATGCCAATGCTGAATGCAAAATGTTGCCGGTTCTCTCATGGAGAAGATTTACTGGATCAGTTTGTCCCTGCATGATCCACTGGTTCAGTTTGTCCCTACAATGGCTTTTAGCTTTTATCATAAAATCAATATAAGAAGAGCAGCTGTGTCCAACTCATTAGGTTTTAACTTCAATAATCTATATATCTGTTTCGATGCCTAAAGCATATGCAATTCTGCATCAGAAATAAACCTTCAGTTACGTAGATAGTGACCAAGTGTTTATTTTCATAATGTGACGCATCGGACTCTGCTCATCCGTAAAATCTGCATATTTCTCGCACTACTAAAACTAGAGTTCACGTTTTCCTATTAACATCATGAGCGCTATTTACATGAATATACTGAATACTCGGTGAAAGCGAGAGAAAATGAGGAAGCCCGTTCAAAATGGCGACCAACTCAGGGCGATGCCGCAGCCCCGAGGCTAGTCATCTTACTAGGCCTTAAGATAAGATGGGTCTATATTCGGGGCTCGATTATTCTGCGCTTCAGCCGTTTGCCTCTCTTCGTGGGCCGATTCTTTTGAGCCTGCCTCAATGGTGATTTTCTGCCCGTTGCCATCTTACTCGTTGGCAAGTCGCAACAGATGGCTACAACGTGATAAGGTGCTGGCCATATCAGGATTTCAGTCAGGCTGGCTCACTAGGATCCCACAATTAAGCCAGGGATTTGGGATGTTGCATTAGATTTGATGGATTTACAGTTACTTATAGCAAATTCACGACAAACGCAAACATTGTTTCAGAAAGCATCCACTACATCCATGTACTCAAATGTTCAAGAACTATACCGTTGCTTTGCAGATTCAAGCAAACAAATCAGAAACCATATATGCTTTAGTTGCAAATCTGCAACAGATCACACAAGGGTCTTAGCGTTTTGCGTGCAACACAAAAGTGCAGTTTTACCATACCTGTGCAGAAGGATTTTACACTTGTAAAGCTCTAAAAAAACAGAAAAAAACACAAGCCAGAGAACGGAACAGAAGAATCTGTTGTGGTCGCTTTCCGATAACAAGGGTTGTAAGCAGAAAAACCAGCAGCTTACATGCGAACCTCATTTTCTGCCATCTCAAGACGTCATGTCAGGGGCTGACCCCAAGGAAACAGAAGACAGCTTCTGAATCAACAGATCAACCGATAACGCACTTGCATCATCAGTAGCTTGGATATTCTGGTGCAGAGCCGGAATGTTGTCAGGGGCTGGCCCCAAGGAAACAGAAGACAGCTTCTGCATCAACAGATCAACTGATACTGCACTTGCATCATCATTAGCTGGGACATTCTGGTGCAGAGCCGGAATGTTGTCAGGGGCTGGCCCCAAGGAAACAGAAGACAGCTTCTGCATCAACAGATCAACTGATAATGCACTTGCATCATCATTAGCTTGGATATTCTGGTGCAGAGCCGGAATGTTCTCCTTTGACGCTTCATGTTCGACAACCTTGACTGCTTCCATTTCCTCAACCTTGAGATCGAACACTTCAAAAGGTTTTGCTTTTGCAACGTTGAGAGGCACCTTCTCTATTTTGCCTTTCAATGCACCGCTTTCCTCATGCCGTGCTGCCGTGGGTGTTGATTCCAGTTGATCCAAGGTAGATAGTGCAGGGTTCGTAGCCTGTGTAGAAGATAACTCAGACTTCGTTGTGCCAGGCAGAGAAAGCTGGATCTTCATGGGCTGCACTTGCACCTGTCCACCAATATTTTGGTCAATCTGAAAACATACACAGCAAAATTGTTAGAAGCATGTCAAGAAAGGACAATTTCATTACAAATAACATGGAAGTAAAATGATCATACAGCTTCATGTTCAGCCACAACAGGGCCAGTCTCGTGCGAGCGTGATTCAGGTTCAGCCACCTTTACCGCCTCACTTGTGGAAGCAATGATTTCCATTTCTGCAACTTCGAGAGGCGCCACCATCACTGCCTCACTAGTGGAAGCAAATATTTCATCAAGAGGCACTGATGTTGCTTTTGATTCTTGTTGACTAATCGATGATGATGCAGGAATCTTGGTCTGAGTAGAAGACCGCTGAGAGTTTGGTGTGGCAGGCAGCGGATACTGGATCTCCAAGGGTTGAAGTTGCACTTGTGCACTAGTGGTTTGGACAATGGATTTCTCCTGCAGAGATACACGAAAAATTGTTAGAACATCACTGAAGGACATTTGCATAATTTCAAGGGAAGACGTGAAAACAAAATGCACATACAGGTTCGGCCACAACAGAGGCAGTCTGGTGAGTGCATGCTTCAGGTTCAGCCATCTGAAAAGGCACTACATCCATTTCTGCAACTTTACTAGACAACACCTTTGCCACCTTACTCTTGGAGGCACCGCTTTGCTCAGGTCGTGCTGAGGGTTTAGATTCTTGTTGACCCAAGGAAGATGATGATATGTTCATGATCTGAGTAGAAGACAGTTTAGCCTTTGGTGTGGCAGGTAACAACCGCTGGATCTTTGTTGACTGCACTTGCATCTGTGCACCACTGTTTTGATCGATCGCTTTGTCCTGAAGTCATACATATCAAGATTGTTAGATGGTCATCAGTAAATGACCTTAATATTATTGTCCACAAACAAAAGAGCATAAAAGTAAATGTACTTACAGCACCAAAAAATCCTATATTGGGTGTAGGCCTTCGCAGCCCTGATGGCTTAGAAATTTTTCCTAGGTTGGCTGTGCCTGCAGTAGCAATCAAACGATCACCAGATACTGATGCTCCTGAAGACTGTCCCTCTGTAACATTAGAAGGCCTAAGCTTTGTGGTTAGAGGGTGGTCATTGCTCTTTCTAAGGGAGGGGGACAATGCATTCAAGCTCTCAGATGTATGGTTTGTCTTCCCTACAGTGGAAGCTGTTGATGCCCCAGAAATCACAGAACTCATGCTGTCTATAGAGCTGTTAGGTGAAATGCTTGGTGATGCATGGCCACTGTGAACCCTAGCTGGGATCTTGTTTCCTGACAATCTTGTCGGGTCAGTTTTGCTGGAATCAGATCTTGATGATGTATGAATAGGGATCCTCTGAGCAGTCCTATTCATGCTCTTCGCTGCTGATTTAGTATTTGCATCTGTCTTAGTTGCTGCTGAAGTAAAGCCACTCGATTTGGATACTGAAGTAGATTTCATCACCCCACCAGGTCGCACACCAGCTGAAGTATTGGCAGATTTACCAACCGCCTGTCTCTTGGCTACACCTCCTGCAAGAGGAAATACATATTAGGCTTGCTGTATTAACATTATGGAAGAACAAATAATGTATGTCAACTAACGCACCAGTGCTGCTTCTTTTGTCTGAAATTGCTGGCGTGATAGATGTATTAGTGGATGACCTCATTGTAGCAACTCTTGGCAGGGCCCTTGGAGGTTTTGAGGATGGTTTTGCTTCTCCAGCTTCAGGCAAAATCTTCTCAAGCAAAAAGAAAAATATTTCATACTTTAAAACTAAATATTACACAAGAGGAACATCTATTAAAGCAAGCAAATAGAATATAACTTTATCCAATGAAATGCCACAAACTATACCGATACATGTTGTTAATAATTTACTTCGTTAAGTTTCATAATTGGAAACTTAGTGAACAAATACTTAAGCTTGTGAGCAAGAACAAGACAAGCTCTCGGGATTTTGATTCCATGTGCATTTGCATTAATTCAATTTTTAAACAGTAACATTTTGGTTCTTTGACAAGAGAACAAGACACAATAAAGCCAGGTGGTCCTACTCACAAGGATTTCAGTCAATTGATAAGTCACGAAATCTTATAAGCTGCATCATTATTATCTTTACGATAAATTTTGAATCAAATCTCCAATTACGGGTGAATGGTTAAACTACAGAAAATATCATAATTACTGTGGATTTACAAGCATAAGGCATACCGCTCTGGCAGCTGTAGGCTCTTTCAAGGTGATGTGGGGCCTTTGCTTGCCACCAACTCCATGGCTTGTTGAAACAGGGGCCCTTATCTGATGATAAGAAAATGTTGAGTATTGATGATCACTAACTACAGAAATTAGGGACTAAATCACTGATGAAATGGTAAACATACCTTCATCTGCGGCATCCGGTCAACAGCCTTTCTTGCTGGAAGGAGCAATAAAATGATTATATCAGTTTAAAACAGCAGGCATCGTTCACCAGAGTAGTGACAGTTCGAGAGCATACATAGCACATAACGTCAACATTGGAGACATGTTACCTGCAACACGAGTAGTGTTTGCCGTTGCCTTGGGTGGTTTTGAGCTAGCTGGAGGCCCGCCTGTAACTTTACTGGGTTTTCCAAGTGACCTCTGGATAGAAGCACGGACATTATCAAACAGCTCGGTCTCAATACTTTCCATCGCCCAACTTTCGCTTTCCAGAGTAGAAGTTGTTGATTCCCCTGATCTTCGACCTTCCTCTGTGATTCCAGGCAGCCTGGAACCCTGCGTCTTGCGGAAGGTGCTGTTTACAATGGCCAGTTCCTCAGTATCCAAAACACCTGCTTAGATCAATAAATTAGGCACTATCTATCTGTATCAGAAAATGCATTTCTTTTCAACTATAATAAGCGACAGCAACAATTTTTATTGGAAATGGGAAAATTCAAGAGTCAGGACTACTTTTAGGTGTATGTGAGGACACACAAGTATATCACAAAAGGCCACATTTGCAGAGAGGAGATGTTTCGCTATTCAACACATGGGCACTGATCAGGACAAATCGACCTTTGCCCGTGAATATGTACAAGTCTGCTGTTACAAGCGGCAATCAACAATTACGAAACAAAAAGGGAGACATTTAAGTTGAGCTCCTATGCATATATCAGGACACTCAGGCTCAAGCCTACTATACTTCACAAGGCCAAAATTACATGAAAGCAATATCTGATTGACGGATATGGGAGTCGAGATAAAACCAAGGCCAACCTTCACTGGTGAAAAAGGCACTGTCCCAAGCCAAGCTCTTGCGCAGGTTGACGCCCTTCTTGGCCTTCCGCTGTTTCGGGGACTCCGTCCGCTCGGGGCCCGCGTGATCCTCCGTCACGCCGTCCGGATCCGCAGTCCTACCCGCCGCCGCCGGGGAACCGCCGCCGGGGCGCAAATCCGCAGCCGCCTCCGCACCCAACCGAAAACCTACAAATCGAGGTCCGTCAGATCCCGAAATCGCAGCCACAACGGGCATCAACCGGCGCTCCTACCGCCGAGAATCCCATCCTCAACACACGAAATGGCGAAGGAAAGAGAATCGGATGGTTCATAAGCTCACCTGCCCGGGGCGGGTCACGATCCGGCGGCTGCGGCAGGGCCGGCGGCGAGGCGAGGCCGAGGAAGAGGTCGTCCTCTCCGGAGACGTCGATGAGCGAGAGCGCCTCCATCGAAGGAGGAGACCGGGCAGCCAAACCCTAGATCGCCGGAGGCGGTGGGAATGGGATTGCGATTTGCGATTGCGAATGCGATGCGTGCTAGAGAGACGTTGGAGAGATGGGGAGAGGGGAAGGGCTTTGGCCGGTTATAAGAAATGGTGGGAGGAGTGGGGGTTGTGGGGCCGCGAGGGACGCGTCGTGCTGGTTTAGTGAGGCCGACGCGTGGGGCCGGCGCGTGAGGTTTAGCAGGAAGATTTCGATTTGACTAGGTTTATTATGGCATTATTTGGAGAAGCCTAAGTGATTAGGACACGAGCGGGATGGTTTGAATTTTGGGGCGGTTGGGCTGGGTTCGTCTTGCGCCGATTAATGAAGTTGTTTCAGCCCATAGCCCGTGTAACATTGTGGGCCGGCATCCCATTTATCTACATTACGATCAGCAACTGTATTTTCTCGTTTCTTTTCTCAACTGCATCATTCAGCATAATGCATTATGCATGTACATTGGGTTTTTTTTCTGTAAAATTAGGTAGGGAGAAATAGAATCGAGTGACAAATTGCATGAATACTTTTATCAACAAATTAAGTAAGCAGTAGGAAGCCGATTGACCTTTGGAGCTGGTACGGTGCAAGTCTTCCGTTCATCCAGCCAGTCACATATCATGTATGATGACACACATGTTCAGAAGGCAACCATTCAGTTACAAAAAAGAATTGGATCGTAATTGTAAAGAGCTAAACAAAAAAACATACTCTGGGAGTATTTGACTACTTCCGTTGTTGTGCCAACGAAAATTCTGAAACTGTGAATGTGATGATCAAAGCAGTTAAGTACTTATCTCAAGTGGAGAAAGAACGAGGCAGACTGGACTGACCATCCTTGTACTACCTGCCTGCTTCTTGTATGTTCACGCGGAACCGATGGTGCAGTGCAGGCGTCACGTCTTTCTGCGTCGCACGCTAAGGGACCGAAAATTTCTCGTGCAGCACGAAGAAACCCCTCACGACGAGCCTGCACAAACATCGCATCATCCTTTTTTTTCGCGTACCATGGCGTGCCCTGAGGTCCAAAAGAGGAACCGATCCTGGCAGAGATGCTGAATTCTTGTGCAAAGCTCCAACAAGACTCTTGTCCAGTTGACCGTATTGGTCGATGATATCCAGTGGATGTGATCCAGCCAGTACTAGCTGTCTTTGCATTGGAAGTGAGAAATTTTTTTTCTAGAACGTGCATCGTATTTCATTAAGAAGAAGAATTACAATGACAAGGCACCGCCTAAGCGAACTTGAGTGATGCCGAGTACAACAACGGATATTACATGAAGCACACACAGCTAACACAAGCCACCATCTATATATATCTCTGAAGCGATGACCGAGGGAGCTCAAAGAGCCACCAAAAACTTCAGAAAGAATGAAGAAGTGCAGCACCCCGACACCGACACGAAGACGACAGAACCACCCGCTCGAACCTGCAACCAGTTGAAGGCCTCCAAGACGACGCCTCCAAGGAGATTACGACGTTAGAAACGTCGCCGCCGCCCATCCGAGTAGCCGGAGTTGAGTTTTCACCCGGAGGACCTCCATGGACAAGAGCACCTCGACAACGCTTCCAGCGAAGAAATCCGCACCCAAAGATGTCAACGTTGCCGGCACCGGCATGAACAACCGGGCAAGGCTTACGCCCGATGCTCAGGGCAACAACCCTGTCCATACGACCACACCCGCCAGAGGGACCATGAGGAGCAGCTCCTGCACTGTCACCCTGTCAAGACGCGCCATTCTTTCCCATGAAAGAGAGAACACCGACCAGCGGCGACGAGCTCCGCCCGCCACCGACAACATCCGACCAACCACACTCACCCACTGCCGTCGTCGTTGGGCGCCGAGAACGGAGGACCGCACCTCCAAGGTGGAGATGCAGACGCGTTGCACGCCGAGCCCACGCCATCCACCATGGAGGTCGTTGCGGACGCATGCCAGCCCCGCGCCTCCGCCATGGTGGCCAGCATCACTGCCGTCGCCATCGCGTGTAGGGGCCCTGCAACCTAGCCGAAGGGCCGCCGCCGCCGAGCACGACCAACGCCGCTACACGCCGAAGACCGTACCTCGGCCAAGGAATCGCCAGATCCACCCTTCCGCGACCTTGATACGACCTTCATGGCCCCGGATCCGCCGCCAAAGACGGCGAGGACGCCGCGTCCATGGCTCTCGTCGAGCTCCCTGTGGAGGGCGAGGACGCCCCGAGGGAGGAAGAAGGGCCTCGCCGCCGCCGTCCTCGCGCCCGCACGCTTTGGCGGCGCTGCGCTCAGGCGGCGGCGTGGCTGGGGAGGGGTGAGGGAGGCGGCGGCGGTGCTGGGTAGGGTTCGCCCGAGTCGCCCCCCGAGGAGAACGACGCGGGCGTCAACGCAAGTCGATGTGGCTTTTCTTCTGGAAGTGAGAAAATTGAGTGTTTCTCTCTGATATGAGCTAAATGCTGCGTTATAGGGAAGCCTTTGGATATGCCACTGGTGACACTTCGCTGGACACCAAGTTTGGATCCTATATGGCTATATCGGTCGTCTTTGTACTTCAGTTGTTTGCAAATATACTAATCAGCCACAAAACTGCCAGTGGTTCCTTGGAGATAACTATATAGGAGTACTACTCTACCATTGTATGATTTTCCGAGAATAGAAATTTTCAAATTCCACGCCTCAAGTTGCATATAAATACCATCCCTCTATAATGTTTTATGAAAGAAAAGAGACGGGTACATAAAGAAGCCCCAATATACAACTTTCCCATTTCCCACATATGACTCCGTCTGCTCACCTCAAGTTGTTTCGCTACAAAACAATGTTTTCCACTGCCCGCCTCAAAATTAGTACCACAATTTCTACTGAATGTACCCTCAGAGAAAAAAAATATGTTGAATGGTCAGTGCTCAGTAGAAGCTCCAGGCTTTCAGCCACACTAGTAGATCGCAATTTTCAGTGCCATTCTCACACAGGAAGGGAAAGAATGTTTGTGCCCAGCCATGCACGGTAAAGCC
The DNA here is from genome assembly GCA_012490785.1 of Eragrostis nindensis. Classification (NCBI taxonomy): domain Eukaryota; kingdom Viridiplantae; phylum Streptophyta; class Magnoliopsida; order Poales; family Poaceae; genus Eragrostis; species Eragrostis nindensis. The sequence goes on from JAAXCT010000093.1 coordinate 1,400,427, forward strand.
TGCATGTACGCCGATGATTCTGCCCTGCAAAGTGCAGACACGAAACACAGGGATTGCATGCAAACATCTTTAGCAGGCGCAGCAGTAGCCAGTAGCAGTAGCACTGCCATCATAAGCCAGCACAAGAAAAGGAACCATCGATTCATTGATCCCAGCAACATGCAATCCATTTCCTTGCTTTCATGGTCAAATCTCATGCATGCTTGTACTTTGAGATGCACAAGGAATTCCATCTCAAGAAGCAGAGAAATGGAGACTTTTTCAGTTTCAAACAGTTCAGATATCTTCCAAACGTTTCAACTGCCATATGCATATTGCCTTGTTCAGTTGTTCTTCCATTCATAAAGTTTTTGCAGAATCTAGAAAGATACAGCAGACAATGTATGTGCAGCAGTTATGAAAGAAGTACTACTAACAAAGAAATTCTAGCGTTTTGGTAGTACACAGTTTTACAACCCATCGCTGGACAATCAGCGAAAAGAGGAACAGAAGTGAAAGGAAAATGGCAGACCTAGTTCAACACTCTCTAGCCCCTATCCTTGGCAGCTAAATTGTTCTCTTTTCATCACGAATACGCCCTAATCTAGATATCTGAGACAGCTGAAGCAGTAATTACAGATTCTGGGTGACGGGTTTTACATGGATTTCACTAACCGATATCACTGGATCAGTGTTTAGGTCTCTTTGCCTTTGCCCTTCCTAGACTTGGATGACTTCTTGTCTTGGCTCTTGGACCCAAGGCTGTTCACCCAGGTGTAGTCGCTCGGGATAGTGAAGGGATCAGTGTTGTCTGCAACCTGTGACAGATTCACGGACTTTGATCTGGAATTCTTCGAGCTCCACTTCAGATACGAGCTCTTGTGGGTGTCGGACTTAGCCATGATGCTTCCTGGCCCTGGACTCGCAAGGAGGCTGGGGCTTGACATCGGCGTGAAGAACTCATCCGGCTCAATAAGAGGAACAAACTTGGTGAAAGTGATCACCACTCTCACGGTCGGAACAACAGGGATTGCAACCTGCACGAACGGCAAAAATGGATGGCATCAGGGAGTAGTCGATTGAATCATATGCACCAAACTAATTCCAAGAGTAGTACTAGTGTTAAGGTGTAGTATGTTTCAGCAAGCGAGTATGTTTCAGCAAGCGATGGTGTTCACACTCCAATGAAAACCATTTCTGTGAACCATGGAGAACCTTAAAGTGCTCCACCGCTATTTGCTGTATATTGAACCAGTTTCTACTTTCTAGCACCGCAAGATAATAGTTTTTATTCCTATCAGCATTCATTTAATCCCAGAGACTCCGTAGAATTCATCAAATTACAGGAAGTCACCTTTTTCCTTGTCTGTACTCTGCACTACCTACTTGTTGCGTGCACTATGCAGATGAGCACCTGCACTGAGTAAATCCCCTTTAATTTTCCCCTCAATGCTTCTGTCACATTTACTTGGCTTTGTACTGTTCTGCAATACGGAACAGTGAAGAACAGTATAATTCTTCACATGTTGCAGCACAGTACACCACAATTTTGCTAGAACTTGCAACTGAAAAGTCACTATGCATAAAACGGACTGACCAAAACGCAAGGATATGCAAGCAGTTGTGTAGAAGACAGCAGATGATTCAGAGAACCTCTGCTCGGTTGTTAGCACATCATTTGTGCTAGTGCCTAGCGCATTACCATTACAAAGATCTGACCAAACACTTCGTTGAATTCCCAAATCTTTCCGAATTTTCAGCAGAATTGGGCAACCAGTGAAACTTAGAACGGGAGTTTATGCAATTAAGAATGCCGAGCAAAATTAACAATGTTACCTTCACTGGGAAGGTCCCTGGTGGGAACTTGGTGGTGAGCAGCTCACGGAGGCGGCGCACCGCGCGGACACGACTTGCTAGGATGTCCAGCAGCGGGAGGAACTCGTCGACGCTCAGCGGGAAGTCCTCCGTGAGCCACACCGCCGGCCGCAGCGTCTTCACCGTCTCCTCCTCCTTCCACTTGGCTCCGCCCGTCGACCCTGCGTGCCGGCCAAAAATGCCATCCTCGCCACGCCCCACCGACGCGCACGCCGGCAGCCGTCGCGGCACGTCCACGCTGTTCCTCCGCCTCTGTGGAGTCCCCATGTGCGAGGGCGGCCCAGCAACGCTTCGCCTGCCAGGCACATAGCAGCTGCGGCGCGCCGTCGGTGGCGGGATGTCGGCGACCAAAAAATCGCCGTCCTCGTCGTCATCCCGAATCTCCAGCGGTAGGAACTCGTCCTCCTCCTCATCCTCCTCTCCGGTGAACTCGAAAGTGAAATCTTTACGCCCGGCACTCGAAGCCTTGAGGGTGCGGAAGGAGAAGACGACGTTGTGGACGTCGAACACCCGCGCCTTCCATTCCCCGACGTTCTCCGTCTTCTCCTTCCGCAACCATGTGGTTCTTGGCACGAGCCTCGCGGAGCTGATGTTGAGCCCCGGCCGGTAGGCAGCAGCGTCGGATGTGGCCGCATCCTCGTCGCCGGCGGCCGCCGCCGCCGCGAACGCGTCGTGGACCTCGCGCCGGCCGCGGTGGAGCACGAGTAGCGAGCCCGGGGGGAGGCGGCGGCCACCGGCGTTGGCCTCCTCACCGAAGAAGAGGAAGGAGTGGTCGGCGCGGCGGATGCGGAGGCCGTCGAATCCGGCGAGCGTGGTGTCCGCTCGCAGGTTCGCGCCGCGCTTCCAAATGCGGTAGGTGTCGGAGGGCGCGGCGCGCGAGAGGAGCGGCACGACGGAGCTCTCGAAGTGGAAGTCAACCTCGAGGTAGAAATCCTGGACCCGGCGGAGCGCGGCCGACAGCGCGGGCGCCCGGCGCCGGAGCTTGGCCCAGGCGGCGATGCGGTGGGCGCGGAGGAGGCAGGCGGCGATGTCCTTGCACCCGAGGCAGAGCGCCTCCTGGAGCGCGGTCCACCCGGCGTGGTTCTGGAGCGTGGGGTCCGCGCCGGCGGCGGCGAGGGCGGAGGCGAGGGACGGGAGCCTGAGCCGGACCGCGAGGTGGAGCGCGGTGTCGCCCCCCGGCACGTCGCGGCGGTCGAGAGCCGCGGAGACGGACGCCGCGAGGCGGGCCTCGCGGGTGGCGTCGGCGGCGGTGAGGACGCGGGACGGGTGCGCGAGCGGCGGGAGGCCCGCGAGGATGGCCGCCAGCCCGGCAGCGTCCCGCAGCGCGACGCAGTGGTGGGCCGGGCTGTGCGCGTAGTCGGCCGGCCGGATCGGCGCCGACGATGTGCGCTTGGGCCGCGCGCCGCCGCCGCCGCCACCACCGGCGGAGGGTGAGGAGGAGGGGTCCTGGACCGGCATTGCCTACTCCGGAGCAAGAGTTCTTGGGACCGCACTTGGGATTCTCGCTGTTTCTTGGGGACAGAAATCGGCTGTTGAGCTCTGTCTAGTGCGGCGGGGTAGTGTGGAGTGGGGAACTGTGCGGCCGTTGCTGAGGTGGGGAAGACGAAAGGAAGACTTGGTGGAGGTGGAATGGGGTATGGGCCGGGCCGATCCAAGCGGTCTGGAAATTATTTATTTTCACTCGATTAAATATCGGTGTAAATGTGCAAGGACTAAAAATGGGCTAGTAGTTGTACACTTCAAATTTTCTTGCAAACTCTTTGCAGTTTGTCAAACAGATATGGGTCCGCAAATTATGCGTATCATCATGAGCATTTATATTTGTTGAAACTGAGCTTGCATTTTTGATTTATTGAATATCTTAATAGCTGTCGAAAAGGAATTGTTTTACTAAAATGTTTTCATAGCATTTCCTCGCTTAAGCTGTTAAGCATTTGTGTCAATATTTTGTATGTATGATTTGGACATTTACGTATCTACAGCTGTATCTAACTACTCACTCCAATTTTATTTTGATCACACTTCATCAAAACAAAATCCGAGGGAATACGGCTTCAACTTCTATATCATGTTGATTTGAAAAGCTCACTGAATGTACATATATAGCTTCCCTAAAAAAATGTACATATATAGCCCCACAGAATTACAGTATGCAAATCAATTACTCATTCGGTCAATAGTTTTCCTTCTATTTCATGCCCCACACTTAAAGTAATTTCTTAATTCGCTAAATAGTTTTCCTTCTATTTTCATGCACCCATTCTGTTTTGATAATAAGAATATTTGTATGGTTGAAGATAGAAGGAAGTACATGTAGGCAAAGGAAAATTCCTCAGGGCAGGTACAAAGATGTTGTCTTATAAGTGGTCTAATGTATGACACGTAATCCTAAAACGATATATGAGACCACATATACAATAGATGGTTGTTTTATTTATCTCATAAAAATATCATTGTTCCTTTATTTGTGGATGAAAAAAAGAATATTTATGAGTTGCATGGCAACTACAATTCATACAATGGTGTGAAAGTCGTCTCATACTCCTAAATTTTAGCGCATTAGGCGGTTGCCTCGCGAAACAACCGTCTCTTTCTCTCACCTCCATCTCTCTCTTCCATGACATAAAAAATCCTACGTGGCAATGCATGAGACGGGCTATGAGACTGCCTATGTATAGCGTTGTACCTGCCCTCAGGACCGAATAAAAGATTAGAAAAGTGGATTTTAGAATAATATCTCCCATGATTTCATACATAAAGTTTGTATCCATCCATGGAAATCTTTTTTAGCTACCCAGTGTTGTTGTTGTCAAAGTAAGATTTCTATTTTTTTTTTGTGAGGGAAAGTAAGTCTTCTATTTACACTGTCACTACACTATATTTTGCTATGTCCTTTTCGTGTGGCAGTATCATACAAGTTTGCAATGGAAGAAAGATAATCCTAAGAAGAAAAAAAATCGGTGTTGGTTTCTCAAAATCTTTGAAATATTTGAGCAAAAGTTTTTGGAGCGCTCCAGAAAGAAAAAGTACTCCCTCCTACATTTCATTGGGATAAGGGTTTTGATTTAACTTTTCCCAAGAGAAATTTCCTAAGTCAAATGTTAAAAACTGAATGAAGTTCCTCCAAATATCCCCTCCATATTTTTTTTTCTTGTCGTCCCTCGCATAAGAAAAAAGGAAAAAAAAAGAGAAAAGTGTTTAGTTCGAAATGAAATATGCTTCCTGTCCTAATGATCATAATAAAAGATCGGAGGTAGTAACTACTACTATTTTCATTTCTTTCCGGTGTGATAACAGATTTAGTAGTCAGATTACCTATTTGAACGAGAACTGAACAAAACATCGGCCATGGGGCTGTTTGGATTGAAGGATTTTTAAAGGAATTTCAAACGAACTTAGCGGTTCCTAACAAATGTTGAGGAAAAGGTTGACATCTACGTGAAGGTGACATAGATGAAGCTGTAGCAACGTGACGTGTGAGTCAACCACCCTTGTTTTGTTCGAGATGATTGCTAGACAAGGATAAACATGAAACGCCAGGACATCGTGAAAGGAGTCAAAATACCAAAAAGTTGAGTACCTCAAGGCACCAACGAGTGGTGTGCTGAGTAGTACGACAAATTAAGCTTTATGGCCCAGGGGCTGGACCGGGCTGGGCCGGATCTTCTGTATCCATCTTTGCTTTCTCAATGCCCTGCGCCTCCTGGGCACTTTTTTTTCCCCTCTCCTGATTCTGGTCAGCAACTCCCTGCATACTCCTTCAACCTTTTTTGTCTCTGTTTTTTTTTTCATTGAGCAGGAATAGCTTAATAGATTCTTCATCGTCTTAAGCAAATTAGCACCAAACAGCATTCTGAACAAAAATATATGCATACAAAGGCTTGTCACTTTTTTTTTTTTTTGCGATTTACAAAGGCTTGTCACTTGATGTCTCTCTATTACAACATTTGGAGAAAAATCTCATAACTCAGAACAAAAACACATGCATGATCCGCTTCAACTAAACCAGGGTACATCACGCAAAAATGGATCATCACCCATGGGATACCAATGCAGTATTTATTTTACTTTTCACAAAAATGGCTTCCGCTAAATTATTTGGGAACGACTACAGAAATTATTGTTTCGATGCACCCTAGTATGTGGCCGTATTTGCCATGCACAAGCATACAGTGTGGTGCCTCCGCTGGATGGATGAGGAAACGTGAAGCGACGATAGATGATGATGGAGGTGGCTCATGCAGGAACCGTGATCTTGAAGCGCTCTTCTTTTTTTTTTGGCCGGTTGCTTTTGCCTTTCCCTTTTTGTTGCGTACGAGTATCTCGCCGCTCCGTCTCTTTTTGATTCTTCTTCTTTGAGACTACTGGCCTGTGATGAACGAACTGGACTCGATCTGATGCTATGCTCCATGGGATCTCCTTTAATTGGGATGCGAGGCGGCGAGGCGGCTGGATTTGGAGCAGCAGAGATCGCTTTGCTTTTCCTTTTTCTTTTCCGCCTTGGAATCCTCCTCCTCCAGCTTAGGAAGAACTCACGAATTCAGTTTGTACAGCTTTGGGCTTTGGGCTTTGGGCCCTGCTGCAGTTGTTACGGGGCCCACACGCCGATCTGTTGCAGAGAAAGGGGGGGAGTCACCTGTGACGGGGACGCTGCTCTCGCTCCCCGTTCGGACCACTCCACGGACATGCAATGGCGTTGTGACGGTGCGTTGTTAATAACCGTTGGGATTTACGGCGGTCACGAACTCGCCGACACGCGAGCAGATCAGATCGGCTAAACCAAAACCAACCAGCCTCGGTCAGAGGACCAGATGGTAGCAAAAGGGCAAAGACACTCGCTACAAAAGGAATAAACATAGTTGAACCTGCAAAAATCTGAGGCAGAGCCTCATCGCAGCAATGATTTTATCCACGCGACGGGATTCTAGTCTCTCGTGCACACGCAAAACTGGTAAGGCCATTGCTATTCCACCAGCGTGGCAGCATCCAAGAGGTAAGCGAACAGTACACCAGTCCTCTTGGTATAATCGCTGGCAGGCGGCTTACGGTCATGGCCCCCATTCATGAGTCAAATTCAGCAAGTGAATCAGATCCCGGTTCCTTTCTCCATAGAACATGAGAAGCGGCAGGGCACATGGGGCAAATTCAGGAAAAATGTAGATCCTAAGAAACTGATGAATCCCGAATCATTGTAATTACATTATGTTTTCCCGAATTCTGTGAAGCGGGATGCTGCCCAAACCAACCCGATGTGCAGGATCAGTGAAAACTATTGCATTGACAAGAAGGTGAAGCTATCCTAATTCACAGTGATGGCAAGCAGCTAGTAATAATGATTAAAGTGGATAGTTTAGCAGCAGAATGTGCGGATAGAGCTAGTAATAATGATAATTGGATTTCATATTCACCAGGATAAAACAATCACTGGGCACTAGACCAACCAATGCTGTAGCATGATTTGGAGTCATACTCAAACCGAACATCGAGGTGATGTAACTGAATGAACCAGTTCAACACTCAAAGAGACGATAATAAGACTCCACAACTATACGAGGCACCTTCTACTTATATTAATATAGGCCGGAAAACTGAGTTTCTGGATATTTCAAAAAAAAAAGGAGACTCTATCTCTCTCTCTCTCTCCAATAGCTCCCTACTGTTCGACTTCTTTCCCAACTTTCCCCACCGAACAGCTCATCGTGCAAGCCTAGATCCGTCCCCTCCCCTCCTTCTCCGGCTTGCTGCCGGGTTGGTTTGGGCGAGAGACCCTTGTTGTACAGAGTAGTTACGTTCTTGTTCTAGTTTTTAGTAGTTATTGGAGTTTCCATGTCTTGCTGCCCATCGCCGACGTGCGATTTGTAACTCTGGAGTAGGTTTGGCCTCTCCTAGTTGTCCCCTGTGGGTGTTGCCGTGATGGCTTGTGTCGTCTCCGTCGGCTTCCTCTCCGATGGGTGTATCATCTTCCCCTTCTTCTCTTTTGCTCTGGAATCTGTTATTTGCAGGGTGGTTGGTGGCCGGAGCTCTTCGTCGATGCCGTTGAACGAGCATCGGGGGTTCCTAGCTTGGGTTGATCGCCTCTTATTGTTGATCCCCTTTCTTGGCTAGGTTGCTCTTCTATGGTCGCGCCCGGTGTTACTTCATCAAGATCTACGGCGGCGACTTCTTTTACCTCTAAAGCAGCCTCTACGACGGCCGCTGGGTCGACGTCGGCTTGTCTAGCATGTTGTGCTGTGAGGCCTTTTACCCATTCTTTCTGCGGTGATTCGACGACTTCAGGTTGTTGTCACCAGCTGGTCCCGGCAAGAATGGAGGTGCTTCGTTTGGTTGCTTGGGGTTGTTCTCACCAGCTGGTCCCGGCAAGAATGGAGGTGCTTCGTTTGGTTGCTTGGGGTTGTTCTCACCAGCTGGTCCCAGCAAGAATGGAGGTGCTTCGTTTGGTTGCTTGGCGTTCGGGTCTTAAGCTACCTCTCCTCTCCCGGCTATGGAGTTGTCCGCGGCTGTGTGCAACTGGAAATCTGCAGCTTTCTTCATTGGAGGACCTGTTTGTAATTTTAAGTTTCTTTTGTGTCCTCTTTTCTTTGTCTAAGGGCCTTAGTGAAATTTCCGATATCTGTATGGGCCTTTATGCATATGTACTAAACCTTCCAAAATAATAGAGCAACCTATTCTGTAAGGGCCTTGCGGGCGTCTTTTCTTTTAAAAAAAAGGCGATAATAAAAATACGAACCAATTCTGAAAAGTTATTTATGCTTGCAGTAAATTTGAGCCATACCCAACAACAGGAAGACAATCCAAATCACGCAAGCAAACAAGCTCAAAACCAAAATTAAATAGGATGCATGGCAAACCTACAGGTGCATACTAGAAGTAACTTACGTGATACTAAACCACAAATATCACACAATTAAACCAATGCAAGCTCAAAATTAAAAAAAGACTATAAGAGTTATTTCACACAATTGTACCGATGCAAGCTCACAATATCCAAGTAAACATGCAATGTCCATAAGAATAGTAATTGTAATATTCAAACCAAGCACAACATGATATTAAACCAACAACATCTTCGACATACTAAAGAGAGATAAAACATAATTGCAAAGATGCCCCGTCAGGAGAGGTCGGGAAATCTCTTGCATCATCGTCTCTCGTCCATGGTGAAATGCTATTCGGTAAAGCCCGGCTTCTCCTATAGCAGTCAAAATAATTAATGTAAGTGAACTGTCTTTCTGACCTACGTGAACCATATGAGTGTAGATTAAACCTGAGGAAGCGTCTTACCACACAATTAAGTAGCTGCAGGATCATTGGAAGCCATGCAAAGCATCCTCCTCCATCGCCCTGCACAAGTGCCCCTTCATTGTGAACCGCGTCCTCAAGCTTGGTGTTCTGTTGCTTGAGCGACGCAACCTGGGCATCCCGTTCCTCTATCTCGACAAAGGCTTTTCTCACTTTCTCGTTGAGCCCTTCGATGTTTTCACGGGCCGAGGCTAGCTCATCTTCTTTTTCCGCAAGGCGAGCTTGGAGCCTTTGGTTCTCGCTCTCTAGTCGGCGACGCTCACGCCTAGACACGCCCAATTCATTTCGCAGGGAACAAAACACCTTCATCAAGTGAGAGGAGTTATATTTTCTGTCCGAAAATGGAAAGAAGTAGGTAAGATGACCTAGACGCACTGAGTACCTGCCAGGGAAGAAGGACCACGGTTGGTAACGCTACGTTCCCAGCGTTGTTGCCCGACATGGATACGTTTACAAAACGATCAATGGGATGAAGGAGCCGATTGTGGGTATGGAGGTGGTAGGGTATCCTGGAAGGTAAGGACAACAAAAGATTTAGATATTAGGTGACCTACATCTTGCGCATATAGAAATAATAAAAATACAATTGAGATTAAGGATGTAGGTATCAGTTGGCGGTCGTTAAACCATGTTTTGACCGCCACCCTACCGGTAAATAAATGTATAACACCAAGATTTTGTGCATAGTAGATAGGAATAATGCTACTCCACAGGTTTTGATGGATATTTGGATGCAGGAGTGAATAATGGAGAAAAGTGGGCCCAGCCAGGGAAAATCCTTGGCCGGCCGGCCCCACCCTAGGCCGGCCGGCCCCACCTGGTGGCCGCAGGCCCCAGACTTCCTCCAGTGGGCTGGAAACTAATCTTCAACGCATAATTCAAGCCCAGCCTGGCAGAATTCCACCGCCATTCTAGAAGGTGGGCCATTTGGGCCTTTACTTGGCCCTCACTTCATTTCTGCCGACCCCAGCAACTAGCCGACCTTCAGACCGCCTTCAGGGAGTGATCTGAAGCGTTGAGGCAGAAGTCGGTGGCAAACCGCCACAGGGGACGGCCGACCGGCCACCCCCCTAGGCCGGCCGGCCGGCTTTGGCGGCGCCGCCTCTCCAAAGTCGGCAGGCGTGCTTCCACCGCCTTGGAGACCTATAAAATAGACCCCTCGGCCTCCGAAGCAATTCGCACCATCACACTTCATCCAAGTGTTCATTAGTTTAGTAGTAGCTTTGGGAGTTAGAGTAGAGTAGAGTAGAGTGAGAGCTCTCTCGGGCTTCCGGAGTCTTCTCGGAGTTCGGTATAGTTCTTGTATCGTTATTCTTTTGAGATATTATTTTATTTAATATATAATTAGTTTTATCTTTATTTATTTCTTTTAGTAATTCTTTTCTATTTAGTTTATTTATTCTGTTAAGTAAGTGCTCGTAGAAGTCTTGTTGTGGGATTCGTGATTGTTGGAATAGCAAGTACGAGAGAGTGCCTTCGTCGGAGATGACGTCGTGTGAAATCTGTGCTTGTTCATTCTTAGATAGGACTGCTCCGTTGATCAAGAGTAGTTCCTCTAGGCGGGTTGTAAGCGTGGCGCTTAGATCTTGGCCTATGCACGTTTGGCACCCAGCCCCACGGAGGATGGTAGCCGCGAGTGTATGTAACAGCTGCACCGGTCTCTGTAATCCACTACGTCCGGGTTAGACTCAGCAGGGTCTTAATTATAGCATACGGTTCCCTAGGTTTGAACTAGCATCATCGGTTGACCTAGCACGTGTGTGCCCCGAAACGACATGACTTGTATGTGTATGATCTTAACTAGAGTAGATAACCTTTGTAGATTAGACTACTAGAAAGAGTAAATACTAGGTAAACATACAGGTAGCCTTAACTCTATCTCGTTGCTCTCCCAAATGTATACTACAGTTTTCTTTTATTACCTTGGATTTGAGGATGTGTGTGCCACCTATATATATCATGCCTATCTTACCCCCGTCTCAAGTATAGTTGATACATTATTTCTTTCTCCAAATTATCCAGTGCATTGCTACTATTCAGCTCCCTTTTGCTCTACTTCCTTGCGGAAATATAAATACGATAACCCTGGAATACTCCAAGGTGAATTTCTTTCTTTGTTGTGGAAATTTGAAACAGGACTGTGCATGACTGGTTTCGACCTACCAGAAAACTTCCACTCAGATCCAGAGCAGTTCTTGAGGAAAGTTCGAGCAAAACTCACCAAACAGATCCGCAAGAACGCTCTGGCTCTCGAATCGTCTCCTCCACCGGTTGTCAGGGCCTCCTCAACGAACAACACCATGGCCGACCCCGTTGTTGAGAAGACGATCAATGACTTCTCCACGCCAACTACGGAGAACATCCGCGTGGGTCCCAACCCGCGCATCACCAACAAGGACTACGAGCTCAAGCCAGCCTTGATCAACATGATCTTGGCTAGTCCTTTCTGTGGGAAGCCGTCGGAGGATGCAAATGCTCACCTCCAAAGGTTCCTGATGACGTGCAACACCTTCGTCATAAAGGATGCACCTCAGGACGCCATCCGACTACAGCTTTTCCCATTATCTCTGTTGGGGAAGGCTCTCCAGTGGTTCTAAGCGAACCAAGAGTCCCTCGACACGTGGACGGCATGCTCCAATGCCTTCCTCGCCAAGTTCTTCCCGCCGGGCAAGACGACTGCCCTGCGGAACAAGATATCAGCTTCCAACAGCTCGCAGATGAGTCGACCGCGGAAGCCTGGGACAGGATGCAGGAATACGTTCTCTCATGCCCACACCATGGCATGGAGGAATGGCTCCTCATACAGAGTTTCTACCACGGTTTGAGGCCGTCCGCTCGAGAGCACCTTGACGCCGCAGCAGGCGGCTCTTTCTTCTCTCTTAGCGTGAAGAACGCTAAGAAGTTGATTGAGAAGGTGGCGGCCAACCAGACTCATGGTGAACGCCAAGCGGCGAGCACCAAGACCCGTGGAGTGCACCAAGTGGAGACGATGGACATGCTCGCCATTGTTGGCGCTGCTTAATACGAATATTTTACCGCCAACACCATTCAATAAAAGCCATCATACAAGGATAAAATGAACATTCTTTTATATTAATGGCTCTCCACAAGTTTTGTTGGAGTATTTGAATGCAGGGAGCAATATGGACGAAATTCACAGGAAACGGGGGATAAAGCCCACCGGCCGGCCCAACCATAGGCCGGCCGGCCTGCTCAGGCTCCCACCGAGGTCCAGCTCCTCCCCAGAGGCCTTCTACAGCTTTCCCACGTGGAATTCAAGGCCCAGCCCAATATCAAACAACCGACATTCTAGAACATGGGCTTTTGGGCCTAAACTTGAAGGCCACTCCACTTCTGCCGACCCCATGAAGAAACCGACCTTCTTACCGCCCTCAGGAGTCCATCAGAGCCGTCCAGGGAAGAGGCGGTGGCGAACCGACCACATCAGTGGCCGGCCGGCCACCCTACTAGGCCGGCCGGCCGACCTTTGCTCCGCCGACGTCCCAGCTTCGGCCAGATGATCCCCACCGACTCCAGCAAGCTATAAATAACACCCTCCGGCTCCAGAAGCAAGACGCACCTCATTTGATACTTCATTTTAGTCTTTTGGTAGTAGGATAGTGTTGCTAGGAGAGAGTGAGTGAGAGGGAAGGAGAGCTAGAGGCCCCCGGCATGTCGGGACTCTACTTCTTCGTCGCCTCCGGTATGCTCCTCGCCTGGGAGTAGTCGTCTTAGTCTTCCAGGCCGGGCAACATGTAAGAAGATTATTGGTCGGGCAATAAAGTAAGGTATTCTGCTTTATTTATTTGTGGGTTTCAGGTATGCAATGAGTATTTATTTATTTATTGCATAGACTAGCTTATTTGGAGCTCCTCGCTAGTTGTGACGATAGGTGTAAACGCGGTGTTTAGACCTAGAGTTATCCCTGATTTGCTCGTAACCCCACGGAGGATGGTAGCCGTGAGTATGTGTGACAGGCATACCGGTCTTTGTAATCCACCACGTCCGGGTTATTGTTTTTAGTAGGGAGGTCAATAGCACGTAATTCCCCAAGTTAGTTGAACCTAATTCTCGGGTTGCTACCTTGGCATGCGTGTGCCCCGAAACAAATAATAGAGTAAGGACCTTACCAAATTGCCCAGCTACATAGCTTCTTATCATTAGATTGCCTGGCCAGAAGACCCTTTTATTTACTGCTACAAACTCCGCTCCTGTGTGCCACCTTTACGGATCGATACCTCTAGTGTTTAGGCTTTAGTACACTATACGTTCCCTGTGGATTCGATACCCTAGGAATACTCCTTGTGGTGAAAGCTACATCGGTATCCGTACGCTTGCGGATTAATTTCTGTTAGGCCTTAGGACTGCCAACAAGCTTTCTGGCGCCGTTGCCGGGGAACTGTAAGCTGTGCTAAAATTCGAACCTAGAGGCGCCCGTTAAAGGTTTTTATTTTCTTTTGTTTTCTTTTGTTCTCTTTTGTTTTTCTTTTTCTTTTATCATATCATATCATGGACACTCCGTCGATCTTCGACGCCGCTGCTCCGAAAGGAGCACTATTGGAGCCTGCACCAGCATCCAAGCCAATCACAGCTGTCAGTTATGAGATTCGTCCAGAGCTGATTGCCTTGGTGAAGGGATCTGAGTTCCGCGGGGAAGATCATGAAAATCCGTACGCACATATGCGTTACTTCGAGAGGCTCTGTTCCACAGTTGTTACATCAGGAGTTCCGAGAGACAGTTTCAGATGGTTGCTGTTTCCGTTCTCCATCACTAGCAATGCAGAGCTCTGGTATGCCAAGCACGTGAGTGAAGCTCAGGGAGATTGGGCTACTCTCCGGAAGCTCTTCTGTCTCAAATACTTCCCTCTCCACAAGGTTATTGCTCTTCGCAAGAAGATCATTACCTTTGAGCAAGGCAGAAATGAGCCATTAGGAGCTGCCTGGGACCGTTTCCTGACCTACACTCTAGAAGGACCAGATCTGGGAATTCCATCACAAATACTCCTTCAACATTTTGCTGCGGGACTCACTCCGAACAGCCGTAACTTCTTGGATACAGCTTCAGGAGGGTCGTTCCTATACAAAACAATTGAAGAAGGATTTGACGTGTTGGGGAAAATTCTCAGCAATTTGGGCTCCTATGATGCAGTTGCCCCTGAAAAACATGAAGAAGAGGCACAAACCATAGTTGAGACACCTTCAGTTAGCTCACCAGAACAGAAGAAGTGTGCATGTGTGGTACACCCCCAAGCAGAACCACCTCGACCACCGCCAGCTCCGAAGGCAGAACAAGAACCGTTCTATGTCTGCCCCTCGAATCCTACGCTATTCAAGGATAGCCAAATTCTCTCCGAAGGACAGAATCAAGTTGAGTCCACTCTTCCTCTTCTACCATACGAGGAAGAGGTAGACTTAACGAGATTCGGTAATACAAGAACTTACCCGGTGGAGAAGAATTGCTATGTTGAAAAGGCTGAGCTAGATGAGCTAGATTGGGAAGACAAGGTAGATCAAGACACACGTCTGCAGAAACTGTCTGCCGTCTTCAGCGAGGATTGGCTCCAAGAAACAGAATGCTCAGAGAAGGCTATCAAGCTCAATGAAAAGCCTGAGAGCATTCTAGTAAAGTATGAGCATAAACCACCAATTGAGGCTAGCTATGACTTAAGAGCAGGAGTAAACATTCTGTCAAAGCAGCAGGCCCAGCAATTGGCGGTAGACATATCGAGCCTTATACCATCAGGGAAAAGGCTGATATTCCGGAACAAATGCTATCAAGCTGAGGGGATCTTGCGAGAATTGGAACTAGAAATCAATGGGCAACCCCTGCTCATGAATTTCTACATCTTTGACATTCCCGACAAGAACTTCTTCCTTATTGGAACACCGATTGCAGCACTCACAAAGATGAGAAGCGGCCAAGAAGAGTTGGAAGTCCCAATGGGAAGACAAAGCTTCTCCATCGACATCCGAAGAGCACTCAATGCCAAGGCAGAGGAGAAATCTGAGAAGATGGATGAATACGCGGCCATAGAAGAAGCAGCGGCCGTTGAATTCTTAGAAGCTTCGCAGTTTGATACGGAGGAAGATGCACAATACTTCAATGAAGATGAAGACCCTTCCCCCTATGTTCCACTCAATAAGCATGAAGAACCAGCTCCAACACCTGTCGAGCTCAAACAGCTGCCACCTGGTCTCAAGTACAGTTTCCTCTTCAAAGATCAGACCACGCCTGTCATCATCAGTGATAAGCTGTCAGAGGAAGAAGAGAAGAAACTAGTAGCCGTGCTAGAAAAATACAGATCGGTAATAGGCTACTCACTAGCAGATCTCAAGGGAATCAGCCCAGAATTCTGCACACACCGAATCCCGATGGAACCCGATCACAAGCCTGTGCGTGAGCACCAACGACGCTTGAACAATGCCATGAGAGATGTAGTTAAGAAAGAAATTTTGAAGCTACTCAAGGCAGGTATAATTTACCCAGTTCAGGACAGTCAATGGGTTAGCCCCGTCCAGGTAGTACCTAAGAAGGGAGGGATGACAGTTGTGAAGAATGAAAAGAATGAGTTGATCCCTCAGCGCACAGTGACAGGATGGAGGATGTGCATCGATTACAGGAAGCTTAATAAAGCAACCAGGAAAGATCACTACCCACTCCCGTTCATTGATGAGATGCTCGAACGGTTGGCGAAGCACTCGTTTTTCTGCTTCCTTGACGGTTATTCAGGGTACCATCAAATACCTATCCACCCTGAAGACCAAGACAAGACTACCTTCACATGTCCTTATGGCACATTCGCCTACCGACGAATGTCATTCGGGTTGTGTAACGCACCTGCCTCCTTCCAAAGATGCATGATGGCAATCTTCTCAGACTTAGTGGAGAAAATAATGGAAGTATTCATGGATGATTTCTCGGTCTACGGTGAAACATTCGACAGATGTCTCCAGAATCTTGAGAAGGTACTTCAGAAATGCAAGGATGCAGATTTGGTTTTGAATTGGGAAAAATGTCACTTCATGGTGACAGAGGGAATTGTTCTTGGGCACAAGGTCTCTGCTCGAGGGATTGAAGTCGACAAAGCCAAGATTGAGGTAATTGAGTCGCTTCCACCTCCGAGAAACATAAAAGGGATCCGCAGCTTCCTAGGACACGCCGGTTTTTATAGAAGGTTCATCAAGGACTTCTCCAAAAAGGCGAGACCTCTCACCAGTCTCTTGGCTAAGGACGCACCGTTCATCTTCGACAACAAGTGCATGGAGGCATTCAATGAACTGAAGACAGCTTTGATATCAGCCCCCATTATCCAGCCACCCGATTGGTCACTCCCGTTCGAAATCATGTGCGACGCAAGCGACTACGCCGTAGGAGCAGTGTTGGGACAGACTAAGGATAAGAAGCATCATGCCATCGCCTATGCTAGCAAAACTCTCACTGGACCTCAACTCAATTATGCAACCACTGAGAAGGAATTGTTGGCTGTGGTGTATGCTATTGACAAATTCAGATCGTATTTGGTTGGAGCTAAGGTGATAATTTACTCAGATCACGCAGCCCTCAAATATCTCCTGACAAAGAAAGATGCTAAGCCACGTCTTATCCGTTGGATACTCCTCCTTCAAGAATTTGATTTGGAGATCAGAGACAGAAAAGGAGTAGAGAATACTGTGGCAGATCATCTCTCGCGATTGCAGACGGAAGATCCTACTGGACTACCCATTAATGACTGCTTGAGAGATGACATGTTACTAAAGGTAACAAGCACCGACCCCTGGTATGCAAACATTGTCAACTACATTGTAGCAGGATATATACCGCCAGGGGAGGATAAAAAGAAGATCATCAGGGACAGCAAGTATTATCTATGGGACGACCCATATTTATATAAAGTCTGCACCGATGGTCTCCTGAGAAGATGTGTACCCACATGTGAGGCTATGCAAATTATTGACAGATGTCATTCATCAGCCTTTGGAGGTCACTATGGAGTATTTCGTACAAGTGCCAAAGTCTGGCAAAGCGGTTTTTACTGGCCAAACATGTACGAAGATACAAAGGAGTATGTTAGAAGATGTTCTCGCTGCCAGAGAGTAGGAGGGATCAACGCTCGTGATGCCATGCCCCTAACAAATAATCTTCAAATCGATGTCTTCGATTGTTGGGGCATAGACTTCATGGGACCTTTTCCAAACTCTGAGGGATATGAATATATTCTAGTGGCAGTCGACTATGTCTCTAAATGGGTGGAGGCTCTTCCATGTCGAAACGCTGACTCCATCCACTCCAAGAAAATGCTCCAAGAAGTCATCTTCCCACGGTTTGGTACACCTAGAGTACTAATCAGTGATGGGGGCTCGCACTTTATCGACAGGACATTCAGAAAAATGCTCTCATCACTCGGCATTGCTCATAGGGTAGCGACCCCATATCACCCACAGACGAGCGGTCAAGCGGAGACATCTAATAAACAAATCAAAAATATTCTCCTGAAGACCGTCAACCAAATGGGCAAGAATTGGAAGTCGAAGCTGCATGAAGCATTATGGGCATACAGGACAGCTTACAAGACTCCAATCGGCATGACTCCATATCAACTGGTATACGGAAAGACATGCCACCTACCCGTCGAGCTAGAGTTCAAGGCTTACTGGGCAATCAAGAAATGGAACATGGACCTGGACCAAGCCCAAGTCAAGCGACAGATTCAGATCTCAGAGCTCGAGGAGATGAGGGAGAAAGCGTACCACAGTTCGAAGCTCTACAAAGAGCGAACGAAACGGTGGCACGACAAGCGCATTCGGGAGAAGCACTTCACACCAGGTGATAAGGTACTTATGTACAACTCCCGTGTTAAATTATTTGGTCATGGTAAGCTTAGAAGTAAGTGGGATGGCCCCTATACGGTGGTGGAAACATCTAACCATGGGGCCGTCACTCTCCAAGGTAATGACGGAGAGCACTTTAAGGTAAATGGCCAGCGCTTAAAATCTTTCTAGAACCCTCCATGCCGGAACTCGAGGAAGTAGATGTCATCGAGTTCACGTGAAAATCACCATCTACGGTCTAGCCCCGACCTTAACCGAGCCATGTTTTTCCCTTTTTTATTTACTTTTTCTTTATATTCAAATAAAAATAAAAATTTTGGTTTTCGGGGGAAACGCTGGCCGGCCGGCCAGGCCCTCAGGCCGGCCGGCCCCTCAGATTTTCAAAATTTTTCGAAACTTTTTGTGGCGGCGCCCCCGATCAAACCAAACAGAATACCAAACCCTACCCTGCGATTCGGAGCCTATCTCGCCTGGAGTGGATTTTTCACCTTCTTAAACACATTGAAAATTCATTTTTCTCCACTCCTCCATCTCAAAAGTTTCGGCCATGGCTGAGAAAGCACCCTACCAGAGCTTCTCCACCATGTCTCCCACCAATTCCAATGCCCCCATTTCAAGAACCTCCAACACCGCCGCTCGAAAGCAGCGATCCGCCTATCTCGACCAATTTCCGGTCAACAACGGCGAGGGATCCAGCGCGGCAAGGTACCTCGACTTCGTGGACACCTGGGGGGCCGAGCTGGAGGCAGACCTGCTCGCAGCCGGGGCAAACCCCGGCCGGCCGGCCTGCCCACCTGGCCGGCCGGCCAGCCCGAGGCGCGGCAGGAGCCCATCCAGGGCGAGCGCGAGCCCCAATTCAGGGAGATTCCTTTCTCCCTCTGGTGGCGTCGGGAAGAAGCAGTACCGCGGCGGCATCACGCATCCCGTGGTCGGCGAGCTGTCCCCCAAGACGGGGAAATCTCCAGCGCTTCCGACTCCTACTCCAAGGGTGGAGATCGCGCCGGCGTACCCCGTGGTGGAACAATCCGAAGAGGATCCGGACGAGCCCACGGACGCCAGCCAATCCAAGGATGAGTCTTCCCATAGGACATCTAACGGTGCCTGGGAGAACGCTCCCCCCTTCACCTATCTGGGTGCTAGGGGCAAGAAGTGGAGCGAGAAGGTGATGTACTACAAGGCGCCTAAAGGGCTCATCTTGAAGGCTGAGTCGAATGACTCATCACCCGCGCAGAAGCTGCGTCGCCGTTCGCCGCCGCCGATCACCGGTCCTCCCGGCCAGATGGAGTTCAGCGATGGCGCCCATGACCCCATCAAGGAGCTGCAGATCGCGCTCCAAAGGATGGAGGCGCGCCTTGCTAAGGTGGAGGACAACCAGGGTGAGATGCACATGGATCTGGAGGACAACAAGGACAAGATCAATCTTGTCCGGAAAGGGAGCATGGCCAAGATGAAGAGGCTCTACAAGCTCACAGGGTTCAGCGAGCACTTCGAGGCCCCCTCACCATAGGAGCATTAGGATTAGAGAGCGGCGCTTATTAGTTTGCTTTTGTTTAATTTCCCTTCAAATTCGTTTAGGTTTGCTTTGAATTAAATTAGGTTTGCTTAATTTATTTCCTTATGTAAAAGCGCCCAATGCTCCTCTGAATAAAATAAAAATTTGCCTCTTAATGTTTACTGAAATGAGTGTTTATTTAATTGATTGTTGGTTTATGTGGGTAACCACATAAACCAACCTCTGTACACTCACAATTCCCCCGAGCGCGCAGGATAAAAATGTTGTACAGGTGATTGTGCACTGCCACGACGAAACAGAGGCGGAACGGGGCACATGTCCCGCCGGCCGGCCCACAGGCCAGGCCGGCCGGCCTGGCTCGAACGCCGAACAGGTTCAAATTTTTCTGACTTGTTCTGTTATATCCCCTCTGCCTGTTTCACCTGTTTGCTAATAAAATAAAAAGATTTTACGAAGATAAAACCAAATAAAACAAAATTCTTTTAACATCATCGGTTTTATGATAATGTTATTTCACAATTTTTTCTTGCTCACAATATTCTATTAAGGACGCTCTTGTCTATTTTGTTGTGAGGTTTGATATATGCTTAAATCTTGACTCCTATCTTTCCATGATTTTCTCGGAAATCTTACTTTGCCTTTCAATCTGACTGTCACAAATTCTCTAAAAATACCTATTAGAGCCAAACAAAGATAGATTTTATAACTCCTCAAAAGCTAATCTTTTTGTGGTGAGTTCAATTAAGGTTTAATTCTCTAAAGTTGCATGCACTCCTCAAATGTCAGTCATACATCATTTACATATGGAAGTGACTCATCCACCTGATGGCAGGCATTGAAAGAAAATTCTGCCTTATTGCTCTCTGCCCCGCACTAAGAGGCTCCTTCTTGCCTTATGTATCCTGGGAACCTCTCTATAAAAAAAAAAAAGAGAGAGAGAAAAAGTTCCCCAATTAAAAAAAAAAAGAGGCAAGAAGGATTGATATATTCATTCTGGGCAGAGTGCATAAGACACAATCTTTCCGCCAAAGTATGAGTCATATCCAAAAGAATCATTTTGCCATTGACTGGACTAGAGGATGTGCATTGCTCTTTCTAGAATTTCCCCTTAATTTTACAATATCTGCAGAAGATTATGCTCTCCTTACCAAACCCCAGATATAAGCCATATCAGAAATAAGGAAAGCATCTTTTGAGTGAAGACAGGTTTTTCCACAACTCTGAGTGACTCAGACTTTGAGAATTTGTATGACACGATGAGAAGAAAGGGAAAGTTTGAAATCCGAGGGATCTTTGGGTTTGAAAAGGGTCTTTGATTTTCGCTGTTCAACCTTTCAACTTCTCAAGACAATGAGCTTTAGCCACTTACACATAGTGAGCCTGAAGAAATTGTTGAGATAATTCTATCATATCACCTTGATGATGTCTTTTTCTTTGGTTCAATCTTTTTGCTCGGGACGAGCAAAGATCTAAGTCTGGGGGGGTTGTTGGCGCTGCTTAATACGAATATTTTACCGCCAACACCATTCAATAAAAGCCATCATACAAGGATAAAATGAACATTCTTTTATATTAATGGCTCTCCACAAGTTTTGTTGGAGTATTTGAATGCAGGGAGCAATATGGACGAAATTCACAGGAAACGGGGGATAAAGCCCACCGGCCGGCCCAACCATAGGCCGGCCGGCCTGCTCAGGCTCCCACCGAGGTCCAGCTCCTCCCCAGAGGCCTTCTACAGCTTTCCCACGTGGAATTCAAGGCCCAGCCCAATATCAAACAACCGACATTCTAGAACATGGGCTTTTGGGCCTAAACTTGAAGGCCACTCCACTTCTGCCGACCCCATGAAGAAACCGACCTTCTTACCGCCCTCAGGAGTCCATCAGAGCCGTCCAGGGAAGAGGCGGTGGCGAACCGACCACATCAGTGGCCGGCCGGCCACCCTACTAGGCCGGCCGGCCGACCTTTGCTCCACCGACGTCCCAGCTTCGGCCAGATGATCCCCACCGACTCCAGCAAGCTATAAATAACACCTCCGGCTCCAGAAGCAAGACGCACCTCATTTGATACTTCATTTTAGTCTTTTGGTAGTAGGATAGTGTTGCTAGGAGAGAGTGAGTGAGAGGGAAGGAGAGCTAGAGGCCCCCGGCATGTCGGGACTCTACTTCTTCGTCGCCTCCGGTATGCTCCTCGCCTGGGAGTAGTCGTCTTAGTCTTCCAGGCCGGGCAACATGTAAGAAGATTATTGGTCGGGCAATAAAGTAAGGTATTCTGCTTTATTTATTTGTGGGTTTCAGGTATGCAATGAGTATTTATTTATTTATTGCATAGACTAGCTTATTTGGAGCTCCTCGCTAGTTGTGACGATAGGTGTAAACGCGGTGTTTAGACCTAGAGTTATCCCTGATTTGCTCGTAACCCCACGGAGGATGGTAGCCGCGAGTATGTGTGACAGGCATACCGGTCTCTGTAATCCACCACGTCCGGGTTATTGTTTTTAGTAGGGAGGTCAATAGCACGTAATTCCCCAAGTTAGTTGAACCTAATTCTCGGGTTGCTACCTTGGCATGCGTGTGCCCCGAAACAAATAATAGAGTAAGGACCTTACCAAATTGCCCAGCTACATAGCTTCTTATCATTAGATTGCCTGGCCAGAAGACCCTTTTATTTACTGCTACAAACTCCGCTCCTGTGTGCCACCTTTACGGATCGATACCTCTAGTGTTTAGGCTTTAGTACACTATACGTTCCCTGTGGATTCGATACCCTAGGAATACTCCTTGTGGTGAAAGCTACATCGGTATCCGTACGCTTGCGGATTAATTTCTGTTAGGCCTTAGGACTGCCAACAGCCATCAAGCTCGATC